>JAZKJV010005618.1:0-1419124 GCA_037367405.1 Ottelia alismoides
TTTGGTAAGGCAGGGAACAGTCCTAGAGAGAAAAGGAACACCTCGCACCTCCGCAACACACACCTCGACGTCGAAGTAGGCACCATCCGCAACACGTAGCATCCTCCAAACAATATCTTCAGTTGCACCATTCTGAATAAGCCTTTCCCGTTGCTCTGGGGAGAGGCCAGGAACACAGCATTGAGTAGCATCTAACACTTGAACGTCCCCAGCGAAGAGAGGGCCCAAGAATCCAAGAAGATGAGTTCTAACACCAGCCCAATCGACTCCACTCCGAAGGGCAAACCCCACAACCGCTACGCTTCTAACCTCGCCATGCAGAGCCTTCCCGTGCACGACCCCTTCCAATGACGCTTCTCCCCCCACTACCTCCAAACCCACCGTGGCAGCACCGCCACCCGCGCCGCCCAAACCACCGCCCGATGAAGAAGAAATGACGTGAGAATCCTCCACCACCTGCGCAAAGGAGAGCACCCCCCTCCCAGGGACATGCACAGACCAAACCGACCGCGAGGCCTGCAAGCCCTCACGACTCCCCGAATGACTTGCCACTCTTGATGAAGGGTTGCCACGTCCAGAACCGAACCAGCTTGAGGCTTTCCGGTGACCAACCTTCCCACAAGCAAAACATCTAGCGGAAGCTGACAAACCGAAGCAACATGACCACGCTCACCGTGTTAGAAGCACCGCTTCCCAGGCTTCTTGTGAGAAACCGGCACCCAATCACCATCCACATCCACCCGCTCCTCGCTGCCTTCAGAGCGCGAAAGAGATCCAACCACGACCCCGAGAGCCACCCCTTCCCCTTCACAACTCCCCGACCATAGAGAGCACCTCCGGTTGCACACGTCGAGCTTTCCATCTTTTTTCCCGAGCCTTCGGACGTCCCACCCGCTTTCGCCTTCGCTCTCCACCAGCGCTCCATCCCCCCCCCAGTCTACACCACAATACTTGTTGTCAAGGAGAGAGCAAGAAGGAGAGAAAGAGGGATTGTGAGTTGTGAGGACTCATGAATTGTCGCACTTACAGAATGTTCTACATGCACCTGAGTTTTCCATGAATTTATTATCAATTAGTCAGATTACAAAAGACTTGCATTGTCGTGCTATATTTGACCCATCATCTCTTATTTTTCAGGACATACTAACGGGCAGGGTGATTGGTTGTGGCTCTGAGCATAATGGCTTATATCGTCTGGTCCGGAATTCCTTTGCTGGCATCTCTCTTCACTCACAGGGATCGGTTTCTCCGTATACGTGGCATCTTCGATTTGGTCACCTTCCTCTCCAGAAAATGCGTCACCTCCTGCCTCAGATCTCTCCAATTCATCATTTCGTTGCGAAGCACCGAAGCTTGTCAGTTAGAGAAGCACCATCGTTCTAGCTTCTAAGTCGTCAGAGTCGGAGCAGTAGCTCCCCGTTTGAGTTATTTCATATAGATATTTGGGGTCCTAGTCGTGTCCCTGATCATCAGGGACACAGGCCTTATCTGGTTGTGGTTGATGATTTTCTCGTGTCTCTTGGACTTTTCTACTTAAGAATAAATCTGAAGCAGGAAGTGTTATCAAGAATCTTATCAATGAAGTGCAGAATGTTTTTTCTTCTAGTGTTAAATATGTACGCACAGATAATGCGTTGGAATTCTGTACTCGTTCTCTTTCTCAGTTCCTTTCCTCTAAAGGCATTATTCACCAAACTTCCTACGCTTACACATCACAACAAAATGGTGTCGCCGAAAGGAAACATCGTCATTTTCTTGATATTGCGCGAACATTACTTATTCATAGTTGTGCGCCATTAGTTGTTTGGGGAGATGCTATACTTACAGCATGTTATCTGGTCAATCGTATGCCTTCTTCGGTTCTTGGGGAGAAACCTCCAATTTCTGTTCTCTTTCCGGATAAGGACTTATTTTCACTTACATCTCGTGTCTTTGGTACAGTTGCCTTTATTCACCTCTTGTCTCCGGGACTTGACAAGCTCTCTCCTAGAGTTGTTAAGTGTGTCTTTGTAGGTTACTCGAGGACACAGAAGGGCTATCGATGTTATGATCCTATCAACGACAAGTACTATGTTAGTGTAGATGTTACATTTTTTGAGCATGTTATGTACTTCTCCCCAGCAGGTGATAGATTGTTTTCTTCTTCCACACCTTCAGATAATCATGTCTATGTTCCTCTACCTCCAAATCTGGGTCAACCTGAATCCACTCCGCCATCACCACCACTACCACCACCACCACCACTACCTCAATATCACCCCATTCCACCATTCCCTAAGTTCTACACGGTCGGGGCATGCTTAAGCTACGAGTCAACCATCCACCACGCCTCAGGTATGCTCTGATACGGCTACTAATGATGGGTTAGATAACGTACCGATGCAGGAATCTTTGTTACAGGAGATGATGCTCAGGGAGTCGAGATGACTAAAGCCCTCTTGGGCAGTCATTTTGTTACGAAGGATCTGGGTACCATCCGATACTTTCTGGGGATAGAATTTGCATGAAATGCATAAGGGTTGGTGATGACCCAAAGGAAATATGTTACAGACTTTCTTGTTGAAACAGGAATGATTGGGTGCAGACCATCGAGCACATCCTATGGACCCAAGTATGAAACTATATGACAATGATACTGAAGAGGTGGACAAAAGAAGATACAGAGAGATGGTGGGTAAGCTTCTGTACATCACCATAACTAGACCTGATATTGCTTTTGCTATAAGCCGTGTGAGTCAATTTATGGAGCAGCCTAGGCAAGTCCATATGGAAGCACTATACATGATACTAAGATACCAGAAATCTTCTCCAGGCTCAGGTTTGATATTTAGAAAGAACACAGATTTGTCCATTTCCGCTTGTGCAGACGCAGACTTTGCAGGGTGCCCAAAGGATCGTAAGTCTACTTCAGGGTTTGCTATCTTTATAGGAAGCTCTCTGATTTCTTGGAAAAGCAAGAAACAAACTGTTGTGGCAAGATCTAGTGCTGAATCTAAATATAGGGCCATGGCACAAGCAAGCACATAAATGATGTGGGTTCGAGCAGTCTTGGAAGACTTGAATGTGAATGTCTCTTTACCAATGCAGCTTCAGTGTGATAATCAAGCAGCGTTGTTCATTGCCAATAATCCAGCGTTTCACGAAAGAACGAAGCATATCAAGGTAGATCGTCATTACACTAGAGACATGATCCAGAAGGGCTTTATTTCCACGTCACATGTCAATTCCAAGGACCAGACTGTTGATATATTTACCAAGCCATTGCTCAGAGGACCTTTCCAAAAATGTTCTTCCAAACTGAGCATGATAGATATCTATGCTCCATCTTGAGGGGAGTGTAGAGGTTTACGTTATGTCATGATGTACCGTTACGTATTTCTTATTTTCTTCATGTCTATCTATGTAATTTACCCAAGGGTTTTCTCTCTATATAAGAGACCCTAGGGCTATGTGGAATAACAACGAAGAGTTTTGCTCTAACAGTTCCTCATTTCCATCTCGTCAGAGTCGAAGCAGTTCTCAGTTATTTGAACTCCTTCATTTAGACATTTGGGGTCCGAGTCGTGTTCCTGATCACCAATGACACGGTTTTTTATGGTTGTGGTCGATGATTTCTCTAGACTTTCCTGGGTCTTTTTATTGAAGAATAAGTCTGTCGGATCTGTGATCAAATATTTTATTACTGAGATAAAGAATATCTTTTCTGCCTATGTCAAATATCTTCGCTTTGATAATGCCTTAGAATTTTGCACCTTACAGCTTTCTGAGTTTGATCTCTTGGCATTGTTCACCAAACTTCATGTGTGTATACTTCCCAGCAGAACGGTGTTGCTAAGTGAAAACACCATCACTTACTTGATATAACTAGAATCTTGTTGATAGAGAGTCGTGCTCCTCACGCTTACTGGGGCGATGTTGGCCTTACTGCATACTATTTGGTGAATCGCATGCCCTCGTCTATGTTGGGAGAGAAGATTCCTTTCTCGATAGCGTTTCCCCAGAAGGATCTTTTCTCCCTTACACCTCGTTTGTTTGGATCTGTTTCCTTTGTTCATGATGTCTCTCCAGGTCGTGACAAGCTCTCTCCTAGAGCTGTCAATTACGTGTTTGTCAGCTACTCTTGTATCCAAAAGGGGTACTGTTGCTTTGATCTGCTAAGGCGGAAATACCTTGTCAGTGTTGACGTTACATTCTTTGAGTCATTTTTCTCCTACAAGTGACAGACTAGCCCCATCTGACTCTAACGATGAGATCTACATGCCTCCACCTGCTACTGTTGTTCCTCCACCTCCCTCTACTCATGCTCTACCACCACCTCCTCAGCCACCACCACCACATACACCTACTAATTCCTTACACCTACTTATGTGGCTCCACCTTCTACTGTGACTCAGTTTTTGCCACGTGCTTTTACTCGCAGGTCTCGCTTGGTTCCCCCTGCTCACAGGTCTTCCTCGTTATCCAGCACGCCTCAGGTATGTAATGAGTACATTGTTTCTACTGATAGCACTACTGAGTTGTCTATGCATCAAGATTCCATACAGGATGAGCAGGTGCCCTCTCAAGAGGGGAACTCACAGGTTACAGATTTGGCAGATGATCTTGATGTATCGATTGCTCTGCGTAAGTCGAAACGTAAGTGTGCTACTTATCCTCTTGCGGCCCAGGTTTCCGTAGGCAGGCTGTCAGAGGATTTCAGAAGATTTATATTAGCACTATCAGCCATGGAGGTACCATAGACATATCAGGAGGATCTTCAGGATAATCAGTGAAGGTTAGCCATGGAGGAGGAGACGGTCGCGCTACAGTTACGTGGTACATGGAGTCTTGTTTCTGCTCCAGTTGACACATCCGTTGTGGGATGCAAATGGGTTTTCACTGTGAAACACCGTGCAGATGGCAATGTGGATCGCTATAAGGCGAGACTTGTGGTACGTGGGTTCACCAGACATATGGGGTGGACTATCAAGATACTTTATCTTTAGTTGCTAGACAGTGTACTCTGCATATTCTACTTTCCATTGCAGTGACACGAGATAGGCCCCTGTACTACCTTGATGTGAAGAATGCCTTCCTCTATGGTGATCTACAGGAGGAGGTCTACATGCAGCAGCCACCTGGGTTTGCTGTTGAAGGGGAGTGTCAGAAGGTTTGCATGCTACATAAGGCTCTCTATGGCCTTAAGCAGAGTCCAAGAGCATGGTTCCAGAAGCTCTTAGACTTGATAAAGCAGCAGGGGTTTGTGCGATCGACTGCCAATCACTCCTTGTTTGTGCAGAGGACCCAGAGAGGTATTATTGTCATTCTTGTTTACGTTGATGACATTATTGTTACAGGGGATGAGAGTAGGGCATTCAGGGTGCCAAGGACTTCCCTAGATCAACAGTTTGTGATCAAGGACCTTGGACATTTACGTTACTTCCTTGGACTGGAGTTTGCCAGGAACCAACGAGGTCTTGTGATGACCCAAAGGAAGTATGTTACAGATCTTCTTTCAGAGACATGCATGATAGATTGCAGACCTGCAACTACTCCTATTGACCCGAGCATTGAGCTCTATGATGATGACACTGAGGAGGTCAACAAGGGGGGTACGGGGAGCTTGTTGGCAAGCTATTATATGTGACTATTACCAGGCCTGACATATCCTTTGTCGTGAGCAAAGTGAGTCAGTTTATGGAGTTGCCCAGACAAACACATATGGATGCAATCCATATGATTCTGAGATACCTGAAAACTTCACCTCGTACGGGACTTCTTTTCAGTTGGGGCACATCTCTCTCAGTTACAGCATATGTAGATGCAGATTACGCTGGGTGTCCAAAGGATAGAAAGTCTACCTCGGGCTTTGTTGTGTTCATAGGGAATTCCCTAGTTTCATGGAAGAGCAAGAAGCAGACCGTGGTTGCCAGATCGAGTGCTGAGTTAGGAATACAGGGCCATGGCGCAGGCTAGCACAGAGATGATGTGGGTCAGATCTGTTCTTACTGACCTGACTATAGAGGTGCCTCTTCCCATGCACCTCCAATGTGACAATCAGGTTGCTCGTTTCATTTGCCAACAACCCAGCCTTTCATGAGAGGATGAAACACATAAAGGTGGATTGTCACTACACTCGTAACATAATACAGAAGGGTTTTATCGCCACTACGTATGTCAACTCTGGAGACTAGACATCAAATGTCTTTACTAAAGCCCTAGCCATAGGGCCTTATTAGAGATGTTGTTTCAAGCTGAGTCTGATTAATATCTACGCTCCATCTTGAGGCGGAGTGTTGGGATATTAGTTATCTTTATTATTATTTTCTTAGTTTTTACTTCTTTTATCTTCTTCTTGTAATTTCTCCAATAGGTTCATCTCCTATATAAGAGAACCCTAGGGCCTCTCATTAATGCAATTCGTTCTTTTCCCTCTATACTAGTATGCAACCATTTTAGACTCTCTGTTAGCAAGCAAAGAAAAGGACCTAGAAAACCAATCACATATCATGATCTCAGTCTAATCATACCTACATAATCCAAAACCACTACCATTTCCCAAGATTAGATGCATCAAAGGAAAAAGATCAAGAATGATTGAGCAAACACTTCTCCCAAAAGTGAATAGTGAGGCACTCATTCATGCAAGGTCATGGCTAGTAGAGATACCATAAATCCCTTAAAAAGAAGTCTGCAAAGCAAACCATCTCTCGAACCCCATAAATGAATTGCATGTTTCACGAGGAGCACCTTGCTCATCTCCCTAACTCACAATACCACCATGTTGTCTGTAATTAGCATAGTAACCGAACCCCAGTCAACAATGGTGATGCCCTTACTATCGTTGCCAAAGCAGGAGCAGAAAAAATCTTCTCCATTCACTGTTGTAACATTAATTGCATCTCACTCGAAAGCTGGTGAGATGATGAACAGAAAACACATATAGGCAAAAGTGGCCATAGTGATGCTAGATTCCCCCTCCCTCCACCCCATCGTTGTCCTAGATATATATTTTATCTCCCTTTCGATCTTCTCAAAGAACAGACCCCATTCAAGATGAATGAGCTTGTTATTGGTCAGTCATAGACCAAGATAGTGCAAAGATAAGTTCTTATGAGGCATCCTCAGAATCGGTCACATTTACTATGTTGGACTATTGGCAAAGATCCCTCCTCAAAGAAAAAGGTATCATCTTGAGGTGGAAAAGCCCTTAAGTCGTAACCTCATAAGCATCCACCATGCATCGTTTAAATCCATCATTATCTAACGCATCCATTGCCAACATATAAAGAAGTAGCCTCAGCGAGCATCCATGCCTAACCCTTCTTTATGGTTGGAAATAACTCCCTACATGATGTCCATTCACCAACACCAAGTACAGAGCCTGGATGATACACTTCTTCACCTAAGGAATCCATGCATCTATGAATCACACTTTTCACGGGGAGCTCTAAAGAAAGCCTTGGTCTACATAGTCATCAACAACGACAACAGCAACAACAAGCCTTTTCCCACATTAAGTAGGGTCGGCTAAAATGGCAATGCCTTCTCCTGTTATAAGTAGGGTCGGCTACGTGGATTCTTGTTCAAATCCATGTTAAAAGATTCAATTATTTTTTAAGTTGGTTGTCAACTACCTAACACAACCCCCACAAGAAGAGATTTGAACACTGGTCTTTTGTGTGGTAGGCACACTGCACTACCACCATACCCAATCTACATAGTCATCAAGCTTTAGCAAAATATACTATTCAAAGTAACCCAATAGTCTTCCTTCTATGCCGATCCTCCATACAGGTAGTATGAAGCAGACTGATCAGACTACCAAGAATGTGATACAACATGTTCACCAGGAGCTAATCCACATTCAAATAAATGGCATTGGAAAGCTTCACAAGCACAAAATCCTGCAGTCTTAGTGCAACCTCCTTTTTCGGAAATCAAAGCTCTATTTACTTTTGATACCTGACTTACCAGACAGAACTCATTAATTACTCCCATGGCATCTTCCCCCGGCACCTCTAAAATTTTTTAAAGAAAAAAATAAGGAAGTCATTTGGATTGGGGGAAGCCATCCGTATTAAGATCATCTACAACAATTTATAACTCCTGTTCAGAATAATCATATACCAGTATTTGAGCTCATTCAAATCCAAAGTCTATAAGCACCTCTACCAGACCACCTCCTAGCAATAGCAATATCTCTGCTTGGTCTATGAAAACGTGGTCTTTTGAAAGCAATTACAGATTAGAGATATTTAAAAAAGCCCTCTATAAACAGTTGGCTCCATGTATGCTAAGGTTCAGACTCACGTAGCAGTGGAGTAAATAGTTAGCTTCTTGAGACCCGCTAACCCAGATCCTACTATGTCGAATCTGAATGCCTTTTCATTAACTAATGATGGGTCCACAAAGGTCTTACAGGTTAGTTGGTCGGGTTAGTTGTGTTGAATGATCCTCATCTTAATAAGACTCGGCCTTGGTACCTTTCGAATGGAACTTTCAAATCCATTCATGGGTTCTCAATCAGCACGCGTCATATCTTGTTTGTGGAGACTTTCTCCCTTATTGGATCTGGGGATGCAAGGCCTTCATTTGAACGCTTACACAGGTCAGGTGGTGGCGAATTGCGGTGAAGATTCGTGCCCCTTGAGTCAACTTTAAAGTTGTTAAGGCAACATGCAATGGCAATGCGAAGGCTTGTAAACTATACGAGAGAGGCAACAAAAAAGTGACAGCCTACAATTATATAATATACCTTTATCTCTTTACTATATAAAAGTTGAATATGATTTCTTTACTTTAATCTTGTGGGAAATTATTTTTAAAAATATTTTAAAATTATGATTCATGAGTCAATCGTCATCATAAATAAAAATAATTACAGCTTAAAAATTATAAAATGACATTTTTACTATAGTAATGATGGCAAGTAAAAATGATATGTGAAAGATATAAATTATTATATTAAACTGATACAATTACGTAAACAGCAAAGTAACATGCAAATTACTAGTACTAGCTTATTAGTCAATGTTAAGAATAATGAGAAAATGATATAATGATAGAAACTTTATCCTTCTATATATGAGAAGAAGCTAGGTAGTTACAACTGTCATGTACTCTAACGTTCCCCCTCCAAGCTGCAACATGGATATTAAGCATGCTCAGCTTGTAATACTATCACTCAAAAGAGGCACCGAAGAGTGTCTTGATAAACATATTTGTGGTCTAGTTTATGTTGAAACATCGGAAGTCTGCAAAAGACCTCGTTGAATGAGATCCCTAGTGAAATAGCAATAGCCTCTACATGTTTCCTTCTCTCATATAAAATGGGATTCCTTGACATCAAGCAACATCTAGAAGAGGGAATGACGGAAGGCGACAGAGATTGGTGGCTCGTGAGGTTGATGAAGGAATGGTGTGTGTGGCTTTCTACTCATCGCGAGGCGATGGAGGCGAAGAGCATGACAATGCTTTAATGGCATCCCATGCAATGAGTTCAGGAGGCTGATGGGAAAGAATCTCCCCATACTAAAAATTTGAGGTGCTTCAAATGTGGTGATGTCAGTCACTTTGTAAGCATACGCTGGAACGCTATGAAGTGTTATGCTTGCGGAGATTTTGGCCATCGGCATCGGCGGTGCTAGCGAAAAATCCATATCTCGGACGTGAATCGTCAACATGAAGAAGGCTTCCATAGTTTGGAAGAGGGCCTCAAGCAACATGGGAAGTTTGACTCCCATCCAAGGAGAAATTCTTTCAACCCGGTGATGGATGATATCAACTACAAAGTGGGTCCTTCCTTCGGCGGAGATGTCATTCTCCTTGGATGCTCCACGATCTACGTGATGGGCCTCTCCGAGGAGGAAGTGAAAACGATGATGCAAGATCGAAAGTCTGAGGATCATGGCAGGAAAAATAAGGTGGTAGTGTCCAACTCCATAAAGAGCGGAATGAAACCACGGGAGAAGGCCTCTCAAGCACCGGATAATCTATTATTTCTCTCCCTGAATACAAAAGGTGTGGGCTTCTTATACAACCTCACTATAATGACCAAGTCCTACTAATAGACGATGCGGGACTAACAAAAGTGCATGTGGTAATTGGACCCTAGAAGGAACCGATTACCTACCTATGGATGCATACTCTAGCACTCCTCAAGCTGGAGCATGTAATGCTTAGCTTAGACAAATAGAAACAAAAAACTCACATACAAAATACAAGACACTATCTTTGTCCGAAGAGAGATCTTGCTTTTCCAAATCACACTGCAATCATGTCATAAATCTTCATGAACCAACATTCGTGAAGTTTTTTTTTGAAGCTTAAAAGAGGGGGAGACACTCAGCGGTGTTCACCCCAATATATTAAAAAACAAAAGCAAATAAAAATTACAAAGAGTATAGGAAAAGTAATACAGCCGCAAACAGTGAAGTACCCCGAGAAAACCCAAAAGCTACCCCTAGGACCAGTCCTCCAGAAGCCGCATAGCACGTATAATGATATTCTCCCTGTAGAACCTTTGCGACGAAAAGATTGCCTCATTCCTCCCCAGCCATGTACTCCAAATCCTTGAAAGAGGGTCCAAAAGAAGCTTCCTGTCCCGACCCCGTGAATTGACCAAGCTCTCACACACCGCCGGAAAGGAAACCACATTGAGCCAAGGGACATCCAGCCAAAGCGAGCTAACAAGATGGCATTCAAAGAACAGATGGGTGATAGCTTCCCGTTCCGCACCACAGAGACCGCAAGTCGGAGTAATATTCGGCAAGAACACAGCACAACGATCGCGAGTCAGAAGCCTACCACGACGAAGGAGCCAGAAGAACATACCAATGCACTCCGGAAGTCTGAGGGACCAAAGGAAACGACAGTCGCGCGCCAATAGAGCGTCCACAGCAACCAAGGACGGAGAGAGAGCCAAATACGCCTTACGCGTGGAGTAAGACCCGTCCTTCCAAGACTAGTGATCACGCCCACCAGACGGGCGAGGGGCATCAACGAGGAGAGCCATAAGAGAAAGAAAGTCATCCAGCCGTCGCTCCGAAAGGCTGTCAGCTTGGAAGGTGTTTTACAGGATGGGAGCATTGACCTCGCTTCTTCTTGGAGCTTTTCCTGAGAGGGTGACATCTAGGGTTTCCTGTGGGGCCTCGGATTCTTCTTCAGATGATGGAGGAGGGTATCAAGACCTCCTTACTTTTCTTCTTTGACCTTCTTCTTCTTTCCCCGGGGACACAGGAAGATGGCAAAGGGAGATGCACTGCCATGGCTATCGGCCTGGAGTTTCGCGAGGGCTTGATATGCCTAGATTTTCATGTGATATGCCCGAAGATAAGCAATCGACATGGCATGGAGTTCAGGCTGATCACCGACGACCTGGAGAACTAGGATTTCGTGAACTGAACAAACCCAAGTCGTCGTGTTGAATTAGGGTTAACAAAAATCCTAGAACTCTAGGGTTTGAATAAATCTGGGACATAAACATAAAAAACAAATCCATGATCATAATATTGAATTTTCAAGAATGAGAAATCTAGAATCAAACCCGTTCGTTGATGAAGAATTAGGATTTTGAAAAACCCTAGAATTTTCTCAAACTTGACGTGATCTTCATGATGAACATACCCACGAATAATAATCTTCAAGAATCGGTCCAAAATCGTACCCATGTTGATACCATGTAGAAAATAATGAATGCGAAAGCGTATCAGATAACGAATAAAGAACGATGAAAGAACATGGGGATTTTATGTGGAATCCTCCTCTATAAGGAGAAGGATGAAACCACGGGATAACCGCCTCAAGGGGCATATGTTTCTATTGATCTCTTTCTTAACCGTTACAATAGGTGTGAGGCTTCTTATATAGCCCCACTAGAATTATCGAGTCCCAATCACATATGATGTGTGACTAAACCTGTGGATGTGGTAATTGGACACTATGATGACGCAAACTCTAATATTCCCTCTCAAGTTGGAGTATGCAATGCTCATCTTGGATAAATAGAAAGAAATCTCTCACTCACACAATACAAGACACTACAGACAATATCAATTCAATGCATACTCTACTGGCTTTCTGCTAAGGACGTTGCTTCTCTTGTCGTGCTGGTGAAGGGGAACAGAAGTGTTGGAGTGTGAACAGAACTGGATCTCCATGTCAGAGAACGTGTGCTCTGTATCGTGCCTATCAGAGTCACTGAAACTGGAATGAGTCTCCACATGGAGAACTCTGGTCCGCAAATGCTCCATCTCTCTAAAGGGCCAAATTGGAGAAATTTGTGGAAACATCCTCGTCGAGTCCACGGATGATGGAGATTGGAGTTTGAAAAAGAGTCTCCTCCTCTCAGAACTGGGCCTCTCCCATACTTGTAGAGATATTTCTAGACTCTATGTACTTTTTCTGTTATGTTTAGTTTCTTTTATCCATCTTATGTAATTTACCTATAGGCCTTCTCTATATAAGAGAACCTAGGGTTCTCTGGAATAAACAATCAACTCTTTTCTTCCAACATGGTATCAGAGCCACCACCCTAAACCCTAGCCGCCCACCTAAACCCTAGCCGCCCGCCACCCTCTCCGACGTCGGCCTCGCTACCTCTCTCTCTCTTTCTCTGCCACCGTTGCTGCCCTCCCCCCTGCCACCTCTATCTCCACCATCGCCCCCCTCCCCACCTCTCTCTTACCGGCGTCACCCCCTCCCTTCCTCCTTCTCATCGCCGACACTGCTCCCCCACCCCCTCTCCTCACCTCTCGTCGCCTATGGATTTGAGTGCATAAGTCTACATGTGCACTCAAATTCTTGGATGTTTATGTCAATGCTCCCATCCTGTAAAACACCTTCCAAGCGGTCAATCAAGGGCTAGCCTGACGCCCCCCCGGGGCGCCCTTCATCTGACATGAACAGCCAGCTGCCCTCATCTAGTCTCGCCTCGCATTCCACTTCAATCGAGTAGAAGCTTCCTGTCTCTCTCACACAGGTTGGTCAGACCTGATGAGGGGCAATGCTCCCCACGTGGGCCCTCCCCCTCAAGATGGAGCATAGACGTCAATCATGTTCAGCTTGGAAGAACACTTCTGGAATAGCCCTCTAAGCAATGGCTTGGTAAAAATGTCTGCAGTTTGCTCTCTTGAACTGACATGGGAAGTAGGAATTAAGCCCTTTTGAATCATATCTATTGTATACTGGCAGTCTACCTCAATAAGCTTTGTTCTTTCATAAATGCAGGATTATTAGCAATGAATATTGTCACATTGTAGTTGCATGGGTAGAGATACATCTATATGCAAATCTTCTAACAAAGCTCAAACCCACGTCATCTTTGTATTTGCTTGGGCCATGGCCATGTACTCAGATTCAACACTAGATCTAGCCACCATTGTTTGTTTCTTGCTTTTCCAAGAAACCAAAGAATTGTCAACAAACACTGCAAAATCTGAAGTAGACTTTTGATGCTTAGGGCACCCTGCATAATTTGCATCAGCACATGCAGAAACAGAGATATTTGTTTTTTCCTGAACAATAGTCCTGCATCTGGAGACGACTTTAGATATCTCAGTATCATGTATATGGCATCCATATGTACTCGTCTGAGCTGTTCCATGAACTGACTCACCCGACTCACTGCAAAAGCTATGTCAGGTCTAGTGATAGTAATATAGAGAAGCTTTACCACCATCTCTCTATATCTTCTCCTGTCAACCTCATATGTATCATCATCATATAACTTCATGCTAGGATCCATGGGAGTAGTCGAGGTCGACAACCGACCATGCCCGTCTCAACAAGCATGTCTGTAATATGCTATCTTTGGGTCATCACAAGACCCTGTGCATTCCTAGCAAATTCCAACCCCAGAAAATATCATAGGGTACCAAAATCCTTAGTAACAAATTGATGGCCTAGAAATACTTTTGCCGTTTTATCCCCCGCATATCAACTCCAGTAACAAGTATATCATCAACATACACCATGATAATGACAGTACATCTGGGAGTCTTCTGAACAAATAAATAATGATATGCATTTGATCTTTTGAACCCTTGCTTCTGAATTAGGTCAGAAAGCTTCTGAAACCACGCCCGCGAGCTTTGTTTAAGGACATATATCGCCTTGAGAAGTCTACACACCGTTTGACTCTCCCCCTCAGCAGCAAACCCTGGAGGCAGCTGCATGCAGACTTCTTCATGCAGATCCCCATACAAAAAGGCATTCTTAACATCAAGCTGAAACAAGGGCCAATCACGTATCACAACAACTGAAAGAAGGACACGAAGAGTGGAGTGACGCGCAACTGGAGAGAATGTGTCCATATAATCCACGCCATATGTTTGAGTGGACCCACGTGCCACTAGTCATGCTTTATAACGATCAAGGTTGTCATCTGTATGGTATTTGACAGTAAATACCCATTTAGAACTAACAACAGAAGCTTCTGGGGGAGCAAAAACCAAGCTCCATGTACCCTGCGACCGCAAAGCAGCCATTTCCTCCTCCATGGTTGAACGCCAGCAGCTCTCCTTCAATACATCCTGATAATTCTGTGATATTTCTATGGTGGATAAGGCCACAGAAAACCGTTGCAAATCACTTGTGAGGTGATGGAATGAAACCTGTGAAGCAAGTGGATAGGATGCACTGGTATGCTTCTGCTTCTGTAAGGCAATAGATACATTCAAATCACTGACAATGTGCTCGCCAGTATGCTATTCTCCTGCAAAGATCCCTACACTTGCACATTTTCATACCCATCGTTAGTAATATTACCTGGACAAACCTGAGGCATGGTGGATGATTGACGAGTTCCATGAGCAGGGACATAAAAACGGGTATAAATTCTCGGAAAAGGTGGCACGGGTGGTTGTGGAGGTGGTGGTGGTGGTGGTGATGGTGGTGGAACAACAAGAACTGTATGGGAATGGACGGACGCATAGGAAGAGGTGGCACATAAATCTCATCATCAATAGTGGAGGAAGTCAACCGGTCACCTGTAGATGAGAAATACATCACAGACTCGAAGAATGTGACATCGGCACCGACATAATATTTCATGTTCAAAGGGCCATAGCATCGGTAAACCTTCTGAGTAGGAGAGTACCCAACAAACACACACTTGATAGACCTAGGCGAGAGCTTGTCAAGTCTGAGAGAGAGTAGATAAACGAAAGCAATAGAGCCAAAGACACGAGGAGTAAGGGAGAATAATTCCTTGTCAGGGAAGACAACTGAAAGAGGAACTTTCTCACCTAAGACAGAGGATGGCATACGATTCACCAGATAACATGCCATATGTATAGCATCACCCCAAAAGGAAATGGGTGCACAACTCTGGATAAGTAGAGTCCGAGTGATATCAAGAAGATGACGATGCTTTCTTTATGCAACTCCATTTTTTTGAGACGTGTAAGCACAGACTGTTTGATGGATAATGCCCCGAGACAAGAAGAAGTGTGAAAGAGCACGAGTACAAAATTCCAAAGCATTATCCGTACGCACAATTTTCAAAGTAGACGAAAAACATTATGCACTTCATTTATAAGATTTTTGATCACATCTTCTGCTTCAGATTTATTCTTCAATAAAAA
Source organism: Ottelia alismoides (assembly GCA_037367405.1). NCBI lineage: Eukaryota > Viridiplantae > Streptophyta > Magnoliopsida > Alismatales > Hydrocharitaceae > Ottelia > Ottelia alismoides. Next base: position 15,567 of record JAZKJV010005618.1, read on the forward strand.
CACCCATGACAATCGAGAAAAATCATCAACCGTAACTAGATAAAACCACGACTCGGACCCCAAATGTCAACATGAAATAATTCAAAAGGGGAGCTACTGCTCCGAGACTAACAACTAGGGAAAGTAGATATGTGATTCTTTCCCAACTGACACGCTTCACACTGAAAAGAAGAACCCGGTGAAATCTGGGGCAAGATATGACGCATCTTCTGAAGAGGGAGGTGGCCAAATCGTAGATGCCATGTAAATGGAGAGACTCGTCCACTGGACTGAGATGAGACACCAACATAGGGAGTTCGGACCAAATGATAGAGACCATCCTGCTCACAGCCACAGCCAATCACCCTGCCCCTAAGAATCTCCTGAAAAATAAGAGACCATGGGTCAAAAATAGCGCGACAGTGCAAATCCTTCGTAATCTGACTGATAGATAATAAATTCATCGAAAAATCTGGAGAGAGCAAGACATTCTGGAGACGCATACAAGGTGTCAAACTGATCTCCCCATGTCCAACGATGGGAGAATGGGTCCCATCTGTTATCACGACAGATCGCCCCGGTGGAACCTTCATGTAGGATGTAAGATTATGTTTGTCTCGAAAAAGATGATGTGTCGCACCGGAGTCCATAATCCAATCTGAAACGTCAGATCCATGACAGGAAGTAAAGGCATAAGCACTACCTGAGGTGCTAGTGGTGGCTGACATACTGGCTGAGGCTGAAGCAGCTACGTCCGAGTGGCCTCCTGGAGACTCAGTAGAGGCAGGAGGCATGATATCTCGCAGCCTGGCAACAAGTTCCTTAAACCTCTGGTCTGAAGTAGATGTCTGTAAAGATGAAACGTGCTCGGCTACACGTGTTGATGCCGGAAAACCATGCTTAGAATAGCATGTATCCTCCGTATGACATGGGGGATGATAGAATGTGCAGGGCTGACGGATGCGGCCACCTCTGAGTAGTAGCAGTAGACGGGACTGTAATTCTGCTGAGCATGCGGTACACTTCCTCCATTGGAGGAATAGTGGCATCTGCAAGAACCTGCGAGCGAGCAGCATCATATTTAGTGTCAAGTGCCGCTAGTAAGACCCCCACCATGGTAGCATTCCGAAACATCTTCTGCTACTCGGGAGTCGGGAATGATGTTACAGAGCTTCTCAAACATCCCTCCCAAGGATGTATATAACGAATGTAGAGGTCGGTCATTCTGCTTGACCGTAAATATGTCATGCTGGAGTTGAAGGATCTTGGTTTCATTTCACATCTGCGAGTATGCCGCTGCAAGGATGACCCACATCGCTTTAGCAGTGGGCTGATGGAGTACATCATTAGCAATCTCCATCGTCAGTGTGCCTGAAAGCCAGACTTTGGCATACGAATCATCGGCCTCCCATGAGGCATAAACCCCAGTTTTCTCTGTCGGCTCATCTTCGGTAAGAATGTGCTTCTTACCATTGGACTTCATGAGACTCGTGTACTGCATAGCCCAGAGCTCGTAGTTCGTCCCATCCATCTTGACAATGGGCGTTGGACCTTTAAAAGTGCCTATGGAGGGCATGTCGACCTTGTTTTCTGACATGATTACCGGAGATGTAGAATTAGGGTTTGTAGAACAAGGAACAAATGTTTACATAAACATCCAAGAATTTGAGTGCACATGTAGACTTATGCACTCAAATCCATAGGCGACGAGAGGTGAGGAGAGGGGGTGGGGGAGCGGTGCCGGCGATGAGAAGGAGGAAGGGAGGGGGTGACGCCGGTAAGAGAGAGGTGGGGAGGGGGGCGATGGTGGAGATAGAGGTGGCAGGGGGGAGGGCAGCAACGGTGGCAGAGAAAGAGAGAGAGAGGTAGCGAGGCCGACGTCGGAGAGGGTGGCGGGCGGCTAGGGTTTAGGTGGGCGGCTAGGGTTTAGGGTGTTGGCTCTGATACCATGTTGGAAGAAAAGAGTTGATTGTTTATTCCATAGAACCCTAGGTTCTCTTATATAGAGAAGGCCTATAGGTAAATTACATAAGATGGATAAAAGAAACTAAACATAACAGAAAAAGTACATAGAGTCTAGAAATATCTCTACAAGTATGGGAGAGGCCAAGTTCTGAGAGGAGGAGACTCTTTTTCAAACTCCAATCTCCATCATCCGTGGACTCGACGAGGATGTTTCCACAAATTTCTCCAATTTGGCCCTTTAGAGAGATGGAGCATTTGCGGACCAGAGTTCTCCATGTGGAGACTCATTCCAGTTTCAGTGACTCTGATAGGCACGATACAGAGCACACGTTCTCCGACATGGAGATCCAGTTCTGTTCACACTCCAACACTTCTGTTCCCCTTCACCAGCACGACAAGAGAAGCAACGTCCTTAGCAGAAAGCCAGTAGAGTATGCGTTGAATTGATATTGTCTGTAGTGTCTTGTATCGTGTGAGTGAGAGATTTCTTTCTATTTATCCAAGATGAGCATTGCATACTCCAACTTGAGAGGGAATATTAGAGTTTGCGTCATCATAGTGTCCAATTACCACATCCACAGGTTTAGTCACACATCATATGTGATTGGGACTCGATAATTCTAGTGGGGCTATATAAGAAGCCTCACACCTATTGTAACGGTTAAGAAAGAGATCAATAGAAACATATGCCCCTTGAGGCGGTTATCCCGTGGTTTCATCCCTCTCCTTATAGAGGAGGATTCCACATAAAATCCCCATGTTCTTTCATCGTTCTTTATTCGTTATCTGATACGCTTTCGCATTCATTATTTTCTACATGGTATCAACATGGGTACGATTTTGGACCGGTTCTTGAAGATTATTATTCGTGGGTATGTTCATCATGAAGATCACGTCAAGTTTGAGAAAATTCTAGGGTTTTTCAAAATCCTAATTCTTCATCAACGAACGGGTTTGATTCTAGATTTCTCATTCTTGAAAATTCAATATTATGATCATGGATTTGTTTTTTATGTTTATGTCCCAGATTTATTCAAACCCTAGAGTTCTAGGATTTTTGTTAACCCTAATTCAACACGACGACTTGGGTTTGTTCAGTTCACGAGATCCTAGTTCTCCAGGTCGTCGGTGATCAGCCTGAACTCCATGCCATGTCGATTGCTTATCTTCGGGCATATCACATGAAAATCTAGGCATATCAAGCCCTCGCGAAACTCCAGGCCGATAGCCATGGCAGTGCATCTCCCTTTGCCATCTTCCTGTGTCCCCGGGGAAAGAAGAAGAAGGTCAAAGAAGAAAAGTAAGGAGGTCTTGATACCCTCCTCCATCATCTGAAGAAGAATCCGAGGCCCCACAGGAAACCCTAGATGTCACCCTCTCAGGAAAAGCTCCAAGAAGAAGCGAGGTCAATGCTCCCATCCTGTAAAACACCTTCCAAGCGGTCAATCATGGAAGGACGTTATCCCAACAAGAGGCGACAGAGGCCTCCTTGTTATCGACCATAGCGAAGAGACGTGGGAACAACTGATTGAACGCACCCCGACCAGCCCAGTCATCAGTCCAGAATCTGAATGAATTCCCATTGCCCAGCACAGGCGCAAAGAGAGACCTATTAAGCCCAAAAACCTTCGTCACACCGCGCCAGAAAGGAGAGATGGTGCAAACAGAGTTGCCCCTAAAGCCGGCCGAGAATTCCTCACCAAGCAAAGCCCGCATAGCAGTAATCATAAAGCTATCGTCATTACCCCACACACGCGCAGCCCATTTAAGCAACAGAGAATTGTTAACCGCCTCCAGCCGGCGGACCCCTAAGCCCCCCAGACGCTTAGGACAGGTGATGTCATCCCTGCCAACCAAGTGAATCCCCCTTGTTTCACCACTATTTTTTCCCCACAGGAAACGACGCATGCATCTCTTCAGCCTCAAATGAATCCCTTTTGGCAAGCCACGGACCGATAAAAAATAGATGGGAATGGATGCGAGAACCGCCTTAAGAAGAATCAACAGCCCGCCCCTGGAAAGCAGCATCGCACGCCAACCCGCCAGGCGTGCCTCCATCTTATCCACAAGAGGCCTCCAATCGCGCAGGCGAGAGCGACCAACAGCAAGAGGGATACCAAGATAATCAAACGGAAGAGAGGATGTGCTGGAACCCAGCAAACGCGCACATTCCATGGCCTCCGCCTCCGGCAACCCAAAAGGCACCACTTTAGATTTGGACGCATTGATCGCCAGCCCGGAAGCCTCGGAGAAAAGATGCACAGTCGCGGCCATCCCTGCCACCGCATCAGTCCCCCCTTCAACAAAACAAAGAGTATCATCGGCGAACTGGATAGAATGGACATGGAGATCCCCAAAGAAGCAACCCCGCGTCAAGCCTGCCGCAGCCACCCCCTCGATCATCTGAGGCAGGACATCCGCCGCGAGCACAAAAAGAAGAGGTGCAAGAGGGCACCCTTGACGAACACCCCGACGCGGCTAGAAAAAGCCCCCAATAGGGCTGCCATTGAGCATAACAGATAGAGAAGCCGTGGAAACACAACGTCGCATCCATGAGATCCAAACCACCGGAAATCCCCGCCGACGCAGGACAGACCACAGAAATCGCCAATCAAGGCAATCATACGCCTTGGCAAAGTCAATCTTCCATAAAATTCCTTAAGTTTTCGACCGCCGCCACGCCCCAACAATCTCTGAGGCCAACGCATAGCAATCAGAAACATTACGACCATGAATGAAGGCCGCCTGAGTAGGGGCAACCAGTGACGCTAGCAAGGGAGCAAGTCGCCTAGCCAAAGCCTTAGCAATGATGAGATATATCCCGTTGGACAAAGAGATCGGGCGAAAATCCTCAACATTCGTGAAGTTGAGAGTATTTTTCATGCCTTTCTGAATAAAAAGGGTCCATTAATCCAAATCCAATGATTCCAACCGGAAGAGTTTTTGGTGCAGCCTAGGATCTATGGTGTGTGGGTCTGACTGAGAACATGTTAAGCCTGAACTAAAGCATTTGTTTAGGCCTTGTGATTAGCCTATCGGTATTTAGGGGAGCGGTTATATGTTCATAATGTACTCGCTCATGCAAGGGCACTTTCAAAGTCCTGGATTTCATACTTGTAATTCGTGATTAACATATCTTTTGGTGTGCACCTTCCTAGGGTGAGCACACCCCTAACTTTCTAAAGAAATAAACAGAGAAATCGTGAGTGATCTTTATTTTAGAGAAAAAAGGGTGCAATCCAAAGATGGGACCCACCATTAAATTGTATTACTAATTAGAAACTTCTCTTACATATGTCCATGTACATACGGGCATCTTGCAATGCTCTATAACATTTTCAGAATAAATTGCCTGATCACGAAATATGCACTCATTTTTGGTACACCAGATAGCCCATAGTTGCGCGAAAGGAGTAGTGATGTCCTCGTGTGAGTTTTCGCATACCATTCTGATGGATGTCCGAAAAGTATTCCCATTATCCGCCCAAGCCCACTAAAATCATCCGTCCTCCCATACCTTTGTTGAAAAGGGACACTTGAAAAAAAGATGAACCAGGTCATCCAGCCATCACCACATATTGGGCATGCCACGTTGCCATTGTGGATAATCTTGTTTTTTTCGCACCTTCGTGAGTACACGTGCATGTCTCATCAGCCAAAGGAAAACCTTAATGCATTGTGGTATGGTACCATGCTCTTCCAAATAATAATTGAGAACTTCATGCACATCATGTTGTTGGCAAAAAAATGGCATAATTTCTTGACCGTGAAGGGTCCATTCATCCAAGTTCAATGATCCCTCCCTGTGAAAGGAAGCCCTGCATCCTCAAAATCACTGGTCATAACGATCTTCAGCGACCTTGAAGCATGCATCACAAAAAGAAGGGTCTGAGCATCAACATCCGATCATGCATACGTCAACACCTTTGGAAAATGTTTTCCTTCTTTATAAAGAGTTTATTGCCTAGACTTCCAAACCAAGGAAAAATCTTCTTTTAGATTGGCATGAACCCTACAAAGATAGGAGTAAATCTGCAAACTGCCTAATAAAGCTTGTCCCCTAGATATTCCCCATACCACAGTTTATCCCTTAAATTATGGTGATCGACTTATCTCTCTTTAAACACTCTCCAGAATGAATCTACCAGCTATCTTCTAAGCTTTAAGCAGGTTTCGGTTAAAATATGTGCCAATGTATGAATGATCAATATCTTATATAAATAAGAAAAAAAATTACCTAATGGAATTGATGGTTTTTTATGAGATTAGATCTAGCTCTCAAAATATGAAATTGCTGTTCCATTAAGTTTGTTTCCGTCATATGTATAAGCTTGTTTTCGGCTTCGACCTTATCTTATCAATCAAACTAGGGAGATGGCAAACTACAAATTTAAAGTAAGACCAATATGAAATTATTGGCCGTGCACTCAGGGGAAAATAGAATAGCTAAACGAGATACCGTGTTCAGGACTCTGTCAGTCATCGCAAATAATGGTGAGCTGCCACCTCAGTATATTATAACTTCAAATAAGGTATAACTACAAAAAAACAAATAAAAAAACAACTTACACGTAGAACGATGTAAGAATCTCCAGAATAGAATTTTCCAAAGTCCGCCTTGGGCAATAAAACTGGTTGAAAATTTTCAATTCTCCAGATCTCAGTCCCTCTAAATATTGTCAAGGACAAAACAAGATTGCAAGTATATTTGCAACATCAAAAGTACATATACAGAGGGATGCTAATACTAGTACATAGCAAATGTAAGAAGATAACTGATAAAAGGATTATATAAACTGTGACAGACATTGAACAAGCTATCAAAAGGATACGCTTTGTGGCCAACTCCTTGAAATGCAGGATCCAAATTTTTCGCAAAGTTGGCCATTTTGTATGATAAATATTCTTGGCTTCCATCAGAAAAGAAGAATTTCTGTTAGATTATAATATACACACGGTCGCATGCACTCACAAACATGAGCATGCGTGTCTTATGTTTTTAGATTTCTAAATTATGTTTTCTATAGTGAAATTTTGGAAAGTTCATTAGAAGATATGCTTTATGGAAAATACATTAATCCGGTCTTTTAACTTTTGTGGAGGGAGATAGGGTACAAAGTCTAATTCAGTTTGTCCCCCATGAGACTCATAGATTAACCGACTACGATGAACTTTTTGATATGCACGAGAATGCTATTTTTTATTCCACAGCCATGCATTACAAAAAATTTCCAAGCCACAAAAAGATGGTTTCATGAGGGATTCTTAATGAAAAAATAAAGTATGAAGATCTTAAAAAAACTAGCGCATTTATGCAACAGCTATTCATGCCTTCCAACAATAGAGAAGGCCGTTAGAAAACTAGAATGCGAAAGCGTAATATCAGAGAAATATAATAAACAGAGAGAATACTGGGATTTTACGTGGATCCCTACTCCCTAAGGAGCGGGATAAACCACAAGAGAACGCCTCAACGGGCTGATGTTTTCATTAGCTTTTCTCATCTGAATACAATGGGTGTGGGGCTTCTTATATAATCCTCACTAACACTCCAAGTCCCACCAATAACCGATGTGGGACTAAACATAAGATGGTGTGGTAATTGGATCCTGGAGGGATCCAATTACCCACCTACACACTGGACGCCTACTCCAACACTCCCTCTCAAACTGGAGCATGCAATGCTCAACTTGGACACATAGGAAGAAATCTCAAACTCACAATATAAGGCACTACAGATAATACCAACTCAACGCATACTCTATTGCTGATTGTTGTCGAGGATGTTGCTTCTCATACCGTACTGGTGAAGAGGAACAAAAGGGTTGGAGTGTGAGTTGAACTGGGTCTCCTCGTCGGACGGAGAACATGTATTTTGTATTGCATCTGTCATGGTCACTGAAACTGGAATTAGTCTCCACATGGAGAACTCTGGCCAGCAATTGCTCCATCTCTCTGAAGGACCGAACTGGAAAAATACTGTGGAAACATCCTCGTCGGAGTCCACGGTCGTTGGAGAATGGAGTCTGAACGTCTCCTCATAGGAGAACTGGGTCTCTTCCATACTGGCTCAGAGAATGGGATCTCTACTCTGGAGTCTCCATGAAACCACATGAAAACCATAACCCACAATGGCTTAGAGAATGGGATCTCTACTCTGGGATCCCTATGGATCACATAAAAATCCTGAGCCGACCAGATGAAATATGGGGACCTCAAAATTGATGATCGCATACATGTGTGTATCAAACTGCAGACTCTAAAACAATCTGAATGTATAGAGTCTGAATCTGAACTGTCTGTAGAGTCTGAAATCTGGCCTAAAATCTAACATGTAGAACTCTACACATACTCCCCTTTTCTCCCATACTGGTCGGAATAGATGACATCAACCAAGTTGGGAGAAGACATGAAAGATGAGAAGGAAATGATGAATCACATAAGACGATATCAATTTTTTCCTCTTTTTCTGGCTTGGTTTCTTCTTGTAATTTTTTTCGTACGAATTTTTTGTACAATCTTTTTTTCTTTTACGTACAGTTTTTTTACGCACCTTTTTAACAAAAACTCATGGTCCAATTGGACCACAATCTCGGCTTAAATTTTAGCTCCCCGTCTCTCTCTCTCTCTCTTTCCTTTGTTTTAAACAACAATGAGGCCCGATTGGGCCCAAACCAACCCCCCCTCTCATTTAAATGAAAGGTCTCCGCCCACAATTGGGGCTTCTGGATGGTGGTGCTGGAGCTGATGGTGAGGGAGGAGAGGCTAATGTCGTGTCCTAATCGCCTAATCTGAGAGGCCTTCAGTGATACATGAGGCAAAGGTAGAGGACCCAAACGCCTTCCGTGGCTGGAACGATCGCCAGAGGGCACCATGAGAGGCGTCATCATGGAGGGGCCTCTGCCTGGAGACCTCGAAGCCTGGAAAAAAGGTAGACGGTGCTGCCAGGACATAGATTCGAGCAGCCTCTAACAGTATATAGGAAAGACACCACCGCCTATGCTTGGAGTTGGAGAAGAACGAGTTGCACGAGATGTGGCGTGGGTGGAGGTGCCTCCTAGGGTTGTATCACTGCCTACGCGGGGTGGTGATCATCGCCATGGACACCTTGATGGTGCTGCGAATGAGAGGAGGCGAGGTTGGCGGTGACATCTGGAGGATGGTGATCGAGCTCCTCCCTTTTTTCTTTTGGGTTCTCAGACCAGAACCCATCGATTAGGGTGATGCCTGGAGTGCGATATGGGAGAAGAGGCCATCGCAACTTTAGGGTTCCATAAACTAGAACTCAAATCGAAGACAAATAGAATAGAATCAAAGGAAAAAATATGACGTTGATCTTCAGGCTTTAAATAATTCCATGTAGATTTAGCATTTTTAGAAAACCCTAGAATTGAATAACAAATCTCGAACAAATCATGAATGTAAAATAAATCCTCAAGAACCGAATCCGCTTTGATACCATGTTACAAAATTAGAATGCGAAAGCATAATATCAGAGAAATATAATAAACATGGAGAATACCAGGATTTTACATGGAACCCTACATCCTAAAGAGCGGGATGAACCGCGGGAGAACGCCTCAAAGGACTGATGTTTTCATTAAATTTTCTCATCTGATACAATAGGTGTGGGGCTTCTTAGATAGCCCTCACTGACTCTCCAAGTCCCACCAATAACCAATGTGGGACTAAACATAAGAGGGTGTGGTAATTGGACCTTGGAGGGATCCAATTACCCACCTATACAATGAAGGCATACCCGAACAAAGACAAGTTAAAGATTTTCTTTAAAAAATGTGTTTATCGTGTTGTCATGGTTTTCTAAGCAAGCCACCTTTTAAAAAATATTATATCATGTTTCTCTACATACTGAGAAAACTCATATGCTTTCGCTTTCAAGTTCAACTAACTCAAGGTAGAGTTCAAACTGGTACCCGGAGGGCTGAAAGCCATACAACCCTTGAGACCCAATAGATAGTAGTAGAATCAAATGCCCTTGATTTTATATTTTCACACGCATGGTATTAAGCATTATGAATAAGAAGTTTTGACAATCTGGTTTACATAAGATCTCCCAACATCATTTCCCTCTTTAAGCACTTCCATGTCACCACCTCCAGGTCCTCGTCCCCATCCTCAATCCACCCCCTCAGCCCACCACTACATCAACCATCCTTCTACCAGCCCAGCCCCAACCCACCTCATCTCCAAGTAGTCTCCCTGCACTAATCACTTTTTCTGTAATATGTGTTTTATTTTTAGGTTTACAGTCATCGACATCCACCTTAAGCAACTCCATTTTCACCCATCCACAATCCACCTCATCTCCAAGCAACCTCCCCTTACTAATCAGTTTCTTCTCTAATAGTCTTTTTATTTTGTAGGTTTACAACTGTAGAAGTTGATTTATGTTCTTGTATCTTTTATCTATTTATCTTTTCATTTGTCTACTTTATGTAATTTGCCTATAGGCCTCTCCCTATATAAGAGAGCCTAGGGCTCAAGGAATAAACAACGCTTATTTTTCCCAACATGGTATCAGAGCGGCGGTCCTAGATCGGAGTTCTGGTACCAAACACTAAACCTAGCCGTCCACCACCAAGCCTCACGTGCGGCACCTCTCGCCGCCCTTCGGCCCCGAGTGCTACTACTCAGCCATGCATTCGGCGCCGCCCTTCGGCCCCATGTGCGGATCCTAGCCGCGTACGGCCCCGCGCACCGATCTTGCGGCCCCCCCTCTCCTTCCTTGGTGTCGCACTACGGCCCTGTGGCCTGTGCGCCGCCTGTGGCTTCTTAGGACCCGGAGCGTCGCCTCTCCCTTCGGTCCTTGTAGGACACGCGCACTGCTCCACGTCCTAGGGGTCGGTCAACCCTACGACATTCTCGCCATCTACTAAGGCGACTTCTGCCTGCGTCTCACACGTTAATGGGTTTGGTTGTGTGAGGTCCACACATGCAACCAAACCACCTTATGTCAGTGTAGACCAAAGATTATCTTGTCTACAACCCTGATTATCTCAGGTCACAATGTCAGAGAGCAAGATCGAGATCCCCACTACAGGCGCATTCAAGGGTTATGCGCCTATTGTGAAGATGGATAGATCCAATTACGAGTTATGGGCCATGCAGTTCATGAGCCTAATGAAGTCGATGGGTAAGAAACATATTCTTACCGAGGATGAACCAGGAGAAAACAGGGTTGTATGCCTCATGGGAAGCTGATGACGCATATGCTCAGGTCTGTTTGTCTGGTACTCTGATTCCAGATATTGCTAATGATGTATTGAAACCTACTGCAAAAGCAATGTGAGCATTCTTGCTGCCACGTATTCTCAAGCTAAGAATGAGACAAAAATCCTATAGCTTCAGCACGACATCTTCACGATAAAGCAGAATGGTCGACCCCTGCATGCTCACTACACTGCACTGAGGGGAATGTTTGAGAGGCTTCACAGCTTCATGCCTCTCACAGCTACTCCAGAACAATTGAAGACATATCGGAATGCGACGATGGTGGGAGTCTTTCTAGCCTCTCTTGATTTACAGTATGAGGCGGCTTCTTCTCAGATTCTGGCCGATGCTACAATTCCTCCTATGGAGGAGGCCTTTCACCGATTGAGCCGAATCAGTATCTCAAACCCTACTACTGTAACCAATTCTTCTGCTATGGCAGCCTCTAGAGGAAGAGGCAATTCATTTCATTTTCGTAGACGAGGATCACATGGTAGGGTTGGTCGTGGTCGTGGATTACAGTGCACTTATTGTCGTCGGATTGGTCATACAGAAGACACGTGCTACTCTAAGCATGGTTTCCCAACATCTGCCCGTGCAGCAGAACAGATACAACATCATGGTGCTACGCCAGCGTCGGATTCACGATATGATGACCTAGTGACTCGTCTACATGATATCATGCCACCAGCCAGTACTCCTCCACCAGTTTCAGAGAGTAGATTGGACGTTGTTGCTACTGCAGAAGCTAGTTCCTCAGGTAGTGCTCATACTTCTGTTTTCTACCAGGGCTCTCATACCTCAGAATGGATTGTAGATTCAGGTGCCACACATCATTTGTGTGGAGATAGACACCAACTCACATCCTACAGGGAAGTTTCTCCAGGAAGGATTGTCGTCATAGAAGATGGGACTCATTCACCCATTACAGGAGAGGGATAGATTTCCTTAACACCCTCTATTCAGTTGCAGAATGTGCTACATGCTCCTAATTTCTCAATGAATTTACTGTCAATTAGTCAGATTACTAAGGATCTACGTTGTCGAGCGATATTTGACCCATCATCTCTTATGTTTCAGGACATTCTCACGGGCAACATGATTGGACATGGTTGTGAGCAAGGCGTGCTGTATCGACTGGTCAATACATCTTACGCCGGAGCATCATCCCACTCCATTGGACCTGTCTCTCCTTACTTATGGCATCTGCGCTTTGGTCATCTTCTGTTTCAGAAGCTGTGTCAAGTCCTCCCTCAGATCTCACCCCGCTCGTCTTTTGATAGTAATGCTTGTCATTTAGGGAAGCATCATCGGTCTGTCTTCCCTAGTCATCAGAGTCGGAGCAGTAGCTCTGCATTTGAGTTTTTTCATATTGATATTTGGGGTCCAAGTCGTGTCCCAGATCATCAGGGACACAGGTTTTATTTAGTTGCTCTAGATGATTTCAGTCGTTTGTCTTGTGTCTTTCTATTAAAGAATAAATCTGAAGCGGGCATTACTATTATGAACTTTATTAAAGAAGTGCAGAATGTGTTTTCTGTTTCTGTTAAAATTGTGAGAACTGATAATGCCCTTGAATTTTGTACTCGAACATTATCCCAATTTCTTTCATTCCATGGCATTCTTCATCAAACGTCTTGTGCCTACATGTCCCAATAAAATGGTGTCGCAGAAAGAAAATACCGCCATCTTCTTGATACAACTCGTACCCTTTTATCCAGAGTTGTGCTCCTCACTCGTTCCGGGGCGATGCGGTTGTTACTGCATGTTATCTCATTAACCGCATGCCCTCGTCTATGTTGGGGGAGAAGATACCTTTCTCTCTCATTTTTCCCAACAAGGAGTTGTTTCCTCTGACTCCACGTGTCTTTGGGTCTGTGGCATTCGTTCATCAATTGTCTCCAGGGGTTGACAAGCTCTCTCCTAGGGCTGTCAAATGTGTTTTTGTCAGGTATTCCAGGACTCAAAAGGGTTATCGTTGCTATGATCCATTACATCGAAGATATTATGTCAGTGCAGATGTCACGTTTTTTGAGTCAGTCATGTTTTTCTCTCCTATAGGTGACATATTGGTGCCATCAGCTATAAATGATGAAATCTATATTCCTTCTCCACCCGTGTATATGCCATAATAAACCCCTACATCTCCACAACCGTCATCCCCATCACCACCGTCATCTCCATCACCACCATCATCTCCACCACCGTCACCACCTCTACCACCTCCCATATCTTTGGTTCCTCCCCTACTATACCACTACAGTCGACGGCCGGCCCCTGCTCATAATCATGGACAATCATCAAACATGCCCCAAGTTTGTTCTGATAACATTATTCCTAGTGATGGGACTGACGGCATTTCTCAGTAGGAACAGACAGTGGGTGTTGGTACAACCAATGCAGATCTTGATTTGTCAATTGCACTGAGAAAGCAGAAGAGGCCATGTGTTTCATATCCAATTGCTTCTCATGTTACCTTTGAGCGTCTGGCAGGAGATTTCAGGAGATTTGTAGGTGCTTTATCCGCTGTGAATATTCCAAGGACCTACCAGGAAGCATTGGCCGATAGCAGATGGCGTCTGGCTATGGAGGAAGAGATGGCCGCCCTTTAGTCGAGAGGTACTTGGAGTCTTATTCCAGCTCCTACTAGGGCATCTATTGTGAGTTGCAAGTGGGTGTTTACAGTGAAACACCATGCCGATGGCAGTATTGATAGGCACAAGGCTCGATTGGTTGCTCGGGGATTTACTCAGACGTATGGGGTAGATTATCTTGACACGTTTTCTCCTGTTGCTCGACACTCTACCTCACGGATTCTTCAATCTGTTGTTGTGATTCAAGATTGGCCTCTGTTTCAATTAGATGTCAAAAATGTATTTTTATATGGTGATCTTCAGGAGGAGGTTTACATGCAGCAGCCACCTGGGTTTACTGCTGAGGGGGAGTGTGTACAGGTATGCAGGATTCATAAGGCGATCTATGGCCTAAAGCAGAGCACAATAGCTTGGTTTTAGAAGCTCTCAGATTTGTTTGAGAAGCAAGGATTCAAAAGGTCAAATGCAGACTATTCACTCTTTGTACAGAAGACATCCAGAGGTATGACTATCATTATGGTGTATGTTGACGATATACTCATTACAGGAGATGATATGCAGGGAATAAAAATAGCAAAAGAATTCTTGGGCCGTGAATTGGTTACCAAGGATTTAGGAGTACTGAGATATTTCCTTGGTTTGGAGTTTGCTAGAAATGAACAAGGACTCGTGATGACTCAGAGGAAATATGTCACTGACTTGCTAAGTGACACAGGTATGCTTGGATGTCGACCTGCTTCTACACCAATGGATCCAAGCATGAAGATGCATAATGACGACACTGAGGAGGTTGACAAAAGAAGGTACAGAGAATTGGTAGGGAGGCTCCTTTATGTTACTATTACCAGACCAGATATTACATTTGCAGTAAATAAAGTGAGCCAGTTCATGGAGCAACCTCGCCAAGTACACATGGACGCCATATATATGATACTAAGGTACCTTAAGTCATCTCCAGGCGCAGGTTTGATGTTTAGGAAGAAGGGCACTATTACTATTTGAGCATATGCAGATGCAGACTATGCAGGGTGCTCAAAGGATAGGAAATCTACATCAGGTTTTGCTATATTCATTGGGGAGTCACTTGTTTCATGGAAGAGCAAGAAGCAAATAGTAGTTGTGGGATCCAGTGCTGAATCAGAGTATAGAGCTATGGCCCAAGCATGTGCAGAAGTGATGTGGGTTCGCGCAGTTCTGACAGATCTACATATAGATGTTCCACTTCCCATATCACTAGAATGTGACAATCATGCTGCATTATTCATTGCCAACAACCCTGCTTTTCACGAGAGGACGAAGCACATTGAGGTGGATTGCCATTATATCCGTGATATGATCCAGAAGGGCTTCATTTCTACAACACATGTCGGCTCAGGAGACCAAACGGCAGACATCCTTACTAAAGCGTTGCTTCGGGGTTCCTTTCAGAAGTGCTTGTTCAAGATGAGCATGACAGATATCTATGCTCCATCTTGAGGGGGAGTGTAGAAGTTTATTTATGTTCTTGTATCTTTTATCTACTTATCTTTTCGTTTGTCTACCTTATGTAATTTGCCCATAGGTCTCTCCCTATATAAGAGAGCCTAGGGCTCAAGGAATAAACAGCAACGCTTATTTTTCCCAACAATACCCATCAACATCCACCTTAAGCAGAACTCCATTTTCTTCTCCGTTTTCCTACTGATGATCAAAAGTCAAAGTTATATTTTGCACAGAATTGTATATAAATTGGATGTTATATGATGTTATAGATGCATACAAAATGCCGTTTTTATTTGATTTCAAATATGAATGTACTATTACGTGGATGATGTAGCTTTCTTTTATTACATGTTTTTTTTTGTTTTTTAAAAGCCAATTAGTGAGCATCAAAGGTTACTCGTTACTAATCAGCCAGAAATTTTATTTATAAATAAGGAGATGGAGGATAATACACAGACTTCAACAGCTTATCACAACTCTCCACAACCCCAAAGAGACGGGTGATATTCTACGTGTAACATTGAGTGCCCTTGAATAGAGCAAAACTTTTTACAACCAAAAAGATCAAGTAAGCATTACAGCTTTTTATCTATCAACTCTCTATTTATAAACTGCTTTACCCAAAATCGGCATCCCGAACCTGAAATTTATCCACAAGTATCAAAAACCAACGAGTCAAGCTAGGAATGAGTGTCTCACCACTAGACTTGGTGTGCGAAGGAGAGCTGAAAAAGAGAGTCCTAACATCTACCTGCACAGATGTGCAAAGGAAAACGTGATGTCTCGAAGGGCCCAATTGACCATATACAGAGTTGTCACAAATCTCCGCCTAAGCAATGAATCTTGTCACAAATCTCCATCTAAGCAATGAATCTTTGTCTTACAAACCCATCCGCGAATGAGATGGCAAGGTCAGGCATATGCAAATGAGACCTTGCAGGTGTCATTACTCCAAACAGCAAAGCCAAGGGATAGATTACTCAGAGCCACATCATCTGTGACCGAGGGGTGATTATTTAAAGCTCATCAAATCATTGGTATTAAAGGGCAGGCAAAATGTTGGCATCCACATAACACCACCAGCCTTCACTGACTGCCAACAATCGCAAACCAAAACACTGATATCACTCTAGAATAGGAATGTCTTTCCATTGCTCACTCTAGGCACCATAAAAATCTTCACCGAGCAAAGCACCAATATCACACCCAACCATAAGTTCAATTCTGTCGTAGCTGAAGTTTATCCATCCAATTCACCCGTACCCAAGGGGTGATTACTTAAAGCTTGTCAAATAATTGGCCATTAAGCGGCAGGCAAAATGTTGGCATCCACATAACACGACCAACCTTCATTGATTGCCAACAATTGGAGACCAAAATGCTTAAATTACTCATTAAAGCATCCAGATAAGGTAACATGTCATCCTGAAAGCCTATAGATATCTAATAGTCTATCTAGAATTGGAAGGTCACTCCATCGCCCACTCTAGGCAGCGCAAAAATCTTCAGAGAAAAGAACCAAGTTCACTCCTCCATTAGGCCAACATCTTCTGCAGTAGCTGGATTTTATCCATCCAATTAACATCTCTTCCATCAGCAACTAAGTAGAAACCTACACTACACAACAAAGATCGTCCCTCTCACCCATCAACATCAATAGCAACTTAACTTGAAATGTATGATTCATTGTAAATAGGTCACGCCCACCATGCCACCATCCTCAAACCAAGGGAAATCTTGCCCAGCTAACTAGAACTGTCACAACAGTTTCTTATAGAACTACATAAAAATCTACACCTTGCGGTAGGGATATAAACAGCTGTGAATATGAACACACATTCAATAACCATTTTTGAATAACAGTTGAACTCAGATAATCATTTTTTTCTTAAATCAACCAAGCCCAAATATGGATATTCATTTTCTATAATAACTGAAGCAAGTACGAATTGGGTAATCACGTAAAGTATCAAAATCTAATATGATAATTGTTGAATATAATGGTAATCTTGTGAAGTGTGGACCCATTCTAGATATCTGGATATGTGATTTCTGTGTATAATCACAAAGCTAAAAAAGAATGCCCTTACAGAGATTTATATCTGCATTTTTCTATGCTTAAACAAAGTTAAAACCACTAGGCTAAAAGGGCATGTTGTTAATGGTTGAAATGCTTATTTTACTCAATTGCTTAGTTGGAAACTACTCAATTGCTTATATTACTCGTGGTTGAAGTGCTTGTTTTATTCATATTTGGATTACTGAGAGTATGATTTTCAACATTTATATCCGAGTATATGTATTTTTATTTATATCTGATACTGAAAAAGAAAATACATATTTGAAAATACATGTTCGGACAATATCTGCTTCGCATCCCTACCTCATAGTATCTAATCATTTACATAATTTGGTAGGAAATCGAACCACATACATAAAGTAGATGGCAAAGAAGAAAGCATTGACTTCAACAACATCACACGATCATTATATAGATCAATTTCGATGACCAACCATCAAGAGTCATCCCAAAACTTGCCATAACTGGATTATAAGGATCAATCCGTATAACCATTTCCACCAGAGGCAGTCCCAGGTGATAGGGTTAATGAGGCCCTTAGTACTCCATAATTTGTTTCACAACAATGTTCTTCCAAATAGTGTGGTGGGGGGGGGGGGTGACAAAGCTGGAATTTTATAGTTTATCATTACAGTTAAGGCCTCCATAAACATCCCTGAGTATTCGCATGCAAGTCACCTAGGACCTGAAATCATGTATAAAATGGCGAAGCCTTCTCCCACTTTAAGTAGGGTAGGCTACATGAATTCTTGCTCAAATCCATGTTGAAAGATCTTAATATTTTTTATGTTGGCTGCCAGCTACCTAATGCAACCCCTACAAGGAGGGATTTGAACCCCGGTGGGTGGTAGGCACACTGCACTACCGCCATACCTGAAATCTTGTATGCAATGTCATTCACAGCAGGGGCAATTGGTAGAAGTGTTGGTAGGATCCCTTTACAGATTTACAGCTTAATCCAAGTCCAACCACTCCCCGGGCCACCATCCACTCTTCTATTAACTAAAAAAGAGAAGTAAGTGGTCGTGACACAACACTTCATCTAAACGATCCACAACTACAATTCCTTACAAGAAGAACAAAGGCAAACTTCGTTTCATATTAATCATAACCCTAAACGAAATTAATCTTCTATGGGAAACCTTTAGTGGTTCTCCATTCCGAAAGGGTGATATTCTCTAAAATGATCACAAAGATAAATCCACCAATTGAAAAGCTGATTTTCGGAAGATACCACATTTTGTAAAAATTATTTGAGCTCTATTAACAAGAATTTTCTCCAATATGAGATAAGCGGAGTTAGATTGAGTGATTGGACAATAGTTCTCCGCTTTATCCTCGAAAATTGATTGGAAAATTATCAAAAAGATATATTCTCCTCCCAAGAGTTTGTTATGAACCATCCAAACTCATTATCCAACATATCTCATAAATTCAAGTAGAATAATATTGAGAACCCATCAAGACCCAAAATTCATCATGCTAAAGACCTGTTAGAGCCCTTTCAAACTTATTTTTCCATGAATGTTAGGTTAGGTCAATTTGTATAGATGCAAATATGTAACACAAATACTTGAAAATATGACTTCACACATAGGGCTAGCTATCGAGCCTAACGAGCCGAGCCACGGCTGGGCTCGGGCTCGATAAGCCCAATTGGGCTCGGGCTCGATCGAGCCCAACCAAGCTGGCTCGGGCTCGAGCTCGGTGGGCTCGAGCCCTTATCAAGCCAGCTCGGGCTCGATAAGTCTTGAGCCGAGCCCTTTATCGAGTCGGAGCCTCTTATCGAGCCTGGTCTGGGCTCGAGCCTATTCAGGCTCGTTAAGGAAATAGATGTTTTTTTGGTGAAAAAGTGTTTTGCCTGGGCTCGAACCCAAGACCTTCTTTTTAAAGATCATCCACCTTACCAATAGGCCACCATCCAAGTTGTATATAAAAGTTAAATTAAAATATATATTGTAACATTCTGCTTGTTAATAAAAAAGAAAAAAATACTAAATATCTAACTATAACCTAGATTAACATAGATAAAAGGTAGAAAATCCAAGTCTACAACATAGTCCACCCAACATTGTTGTTACATAAACAACATAAACACATAATCCACCATTAACAATGTTGCAAAACTAATACAAATAAAAATAAAAATCATTGTAGTTTTACAAATAGAATATATATATATATATTCCTTATCGAACTCGTTATTGAGTTATCGAGCTGAGCAGGGCTCGGCTCGAGCTCGGCTCGATAAGCTATCGAGCCCAAAAATCTGGCTCGGGCTCGGCTCAATAGCTTAATGAGCCAAGCTCGCGAGCCCTTATCGAGCCGAGACCAAGCCTGGCTCATCGAGCCGTGACTCAATAGCCAGCCATATTCACACATGTGCACACACGCACGTGCACAGGTAATCATGCAAGTATGTATATTGAAGAGGGCAAGGGGCACATGCATGTAAGCTCACTAGCTCAGACACTAACATATGGAAAGTGCCATGGTAAAGAAATCTATTGGTTGATCTTCAATGGAGAACATGGATTTATTATTATTCTGACATAACCACAACTTGACAAAAAGGGGCAGATGTTGCAAGTAACTATGAGCACTAGCAAAAGATGGTTCATGAATAACTTGATGTAGTCTATAGCCAAAACAAGGAGATAATGGTATTATCTACAAAGTGCTAGCAACCATCAAGTCAAGCTTTCTAATGTGGAATAAACCTTGTGAAATTTGTCTTTGAACCTATAAGAAGAACATGCTCTCGAGACCCGTCACTGCTGCCATCAAGATCGATTTTTTGTATTTTGCTTTGTGGTATGTTTGATAGTTTTAAAGTTTGTTAGTGTTGATTTTTACTTGGTCCATCTTGAATGAAATCGTATTTCTCCCTTTCAAGAAACGGCATATATATGCATTGTTAGCAATACAGCAATACAGCTGAAATATAACTTTCAATAGTTGCATCTCTTTTACCCGTTTGGATCCCCTGCTGTGTGTGGAATCACAACAGGGCTTGTTGTGCATCTCATGGTAGCATGATCTTTTGATAGTAGCAACGCATATGAGAGGGTAAATGCTTGTTTATATTTCCAAGAAGGGTAAGAACAAGTATTGCATGATAAGGATGTATATCAAGCAATAAAATGATACATCTCATGGCGACGCTTAAAATCACCTGATTTTTTTACCCCAACAACCTTGCCCCTTGGACTTTCCACGGATAATTGGGATAAACACAGCAGGCCCTACTGTGCTTTCACGCGCAAAAAGGAGATATGGACCCCTCCTGCAAAGGTAACTGCCTCATTGTATTCTTCTAGAGAATGCTAATATAAATAGACGGACAGGATTCTAAACTTATATCCATCTCCACTAGAGAGTGGAATCTTTGCAGTCTTGCGACATGGAAATGTTGTAAGCTTTTATTGCAAGACCTATATAAAGAAATTTCCGACTAAAACATAAGAAAAGAAACAATGATCTCGATTCCGCTCTGTTTTTGCCGTCCGAATCCAGGAGAACCTACAGTCAGAACTTATCCGAGCAGACATGCATCAAATCGAAATCTCACATAGCCCACGACGATCACAATCCCACCTGCGTCCGGATCAAACCCCATTTGCCCCATCGCGAGCAACACCTACCTCATCCCGCGAGAATCTACGAAAATGCAGCAGAACAAACAGGGACAAGCCACCAGCATCGGCGGAGTGAGAACAAGAAGGATGCGATACCTCGGACCGCACGACGGAGTGACGAGGGGACGATCGAGATATGTGAAGGGGATTGGACAAGGAAGGCAGAGGAAGTGGAGCCCAACGGCAACGGCACCTCTGTGCTTGGCCTCGCGGAGGAGTGCCACGCTTGAGGGTGGAAGGTTATTTAATAGAGTGAGGAGACGAGAGTTGAACGGAGGAAGGAGGAACCTAATGGGACAAAGAGAGAGATGTACAGAAAATGGGAGGGAGGGGGGAAGCAGAGGAGGGAAATGATCCGAGTGAAGAGGAGGAGCCGTTGCTCCGCCATCCCCCCCGCCATCCATATTTAGGCTTTGCTTTGTCGCAAACGGGCCTCCCTACTTTTATGAGTTTTCTAGTCGGTCCAACGAATTGTGGTTATTTGTGTTTTCTTCCGTTTTGATATCATTTATGTGAGGTATTTACATATACATGTCATAATTCTTTTTGATGTATTATTTGTGTACCTTGTCATTCTTAGACTTTACTTACATGTCACCACAATCTTCCAACTATTTAATATGGTTGTCCATTGATTACATTTAATATTAAATATTGTATGATTTTAGAGTTTTAATGGCATTTTAAGAGTTTTTCAAAAAATGTCAAATTTCAACATCTTATTTTCTCTTATTCTCCATCTACCTCAATTCTCCTCATCTTTCCTCTCCCATTCACAGGCATCTCCATCCATAAAACCTCCTAGCAGTCCTTGATTATGGACATACATGTGAAAATCGTGTTTCCAAGTCATTATGCATTTCCGTGTCTGATTTTAAATATAAATATATAACAATCAACATTTATCAGCTGAGCGATTATTTGCAGGTAAGAATGGTATTGAGAAAAACAATAGACTCATCCCCATTCATAAGAATAAATGTATGCAGTTATATAAGTAGCCCCCAAAACCTGCATTCAAATCTATAAACTTAACTAAAGCTGGTTTTCTCCCCAAGTTATTGCCATGTGGATGGCTCCCTCTTCCGCTTTTGCTTTCATTATATTCCTGCACAAAGTGGAAATAGAAGTGTTCTCGTCTCTTCCTGCATGGATTGTTATGTGGGAAGCCAAAGGCTTGAATAGTGGCTGAGCTGTACTTTTCGGTTTGGGATGGGCTGAGGCTAGGCCATGCTTTCTTCGTACCTAGGTTCCACTACCGTTGGATTTGCACTATCTTGTCCTCTAGACATGATAATCGCACATCACCTCTCGCTTCGCACCATTGATGATACCTAGGGATGAAAACGAATATAAATGTATTCGTATCTGATCCGCTATCGTATTCGTTTTATACATATTTTGACATTCGTATTTGTTTTAAATGGATGCAAATATGGATATAACTTTAGCATTCATCAATATTCGTATTCGTATGTACGTTTTCATAAATAAGTATAGTAGCATATTTATTTATAACATTACATAACAACATTTTTATGCTTGTATTCACCATTGCTGATATAATTGTTATGAAATGAATATATATGGTATATCTATTTTATGTGTAAATCATCCTAAATATGCATATTTAAGTTAATCTACTAAATATTTAGGTTATTATTTGTATCTGATTCGTATTCGGTTTACATTTGTATTCATTTTTAAGGATATGATAACACATTTTTCATATTCGTCAATATTTGTATCCGCATTTGTATTGATATTTAAAATGGATAAGGATATGATTATACATATATCCGCATATGTATCCGACCGTTTTCATCTCTAGTGATATTGCACGCCTCAGAGCCTACATGGATCCCAAGTCTCCCTTTGTACACCCAGAACTGTGAAAGAGCAAGCCTTCCTTTGTGAAGGCATCCAATATGTCAATTACCTATCCTTATACCTACATAAATAACTAAATAAAGGTCAGGAACTACCCAATTCTGAGGTCAGTTGAGGAGCACATGCGGATAGAGAGGTACAATTTCAGTCTCACTCAGCAAGCATAGGCGCTATATATTATATATTCTAGTTGTAGTAGGACGGCTTATCGAAAGTCTCCCTTAGCCCCTACTTTGGGACTTCTAATCTTCCACTTTTTTTCGCCCTAACTAGAACTCACATAGCCATTATTAATTGGATGTGTCCGTACCCCCATCTATCCTTACATTTGATAGGGCGATTGCATGCACCCTCCCCACCTTCCTTATTCGAAAAACCCTAAGTATGGTTTCATCTCTTCTGCCACCCTATGAACCTCTTAGATTGTGGCATTTGCCTCATCCTCGCAATCGTTGGAAAACCTACTTCCTCTTTCTTTGTGGATTGTTTGGGAGTATTGCAGCGATTCTGGTATGTTTTACTTGCATTCTACTCTACATCTCTTGTTTCATGGTTTATTTAAAACTTTTGTAACCGGCATTTCTATTGCTTTGTATGAATCGTATGATAGTTAGGTTTTTGTTGTGTTTTTCAAGTTGTTTGATTTGGAGAATGATGACTGCATGAAGATATGTATTGATCTCATCTCTTCCCATGTGGATTTCTATTTGTCTTATGTGCTAGATGCGTCCGACCATCTGTCTTTGCATTGGACGGATGGATTGTGTTCATCTCTCCAGCATTTTTCTTTGAGAAATCCTAAATAGTTTGTGTTGCCTTCCGTCATCCTCTAGTTCTATTTGTCCTTCTTGGACTCTAGCATATGCTTCTTCCTTGCAATCGTCGGTGATATGCCTTACTCTCTTTAGAGATCGTTTTGGGGTATTGTTGTTCTGGTATGGTTTATTTAAACATTACTCTCCATTTTGGGTTGTCGGTTTATTTTGTTTTTCCCTTTCCCCTATAGACTTAATTATTGAGGGAAATTCGACCTAGGGGAAAGTTTCGAAACTTATTGCCCCTGGGCGGTCGTAATTTGTTTTTTTTATTATGTACCGTAGGTAAGCTGCTTCTTCAAGATGCATCTTTGGTTAAGTAAAAGTCATTTCTTGAAGAGGCGGCTTTCATGGGCATATTAACCCAACACGGCTGCCAAACCCTCCCCATGCATTCTGCTCATGGCCTCCTTGTGATTACACCTCATGTTCTCTTCCTCCTCCTCCTTGTTGTTGCATTTATTCTCCTCCACCCATTTTTGCACGCTTGGTAGTCTCCGCTTGCACGACCGCCACCTTCAGAGCTTTCCCCATCCGCTACCATAAGGAAGGTGATGCTCTAATATATCTCTACCCTCTCACAAATATTCTTTCATCAAGGATTTTTGGTGATTTTATGATTTTATTGATTCTTATGCTTTGGTTTGTGCTATATATATACATATATTTGGTATAGATAGTTTTTTATTCGATCTTAATAATTTGGTTATTTTCAACATTATTCCGATGGCTGTTGATTTATTGTAATGCATTAGGATGTAGGTCGTTGATTTTCTCATTGCAGTGGGAGTATATCAAAATCGAGTAACGACGTGAACTATGTTGGAGGTCGGATGAAAATAATCAAGATTAACCTCGAAATTACATTCACGGGGTTAATTGATAATATCAAATCTGTGTTCGGGGGGGAGGGGGGACTTATCACAAGGAGTTGAGTTGCAGGTATTTCATCGATAGAAGGAAGATGCTGGATTGTTTTACATAGGGTGTGTTGAGTTTGATGACGATGCTCGGGAGATTGTGGAATATGCTGAGGAAATGGTTGTTGCATAGCGGCCTGTGATATTTACTATCACATTATCGATGCTCGGATTTGTACCTCTACGTGGAAATACATCTGCTCCTCCTGCATTGAACATGGTTCCTTGTGTAGGTACTGAAGATAATGATATGGAACTTGATAGGTTGATGGAACCCTCACCACAGAATATCGATGATGAGATGGAAAATGATGATCATGAGGAGCATAATAGTTTGGGAACGCTGATCGTGTCTGACATACCATTTTTAAACATGAGGAGAGAGGACAGATATATTCTGAATTATATGAACTTTGACGATGGGATCAGTTTGATTAATGAGTTGAAGAATGACATGTTTTTTAAACGCAAAGCTGACCTGGTGTACACTGTGAAAGATCGTCCACATAAAAAGACATTACAACTTTACGGTGGTTGAATCAAACAGAAAGGTCTGGGATGTGCACTATAGAGAACGAGGCAGAGGTTGCTTGTGGAGATTGTGTGGTCATAGCCTACCAATCGATGGACAATTTGTTGTCTCAATAGTTGACAAACCTCATAACTACTTGAATCGAGTAGTCAATCAGGACCATCCACAGTTGGATTGTAACTTCACGACACTTGAATTTCTTAATCAAAACAAAGTATCCCTCGATGAACGTCTCATATTATAAACATCGATTCATGATGACTTCAGCTTCTAAATTAGTCGAAGGAGTGTTTGGGATGCAAGAAGGAAGGGCATAGAAATGGTTTATGGAGATTGGAAAATTTTTTATAACAAACTTCCATATCTCTTCAAGGCTTTTGAGGAGGCTAATACAGGATCGGTTGCAAATATCTTGACAATAACAGTAAATGAAGGAGACTATTCCAGAGGGCATTCTGGGCATTCAATCCATGTTTTTGCGGCTTTTAAACATTGCAGACCCATTATCAGTGTGGATGGTACACACATGTATGGAAGGTACTCATGAATCTGCATTTCATCATTTTTATTCATTTATTTTAGCTTAAAATTCCTTATAAGACACTTATATATAATACTAAATACATATTCTTACTAACCTGCACTTGTGTGTAAATATTGTACATATGTTATTATTTTAGCCTAAAATAAATAAATAAATAAATAAATAAATAAAGTAAAAATAAAGAAAATAAAAAAAGACTGTATATATTGTTGGACATGCGAGCCCACGGCGAGCCATTATGCAATAAATGTTATTGCGAATATCATTCCTTGATCTGAAATGAAGAATAAATAATTTGCATAATAGGTCCCTCTGTACATTTAGGGTTATGTACCATGACCATCTTAATAATCATACAGTTGTTGATTTAATAATTGAATCATAGAGGCTGGTGTTTGGATGAATATCTAAGGAGTTAGATTGAGGACTCATCAAACACCGTCAAATGATTGTTAAGAGATGATCTCCAGCCTGAGTAGGAGATGACAATCTTTTCTCACATAGGTTGATATCTGATCGATCTCTTTATGCAGGTCCTCTGCATGGGAATAGAGATTCAGAGGTGTCAGATTAGTTAGGCTAAAGAGTTGACTTAACAAGATCGCGATAACCAAAGTCCTATATCGTATGCTGTCACGATACGGGCACGCATCCTCTGACTGAAGACAGATGTGTTACTATATGTCTGAGTATGTACATTTGGCAGACCAATAGGTTGATGACCTAACCAAGGTCTATACACCGGCGCACTGGTGTGCATATAAGGGCATATGAGTAATACGATCTCTCAAAGGGATCATACAGGTTCACTACTGAACCGGAAGACATGAGCTCACTCATGAGATATTGGGAAGAATCAAATTCCGTGGACGGTCGTCTTGCTTTGGAAGCTTGACTGAATTTGTAAGGTTTGATATATACTTTTGGAAAGTATATGATCAAGACCTAGGTATGATATATGCTTTTGGAAAGTATATGATCGATACCAACTCCCAATGATCAAATGAGAAACTTACTGATAAAACTCTGAAGTAGACAGTATAAAGTTGATCTAATACTTCGGGTTTATTCTGAGTCTTCCAGTATGCAGGATGTACAGGTGTTGGGAATACCTGAGGGTGATGTGATCATAAACGATTGTATAACCATGATGCTTCCATTCCTAGGGAGTGATGAAACGGGTCTGGATTTTAGTGACTCCTCTCAGTAGAGAAGTAATCTGATCTTGGTCCAAATGTTGGACATTAATTTGAATGAGATTCAGATGCAATGAGAAGATTAGATTTGCGGTCTTGATTTAATCAAGCATCTATGGGAGGCTCGAGATCTGGATTTGAGATGTGATCTCAATATCCAAGTCACTATACGTGGAACAATACAATCAACCTGTCCTTATCTCCAAGTATCCATGGGCGCATTATCCTTAAAAGAGTTCATGGATAATTTCATTGTTGATATATGTATCCAAGCATCGAGAAAATTGATAATTAAATGTGATTTAATTATCATGGATTATACGAATTTGATTCATATTATAAGGAGAGTTATCTGAGATAATTAAATATGATTTAATTATTAAAGATACGAACAATGTGAATGTGATTCATGTTATTTGGGTACATGAGAAAAGAGATTCATGATTATTAAATGTGATTTAATTATCATGGATATGAATAATATGGATAACACTATCCATATTATTCATATATATTATAAATGTGATTTATAATATATAAGAGAGAGCCATATTGTGTTTTATATTTGTTGATTAATTGTTAATGTGAATGGGATTCACATTGAATGATTAATTGAAAATATAATTACATTTAGTTTTGGATCTTGAATGAGATTCATATAATTTCAATGACATGGTTGATATTTTCCATAAGATAATTTGGAATTATTTTTTGGTGAAAATACGATCGACAAGAGATCATGATATAATCATGAGATAATGAGATCTCATGAGATATTGAGATCTCATGAGATGATGGTAGTCGTCCCCTTATTTTAGGGGATTGGTTTAGTCTTCTCATTATCTCTTCTCTAGTCAAATGTGATTTAAATTGGAATTATCTATGTTAATTTATCAATATGAATTAATTCAAATTAAATCACTTATTATTGTGTTTTACCAACAACAATCCTAGCCGTTGAAAGGGACACAATCAATCTCATCCGTTGATTGTGTGTTGTCCATGGATTGGGATCCATGGACTCCCAAAACCCTATATAAGAAGAGGCACCCCTTGCTCTTCTAGACACTCGATATAGATGAATGCTCTCTCTCTCTCTTTCTCTCTACATGCCCATTCTCTCTATCTCTCATGTGGCCGTCCACCATGGATGCCCTAGAGAGATCCTCCATCGTCGCAGCGTCATCGTTATGCTGCCCGACCGTTTGCTCGTGGATCTCCGTCTACTTCTGCGTGCCTTGCTCGTGAAGAAGATGTTGTATCTTGTTTGTCGAGATCAGGAGATCCGTGGCTTGGATCATCAACATGGATTGCGAGAAGCACGCGTCTCATTCACGCGCTCGCAAGCGTCTCCTCCGTCGGATCGAACTTGAGACAGGAGGTCTCTTTGTTTAGAGACTCGATCGTAACAACGCTTCAAGAGGTAATCCCATTACTTGTTTGTGGTTTAGACGAAACGATCTGAGAAGTGTTCTTGGATCATGTGGTTTCGTCACATAGAAAATTTTAATTTCTGCTACATCGAGCAACTAGTGCGACTAGTCGCTCCCGATCGCATTCGATGCGATCATCACGCTTCCGTGATGCGCTTGAGGATTTTTTCCGTATCCTTCATATATACAATAGATACAAGCTGACTCGAACCTCGAGAGAAGGTCAAGAATTGATCTGATCGACTAGGAATAAAGTAAGGGGAGATAGGGTCTTTAATTAGAAAATCCAAAAAAATATTTTGTAAATATTTGAATTTATTCTGTTTATATTTGTATAAAACTTATACTATTTTTAATTTATCCATAAATTGATCTCAAATTAAATACTTTTTTAAATAAAATATCGAATAGGGCTAGAAAGACGGGTCTTGGCTTGTAAATAAAATGTTCCTAAATAATAAAAATAATTGCAAAATAAAATCAAGTACATAAAAAAATAAACACATTCGAAAAAAAACTGTAAAGCGATAATTGAAAGACCAATTCCGGCTTCATGTGAGCTCAAATTAAATCAAACTCACTTCCATCGTATTTAGATTATCTTAAAAATGGCAGTGGTTTCATAATTTTTAGAGTTACGGTTTGAAAGATGATTTTCTGGGGTGGTTTTTTGCAATTTTACCATTTATCTACTTTATATTTTTATCCATATTTATTTTTGTACATAATATATTTGTAAATAATTGTAGATATTTTTAATAATTATTTAAAATAAAAATAAAAAATAAAAAATGCATATCAAACATAAAAATAAACTAATTTCCTTATTTAACTATGTACATAATGTACCATATGTATATATTATATGTAAATAACTAAATTCCTTAAATAGCCACCACAAAAAATTAAATAATTAATATTTGTTATTTAATTTAATAAGTGACGAAAATGATTTACTTAATTAATTAATTATGTAAATAATCTTATTAATTCCACCATTAACCTCCTTCCTTCTTTTCTCTCTATTCAAATTTTGAAATTCAAATCCTTTTCTTTTCTATCTATTTGGCTCCTCCCTCATTTATCCTTGATCAATCTTTTGGTGAGAGGAGCCTATTCTCCGAGAGCATTCTTGTTGTAGAGAGGTGCCAGCTTCCGAGCCGTCCGGTGACAGCGAGTCCGTCTTCGTCGGGGCCATTACAGCGTTATCCGCTCCCATTTGGTGAGATCCATTTAATTTCTCATTTTTCATCTAGGTTATTCGTAGTTTAATTTTTGCACTTTTAATTTAATTGTCATTTTTTAAATTTTAGATCGTAGTTCTTAATCATAATTAATCGTTAACTTTTCATCATCACGATTTGATCCGAATCCGATCCGATCTTCCATCTCATTTTCCTGATCTCATTGTTTCATGTTCTACCTCACGTAACCACTCACCTCCGACCATGCACGGTGGCTGGAGATCCTGATCCATCCATCCACCTCGTCAGATCCACTTTTCATTCACATTTTCTACCAATAATTTTCAGATCGAGTCGTCGTGCTCGAGTCAGTTTTTATTTTGATTTTATTTGCAGGAAAAGGATTTCAAAAAAAAAGATTATAGTTGTTGTTTGTTCAAAAAAAGGAAAAAAACCATGTTTACAAAAAAAGAAAAAAATACAAAAAAACAAATTAATTTCAACAGAGCCGCAGCAACCAGCCTGCCATCGTCGACCCCCAGCGAGTCCAGGCCTCCGCCTTGCTCGCCCTCATCGTCGCTAGCCACCCGTAGGCGGCCTCGCCGTCGAAGTCGCGTCGACCGCCAAGAGCTCCACCTCATCACCTAGAAGAACCTCCTGCGTGAAGCATGCCACGCCACAGACATGAGCACCTTCGCCCACGCGCCCGTTGATCGCCCTCCACTGCTCACCCACACCATTGTTGCCATCTCCTGGAGTCCCTCCCACGTGGGCCGACCTCTGCCCGCCCACCACCTGCGAGGGCATGTGTCGCCCCGAACCTCCTCCGTGTGAGGGGTCGTCATCGATCGTCCCCGACTGACCTTCTCTACATAGCCGCTGACTGCCATGAGGAGCCTGCCGCCTTTTCACTCCATTGTGCCTGAGTCGTCTCTCAGGCTCATCCATCGCTCATCTAAACCGTCCCCTTGCCGGACGGAGCCACCACCTTTGCCTCCCGCCGTCTAGAGGAGAGCACTACCACCGCTCATCTCATTGGCCACACGCACGCTTGCACGAAAGAGATCCTGCACCCAACCGGTGCCTTCACTCGCGTAGCTCCGCCTAGAGCAGCCTCTTCTGCTGAGGTGCCACAACCGAGAAAGATCCACGCCGCCACTCCCTTCGTCGTCGTTCACCGCCAAAAGCACAACCGTCATCCAGATCTACTCCTGTTGCTTGGGCGTGAAGGGAGAAAAGGGTGGTGCATACCCCCTTCTGATTTGAGCAGAAAGAACATAAGAACCAGCGTGCCCTAAAAATAAATAATTGGAAAATTACAACTTCACACTTGGAGGTTTCAAAACTTGCAAAGAGACCCCTACGCCAGCATCCTGCACGTGCAACGCACACACCAACTGGGTAATTTGCAATTTCTGGCTTATTTTTATTTATTATTATATTTTAGTGCAAAAACAATAAACATTTGCATTTAAGTCATGTATTTCCAGACTTGATTTGCATGCTCTTTCTCATTGAAATAAATTTTATTTGTGATCAACAAAATCTGCAAAAATCATGTCATGTTCCTGATTTATGTCTCTTCCTAGTGTAATTTTTTAGTGCATTTTATTGCCATTTGTTAATATTAAAAAAAATCAAAACTATGCATTTTCCCTGTTTGAAATTCGAAAATATATAAAATGAATATTGTGTCAAAAATTAAAAAAATAAATTAGCTTCCTTTTTACGTTTTTAATTTTCTTTCCAATTTTCATGCATTAAATATTTTTAAAACCTCAAAAAATGCAAATTACTAAAAATCTTAAAAAATCATAGAAATTTGTAGAAAACTCCAAAAATAGTGATTCCATTTCCTATTTGTAGATAATTCATTATAATTTTTAGGAAAAAGAAATCCAGTAAATTTTGAGTTTATTTTATATTTTTAAATTGCAAAATAGTCGTGTATGCTCACTATTTGTTTTATTTCCATTTTTATTTATTTTGAAAATCCTAAAAAATCTAAAACTCTCTGGAAAAATACAAAAATAGTAAATCACCAAACATAAAAATATTTTTATTTGACTTTTCTGGATATTTTATTCATACTTGAAAAATCTAAAAAGTTGCATCCCTTTTGCGTATAAATTTTCTTTAAAATTAATTTTTTTGATAATTAAAAATTTACAAAACTAAAAACCAATAAAAAATAAAAATCAGAAAATAAAAAAATATATAAAAAATAAAATATAAAAACAACAAAACAATAAAAGAATTAGAAATCCTACGAAAATCAAGATAGTTGGCATTTGAGATTCCTTTTCTATTAATTGATTTTTCAATTATTCCAATAACCCTCGGGACTTGTAGCCTCCCTGAGTTCAATCCTGTTTGCTATACAAGAAAACTAAATACCAAATTCTCTTGCTATATTTTTCTGTATTAATTTTAGCTTGAGAAAAATATTTTTTTTGAGGGATTCTTGGGCTGTAAGGACACATCAATTGTTTATTTTCAATAAATAAAACCCACTTAAAATCCATCCAACAAAATGGTGTCGTTTCTGAGGAGGGTAGTTAGGTTTTTCTTTAGATCTACTATTCTTGGTTATCATACTCACCATTAACGGTGAGGGTAGTTAGGCTTCCCCTTAGACCTGCTATTCTTGGTTGTACACTTTTGTCTATACTTCATTATTCTTTGCCAATATTTCTATAAACAAATTGTGGATTGCAAATTATTGAAGAGTGAGCACTCAATTTTGAATCCTGTGTGCCGCGAGGAGCTCATACAATGCTTGCAGGATCCGATTTGTTGGACACCGAGAGCTTCCCAAGACCGGACTTAGTGATTTATTTGAGATATTTTCACTTGCTCTTCACTTTTTGCCTTATATCCATTTGTGTGTGTACTTGTTCATAGCCATTATATTTATTTCATTTTTCTCATATTTTTATATGTGTGTCTCTTACATATTCTTTATTTTCTTTTTCTTGCTAGGGCTCGACGAGCGAGGGTGACTTTCTTAGGAGAGCTGGCACACCAAAACGAAGCGGAGGCGTCTTGATTCTTCACTTACCCACAGGAGAGCGTAAGAGGAGGAGAAGAAAATTTGAAGGAGACCAAGCAAAAAAATGCATTGACTTTCATTTATTTATTTATTTCTAGCATTTGAATTCCTGTAAAAGGACACTATATACCTTTTTTGCGGGGCTGTTTCGCCAAGTGCCGATGCACTTGAGGGGACCTCACCGATTTTGTTTTTCATCGCTTTATTTTTATTTGTTTTATTCAGATTTTGTGAGTCACCTATTGATTTCTTTATTAACTTACTTGAACCAGGTAATTAATTAGGTCCAAACCCCTTAACAAGAATTTATGTACCTATAGAGTAGAGCGTATTGGACTTAGTCAAATTAACATGTTATTTTCCGCTAATAGAAGATATTGCTAGTATGGTTCACGTGCATCATTTAGGATAATTTACTTTCTGTATTTTAATTCTGTGTACATCACCTTTTATGTAGAGTGTTGGCGATAAGGTACGCATCTCCAACACATGCATGCATCATTGTATTTAATCGTGTATTGACTTTTCCGATTTCCTCTTTAGTTTTCACTCACATAATTCAAAAAGGAAATTGGACACTTAGTAGGAGAGTTTTTTTGAAATCAAAAAAATCAAAAATTAAAAATCGAGACTGCTAATTGAACTTGACTCTTTAAAATTAAATGTAATTGATTCATACCATTGTCTTGGGAGAGCAACCCACTCATTGTATTTGCATTTTATTTACCACGTAGACACTAAGGATTAGTGTCCCAATCCCAGACCTTCCTACTGTTTGTAAACCTTTGTATTTGATCACCTTTGTAAAACTTTGTATTTGATCACCTAACTATAAAATTGACAAGATAGTTGACCGAACCTTCACGGTCTTCACATTACGTTGTGTTTGTTTGTGCTTGGTGTTGAGTTAGTTACATTCATTTTCTCCATATCATTATTTTTCACTTAAAAAATTGTCATCATTCATGTTTTCCTTCCCTCCCACCCTTCACTCTGAGGGTCAAATGTTGTCCAATATTTCTCAAGCTCAGACCCTTCACTCTGGCAGGTCAATGATCTCTTTGATCTTGACCAAGATTTCTTTGAGCCTTATATTCCCAATCCATTGGATGGGTTTTCTTTTTCTTCGAGAGAGAACCCGTTATTTGAATATAATCATTCGTTTTCTTCCTCGAATCATCCTGATTTCTCACATCTCTTCGAGGG
Organism: Ottelia alismoides; assembly: GCA_037367405.1. Lineage (NCBI taxonomy): Eukaryota > Viridiplantae > Streptophyta > Magnoliopsida > Alismatales > Hydrocharitaceae > Ottelia > Ottelia alismoides. The sequence goes on from JAZKJV010005618.1 coordinate 49,308, forward strand.
TTATCTATGGGTGGTGTGTACTTTGTATTCGATTTCACTCCTTGGTTGTGCATCCAATCTGTCGGATCACAAGACCGAGTCTTCTGTTTTTCTGAACTTGATCTTTCTTCTCTCCTTGACGACCCTCGCAAGGATGAGCCAACGCTTAAGTTATTCGATGATATACCTGATATCTCCCCACTACATGCATCAGATATCTGCTTTCTTTTTTAGTCTCCTAATCTTGACCTTCCATACATTTTCGAGACTGTGATTGACACGGAGGACTCCATGATAGATCCTTCCTACTCCACATTCTATTTTTCAGCTCCAACCATTCACTCCACTCTGACCATGAGCCGAATATTTCTTTTGTGCTACCAGTACCCGATTTTATCTACACATCTATTTACTCGGTAGCAGACACCCTTCTGATTGCCTATCTGGGTGTCCTCGTTCACATTTTTTACCACATTGTTTTTATCACACGGAGACAATAGCGACACTATGGTATTCGTATTACAGATGTCGTCCTGAACCTTGATAATTCGTTATCCTAGCTTTTGCGCCCAGCTAGGGGCGTAAACTCTAGCATTTATTGAGAGGCACCTCAATAATGTCTACCTTATATATATCTGTGCGTGTTTCATCTTGATTTGCTCCTTCCTTCTTCTGTTTATCATTCACCTCTTGTCTGTATCTGTGTGATATACTTAGGATGTACTTTATCTTAAGTATAGGGGGGTTGAATGATTTGTGTTGTTCATATTCGTCCTATTCATCACTCCTGTTGTTGCTTATACTTAGGCATACTCTACCTATAGGAGGAGTGATGTTGTTCATATAGCGTCTTTTGTATTATTATTTTTCTGATCTCTTGATTGTCCCCCAACTTATCGATATTCTATACTTAGGGATTTTCTACCCTAAGTATAGGGGAGCAAGACGAGTCGTTGAGTCCGTACATTCTTTTCCTCAGTTCTCTGCATTTGTATAATCTTCTATACTTAGGACTATTTGATCCTAAGTATAGGGGGATTACCGACTTCTATTCATTTCGTATTCTTTGAGCCATTGTTGTATAGATTCTTTTCACTTTTCTATACTTAGCACTAGTTATGTCTTCCTTTGCAGCTCTTATATCACTATGAGGACATAGTTCGAGCTAAGTTTAGGGGGTGTCGTATATATTGTATATATACTTTAGCCTCGTACTTTAGTATTTTTAAATAATATGGCTAAAATACTATATAAATACATGTAAAATTCAGTAAAATCAATTAATAAAAAGATGCAGATATTTCCTCAAATTTCTTTTTGTATACACCGATTAATAAGTCAGGTTAAAATATTTTGAAAAATATTTTGAAAGTAGTTTGAAAATCTATTTGAAGAATCTTTTGAAAACTATTTGAAAAATGTTTTGAGAAATATTTTCAACCTTTGTAAAAATATTTTGATTTGTAAAAATTTTCTTTTCTTTGTGTGAAATAAAATTATTTTGTAAAACTAGTTGGAAAATGGTTGAAAAATATTTTGAAAAAATCTATATATACTATTTGAAAAATATTTGCAAAAGAGTTTTTAAATGTTTGTAATGTTTGTAAAATTATTTGAAAAAAAATTTGACTATAGTTTTCAAAAGTATTTATAAAATTATTTTCAAATAAGTTTGAGGAATATATGCATCACCTATAGAATTCTTTACCAATTGTATATATATACTTGTATAAATTACTAACACTCAAGTTGTAAATCCTTTCACCTAATTCTTGTAAATAATCTACTCACTCCTATGTAAATATGTGTATCTTATATACTAGCCCTAACCCTTATTAAAAAATTCCTAAAAAGTACACGAGATTTTTACGCCCATAATCCCGAGTAATTTCACAATTGCTTTCATAACCCTGCATAATCACAAATTATGTCCAGAACCCTAAATAAGTGTGTCGTCTTACACCCATAACCCTCTGTTACTTTAGTTCTTTAAGTCAACCAGATGCTTGAGTTAATCTAACCAATCCGAGATCAAACATCTAGAAGTAAGCAAGAGAAGAAAAAAATCCTCCCTCCCTCCCTCCCTCCTTCCTCCTCTAGCAGCTTCCCCTCCAACTGCACGACCTCTTCCATCTCTCCTCGCGCGGGGGGAGGGCTTCGAGTAGGGGAGGCCGGGGGGATGTTCCAGGAGGAGCTCGACGATGGGGGGCTTCGAGCAAGGGCGGGCGTAGAGGGCTTCTAGGAGGAACTCGGTGGGGGGAGTCTCCGATGGAGAGAACGACGGCATGTTATTGTAATTAAGAATGAGATTTAGGGGCAATTTTATCTTTTTCAACGGAAACCGTCAGATATAATGGGTATACGAAACGGAATATGACGCGGGGTTATGTCATGTAAGAGTTAACAATTACTCGGGTTTTCTCATGTAATTCATGATTATGTAGGGTTATGATTGTAATTGCGAAATTACTCAGGGTTATGGGTGTAGAAATCCCAAGGTACAAAACCAAAAGTCTATAAAAAATGCTTAATTAAAATTAAAAAAATAGTGTTACATGTGCATCATTTTTTTCAAAAAAATCCATAAAAAATGCAAAATTAGAAAATTGTTTCACAAAAAAGAGATTTTGCTTTCTTTTCTTTGCATTATATATATTTCTTGCATTTGCATATACATTTTTCAAGATAATATATGTTTTTAGTCACCCCAAGCATACAAGTGATGTCGGATATGAAGGAGCTCAACCATTGGATCCCCTTTTGGGATCTAATCTCGGACATCAGCACCCAAGCGTCATCATGTGATGAGAGGATGACACGCGTTAAGTGAGTGATCTCACACCGTCCGATCAGTCACGTGTGGGGGTAATTTGCACATCCAAACGTCATCTTTTTGTTATTTTTATATAGTCGTATTATATTTTTAAATAGTTATATGTTTTTTGTAATTTTTGCAAAAGAGCCCCTAAGGTTTATTGATATTGCACTTAGGTCCTTGCCAGCTTAGCTCACGTGGTCGCCCATATGAGCTGAGCATTTTATAAAAATACTCTCACATGTTTTTGTAATTGTCATTTAATATTTAAATTTTGAATTGTATTTGTAAACTTTTGGGTATTTTGCATTGTAGCATCTGACTTTTATTTTAATTGCGAATATACCCATGCTAGTTCAATTAATTTTTGTATTTGGTTTCAATTTCTAAAAATATCATATGTGCTCCAAAAAATATGGAAAAATAGGATTTAGTGCCTCTTTGCTCTCTTCCACTCTATATAATTATTTTTATATTTTAGGTATTTTTCTTATTTATTTAAAATAAAAATAGGACATTTTATTTTCTATTTGCTTTAAAAAATCCAAAAAATTATAAAATCAGCTTTAAAATTTCCAAAAAATAGTATTTGTTTACCATTGTATTTTGTGACACCAGATCAAAAATCGCTAAAATAGAAAAAATAAATCACTAAAAATTAAAAAGCTTCAAAATACTTATAAAAATTAAAAAAATCTTTTGAAAATCCAAAAATATTTATTTTAATATCTGAATTTTCTTTATATTATATATTATCTATTAAAGTAGTTTTAAGGAATTTTGACTTGTTATATATTTTCAATACCTTAAAAAATTTGGCTAATTTAATTAGTCATTGTTTTTTACTATATCTGATTTCGAAAATATCTTAAAATTAGCAATAAAAACCTGAATCACAAATACATTAGAAAAATAAAAAAAACACTAAAATTTGTTATGCAAATTTTAGTTATTTTTAGTTGTATTTATAATTATATTACCCTATATTATATATAGTGGTTGAGGAAGCTGCACCAAGGGGTGGAGCTAACAAGCTGCACTCGACCATTTTTTTCATTGGTTTTTTGCGTTTTTGAAATGAAACCTAGGGAGATTAAATCACCATATATCACCATGGTATAATGCCTAATTCAACTAAATTCGACATCTATCATCTCCATCAAGACTATCACATTTTAACGGTCTCAGAATTGTTGAAATTGACCCTATCTAGGTGGGCATGCTAGAAATGTTTGTTTTGCATAAAATTTAAAACCACATATTCCACTCAATAAACTAAGTAAATCCCCATAGGTTTCCTTCCAAAAAAATAAAAAATCAATAAGAAAAATAGTTGGGTGTAGCTAGTTAGCTGTAATCCCTGGTGTAGCTTCCCTTTTCCCATATATATAGTTATATTTCAATTTTTATATTATCTTTTTAAAAGAAAAGTAGCTAAAAAATAGAAAATTATAAAAACAATTTTTATATAAAACTAAAATTTAAAAATTATATAAATATTACATAAAAATATTTTATTTAATTAAAAACCCACAAAAACATTAATTAATTCATTGATTATTTGAGTGAATATTATGCACCCATATTATTTTATCATTATTTTTTGTAAATATCATACATGCTACATGGACTTGTCTCCCTGTGTTCGACACTCTACACACTTGCATCTATACACACATTTTGTAGAGTTAAATAAAATAGATTTTAATTCCACACACTTTGCATTTCTTAAATCATTGATTGCAGATTATTTGTTGTCTGAGTCACTTTTAGCGAGCGGTTGCCAAAGCGACAATATCTTCACCTTGTGAGGAAATATTAGACCCTCACCAAAATTGCTACAACAACCACCCTATCAAAGATACCATTTTCGGTCGAAATTTTACCATGTGTCTTGCAGTCTTTTTGTGCCGATGCACCCACAATTTTTGGATATCACTGTGAAATTCTATGAGCCTTTTGAAGTTGTATTGATTTCTAACTGTTTGTACTTATTCCCTTGATTTCAAATGCTAATATCTTGCGTATTTTTGATGACAAATTATGAGATATATTAATTAAATAAGCCGAATTTACTCATAGACTTACGAACATTAGTTCAACTACGATAATTATAGAGCTTTCGTAGACTTATGAACATCAACAAGGTGAACTACATTTTTCATTAGTTTATTTGCTTCAGTGTTCCTTTTTTTTCCTGCAAGACACACTATGCGAGATGTTTCTGTGACCCTTTCATATTATATTTTACTCATAGGGATGCTTATACCTAACTTTTATCTGTTGTGCATGAGATATATTTGCTTAGTATCAAAGATTATATGAAGTTTCGAGACATATATGGAAACATTTCTATACAATCAACCCCATTGGTTATCGGATCAGGGCATTACATTACATGGAGATCAAGCTCTCGGACTCCAGTTGTAGACAACTAGCTATGTTGTATATTATACTTTCCATTCTAGAAATTTGATAAATGGTCGACGGGAAAAGTGATGATGCATTGCTGAAAATGGCGATCTTGTCCATTATTAGCTTGATTATGTTTTTCATGTACTACACTTTTCACCATATTGAATTTGTCCGAGTAGTTAGCTTATATTTAAAGGTCATTGATGTTGAGCATAATTTAAATGGTTCACGATTGGTACGGTGATTGGAGGGAGACTAGACTTCCTTTTATTTCCTATCTTCATGCTACTAGCAGGTACAGATGAGATGATCTTGTATTGGACACTGTTTAGGCTTACTTAGTCCAAGCAACTTCAACCACTTTAAATACTCAAAGTAGGTTCCAATTGACTTTAAATTCATTTGAAGGAATGTCTAATTATGACAATTTAGTGGTATTAAATGTGCATGACTATTAAATGAGAAATGATTAATCAAATTTGAGCCTGAGTGTCTTGTTGGAATGAATGATCGGGTACTCAAATATGATAACAATACTGATGTCATACGTGGACACCCTACATGGTTATCTTCATTGTGGCTCTACCATATATTACCTCTCTAGTTGTCATGTGACTTCTAAGGGATCGTCTCTACTAAGGGGAAATATTATATGTCTTATATCAAGGTTAGACATTGTAAGTGTTGTTGGCATTTAGGGTGAAACATTATGTCTTATATCAAGGATAGACATTATATGTTTTATATCTAGCTTATGTGTACGGTTGTCTTCATTTAAGAGAGAGTGTTTTCCATCATCTTAGTACTAAACCCAAGTCCAGTAATGGTCAATGACTGCAATTTGTTGTGTCATGCAACCCCAAGGTCAAAGAGAGGGATCTATTATCATAAAAAATATGCTCATATTGCGAGGAGGTTTTCTCCCACATCGATGGCTAGAGTAATGCTTTAGAACTTTGGTGTATCCGGTGAAATAGGGATACATAATGCTTTGATCTCTTTCTTCTTCTCATCTATACCTATACACAAATGCGATAGTATTCGATTCATTTGGCGGTTTTCCTTTAAGAAGACTCTTGATTTGGGAAATAAGAGATGCTTTAAAGATGATAACCGTTACATTTAAAGATTTACGTTTAAAGATGAAAACCATACGGTTGAAGATGAAAGATTCTCTTTGTTACGTTTAAAAAATGATACCGTTAGTTGAGAATGAATATGTAGTTGGATTTTTTTGTAATTTACCCTTCTAACTACCTTCAGACCAAAAATGTTAACACATATCATAAATATAATCTAATATACATCACAACACGTTTGATCATCTAAATAAATATCAAGTGTTCGTGAAAAGAGCCCCACTTCTTTACACTACATTCTAGGAAGTTCATTAAAATCCAATCCAACCATCAAATCAACCATATAAAATTCTATTTTTTTGGATCATCAAAAGTGGCTTTTTTTATACATTGAACTAGGACATCTTGTGTTTGTGGCATCCAAATATCTAATTTATTCTCAGGTGAGTCAAATCGAACCATCTTAAGGAAGGAAACATCTCAGATGATCCCCGGCCCAAGTCACCACAGAAGAAGGTGGGAAAAGGACGAAGCGGACCCATAACCAAATCAGCACCCAAATCTCACGTGCACAGGAAAGAGCTCATCTTCTTCGCCGCAATTCCAACGCCCAACTGCAACCAACATTGGGCAGCTCTGAAATTGTTTTCAACATCGCATACCTTTGAATTACGACCCTCCTCTCCTCTGGCGGTTGTACATATATAAGGCCCTCCCCTTCCCGCCAATTCCAACGAACTCACAACCAACGGCCCCTCTTCCCATTCCATCTGTGATCCTTCTCCAGCTCTCATGGCCATCGCCTTCCCTCGAGCCCAATTCAACTTCCCCACTTCTAGGGTTGAGCCTTCGTCCCATCCGCCCGCTCCACGCTCGCTCCCCCTCCGGAGCGCCCGCGGCCCCGCTTCATTGCCATCCAAGCTAAGCGCCGGAGCTGTCTCCAGCAGCACCATCCTGCCCACCATGATCACCTCCATCACCACACGGCCGGAGCTGCGGGTACCGAGCACACCGCTGGCCTTACGGTGGCGCGAGCTTGCGGGGGAGGACGACTGGTTGGGGCTTCTTGACCCGATCGACCCGCTCCTCCGCACGGAGCTCATCCGATACGGCGAGATGGCGCAAGCCTGCTACGATGCCTTCGACTACGATCCATTCTCTAAGTACTGCGGCTCCTGCAAGTACCCCCGCCGCCGCTTCTTCGAGTCGCTCGGGATGGGCAACGACGGCTACACGGTCACCCGGTACCTCTACGCGACCTCCAATCTCAGCCTCCCCAACTTCCTCAAGCGGTCCCGTTGCCCCAAGACGTGGACGGAGACCGGGAATTGGATCGGATATGTCGCGGTCTCCACCGATGCCGAGACCTCCCGCATCGGCCGCCGCAACATTGTGGTCGCTTGGCGTGGAACCGTCACGAACCTCGAGTGGCTCGCAGACCTCTCCGATTTCCTGAGGCCCGTGGCATCGGAGGGCATCCCCTGCCCCGATCCCCGAGTGATGGTGGAGTCCGGCTTCGTCGACCTCTACACCGACAAGGACCCCACTTGCGGGTTCTGCCACACCTCCGCACGCGATCAGGTCCTCGCAGAGGTGCGCCGACTCGTGCGGCACCACACCATGAGGGGGGAAGAGGTGAGCGTGTCTCTCACCGGGCACAGCCTCGGCAGCGCGCTGGCGACCCTTAGCGTTTACGATATCGCGGAGTGCGGTGTGAACATGGTGCCCGGCGATAATAAAAGGAAGGTGCCGGTGACAGTGTACTCCTTCTCGGGGCCGCGCGTGGGGAACGGGAAGTTCAAGGAGAGATTGGAAGGGCCGCTCGGTGTGAAGGTGCTGCGGGTGGTGAACGTGCACGACGCGGTGCCGAAGGTGCCCGGCGTGCTGATCAACGAGCGCGTGCCGGCGGTGCTGCGGTGGGTCGCGGAGCGGGTGGCCCCGTGGTGGTGGTGCTACAGCCACGTGGGGCAGGAGCTGGAGGTGGACCACGCGGCGTCGCCGTTCCTGAAGAAGACGATGGATCCGGTGTGCAGCCACAACCTGGAGGCGCACCTGCATCTGCTGGACGGGTACCACGGGAAGGGGAAGGGGTTCGCGCCGGCGGTGGGGAGGGACCCTGCGCTGGTGAACAAGGCGTGCGACTTCCTCAAGGACGAGCACCTGGTGCCTCCCTACTGGAGGCAGGACGAGAACAAGGGGATGGTGAGGAGGGAGGGGAGGTGGGTTCATCGTGATCACGATCTCCTCCTCCACCCTCGATTCCAAGTCGAGGGTGAGCTTAATTAATTGATTGCGGGACGGATTTGGACTAATTGTTCTTTGATTGGATTCTTTTCTGAATTGTAATTATGGAATTCTGCGTCTAACTATTTACTTGTTGTTGGCAAAGAAAATAAAGAAGCATGCACATTATGCAACATGATAAGATGAGCACTCCTCTATTTATTTATGATGCTTATTAGTTCCCGTGGCTTTCCCACGGGCAGAATCACTCTCTGTTCGGGAACTTAGATATTTTGTATAATACAAGAAGCATAGATGACATATTAGATCTTTTTGTATAACCGAGGCACCGAGGAGTTATGAACAGCTATTCATCTATCTTTATTCTCCTATTTTGGCTTCAAATCTCTAGCTAAATACATGTAAACATCACTAATTTACATAAATTAATATCTAACACTGATATGTAATTAGCATATAAATACTTGTAACTAAATCCAAAATTAAAGAATAAAGAAAAGAAAAATAAACGAAGTATCAAAGATACTTAATAACCTTAAACCCCGAGACCACGTAAAATATTGGCTAGGTCGAATAGGAATAAAGTAGAGCGAGATAAGAGTCCAACACTCTACAAAATACACATAGAAACCCTAGTTTTATATGTTGTAAATACATATACTTACACTATTTTATTCACACTTATATACACCTCAAATGATAAAATAATCAACACAAAACTTGTACATATTAATATATAAAAAATTATAAAAAATAATATCCATTACATGCACAGTGCACATGGTGCGCACATATGAAAAAACCACAAACAGAATTTCATTGATGAATATCAACTTCATATGAACTCAAATTGAACTAAAGTCACCTCCATTGTATTTCAAATTAAATTATCTATCTAATGAAGGTGTGTTCATTGTGATCACGATCTCCTCCTCCACCCTCGATTCCAAGTCGAGGGCGAGCTTAATTAGTTGATGGATTTGAACTAATTGTTCTTTGATTATATTCTTTTTTGAATTGTAATTATGGAATTCTGTGTTTAAGTATTTACTTGTAGTTGGCAAAGAAAATAAAGAAACATGCACATTATGCAACATAATGAGATGAGCACTCCTCTATTTATTTACGATGTTTATTAGTTCATGTGGCTTTCCCACGGGCAGAATCACTCTCTGTCCGGGAACTTAGATATTTTGTATAATACATGAAGCATAGATGACAGATTAGATCTTTTTGTATAACCGAGGCACCGAGGAGTTATGAACAACTATTCATCTATCTTTATTCTCTTATTTTGGCTTCAAATCCCTAGCTAAATACATGTAAACATCACTAATTTACATAAATTAACATCTAACACTGATATGTAATTAGCATATTAATACTTGTAACTAAATCCAAAATTAAAGAATAAAGAAAAGAAAAATAAATGAAGTATCAAAGATGCTTAATAACCTTAAACCCCGAGACCACGTAAAATATTGGCTAGGTCGAATAGGAATAAAGTAGAGGGAGATAAGAGTCCAACACTCTACAGAATACACATAGAAACCCTAGTTTTATATGTTGTAAATAAATAAATATATATATATATATATACTTACACTATTATATTTACACTTATTTACACCTCAAATGATAAAATAATCAACACAAAACTTGTACTTATTAATATATAGAAATTATAAAAATAATATCCATTAAAAATCATGCACAGTGCACATGGTGCATACATATGAAAAAGCTGCTAGCAAAACTTCATTGATCAATATCAACTTCATATGAACTCAGATTGAACTAAACCCACTCCAATGCATTTCAAATTAAATTATCTATCTAATGAAGGAGATTCATTTAAAATTAAGTACAAAAGTCGACTTTCTATGGTGTCCTTATACCGAGGCATATATATAATATTATTTTACTTAATTATTTACATTTTACTCTCTTTATATGTTTAAATAATTGCATATATTCTATAAAATATATTAACAATATAACCATAAAGTAAAACATTTAAAATAAATCTAATATAAATAATGAAGTTTAATACATAGGTATATTGTACCTATAATATGTATACATGCAATTATTTGCATAAATAGACCAATAAAATAAAAATATGTAAATACATAATAAATAATACTATAAATATGTATAATATGTAATATAATATGGAAATAAAATGCAAATAAAAATAAAAGACAAAATATAGGTGTTTATACACATATATGTACATATAAATATCATTTACTAATAAATGAGTCGATAAAAATAAATAAAAATCATCTAAAATAGTATATAAAATAAGAAACAACTTTCTTTTTTTAAAATTTAATTAATAAAATATTTTTCTATTTATTTTCATATTATTTCCTCTTTTCTATCCCAATTTTGTTCTTTGGTAGTCAATGTGGACCAATAGGGACGCTCCTCCTGCTGACATAACTCCCCGCCCCTCCTTCAGACTTGTCCCAAGCATGCATTTTCCCTCTTCTTCACCAATTTCTTCTGATCGATCCAAACATCTTCTGCCCCTAACTCCTTCATGAAATTCCATCACCAGAGGATCAACTTTCATGCCAATCAACGATCCTCCTTTTATTAATCTTTAAATCAGGCGGAAACCCTAAGCGAAGGGACCCTCTAAGTACAAGCACTAAAATATATCCTCCTTCTCCAGTCAAATTCAATCCATTTTGACCAATGGTAACCCCTTGATTCCATACCTGGAGACAAACCCTTGTGACAGGAGGTGCTCTCCTAGTGATTCGAGGAGAGGAGAAGGTGGTTTGATCGAATTTACCATCACTAGAGTTCACCTCCAGGTCATTCTCCTCCCAGCCATTCCCGATCAGGTGAGCCCTTAATTTCTTGCCTTTTCGATTCTTAGAGTAGTCATTAGCAAAGTCTAGCATTTTATTTCATTTAGTTTCATCTAGATTTGCTTAAAATCCAAAAACAAATCTCGCCGGAGCTCTAGGCTCCGGTCACTATCCCTGATGTTCGACCATGTCTCCAACCACTCCGACCACACCTTTACCTTCTTCATCACATTCTTCATCTAATCGATCCATCATGCCACCGTGATCTTACAAAGATCATGAGAACATGTCTTCTCCTCCTCCACCGTTCACCGGAGTACCTTTGCCCCATCCATTTCCCCTTCTTTTTACTTAACTCTCGGGTCGAGGACATTCGTCTTCGAGCACTGAACCTTGTGGTGCAGGTTAGAGCAACCAAGTATCCCTTTCCAGGGTGACTCTAGGACCTGCAGATCAGTCCCAGGTACCCAAACTTCGATGGAGCTCTAGGCCTCGACTAGTGAGGCCCGAACCTTTTGAGCTCCTCATAAGTTGCGTACCATTATCAGGAATCTTTGAAGCACCTAAGCAGCATGATTGATCACCGAAGGATGGAGAATTGGGAGATTGAAGCATCCCAGCTCACATGTTCTTCCCACTTTATCCAGGTGTTCTCAGAGCCATCGGATTCGAAGTGAGCCCCAGCTTTGACCTCAACCGCTCGATCATGGAGAGCAACAACCACTGATTACATCTTGGACCTGATCTTGACCATTCATCGGTGAAGAGTTATCGACGCTTTTGGACCACACACTATGCTTAAGTGAATGCTCCTGAACTATTGATGAGCACGCACATGGAGGTATTTTGCACCTTAGCCCTCCCCTATTTTGTTATTTCCTTTTAGTATTTAAACATTCCTTTGTTTTGTAATTTTTTGTAATATTTACGACTCGTACCCTAAGTCTTCTTTTATTTGCACATAAGTCCAATGTCAGGTCATCTCACATGGCTCTCCAGGTGAGGTGCATATATATTTCGCAAGGGGCCCCCTCCATGTTTAATTATTTTGTTATAGTAACAAATTTTGTTAAATCAGCGTAAAAATTGTATTTGATGTAAATACATATACTTATACTATTTTATTCAAACTTATATACACTTTAAATAATAAAATAATCAACACAATACTTGTACATATTAATATATAGAAAATTATAAAAATAACATCCATTAAAAATCATGCACAGTGCACATGGTGCGCATATATGAAAAAGCCGCATACATAACTTCATTGATCAATATCAACTCCATATGAAATCAAATTGAACTAAACTCACTTATATTGTATTTCAAATTAAATTATCCATCTAATGAAGGAGATTTCATTTAAAATGAAGCCAAGGTACAAAAGTCGGCTATCTAGGGTGTCCTTATACTGAGGCATACGTATATAATATTATTTTATTTAATTATTTACATTTTACTCCCTCTATATGTTTAAATAATTGTATATTTTCTGTAAAATATATTAAAATATAATCATAAAGTAAACCATTTAAAATATATATAAAATAAATATAAAATAAATAATGAAGTTTAATACATATGTATATTATACCGTTAATATGTATACATGTTGCATATATAGACCACTAAAATAAAAATCTATAAATATATATTAAATAATATTATAAATATATATAATATATAATATAATAATATGTAAATAAAATGCAAATAAAAATATAAAATACAAAATATAGGTATGTATACATATATATATATATATGTCCATATAAATATCATTTACTAATAAATAAGCTGATAAAAATAAATAAAAATCATCGAATATAGTATATAGAATAAGAAACAAACTTGATGTTTTAAATTTAATTAATAAAATCATTTTATATTTATTTTCATATTATTTCCTCTTTTATCTCCCAGTTTTGTATTTTGGTGGGCAATGTGGACCAATGGGGATGCTCCGCTCGCTGACATATGTCAATTCCCCACCTCTCCTTCAGACATGTCCCAAGCATGCATTTTCCCTCTTCTTTGTCAAATTCTTCTGGACGATCCAAACCTCTTATGCTCCTATCTCTTTCATGAAATTTCGTCACCATAGGATCAACTTTCACGCCAATCAACGATCCTCCTTGGTCAATCCTAAAATCAGGCGGAAACCCTAAGTGAAAGGAGCCTCTCAGTCCAAGCACTATAAAGTATATCCTCCTTCTTCAGTCAAATTCAATCCATTTTGACCAACTGTAACCCATCGATTCCATACCTGGAGACAAGCCCTTGTGACAGGAGGTGCTCCCCCAATGATTCAAGGATAGGAGAAGGTGGTTTGGACCAGATTCACCATTACTGGAGTTCAACTCCAGGTGGTTCTCCTCCCAGCCATTCCCGATCAGGTGAGCCCTTAATTTCTTGCCTTGTCGATTCTTAGAGTAGTCTTTAGCATAGTATGGTATTTTATTTTATTTAGTTTCATCTAGATTTGCTTAAATTCCAAAAACAAATCTCACCGAAGCTCTAGGCTCCGGTCACTATCCCTGCTGTCTCTGACCATGTCTCCAACCACCCTGACCACACCTTTACCTTCCTCATGGCATTCTTCATCTAATCGATCCATCATACCACGACGATCTTACAAAGATCATGAGATCATGTCTCCTCCTCCACCATTCACCGGAGTACCTCTGTGCCATCCATTTCCCCCTCTTTTTGCTTAACTCTCGATCGAGGACATTCGTCTTCGAGCCCCTAACCCTATGGTGTTGGTTAGAGCAACCAAGCATCCCTTTCTAGGGTGACTCCAAGACCTGCAGATCGGTCTCAGTTACCCGAACTTAATTGGAGCTCCAGGCCTCGACTAGTGAGGCACGAACCTTTTTGAGTACCTCAGAAGCTGCGTACCATTATCAGGAATCTTTGAAGCACCTCAGCAGCGTGATTGATCACTGGAGGATGGAGAATCGGGGGATTGAAGCAGCCTAGCTCACATGTTCTTCCCACTTTATCCAGGTGTTCTCAAAGCCATCGGATTCGATGCGAGCCCTAGTTTTGATCTCAACCGCCCGATTGTGGAGAGCAACAACCATTGATTAGATCTTGGATCTAATATCAACCATTCATCGGTGAAGCCGTATAGATGTTCAGGACAACATGATGAGCATAAGTGAACACTCTTGAACTGTTTACGAGCGCTTCCATGGAGGTATTTTGCACCTTAGCCCTCCCCTATTTTGTTATTTCTTTTTAGTATTTAAACATTCCTCTATTTTGTATTTTTGTAATATTTATTACTCGAACCCTAAGCCTTCTTTTATTTGCACTTATGTCCAATGTCAGGTAACCTCACGTGGCTCTCTAGGTGTGGTGTTTGGATATTTCGCAAGGGACCCCCTCCTAGTTTATTTATTTTAATCTAGTCCCGAATTTTGTTAAATCAGTGTAATAATTTTACATGTTGTACATACATATACTAACAACATTTTATTCACACTTATGCACACTTCAAATGATAAAACAATCAACACAAAACTTGTACATATTAATATATAGAAAAATATAAACATAATATCCATTAAAAATCATACACAGTGCACATGGTGAACACATATGAAAAAGCCACAAACAGAACTTCATTGATCAATATCAACTCCATAGGAACTCAAATTGAACTAAACTCACTTCCATTGCATTTCAATATAAATTATCTATCTAATAAAGGATAATTCATTTAAAATGAAGCTAAGGTACAAAAGTTGGCTTTCTAGGGTGTCCTTGTACTGAGGCATACATATATAATATCATTTTATTTAATTGTTTACATTTTACTCCCTCTATATGTTTAAATAATTGTATATATTCTATAAAACATATAAAAAATATAAACATAGAGTAAAACATTTAAAATAAATCTAAAATAAATAATGAAGTTTAATACATAGGTATATTATACCTATAATATTTATACATGTTGCATACATAGACTATTAAAATAAAAACCTGTAAATACATAATAAATAATATTATAAATATATATAATATGTAATATAGTAATATGTAAATAAAATGCAAATAAAAATAAAAAATATAGGTATGTATACATACATATATATATGTGTGTGTGTGTACACATATAAATATCATTTACTAATAAATAAACTGATAAAAATAAATAAAAATCATCTAAAATAGTATATAAAATAAGAAACAACTTTCATATTTTAAATATTAATTAATAGAATCCTTTTCTATTTATTTTCATATTATTTCCTCTTTTATCTTCTAGTTTTGTATTTTGGTGGGCGATGTGGACCAATGGGGATGCTCCGCTTGCTGACATATGTCAATTCCCCACCTCTCCTTCAGAGATGTCCCAAGTGTGCATTTTCCCTCTTCTTTGTCAATTTCTTTTGATCAATCCAAACCTCTTATGCCCCTATCTCCTTCATGAAATTTCATCACCATAGGATCAACTTTCACGCCAATCAACGATCCTCCTTGGTCAATCCTGAAATCGGGCGGAAACCCTAAGCGAAGGGAGCCTCTCAGTCCATGCACTATAAAGTATATCCTCCTTCTCCAGTCAAATTCAATCCATTCTGACCAACCGTAACCCATTGATTCCATACCTGGAGACAAGCCCTTGTGACTGGAGTTGCTCCCCTAATGATTCAAGGGGAGGAGAAGGTGGTTTGGATCAGATTCACCATCATTGAAGTTCACCTCCACGTGGTTCTCCTCCCAACCATTCCCAGTCAGGTGAGCCCTTCATTTCTTGCCTTTTCGATTCTTAGAGTAGTCATTAGCATAGTCTGGCATTTTATTTCATTTAGTTTCATCTAGATTTGCTTAAAATCCAAAAACAAATCTAACCGAAGCTCTAGGTTCTGGTCACTATCCTCGCTGTCTTCGACCAAGTCTCCAACCACCTTGACCGCACCTTACCTTTTTCGTCGCATTCTTCATCTAATCGATCCATCATACCACCATCATCTTATAAAGATCGTGAGATCATATCTCCTCCTCCGCTGTTCACTGGAGTACCTCTGCCCCATCAATTTCCCCCTTTTTTCTTAACTCTCGGGTCGAGGACATTCGTCTTCGAGCCCCTATCCTTGTGGTGCAGGTGATAGCAACCAAGTATCCCTTTCTAGGGTGACTCCAAGACTTGCAGATTAGTCTCTGGTACCTGAACTTCATTGGATCTATAGGCCTCAAGTAGTGAGGCCCGAACCTTTTTTAGAACCTTAGAAGCTGCATACCATTATCAGGAATCTTTGAAGCACCTCAGCAGCGTGAATGATCACCGTAGGATGGAGAATTGGGGGATTGAAGCAGCCCAGCTCACATGTTCTTCCCACTTCCAGGTGTTCGCAGAGCCATCAGATTCGAAGCGAGCCCCAATTTTGATCTCAACCGCCTGATCGTGGAGAGCAGCAACCATTTATTAGATCTTGGATCTAAAATCAACCGCTCATCGGTGAAGCCATATAGATGCTTCTGGACCGTGATGAGCTTAAGTGAACGCTCCTGAATTGTTGATGAGCTCGTACGTGGATGTATTTTGCACCTTAGCCCTACGTAATGTTCTTATTTCTTTTTAGTATTTAAATATTTCTCTGGTTTGTATTTTTTGTAATATTTATGACTCGGAGCCTAAGCCTTCTTTTATTTGCACTTAAGTCTAATGTCAGGTCACCTCACGTGGCTCTTCATGTGAGGTGCGTGGATATTTAGCAAGGGACCCCCTCCTAGTTTATTTATTTTATTCCAGTCCTAAATTTTGTTAAATTAGCGTAATAATTTTGGTTAAATTGCATGTTTGGACTTGGAATTGTTATATTTGCATTCAAAGGCTCGTTAGATGCTTTTAAATATAAATTTCATTTTTGAATTGGGTAAATTATGTGCTTGGCCTGTGGATTTTACCTTTATGTTATTAAATGCATGATAAGTTCCTGGAAAATGCATTTTAATCCTTCTATTGCTGATTTATTTTTTTACTTCTATCTTAATTATTTTAATTAACATCTTGTGTTCAGAAATTATAGGAAAATTAACTTAAGTGCATGGAACTATTTTGCTTCACATACGATTCTCTTAAGACATTTAAAATAAATTTTCTATTTATTAAAAATAAAAAACCATGTAATATTCTCATGTTTAGCTATTTAAAAGCCATAAAAATTACACAATATTTTCAAAAATTCCAAAAAAATACAGTAGGTCTATTTTATTATATTTTAAAATCAGACAAAAAATCTTTCAAATTTTTAAAACAAAAATCCTTAAAATCGCCAAATATATAAAAACTTATAAAACTTTGAAAAATTCTAGAATAATCCATAAAATTATGTTTTCTGTCTCTAAATTTTCTTTATAGTAGGTAACTAACTTTGTTTAGGGTTTATTTTGCATTGATATCTATTTTTAAACCCTAAACCAATTTTTGAAATTTATGTATTCACTTTTTTGCTTATTTTCAACTTAAAAATCCATAAAAATAGAAAAATTCTATAAAAATCATAAAAATAAGGAAAGTAGTTTAAATCCAAAAGTATTTTTCCTTCATTTTGAATTTATTTATCTTATTTAGAAAATCCATAAAACATCTTTTCCCTTTATTTTGTCTATATAGTATATATAATATACATTATTATATATCTTATTTTTAAAATTAAAAATAAATTAAAAAATTGCAAATTAAAAACATAAAAAATATAAAAAATATACAAAAACTCAAAAAATTAAATATAATTAAAAACCCATAAAAGTATTAAAAGCAAAAAAGAAATAAAAACAAGAAAAACAAAAATCCAAAAACATCTATTATATATCAATAATTAGTACTTGTTTGATCTATTCCCATTTTGGCTTCCCTAAGTTCGACGCTTTGACTATTTGTCCTAATCACACATTTATCTGAGTTATACTAAATTTTAACTCAAATTCACATCTTGGTTGTTGTTCATTATTGTGGGTTGATTGTTGTCTATTCAGTGATTGATCGCCTCTATGATTGTTGCCCTAGATTGCTAGGTTACCATATCGATCATTTGAGTTAATCAAGGACCCCCCATCTCTGGTGTATGACTTATTTAAAAGTCGAACCACTTGAGCTTAGTTTAAGATATGGGTTGATCTTCTACTTTTGGAATTGAGGAAAATTAAAAGATACCATAAAGTATCAATTAAAGTGGGTTTGGTTTCTAAGTAAGAGAACTTGGACAAATATACAAATAATAACTCAAGTGAATCAAGAACTTGTAAGGTTTTGGGTAGATTGAGTAGTGAGTCGACTCTGACTTGTAAATGGAGAAGGAAAGAGATTAGATCATACTACGAAGTCATGATGTTGAGTATATACATCATGTAGTGATAAGTCACATTGGTGTAGCCTAAGAGTAAGGAAATCTTGTAGCTGAAAATAATAAGTTTAAGAGTAGCCACTTAATCAAGTGTAACAAGTTGGTGCAGGAGTACTTTTATTTGCTTCATGCAAAACAAATCCGGTGGTACTTTCTTCTCTCATTCTTAGTGGTCAAAGTGTGATTAATAACTTTACGGTGAAGAAACAAAAAAATAAAAATAAAATATTTCTTACTTTCATTGCTATACTTTGACATGTTATGTTTAATAATACAATGCAAATGCTAAACTTAAATTGTGAATTACATATTATAACATTTGCCAGCGCTTGTTCATATATTATTTTCTACATCAATTTAGTATCAACTAAAGTTGGATTAAATACATGTCAGCTCTTTAACATAATTATGTTATGATTTCCTACAAGGGAAAATTCAGGCATTCTCCAAATCAACATGTGCATGGTTGTTACACATGTGTGTAAATATGTATGCACCATATACATACATAAATGTGTATGTATTTATGTAAATATCGTATCTAATCAAATTATTATCGAGCGAATTCAGGTAAATTCTAATTCGATTCATTTGACAATCGAATCCACAAGTCAAATTCAAATTGAGTTCATTTTATTTTGAATCGATTTTTTTAATTTAACAAACTTTAATCAAATTCGAATGATTAAGTTCAATTAGCAACCCTAGATGTAATAAGTCAAATATCTTTTCACCAATTTCAAGAATGGAATAATTGATGTAATACCAATTCCTTAGGAGCTAGTTTTGGGTAGGCTGACTGAATTCAGTTTCGTTGATTTTTACTTTTAGTTGTATGGGAGTAAAAAGCACTGGGCAACATCATTTTCTTTCCTCTTTTGGTGATCATTGATCCCATCTCAATCTTTTGATGGGTTGAAAAGAAACTCGATGTTTTTTCCAATGACTATGAGCCTTTGTTAAGGAAATATGTCAAGGTGTCTGTTTCACTTTTTTCCCTTTTCTGTAACTACTCTGTAAGGGCCATTCATAGGCTCACCTCCCTCTCCTTATGATGACACTACACTCTATATAAGGAATTGTAGTACTAGTACTCTATCCTTGTCCCCGACATATGATTTCAACAAGGTATCAATATCCCTTTTCTTGGAGAATATATGTGCTCTCCTTCCATGGATGGCCTTATTATTCCTCAAGATATCGATGCTCCTCTCGCAGCGGCTCGTTCAGCTATTCACAAAAGTGTCCCATTCAAATTAACGGTTACAAATTACAACATATGGGAGCTCCATCTTCTTTCAGTTCTTACATCTTATAATCTTCGAGGTCTCACAAATTGCACATATCTTCCTCCTTCCACTCATTTGTTGGATGGCACATGCAACCTATCTATTTCAAACCATGATTATCTCAAGTGGCAATGTCACTACCAACTTGTTTTCAGTTGGTTCATCTCCTATGTCTCTGAAAGTATTTGTGTGTAGCTTGCTATGTATTTATCTGCACATGAGTTATAGACCTTCTGTGGAGCTATTTTGGTACACATACTCAAACTCTTTTAGTTCAGTATTGATATGAACTGCACAATGTTAAGAAGGATGATTTGCCTTTTGTTGACTATGTTTCAAAGATTCGTGAACTCGCTACCAATCTTGCTCATGGCAAACCGATTGATGACGATGATCTGCTTTTATCTCTTCTTAATGGTTTGTATATGGGTTATGTTTCTATTGTTGTTGTGATTATGGGTTGATCTTCTCTAGATTCCTTTGATGATTTTGTTGGTTTTCTTATAGCTTACGAACAAAGCCGCATGAAAAATCATCTATCCATTACAATTACTTTTGCTTCTTTGATTCTCCTCCCACTGGATCTATATCTAAATTTTGTGGCTCTGTTGTCGCATGCATGTCTGCAGAAATCCTCGAGGTCGATTTGTAGAAAGGGTGTGTGGTCATTTCATGATGAATCATTGATTTATCTTGTTTTTAATTTTAGTTTGAGCAAAATCTATAGTCAAAGTCTCGCACTTAACCACTTTTATTGTATAAAATGCACCACAGACTTTTCATATACATTGCATAAAAAATGCATAAGTTTTTCCTAGAAAAAACTTCTCCAAACTTAACTTTGGCGACAACCCATCACTTCCACCACATACCCTTCCTCATCCTCACAGACCTCCGTCGTAAGCCTTCTCCACCTCCATTCTATTGACCACTAATCAGCCCTCTGTCACAGTTCTACAAGACTGCCATCGTCCTCCAATAGCTCTTGGTCTAAACAACTAAGGGCCTTATTGCAATTATTCTTATTTTCAATAGTTTTTTATTTCTTTGTATCTAAGTGTAATTTTATAAAAGTTTAGTTTAATTATTGCATGTTTTCAATTCCAAATATTTTTTTCTTTAGAATTTGCATTTTTGGTATGTCATCTTTTCATAAATTACTTTTTAGTACCTCGGCGACCTATTCACAATCTTCTAATTTTTTATTATTTATCTGCAATTTCTCTTATTTTATTTTATTAGATAATTTTCACCTCTTTAGTAAAATTTTCTATTAATTACATAATAGTCCCTAGTTTTAATTTTTAATTACAAATTGACATGGCCAGTTTTTAAATCATTTACATTTATGCCCATACATCTTTGAAAAATTATTAAAATAGCTAAAATCCAAAAAAATCATTGAAAAACCTTACCGGATATTGAAAATGTCAACAATATATTGATTCCTTTTAATTTGTATTTTATGCTATAGAAAGTCAAAGAAAATTTAGCAGAATATGTCTTGCATATTTTCCAAATCGAAGCTGATCTCATCTCAAAATTTTGTGCTATATTCATCCTATCCAAGTATTCGACCTCTGAACTTTCCACTATACTCCATAAAAATTATTTTGGTTGTTCATTATTTTATTCATCTCAAAAAAATCGAGAATTGTACATGTTCATAATAACACTTAAAATTCATCTTGTTTGAAGTTAGAGGAATTAAGATCACAAGCCTATGCCAATAATCTGATCTACAAGGATAAATTTAAGAAGTGGCATTGCGCCCATATTTCAAGGAGATATTTCAGGGTTGATCAGAAGATGTGTCTGTTTGATGCTTAAAGTTATTCCATGGAAAACTAAGATCAAAATGGAAAGAACCTTATATTGTAACTGAAACTTTTATAATGGCTCCATGGTATTTCGAGATCCAAGTACCAGTGCTACAATTCGGGTAAATGGTCAAAGATTAAAACTCATAATTGAACTCGACGACCTGATGTCAGTAGCCGAAACTCTTATATTGCAGGAAGTCTGAGTATTGCCCACCTAGCTTAGGCATAACCATAGTCGCCTTTTAGATACTAGAGGTATTCTTCACCCTCTTAATCTTACACATATTTGTTCTTGGATAAGAATGGGGGGATATTCATAAAAACAATCAAGACAAGACAAAATTAATTGAAAAATAATAAGGAAGCTTCTCTCATTCATTGAATCTTGTAGCCTCTCTGCTTCAACCACTCGATATTTTTTCCATTATACTACCACTACAAGGACAAGGCTCACATTAAGCATGGGAGTTGCATCACCTTACATGCATTGTATTTCTATTTTATCACATTTTAAAAAAATTCCATTTAATTTCATGCATTGCATTTTCTACATTGATTTATTTTTAAAAAGTGCACAGGAATTCAAAAAACCATTTCTTACATTCATTTTTCAAAAAGTATAAAATTACAAAATAATTTTAAAAAATCTAAAAAAAACTTTGTATCAATTTTGTGTGTTTTACAAAAAACACCAAAAAGATTTGCATATACCCAATATTCCTTAAAACTTTGCAAAATCTCCCAAATTCTTTTGTTAAAAATATAAGCAATTTAAAAAATCCAAAAATTTTCTCCCTATTTCTCCTAACTTTTTGGGATGCAGAGCTTGTCTTTTTCCAAGTTGTGGACTTGGATGGAGAAGACCTTACTCCAATTAATTTCATAGGACTTCCTTCGACTATAGTATACATGTTGTTTAGGTATATTTCGGACTTAATTCCTTGATTTCTATTGTTTTTACTCTTGATTGATTTGTGAATAATATGCACTTTACACATAGCACAACTTATTTTGTGCATATCACTAAGGATAAGGAAGTTCAGTGATCTAAGTTTAGGAACCACATGTTTTCTGTTGTTTTTACTCTTGATTGATTTTGAACAATATGCACTTTACACATATCACAACTTATTTTGTGCAAACCACTAAGGATAAGGAAGTTCAGTGATCTAAGTTTAGGAACCACTTGTCGCTATAAGTCTAGGTTTGTCAGCAAAACTTGCCACGCACAATGTATCAAAAAGTCACAATTTATACAAGTACACTCTTGATACCCGATGTCGCAAACTGCTATCAAAAGAAGGCACAATTAGGGATGCCTATTACAAAATGCAAATGCGAAAAATATATCCAACAAATAAAATCTATCCAAATAATCATGCTTTACCAAATAAGCCAAGTAGTATACCAATGTTGCTACTAAATTAAAGGGATGTTTACACCAATAACCCTGAGTAATTTCGCAATAACATTCATAACCCTGCATAATCGTGAATTACATGAAAACCTTGAATAGTCACTCCGTCTCACACTCATAACCCTCCGTTAGTTTAATATTTTAATTCAACTATATGAATGAGTTAATCTAACTCATCATCAATCTAACGGTCAGGAAACGTTGATGCGGGGAGGGGGGGGGGGCAGTTGCAGTTTCAGCTCGGGCAGTGGGGTGCGGGCAGGGAAGGAAACACTGATGCGGGGTGGGGCTCCTGTTGCGGTTTCAGCTCAGCAGCGGGGCACAAGCAGGGGGAGGGCCTTGAGCTGGCCGCGGGGGGGGGGGGGGGGGGTTCAGCTCGGCAGCGGGGGACAAGCAAGGGGAGGGCCTTGAGCCGGCCGCAGGGGTGAGGGGTGCGGTTTCAGCTCGGCAGCGGGGGCGAGCAGGGGGAGGAATAGTGCTCCGGGGGCCTTGAGCTCGACCACGGGGGAGGGGTGAGGGGGGTTTCAGCTCGGCAGCGAGGGCCGAGCAGGGGGAGGAACAGAGATCCAGGGGAGGGGGTTTTGACGGGGCGGTGGGGGGCGGTTGCGGGGTGAGTGGGGGCTTTCACAATGGGGGGGGGGGGGGGTTCACAGGGACGGTGGGGAGGGGGGGTCTTCAACGGCGACATGGTGTGGGGGTGTTGGGTCCCGGAGGTGGGGGGAGGGGAGGGGGGTTGCAGGGTGGGGTGGGGTGGGGGGGTGTTCACAGGGGCGGTGGGGAGTCAGGGGAAGGGGGGGGGGGGGGTCTTCAACAGCGACAGGGGGTGGGGGTGTTGGGTTCCGAAGGGCGGGTGGGGGCGCCCTACAGAGGTCAACTCGCACCTCTGCAGAGTTTCGGAGGGGGCGGGTGGGAGCGATGAGGTTCCGGAGGGAGGGGGAGGGGGGTTGCGGAGGTGCGGGTGTCGATCAACGCGGTTTCGCACATGGGGGAGGGGTGAAGGGGTCAACGCAGAGGTGCTGGTGGGGGACCATGAAGCGACCGACTGGGGGAGGGAGGGGGGGCTTGTAGAGGTCAACGAGGGTGGAGGGCTTGCGGGGAGGTCGACGGGTGGTTGCTTGCGGGGAGGTCGACGACGACAACAGCGAGTGGGTGCGGTTCCAGGCAGGGTCCGAGGGGAGTGTGCAAGAGTGATGGAGGATGGCATTATTTGCAAATATGAACGAGTATTAGGGGTGACTTTGTCTTTTTTCAAACGGAAACTGTTAAATACAACCGACATCTTAACACAGGGTTATGTCATGTAAGAGTTAACCATTACTTGGGGTTTCTCATGTAATTCATGATTATGCAGGGTTATGAATTTTATTGCAAAATTACTCAGGGTTATGGGTGTAAAAATCCCTAAATTAAAAGGGGCCAAAGAGCCCTAGGGTTATGCTCTGCAACAAGGGAAAAATGAGAGCAATGGACCAAAGAGGTCTAGGAAACCCTAGAAATCCATGTTCTGTACAATTTGCACCCATCTTCTTTTGCTGAAAGATTTCAGTGAAATGAGAACGAGCCTAGGCTTAGAGAAAGGCTTTAGATTTCAGGAATATCCATGTACCTTCCTTTAGATTACATGGTATACTTGTTTCTCAAATTAGGAAGGACTATAACCTTCATACATAATTTAAAATCAACTCAAGGTTAAAGAGAACATATGTTGATCAAGATGATCTGACTTGACCTAATGGTGGAACCGATCACAAATGATATAACTTGAGGGTCGTCGAACTGAATACTCGAATCAAATGGGAATCCAAACACATCATTAATCTAAATGTTGAATCAATTTTTGTCTATTATTTGTCCAAAGCTTGGCTTAAAAATCTTAGGACTTTATAGGTATGCATATTGCAAACCAATTCTTCTTCTTCTTCTTCTCTAAATCATTTTCTATTTCATTTTACACATCTTTGTTTTTATCGGGATGAGCAAAAGTTAAGAATGGGTTATGTTTTTAGTTTTAATTTGGGTAAAATTTAGATTCAAGATCTTGCATTTAACCACTTTTGTTGTATAAAACGCATCACATGATTTTCATACATTGTACAAAAAATAGCATAAGTTTTTCCTATAAAAAATCTCCGAACTTAACTTTATATATCCTCTTATTCTATTTAATATTGAAATAATAAATATGGGTTACAAGCCCATATTGAATTCTCTAAGATTGTTTTCCTATTTTTCAGATCTATTTTAGAAAAGGCCTAAGAGAGCTCTCCTATCCTCTCACATATTCTTTTGCAAAATAAAAAAAATAATAAAAGGATGTTAATGTCAGCACCTAAATAGGGGCTGACGTCAACCCCCTTCTTCCTCCTCAAGCACAACGGTTGCCGCCCAATGCCCCTTATCGTCCACCTTCACCTCAACATCGCCTAACAACCTCCTCCTCCTCTCCTTTCATAGCTATAAGAGGGAAGGAGGAGCACCCAATTGAGGATATATAGCCCCCCCAAGGACGACTACCCATTGTCGCCACCGTACGCCCTTCCTTACCCTGTCAAACCTCCTTAGTGAGTCAATTCTGCTTCTGTTCCACCGACTACTAACTGGCCTTCTACCGCTTTCTGCTAAGTTGAGCACAATCGCCTCCTGTCAGGCTGAGCTTGTCGCCATCGTCTTCCAATAGCTCATGGTCTAAACAACCAATGGACTTATTACAATTATTCTTCTTTTCAGTATTTTTTATTACTTTGGATATAAGTGTAATTCCATAAAAGTTTATCTTCTTTATTGTAACTTTTCCATTTCCAAATATTTTATTCCGTTGTACTTTGCATTTTGTTCTGTCATCTTTTCACAAATTACATTTCAGTCCCTCGAGGACCTATTCGTAATCTTCTAAAGAG
This sequence comes from Ottelia alismoides, assembly GCA_037367405.1. Taxonomy (NCBI): domain Eukaryota; kingdom Viridiplantae; phylum Streptophyta; class Magnoliopsida; order Alismatales; family Hydrocharitaceae; genus Ottelia; species Ottelia alismoides. Next base: position 75,461 of record JAZKJV010005618.1, read on the forward strand.
TTTTTATTCTTATGCAATTTCTTCAACATTTTTTTGATTAGGCATTTGATGCCTCTTTTTAAAGCTTTATATTAATTACAAAACAGACCCTATGTTTAAATTTTAATACAATTGACCCTAGATTTTGGACCATTTACACTTACGCCCCTACGTCTTTGAAAATTTATTAAAAATAGCCAAAAATTCTTAAAAAACATCAAAAAATTTAACAGGGCCCTAGAAACATTACAATCTATTGGTGCCATTTAATTCATATTTTGATTTATAGAAAGTCAAAGAAAAATTAGGATAATATGTTTTGCTTTTATGTCAAATTCTGAGCTGACCCATCTAAACAATTTATGCTACATTCAATATGTCCTCGTGATCGACCTCTGCGCTTGCCGATATATCCGTAAAAAATCCGCTCATTCATAAATTTATTTATCTGAAAAATTTCGAGAATCATGTGCATTCACAATGACACCTAAAATTCATCTTTTCATGCACCAATTTCTCACGCTTTCACTTCACCAATGTTACTTGTCAAATCTGTGGTAAAGTCAGGCACATTGATGTCAATTGCTATTTCCGATATGATGGATGCTCTCAACCACATGCTAAGTTCTCTTCATATGAGGATGCTCCCCATTTTTGTTATCCTGATTTGGTTGCAATGAATCATACCGCACATGCTCTCTCAAATGTGGATATGGATTTTCCTTATAGTGGTGATGATTCTGCTCAATTTGAAACGATCAAGGTTTTTCCATTTTTGATATTGGACCTAAGACCATTCATACTTCTCAGGCACTTCATATACATGATGTTTTACATGTTCCTCATGCATTTAAAAATTTTCTTTCTATATATCGTTTCACTTATGAGGATTCTTGTTAGTTCAAGATGTATCCTCGGCATTTTGTGGTAAAGGATCTATGAACCAAGTGCCCTCTACTACAAGGGGACGTGGCAAATGACCTCTATAGATTGTCTTCCAAAGGGTCAACCAACTTTAGAAAATGAAGTTGCTTTTCCTGCCACACTCATCTCAGAACAAGTATCTTCAGATGTTTGGCACTGTTACCTTGGCTGAACCAATTACAAGACTGTTCAGCAAATGCTCCAGTCATTTTTTCTTCTAGTTGATTCCACTATCAATAATGAAAACACATGTATAACATGTCATAAGGAAAAATCCCATTATCACTTGTTACACTATGTTTCCTCTTCTAGTACTTCTCCTTTTATGCTTCTACACTCTAATGTTTAGCAATCTCCCGTTCTTCTTCTGTCGCAAACGAGTAATGTGTGACTTTTTTAGATGATTATTGTAGAAATGTATGTGTTTCTTTATACAACTAAATAATTATATAAAACACCAATTTGCTTGTTCTGTTAAGGCTCTTCAAAGTGATGGTGGTACCGAATACTCTCGAATTTATAGATGGTGTTCTGACCTTGGACTTCATTTTCGTATGTCCGCTCCTTATACTCTTATAAAAACATGGTGTGGTGGGACACAAGAATCACCATCTCACTGAAATAGCTTTGGCCTTATTATATTACTTGAATGCGTGTCTTCCATATGAGTCATATGCGTTTTATACGATTGCAGTTCTTAATAATTCTCCACTATGAATCTCCAAGTGAGGTTTTACATTAGCGACTACCTTATTATTTGTTCCTTAATATTTTTTATTATGCATGCTTTCATTACTGATGACCATATAACAAGCATAAGCTCCAGAAGCATTCAGTTTTGCATGGTTTTCTTGGCTACACCTGTACAATTGTGTTTATTATTTTATTGATTTCACTAATCACTTTTGAATATCTTTTAGCGAGGGTATAAACATATCCTCACAAGAATAACTACGAAGATGAATTGTGTCATTGAGGCAGCCGCTCACTTAAAAGCGTATCAGACAACAATTAACCCACAAATGAATATAGCAATGGAAAGCAAAATTAAATGTAGGGTTTAAATTTATTATAACGCTACAACAAATGTGTATAGTGTACAAGCATGTGTAGAGGCCGAACTCAGGGAGCAAATGGTAAATTGGGCAATAATGCACAAAATTTGTCCTTTTGTCTTTTCCATTTATTATTTTTTTGTGTGGGTTTTTAATTTTTCTATTTTTTGATTTTATTTTTTATAATAATTTTTTAATTATTTTTATTTTTATAAATTTTATTTTCTTCTTATATTTTCTGATTTTAATTTCATTTTTCTTTTAAATATATAATAAAAGAATATATATAACTTTATTTACAAGGACTGATTATATAATAATACCACTTCTAAAAATAATCAAAATACAGGAAATATTATGTTTTTGGATTTTATATAATTTTTTAATGTTCTTGTGGTTTATATAGATTTTTTGCATATTTTTATGTATGTTTAAAGTTAAAAAATCTCAAAACATGGATTAAATAAATAGGCAAAATTGATTTGAATATAAAAATAACAAATAAAATCCAAAATTCTCCAATTCAATTTTTATAGATATATAATAATATAAATAAAAATGAGAAATACAAATAAATATTTTGGTGTTTTTAGGAAATTTATGTCTTTTTTTACTATATTTTAGATCTTTTTTTATCCTTTTCCTTTTATATTTTTAGGGATTTTTGGTCTGGAGTTATTATATATAATAATAAGCAAAAATATGTTTTTTGGGAATTTTTTGAAATGTTTTTTTGGTATTTTCTAAGTGAAATAGTGATAAAAACATACTCATTTGATTTTTAATAAATAGTTAAAATGCATAAAATACCAAATAAAAATGTAGCATGTATGTACACGCTAGAAAGCATCTTACCCTATTTTTGCATAATTTTTAGAGAATAGATGCTATTTTTTAATAAAAGAAATACATGCACAAAAATACATGTACTAGCGAGGGCACATTTGCAATTAAAAATAAATTCAGGGGTAGATGTGCAAATTTTTCAAAAATATATAACTAGTATTCAATCTTTATGGACCATTTTGCAATTCACAAAATCACTAGGACATATGTTCAATTTCCCCAGCTCACGTGGGACAACATGCAAGCTGAGCTGGACTGGACTCATATGCAATATCAATTAAGTACATGGGTCTCTATGCAAAATTTCCAATTTTATTTATGTTATAAAATTTATTTATAGGATTGATAAATAAAACCAAAGAGGTGTGGGGCTAAGTATGCAAATTACCCCCATTAAGCATTCCATCATACGGTTGAGGATGGGTCACTCGATGCGAGTTGGCATGTGAGAGCGCGATGACGGTTCACGTTTGTATGTCTGAGATTAGATCTTGGAAGAAGATCCAACGACCTAGGCTTGGCGGATCCGACGCCTCCTGTACAATCTGACATGTTGCTCATCATCGGACAACGGAGATGGACGGTGGAAGAACATGGGATGAACTCTCCTGGGGCGAGTTTGGATCTGCAATGGCTCGTTCCTCTAGTCTCATACAACACCTTCGAGTTTCTCTACATGCTCCTACAGCTATCGCGCTCCCTCTAGATGCTTCAATCAGGTTCGAGGGTCACCGATAGACCCTTGGAGCTCAAGAGTTCTTCAGGTTGACCTGGGAGGTATTCTTGAATCAAGAAGGCCTCAGATGGGCTCTTCCAGATACGCAACCTATATAATCAAAGAAGAGGTCCGGGCGAGGCTATCTGGGATATTATTTGGTGGAATAGTCGAAGGTGGAGGTGAGGTAGAGATACTCGGGCGGACGGCAGTGGAAGAGCATCAATCTCCAGATTTCGAGGTGATTTGGGTGGCTGGAGATGGGAGAAACATGGAGAAATGGTAGGAAAAGGCAGTGGGGGTGATTGTGGGTGGTCGGAACACAGTGTGGCTCGACGTAAACCTAAATCTACGCTAAAACAACTACTTAATGCATGAAATAAAAGCTCACAATGAAAGCAAGAACTAATCTACCTAGAAAAAGTAAAGACTCAGCTCGAACCTAGCCGTGAAGACAAGAACCCCTGCATTTTTGGTTATTTTTATTTAGTCGTGTAATATTTTTAAACCATTATATGTTTATCTAATTTTTGCAAAATGATCCCCTAGGTTTATTGATATTGCACTTAGGTCCTTGCCATCTCAACTCACGTGGCCGGTCCACGTTAGCTGGGTATTTTGTAAAAATACCCTCATGGGTTTTTGTAATTATCGTTTAATATTTAAACTTCGAATATTAGTTGTTAAATTCTGGGTATTTGCATTGTGGCCTCTGACTTTTATTTTAATTGCAAATATACCCTGTTAGTTCAATTAATTTTTAGGTTTGATTTCTATTTTATAAAAATATCTTCTGTGCTCCAAAAAATATGGAAAAATAGGATTTTGTGCCTCTTTGCATGCTCTTCCACCTATATGATCAATTTTACAGTTTAGATATTTTTCCTATTTATCAAAAATCAAAATAACATGTTTTATTTTCTGTTTGCTTTAAAAATCCAAACAAATAACAAAAATCATCTTTACAAATTCAAAAATACTATTTGTTATCATTGTATTTTGTTCATCCAGACCAAAAATCCATAAAATAAAAAAAGAAATTCACTAAAAATTTAAAAGATCGATATCCTTATAAAAATTATAAAAAAATCCTTTTAAAAATCTAAAATTATTTATTTTTGTTTATGAATTTTCTTTATTTTTATATTATCTATTGAAAAAGGAATTTTAGACTTTTTATATATTTTAATACCTTAAAACATTCAACCTATTTAATTAGTCATTGTTTTTGACTTTTTTTATTTTAAAAATACCTAAAAATTAGCAAGAATACCTGAAAAATCATAAAAACATTAGAAAAATATAAGAAGCACAAAAATATTTTATATTATGCATATTTTGGTTATTTTTAATTGTATTTATAAATATATTACCCTATATTATATATATATCTATATATAGTTATATTTCTATTTTGATTTCATCTTATTAAAAAGAAAGGAAACTAAATCAAAAAATTATTAAAAGAAATAAAAATTATAAAATTAATTTTTTAAAACTATATGAATATAAAATAATATTTCTTATTTAATTAAAAACCCACAAAATCTTAATTAATTCATTGATTATTTGAGTGAATATTGTGCAAAAAACACCTATATTATTTATTCATTATTTTTTCTATAAATAATATACTTACTACATCGACTTGTATCCACGTGTTTGATACTCTACACACTTGCACCTATATACACATTTTTTAGAGTTAAATAACATAAATTTTAACTCCACACACTACGCATTTCTTTAATCATTGATTGTGGGTAATATGTTGTCTGAATGACCTTTAGCGAGTGGTAGCTACAACAAAAGTATCTTCGCCTTGTGAGGATATATTTGACCCTCACCAAAATCACTTCAACAAATGGCGCCGTTGCCGGGGAGCAAAGGAGTGTAGCATTTTTCTACATTATTTCTCTTTTATTTTTGCATTTTATTTTTGATATTTTATTTGATTGTTCTGACCACTTTCTTTGTTGATGTTTCTTGTGAGATACTGGACGACAACAACGACTTCATAGGAGGTTGATGCACCCGAGCTAACTAGGAGCAATCATGAGAGAGAGGCAGAGGGAGCAGGAGACCAGGCAATCTCTTGTATCAGTTTTTGTTTTATTTTCTTAGAGAGACTTTTTTTGTTTTTGTAAAATTAGTTTGTTATAAGTTTGGAAATTGAGTATTTCACTTCATAGGGTACAGTGCCCGAGTGATTGTCCACCTGGGGGCCTCGTCATGTTTTCAAGTTTTCATTGCTTTTCTTTTTCTTTGTTTCACACGTTTTGAGTTTTTTGTCTTTCTTTTATTTGTTTTGTGTGACTGAGCCCTATTTTAGGATTTTCTTTATCAACAAATTAGGTCCAAATCCCTAATTGAATTGCATGTACCTATAGTATACGCTTGTATCTAGTCTTAGGTTCGAAATCACGTGCCGCAAGAGACTCCACACAATGCTTGCATGCCCCGTTGTGGTAGGCACCGAGGAGTCTCCAAGACAAGACTCTAGATTTCTTTTCTAACTGACCCATTGATTGCATTGCATTCAGAACTTGTTTTTCACGATAATAGCAACTTCTGTTTATAGGGCGCTTTCATCGGCTTGCATTGCATAGAGAGTAGGTTTCAATTTTGTAAAACATCCTACACGAAGAGAGATGGAGGCAAGGCGAGCATCTCTATTTGAGCATACGTCATTGGTTTATGCTTGCATTGCTTTTCCGACTCTTCCCTCTAATTTTGACCACTTAGGATATTAACGGAATTGATACTTCATTAGGACTCGTGCATTCAAAAATATCCAAAAAAGTGATAATCAACAAAATTGAGAGTACTAACTCTACTCAGTCCTAAAATATACATAAGGAAAAATCATTATTTTGAGGAGAGTAGCCCCCTCCTTGTACATAGGTTGCATTCAGACTGAATGAGGCATATACACCTAAGGATTAGAGCCCCATCCTTCGACTTATGCCTTAAGTACTTGGGTTAGCTCTTGGGCCTTGTTATTGCTGGAAGCACTTGCCTCAGATGTTAAACGAAGTGGTCCTAGTGTTCTGGTGGGTGTGCACCGCCAAGTAGAACACAACCACTCTAGGTGACTGCACCATGGTGTGTAAATATTTTGTTTTCTCACCTAACTCTAAAATTTGACAAGATTAAAAGATAAAACTTTCACGGTCATCACTGAGTTGAGTTGGTGAATTGAGCGGTTTGATTGTTTATATTTGTGTCTGTTTGTGTGTACACTCGATCTAGTCTATGAATTTGCATCTTTTTCTTGCATGCCTTGACTTGACCTTTGTGCTCTCCCGATCCCCGTATTTTTTTCGGAGATGGCTGACTGGAGTGATTTTTAACCGAACTTTACGGATCCTTCTCATTCTCCAAGTAGTCTGCTTCCATTTTATCAGGAGGAGTTTGCTCTTGATTTTTCTTTTTGTACATATCCACCTCATCCATAGTTTCTCAGATTTTGATTTTTACCCACCACCACCACCTTCACATTGCCCACCATCTCAATCACCCGGGACTGAGATGTTGGAGTCACGTCTTATGGATACCGCTCTTGAGTACATGACCTGGGTAGTGGAGCAAATGAATCGGAGGATAGATGACCTCAGTAGATAAATAAGAGCCACACTACTGTTTCACCTTCTAGATTCATGGATTCACGAGAGGACATCCATGAGAGCTTGGCAATCGCAATCACCCATGCCATATCCAATGCCCACACACACATCCACCATAGTTCCCACCTTCACCCCCAAGGATGGTACTATACAGACTGCTCTTAGTCATCCTCGTGTAGATGTTGATTCTGATCTCTTCTATTGTATGTAAGAGATAGAAAATCTTAAAAAAATTGGCCAATCTCGAAGTGGCGGCGGCTATTTTATGATATTATTGATGCCCCACTTCAAAGTCCATGGACCAATTATCTACACCCTCACCCAAGAAAAGGAAGAGATGTAGCAGATCTGAGCGATACCTTCTCATTATGGCCATTGCCTACGCCATCACCCACCATCCACCCACTAGTAAAGGGTGATGAGTCCTCATTCATCACTCTTTATTCTTTTATTTCAGCTAATTATCTTGGCAAAGCATCATGTAAATAGTTGTAAATTACAATAACTTAGCAATAAGCATGCATGTGTTAATATTGCATAATTAGCATGTATTTGTGCAAAAAAAGAATAAAGAATAAAAGAAAAAGAAGGAAATATTAGAATAAATATTGAGTGACCCAAACCCAAGAGAGGGCCCAATATGGGCCTGATTGCCAAATAAAATAAGTAGAGAGAGATAGGGTCACTCTACCTTGTACATATATACCATCTATGTATATAATTTATTTTTACAAAAAAACAAAAAAATGTTTTTACTTCCTCGTATATATTTCTAAAAATAAAATAAAAATAAGAAAAATAAAATTAAAATAGAATAAAATCTTCTCTCTCACTTGTATATAATACATGTATATATGTACATTTCCCTATTTATTTTCTACTTGTAAATAAATAATAATAATAATAATAATAATAATAAAATATTTTATTTTCTAAATATTATGTTGTAAATAAATAAAATACAAAATTGGGGTATTTATGTAAAAATAACAAATTAAAAATAATTGTACAAAATACATAGGTATTTTATACCTGTATATAATACATTATACTGTATATACCATAATTTATTTTTCATAAAAATCATAGAAAAATCCCTTGAAAAAAAGAAATTTTATTTATTTTTTAATTTAAAATTATTTATTTTTTATCTATTTATTTTTAAATTTTCTACTATTTTTTCGTCTAGTCTATTTTGTCATCTTCCCCTGCCGCACCTGATTGGTCCAGGGCGGATTGTTGACCCCGGTCAACTGCCCCCCCAGACCTCAATTCGGTCGGATCCAGTTTCTGCACGCTTTTCACCGAATTATCCAGACCCGATCCGACCACCATCTACTTCATTTCGAGGCTCCGATTATCGAGGGGTGATCCACGATCCTCACCTATTGATTCCTTTAGGGATCCGCCCCTCAGTTTGCGTACTTTGATCCGAATCTTCCGACTACCTAGGACAACCCTATAAATGCTTCACTCGCCTCCCCGACTCCTGAGCTCGTGTCGCACCCCTTTCTGATACCCTAGATACCTTCGCCGTTGTGACAGCCGTCGGAGGCACCCTTGGTGCTCGGAAAGGTGCTGTGTAGTCGTAGCTCACTTGTCGTGACCGGAGAACCGCCGTGAGGAGCCTCCTTCGCCAGCCGCAGCGTGGTCTAGGCCGCAACCCTGCCGTTCACCTCCCCTGGAGCTCAGGATCTCATTCGAACCTTCAGGTAGCTTTTAGATCATTCCTAGCTCCTTTATTTGCTCAATCTTTCTTATGCACACCACCGTCGCTCCGCCAGCTCTGACCAGCCAGTCGGAGCTTCGTCACCCTCATCTATCCGTTCAAATCGACGTACCCACTCACCCTCCATCTTCTCCCACATCCTGATCACCATGAACTTTGATCCTCGTGTCGAGATTAGGAGATCGATCTCCTCTATCACCTTCGTCGGAGACCCGCCCCCATCCACCGTCGCTTCTTTGATTTCTTTCCCTAATAACCTAGACCGGAGTATGTCTCCGAGTCTTAGCTTTTCATTGCAGGTCCTTTGGAGCTGTGAGGAGCTCTATCGTCTTCCCAGCTGCTTGGCGAAGCTACCCTAGACCCCAGCTCCACCGTTCCGATCATCCGACCGTCCGTCGGGCGATTGGAGCCCACGACTTGACGCATAGCGCCTCCCTGGAGGGCTCGACCCATTGATAGTCTTATCGACCGGACGGATTCACCTAGATCATCGTTCGAAGTTCACCAGAGTCTTGTTCGTCCACCATCTTCCCTTGCCGTTGGATGCAGAGCAGCCCTCTAGATTTCATCTAAGCCGTCTAGTGGAGCAGCTTTTTGACCGTTGATCTAACGCCATCTGACAGATTTACGCCACACGCAGGGAACATTCCCTGACCGTCCGATTAACCACAACAGAGGAGCAGAGCCGCACGATCACATCCTCCCAGCAGCTAACACTTGTCCCCCACGCGCACCTCACGTGCATTCATAGGTATATTGCACTTTCTTCCTTGCGTTTATTTTAGTTTCCATTTTAGTCTGTAAAATAAAATATACAGTTGGACCAGTTTGCATTCCAGTACTTGTAGTTTCTCATATTTGCACTTTAGTACTGCCTGTGTGGACCCACATGCTTCGTCACGTGTTTATCTGGGTTATTTGCATTGTTTTCCCTGTACTTATCTTTTATTATGAATTGAATGTTTACTTTCATATTTGCAAATATGCCCCTGTGAGTACTAATTTATGACATGTGCAGATTTTAATGGAGAAATTACAAACTTGATCCTATTCCTTTAGTGCTTGTTATTGTTTGGTCCCAGGACTTATTTTAATTGCAATTAGGTCCCTGTGAGCTGTGTGTTTTGTTTTTGATTAAATAAATAGCAAAATTGTTCCAAAAATCCTAAAATTTTGATACGAAGCCCTACTACTATATAGGAATTTGGTGATTTTTGGGTTGTGTTTTGATTTCGTTTATTTTTTTTAAAAATTCAAAAACCTTAAAAAGTGTCCCTATCTGTCTTGAAAAATCAACTAAAAATATTAAAATATCTCGAAAAATTCCAAAAAAATTTCTGGTTGCTTCTTTTGTTTGTTTTAATTGATGTGCAACTTTCATTTCATTCCCATTTATAAAAACCATAAAAATTGAAAAAGAGTAAAAACCTTATAAAATCATTAAAAATTCATAAAAAAATAAAAAATGTTTTCTTTTTCTGTAGGTAGATTTTAGTTTGTAGTTTCACATAAAATTACTGCTAAGATTTTACAGGCACTTTTAGTAATTTTAATATGCCTTTAGATCCCAGATGTACATTGTTTTCTATTTTTGACTTTCTTTTATTTTTAGAAAATTATTAAAAATCAGAAAAACCCCATAAAATTCACAAAAACACTTGATTATTTTAAAAACCTAAAAATATTTTTGTTTTGAAATTTTGAGCATTTTTGGACTCTTAAATAATTGTTGGAGTGTTGCTTTTTGATTTTCCTTTATTCTTTTTCTCATCATAAAAATCATAAAAAAATTTGAAAAATTAAAAACCACAAATTTCCTTTCTTTTCTTGATTGCCCGACTACTTCGTAGACTTGTCATTCCGTGCTCCTTGTGACCGACCCTGGTAGCTATACCATGTAAAATAAATTAGCAAGACCGCTTGCCTTGTTTGATTTCTTTAGTTGGTGGTCTGTTTTTCTTGATTGATTGCGCCTTGCAATTCAGGTCGCAATGACCTTAGATATTCCTTAACCCGAGTTGCATCAACGCCGTCATCAAGGAGACACTGCTATACCACTCATTAGATGTGCCATTTTTGACCATTTGTGTGATCATACTCTCCTCGATGGTGGTGCATCAATAAATATGATACCCTTCTCATTGGTACATTCTCTTATTCTTGGGCCTCTTAAGAAAACCATGATGATTTGTCAATTTATTGATTGATCAATAAAGAGGCAGAGGGGTATTCTAAAAAATGTCGTCATTCAGATCCAAAGCATGAGCTTCACAGTTGATTTTGTTGTAGTGCCCATGTAGACCTCCACCCATGTGGAGCATCCTCCAATCATCATGGGATGAACTTTTTTGCCTCTGCGAGAGTCATTATAGGTTATGGATCTGGAGAGATTTGCTTTCATTTTGCCAATGAGAGCAATATTGATCATTGTACCTACTGCCACCTAGAGACCCACATCTGGTGAGAGTGTACTAGTGTTAGCCGACCCCGAGGACTATGACCTTAAATGCTGATATCAAAGAGGTTTTCTTTTATCATGGATGATTCTGAGACATGTGAATTCCTCTTTAGCGAGGACGAATCAAAAAGCATAGACCTTGGAGTTTCTCCTTCCGATGCGTGGCGATGTATTGATGATATCTGCTACATTTACACTATAGACAACTTAGTGTGGAGGGTAGACTTAGTAGAGACTTCACAAGCTGGACTTGACCTAACTACTTCAATAGATGAGTCCTTGCCTTTGTATTTTGACATAGCTGAGACTCCCTAGGCCAAACATGACCACACTACTTCCATTGACCAGTTCGTGCCTTTTCGCTTTGAGATCTCCTTTGTCCGACCACCTGATAAACCCAAAAATCTAACGGTCGTGTATTCTACACAAGGCGGGAACACAGAAGTCGCTGCGGTGACCGCTAAGAAATCCAGATTTAATAAACAATGAACCCACAACAATATTAATCAAGCAATGAAAAACACATGTGGAGTCAAATTTATTTTAACTCTACAAAAAATATGTATAGTGCAAGTATGTAGAGTGTCGAACTCAGGGAGCAAGCAGGATAGATTAAGCAAGATGCAAAGTGTGATATGTGATCAATGTCTACAAGTATGCTATTTTTTGTGGGTATTTAATTTAATTTTTTTATTTAATTTTTAATTTTGTATTTTTGTATTTCTATTTTTGATTTTCTGATTTTATATTTTCTTTTTATATTTTATATTTTTCTATTTTCTTTTTCAATAATAGAAAATATATATAATATAAGAAAAGAGGATAATAGGGTATTTATAAAAATAGATAAAAATACTCAAAAATCAAGAAATAAAATGTTTTTGTTTTTTTTTATAATTTTATAATGTTTTTGTGATTTTTGGGAATTTTTCTGAATGTTTTTGGTATTTTAAAAAAGTTAAAATACAAGAAAACATTGAATAAAAGTGCTGGCTGAAATTAAAATGGGAATGAAAAATAGTAAACAGTAACAAAATGTTCCCAAGTTAATTTTAAATAAAAGACAATAAAATAGAGAAACTACAGAAACTAAGTTTATATTTTTAGGATTTTTCTAGGATTTTTTAGATTTTTATGAAATTTTTAGGGGTTTTCTAATTTTTAAGGTTTTTATTTTGAGATTTTTAATGATTTTTGGATAGTAATTAAAAGACATTAAAACACACAGAATATAATTTTTTGGAATTTTTCAAAAAGTATTACTAATTTTTATGGATTTTCTAATGCAAACAGTACTGAAAATGCATGTTTTTGATTTTTAATATATATGAAAATGCAATAAAAATGCAAAGCAAAAATATGCCGTGGATGAGTAAGCAAACAAGAGCCTATGGTATTTTTTTGATAATTTTTTGAGTTAAAATGATGCGTGAAATAAATAGGGAAAGCATACAAAAATACAAGGCCTAGCAGGGGTATATGTGCAAATAGACAAGCATCCAGGGGCCAAAGTGCAATTTTCACGCAAAATTTATAACTAAATATGCAAGTTAATGGGCGAAATATCAATGTTAAAACCCACAGGGGTCGACTTGCAAAATTGCCAAGTCACGTGCGCAACGCACATGACCTGGCAGGGTCCTAAATGTAATATCACAAAACCTAAGGGGGCCCTATGCAAATATTACAAAATAAAAAACACGGCAGAGGAATGTTTAAGTATTATAAAATAAATCTACAAACATGCGGGGGCGAGAATGCAAAATACCCCCGCAGGCGGATCGGACGACGCCTGAGGATTCACTTGCCACGTGTCAGCTTGGGACAACACGATACCCCTTCAGATCAGACGCCTGAGATTAGATCTCGTGAGGAGATCAACGGTTGCAATGCGGGCTGATCTAACGGCAGCTGGATGCCTGGAGGAGCTGGCCCAATCAGACGGCTGAAAGAGGACGACGAAGAACATGGAAGCACCAGCGGCTGGGCAAGCTTCCCCGACCTCCGCCTCCCTCCTCTGTCACTCCTTCGAACCGCAAAAAGGCCTGGGCTCTTCCTGGAAAGGTCTTCTATGTGCCTGGGGCTTCAAAATGGGACGGCATGCACCAGGGCTCCTCCGCGACGTCGGAGAAGAAGAGGGAGCCCAGGTACCTCCGGCAAGATCAAAACTGCCTCCAGGTGCTTTTCACGCTCCAAGGACCTACAAGAATCGTTAAGGAGGGCGAGGGCAAAATGCCTCGCCCCTCCTGGCTGCAGGAGAAGGCGGAAGGCGATGAGGGAGGAGCTCACCGGAGCGAGCTCCGACAAGGTGGTGCGAAAGCGGATACATGGATCTTAGGCGAAGTGGAGGGTGGGAGATGGATATTTAAGCTACTGAAAATAAAAATACGCAAGAAAAAAAGCAATAAAAAATAATACCTCAAGCTAAGGATGGCGACGTGAAACCTCACGGCCAAGGTGGCCGGAGGTGGCTGGAACACGCCTCAGATCCTCACCGCATCTCGACGGGGGTATGGGGAGCCTCCCCTGTTACTGGAGTCTCGACCCTCACACTCTCGAAGGTCTGAGGTACCCAAAATGTAGTTCAATGAGTCAAGGGAAGATTGAGGGGTATTTTGAAGAGGTGATGAACGGGCGTCAAAGACGAGGAGCCAACGGGCGGATCAGTGATCCAAAGCTCGAAAAAATCATAGGACGAGCATGAGGGATGATAGAGGAACAAGTTTGCAGAAGGAATCATCACAAGAGGGTGCAATATGCGCCCTCAAAAAAGGAGAGAAAATAGGTCAAACCGCATCTCTGACAGGCTACAGGACCTAGGGCCAGAGAGTTGACCCGCCGGTCAACTCTCCAGGCCCCCTGGTTGGTCCACGTGGACCAACCAGGAAAATTCCTGAAAAAATCCTTTGTAAAATCAATAAAAAAATAGAAAACGAATTATTTAATTTTTGGTTATTAAATAAAAAATGTTTATAATTTATAAATTATTTTATGGTGATTTTAGTTATTTTTATGAGGTACAATTTTACAAGTTATCTTTTTAGACCTATATAGGTATATTATCTATATATTTTATTATTTTATTTTCATTTTGTGTTTTTAATTTGTTTATTTTTGTTTATTATTTTTATAAATTTATGGAATACTTTTATACACTTAATTATATTTTTATTTTATTTTTCTGATGTAATTTGTATACTTAATAAAATAAAAGTATTAATACTTTAGGTAAGTATACAGGTATTATACCTATGTATTACATATGTACATGTATTTTATTTTATGTTTCTTTTATGTTTTCATTCTGATTTTAATATACAAATATATTATAAGCAATATTTACAAAATTATAAGAATATAAAAATACAAAAATAATGAATAAATAATAGATTGAATATTTTTAATCTGTACAAGTATACAATAGGGATCCAAAACTCAACTTTCAAATCGTAGCTCCGCCAAATGCAAAACCACCGCCAGTAAATAGCTTATTTTAAACTATATACAATTAAAGGTGAGTTTAATGCATTTGGAGTTTTTATTATGGAGATACATGTCTGGGAAGTTGGGATTCTGTATTTTTATTCAGACCATAACTTTTTATCTGTACATTATTTTTGAATGAAATCAATTCTGTATTTTTATTTATTTAATTATCTACAACTTTCATGGACAAAGTTTCTTTATTTGATGCATAAAAAGTGGAACAAAAAATAGGTCCCAAAATGAATAAAGAATGAGTATAATGAATACGTATCAGGCCCTTATCTCCCCCTACTTTATTCCTTGTCGACCTATTCCTCTAGATGCCTAGGTCTCGGGGTTTTGGGTCATAAAATATTTACAATATTTTATTCTTTTTCTTTTCTTATTTTTATTCTATAATTTTTGCTTTAATTACAGTATTTTATACACTATTTACATGCACATGCATGAATGCTAAGATGCTGGATATAATGATATTTACACGCATTTACTAGGGTTTTGAGGCCAAAATGATAGAATAAAGATGATGAAATGTGGATTCATCACCACCCCATCACGTGACCACCTTCCATATTCGCGACGCCACCGTCCCTCGAATCGCTTCCCTTCGTCAATCAACGATCACCGCCGAACCTTTCATCGCTGTCCATCCCCCACTCTTCTATTTAACTCCAGCACCGCCCCCTCCACGAATCATCTGCCAACCCACATAGCAATAAGGAGCAGCCCCATCGGGCGGTGACATCGCCCAACGATTGTCCCTCCGAGCTACGATGAGATCCGAGGGTTCCCCCCTTCATTGCAGCGTGACCCTTCTCTGCCTCAACTGCTCCTAGCTCCGACCCTCCGTTGAGCACCAACGACTTCATTGACGCTCCCTGGTTGTAGCCAGGGGCTGACTTCATCAACAAGATCTTCATTAGGTCGATATTGATCGGTTCATGCCAGTTGATGACCCCGATATCGACCTAAACCTTGTGAGATCCATTCCTTAATAATCAACTTCTTATTCGCTCGTTCTTTAGCTGTTGTAGTATAGACTTGTATATACTTAGTACGAGTTATGTCTTCTCTTTTTCTCTCTGATCTATGAGGACATTGCTCAAACTAAGTATCGGGGGGTCGTATATACTCTGTATATACTTTAGCCATTAATCGTACCTTCATATTTTTAATAATATGGATAATTAATAACAAATTGAACCATACAAAATTCTTTATAGTTATGGGTAATAAATCAATTAAAAATATTTTGCAAAATCTTTGAAACATGGTTGGAAAATTTCTTTAAAAAATCTTTTGAAAACTCTTTGGAAAATATTTTGTAAAATGTTTTCCACCTTTGTAAAAATGTTTTTTTTGTAAAAAATATCTTTTTTTTGAATAAAGAAGTTTGAAAATCTATTTGCAAATGATTTGGAAAATGGTTGCAAAAATAGGTTGAAAAATCTATAGATATTGTTTGAAAAATATTTATAAAATGATTTTCAAATTGTAAATGTTTATAAAATTTTTTGTCAAATTAGTTTGTAAAATGAAGTTTTCAAAATGTTTGCAGAACTCTTTTCAAATTATTTTAAGAACTACCGACATAATTCAAGAAAAAAAAGATCCTTTACAAACCCTGTATATACAAACCTGTAAATTCTTAAATCTCAACTCTTGTAAATTACAGAGATGCACTCCCGTGTAAATATCTGCTTATATTCCCTTTTTATAAAATATTTTATTTTTGAAAAATCACCAAAATATTGCAAAATTTAAACCAAAACTTTTGCAAAATGATTTCAAAATTGCATACAAATTTGCAAAACTTTTCAAAAATCCCATAAAATTTTCAAAGTCAGAAAATTGCATCACAAAAATACTTTCTGCATTGTACATAGCATTTGCATTTTTCAGGTTGATGTTGATAATTTAACTAGTCTAAGTAAAATTCGAAAATTGGATTTTGTTTGGACCTTAATCCACTTAATCACTAGAACCTTATATGAATTGGAATTGAGATGGTTCAGGTCTACTGGTCATAATTCTTTGAGACCACAAGACTTGGTTCATTGTCGTCTTGATTGCCTAAGTAGAATATTTCGAAACAAACACATGACTCTTTTCGATAGTGACCTAGCTTGTAAACTTGCACCTTACACTTTGCTCACCTCAGTTGAAGTGGTAGAGGGCTGGATTTGCTAGCATGAGACACAAGCCAATGGAAACATCGGAAGTCACACATTTGTGGCCATTGTACCCCAGCCCGATCAAGTAGACATGAGTTGTGGGTTGCAATAATGATTCAAAAGAGGTATAGTCTACTATTTCAAGAGGATAAAATCCATATGTAAATGCTGTTGTATATAGTATTTAAAAAAATGTAAAATCAAAAACTCCAAAAAAATAAACAGGCAAAACTCAAAGAAAATAAATTCTTGTCGGAGCATGTATTTAGTAAATAAGCAAGCTTGAGCTTCAAAGTCAAATATATATGAGCCTGCAGCCGCATGACTTGGCTACACTGGTCAAGCATCCTAGGATAGTAAGCTACATTGGCTACCGCCCATTCTTCTCTCCACCTCCTCTTCTTAAGTTGGTTGTACTTGAACTTAGAAGGGAATACCTCGCTTCTCGAGGAAAGATTTATTGGATTGGGGAATTAGGGTCACCGTGTTGGAGAAGATCGACTTATACCGCTTCAGCCGAGAGGAGCTACATATCACTGACACTGTACAAGATAGACTCATAGTCATTAGGGACTGCATATGACATCGACTTGTTCTAACCTGACTTTTAAGGAGACTTGGGCAGATTATTGTGGGTATTAGAGGCTCTTGTGTTTCAAATCTGTTTACCAATAAGGTTCCGACCAAACATAATTTCCAAATGTCCGATTAAGCTCCAAACAATGATTTTATGAAGATAAGTTTGAAAGTTTCAATCCAAGTTCTTTCTTTTTCATTTCTTTATTTTTTTCTGCACTTATAGGCAGAAGTGTTTACTAAGGACTAGCAAAGGCAAGTATAGGGGGTGATGAATCTCCATTTCATCACCTTTATTCTTTCACTTGGCCTTTAATCTCTAGTTAAATGCATGTAAATAACATTAATTTGTACAAAATAACATTCATTATTTATACTATATTTTTTTGTATAAAATAGAACATTTAAAGCCAAAATAAAAAGAATAAAGAAAAGAAAAAGAGATAAAATACCAAATGACCCTAAACCCCAAGACCTAGGCATCATTATGATCGGGTCGACAAGGAATAAAGTAAGGGGAGATAAGGGCCAATAATCATAATAAAAACCCTAATTTTTATTCTTCAATAATCTATTTTTGAGGAATATTTTATTCTTTATTATTTATACCTCAATTCAGTAAATTTTGGACATGAAAGTTGTAGATAAAAATACTTAAAAAATACAAAATTTACTTCACATAAAAAATAATGCAATATGTGCAATCTGCACTAAGAATAAAAAGCCAAAACCCAAACTTCACAGACCCATATCTTCTGCATAAGAACTAAAAATTCACCAAAATACCCTTTAATTATATAAATTTTTATTAGCTATTTAATGATGGATGTTTCATTTAATTTGGAGTTAAGATGCAAAAGTTAGGTTTTTTGACCCCTATTGTACAATATACCTGAATAAAATATTCTTTTATTTATTCTTTTTATTGTTATTCTTTTATATTTTTGAAATTCCAAAAATATTATTTACATTATATGAACATAATTAAAATAAATAAAAACCACAAAAATGCAATAAAATAAAAAAGCATACTAAAATACATAGAAGAAATACCTATACCTATACATATATAATACATATATGTATTTAATTAAGTGTACAAATAACCTTTGAAAAATACAATAAAAATATATTTATGTTTATTTGATTAAGTTATAAATATACAAAATAAGTATATAAAATAATAAATGTATAAAATAAAAATAAAAATATTTTATTCAAAACATAGGTCAATATACCTATAAATATACTCGTAAAAAATAATCTATAATAAGTTAAGTTGTAAAAATAATTAAAAATCATAATAAAATACTACATAAAATAAAAAACATTTTTATGTTTTAATAAAAATTAATAAAATAATTAAATATTTTATTTTGAATTAATAAAGGTTTTTATTTCTACCTTTTCTTTTTGCGGGTGACGTGACCCAATCAAGGCCTGTCTCCTGTTGACTTGGGGTCAAGTCTTCTGACCCCAGTCATAGCCTCGCTAGAATGCCTACACCCCTCCCTTCTCGATTTTCTTCCCCATGATTCACTGCCCGATGTAGTTGACTCCCTTACTGAAAGATCTTATCGACACATCTCTCCTTCACACGTAATGATCCATATCCTCGTACAAATCTCGTATCGTGTGAAAACCCTAGTTCACCGATACATAAGGCAACCCTTCTTCGTTTTTGGTCCTTAGTTCCCTCTCTAACCATTCCAAACCCCTCGGAGTGCTTTAGGGTTGAGTTCTTCAAGATAATAAGCGCTCCCCATCCTCCAGGTACGAAGAGGAGTGGCGTAGGAAGCATTCCCATCCTTCCTCGGCGGTGCTCCGCCGTGAGGTCCATCTCGCGATCTCCGGCCACTAGAGGTGCACTTTTCCATCATTTTTAGGTATTTTTACTCATTGCGTATCGTTTCTCATCTTTATTTTGTGTTTTAATCATCCGCATTAGCTTAGGTTTATGATTTAACCCCACTGGAACTTTCGAGATCCGGTCATCTCTATCTCACCGTTTTCACCCTGTTCAGACCCCCGCATATGCCTCATTTTCTTCCCCTCCGCTTCTCCACATTTCACACCATCTGGTTCACCCAAATCCCTTCGGATCTGGTCCTTCGAAGTCCACCACTATCACTTTCGTTGCGGAAGACCCGCCGGAGCATTTCCCCCATACAAGTAGCGATAGAGGAGGATGGAGGAGGGAAATCAGACCGATCGAAGTGACACAACACCCAGTTCATCACCTATTCTTCCAAGTGATTCTCTAGCCGTTCGGTCGAGGCTAGTCGCCCAAGCATACAAGTGATGTCGGATCTGAAGGAGCTCAACCATTGGATCCTTTTCTGGGATCTAATCTCGGACATCAGTGCCCAAGCATCATCGTGTGACGAGAGGACGACACGCGTCAAGTGGGCGATCTCACATCGTCCGATCAGGCACACGTGGGGGTAATTTGCACATACAACCCTTGTCTTTTTATTATTGTTATTTAGTCGTGTTATATTTTTAAATAGTTATATTTTTTTTTTAATTTTTTGCAAAAGGGCCCCTAAGTTATATTGATATTGCACGTAGGTCCTTGCCAACTCTGCTCACGTGGCTGCCCACATAAGCAGGGTATTTTATAAAATACCCTCACACATTTTTGTAATCATCATTTATTATTTAAACTTTGAATATTACTTGTAAACTTTTGGGTATTTTGCATTGTAGCCTCTGACTTTTATTTTAATTGTAAATATACTTCTACGAGTTAAATTAATTTTTGTATTTGATTTCTATTTTCTAAAAATATCGTATGTGCTCAAAAAATATGGAAAAAATAGAATTTTGTTTCTCTTTGCTCTCTCTACAATGTTATATAATTATTTTTGCATTTATGCATTTTCCTATTTATTTAAAATCAAAATAGCACGTTTTATTTTTATTAGCTTTAAAAAATCCAAAAAAATAAAAAATCATCTTTAAAATTTCCAAAAAAATAGTATTTATTTATCATTATGTTTTAAACCTCCATATCAAAAATCCCTAAAAATAGAGAAAGGAAATCACTAAAAATTAAAAAAATCAAACACTTATAAAAATTATAAAAAAACTTTTGAAAAATCTAAAAATATTTATTTTTATCTTTGAATTTTCTTTATATTATATATTATCTATTGAGATAGTTTTAAGGATTTTTTGACTGTTATATATTTTTAGTACCTTGAAACATTCGACTTATTTAATTAGTCATTGTTTTTTTACTATTGCTATTTTTGAAAATGTCTAAAAATTAGCAAAAATACCTAAACAACACATAAACGGTAGAAAAATAAAAAATCACAAAAAATTTATTATGAAAATTTTGGTTATTTTTAGTTGTATTTATAATTATATTACCCTATATTATATATATAGGGGCTGAGGAAGCTGCACCCGGGGGTGGAGCTAACTAGCTGCACCTGACCATTTTTTTCATTGGTTTTTTGTGTTTTTGAAATGAAACCTAGGGGAATTAAATCACTATATATTACCATGGTCTCATGCCAAATTCAACTAAATTTGACACTTCTATCATCTCCATCAAGACTATCACATTTTAGCGATCTCAGAATTGTTGAAATTGACCCTATCTATATGGTCATGTTAGAAATGTTTGTTATAAATGAAATTTGAAACACATATTCCACTAAATAAACTAAGAAAATTCTCATATGTTTTCTTCTTAAAAAATCAAAAACCAATAAGAAAAATGGTCGGGTGTAGCTAGTTAGTTGCACCCCCTTGTGTAGCTTCCCTTTCCCATATATGTATATATATAGTTATATTTCAATTTTTATATTATCTTATTAAAAAAAGAAACTAAAAATCAGAAATTATAAAAATAATTTTTTTATAAAACTAAAATATAAAAATTATATAAATATTAAATAAAAAATTATTTATGTAATTTAAAACCACAAAAACTTTAAATAATTTGTTGATTATTTGAGTGAATATTGTGCAAAATAGACCTCTTATTTTTTTCACTATTTTTCTATAAATATCGTACATGCTACACCGACTTGTCTCCCTGTGTTAGATACTCTACACAATTGCACCTATACACACATTTTGTAGAGTTAAATAAAATAAATTTTAATTCCACACACTTTGCATTTCTTAAATAATTGATTATGGATCAATTGTTGTCTAAATCACCTTTAGCGAGTGGTCGCCAAAGAGACATTATCTTTGCCTTGTGAGGATATATTAGACTCTCTCCAAAATTGCTTCAACAGCCACCCGATCAAACATACCATTTTCGATTGAAATTTTACCAAGTCTCTTGCGGTCTTTTTGTGCTGATGCAGCCACAATTTTTGGATATCGCGGGTGAAATTCAATGAGCCTTTTGAAGTTGTATTTATTTCTAAATTTTTGCACTTATGCCCTTGATTTCAAATGCTAATATCTCGTGTATTTTTGATGACAAATTATGAGATATATTTTATTGCTATTTTAATATTAAGATAAATTTTGCATTTAATTTTCATAATGATACGATGAATGGTCAATTAGCTATGACATTTTGAACAAAAGAGTAATTTCTACTTATTTAACTCATAACTAATTGTAGATATCACACTTCTTGCTCATTTTCGGATATGTTATAGATCTAGTATACGACTAACCTTTTCCCGTATTTCATTGCAAAATCATCATTTTATTTTTAATTAATTCTTGTTATTTATAAAATATACCAAAAATACAATAGGTTGCTCTCATATATCAACATCATATCCAAAGGGTACTTAGTGATATTTATTCTAGAGTCCAAAACCCAAAGACATTAGAAAACTTGCAAAATCATAAAAAAATCCACATAGTCTCGAAATCCCAAAAACAAGGTTCTTTTTATTATTTATATTTTTATCTATCTCGAAAAATATTGGCCCATTTTAGGACCTATTTTGAGCCTTTGATTGTAACTTTTTCTATTTTCTTTATTTTTTCTAATTTTCTTGTTCTGGTTACCTGTACTTTCTCTTCTACATAGTGTTTCTCTATCCTCTATCATGTTCTCTCTCACGTTATTTTGCTCTCTCTATTGTATTATACATACCTATGTTATATGTTGTATTTTGTTTTCTTCTCATTTTGCATTTGTGGGTGAATTAGATACTTGAAATAAAAATTGACCCAAACAAATCTTTTGAGAACATGCTCTTGTGTTTGACATGGGATTACTTCTTCATTGTTAATAAAAAAACAAGTTGAAATAAATTGTATGTTAACTACTTGAGAGGCTAATATAACTTGGTATTTTTAGAACACTACTCAAAACCGTTGCCAATTACCAAGTGACAATTGTTGTAAAAACATGATCCAAATACAATGCTATATCTTCAAAATTTTGGCAGGATCCAAGTAAATAATGATGAACAAGACAAATTCTTTTCACATATATTATTTAATGTTTCTCCTACTTATAATCATTTAAGTTCACTTATTTACATATCTAGAGTTTATAGATTTATGGAGATGACTACCCCTTCTTTATGTTCCATAACTATATCCAAAATGCTATATTTACCCTTGTTTATATTTATTTTATATATATATATATATATATATATTAATAACTACTTTACATTTCTTTTCATTTATAATGGATATGTATGATTTACGCCACTACTTCATTACTAATTTACTTTGACTCAATCTATTGTATCCTTCGGTCTCCTAATCAGGTTGCATACTTGCGGGTATAAGCAATTGAAATCACACTTCAAGAGATATAAAGAATTAATACTTCTAATTTTGATTTATCTTTAACATTGATTCTTATTATACTTAATTTATCATTTTAATAATAAATTATAAAATTATACAATTATACATTTAAAAATTGAGTATTTATACATCTTATATTTCTTCTATTATCTTCTTCTAAATAGTGAATGTATATACTTCTTGCAATATTTCTTGGGTATTTATTGCCGGGGTGACTGCATGCCCCACCACTTCCATTGCAAGATGTCATACTGAATGAAGGATTGTGTATTCACAAATGTATCTTATAGGCTTATGCTCCCATCTACCTAATGCTTGGGAGTTGTTTTAAGTACAAATAATGTTTTGAAATTCATTTGGATATGTATCACTTGTGATCATGTTTTATAAAAAAAGAAAGGGGATAAGATGAAAGTTTCAAAATATTATCATAAGATCTCTCATAATATGTATTTTAATTATAAAAAAAACGATAAAAGTCATATAATGAATTATGGTATAATATGGTCAAAGTGGGATGCATGAGTGATGTATTGTGATGTCGTAGACATAGACCAAATATTCCAAATATTTCAAACTCTTAACAGGTCGCTACTGACACTTCTACTTCTCTGTGTGTAAATGTGATCAACCCTTTTCCTTCTTGATGTGATTCTCACATGGTCTTCCATGTGGAAACCATGTGGAATCTCTCTCTCTCTCTCTCTCTCATATTGATCTCATAGGTTCTACACGGGAATAGACATGCACCCTTTAGTTTTGGATTGATATCTTAAAGGTTGCAACCTCAACAAACATGTTGGGTGTCATGCTACACCTTGATGCAAAATATTGTATTCCATATTTTCACGATAAAATTTCTTGTATTGTGGCATGGTTGTGTTAGATATTGAGTTAGCACTCGACAATTTTGGAAATGGTTGCATTAAGTGATGCTTCAAGTAGAAACATCATGAGAGGTATTCAAATATGTGATTAATGAAGAAGCAAAAATGTGATTTGATCCCTATTCTGTCTTTGGACGTTCCCGCAATGTGAATTAAGGATCCCTAGATTGTTATATGTGGACTTTCACCAATGGGTTGTGGATTTAGAGTTAACACAACAGAATTCATGTTTTCTATCCTACTTCAATGTGAGACTCTTACCTATCGGCTAGCACTTGTACTGTCACAAGAATAAATGGAATGTCAAATTATATGTTGTAGATGTGCCCAATGCGAGTGAGTGTAGGTTTCTACAGTTTGTTTCACAATGAGTATGCATATACTACATAGAAGGACAAGTATACTATCTTGTTTACAATTACACTAATATCTGTTGTTAGTCTTGAATTGGACAATCATGTGATTACCATTTATATGGCCCCAATAAGAGTATCGAAGCAACCGCAAATCCATTCAACTAAGATAATTATAGAGCTTTCGTAGACTTACGAACATCAACAAAGTGAACTACATTTTTCAGTAGTTTATTTGCTTCAGTGTTCCCTTTTTTTCCTGCGAGACACACTATGCGAGATGTTTCTGTGTCCCTTTCTATTATGTTTTTTTCATAGGGATGCTTATACCTAACTTTTATCTGTTGTGTTGTGCATGAGATATATTTGCTTAGTATCAAATATTATATAAAGTTTCGAGACATATATGGAAATTGTTCTATACAATCAGCCCCAATGGTTATTCCATCGGGCATTACATTACATGGAGATCAAGCTCTCGGACTCTAGTTGTAGACAACTAGCTATGTTGTATATTATACTTTCCATTCTAGTAATTTGATAAATGCTCGACGAAAAAATTGTGATGCAGTGCTAAAAATGGTGATCTTGTCCATTATTAGCTTGATTATGTTTTTCATGTACTACACTTTTCACCCGATTGAATTTGTCCGTATGGTTAGCTTATATTTAAAGGTCATTGATGTTGAACACAGTTTAAATGGTTCACGATTAGTAGGGTGATTGGATAGAGACTAGACTTCCTTTTATTTCCTATCTTCATGCTACTGGTAGGTATAGATGAGATGATCTTGTATTGGACACTGTTTAGGCTTACTTAGTCCAACCAACTTCAACCATTTTAAATACTCATAGTAGGTTCCAATTGACTTTAAATTCATTTGAAGGATGTCTAATTATGACAATTTAGTGATATTAAATGTGCATGACTATTAAATGAGAAATGATTAATCAAATTTGAGTATGAGTGTCTTGTTGGAATGATTGATTGGGTACTCAAATATGATAACATTACTGATGTCATACGTGGATACTGCACATGGTTATCTTCATTGTGGCTCTACCATATATTACCTCTCTAGTTGTCCCATGACTTCTAAGGGATTGTCTCTACTAAGGGGAAATATTATGTCTTATATCAAGGTTAGACATTGTAAGTGTTGTTGGCATTTAGGGGGAAACATTATAAGTCTTATATCAAGGCTAGACATTATATGTTTTATATCTAGCTTATGTACACGGTTGTCTTCATTAAAGAGAGAGTGTTTTCCATCATCTTAGTACTAAACCCAAGTCTAGTAATGGTCAATGACTGCAACTTGTTGTGTCATGCAACCCCAAGGTCAAAGAGAGGGACCTATTATCATAAAAAACATGCTTATATTGCGAGGAGGTTTTCTCCCACATCGATGGCTAGAGTAATGCTTTAGAACTTTGGTGTATCCGGTGAAATAGGGATACATAATGCTTTGATCTCTTTCTTCTTCTCATCTATACCTATACACAAGTAACGCGATAGTATTCGATTCATTTGGCGGTTTTCCTTTAAGAAGACTTATGGTTTGGGAAATAAGAGATGCTTTAAAGATGATAACCATTACATTTAAAGATTTACGTTTAAAGATGAAAACCATACGGTTGAAGATGAAAGATTCTCTTTGTTACATTTAAAAAATGATACCGTTAGTTGAGAATGAATATGTAGTTGGATTCTTTTTTGTAATTTACCCTTCTAACTACCTTCAAACAAAAAATGTTAACACGTATCATAAATATAATCTAATATAATATATAAACTATTTCACATCACAACACGTTTGATCATCGAAATAAATATCAAGTTTTCATGAAAAGAGCCCCACTTCTTTACACTGCATTCTAGGAAGTTCATTAAAATCCAATCCAACCATCAAATCAACCATATAAAATTCTATTTTTTTGGATCATCCAAGAGACAAATTGGCTTTTTTTATACATTGAACTAGGACATCTTATGGCATCCAAATATCTAATTTATTCTCACCTTGGACCATTAAGCAAGGAAATGTCTCAGATGATCCCCGGCCCAAGCCACCACAGAAGAAGGTGGGAAAAGGACGAAGCGGACCCATAACCAAATCAGCACCCAAATCTCACGTGCACAGGAAAGAACTCATCTTCTTCGCCGCAATTCCAACGCCCAACTGCGACCAACATTGGGCAGCTCTGAAATTGTTTTCAACATCGCATACCTTTGAATTACGACCCTCCTCTCCTCTCACGGTTGTATATATATAAGATCCTCCCCTTCCCGCCAATTCCAACGGCCCCTCTTCCCATTCCATCTGTGATCCTTCTCCAGCTCTCATGGCCATCACCTTCCCTCGAGCCCAATTCAACTTCCCCACTTCTAGGGATAAGCCTTCGTCCCATCTGCCTGCTCCACGCTCGCTCCCCCTCCGGAGCGCTCAGTCCATGCCTTATAAAACATATCCTCCTTCTCCAGTCAAATTCAATCCCTTTTGACCAACTGTAACTCGTTGATTCCATACCTGGAGACAAGCCCTTGTGATAGGAGCTGCTCACCTAGTGATAGAGGAGAGGAGAGGAGAAGGTGGTTTGGATCGGATTCACCACTCAACCTCTGTCACATATAAGAACTGGTCTCAGGGTTCACTCGCATAATGAAGGATTGACGAAATTGCACCATAGATGGGGCATAATAAGAGGGCTAAGGGTGGTTTTAGGTGATCATAATGGGAGTTTGACCGCCCCTCCACTGTTCGACGGTTGGATAACGGTGAGGGGCAGATGGCATGCGAAGAAGATGGAAGTTGGGTCTTCATCGACGAGCAATTGGTTGCGCGAGAGGTGAAACTACGTAGCGGGGAAAATGGGGAGACAAATGTTGAGCAAGATTTTTGAGGTTTTGATTTAAATGAAATATGAACGATGTCGTTGCAACCCAATCAAGCGTCAACAAACAAACAATTTTTTTCTTCTTGAGCTGAAATAATTATAGAAAATAATGTGGAGCAAGAGAAATTTTTGCTACTTATTTACCTATATAGCAGACATGGTCAAATTTAGGGAGGCTACAATTCCTGAGGGTTATTCAAATAATCGACGAAAAATCAATTAAGTGAAAAAGCAGGAATCTCAAAGGCAAACTATCCTTGGTTTTTTGTAACATTTTTGTCTTTTTATTGTTTTTTATTTCTATTTTTTTATTTTCTGTTTTTTTCAGTTTTTAATGATTTTTCTTTTTGCAATTTTTTATTTTCAAAAATAAAGAACAATATGCACAAGTGAAGAAATACACATACCAAACTCTTTTTGTATTTTTCAATTATATAAAAATGCTCAGAAAAATCAAGAGAAAATATTTTGGAGTTTTAAAGACTTTAAAATATTTTTTAGAATTTTTATAGAATTTTCAGATGTTTTTATATTTTTCTAAAAATCAAACAGTGGCAAAATGATAAATAGTGCACAACTTGGTGTAATTTGCAATTAAAATTTTTTTAAGTCCCCTAAACTCTTAGCAATTATTTTTATGATGAAATATAGGCAAATATCTATAAACATGCACTGAAATCATGATTTTTGGATTTTTTGTAGATTATTTTTATGATTTTTATAAGATTTTTAATATTTTTCGATTTTTTGGGGTTTTGAAAAGAATTAGTGCATGAAATTTGGATAGGAATTAAAAGACAATAAAATAAAGCTACTCTAATTTATTTATCTTGTGTGGGGGAAGGAACGCCAGTATGTCTGCTCATGCAATTGTGGGGGAAGGAACGTCAATGGCTAATCATTGTGGTACACTACCATTTATGTATCTGGTGAAGGTGGTGATAACTGGTATTGGTGGGCTGGCTAAACATGATCCACTTGAATGTGGTGAACCTATATGTATAAGGCAGATGGATGTGAAGATATGATCCCCTGATCAGCATGTGACCTAGACGACAACAAAGAAGCCATCTGTGCCTCTTAAAGGCATATGATCTGCATCTTCAGGTCATTCAAATTCTTGGCAGCTCATCATTCTTGTTGAGCTTATCCAATCCATGGCACGTCTTCTTCTCAATGATATCCATGTGGTCCAACTTCTGGCTGATAATGCCCATGTCGACAGCTGGTGACTCTGCTAGTGCTGCCATTGTGGATGATGATGAAGATGGTCCTGTCTTAATGTGTGCAACTCTACGATACGACAATGCCTGGTGGGGAGGCTTCCCTTGAGTGTAGACACATGTTTGTGTCATAATAGTGTAGTTCTTAGCCATCTCCTCATAGATGTCCCAGACCCGAACCTCGTCCTTGGAGAAATAAGATCCTCCACAAGCGGCATTGACAAGCCCCTACAGCTCGGGTGTCAGCCCACAAAAGAAACTCTGTACCAAGTTGGGCTTGCTAATATCATGGTGGGGACACCTATCAATGAGCTCTCTGAATTGATTCCAAACCTCGTGGAACTGCTCGTTTGGGATCATGGTGTAGTTACTGATCATAGCTCTCGTTGTGTTGGTCCGACTGAGTGGATAGTACTTGTTGAGGTACTTGGTTCATAACTGCTCCTAGGTAGTGACAACCCTCCCCAAGTGCTTCAGCCAGTAGGCTGCTCTGTCAACCAAGGAGAATGGGAAGGCTATCAGCTTGATGGTATCCTCATCCACCAGCCTGTCGTGGATGGTAATGCAAATCATGTAGAACTCCTGGAGATGTATATGGGACTCCACAGTGGAATGCCCATGGAACTTGGGAAACAGCTGGATCGTTTGGGGTCTGAGCTCAAAATCGTCGAGGATCATTGGAAACTAAATCCACCTATGAGTGAGAGTTGCACCAAGATTGTGCAACTCCCTCATGGCGCGCAAAGGCCTCTTGATAATCGAGGTTTGGCGATGGTCTAAAGTAGTCCACACAAGGCGGGACCACAGTGCCGCTGAGCGACCGCTCACGAAACCTCAATCAATCAACAATTAACCCACGACAATCAAATCAAGCAATGGAAATAGAGGTGGAGTCAAAATTTATTATAACTCTACAAAAATGTGTATAGTGTGCAAGTGTGTAGAGGTCGAACACTGGGAGCAATCAAGATAGATCAAGTCAAAGATACACAAAATGTGATATGTGATCAAGTGCCTACAAATATGCAATTCTTTTGTGGGTTTTTAATTTTGTATATTTTTTATTTTGATTTTGATTTTTTTATTTTTTATTTTCTTTTTATATTTTATATTTTATATTTTCTTTTTTTATAAATAGAATATATACACAATATAAGAAAAGAGAAGAATAAGGGTTTTTATAAAAATAAGGAAAAATACTAAAAAATCCGGAAATAAAATGTTTTGGGCTTTTTATAATTTTATGATGTTTTTGTGATTTTTAGAGATTTTTCTGAATTTTTTTGGTATTTTAAAATAAAAATACTGAAAACAGGGAAGAAAATAAAAGGCTGGGACAAAAATGGGGAAATAAGATAGCAAACAGTAACAAAAATTTTTCAAATTATTTTAAACTAAAGATAAATCAACAAAGAAAATTTAGAGATAAAAATTAGATTTTTAGGATTTTTGTAGAACTTTTAAGATTTTTATGAAGATTTTTAAGGTTTTTTAATTTTTAGGGTTTTTATTTTGAAATTTTTAATGATTTTTGGGTATAAGTCAAATCACACAAAAATACATAGAAGATAATTTTTTTGGAATTTTGAAAGAAGTTTTTATAATTTTTAGGTATTTTCTAATGCAGACAGTACTGGAAATGCATGTTTTTGATTTTTAATAAATATGAAAATGCAAGAAAAATGCAAAATAAAAATTTGGCAAGAGAGAGCAAGCAAACATGAGCTTAACCTGATTTTTTTTGTGATTTTTAGCAATTTATAGATGCATAGAATAAATAGAAACAACAATAAGAAATTACACTACTATCAAGGGCCTATATGTAAATATCCAAATATCCCGGGGCCAATCATGCAATTTTTCCACCAAAATTATAACTGATAAAATAATTTCCATGCTCAAATACAAATATCAACACCCGCAAGGGTATGCCTGCAAAATACCCAACCCCGCACGTGCTATACACGCGCTTGGGAAGGACCTAAATGCAATATCCAAAAATCCCAAGGGCTCATATGCAAAATATTTCATGTTACAAAATATTTCCTGGACTAAAGCAAAATAAACAAACCTGTAGTGGGTCCAGTGCAAAAACACCACCCCCCCACGTGCATAGGTCACGTGAGGTGACGTGGATTAGACCTAATGCAAATAAATAAAGTTCGGGGGCCTAGATGCAAATATTACAAAAATATTTAAGGGATTTTATCAGTTGCGCCCCTCTGAGATATCGCAATATCAGTTATGCCCCTATCTTATTGGTAATATCAGTTGTGCCCTCGACTTCTTGCCAATATTTCACTTGTGCCCCTCAGAGGGGCATAACTGATAAAAGATTTTTATCAGTTATGCCCCTCTGAGGGGCACAAGTGAAATATTGGCAAGAAGTCGGGGGCACAACTGATATTACCAAAAAGATAGGGGCATAACTGATATTGCGATATCTCAGAGGGGCACAACTGATAAAAACCCAATATTTAAACTATAGACGAAAGTTTATGGACTAAATAATAAATACAAAATGCTCAGGGTAAAAGATGCAAAATACCCAAAGCTTGCAGATTCGACAGCTGATGAACTTCCACTTGCCACGTGTCGAAGATCTGACGGTCGATGACGGTTCGGCGATGCACGACCACGATCAAATCTGGCAAGATGATCAACGGTCGGGGCTGGCCAAGATCGAACGGCTGCTGTGCACATGGAGCCCCAGCCTCGATCCGACGGTGCTGGGGGCGGAGCAAGAACAGAGGCGGAGCGCCGGCGAGGCGAACTTCCCCGAGCTCTAGCTCCGTCCTCCGGTGGTCTTTAGGCTCCAAAATTGGCCGTGCGACTCCAGCGGTCCTCCTCTTCCTCCTGGTGGTCCCAAAACACCTCGGTGACGGCCGAGGCTCTCGCGCGGAGATGGCAGAGCTGATGGGCTGCGCGGAGCTCCAGCGAGGGGCAAAACGACCCCCAGGCTCGAGTCAAAGCATGTTGACCTGCACAAAAAAGGTGAAAGGGTCCAAAGCAAAATGCCTGGACCCCGCGGAGGTGGAGACGAAGCGAGAGGTGGTGGCGCACGGTGGTGGCCTGAGGATCACTCCGGCGAGGTGACTGCGAAGGCAATTCGATGGGCTAAACGTGAAGGTTTTTGGGGGAAAATGATCCTAATGCTAAGGCGAATAAAATGCGAAGAAAAATGGAAGAAAATAAAGACCTCGAAGGAGTTGAACCTGAGGTAGAATATACCTTGACGCCGACGAAAGGCGGAGGTGATTGGAGCCGCCTCGACGCTCGCTCGACCCACCCGAAGCTCGATAAGGAAGTTGTCACCTTCCTCTATCGAATGAACACGAAAAGGGGAGCGGAGCTTGTGCAAGAGGGGTTCAAAATTTGAATGGAAAGTCACGGCTCAATATAAGGGGTTGACGGTCGGATGGGAAGAACGAGGGAGATCGCTCGAATCGCTGCTCCTTGGCCCTAGGAAAGCCTAGGGCTTGAAAGAGAGAAGATCGAGGAGCAAAAGTGCTGAAGGGATCAACATAGAAGGATGCAAGGTTTGACCTCAAAAAATCGAGAAAAAGGGGGCGAAACGAGGTCTGGCAAGGGACAGAGGAGGGAGGATAGCTAGTTGACCCGCCGGTCAACGTGGTTGTCTTATGGTTGGTCCACGTGGAGCAACCAGGAAAAATCTCTGGAAAATATTTTATAAATTCAAAAATAGAAAATGAATTAATTAATTTTTTATTATTAAATAAAAAATATTTGTTATTTTATAAGGTATTTTAATATGATTTTTAATTATTTTTATGAGGTATAAAATTACAAGTTAACTCTTTAGGCTTATATAGGTATATATATATCTATATATTTTAATGTTTTATTTTTATTTTGTATATTTAATGTATTTATTTTTGTTTATTACTTTATATATTTAGAAAATATTTTTATACACTTAAATATATTTTTATTTTATTTTTCTAAAGTATTTTGTACACTTAATAAAATAAAAGTATGAATTATATAGGTATATATTCAGGTATTATACCTATGTATATTATATACAAGTATTTTATTTTGTGTTTCTTTTGTATTTTTATTCTGATTTTAATATACACATGTATTATAAATAATATTTACAAAATTATAGAAATATAAAATTATAAAAATAATGAATAAATAATAAAATGAATATTTTAATATGTACCAGTATATAATAGGGGTCCAAAATTCAACTTTCAAACCGTAGCTCCGCAAAATGCGAAAGCTATTAAATAGCTTATTTAATGTTATATACAATTGAAGGTGAGTTTGATGCATTTCGAGTTTTTATTTGGGAGATATAGGTCTGGGAAGTTGGGATTCTGGAATTTTATTCAGATCACAACTTTTTATCTGTGTATTATTTTTGAGTGAAATCAATTTTGTATTTTTCTTTATTTAATTATCTACAACTTTCATGTACAAAGTTTTTTTATTTGAGGTGTAAAAAGTGGAACCAAAAATATGTCCCAAAATGAATAAAGAATGAATAAAATAAAATAAAAGGTATTTCTATTGTATTTAGTCCCTTATCTCCCCCTACTTTATTCCTTGTCGACCTATTCATCAAGATGTCTAGGTCTCAGGGTTTCGGGTCATAAAATATTTACAATATTTTATTCTTTTTATTTTCTTTTGTTTATTCTATTATTTTGGCTTTAAAAACTCTATTTTATACATTATTGACATGCACATGTATAAATGCTAAGATGCTGGAATTAAGGGTATTTACACGCATTTGCCAGGGTTTTTGAGGCCAAAATGATAGAATAGAGATGATGAAATGTGGATTCATTACCTCTCTACTCTGGCCTCCTCCTAGCATCTATCTTTGTCCTCTGCTCGATCCTCAGCTCTGTCTCTAGGAATCTCTGGTCTGCCACCAGGTCTCTTAGCTCTAGCATCTCTGATCTACATAAGCTCCCTCCTAACCTTTATCATTAGTAACCCATGGTCCCTAATCTGTCTCTGCATAGCCTCCATGGATGCTAGAAGGTTGTTCTTCATATCACCTTGATCAAATATAAAAGAAGAAGACTGTGGCTGCTCATCCTCTCTCTCATCACTGGCCATCTTGTTAGTCTCTAAAAAGGGAAAAAACTGGTCTCAAGTGCTGTCAAATCAACATGTAGCTGCTGTGACTATTGTTGTTGTACCTAAGGTAATGTCTCAGGAAGGTCAAAGAAGAAGGAAGCAGAATACTCAGCTTCTGAGAGAGGGTCAGAGCTCTCTGTAACTGTCCTAGATGAACAGACATGGGTGCTGTGAAGCAACGCCACCAAAGGTAGGCTAAGAGACTGCCTGCCCATCATTGTGATGTGGAAGAAAGTGAAGATTAGATCTGGACTAAAAAATAATGGATCAGAAAACAAACCCCCAAATTTACCAACTCAACACAATGATGACTGTGAAAACTCGGTGGTTAATCTTTTAAATTTTAGAGTTAGGTGAATAAACAATTATATTAGCAATCTCACAGGTGTAGTCTCCTAGAGTAGACCGTGAATAAGTCGATGAATCCCCCAAGTAGAGAACTATCCACGTAAGAGCTCAGGAGTAGTTCTAAGGAAATCCACCTCCTTATCCACACGACTACTTCTGCTAACATCTGAGGCAAGTGCTTGCAGCAATAACATGACCCGAGAGTCAAAGTCTAAGCGCTTAGGGCACAAGTCTAGGGCTTTGGGCTATATTCCTTATGTGTACGTTCGTCACTCTGTCTGGATAGTACCTACAAACAAGGATGGGGGTAGTCTCCCCAAACCAAGGAATGTGATCGTTATGTTTATTTTTAGGGTCAAGTTGTTTTAGCAGTCCCGATTTTATTTGCTTGTCACTTTTTTTGAGTATTTTCAAATAAATCGCCTAACCATTTTTCCAATTCCTTTATTTCCTAGGTGAAAGAAATCAAGGGAGGAAATCGGAAAAGCTGATGCGCAATGAAATCAATGATGCATGCACAAGATAGAAGGTGTACCATTAATCCGTTCGTCTACATGCAATAGTCTACACACAATATGACCCGCGCATAAAATTAAATAATGAAATTAAACTACCTAAATTATGCAAGAGAAACGTCCTAAGCAATAACTTCTATTAGCGAGCGAGAATCGATTTATTTGACTAAGTCCAAGCTACGATCTAATCTACAGAAACATGTATTCTTATTTAGGGGCTTTGGACCTAATTGGTTACTGGGCTCAACCAAGGAAATAGAATCTAATGCTAAGGGCTCAAGCACATGAAAACTGTGAGAAAACAAATAAACATAAAGGCGATGAAAATAAAACTCCGGTGAGGTCCCCCAAGTGCACCAACACTTGGCGAAACAGACCCCGAATAATATCCAAAGTCTATCTACAAAACAAAAAAGGAGAAGTACCAAAATTTATTACAAATTAATTATATAAATGAAATAAATTGACTAAAAAAGGAATCTAAAATCTAAGATAATCTTCTGCTCCCCCTAAGCTGCTCTCTTCTACCGGTCGGTGTAGAACACCCAGCCTCCACCTCGCTTGGGTGCGTCGGCTCTCCTAAGATATCCTTCCTCATTCTGCGGGCCCTCGCAACAAAGGTGAAACAAGAAATGTATCAGATAATTGTTATGAAAAATAGAGAAGATGAAATAAAGAAGAAAATGACAGAAAATAAAAAAATAAATAAAGATAAAACAAAATATATACAAGACCAAAAGCAGAAGGTAAATAAAAAGACCTAACTACCCTCACCATGCCTTCCCGGCAACGACACCATTCTTATGACCCACCCGAACGACTAGGGTTAAGTTAATGAAATTAAGCAACTAATAGTGTTGTTATCACCTGATGAATCTACATTTCATCATATTTATTTTATCATTTTGGCCTTGAAAACCCTAGTAAATGCATGTAAATAGCGTTAATTCATGCATTTTATCATCCATGCATTCTTGTGTAAATAGTGTACAAAATGCGGTTTTAAAGCCAAAATTATCGAATAAAGAAAAGAAAAGAAAAAGAATAAAATATTGCAAATATTTTATGACCCGAAACCCCGGGACCTAGGCATCTCAATGACTAGGTCAACAAGGAATAAAGTAGGGGGAGATAAGGGCCAGAATCAAATAAAATTTCCTTTTAATTCATTCATTCTTTCATTTTGGGACCTATTTTTGGTTCCTCTTTTTATACTTCAAATAAATAAATTTTTACATGAAAGTTGTAGATAATTAAATAAAGAAAATTAAAAAATTGATTTGACTCGAAATTAATGTACAGATAAAAAGTTATGATATGAATAAGATTCCAGAATCCCAACTTCCCAGACCTGTATCTCTCAAATAAAAGCTCGAAACGCATCAAATCATTTAATTGTATATAATTTTAAATAAGCTATTTAATGAAGGTGGTTTCACATTTGGCGGAGCTACGGTTTGAAAGTTGAGTTTTGGACCCCTATTGTATACTTGTACAGATTAAAATATTCATTTTATTATTTATTCATTATTTTCATAATTTTATATTTTTATAATTTTGTAAATATTCTTTATAATGAATGAGTATATTAAAATCAGAATAAAAATCTCAAGAAAATACAAAATAAAATACTTGTATATAACATACCTAGGTATAATACCTGTATATATACCTATATAATTACTACTTATATTTTATTAAGTGTAGAAGACATTTCCGAAAAATACAAGAAAAATATATTTAAGTGTATAAAAATATTCTATAAATTTTAAAAATAATATACAAAATAAATAAAATTAAATATATAAAATAAAAATAAATTATTAAAATATATAGATATGTATACCTATATAAGCCTAAAAAGGTAACATGTATTTTTATACCTCATAAAAATAAATAAAAATCACCATAAAATAATTTATAAAATAACAAACTTTTTTTGTTTAATAACCAAAAATTAATAAAGTCATTTGCTATTTTAAAATGTTTTTAAATGATTTTTCCAGAGTTGACCGCGGGTCAACTCTCTCACCCGCCCCCTGTGGCTGTGTCAGAAGCACGTTTTGACCCATTCTGGTGGATTTTTCGAGGGCGCTACTTGCATCATCTCGTAATGGCACCTTCTTGACTTTTTATCACTAAATTGATCGAGGAATCACACCCTAGGTTTTCTTGGGCCGGGCATCATCGATTCGCAAAGATTTACCTCGTTCTTTGGAGCCTCATCACCACTTCGTCAAACATTCAAATACGCTCCCCCGATCTTCCTTTCAATTTTGATCACTCTTCCACCCTCCATTCCTCAACCTAGGGTTTTAACCACCTTCTTGTTGACAGCAGGGAGCAATCTCACCCTTTGGCTGGAGTCGAGGACGTCGAATCGAGGTCGATCCACCTCACCGGAGTGCGCCACCCGAGTTCGCCGGCGGCGCACCTTCGGTGAGTGTTCTCTTCATTTTCCTTTATTCTTTGAGTACCTTAGGTCTCTAGGAGTCTTCCTAGTTATACCCTATCATCGATCTTTTCCCGCATTTTCGCTAAATCACATCCGTCACACTTGGCCGGAGTTCGAGTCTCTCCGGCCCACACCAACTATTCCGCACCTTTCCACCTTCCTGCAGGGTCGAGGCAACTTGCCCTCAACCCTCTCACTTGTTTTCTGCAGGTTCCGAGACCCATAAGATCCTGGAGTCCATTTTCGACGCCTCCCCGGAGCCACCTGGAGCCTCCAGCTCCGTCGTCCTCGCGGCTGCCTCATCGAGCCCTGCCGGGAGTTTTTGAGGGTCCAGCCAATCAACCAACCTTCAAGGAGACGTTCGGACCCCTTCGGAGTGCCCTTGGAGGTCGGAGGAGCTTAGGGTGTTCGATCCAAAATCGTTCTGCGCGAGTTCTTTAACTGTTCGTCCTCCAGGCTTCAGAGCCGTTCGATCATGCAAGTTCATCTAGGAGTACAACTGCCGTCCGATTGAGCAGTCCTCGGCCGTTGATCGCGGCGTGGATCATCTAATGGCAGCCATCCGTGCGAAGGGGTATCACACGCCTCCTTCCTGACACGTGGCAAGTGATTCTCCATCAGCCGTCGGATCGCGCACTGTGTGGGGGTATTTTTCACTCAAACCCTTGCAATTTTGTGTATTTAATTATTAAGACTTAAACATTCACATGCAGTTTTATGATTTTGGACATTTTGCATTATTGCTCCCCTTAGCTTTCGTTAATCACGTTTAAGTCCCTGCCAGTAACGTGTGTTGTGCACGAGACCGTGGGAATTTTGTATTGCAACCCTTACGGGTCTGAATATTTGCATTTAGTCCACTAACTGTATTATTTAGTTGTTTATTTTGTGAGAAAATTGCATGTTGGCCCTCCAACTCTCTGCCATTTACATAAACGCCCTTGCCAAAATGCATTTTCTCTTTGTTTCTAGCATTTATTCCATGCATCTCTAAATTCCTAAAAAATCCACAAAAATTACCTTAAGTTCCTATTGCATCATATTATCACGCCATATTTTATTTTATATTTTTATTGCATTTTCGTATTTATAAAAATTCAAAAACTTGCATTTTCAGCACTGTTTGCATTAGAAAATACCAAAAATTATTAAAACCCCGTGAAAAATTATCAAAAAATCACCTTTTGTGTCTTTTAGTTTCTTTTAACTTCAGTCCAAAAATAATTGGAAAATACAAAAGAAAACCCAACAAAATTATAAAACTCTAAAAAACTTCATTGAAATCTTAAACATTCTAGAAAAATCCTAAAAATATAAAATTTGTTTCTAAATTTTCTTTGTTTTTTATCTTTAATTTAGAATTAACTTGGAGAATTTTTATTACTATTTGATATTTTATTTCTCCATTTTAATTTCAGACTTTTATTTTATTCATTATTTTCAGTATTTTTACCTTTAAAAATAAGCAAATTAGGAAAAATCTGGAAAAATCACAAAAATATTAGAAAATTATAAAAAGATTAAAATCATTTTATTTCCTGAATTTTCCTTATTTTTCCTTATTTTTATAAATACATTATCTATCTCTTTCTTACTTTGTAAATATACTCTGGTTAAAGAAAAATAATATAAAAAATATAAAATACAAATAGAGAATAGAAAATTAGAAAATTAAAAATCAAAATACAAAAATATAAAATATAAAATTAAAAAAATTTAAAAGTAAAAACCCATAAAAATAACATTTATAGGCAATTACATCACAGTCACACTTGTGCATTCACTTGCCGTGCTCTACCTGTTTGCTCCCTGTGTTCAACCTCTATACTACTTGCACACTGTACCCATCCTTTGTAGAGTTATAATAAATTTTAACTCCGCACCTCTAATCATTGTTTGATTCTTGTTGTGGGTTAATTATTGATTGATTGAGGTTTCGTGAGTGGTCGCTCAACGACACTGTGGTCCCGCCTTGTGTGGACTACTTTAGACCCTCCCAAAACCTCAGTCAACATCACCCCAGAAATCAGGCCAGAAATCGAGAAAATGTATTCAACCACAAAATGAATCAAGTAAAAGAGACCGGTCTAATTTATTATTTATTAACCTAGTATAGCTCCTAGGGTCGAACTCAAGGAGGCAACTATTATTAAATGATAGTCAATCAATTCAATGAAAAATCAAAGAAATGAAAGAGGAAACTCATTACAAACTACTCTTGGATTTTTGTGAATTTTTATGTTGTTAAATATTTTATGGGTTTTAAAATTTTATTTTTTTATATGTTCTAATTTTGAGTTTTTTAATGATTTTTAATTTTGAATTTTTTTTCATTTTTAAATTTCAAGGAAAAGCAAATAAAAACAATGAATAAAGGACACACAAACACTCTTTTGTATTTTTCAAATATAGTAAAAATGTACAGAAAATTCTAGTAAAAATATGTTTGTATTTTTGACAATTTTATACTTTTTTGTAATTTTTCAAGGACTTTTAGTTTCCTTTAGGATTTTAAAAATGATTAAAAATAGTGAATAAAGCAAACAATGCACAAGCAGAAGTATTTTTCAAATTAAAATGGAAAATAGGCCCAAAAACTCCTGGAAATCTATTTTAATAAAAATTGTATTTAAATATCTGCAAATACAGACAAGAAACACAATTTTTAGGTTTTTCTAAAATATTTATATGCTTTTTATGATATTTTTTTGGTTTTACAATTTCTAGAGTTTTATAAAAGCAAATAAGATGAAATTTATAGAGAAAAGCAAATAGCTAGAAATAAAGCTAACCTAATTTTTTAGAATTTTGAAAGGAATTTTCGAATTTTTATGAATTTTTAAGGCAAATAAGATTTTTTTGTGAGTTTTTGAATTTTTAATAATAATAAGACAATGAAAAACAACAAAATAAAAACTATCACGTGAAGAACACACTAGCAGGCACTTATCCTAAATTTTATGTAATTTTTGAAGAAAATTAATATTTATTACAATGAAAATAAACAAAAAAATATTGGAAAAGTAAGGTCTTAGATGCAATAATTTCCCTTTAAGTGGCCAAATAATAACACATCACGCAAGCAAAGGGGCCCAAGGCACAAAAATCACAACTAAAACGTTCGAGGCACGTGAATCACATCGCAGAGGGGCACATTTGCAAATAAATAAAACTTGCTCTATAATATTAATGCATTAAAGTTCAAGACACAACACATAAATGACCCACCAAAAGCACGTGAACCCGCACGTAAGTGAGGTTCAACGGTATTGAAGTGTAAATACGAGAAACTATGATGTCCTTATTGCAAAAAGTCTTTAACTAATTTTTACATTTATTATACTAAACATAAATAGCATAATGCGGATAAAAAGGTGAAATAGAATCTTGTAGGCGTGAGGCACACATGAGGTTCTGACATACGACTCTGATGGGCGCTGAAAAGATCTGATGATGCTGAAACGTGATGATGGCACACAACTATGATGGGTCGTTGGCTGACGATTAGGTGAAAAGGCAGTGACTTTGTGTCATATCTGTCCTAGATCTGATCCCAACTGGGAAGCATCTTTCTGATCTAACATGATGATGGCGTCACGAAGAACACTAAGAAGGTGCTGTCGAGCGAGCTTCAATCGCAAATATCTGACGCTCTAATGCTTTAATCGCCCGACTAAAACGCCTGGCACCAAGATGGAGAGGGTCCGCTCCAGATGAAGTGCTCCGATGGCTCTAAGGATGGCTCGATGAATATCTGGGAGGTACCCCACTTGGAGCAGCTCCGCTGCTCCTGCTACGACTCGATTTAGCTCCTCTTGTGCACCTGTACCTGCAAGGACACTCGCAGCTCGGAGATGAAGCTCCAGGCTGATTTATTTGGATGAAAAAGCAAAGAAGCAGCGGGGAAGCAGGGGTGACTTCCAGTGATGGCAATAGAGAGAATTAGGGATCTAATCTAGCTCCGATAAACGAGATTTGGGGTGATCATGTTGTGAGGGAGATGCAGGATGAACAGGTGAGTCGATCAATACTGATGGTGTGGGAGATGGAGCTTCATCACAACGTATGGAACAATGATAGCGGACGATGGCAGTGATGAGAAAATAAAAAAGAAACGATGAAAGGGAAGAAGATAAAGGCTTTCTGATTTTCGACAATGGAAGGTGAAGAACAACGAAGTGGTCGGTGGGTGATGAATCCACGATTTATCTCCTTTATTCTTTTATTTTAGCTTTATTTCCTTAGTCAAACACCTGTAAATACCCACTAATTCCATAAAATTACCATTTTACATGCATTTGTTAAATTTGCATTTTTAACACCTTTTGTACTTAAATAAAAGAATAAAGAAGAAAAGAAAAATAAAATAAAAATGAAGGATGAATTTATGTAATAAATGCAAAATGTCCCGAACCCCGAGAAAAGGTCAAGACTTGACCTGATCGACCAGGAATAAAGTAGGGGGAGATAGGGTCTTTAATCCAAAAATCAAAAAAATAATTTGTAATTATTTTCCCTATATATTTGTACAAAACTTACACTATTTTATTTGTATATAAATTGACCTCAAATTAAATATTTTTGTAAACAAAAGTTGTAAATAAAAATATGTTGTAAATAATAAAAATAATTTCAAAATAAAATAATGTACATATTACAAATAATCACACTCAGAAAAAGCTGCGAAACAATAATTGAAATACAAAGTATGGCTCCATACGAACTCAAATTCAACCAAACTCACTTCTATTATACTCTAAATTAAATTATCTTTCAAGTGGTCGTAATTTCATAATTTTTGGAGCTACGGTTAAGAAGTTTATTTTCTGGGGTGTTTTGTGCAGTTTTATCACGTACATATTTGTTTATTTACTCATATTTATTTATTTTTATATATTTTACATAATTGTAAATATTATTTTCATAAAAATATAAATAATAAAATTTTAAAAATATTATTTAAAAATTATTTTCTTATTTATACATGTGTATATTGTATTATATGTACATAATATTTGTATACAACTAATTTCCTTATATAAAAATCACCAAAAAATTAAATATATAACATTAATTAATTAATTTAATTTAATCATGAAATTTATATTTAGATTTAATTATTTAATTCATTATTTGATTTAAAAACCTACCTTGTATATAAGATATTATTCCATACCTTTAATAGCCGCCATTAAGGTGGCCAAGTAATTCTATAAATTAATTATTTTATTTAATTTATTTAATTCTGAATTTCATAATTTATTTATTTATTTATTTTATTAATTTCGCCTATAAACACCTTCCTTAAGTATATATACCTTCTTTTTTTATTTTTCTTCTCTTTTTATTGGCTCCCTCCTCCCTCATTCATGCTTAATCGATCTTTGGTAGAGAGGAACTCGATCTCCGAGAGTCATCTTGTTGAAGAAGGATGCCTAACTTCCGAGCTGTCCGGTGACAGCGCGTTGGCCCTCGTCGAGGCCATCACGGCGTATCCGATCCTGAGGTGAGATCCATTTTATTTCCCGTCTTTTTCTTAGATAAATCAATTAAAATTTTGTTTCGTGATTGTTCTTTAGGTATCAAAATCCCCAAAATTTCCACTACATATTTTCGATCCGACACCGATTTTC
Organism: Ottelia alismoides; assembly: GCA_037367405.1. Taxonomy (NCBI): domain Eukaryota; kingdom Viridiplantae; phylum Streptophyta; class Magnoliopsida; order Alismatales; family Hydrocharitaceae; genus Ottelia; species Ottelia alismoides. The sequence goes on from JAZKJV010005618.1 coordinate 118,213, forward strand.
CATCTCATTTTCGTGTCCCTTGATTTTCACGGTCTACCTCACATAATCTATCACCTCCGGTCACGTACAGTGACCGGAGACACGAATCTTTCTTTCATCTCGCCAAGATCCATCCCCATTCACATCCTTAGCTGTTTATAAATTATAATATATATATATCTTATATTTCTTCCTAACATTTATTTTGCAGAAGAATTTTAAAAATAAATAAATAAAAAAATCTTTAATACTGTCTTTGTTTACTGTTTTCGTCTAAAAAATATAAAAAAAATTCTTCATTTACAGTATGTTTACTGTTTTAAAAAAAACAAAATAGAACAAAAATCAGTAGCACCAACCACCAGTGCCTCCTCCATCGTGACGACCCCACCAACACGTGTCTCCCTCCACCAACAGCCTCCGCTGCGATGCCCTACGTGGGGCCCGCATCACCCTCTGGTAGGACGTCGGCGCTCGCATCACAGCGCCAGCTCCACGACACAACGCTCTCTTCCGTCCTCCGGTACCCCTGTAACTGCGCCCCATGCGACCCCTTCTCCTCCATTGCAGGAGCCGGCGCCGCCACCGCCTCCTACTGCCGTGCACCGAAGACCCACGACGCTGCTTCCCCAATCGCATGGCGGTCGTCCCAATGCCGTCTCGACCTCCACCGGGCTCTGCCGATCCGACCCCGCACCACCGCATGCTTCAAAGCTCCTCTATCGTCACCTCCGCTCCCGCAGCCATCCTCTGACGCATCACCGCGGTGCCTCCGCCGCGAGCCCTCCGCGTGATGACGACCCGCAATTGCCCAGATCCCTGACCTTGCGCCCCTCCTTCCAGATCTGACCTCCGCGCGCCATCTCATGCGGCACCTCCGTTTCCTAGCACCGCCCCGATGAACCCCCAACCGCGGAGCCCCCTCCGCACCCCACAACGCTGGCCTCAGCCCTCCACTGGCGGCGGCGGCCACCCCCATCCCATTTTGAAGAAGGAAAGAGCAAAGAACCATAGGACTGGGTTTTTTAAATTAAAAAAAAAGGATTTGGAAAAATTGCAAAGCCTCTGGAAGTTGTCAAATTTGCAAAAAGCCCCTGCTCTAAAGTAAGTCACGTGCGACACACATGTTCACTGGGTAATTTGCATATTCATCACACATACTTATTTATTGTTATATTTTGATGTATAAACCTTGATTATTTGCACTTTAGCCCCTGTGTGTTCAGACTATTTATTTGCCTTCTCTTTTTGATGGAATAAATATTTTTATGGTTCTCAAAATTTTCAAAAAAATTGTGTATGTTCCTGCTGAGGTTTTTTTCATTGTATAAATTTTTCATAGGATTTTCTTGTCAGTTGATATTTTTAAAAAAATTTAAAATAGTATCTTTTTGTCGGCCTAAAATTAGAAAATTCATAAAAATTCAAAAATTTGTTTAAAAATTCCAAAAAAATAATGTAGAAATATTTTATTATCCTTTAATTTCTTTCCAATTTTTGTTCATAGATCATTTACAAAACTCCAAAAAATTGTGAAAAATGAAAAAATCTTAAAAAAATATAGAAAAATTTAGAAAAATCCGAAAAATCTGATTTCAGTCTCTGTTTGTAGATATTTAATTGTACTTTAGTATAAAAAAACTTCCAGGTTGGGCACTTAAATTAATTTTAAATTGCAAAATATTCTTGGTTGTGCACTGTTTTCCTTTTTCTTTACTATTTGATTTTTTAAAAATCGCAAAAACATCAAAAAAATCTAAAAAAATTATCAAAAATATTTTAAAACCTGTAAAATACAAAAACATATTTTCTGTAATTTTTGAGCATTTTTTTACTACTCTGAAAAATACAAAAAGAGTGTGTGTATTTTTATCCATTGTGCTTTATTTGAAAAAAATGAAAATTGAAAAAGCAAAAACCACTAAAAAATAACTTGGAAATCTGACTACTTAGTTTTTAAATCGTGCTTCTTGTGTTTGACCCTGGTCGCTGTACCAGGTAACTTTAATATCAAATCTGCTTACATTTTATTGTTTGGTATTTTTCTTAAGTGGTTAAATAAATTTTTCTTGACCGAATCGATTGGTTGAGAACAACGACATTGCTTAATTTATAGATGATTATAGTAGAAATATATGTGTTTCTTTATATAATTAAACAATTATATAAAACACGAACTTTATTGTTCTATTAAGGCTCTTCAAAGTGATGGTGGTAACGAATACTCTCTCATTCAGAGATGGTGTTCTGACCTTGGAATTCATTTTTGTATATCTGCTCCTTATACTCTGATACAAAATGGTGTGGTAGAATGTAAGAATCACCATCTCATTGAAATGACGTTGGCTTTATTATATCACTCGAACGCGTGTCTTCCATATGGGTCACATGTTTTTTATACGGTTGCAGTTCTCATTAATTATCCACCGACTCTAGTTTTGTGACTTGAATATCCAACTAAGGTTTTACATCAGCGACTACATGATTATTTTATCCTTCATATTTTTTATTATGCACGCTTTCATTACCTACGACCATATAGAAAGCATAAGCTCTAGAAGCATTCATGTTTGCATGTTCTTCTAGGCAACAACCCCGACCATCGTGCTTATTATTGTCTTGATTTCATTATTGATAAAGTCACCCTTGCTCGTCATGTCATCTTTGATGAGTCCTTTTACCCCATTACCACACTAAAAACCTTTGCTCCCTCACCATCACTCATATCCTTCCTACCTATTCCTATTGATATTCCCTATCTCTATCACCATATGTCCCATCCAACCCTGATCCCCCATCACCGATTGTCCAACCTTCATCCAGTCCACTTTAGTCCCTAGTCACCCTCTACTCACTTTCAGTTCCAATGCTCCTCGATCTAGCTCCTACTCCCTTCATGATGGATAGGTTCATGCATGGTATTTCTAAAAAGCGTGCCCTCACAGCCTCATCTCATCCTCTTCTTACTGCCTTCTAGGCTCTCTATGATGATCAAGAACCAAAACCGATGCATAGTTGGATTTTTTTGTAATTTACATTTCTAACTACCTTCAAACAAAAAATGTTAACACGTATCATAATATAATATAATGTAACATATACAACTATTTCACATCACAACACATTTAATCATCTAAATAAATATCAAGTGTTCATAAAAAGAGCCCCACTTCTTTACACTAAATTCTAGGAAGTTCATTAAAATTCAATCCAACCATCAAATCAACCGCATAAAATTCTATTTTTTTGGATCACCCCATATTATTGAGACAAGTTGGCGCTTTTTTATACATTGAACTAGAACATCTTATGGTGTCCAAATATCTAATTTATTCTCATGTGAGTCAACTTGAACCATCTTAAGAGTATTCTTCACATAAGAAGCGATCGTTTATGTATACCGACCTCCTGAAACCCAAATTAACATCACGTGAGTCAAATCGAACCATCTTAAGCAAGGAAACATCTTAAGCGATCGTTTATGTAAGTGGGACAAGCTTGGGCTCCAATTAGCATGCACTCGAAGCTCGAGGGTCGACCTCCCATAAGACGTTGAAACCTCGTATGATCTCATCTCTTGGACTTCCCTTCGCTCAACACTGTTGGATTGCATCAACCATCAGATCTCCATCATCCACCATCTACGATCATTGGATCGCCTGCCAATCCTTTTGTTCACACTATCCCACATAGTTGAACTATATCAATGAGATCAAGGCCTAACCCCCTCAATCCATCATGGTGTGTGGCACCCTTGCTGCCACCTGTTCAAACACATCATTTTTAGTCAAAGTTTTACCAAGTGTCTTGTAGTTTTTTTGTGTCGATGCACCCATAATTTTTGGATATCACAGGAGAAACTCTATGCACATTTTGAAGTTGTATTTATTCCACCTCTTTGCACTTATGCCATTGATTTCAAATTCTAATATCTTGCTTATTTTTTGAAACAAATTATGAAATAAGTTTTATTGTAATTTTAATATTAAGATCTATTTTGCTTTCACTTTTCATAATAATATGATTAATGGTCAATTGGCTATGAGATTTTGAACTAAAAGTGTAATTTGAACTAAAAGTGTGTGGCGCCCTTGCTGCCACCTATTCAGACACCATTTTCAGTCAAAATTTTACCAAGTGGCTTGTGGTTTTTTTGTGTTGATGCACCCATAATTTTTGGATATCACAGGAGAAATTCTATGCACCTTTTGAAGTTGTATTTATTCCAACTCTTTGCACTTATGCCATTGATTTCAAATGCTAATATCTTGCTTATTTTTGATAACAAATTATGAAATAAGTTTTATTGTAATTTTAATATTAAGATCTATTTTGCATTCAATTTTCGTAATGATATGATGAATGGTCAATTGACTATGAAATTTTGAACTAAAAGTGTAATTTCTACTTATTTAACTGATAACTAATTGTAGAATTCATATTTCATGCTCATTTTTGGATATGTTGTACTCAAATTTCATTGCAAAATATCATCATTTATGAGCTATGGAATTTCTAGAAGTAATTCCTTTCTCGAATTATTTTGATTACATATTATGTCAATTTTGAAAGCGAAAATAGTCTTGGCTAGCTCTCATATTGAAATTTTGGTGGAATTTTTTTCACTGATTAAGTAGTTAAAAAATAAAAAAGACGACTTTAATCTATTTGTTGTATTTGATTTTTAATTAAGTCTTGTTATTTATAAAATATATAAAAAAATACTATAGGTTGCTCTCATAGCTCGACATCATATACAAAGGGTATTTAGTGATATTGATTCTAGATTCCAAAACCCAAAAAGATTAGAAAACTTGCAAAAATGAAAAAGCTCCACATAATGTCAAAATCCCAAAAATAAGGTTCTTTTTATCATTTATATTTTTATCTATCTAGGAAAATATTGGCCCATTTTTAGGACTTATTTTGAACCTTTGATTGTATTTATGAGTTCCTTATTTTCCTTATTTTTTGTGGTATAGTTTTTTTGCCTTCTTTTAGTTATTTCTTGCATTTATTATTTCTTAAAAGTTGCAAAATTATTTCAATGTATACTAAAAATATAAAAACATATTTTTCTTTATTTTCTTTATTTTTTTCTACTTTTCTTGTTCTTGTTACATGTATTTTCTCTTCTACATAGTGTTTCTCTATCCTCTATCATTTTCTCTCTCATGTTATTTTACTCTATTGTATTATACATACCTATGTTAGTGTTGTTTTTTTAATTTTCTTCTCATTTTATATTTGTCGATATGAACTGCACAATATTAAGAAGGGTGATTTACCTTTTGTTGACTATGTTTCAAAGATTCGTGAGTTCGTTACCAGTCTTGCCCGTGGCAAACCGGTTGATGACAATGATTTGCCGATATCTCTTCTTAACGGTTTGGATATGGATTAGGGTTCTATGGTTGATACGATTACGAGCCGATCTCCTCAGTCTTCCTTTGAGGATACTGTTGGTTCTCTTATAGCTCACTAACAATCACTACTGGCAATATGGACAATTGTGGCAGACAGGTTTCGTCGCGACTGTTTGTTATCTGCTGCAAAATACCATCTAGAATACGTGCATCAAAAATAATATTAGCGACGGCTCTAGAACGCTCGCCACAGTATACAACCACCGTAAACGTAAACCCACCGCAAGTACTCATTAGGAGTTGAGGCGGGTCTATGATATTGTGACAGTGTAACCAACCATCGTAAGTAATTGATAATATTAGAGGTGACCACGATGTCCATCGTCAGTATTACACAATAATACTTGTGACCGACAACCGACTACCACAAACCCGCACCTTAATAAAACTGCAGTTGCTGCGTGCTTGCATCAACTGCTCCCGTTGTAAAAATTCCAATAATATAATGTACATACAATCAATGATCAAACATCTCATGAGACATATCAGTGATGCAAGTAATACAAACATATATGCTACACAAACACCAAACTAAGATAGATACAAAAGGTAATTGTTCGAACTTGTATCCTTGACTAATAACACAAACACCAGCAATTTACAAGTTCTTTTGATACATCGATTTATCATACACACACACACACTAAGAGCATAGAGAGGCATCGATGGACAATGGAGGGTCGTTGTCACGACCACGTCGTGGAAAAATAGGAGCTGAACTACAACCCCCTCTCTCAGTCAGCTCCAGAAGTAGTTTTTTCATCTCTTGAAGCATCTCTGCACTTTGCTTGAGGGAGTCCCACAGTTGATCTTCCCTGTCATGCGATTGTTGAATATTTCATTGCATGTAACTCGTGACGTGCCTGAGGCGGTCGACCTCCTACTGATGTTGCGCCAGCTCATCCGAGCCACATAGATTTGATGGCAAATGAACCACCAAGTAAGACTTGGCTAGAATGCTGGGACAAAGGAGGGAAGACGTGACGAAATGCATCCTCTCCCAAAGCTGTAAGGTCGGGAGGGCCTTGGTCCGATGGTTGTTGGGACATCGACATGAAATCAACAAAGCGGTCATACATATGCAAGGTTTAATTACTTATCATATCATGATGGTTTTTGTTGGTAAGTGTAATGACAAGCCTTACTTACATGTGACTCGGCATATCTCTCGTGAATAAAGATCGTATTGTCGTCTTTATCTTTAGTCGCTCGTGTCATCTCAAACAAACAGACTCTGCTCAATTCATGTCCTCTCGCAGCCTACAAGAGTGCATTTGTTACTAATATTGCATTTCTTATATTTGAAACTAGTATAAGAAGATCAATCTTACACGTTTGTCTTTCAACTGATCTATACTAGTCCTTCCTAAAGTATGGGTAGGATCAGGTGCCTTATTCATGTTGGCCTTTTTCTTCTCAGATGTACTATACAAGTAAGAAATAAGTAAGTGAACTACAGAAGATGCCTTTTAAGCACACTAAGTTTTCTCTTAATCACACTATATAGTAATATTTACCTAAAATCCTTCGCATCCCCCAATAAGAGATGGCATCCTCCGAAGCTACAGGATGCCAGTCGGAGGGTGGATTCAGCCTCGCTTCCTCCATAGTCGAGAACTTGTCAAAAATGCTACAATCGATGGGAGTTAATTAACAAGAATGACAATCCAATAAAACCCAAATAGATATGAGCTTCATGAGACAAGCATTAACCTTCTTCCCTCCTGCATGGATATTGCAATGAACTTTCGCCACACACTGCAGGATCCCTTATTAAAATTAATTACAAAAATTTAATAATTACAGAAATTAAAAAAACAAGACTCTACACTCTGTCATGATTTGACTCCATCTTAATTATTATACTTCCTTCAATAGCTGGCTTAATCCATGAATAGTCGACCTCCAATGCACCTAAGTTGCTCGACCATATAAGTAACTACTTCGATCCACCAGGCCATCGCATAAAAATTAGGATTATATCAAAGAGAGATATACACAAATAAATGAAATAAATGATATATAAATGCTGAAAAATAAATGGAGAAGTTAATTATAAAAAACTCGGGGGGTTAGACTACCCGAGGGGTGAAAAACCTAAGTCCTAAATTTTCTAAAAAGTTATTCTAAGCTGGGCCTCCCTAGTAATGTTGCCATTTGAAGAACCCTGAAATGCCCTAATTAATATTGTCGCATAGTTTTAGTCGATGCAATTAAGGAATTGATCGAAAACTGTTTAATTGATTGATTAATTAATTAAAGTGTGAAGCGGTCGAATTTATTTTTACTTGGACAAGCCCAAAGTCGATCATAGGCAGGCAATTGTCTCCTTAGATTAATTTTCAGATTATTCAGATATTAGGTTTACAAGAGCATTTTTAAATTTTAAATGCAAATAATGTGATGAAAATGCAATGTGGCTAAATCGAAGGGCTATTCAACAAATTTTTAATCAAATCAAGTCCAAAAATCCTAAAACATGTCAGAATGATAACCGATGTACAATTAAGCTACTGTAAATTTTGGTATTTTTTGATGCAAAATAAATTTATGGTGAATCAAATAATGCAAGTAAGGTTATTTAGAGTAAATGAATTTAATAAATAACAAATACACATACTTTACAGAACTAAAATTACCCTAGATGTATCTAAATAATAATTATCAAGGAAAAATCTTAAATCATAAAAATACCAAGTTCATAATTAATAAAAAATTAATTATATCTACACCAATTAATTTATTTCAAGCAAATGGTGCATGAAAATAAGATGAATTTTGGATACATGACAACGAACACTTAAATCTACATACTTTGATTTTTGGAGCTAAGAGTAAATTAATTTCAGAAGCTTAATAGGGTAAAATACACAAAGGGATGCTTCAAGAATTTTATTAAATTATCCAAATCTTACAAAAATACAAATGAATGATCATAAGATAGAGAATAAAATATACTATCAAATGCCATTTTTGGATTTAAAATATGATGGCAAATAATGTTCAGAAATCAAACACAAACTCAAGGGTCTACATGCAATTACAAAATAAACAAAACAAAGTAAAAAGCTGCAACACCGGACTATTGCATCCTTACCTATACCTGAAAGAGCATTTATGCACTTGTTTATGCAAACACATGTTGTATGTGTGCTTCCTGCTAGCGGGGTGGATTTGCAATTCTCCAAGAAGGTAGGGGCATGGCTACAAAATAACCATACGTGTATGCACTTGATAACACGCTATCCCACGAGGGTCACAATAAATGATATATATATATATATATATAAGGTGTCGCTGAAGCGACCGCCCGCAGAATACCATGTTGATCATCCACTAACCCACAATAAAAGAATGAATAGATGAAGTCCCAAAAATGTGAATTAATATTTATTACTCTACCACAAAATGTACAGTGACTAAGCATGTAGAGGTCGAACCACAAAGAGCAATACAAAAGTGCAATAGCCTAAGATGTGCATGTATCACAGAGTCATCCTTGTGTGAGTCCTATTTTTGTGGGTTTTTATTTATTTATTATTTATTATTATTTTTTTATTATATATATTTTTTATATATATATTTTTTAAATAATATAATTATGTAATATATAGATATATATATTATTTATAGAATATACATATATAAACATATATATATACCCATAGAAGGTATGTATAGAGTATACAATACATACATTAGATATATATAATAATAGTTTTTTTTTAAATTTTAGAATTTATATATTAATAGATATAATATATATATATTTTCAATAAGGGAATATATATATATAATGTAAAGAGAAGGGGGATAGAATATTTATAAAAATATACACAAATAGTCAAAAATTCAGAGATAAAATCTTTTTGGTTTTTTCATGATTTTCTAATGTTTTTGTGATTTTTGGGCATTTTTCAACATATTTTTGGTATTTTTAAATACTGAAATAAAGCAAATAGTGGAGTAGCTACTGGCTGTGGGTTAAAATGGTGATTGAAAATACCAAACAGCCACAAAAATTCTCCCAACTATTTTTAAAAGAAAGAGGATAAAATATAGGATCTACAGGAGTTGAGTTTGTAATTTTTAGGGTTATCTAGAATTTTTTATATTTTTTTTAGAGTTTTTGAGTATTTTTGCATTTTTAAGGTTTTTCTTTTGAGATTTTTAATGATTTTTGGATTGACACTTAATTAAGCTAACATAGACCATATTTAATTTTTTTGGAATCTTTCAAGGTATTTTACTATTTTTTTGGCATTTTATAAGCTAGACAGTAAATAAAAGGCATGTTTTTTATTTTTAATAAATGCAAAAATGCACCAAAATTAAAAACTAAAAATATAGCGTGTGAGATCATGTTAACAGGAGCTTATATCCATTTTTGCAAAATTTTTCAAATCAAGATGAGGCATGGAATAAATGGACAAAGCATACAACAATTAAACAGCCTAGCAGGGGCATATTTGCAAATAAAATGTTTCCCAGGGGCATCAGTGCAAATATTACTACAAAAATAAACATTCATTTTTATTTTTGGGGTTGTTCTACAATTAACAGAACCCGACGGGGTTTAAATGCAAAAATCACGCACCTCACGTGGGTGCTGCACGTGAGGTGCGGAAGGACTAATATGTAAATACATAAACGATAGGGGGCTTTTGTAAATTTTACAATTTATTTACAACGGGGATTTTTATCTATAGCATTAAAATATAAATACAAAAAGGCGGGGGAGGTGTCTGAAATTTACTCCCAACAGGCGCTTGATCTGATGGTTGATCTTCGTCCACTTGCCACGCGTCGCGTATCCGTCGGCCGGTACCGGTTCGCAGATGATGGCTGAGATTAGATCAGCCTCACTGATTGGATAGTGGGTGCGAGGCTTCATCTGACGGTGCTCGTTCAAACTGGGCCGACCCTCCTGATCTGACGGCGCTGGAGGTGCCTGGAGGAACAGGGAAGAAGCTCGCCCCCGGCGAGCTTCGAGCGTGCAGCGTAGGCTTCTCCGGGCATCTCCCTCACATCTGAAGTGCTCAACACGTAGCTGGAGGTCTTGCGCATCTTCTGAGGGTTTGGCTCCTGGAGGTCGGAAGGACTCGGACGTGGTCGATGAAGGACAAGACCTCCAGGAACCTCTTCCTGGTTCGATGCGAGCCCAGATGGGCTCCGTTCTTCGTTGGACCTGCATAGGAAGAACCGGGGGAGCGAGGGCTTCCTCCTCGACCCGGGGTTTTGAAGCTATACAGCAAGATGAGGTGTGGCGGAGGAGCTCCGGTGAAAGGCGGAGGTGGAGCTCCGATTCGCCAAGACCAGAGGTCCTGGGTTGAACAAAGGTGTGCGATCGATGGAGAAAACGATGGGGAAAGAAATGGGAGGCGAACGGTGGTCGGATACAGTTGAGGTCACCGTGAAGAAGTCGCCGGAGCGGAGCTCCGGCGAACTTTGAATTTTGGATTCTAAGCTACACTGATTAACTAAACACTAAACTAACAACTGGAATTAAAAGCTAACACTTAAACCTAACTAAAAAGCGATAAAGGGGCAGCTCTTGTACATGGGGGCCACCAGGGAGCAGGACGGACGTCGGAGCTCCGCCACGTCAAAATTGTCCTTCCTCCGGCCGATTCGAGGTGCTTGAGCACTCCCCCTATCACGAGGAACGTCCCAGGAACGAAATCAGGGCTTTTGGATGGATTAAAATGGGCCAAAATGAGGAAGGGAGCGGAGCTTCTTATTTATAGACAATGGCTTGGAGCCTTATTGACCGGCGATTATTGCTTGATCCAATGAGTATCAAATTGATCCAAGTTATCGGCGGGTATCAGTGATGATCAGAGATCAATTCTTGTGAAGGAAGCGAGCTCGATCGATGGATGAGATGGCCCTAAAAAAGGGATGAAATCCGGGGAAATGATAGTTCAGAGGCGCTAGGTCCCGGATGGGATAGTTGATCGGGCAGTCAACAAGGGCTGGCGCCACATTGGTCCACGTCGGCCGCAAGAAGACAAAACAGGAAATTTTGCTCGAATTTGATTTATTTGACATAGTAAATGATTTTATTAGAAATTTCTTATAAAATTAAAATTGTGTATTATTTCGTGTAGTATTTATTTATGATTTTTATTGAATTTTTTGAAGTGTTTTATTATAGTTTTATTTTAATAAAGTGTATATGTGTGTATTTACATGTATTTTGTATCTTTTAATTTTTTATTTGTTTATTTTATTTTATTAATTTATTGGCTTATTTTATAAATTTATAATTTATTTTTGTGAGTATAAAGGTATTTTTATTTAATTTCTATGAGTTTATTTTCATTTTTAAATAAATAGGGGTGGGTATATGTAGGTATAATTATAGGTCTTTTACCTATATATTGTACATACTTTATTTATTTAATGCATTTTCTTGATTTTTATTTTGGATTTACATTTTTAATAAGTTATGTGTAATATTTACATTAATATAAAAGAAGGGAATAATTAAAGAATGTTTTCCCCCTTTATTTATGTACATACTTGATCATAGGTATTTTGCCTATTAACTTGCATAAGCTTATTTTATTTTATTAATTCTTTTTAGTTTTATTCTAATTTTAGTATATACATGTATTATAGACATTATTTACAAAATTATAAAAATATAATTTGATAAAAATTAATAAACAAGGAATATATTGAATATTTTAATCAGACAGGCTGCACAATGGGGGCCAAAAACCTAACTTTTGCAGATTGACTCCAAAAATTATGAAACCAATTTTAGTAAATAGTTCATGGAAAGCTATATACAATTAAAGGTGAGTTTGGGTGATTTGGAGTTTTTATTTGCAAGATATGGGTCTGTGAAGTTGAGATTTTGGCTCTTTATTCTGTGTATAACATGTACACTGAGTATTATTTTTACACAAACTCAATTTTGTATTTTTATTTACATTATTATCTACAACTTTTATGAACAAAGTTTCTTTGTTTGATGAATAAATAATTATGTACAAAATAGGTGTCAAAAATGCATAGATAAATGCATGAATAAATGAGGTATTTATTATATACCGGCCCTTATCTCCCCTTATTTTGTTCTTTGTCGACCAATTCTATGCTGGCCTTGGTCTCGGGGTTAGGGTCATAAAATATTTGCAATATTTTACTCTTTTTTCTTTTCTTCTCTTTATTCTATAATTTTGGCATTAAATACCTTATTTAATGTGTAATTAATACAATGAATGATGAATGCTATTATGTACAATTTGATGCTCTTTACATTCATTTGTTGGGGTTTTTGAGGCCAAAATGATAGAATAAAGGTGATGAAATGGAGATTCATCACCCCCCTATACTTGCCGTTGCTAGTCCCTAGCAAACACTTATGCAATAAGTACAAAAAGAATAAAGAAAAGAAAAAGGAGAATTAAAGAAGGATAGAGTGAATAGGGGTGCTTTCAGTGCAATGCTCGTCTTTATAAAATCTGAATTTAGAGCTCCTGTCAGACCTTGGGTGTAGATGTGTGTGGAACCTAGTCGGGAACCAGCGCTAAAATACAACAGCCTTCGATAGTCACAGAACTCGGTTCAACCCACCTCAATAGCCTGGTCAGAACTGGTCTACATCATACGCAAACCCTTATAACTATGAAGCTGACTTGTAAATTGTAAGTGATAGTGGCTCTCCCCAACTGAAATGATAAAGGAACTGACTTCTCCAGAATGACAACCCAATGATTCCCCAATCCAACAGCTCTTTCCTCGAGGAGCAGGGTATTCCCTTCTAAGTTCAAGTGGCAACCAGCTCAAGAGGAGGGGGTGAAGAGAAGAATGGACGGTATCCAGTGTAGCTACCTATCCTGGGATGCAAGACCAGTGTAGTCAAGTCATCCAGCTGCAGGCTCACATATTTATCTCTGGAACTCAAGCTTGCTTATTGGCTTTACAACATATGTACATACTTTGCAGGCATTTTATTTTTTTGTACAGGCCTGACCATGTTTTTTCAATACTATGCACAACAGCATTTACATAAGGAGTTTTTCCTCTTGAGCCAGTAGACTATCCCTCTTTTGAAGCTTTATCGCAACCCACAATCTCCTGTCTTTAGACCTCATGGCTATTGGACCAGGTTGGGGTGCACTTCCCTCCCTAGACGAGGACAAATGTTTCCACCCGTGTGCGTCTCAGACTGGCAAATCCAACCCTCTCACCACTCCAACTGAGTTGAGCCAGGTGAAAAGTGCAAGTGTCCAAGTTAGGTCACGGTCGGCAAGAGTCATACGTGTGTCTCGAAAAGTTCTAGTTAGTCAGTTGAGGTGACTTGAACTCAGCCCTGATTTCTCAAAGAATTAAGTCTGCATAGACCTGAAGTACCTTAAACCTAGTTCCCGTAAGGTTCCAGTGCAGTTAGGTGCGGTAAGGTCTAACCAAGCTCCAATTTGAGACTTTATTGGACTGATTCAATCATCAAGCTCACTCAAAAAGAATATGCATGGTATGCTTATGCTATGCACAATGATGCAATTTTTCATAAAGATTTTACAAGAATCAAAGAATCTTTTTACACAAAGAATTTTTTTGAAAATAAAAAGCTCGACCCATACAAAGGTATACACAATTATTTACATGGGCGTACCGCTTTATTTACAAAATGTATGGATTTATAAAGACTCTACAGGTTTTAATGAAGTAGTTTATTTAGGTTGTCCAGAAAGAATTTTATGCATTTTATTTCTGATTTACAAGTATTTGTAATAGTGCTTTTATTCTTCAGCTCTAGTGTTGAAAATAATTTTGCAAACTATAGTACACGATAATTTTTGCAATCATTTACACACATTTGAAAACTATTTTTGCAAAGATTTTTCACACTATATATACATTTTTCACAATAATTTTGACAAACATTTTTCAAAACATTTGCACCTAGGTTTTTCAAATCCTTTATTCCACACAAAGAAAAGTTTTGCAATCCAAACAAATTTACACAAGTTGAAAATATTTCACAGCAAATTTTTCAAAAATTCACACTATTTTTCAAATTCTACTGTATAGGTATTGAACCTGATTTATTAATCAATATATACAAAAGAAGAAAAACTGTATTTGCTATACAATATGGTTTTTATAAGTTTTATTTGTGATTATTCCTCATTTACGAATGAGATATTTTTGTGCAGACTCCTCAGATTATTCGAGAATCCTTTTCAAAAGATTTTTGAGAACTCTAGTCCAAAATAATTTTGCAAACACGTACACGTATTTGAAAATGATTTTACAAAGGTTTTACACAACATAGATAGGTTTTTCAAAACAATTTTGACAATCAAATTTTTATAATCATTTGCACACTAGTTTTCACATTTTGATTTCACTCAAAGAAAATAAATTTTACACACAAAACTAATTTTCTCAAAGGTTGAATACTTGTACACACTCTTTTCAAACAATTTTCACAAGATTTTTCAAAGAAATCTTTCTTTCACAAAACATTTTTCCTGACTTAATAATCAGTACAAATACAAAGAGCCTGAGGAGCTCACAATCATCTTTTATTATTATAGAATTGATTTTTGCTTTATATTTTATTTTGAGGTGATATTTTATTTTTCAATATGAGTTATGGCTTATAGTATATACATGGTATATACGAACCCCCTATACTTAGATTGAGCTATGTCCTCATAGGTCGAAAGGAAAAGCAAAGACATAACTCGTACTGAGTATAGACAGATCTAAAGAATCTATATGAAGGAAATGAATGAATTAGAAGTTGATCGTCCCCCCTATACTTAGGATCAAGTAATCCTAGGTATAGCAGACTGTACAAAAAGTAGGGAGGGTCAAGGGTGGGAATACATAGATCGTACTCAGATTGTCTCCCCCTATACTTAGGGTAAGATACTCCTAAGTATAGACAAGAAGAGGAGACAATGGAGAGGATCGGACTGAAATGAAAATTCAGGGTGTACATCCCCCCTATACTTAGGACAAAGTACGTCCTCAGTATAGAAAACTGTCTTACAAGGGCGGCACCCTTTTGATACAAAGAGAAAATAGAAAAGGAAAAGAAGAAAAGAGGACAATCAGTTAAACAGTTCTTGGAGAACATCGTCTGAATCTTCTGATGCTGCATCGATTGTGGAGATGTCTTCGTGGTGCACTAGCTGAATAGAGTCTACAACAGCCAAGAATGCATCTGGTTCGAGATAAGGCTTCAGTAGTTGGCCGTTGACGACGAAGGGTTGTGCGTCAAGGGACAATTCTGATATGGCAATACTTCCATTGTCATGCACTTCACAAACTCGAAATGGCCCTGTCCACTTACTCTTCAATTTGTCCGGGAAGATCCGCAACTTTGCATCAAATAACCAAACTTTCTGTCCAACATCGAAGGTCTTTCGTCTGATGTGCTGGTCATGCCAGCGTTTCACCTTCTCTTTGTACATCAAGGTGTTATCGTATGCATAGTCTCGGAATTCCAAGAGTCTGTTCAGATCATCTTTTCTCTTCTGACCACTTTTGCGTGAGTCCAAATTACAACTGTTGATTGCCCATAAAGACTTGTGAATTAATTCCACGGGCAGATGGCACGGTTTTCCATATACAAGACGATAGGGCGACATGCCCAAGGGAGACTTGTAGGCGGTTCGGTAAGCCCATAGGACCGAGTCCAAGAGTTGAGACCAGTCCTTTCTGTTTGGCCTAACAAGTTTCTGCAGGATAGTCTTGATTTCTCTGTTTGATAGCTCCGCCATGCCATTGGTCTGAGGATGGTAAGGAGACACGACACAATGATCGATGCCGTACTCCTTCGTTAACTTCTTGACCTCTTTGTTAATGAAGTGGCTAACCCCGTCTGATATGAGAATTTTAGGTATCCCGAACCACGAAATGATGTTCTTCTTCAGGAACTGACAGACTGTTCGGCTGTCGGCGGCTCGAGAAGGGATAGCTTCAACCCAATGACTCACGTAGTCGACAGCAAGAAGGATGTGCTCAAAACCTTGACTGTTAGAGAACGGTCCCATGAAATCAATGCCCCATGCATCGAAAACATCTGCAATCTGAATAATTTTCAGGGGCATTGAATCTTTGGCAGTGAGTGTACCCTTCAATCTCTGACAGTCAATACACCTTTTAACAAATTCAGCTGCATCCTTGAAAAAAGTGGGCCACCAGAAGCCGCACTGAAGTACTTTGGCTGCCGTACGATCTCCAGAGTGATGTCCACCAGATTCGAGCGAGTGACAATGCTCGAGGATACTAGATTGCTCCGTCTGAGGGATGCACCTGCGCCAAATGCAATCCGCTCCTTCTCTGAATAAAAGAGGATCCTACCATTGGTAGAATCGGATGGTCGACATGAATTTGTTCTTCTAATTTTTTGTCCAATCCGCTGGTGTTACCCCAGAGGCGAGGCAGTTGACTATATCTGCATACCAAGGAAGAGAATCCACTGCTAAGATGGCTTCGTCAGGGAAGGTTTCTGTGATGGGTGCACTGTTCAGAGGAGACTCATGCTGCTCTATTATGGAGAGATGGTCTGCTACCACATTCTGAACTCCAGGCTTGTCCTTAATTTCCAAATCAAATTCCTGGAGGAGAAGGATCCAACGAATCAGTCTTGGCTTGGCATCCTTCTTCTGTTGTAGGTACCGGATAGCAGAGTGGTCCGTGAAAATTGTGACTTTCGATCCAGGTAAATAGGATCTGAACTTCTCGAGGGCGAAAACCACAACCATCAATTCTTTCTCTGTCACAGTATAATTTCTTTGTGCTTCATCTAATGTTCTGTTGGCATAGTGAATGGCATAGGGCGCTTTGTCTTTCCTCTGCCCAAGAACAGCCCCGACTGCAAAATCTGACGCATCGGTCATTATCTCAAATGGAAGAGTCCAGTCCGGCGGCTGTAAGATTGGAGCCTGATTAATGAGCTCCTTCAACCGATTGAAATCAAGGAGAACCGGCTGATCAACAATGAATTTAGTTTCCTTGCACAAAAGTTCTGTCAGAGGTCGGGCAATGCAGCTGAACTCCTTGATGAATCGCCTGTAGAATCCCACATGCCCCAGGAATGACCTCACATTCTTCACTGTCTGAGGTGGCTGGAGATTTGAAATAACATCCACCTTCGCCGGGTCTACTTCCATGCCATGTTTGGAAACGACGTGGCCCAGCACAATGCCTTCAGTGACCATAAAGTGGCTCTTTTCCCATGAAAGTACTAAATTGACTTCTCGGCACTTCTGAAGTACTCTGTCTAGGTGCTCAAGACAAGAATCGAAACTATCACCATAGACGGAGAAGTCATCCATGAACACCTCGAGAAAACTGCCTACCATCTCGGCGAAGACTACTAACATGCATCTTGGGAAGATTGTAGGTGCATTGCACAAACCAAAGGGCATTCTCTTGAAGGCGTAGGTGCCGAACGGGCAAGTGAAGGTAGTCTTCTCTTGATCTTCAGGGGCGATTGCCACTTGGTTGTACCCGGAGTACCCATCCAAAAAGCAGAAGAACTCCTTGCCTGCGAGTCTTTCTAAAACTTGATCAATGAAGGGCAAGGGAAAGTGGTCCTTTTTGGTTGCTGCATTAAGACGGCGGTAGTCAACACACACCCGCCAGGATGTTGGTACCCGAGTGGAAATTTCCTCTCCTTTATCATTTGTAACCACAGTAAGCCCAGATTTCTTTGGAACTACATGCAGTGGGCTTACCCATTTTGAGTCAGAGATGGGATAAATGAAGCCTGCATCACACCATTTCATTATCTCCTTCATTACGACGTCCCGAAGGTTAGGGTTCAGCCTTCTTTGGAATTCACGGGACGGCTTGGCATCTTCTTCTAAATAGATGTGGTGTGAACACAGGGCTGGATTTATCCCTCGGAGATCTGATACGCTCCAACTAAGTGCCTTGCGGTTCTTTTCTAGAACCTTGAGAAGACGAGATTCCTGATCCGGATTCAGCCTGCTGATGATGATGACCGGATACATTTGTTCTTCACCCGCAAGGAAATCATACTTCAGGCCTGCAGGAAGTGGCTTGAGTTCTAGTTTTGACCTGTCCACTTTATCTGTCACTTCAGAGACTATGCTGGTGGTGGGATGTATTTCCTTGAAGCTGCTACCATCCTCAACATTCTGCCGAGATCCCAGTAAAGTGCCGAATAGTTCTGTGCTAAGCTGATCGTGTTCAGTCTGGAGTGAATGCTCAAAGAGATGCGCCTGTATCTGAGAATCTGTCTCCCAAGAATCGTCGGAGCATAAGCTGACTGCGCTTTCCAGGTTCTCCTCAAGAGTGAGGATTTCTTGGGTCCAATCATCGTTCAATGATAAGGATGAGTCTCTGATCTCCGTAATAAAGTCACAGTCTACTTCAGACGCTGCCTGGCTCTCATCAGTTGTGGCATTCAGCTCTCTGTTCATGTTTATCGTGATCTGCTGGGTGTTCGAGCTGAAGGTAATCTTGCCAGACCCGTAATCAACCACGGCACCTGAAGTACGAAGAAATAGTCGGCCAAGGATGATAGGGGTCTGGAGTAGAGGTGCGGGCGTGTCCATATCAAGGACTACAAAATCGGTTGGGAATTGCATCTCCTGCACTTTAACTACTATGTCTTCCAAAAGACCTCGGGCCCGCTTGACGGATCGGTCAGCGAACTGAAGGATCATGCGTGTCTTCTTGAGTGGACCCAGCCCGAATTCTTGCATTATGGATGAGGGCAGAAGGTTGATGGAAGATCCACTGTCAAGGAGAGTACGCTCAAAGACCTGATCAAAAATCTCACAACTGATCAGAGGTGCTCCTGTGTCTTGTTTCTTCTGGGGGAGATTGCTAATGGTGCAACAGTGGCCATGGAGAGAACGTGCTTTTCTACATCTCGGCGTCTGTTTTCTTGCGCTGGGCGATGCCTGTTAGTACATGCCTTTTTTAGTCCTTTCTTCACAGCTGGTATGTATTCCACGGCCTTCAACAAGGGAATCTCAACAGTCAATTTATCTAGAATTTCCACAACACCTGGATCAGACAATGCCTTTTTTCGTTTTGTAATTTTTTTGGATTTTTGTATTGCATGAGGAAAAGGAATATGTACATCACTGGCAAGAAAATGAGAGTTTTTATTTACATCCAAATCATCTCCCATAGTATGTTGTACATCCGAACTACAAAAAGGAGTACAAGCTGTATCTTGGCGTACTAGTGCTGCAGGGCGATCAAAAAGGGTAGCGTCTGCTCCATCGGCTGGCGAGGGATCGGCTGCTGCTAGCGGCTCCTCCAATGCTGGCGCGGCTTCGCTTCGGCTACAAGCTTCTTTTTGTTGTTTTTGCTTTTGCTGATTTTTTTGTATTTTTGGCTGGGACTGCCGGTGACATAGCACGACGGCTGGAATGGCTTCTCCTTCTTCTTCCTCCTCACCCACCCCTGGAGCTGGCACAGCTGATGCGGAAGATGACGATCCACCTGTTTCTTTATTCACCCCACTTCTGGTAGCAGGCGGAGGCAAGGCCCTACCGCTCCCGAGAGTAACAGCATTAGAATAAACAATAATATCATTACCAGACACGGACTTGACATCACATTCTACCTGCTCTTTCTTCTTGAAATTATTGGGGTTGGCTTCGACCTGGGCCGGAATGGTACTTCGGGTGGCGTTCAGGTCATCAAGCCGCTTGGTCATTTCTGCTAGCCCTTTGACAAGCTGGGCCAGACAGTCCATGGTGGGGTTCGCAGGGGGTACTTCTGAAGGTTCAACGTACAGACCACGCTGCTGTTGGTTGGATGGGTGTGGAGGTTGTTGCTGGTAGTGCTGAGGTGGTGCAGGAAGTTGAATTTGTTGGTACGAGGGGGGAGGATACTGCTGGTATTGCTGAGAGGGGGCAACCGCAAACTGGTGAAACGGTTGTGGATGACGGTACTGCGGCTGCTGTTGGTATGGAAAATTCTGCCTCCACTGATGTGCAAACTGGGGAGGCTGCTGATACTGCTGGTTCTGCTGAGAGGATTGTCCAAAACGACCACCCTGAGGTTGGTGGTATTGCCTATTGGCAAATGGCTGACCCTGGGGTTGTCCCTGAGGACGGGTCGGCTGTGCATCATTGCTCCGTATCCCGTTCACTTCCTGAATCAGGGGTGGTGGTGGGAAGACTGGATCAGGTCCTGAGAGGAACTCTGGCTGGTACACGACCATCTGCTGCTGCGGCTGGCCCTGGTCGGGCGCCTGCACGTAGTACACGTGCTGGACTGCCGGTGGCTGCTGGCTCGGCTGAGGCTGATGCTGCGGTCGCTGCTCGTCCTTCTTCTCAACTGGAGTCTCCAATGGTGTCGCCGACTGAACAGAGTTGATCGTGCCCACCAACAGTTCAAGGTACTTGTTGATCTGATCAAGCTTGTCTAAGTTCTGGGTCCTCTTCTCGATCACAGCGAGTTTCTCCAGATCCTGTGTTCGCTTTTCGATGATATCAACTTTAGAGAGATGGCCCTCGATGATACTGAGGTTGGAGCTCTCATCTCTCTCTGCTTCCTTGGACGCTACCATGTGTACTTGTTTCTGGAGGATCTGGGGCTGCTTCTGATACGCCTTGGATGAAGAGAGGGCGGCCTCTCCTTCGGCCATTTCTTCGAATATCTGCCAGACTACATCTTCATCCTTGTTAAAATGTGAGCCCCCACACGCTGCGTCAACGAGCCTTTGGCTTTCAATGTTTAGTCCCCCAAAGAAGTGCTGGACCAAGCTGGTCTTCGGAATATCATGATGGGGACACTTCTCCTGCAGGTCAGTGAATCTCTCCCACGCTTCATGTATCGACTCATGGGGTCCTTGGGAGAAATTATTGATACGGGCTCGCATCTGGTTGAGCCGACCGAGAGGGTAATATTTGTGTAGAAAGGCGGACTTCAACTCCTCCCAGGTCGTCACGACCTTCCCCAGATGGTTGACCCAATAAAGGGCCTTGTCCTGTAAGCTGAATGGGAATGCCATCATCTTGACAATGTCCAGAGGGACATTGGGATAGTGAGTCATGCGACAAATGTGGGAAAATTGCTGCAGGTGAATGTACGGCTCCTCACTGGTGTTTCCATGGAATGCAGGAAGAAGGGCAATGAACTGGGGCTTCAGCTCAAAGTGAGCGTGTACCGTTGGAATGAGAATCCACTCGGTCATTTGGCTGTCTCCCGGATTGTATGTTTCTTTAAGTTAGGCTTTGGTGGTGGTAATTCAAGGTCATCATCATCAGGACCACCACCTTCACCTCTACCTCCACCTCCCCTGCCTCCTCCTATGCGTCTGCCTCCTCCATCGTCGTCACGGTTCATCATATCATTCAACATGTCCTGGAATGTTGTCTGTGTGAGGGCCTGCTCGATCAGCTATTGCTGGATGGCCTGGATAGATGCCAGTAACTGTGCATTGACTTGATTCTGATCTGGCACCTGTCCCTCTGGTTGGGGTGGCTGCTGACCCTTGCCCTTTCCTCCTGGAGCCATGTCAGGGTCTGAGTCGAACGAGATGAACTCCGGAGTAGTCTCCAGGGCTCGCACTATCTTCTATCTGCATAATGAGATAGTCCTGATCAGACCGCTTGCAATTAATATTCAGTTGTCGTGATGAAGCTGGAATTCAGGTCAACCCCAGCATGTTGTGAATGGAAAAGGATGCGGACTGTAATCGACTTCTATTCACAACGGCGAAAGTGGGACAAAAGTGATCCCAGTTTATTGGGTGGCCAAGAGAAGGGTAGAAAACGAGGAGTCTGGAGATCGATCCGCAAGGTCCGGATCGGGTTCTCGGGAATCGCCTCGAACTTATTGGCGGAGTTGAGTCCATGGAATCGATGTAGGTGTCGGCATGGTCCCGACAGAAACCATCCATGGATCAACTTCGCGAAGTGCAAGAGAAGATTGGATGCTGGATGAAAGATACGATGGTCAACGAGGAATAAAAGGAGTGTAAAATAGTAGAGAGGCTCGGATGAGCGGGGTGGTCAAAGGGAGAAACAACAAAATGTGCGCAAAGGCGCGGGACTTGATCTTTGAACCTTAACCTAGATCCATACAAACACAATACAAAATCGGGTTCACCAACTCACGCCATGTGAAGCCGTGAAAGTTCGGCTATTTATTATCTTTTCATTTTTAGAGTTGTGATTTCAGGCATATCTTATAACAAGTCCTTAGTACGCTACCCTATAGGAGAGAGAGTACTTCCAGAAGAGTATCCCGTACTTGTCCTCCTCCTGTGTAATCTGTAGTCTGTACTTTTTGGAGTCCTTGTAAACCTTCCTGGATCCCTACTCAGCCAAAGAAATAGAGAGAGGAAGCCGATAGGTGAAACTAATACTTCGGTTCTCGCTCGCAACGGAATCACCCGTGAGCGTGCAAGAACCTACTCGGACGCAGGACAATGAGACAGACACCCCCATGAAGGTGTGGCCTATGTTCAATACTTCGGACAGGGTCGATGCTCTACACAACAGAGAGTCATCATTGGTGACCAAGCCCTACTCGCCTACGTACGATAGAAGCGCCATTACTTCGGAAATCCAGGCGATACACAAGGAAGTTGCAGATTGGGTTTTTGGCTTTAATCCTTAGGGGGTCGCACTCGCTCAAGGGAGTAGGGTTTTGGTCCCCCTCCAAGGTACCTGAAAACAATGATGGCTTTATGAACCCGGTACAATGATGGTCCATTACAGATTTTAATTAAGGTCAAAGTTTATTTAGCAGTCCCCTTATTTTAATTTTTGGGTTTTCACTTTTTTTTGAGTCTGTTTTCATACCAGCGCCTAACGTTTGTGTAGTTTCTCATTTAAGTCCTAGGTGCTCAAAATCAGAGGGATATTAGCGGAAAAGCCGTGCAAGTGGTTCCATGATGGAAATCTCACCATTGAACCGAATGATGCATGCTGAGTTAGAAGACTTACAGTGCATCCCAGCTCTCTCCATGCGGTATGCAAAACAGAATTTTTAAACTTATCTACATGTCGGTAGGCAAGGCACAAAACCGCCCTAAACATTAGCTGCTATTAGCGTGAAGAACCATAAGTCGCTCATTCATCTCTAGCCCAAAGGGTCCGGTCTTGTCTCACCCCCTCCTCTGCTCAACAGACTTGAGTTTAGGAGAAAGCGCTTTGCGGGGCTCGCTGTGGCACAAGGGCTAAGAGACAAATGAACGGCTTGTTTAAGTTTGACTAGATCCATACGAAGTAGACTATAGGAACATGCATTCTTATTAATGTTTGGACCTAGCTACCGAGTCAAGCAACCTACATCTAGGGGCTCCAGGCACACAAAACAAAATAAAAGAAAGGCGGAAAGCTCAAAACTTCGGAAAACAAAGAAAAGAAAGCGATGAAAACTCGGAAAAGCCACGATGAGGCCCCCAGGTGAACAATCACCCGGGCACTGGACCTCATTGTGAAGAGTAGAGTCCTGTTTAATTACATGCCAAAATTATCTCTCTCTCACCATAAATTACAAAAATAATTCTAAGAGTTCTAGAACTATCTAATCCCCTTCTCCTTGCTTCCTTGTGCTCTCTCTAGATGGCCATGAGATGAAGACCATCCTCCTCCAAGCTTGGCTGCCTTGGCTCCCTAAGAAGCCATCCTCGCGTGGCAGGCCTCGCATCAAAGTCACAAGAAGATTGAATTAGTATAGCTCAATCAAATAAAGCAGATATAAATTAATCACAACAAATAAATAAACAAGTAAAGCATGGTGATTAATTACATTAGACATAGCTGCTCCAAAATCAATGATGAATCAAAAATTTTACACAAGAATGACAAAATAAATTAGGCTATGCTCATTGCTCCCCGGCAACGACGCCATCTGATAACACGCTATCCCACGAGGGTCACAATAAATGATATATATATATAAGGTGTCGCTGAAGCGACCGCCCGCAGAATACCATGTTGATCAGCCACTAACCCACAATAAAAGAATGAATAGACGAAGTCCTAAAAATGTGAATTAATATTTATTACTCTACCACAAAATGTACAGTGACTAAGCATGTAGAGGTCGAACCACAGAGAGCAATACAAAAGTGCAATAGCCTAAGATGTGCATGTATCACAGAGTCATCCTTGTGTGAGTCCTATTTTTGTGGGTTTTTATTTATTTATTATTTATTATTTTTTTATTATATATTTTTATTATATATTTTTTAATAATATAATCATGTAATATATAGATATATATATTATTTATAGAATATACATATATAAACATATATATACCCATAGAGGGTGTGTATAGAGTATACAATACATACATTAGATATATATAATAAAAGTTTTTTTTTTAATTTTAGAATTTTATATATTAATATATATATATATATTTCAATAAGGGAATATATATATAATGTAAAGAGAATGGGAGATAGAATATTTATAAAAATATACACAAATAGTCAAAAATTCAGAAATAAATTCTTTTTGGTTTTTTTCATGATTTTCTAATGTTTTTGTGATTTTTGGGCATTTTCAACATATTTTTGGTATTTTTAAATACTAAAATAAAGCAAACAGTAGAGTAGCTACTGGCTGTGGGTTAAAATGGTGATTGAAAATACCAAACAACCTAAAAATTCTCCCAACTATTTTTATAAGAAAGAGGATAAAATATAGGACCTACAGGAGTTGAGTTTGTAATTTTTAGGGTTTTCTAGAATTTTTTATATTTTTTTAGAGTTTTTGAGTATTTTTGCATTTTTAAGGTTTTTCTTTTGAGTTTTTTAATGATTTTTGGACTTATACTTAATTAGGCTAAAATAGACCGTAGTTAATTTTTTTGGAATTTTTCAAGGTATTTTACTATTTTTTGGCATTTTTTTAACCTAGACAGTAAATAAAAGGCATGTTTTTGATTTTTAATAAATGCAAAAATGCACCAAAATTAAAAACTAAAAATATAGCGTGTGAGAGCATGTTAACAAAAGCTTATATCCATTTTTGCAAAATTTTTCAAATCAAGATGAGGCATGGAATAAATAGACAAAGCATACAACAATTAAACAGCCTGGCAGGGGCATATTTGCAAATAAAATGTTTCCCAGGGGCATCAGTGCAAATATTACTACAAAAATAAACATTCATTTTTATTTTTGGGGTTGTTCTACAATTAATAGACCCGGTGGGGTTTAAATGCAAAAATCACGCGCCTCACGTGGGTGCTGCACGTGAGGTGCGGAGGGACTAATATGTAAATACATAAACGACATGGGGGCTTTTGTAAATTTTACAATTTATTTACAACGGGGATTTTTATTTATAGCATTAAAATATAAATACAAAAAGGCGGGGAGAGGTGTCTGAAATTTACCCCCAACAGGCGCTTGATCTGATGGTTGATCTTCGTCCACTTGCCACGCGTCGCGTATCCGTCGGCTGGTACCGGTTCGCAGATGATTGGCTGAGATTAGATCAGCCTTGTTGATCGGACGGTGGGTGCGAGGTTTCATCTGACGGTGCTCGTTCAAACTGGGCCGACCCTCCTGATCTGACGGCGCTGGAGGTGCCTGGAGGAACAGGGAAGAAGCTCGCCCCCGGCGAGCTTCGATCGTGCAGCGTAGGCTTCTCCGGGCATCTCCCTCACATCTGAAGTGCTCAACACGTAGATAAAGGTCTTCCGCATCTTCTGAGGGTCTCACCATGGCTCCTGGAGGTCGGAAGGACTCAGACGAGGTCGATGAAGGACAAGACCTCCAGGAACCTCTTCCTGGTTCGATGCGAGCCCAGATGGGATCCGTTCTTCGTTGGACCTGCATAGGAAGAACCAGGGGAGCGAGGGCTTCCTCCTCAACCCGGGGTTTTGAAGCTATACAGCAATATGAGGTGTGGCGGAGGAGCTCCGGTGAAAGGCGGAGGTGGAGCTCCGATTCGCCAAGACCAGAGGTCCTGGGTTGAACAAAGGTGTGTGATCGATGGAGAAAACGATGGGTAAAGAAATGGGAGGCGAACGACGGTCGGATACAGTTGAGGTCACCGTGAAGAAGTCGTCGGAGCTGAGCTCCGGCGAACTTCGAATTTTGGATTCTAAGCTACACTGATTAACTAAACACTAAACTAACAACTGGAATTAAAAGCTAACACTAAAACCTAACTAAAAAGCGATAAAGGGGCAACTCTTATACCTGGGGGCCACCAGGGAGCAGGACGGACGCCGGAGCTCCGCCGCGTCAAAATTGTCCTTCCTCCGGCCGATTCGAGGTGCTGGAGCACTCCCCCTGTCACGAGGAACGTCCCAGGAACGAAATCAGGGCTTTTGGATGGATTAAAATTAGCCAAAATGAGGAAGGGAGCGGAGCTTCTTATTTATAGACAATGTCCTAGAGCCTTATTGACCGGCGATTATTGCTTGATCCAATGAGTATCAAATTGATCCAAGTTATCGGCGGGTATCAGTGATGATCAGAGATCAATTCTTGTGAAGGAAGCGAGCTCGATCGATGGACGGGATGGCCGTATAAAAGGGATGAAATCCGGGGAAATGATAGTTCAGAGGTGCCAGGTCCCGGATGGGATAGTTGACCGGGTTGTCAACAAGGGCTGGCGCCCCATTGGTCCACGTCGGCCGCAAGAAGACAAAACAGGAAATTTTGCTCGAATTTGATTTATTTGACATAGTAAATGATTTTATTAGAAATTTCTTATAAAAATAAAATGTGTATTATTTTGTGTAGTATTTATTTATGATTTTTATTGAATTTTTTGAAGTGTTTTATTATATTTTATTTTAATAAAGTGTATATGTGTGTATTTACATGTATTTTGTATCTTTTAATTTTTTATTTGTTTATTTTATTTTATTAATTTATTGGCTTATTTTATAAATTTATAATTTATTTTTGTGAGTATAAAGGTATTTTTATTTAATTTTTATGAGTTTATTTTCATTTTTAAATAAATAGGGGTGGGTATATGTAGGTATAATTATAGGTCTTTTACCTATATATTGTACATACTTTATTTATTTAATGTATTTTCTTGATTTTTATTTTGGATTTACATTTTTAATAAGTTATGTAATATTACATTAATATAAAAGAAGGGAATAATTTAAGAATGTTTTCCCCTTTTATTTATGTACATACTTGATCATAGGTATTTTGCCTATTAACTTGCATAAGCTTATTTTATTTTATTAATTCTTTTTAGTTTTATTCTAATTTTAGTATATACATGTATTATAGACATTATTTACAAAATTCTAAAAATATAATTTGATAAAAATAATAAACAAGGAATATATTGAATATTTTAATCAGACAGGCTGCACAATGGGGGCCAAAAACCTAACTTTTGCAGATTGACTCCAAAAATTATGAAACCAATTTTAATAAATAGTTCTTGGAAAGATATATACAATTAAAGGTGAGTTTGGGTGATTTGGATTTTTATTTGCAAGATACGGGTCTGTGAAGTTGAGATTTTGGCTCTTTATTCTGTGTATAACATGTACACTGAGTATTATTTTTACGCAAACTCAATTTTGTATTTTTATTTACATTATTATCTACAACTTTTATGAACAAAGTTTCTTTGTTTGATGAATAAATAATTATGTACAAAATAGGTGTCAAAAATGCATAGATAAATGCATGAATACATGAGGTATTTATTATATACTGGCCCTTATCTCCCCCTACTTTGTTCCTTGTCGACCAATTCCATGCTGGCCTTGGTCTCGGGATTAGGGTCATAAAATATTTGCAATATTTTACTCCTTTTTTCTTTTCTTCTCTTTATTCTATAATTTTGGCA
Source organism: Ottelia alismoides (assembly GCA_037367405.1). NCBI lineage: Eukaryota > Viridiplantae > Streptophyta > Magnoliopsida > Alismatales > Hydrocharitaceae > Ottelia > Ottelia alismoides. Next base: position 146,390 of record JAZKJV010005618.1, read on the forward strand.
TTGAATACCTTATTTAATGTGTAATTAATACAATGAATGATGAATGCTATTATGTACAATTTGATGCTCTTTACATGCATTTGCTGGGGTTTTTGAGGCCAAAATGATAGAATAAAGGTGATGAAATGGAGATTCATCATCACTGCACATGACAAGGAGCTTCGAGAAGAAGCTTGGATTCATCATGCCACATGGGGGCCGATTACAGCTTCAGATGAGGCTCGGATCTTTCGAACCTAGTGGCGCAGAAGAAGGCTCAAGCGGGGTGATTGTGTGAGGCACGTGTGCTGCTCAGGGTTGCCCGATCTTTTATCAGGCGGTAGCTGTAGGTCATAGATGATCCTTCTCTAATGCGATGGTGATGAATGGTGTTGATCAAAGGTGATGGCTCACGACTGCTCAAGGCGAGGGGGGTTTTGCTTTATGCGTGACGGTGGAACCAATCTTGAAGGGAAGATAGGTGGCTATTGATCTACTCCATCTCTATTGACATATGATAGGAGGGGGAGCTCGATTGCTGCTCTAGACATGGAATGAGAAGGGCAGAATCAAGGTGATGGAACTCGAAGGAGGTTGTCGATGGAGATATGGCGGATTGGGTGCTGCTGCAATAGCCTCGATGCATCTTCAGAGGTTGATGGCAATATGGTCGTGCTCCACTGCTCCTAACTCCAATAAACACATGTCTGGAGGAGGATAGATAGCACGGGTGACTCCGTAAATGGGGCGATGATGCTCTGGCCATCTTTTGGTGGTTTGCGGTTGTGGGTTTTTGAAGACAGTGAAGGGGAAATGTTGCAAAGGGATTCTCTACCAGACCTCTAATACATGTAGGTGAAGGAGGGCTTGAAGATCCAAGCCTCTATCGTGCCATGATGTTTAAAGGAAGAGAAGAACGATGGTGCTCTTATACGAAGGATGGAGGAGAAGAAACATGGATCTAATCGATGCGAGATCAGAGATGGAGGGTGTGGAAGATAGAATAAGTGGGATGGTCAAAGATATGGCCATGATTGTCGATCGATAATGTCAATTTGGGCATGATCTGTGATTCCAGAAGATAGCATTTGGGGAAGAAGATGAAGAAATAAAACAAAACAACAATGAATAAAGAAGAATTTTAAAGAGGAAGAAGAAGAAGACGGCGAAGAAGGGAAGAGGTCACCTGAGATTGGTGGAAGGAGAAGGGGTTTGCGTCGGTGTGCTTCTCGTCTGAGGAACCTCGATTATCACCTCAGAGGTGCGGTGAAAGGACCTCGAAACTTTTATCAAAGGTGTGAATCTCTACTATGTGGGAGGATCCCCACGGATCTCACTCAGAAAAGAGAGGGGAACTGCCATCGCCTACAAAGACCCTATGAGGTCTAGCACTACTCGGTTGAGTGGGGGGGGGGGGCTCAAGCTGATGGCCGAACCCCTCTTATTTGGCAGATCGGGGTGATGAAGTGGTCGTTAGGTCTTCTCCGATGAAGGTGGAGGCAAGGGGGGTACATGGAGGAGAAGAGTGTGTGTGCGGAGTTGCGTCAGGCAGAGGCATCATGGTCAAGGACGGAGGATACAGAGGTAGAAGACAGGGTCTCGGTCGTTTGGTCAGCTGAGATTGAACAGTTGAGGACGCGACACGTGGTGATAAGATAAAATAAAATAAAAAGAAAAGAAATAAAAGATTAAAAACAAAAGATTAATTTGTCAGGATCATTGGATGAAGCACCCTTCATCTAATGATCCAGAAAATGGGCTAAAAAGTGGTGTTAAGTGGAGGCACGGGGCGACTCCAAGAGCTACCACATGTCGCTCTCGCAAAAATAAAAAATAAACTAAAATAAAATAAAATAATAAAAAATAGCAAACGATGTCAAACCAAAAAGTGTTCTTCATCAAAGTTGTTCATCTCGATGAGATCTACAACATTAATGAATGGACCAAAATCAAAAGATTCATCTGCACAAAGTGTATTTTTGGTGATATTCTATATATATAAAATACCAAATTTTTTTATGTTTTGCAATTTTTATGATTTTTAAATAAGATTAATTTCAAAGTAAAATCAATCAAATTCGGATACAGTTATCAGATAATTTAAGTCAAAGAGTTGATTTAATGAGATTGAGATAACCAAGACCTATATGGTATGTTGTCACGATTTATGCACACATCCTCTGACCAGAGATAGATGTGTTACTATAGGTATAAGTATGTACATTAGGCAGACCATTAGGTTGATGACATAATCAAGGTCTATATACCAGCGAGTTGGTGTGCATACGAGGGCATACGAGTAATACAATCTCTGAAATGGATCATACCGATTCATTACTGAATCGGAAGACGTGAGTTCACTCATGAGATATTGGGACCAACAAAATTTTCTTGATTTGGAAGCATTACATGATTTGTAGGTATGGTATATGCTTTTGGAAAGCATATGATTGTTATATGTCCGATAATCATCGAACCTTTTGTTCATCCAACTTTTATCCATTTCCTAAAGGTAAACATCCAAAGATAATAACAATGTTAACATCTGTTATGAATTTTTTGTACACTATCTTTCCTATACTATAAAAGTTTTAATTACAATATCATATTTAATCTTGTGCATTATCTAAAGATAACAACAAGGTCAAAAACTAAATATAGTTAAAAACAAGCATATTTCAAGTAATAATGGGTTACATTATTAGTCATGAAGACTAAGCCATTAGTCCTAAAGACTAAACTATTAGTCCTAAAGACTAATGTATTACATTCTTTTCATTAATCCTAAAGACTAAGCTATTAGTTTTAGAAACTAAACATAGTTAAAAACAAGCATATTTCAAGTAATAATGTATTACAGGTAAAAGTAGTTGGAAAAAACTCACAACCGAAGAAGAGTACTCTGGGTGTCGTCAAATAAAAGCCGAAAAAGGACCCGACAACATCGATGGAGGCTTCAAAAGGGAGGAGGAGCTCGGGCGGCGGCGGTAGGGGAGGAGGAGGCCGGAGTGACGGGTATGAGAAGTTTTATTTCTATTAGCATTTTATTTACATATTACTATATTACATATTATATATATTTATTGTATTATTTATTCGTATTTACATCTTTTTATTTTATTGGTCTATGTATGCAATCAATTGCATGTATACATATTATAGGTATAGTATACATATGTATTAAACTTCATTATTTATTTTAGATTTATTTTAAATGTTTTACTTTATGGTATATTTTTAATATTTTTTTCAAATATATATAATTATTTAAACATATATAAGGAGTAAATGCGAATAATTAAATAAAATAATATTATATACGCATGCCTTAGTATAAGGACACCCTAGAAACTGACCTTTGTACCTTAACTTCATTTTAAATGAAATCACATTCATTAGATAGATAATTTAATTTGCAACACAATAGAGGTGACTTTAGTTCAATTTGAGTTCATATGGAGTTGATATTGACCAATGAAGTTCTGTTTGTGGCTTTTTCATATGTGCGCATCATGGGCACTGTGCATGTAATGGATATTATTTTTTTTATAATTTTCTATATATTAGTATGTACAAGTTTTGTGTTGATTATTTTATCATTTGAAGTGTATATAAGTGTGAATAAAATAGTGTAAGTATATATATATATATATATTTACAACATATAAAACTAGGGTTCCTATGTGTATTTTGTAGAGTGTTGGACTCTTATCTCCCTCTACTTTATTCCTATTCGACCTAGCCAATATTTTACGTGGTCTCGGGGTTTAAGGTTATTAAGTATCTTTGATACTTCATTTATTTTTCTTTTCTTTATTCTTTAATTTTGGATTTAGTTACAAGTATTTATATGCTAATTACATATCAGTGTTAGATGTTAATTTATGTAAATTAGTGATGTTTACATGTATTTAGCTAGGGATTTGAAGCCAAAATAGGAGAATAAAGATAGATGAATAGCTGTTCATAACTCCTCGGTGCCTCGGTTATACAAAAAGATCTAATCTGTCATCTATGCTTCTTGTATTATACAAAATATCTAAGTTCCCGAACAGAGAGTGATTCTGCCCGTGGGAAAGCCACGGGAACTAATAAGCATCATAAATAAATAGAGGAGTGCTCATCTTATCATGTTGCATAATGTGCATGCTTCTTTATTTTCTTTGCCAACAACAAGTAAATAGTTAGACGCAGAATTCCATAATTACAATTCAGAAAAGAATCCAATCAAAGAACAATTAGTCCAAATCCGTCCCGCAATCAATTAATTAAGCTCACCCTCGACTTGGAATCGAGGGGGGAGGAAGAGGTCGTGATCACGATGCACGGCCTCCCTCTCCGGCTGCACCCACCTCCCCTCCCTCCTCACCATCCCCTTGTTCTCGTCCTGCCTCCAGTAGGGAGGCACCAGGTGCTCGTCCTTGAGGAAGTCGCACGCCTTGTTCACCAGCGCAGGGTCCCTCCCCACCGCCGGCGCGAACCCCTTCCCCTTCCCGTGGTACCCGTCCAGCAGATGCAGGTGCGCCTCCAGGTTGTGGCTGCACACCGGATCCATCGTCTTCTTCAGGAACGGCGACGCCGCGTGGTCCACCTCCAGCTCCTGCCCCACGTGGCTGTAGCACCACCACGGAGCCACCCGCTCCGCGACCCACCGCAGCACCGCCGGCACGCGCTCGTTGATCAGCACGCCGGGCACCTTCGGCACCGCGTCGTGCACGTTCACCACCCGCAGCACCTTCACACCGAGCGGCCCTTCCAATCTCTCCTTGAACTTCCCGTTCCCCACGCGCGGCCCCGAGAAGGAGTACACTGTCACCGGCACCTTCCTTTTATTATCGCCGGGCACCATGTTCACACCGCACTCCGCGATATCGTAAACGCTAAGGGTCGCCAGCGCGCTGCCGAGGCTGTGCCCGGTGAGAGACACGCTCACCTCTTCCCCCCTCATGGTGTGGTGCCGCACGAGTCGGCGCACCTCTGCGAGGACCTGATCGCGTGCGGAGGTGTGGCAGAACCCGCAAGTGGGGTCCTTGTCGGTGTAGAGGTCGACGAAGCCGGACTCCACCATCACTCGGGGATCGGGGCAGGGGATGCCCTCCGATGCCACGGGCCTCAGGAAATCGGAGAGGTCTGCGAGCCACTCGAGGTTCGTGACGGTTCCACGCCAAGCGACCACAATGTTGCGGCGGCCGATGCGGGAGGTCTCGGCATCGGTGGAGACCGCGACATATCCGATCCAATTCCCGGTCTCCGTCCACGTCTTGGGGCAACGGGACCGCTTGAGGAAGTTGGGGAGGCTGAGATTGGAGGTCGCGTAGAGGTACCGGGTGACCGTGTAGCCGTCGTTGCCCATCCCGAGCGACTCGAAGAAGCGGCGGCGGGGGTACTTGCAGGAGCCGCAGTACTTAGAGAATGGATCGTAGTCGAAGGCATCGTAGCAGGCTTGCGCCATCTCGCCGTATCGGATGAGCTCCGTGCGGAGGAGCGGGTCGATCGGGTCAAGAAGCCCCAACCAGTCGTCCTCCCCCGCAAGCTCGCGCCACCGTAAGGCCAGCGGTGTGCTCGGTACCCGCAGCTCCGGCCGTGTGGTGATGGAGGTGATCATGGTGGGCAGGATGGTGCTGCTGGAGACAGCTCCGGCGCTTAGCTTGGATGGCAATGAAGCGGGGCCGCGGGCGCTCCGGAGGGGGAGCGAGCGTGGAGCGGGCGGATGGGACGAAGGCTCAACCCTAGAAGTGGGGAAGTTGAATTGGGCTCGAGGGAAGGCGATGGCCATGAGAGCTGGAGAAGGATCACAGATGGAATGGGAAGAGGGGCCGTTGGTTGTGAGTTCGTTGGAATTGGCGGGAAGGGGAGGGCCTTATATATGTACAACCGCCAGAGGAGAGGAGGGTCGTAATTCAAAGGTATGCGATGTTGAAAACAATTTCAGAGCTGCCCAATGTTGGTCGCAGTTGGGCGTTGGAATTGCGGCGAAGAAGATGAGCTCTTTCCTGTGCACGTGAGATTTGGGTGCTGATTTGGTTATGGGTCCGCTTCGTCCTTTTCCCACCTTCTTCTGTGGTGGCTTGGGCCGGGGATCATCTGAGATGTTTCCTTGCTTAATTATATAAAAACATAGATGAAACACCTATATGTATATAAATAAAAGAGAGTTATATTTTTTAATTATTTTATTCTTTCATATTTTTAGAATATTTTCAATATCATATAGATTCTATTAAAAATACAAAACAAAAACAAAAACTCATTGAAATACATTAAAATAAAAAGAAGTATACAAAACATAGGCAAAATACCTGAACCTATACCTATACAATTCATATATCTATTTATTTAAATATGCAAATAAACTCATAAAAATCAAATAAAAATATATTTATACTCACAAAAATAAGTTATAAATATATAAAATAAGAAAATGAAATAATAAAATAAAATATACAAAATAAAAATAAAAATACACAAAGCATAGGTAAATATACCTATAAATACACTAATAAAAATTAATTACTAATAAATAAAGCCAAAAAATAAATAAAAATTATGTTAAAATACTACATAAAATAATAAACATTTTTTATTTTATACTCGAAAAATAATAAAATCATTTACTATTTTAAATTTATTATTTTCGAATAAAACCCTCTGTTTTGTCCTTTAGCGGCTGACGTGGACCAATCTGCGCGCGACCTTCGTTGACCTCTGGTCAACTATCCCATCTGCTGCTCTGAGTCGTCAGACCTGTTGAATCCCCATTTTTCTTGCATTTTTCATGGGTGTCTCGTCCATCGATCACACTTGCTTCCTTCACAAGAATTGTTCCTGGTTCATTGTACAATCACGCCAACATCTTAGATCGCTTGTACATACACCTGATCCATCGATAATCACCGGTTAATAAGGGTGCCCAGAAATGTTTATAAATATCCCAGCTCCCCCTCCTTGGCAAATTTGGTCAATTCTACTCTCCTCCCTTCCTCGTATTCGGTCCTAGGAGTTTCCTTGTGACAGGAGGGACCTCTTGGTGCCTTGAATCGGTCGGAGGAGGTGGGAGCTGCTCCCACGGCGGAGCTCCGATGACGCCACACTCCCTGGTTCCTGACGGGTCGCTAAATACGATGATTAATTTTGTCACGTTGTAGCACGTGTACTAAGCGATTCGGTCAGAACCGAGAGAAGATCTCCGTGAAGAGTGTCTCGGCTTAATTTATATCCCGGGCAAGTCCGGGGTCGAGCACAGGGAGGCAAAGGAACAACTTTGGGTTAATTTGAAAATTAGGTTTTAGATTTCCAGTGCGATTTTTTTTATAATTTTTTATGCAAATAGAATGCAAATGCAAGTGAATTACAACACTAAGAAAACACACAACAAGGCCAAATTAATTTTAATGTCTAATTAGTCCAATTTAGCCAAATTATATTTTTCCTAGAGTCCTAATCCAGAGATGAATGCAAGGTACTTATTTTGGAATTTTATGGGTTAAAATGCAATAAATAAAAATGTACACTTTTTATGGGTTTTTTTGCAATTTATCATACAAACAATAAGCAAAAATTATGAAAAAATTACTGAAACTAAAAATGATGCAAGGAAGCTACAGTAATTTTTTTGGAATTTTTGACAAGTTATGAATTTTTTATGGATTTTTTAGTGAAAATAGAGTGACAGTGAGTACATAATTTTTAATAAATCCACATTGTCAAATTATTCAGAGTGCGAATTATTTTAGAAAGATATTTAGATAAGCAATAAGAGTTGAAATTTTGCAAAAAGGATATACGTGGATTTAATTAAAAATCAAATACTAAAAACACTCTACAATTTATTTCAGGCACAAGACATCTCCAATTTAGATGAAATTTGGTTAATACGTTAATCACATATCAAGGCATCATCTTAAATTTTTGTGGAATTTTTAGAGCAACCGTGTGTGAGATATAAATTTAATGGCACATAATGGGTAAACTATGCAAAATTTCAGTTGAACAATTTTAATTATTTACCCACAACTCACAAAAATAAAAATAAATAGCCACAATGTAGAGAATTAGTTGCTCAACATGAAAGCATTTTTCATTGAATATAAAGATGCATAAACAAGGTCCAAATTAAAGTGCGAACACAGGGGTGTCTTTGCAAAAAGAGAAACTGGAATTACAACTTAAACTTATGCACAGGGACCTTTTTGAAATTACAGAAACATGAAATATTAAAACTACAATTTTCACAAATAATATTTTTCACCTTCTTCTTCGTACAGGCGTGAGCGGCTTGAGAAGGGAGGAATATGGGGCGGCGCCGCTGGTGGGAGCTCGCCGCGCGAGGAGGGGCGGCGCGACCTGGGCTTCGACGGAGAGGACGGGGGCGCGACGTCGATGTAAACTGGGCGGCCGAGGCACGGGGCGGGCGGTGGCGCCGCTGGGAGAGATGCGGGGTCGCGGAGGAGGGAGCGGGCGGTGGCGCCGCTGGAAGAGGAGCTGCTGGCCGCGTGTCGGCATTGTTGCGACGGCGATGGCGGCGGGGAGGCCGCGAGAGAGGGCGGAGGCCGCCGGCTGGTAGTGGCGGGGATGAGCGGCGGCGGTGGAAAGAAGGAGGGGGCGGCGGCGGTGTCGCTGCTGCTCCCTTCGGCTGTATCTTTTTTTATTATTTTTTTGATTTTTTTTCTGATGTAATAAAAGACTTTTTTTTTGTTTTGATTGTTGTATAATTTTTTTTTATTTTTTTTAAAACAGGGAATGAACATGATGGGAAAAAAAGGAGTTGGTGGTGGTGAGGATGATGAACTAAATAAATGAGATTTTGGGTGGTGAATGTGATAAAAAAATTTGCAAATGAAATAACAAAGATGACAAAATGAAAATAAAATTACCTACGATGGACGGTCGCCTATGATGTGCTCACGAGAGCACAATCTTCGCTCGAATCGCCGGCGAGCGATGAGCTCGAGCAGCACGCGGAGGCGGCTGCGATGTTGGCCAAAAAGCCAACGGATCTCACCGGAGAGAGGGCCGTCGTCGCTCTACTGCGGTTGCATCGCTATCACCGATTAAACTCTAGGAACTAGGCTCTCCTCACATAAAGATGGATCAAAGGTAAAAATGAGGAGAATGGTATGTATATAAAGAAGAAAAAAATAGAAGTTAGAATTAAGATGGAGTGGGATGGAGGTTAATAAAATGGTGCAGTTGAATTAGAAGTTAGAAAATATGGTGGAGTAATGGAGTTGAATTGGTGGTTATTTTAAAATAAAATAAAATAAATAAATAAAATAAAGTTGGCTACTTTAATTACAATAAAATAAAAAAGAATAAAATAGATAGTGGAGAATTTACAAGGGAAGACAAACAACATGTAACATTTTTTTACTTTTCTAATATGTAATTTTTTTTGTCTTTTTAATAAGAGATATTTACAACGAAAAAATACAATAAAATAGGATAATTAAAATACAACACAAGTTTGATTTTTTTTGTATTTTTAGTAATTAAGAAAGATACAATAAAAATTAAAGAAAGAATGAATATATACATGGTATACAATGTACATCTAGGTCCCAAAACCCAACTTTTGCAAACAAGCTCCGATTTTAATGAAACCACTTCCGTTGGATAGATAATTTTCTTACTTGAACTTTAAAAGTGAGTTTGGTGAATTTGGAGCTCATACGGAGCGGGAATTTAGCTTGGAAGTTGGACTTTACAGCTTTTTCTCTTTGGGATCTAGGAGCATTTATTTGAGATGAAATTTGTTTTATATTTTTGTATTTTTATATACATTTTTATAAACAAGTTAGAGAAAGAATTAGGTAAAAAAGAGTTGAAATGAAATTATTAAAAATACATGAAGTTTTGGGTTATTTACATGTATAAAACTCCTTTGATTTTGCGGCTTTTTATTGTTAATTCATTTTGTACAATCTTATATACAATAATTAGTGTATTTTATTTACAAGAGTTATTTTGTTAATTTATGGATTTTATGGACATTTATTTGGGATTTTACTCAGGGATTTTACTAAGATCAAGATATTGCGATGATGAATCGTGGATTCATCACCCCCCTATACTTAAACTTTGCTAGTCCTCGAGCAAATAAAGAATGAATAAGTTGGGTTAACCCCTGACTGTGCATGTGAATACAAGACTTGATCCGTTCAAGAACTCTCGGTTTTAGAGATCCTAAAATTCTAAGCTGAACCAAGCTCTAGTCAAAAGGTACCCAATTCCCCTAATCATCAGACTCTCTTTGTATACATATATATAAGGGATATGACTTTAAGTGTTGACCGCAGTTACAAGAGTAGAGTCACAACGTCACACAAGGTTCCAGTCCAAGAGACTCTCCTAAGGACCCGATCCTCAACACTAGGGAATAAACCATTTCTTGCAACCAATCCACCGTCTCTTTAGTTGTCAGACTTGAAAGTGTAGATGGAAGGCCAGATGATGGAGGGCATAGGATTGTGTCATTTCTTCTCTCCCTCTCATTGGAACAAGGATCCTCTCAAGTTCCTTATTACGCAATGCATATTTTTGGTGTTGATCAGTGCGTCCGTCAAGAGAAGTTGGAGCCGTCTGCACTTGTTTTCCTGGGAGTACACCGGGGTATGCCTTTTTGAATACCTATCGTACCTTCTACACCCAGACTTGTAGCATTTACGATGCAGAGCCCTTTTTTTGGTGCAAGCCCGACTCTTGATCCTAATAGCGGTGGTCCAAGTGGACACTTTGAAATGGTTGGGAGCGCTCGCCTTTGGTGGAAGATCTTTAATATTTGACTTTGTGGAATGAGAGCTTTTCTTTGATATTTCATTGCTTTGTAATATTTGTGGCTAGCTCCACTGCTTTTACCAAGAGTTGGCGCACACTGATCAACAATTTTTTTATTTTATCACACCCTGGCACATAGGTAAATGTCAAGAGATAGTACAAGAATCATGTTCTCATACTGGCTAAATGTGCTGACACTCAGGTTTCATGAAGCCTTCATTGATTTTATCCCATCCTCGAGCATCATCAAATCAAGTCCAAACTCAAATCCCTCATCCCAGTTCCTCAAGTGAAATTTCAACTCATCTCATCATAACTGCAGTCGTGTATGTGAGGTGCTGATCATATTCTTAAGGTAGAGACTAAGCATGCAATATAGCATACAATTCTTTCAAACTAGGGAAATGTGAATAATTAAGTCAAGGACCCTAATGACTAAGGCTGGTTAACTAAAAATCTCAAGACCTCATAAACCAAGTGTTCTTGAACATCACTAGTCTTGTGTGAAAGTGAATTGTGTCAGGGATTAAACCAACTTATTAGTTAGTTTTTTTAGTTAGTTTTTTTATGATGATTGATTGATTTTTTTAAGTTTTAGAAAAAGTTTTTTTTTCAAAAAGTTTTTTTTGATAAACAAAGGCAAAGAAGTTTTTTTTGTTAGAAAAGTTTTGCTTTTTTTTTGAAGAGTTTTTTTTAAAAAGATAGGTAAATAAGAAAAGACTTTTTTTTGAAAAAGTTTTTTTAACGAGGATTGTTTTGAAAAGTTTTTTTAGCAAATAAGGAAAAAGAGTTTTTTTAGGAAAAAGTTTTTTTGTTTTTGTTTTGTTTTGTTTTGTTTTTTTACCCACCCCATAATTATTGTATAATATATACAAAAATACGTGAAAGTACGAGGTATGGGTAAAGTATATATGTAATATATACACGCCCCCTATACTTAGCTTGTGTTATGTCCTCATGGCACAGGAAGCGAGAAAAAGACATAGCTCGTGCTAAGCGTAGGATGGCTAAAATAATAAAAAGTACAGAAGTTGATCCGCCCCCCTATACTTAGGCTCTAGTCAGCCTAAGTGTAGAAGAAGAGCAAAAATGGGGCAGATGAGGTCAAGAGGAGAAATGAATGAGTATATACACATGGTGGGCATCGGCTCCCCCTATACTTAGGCTCTTGGTAAGCCTAAGTATAGGACAAGAGTAAGTGTAAGAACCGATGTGATCTGGAGAATATACAAGGAAGGGAGAATGTACAAGAGTGATTGAATCTTCTAAGATGCTGAATCTGTATGCTGCATCTTCATGACGAGTAATATGATGTATCTGCTCTTTGCTCACTCTGCATGAAGTTGATGACCTCGACTTGGACTAACTGCTCTTTCGAATCAACAAAATGCTTCAACAGTTGTCCATTCACCACATGAGACTATGCACCATCTGTGAGATCAGCTATCTCTACACTTCCATTCTCGTGCACTTTCTTAACCACAAAGGGACCCGTCCATTTAGATTTGAGCTTCCCATGGAACATTTTCAACCTGGCATTGAACAACCATACCTTTTGCCTAGGGACAAAGGTTTTGCACCTAATGTGCTGATCATGCCATCTCTTTACTTTGTCCTTATAAATCAAACTGTTGTCATAAGCCCTGTTTCGGATTTCCACGAGCTCGTTCAAGTTCAAGTCTCGGCAAAGCTTCCCTAGGTGACAACTCCAATTAATCTTCTTATTTTCCCATTCGGATTTATGAATCAATTCTGCGGGCAAATGGCATGGCTTGCCATAGATCATTCTAAATGGTGAAGTACCCAATGATGTCTTGTAGACTGTCCTATAGGCCCATGGAACTTGGTCCAAGAGCTGAGACCGGTTCTTCCTATCGGGACGAACCAATTTCTGCAAAATACTCTTCACCTCTCTGTTCGAAACCTCTGCCATGCCGTTGGACTGTGGGTGGTAAGGACTAGTAACTCTATGCTCAAATCCATAGTCCTTAGCTAAAGATCTCATATCCCGGTTCACGAAGTGGCTACCCCCATCAGATATCAAAACTTTTGGCACCCTGAACCTAGCAATAATATGGTCTCTCACAAACTTACAGACAGTCTTGGTTTCTGCGGTTTGGGTTGGGATAGCCTCCACCCACCTGGATAAATAATCAACCTCCAACAATATGTACTCATGTCCTTGGCTGTTGGGAAAGGGACCCATAAAATCTATGCCCCATGCATCAAAAACATCACAAATAATTATCCGTTTCATGGGCATCTCATCTCTCTGTCCAACTGTCCCTCCCATCCTTTGACAAATCGGGCACGATCGTACAAAATCAATGGCATCTCTAAACACGGTCGGCCAATACAATCCACATTGAAGTACTTTGTAAGCGGTTCTCTTTCCCGAATGGTGTCCTCCAGCCTCAAGTGAATGACAATATGTGAGGACACTCTAGTATTCCTCCTGAGGAATACACCTCCAAACACAATCCGGTCCTTCACAGAAAAGGAAAGGATCGTCCCAGTGGTATCTCCTCGAATCCGACTTCAATCGATCAATGCTGCTCCTAGTCCAACCATGGGGAACCTGCTTGGAGACAAGATAGTTCACCATGTTGGCATACCACGGGAGGGAGTCAATAACACAAATTGACTCATCTGGAAAGGTCTCTCTAGTCCGCTCATGATCAGGAGAATCCTTAAGTTCAATCCGAGAAAGGTGATCAGCCACAACATTCTTCACTCCAGGTTTATCTTTTTTCTCCAAATCAAATTCTTGGAGGAGTAAAATCCACCTAAGAAGACGCGCCTTCACGTCCTTCTTTTCCATTAAATATCGAATAGCTGCGTGATCAGTATAAATTGTCACCTTAGAGCCCAAAATATATGATCTGAACTTCTCGAGGGCCCATACTACCGCGAGCATTTCCTTTTCAGTCACTGTATAATTTTTCTGTGTAGGATCTAATACTTTGCTCGCATAGTGAATCGCAAACGGAATCCGTTCTCGCCGTTGTCCTAACACAGCTCCTATAGCGAAATCTGAAGTGTCAGTCATGATCTCAAAGGGGAGAGACCAGTCAGGATCTTGTAGGATAGGCGAGGCACAAGTCTTCCTCTTCAAGAGCTCAAAGGCCTCCAGACACCTGTGATCTACAATGAACTCTGTGTCTTTCCCCAAGAGCTCAGTCAGTGGGCGTGCGATCTTTGAAAAATCTTGAATGAATCTCCTATAGAATCCAACATGCCCTAAGAATGACCGCACTGACTTCACGTTGGTAGGTGGATCGAGTTTCTTGATCACCTCCACCTTGGCAGGGTCAACCTCCATTCCCCTTTTGGAGATGACATGCCCCTACACGATACCCTCCGTCACCATAAAGTGACTCTTCTCCTAGGAGAGTACCAGATTCACCTCTCTACACCTCGTGAGGACTTGGTCTAAGTGCGCTAAACATGTATCAAAAGAATCACCATGGACCGAGAAGTCATCCATGAATACTTCCAAGAAATCTCCCACCATCTCGGCAAATATGGCTATCATGCACCGCTGAAATATGCCCGGGGCATTGCAGAGCCCGAATGGCATGCACCTGAAAGCATAAGTACCAAATGGACATGTGAATGTGGTCTTTTCCTGGTCCTCAGGGGCTATGGCCACCTGGTTGTAGCCTGAGTACCCGTCAAGAAAACAGAAGAACTCTTTCCCTGCTAGTCTATCCAAGATCTGATCAATAAAAGGTAAGGGAAAGTGGTCTTTCTTGGTCGCAGCATTCAGGCGCCTGTAGTCAACACAGACGCGCCACGACGTGGGTACTCGTGTCGCGATCTCTACCCCCTCCTCGTTGGTGACCATCTGAATTCCCGACTTCTTCGGGACAACATGAAGTGGGGCCACCCACTTGGAGTCAGAAATAGGGTATATGAACCCTGCCTTGCACCATTTCTCAATTTCTTTCTTTAATATTTCTCGTAGATTGGGTTAAGTATCCTTTGGAACTCACGGGAAGGTCTCACATTATCCTCAGTAAAAATGTGGTGCGAGCAGAGAGCGGGGTTGATGCCCACGAGATCCAACACTGTCCAGCCTATTGCTTTGCGGTTCCTCTCTAAGACCTCTAACAACCTAGACTCCTGTTCTAAAGTCAAGTCTGAGCTAATGATGACAGGATATCTCTCTTTGGGTCCCGCAAGAAAGGCATACTTGAGTGTAGGAGGTAGTGATTTCAGTTCTGGCAATGTGGTATCATCAAGCAGATCTGGCTGAACTGAATCTGAATTTGGTTCCATGCTGCATGAAGGTGGGCTAAGCTAAATAGT
The DNA here is from genome assembly GCA_037367405.1 of Ottelia alismoides. NCBI lineage: Eukaryota > Viridiplantae > Streptophyta > Magnoliopsida > Alismatales > Hydrocharitaceae > Ottelia > Ottelia alismoides. The sequence continues at coordinate 161,453 of JAZKJV010005618.1, forward strand.
ACTCACCACCAAATCAGAAGTATCGGGAGTCGGATCGTCAAAAATATCCAAACAATCGGCAAAAGCCACGTCCTACTAGTCATCTATGTCCCATGATTGTTCCGAAGAGGATGGAACTAACAGATCCGGATGGATCACTAAGTCATCATGAGAATAGGTTGATGCATCTCTAGTAAGATCAGACAACACCTGGCAAACTGCATCATGCACTATATCCTCTCCAGATGAAATGGTCTCGCTCTGTCCTGAAGGAATCTGTCCCCAAATCCCAACTGTGCTAATCAAACTGTAGTCTGCCTCTGAAGATGAGTACTCTGTGCTACTCTCTGAATCGGGTCGCTGACACTTGGTTTGCTTCATCTCAAGGTTCACTTCTCCACCTGGAGAACGGAACTTCATCATTCCCGTACCATAATCGAAAGCTGCACATGCGGTCCTAAGGAAGGGTCGCCCGAGAATGATCTGAGATTCTCTCCAATGATTGGGGGTCTCCATGTCCAAGACTGTAAAGTCCACCTGATAGTTCTGCCCCTCAATCGAGATAACGACGTTCTTCATTTCTCCCTTAGGTCTCTTCATTGAACGATCTGCGAATTGGAGTAAAGCTCTAGATTTGCGAAGTGGTCCCAACTCCAATTTCTGATATAAGGCTAAGGGAAGTAAGTTGATCGAAGAACCGTTATCTAAGAGTGTGCGTGCAAACGCAATGTCGTCAATATGACTCTCCACATAGTGAGCATCCATGTCTCTCTTTTTCTTTGGCAAAGTCTGATTCTTGAGACAATAGGTTGTGGCTACTGATAAGACATGTGTCTTTATATTTCGGTCATCTTTCTTCCTGCTAACCCTTGTAGGTGTGCATCTCACCTTAAGGTATTTTTGGAATGCAGGATGGTTAGCCACATATTCATCAAATGGCACCTTCACAGTGATGTTTTCTTTACAAAACCGTGCCATATCGAGGTCATCTTTCTGAATCTTTTTGATGCACTTTCCTGCCGTAAGAGCACGGGGGAAAGGGATTGAAGATAGGGAAACAGAGGATGAAGAGTCTGAATCATGAACTGAAAGATCATTCTTTGACTTAACGGAAACAGAGTTCTTCATACAAGAATCTTTTTGATGCAACATGGAATCAAAATCAAAACTATCTACTAAAGGTTGTGGAATAGAAGCTGGAGTGGTATCCGCCACAACCGGAGATGCAAGGTCCTCCGTAGACTCAGAAGAATATCCATGCTGACGATGATGCGTACGTGCTCTCCTCCTCCTCTCGGCTCCCTGAGTGGAAATCCTTGAATGGTGCTGACGGGTTCCGAAATATGATGCCTCTCCTCCTCATCCTCTGAAGACTCCTCAGGTAGAGCTCCAGAGATGCCCCTCCTCGTGTCCCTCGCCCGGTCAGGTACGGCCACGGTCCTTCCGCTCCTGAGTGACATGTGGTTAGCCTTGTCATACGAAAGAATCTCATGTTCAGATTTAGAAAATGCTGAATAGTATACCTGACCAAAGTGCTGCTGAGAACTAGAACGGTTGAGGCTATTGTGGTTAGCCTGAACTTGGGCTGGGATAGAGGTAGAGGGTGCAGTCTTCTCGTCTCGCCATCTGGACAGGCGGTTGACATCCACCCATAAGTCTTGAATATCGTTCCTGTAGGAACGTAGCTCGTCGAGTATCTGCTGCTGAATATCCATGGGACTAGACGATGAAGGAAGTGGATAAGACTGGGAAGAAGAACGGGAAGACTGGCCCTGCTAGCCAGTGTACTGCCTCTGCTGCTGCTGCTGGGGTTGCGGGCCCTGCTGGCCCGACTGGTGATGGCCCTGTCGGCCATACTGCTGGTACTGCTGCCTCTGCTGCTGGGGTGGATGGAATCCAGGGCTCTGCTATGAAGGAGGTGGTGCAGAGGTGAATGCGGTGTTATGAAAGGTCGGGGGACGCTGATAGGTCTGTCGGTCTCCCGTACTTCCCTGCCTGGCAGGGTCCTGAGTATACCATATCCCATTTACCTCCCAAACTTGTGGAGGCTCCTCCTGGACTCTCTGCTACTGGAGGTGGCTGCTGGAAAGAGTGGGTGTAGGATTGGTCCTGCTCCCACGGTTGGGGTTTCCTTGACACCAACTGCTCCTGAACATGGTGAACTCGGTATATGGGAGCAGAGGGTGCAGTCACGGCGGGTATCCGTATCTTAGATACCTTCTCAGTCAACTCCTCCATCTGTTTTGGAAGTTTGGAGACGCTCTGGTCTAACTCATCAATTCTCCTGTCGATCCTCTCGACTACAGTAAGCTTGTCAGCAAGGAGTCCCATGCTAGGGATCACGTCCTGAGAGAGATCGACTACAACTGCTTTTCCCCCTCCAGATGAGAGTGAACTGGGGGATGGTGTATAGGCCCTGCTGGCCATCTGTGAGCGGCTAGTTTCAGCCATCTGCTCGAATACCATCCAGACGGTATTTGCTCCTCGTGATGTGTAGCTGCCTCCACAGGCAGCGCTCACTAAACCCTGCATCTCAGGGTTGAGACCAGTGAAGAAGGATTGGACCAAGATGTTATCATCTAAATTGTGACAGGGACACTTCTGCAGGATGTCCTTGAATCTTTCCCAAGCATCACAGAAGGCTTCATGGGGTAACTGGGAAAAACTCGTAATTCGCATCCTCATCATGTTAGTTCTACTCAAAGGGTAGAATTTCTTTAGGAATAGGTCCTTGAACTGGGCATAAGTGGTGACGATGATTCCAAGATTCTTTACCCAATAATCGGCTTTTCCACCCAAGGCAAATGGAAGGCCTTTGAGCCTAATATAATCCTGGCTAACATTATTATGTTTGAGATTAGCACAGATGAGCTCAAAGTCCCTTAAGAATGCATATGGCTCCTCAGAAGCATTCCCATCAAAATATGGCAGCAAGTTCAGAAAATGCGGCTTCAATTCAAAGTCAACAGTGGGTTCGGCCGGACTCAAGTAGTTATGAATTTGATATTGTCCAGGGTTGTATGCCGCATCCATTGGTGGTTCGACCCCAACATGTAACTGAGCTCTCAGTAATGCATGTTGCTGCTCAGATGCAGCTAATCGGGCAAGTATCATTCTCATTGGGTCTTCATGGTTCTCTTCTTCCTCTTCTTTTTTCTTTGGCATTTTACTTGAATCTTCTTTATGTCCTGAATCAACAATGTGTTCTTGATTAGAAGAGGATTTATGAATCATGATATTCTCACCAAGGCGATGGTCTTCCTCGGTGAGGTGGGAAGAGAGAAAGGGAATGGTTTGAGAGTAACCATCCCGAGAGTGAGTGATCCTGGGCTCAAGAGGGTCATGAGTCCAGGTTGGTCCAAGTTGCGCTTGGACCTTTGAAGACATACTTTTTGAAGGGTTCAACGAGAGATTTGCAAAGTCCGAATAAATAACCCCCCAATCAGTCATCTTCAATGTCAAAAGAACTGATTAGATCACGATAGTCAATGAGGCACTAGTTCTACGGTGCACGTAAATGTGCGGAGTGAACTCACACAATACAAACACAATTCAAACCCTCAATTTCACCAACTCAACACGTGATGGCCGTAAGGGTTCGGCCGAATTATCTGGTCAATTTTAGTTGGTGAGAATACAATCTTGGAAAGATTAACGAGTTGTTAGGTGCCCGTATTTTCCTACAGACTGGATCGGTTCTTACGACTAGTTTGACCTACTTTCAGCCAGTACAGGAGTAAGTACGGACCGTATAAATACGGCTACCCATTCCTTGAGGACTAAGACGTCCTCTAAACCTCCCACTCTACTAAGGAAGTCCGGACCGTTTACCGGCTACCCGTAAATCCTCACTGAAAAGTAGCTAATCGCCTAAAAAGAAAGAACCAGTAGTAAGTAAGAAATCCAGGCTTGGCCCTATCCTAGGGTCGTCTCTCTCTCACTTGCAAGTAAATCAAACAATGAGGGCTTTATGCACCCGAGAACAAAGGTTCTTTTTATTCCAATTAATTAAATCGACCTGCTCAATTCAGTCCCAATTTTAGAGTTAGGTTATCACTTGAAATTTATGTGAACTCACAAGCACGTCTACCGTTCAGTCCCAATTTCCTTTTGACCTTAAGTTGTAAAACAAGAGGGAAATTGGAAATCGGAATGCAAATGAGAAACTATGATGCATGCTCAGAAGAAGGTATACTTACAGTGAATCCCAGCATTCTTCATGCGTTATGCAGAACAGAATTTATAAATATTACACTAAATGCATGCAGATCGAGAAAACCGCACCTAAACAATATACTATTAGCAGGGAAGAATTGATTGAAATTGAGCTAAGTAGTACGTGTCTATGTGCGTCTCATTATGAATCTTATAAGATATGTGAATCTTCTAAGATATGTGTGGCCTAATTTACGATGGGCACAAACAAATTTGATTCTATACTACCGTGTGCCTGATCCTAAATTTCGCCACTCAAGTCGAGCCCCACCCTCACCGGAGAGTGAAACAGGCTCGACACACCACAAATAATGTCTAAGTCTTTTTATACGCGCGAGCTCTCAAACAAGAGCCGCTATAAATGAGCAAGCTAAATCATTACAATAATTTACAAAATTTCTCTAAAAAATAAATTGCTTTTCCTCGCTCTTCAACAGTCTGCACGCGTCGCGTCCGTCGACCTCCGATGCACTCCAAGTCCACTGGGCCCCTCGCAAGGAAAATGAAATTTATATTAGAGAGATAAACAACAAGATATATACAAAAATATGAAGAGAAATAATTGCAAAAAATGAAATAAATACAAGTGGCTCGGGGGTCAGACTACCCGAGTAAAGAAAATCTAAATCTAATTTTTTAAATTAATCCCTAAGCCGTTTGCCTCCCCGACAACGGCACCATCTGACGGATCGCTAAATACGATGATTAATTTTGTCACGTTGTAGCACGTGTACTTAGCGATTCGGTCAGAATCGAGAGAAGATCTTCGTGAAGAGTGTCTCGGCTTAATTTATATCCCGGGCAAGTTCGGGGTCGAACACAGGGAGGCAAAGGAACAACTTTGGGTTAATTTGAAAATTAGATTTTAGATTTCCAGTGCGGTTTTTTTATAATTTTTTATGCAAATAGAATGCAAATGCAAGTGAATTATAACACTAAGAAAACACACAACAAGACCAAATTAATTTTAATGTCAAATTAGTCCAATTAGCCAAATTATATTTTCCTAGAGTCCTAATCCAGAGATGAATGCAAGGTACTTTTTTTGGAATTTTATGGGTTAAAATGCAAGAAATAAAAATGTATACTTTTTATGGGGTTTTTCGTAATTTATCATACAAACAATAAGAAAAAATTATGAAAACATTACTGAAACTAAAACATGATGCAAGGAAGCTACAGTAATTTTTTCGGAATTTTTTGACAAGTTATGAATTTTTTATGGATTTTTTAGTGAAAATAGAGTGACAGTGAGTAAATAATTTCTAATAAATCCACATTGCCAAATTAATCAGAGTGCGAATTATTTTAGAAAGATATTTAGATAAGCAATCCAGTAGAGTTGAAATTTTGCAAAAGGATATACGTGGATTTAATTAAAAATCAAATACTAAAAACACTCTACAATTTATTTCAGGCACAAGACATCTCTATTTTAGATGAAATTTGGACAGTAAGTTAATCACATATCAAGGCACCATCTTAAATTTTTGTGGAATTTTTAGAGCAACCTTGTGTGAGATATAAATTTAATGGCACAAATTGGTTAACTATGCAAAATTTCAGTTGAACAATTTTAATTATTTACCCACAACTCAGAAAAATGCAAATAAATAGCCGCAATGTAGAGAATTAGTTGCTCAACATGAAAGCATTTTTCATTGAATATAAAGATGCATAAACAAGGTCCAAATTAAAGTGCGAACACAGGAGTGTCTTTGCAAAAAGAGAAACTGGAATTACAACTTAAACTTATGCACAGGGACCTTTTTGAAATTACAGAAACATGAAATATTAAAACTACAATTTTCACATATAATTTTTTTCACCTTCTTCTTCGTACAGGCGTGAGCGGCTTGAGAAGGGAGGAATACGGGGCGGCGCCGCTGGTGGGAGCTCGCCGCACGAGGAGGGGTGGCGCGACTTGGGCTTCGACGGAGAGGACGGGGGCGCGACGTCGATGTAAACTGGGTGGCCGAGGCACGGGGCGGGCGGTGGCGCCGTTGGGAGAGATGCGGGGTCGCGGAGGAGGGAGCGGGCGGTGGCGCCGCTGGAAGAGGAGCTGTTGGCCGCGTGTCGGCATTGTCACAGCGGCGAAGGCGGCGGGGAGGCCGCGAGAGAGGGCGGAGGCCGCCGGCTGGTAGTGGCGGGGATGAGCGACGGCGGTGGAAAGAAGGAGGGGGCGGCGACGGTGCCGCTGCTGCTCCCTTCGGCTGTATCTTTTTTTTTGATTTTTTTCTGATGTAATAAAAGACTTTTTTTTGTTTTGATTGTTTTATAATTTTTTTTAATTTTGTTTAAAACAGGGAATGAACATGATGAGAAAAAAAAGGGGTTGGTGGTGGTGAGGATGATGAACTAAATAAATGAGATTTTGGGTGGTGAATGTGATAAAAAAAATTGTAAATGAAATAACAAAGATGACAAAATGAAAATAAAATTACCTACGATGGACGGTCACCTATGATGTGCTCACGAGAGCACGGTCTTCGCTCGTATCGCCGGCTAGCGATGAGCTCGAGCAGCACGCGGAGGCGGCTGCGATGTTGGCCAAAAAGCCAACGGATCTCACCGGAGAGAGGGCCATCGTCGCTCTACCGCGGTTGCGTCGCTGTCACCGATTCAACTCTAGGAACTAGGCTCTCCTCACATAAAGATGGATCAAAGGTAAAAATGAGGAGAATGGCATGTATATAAAGAAGAAAAAATGGAAGTTAGAATTAAGATGGAGTGGGATGGAGGTTAATAAAATGGTGGAGTTGAATTAGAAGTTAGAAAATATGGTGGAGTAATGGAGTTAAATTGGTGGTTATTGTAAAATAAAATAAATAAATAAATAAAATAAAGTTGGCTACTTTAATTACAATAGAATAAAAATGAATAAAATAGATAGTGGAGAATTTACAAGGGAAGACAAACAACATGTACACATTTTTTTTACTTTTCTAATATGTAATTTTTTGTCTTTTTAATAAGAGATATTTACAACAAAAAAATACAATAAAATAGGATAATTAAAATACAACATAAGTTTGATTTTTTTGTATTTTTAGTAATTAAGAAAGATACAATAAAAATTAAAGAAAGAATGAATATATACATGGTATACAATGTACATCTAGGTCCCAAAACCCAACTTTTGCAAACGAGCTCCGATTTTAATGAAACCACTTCCTTGGATAGATAATTTTCTAACTTGAACTTTAAAAGTGAGTATGGTGAATTTGGACTCATACGGAGCGGGAATTTAGCTTGGAAGTTGGACTTTATGGCTTTTTCTCTTTGGGATCTAGGAGCATTTATTTGGGATGAAATTTGTTTTGTATTTTTGTATTTTTATATACATTTTTATAAACAAGTAGAGAAAGAATTAGGTAAAAAGGAGTTGAAATGAAATTATTAAAAATAAATGAAGTTTTGGGTTATTTACATGTATAAAACTCCTTTGATTTTGCGGCTTTTTATTGTTAATTCATTTTGTACAATCTTATATACAATAATTAGTGTATTTTATTTACAAAAGTTATTTTGTTAATTTATGGATTTTATGGACATTTATTTGGGATTTTACTCAGGGATTTTACTAAGATCAAGATATTGGGATGATGAATCGTGGATTCATCAGTTCCCACCAGGTATTAGAGCACCTTTTAATGCTTTCTTAGATAGGTTTTCATTCCAGCATTTATTTCCTGTCGCTAGTTTAGTCTGTAGTTAAGTATATCATTGTGAATCAGTCGAATTGTAGTTCGCCGGAGCTCTGCTCCGGCGACGACTCCCGAACGTTTCAGTCATTCTCCGACCCTCGTACTACCCCCATATCGTTACTTATCGCATTCTCCATCTCCTTCACGCCCCTGATCAACCAGATCCCTCGTGGCTGTTAGCAATGAGAGCCCGAGGCGAACCATTCCTACAATAAATGTTATTGTAATAAATGATTTATCAATAAAAGTTATTGATTTTGTTTCACTCCCCTTCTGATATTGAATGAATAAGTGCACTATAAGGTCCCTCTGTAATAAGGGTTATGTACCATGGCCAACTTGATAATCATACACCTGTTGATTCATTGATTGAATCATAGAGGCTGATGCTTGGATGAATATCTAAGGAGTTAGATAGAGGACTCATCAAGCATCATCAAATGATTGTCAAGTGATGATCTCCAGCCTGAGAAGGAGATGTCAATCCTATTTCATTAGGATGATATTTGATCGACCTCTTGATGCAGATCCTCTGCATGGGAATAGTGATTCGGAGGTATCAGATTAGTTGAGTCAATGGGTTGACTTGACGAGATTGAGATAACCAAAGACCTATGATGAATGCTGACACATCACAGGCAAACATCTTCTGACTAGAGATAGATGTATTGCTGTATGTCTGAGTATGTACATTTGGCAGACCAATAGGTTGATGACCTAACCAAGGTCTATACACCGGCGAGCTGGTGTGCATGTAAGGGCATATGAGTAATACGATCTCTCAAAGGGATCATACAGGTTCACTTGTGAACCGGGAGACATGAGCTCACTCATGAGGTATTGGGACTGATTAAATTCCATGCTTGGTCGTCATGCTTTAGAAACATGACATGAAGTTGAAGGTAAGATATATGCTTTGTGAAAGCATATGATCCGTACCATATCTCGAGGACCAAGATTGAGAAACTTAGTGATCATAACATGAAGATGACAATATAAAAGTGTTCTACATCTTCAGGATGATCATGAGTCTTCCAGTATGTAGGATGTACAGGTATTAGGAATACCTGAGGGTGATTTGATCATAAACAATTGTATAACCATGACGCTTCCATTCCGAGGGAGTGATGACACAGGTCTGTATTTTAGTGACTCTTCTAATTAGAGAAGTGACCTAATCTTAGTCCATGTACTGGACATTGATCTGAATGAGATTCAAATGCAATGAGAAGATTAGGTTTACGATCTTGATTTAATCAAGCATCTATGAGAGGTCCATGGGATCTGGATTTGAGATGTGATCTCAACATCCAAGTCACTATACGTGGAACAATACAATCGCCCTGTCCTTATCTCCAAGTATCTGAGGAGAAATAGCATTGTTCTTAAATGGTTTAAGAACAATTCTATAAGATCTAAGCATTGAGAAATTGATAATTAAATGTGATTTAATTATCATGATGTATGAGGAATTATCCAATATAATTAAATGTGATTTGATTATTATGGATGAGAATAATGTGGATAGTAATATCCAATTATTCATAATATATTACAAATGTGATTTATAATGTATTAGAGAGAGCTAATTATAATTTATATTTGTAGATTAATTATTAATGTGTATTGGATACACAATGTCTAATTAATTGAAAACGTAAATTATATTTTGTTTTAGGTTGTGAATGTGATTCACAATTTTCCAATGTCAAGATTGCAATATTCCCAAAATTAATTGAGAATTATTTTTGGTGAATAAAATCCCAACAAATAGTTGTTGGAAATAAATAAGAGAGAAAATCAAGGAGGCATGCAATCTCATGGAAATCCATGAGATTGCCTCCTTTAGGAAAGAGGTGGGCGGCACCCAATTCCTATATGGCATGGGTGGCCGTCCCCCCTTAATATACATGGAGATGTTATCTCCATGTATATTCTCTCCTTATTTATTTATTTGATTTTAGGATTGATTTATATTTGATTTTGTCAAATATATTTTAATCTAAAGTTGTTGGCTTTTTCCAACAATAATCTTGACCATTGGATTGACATAAATCAATCTCATCCATTGATTTTATATGTCCCATGGATTGAGATCCACGGATCCCAAAACCCTATAAATAGAGAGGCATATCTTGCTCTCTATTACATGCTATTGTAGCACACATCTCTCTCTCTTTCTCCTCACACACCAGCCCTCTCTCTCCCTCTTCTTGGTGGCCGTCCACCATACCCTAGAGGAGAGACCCGTCGACGCCCACGCCACCGCGCTGCCGCTTCGACGCTCTGTGGTTCTTCGTCTACTTGGAGTGCTTCGCTCACGAAGGAGACGTTCAATCTTGTACGACGATATCAGGAGCAACCATGCTTGGATCAACTTGTTGGATTGCGAGGACAACGCGACTCATCCCCGCGTTCGCAATCCGTTACTCCGACGATCGGACTTGAGACAGGAGGTCTCTTTTCTTAGAGACTCGATCAACCATGCTTCAAGAGGTATTGAATTATACTTGTTGTGGTTATAGATGAAACGATCCGAGAATCGTTCTTGGATCATGTGGTTTCATCGCATGAAAATTTTTTAAATTCCGCTGCACCGAACAACTAGTACGACTAGTCGTTCTCCATCGTATCCATACGACGATCACACCTCCTTGATGCGCTTGAGGATTTTTTCCATATCCTTCAAGTTGTATCAGAGTCTTAGGTCGACGGTTTCAAATATGATTCACAAACCTAGGACGACTTGGGTTCGTGGAAGTCGCGAAAGTTTTTATCGCATTTGATTTTCACACTTCTGTTTAGTGAATAAATTCGTAACTGTTTAAATTGTTTGAACACGAATTATTTACTTGAATTTTGTTCCCCATTAAATAAGGAAACCATAGGATCTGAGTATTGCGTAAATCGGATTTCGTATGCTCGAGATATGGTTGTTTTAATGAATATGTATGCACTGTTGCGGGAACTGTAGATCTAAACGTGATTAAAATGTTAATTACTGTTTAGACTTTCCTCTAAATGCATGAAACATCACTTGGGTTCTGTCCTAAATCAAATTAGCAATCTATGAAAATTGATTTTGTCTAATTTGGATTTAATATGATTGAGATATGCTAATTTTAGTAAGTAGGGGTCACTGCTGAAATTACAGTCCTAATCAAGAATCATGTGATTGTCAATTAATGAAATTAATTGTTAATTTCAAGAAATAATTATGGAAAATATTTGAGAAATATTAGAAGATGATTATTTCCTTAATTAACTTGGCCTCAACCAATAATTGATTAGATTTGATCAAGATCATAATTGGAAACACAATCATCAAACTCCTTGCTTGAATAGGATTGGGAATTTGTCTAGCAAATTTCCTTATAATCAAAACTGTTTTGATTACTATATGGTATAATTTTGGTTGACGAACCGATGATCATCTCAAGTACAAATTGATCTATTTGGCATTATCCTTTCCCGAGGTGGATATGGTGACTAGTCAGAGATCGCTGGGGTAGCAGGTTACAACGTATGTGGTCTGTCCCACTCTCGCCTGCACTGGCCATGACAGCGGGTAGGAAGGGGATAATGCCGAAGAAATTAAGTTGTATTTTTTAATTATTAAAATACGAATTAATACGTACTTTGAGAATAATACCATATATATTCAAGTATAACAATCAAGTTTGATTGATTGAATTGGATTGATAATTAATTTAATATGATTGAACTAATTGTGTCCAATTAAAATACTCTAATATGATTAGAGTTGATAATTCCCTTGGAAGAATTGATTATATGAATGCGATTCATAGTAATTAATTAAATTTGAATAAGAGATGGAGGATCACATAAGTGACATCCATGGTCTCCTGTCAAGGCAAAGGGTTTCGTCGCCATATATTATATGTGGGAGATGCCTGTCCGAAGTGATAGCTCCTGCATATGATCCATTTGGATCAGGCTCGTCGCTTCTCAAAAGAGTAAGGACGTATGCATAGTGACCCCAATATCGGGTCCTCATATTATTGGGGTGATATTGGATTGCACATAGCGAGTTGTATTCCTGTTGACGGTTGGTTCAATTAATGACGGGTCAACATCACCTTAGGGTTGGTTGGCTCGGGTATTAAAGACCGAATTGGGAAATGCAAGTTGGACTTGCAAGGCGGAATGTGTTCCCGCTTCTCTTTATTGGAGTCATAGGTTCTCATATTATTGGGATATGACAAAGATAAAGAGGAGATCCCAGTTCTTGCTTGAGATATATCGGTAAGTATATCTCCTACTTTGAAAGTGATTAAGGGAATAAACTTTCATAGTTGACATAGCAAGACTATTTTGATTTAAAATGCCTTGATCAAATAAAATTAAATTGAGTATATAATTATATATATTCTAATACAGTGCATTCTCAATTTCAGAAAATGAAGTCCATGAACCCACTGAGCAGGCTTCTGGAGGTCAACCAATTGATCTGACCAAATTACTCGGATTGGATCCATAATTTGGAGCTTGTACTCTCGGCGGAGCGCATCAGTTATGTGCTCTCAGAAGACAAGCATGAAAACCCTAAATCTAAGGAAGAAAAGACATTTAATGACAAGTATGATGAAGATCATGTCTTGGCTAGATGCTACATCTTGGGTTCTCTCTCCAATGTTCTTCAAAAACAACATGTGGAGATGAGTACATGCCAGGAGATTATGCAAAATCTGAAAGATATGTTTGGTGACATTAACCGCACCCAGCGGTACAATGTTATGAAAGAACTCGTTCACTGCAAGATGCAGGAAGGGACTTCAGTCCGTGAGCATGTACTCAAAATGTTTGGGTACTTATCGGAGCTGGAGACTCTGGGGGCAACCATGGATGCAGACATGCAATCTGATTTCATTCTGCTGTCGTTGCCCAAATCTTTCAATAACTTTGTGGTGTCATTCCACATGAACAAGTTGGAATTGACAAATGCTAGGCTTCTTGCTGCATTAAAGTCTGTAGAAGACGTAACGAAGAAAGATGGTCCCACTGGCAGTGCAATGGTTGCACAGGTCAGAGGGAAGCGCGATCGGAAGCATGGTTCTGGGAAGGGCCCAGCCCAGAAGAGAAAGAAGAAGGGACAAAGTGTTGGCTCGTCTTCCAATGCATCCACTCTAATGGCGTCGAAGAAAACCGACGTCTGTCTCCACTGCAAAAAACCGGGGCACTGGAGGCGTAATTGCCCAGATTACCTGAAGTCGATCGACAAAGGTAAAGCCCCAGCATGTATGAAATCTACTTTTATCATTGAAACCAGCTTTCTCATCGGACGAGAAGGAAGTTGGGTTGTTGATTCCGGTGCTTCTGTTCATGTATGCAATTTGTTGCATTTGTTTCAGGAAACTAGAAAACTTGTAGAAGGGGAGATAGTCATCCAGATGGGATCTGATGCAAGTGTTGCAGAAGTCGCTGTCGGGACTTGTCGGCTGTCATTATCTAGTGGAAGAGTCCTAGTACTTAAAGAGTGTCTTTATGTACCTGAAGGCAGAAGGAATTTAATATCTGCATCTAAGCTAGTTAGAAGTGGATATTCATTCCTGTTCTATAATAAGTTAGTCATAAATCATTATGATAAATATATTGCAGATGGTATTTTGACTTCTGGTGGACTCTATGAATTGTGCATTAATGAGCATGTCATGAATGTTACAACCACTAATAAAAACCATAAAAGATCCAGGAGTAATATAAATCATTCAAACATGATTTGGCATCAAAGGCTTGGTCATTTATCTGTTGATAGGCTCAATAGATTGATAAAGGACGAACCTTTGGATTTTCTAGAGGTTTAGTTTTTACCTACCTGTGAACATTGTATTCGAGGTAAAACGACTAGGATGCCTTTCCGTAACAAGGTTACTAGATGTGAAGGTATTATTGACCTAATACATACCGATGTATGTGGTCCCTTCAGTACCGCGACTCGAAATGGATATCGATATTATTTGACGTTTATTGATGACCATTCGCGATACGGGTTTGTCTTCCTATTGCGTCATAAATCTGAAACCTTTGAAAAGTTTAAAGAATTCAAGGCTTTGGCTGAGAACCAAACCGATAGGAAGATTAAACGTATTCGATATGATCGAGGTGGCGAGTACCTCTCAGATGAATTCAAGGAATACCTTAAAGAGAATGGAATTGTCTACAATCTCACTACTCCTGGAACTCCCCAACTTAATGGTGTTGCTGAAAGACGCAACAGGACCATCATGGATATGGTCCGTTCAATGATGAGTAAAGCACATTTACCACTTAGTTTCTGGGGATATGCAGTAGAGACTGCAATATATATCCTGAATAAGATTCCCAACAAATCTGTACCTAAGACTCCTCATGAGCTCTGGTATGGAACCAAACCTAGTGTTAATCACTTGAGGGTTTGGGGATGCTTGGTTCATGCAAAGAACGTGGATGCAAGTAAGCTGGAATCTCACACTCATGAGTGTTACTTCATTGGGTATGTTAGAGATGGTATTGGATACCAACTCTATGACCCTGAGACCCAAAAGGTTTTTGTCTCTAGAGATGTGAAATTTCTGGAGGATGATTTCCTTAAAGGTCAAGACAAAAGTGAAGTAGAGGAACTCATAGAATTCACTGAGGATCCTGAGCTTCCTAGACCAGAAACTGAAGAGATATATAAAAATGAAACACCCATACCTCTTCGAAGGAGTTCGAGGGCGGTTACACCACCTGAAAGGTATGGATTCCATGTGTCAAGTGAAACTGACAATGATCCTACTTCATTTGATGAAGCACTCACGGATCATGACATGGATAGATGGATGCTAGCAATGAAGTCAGAAATTGACTCCATTCATAAGAATGGTGTATGGACCCTAGAGGATCCACCTAAAGGGGTAAAACCCATTGGGTGCGAATGGATCTTCAAGAGAAAGAGGGGACCTGATGGGAAAGTAGAGACTTTCAAAGCACGGCTCGTAGCCAAGGGCTACACACAGAGAGAAGGCATCGGCTACGATGAGACATTCTCTCCTATGGCTATGCTTAAATCTATTAGGGCAATGCTAGCTATAGCTGTATATCTTGACTATGACATCTGGCAGATGGACGTCAAGACGGCTTTCCTCAATGGATACCTTGAGGAAGATAGCTACATGGAGCAGCCCCAGGGCTTCATGACTGAGGATGGCAAAGTATGCAAGCTGAAGAAATCCATCTATGGGCTCAAGCAAGCTTCTCGTAGGTGGAACATTAGATTTGATGAAATCATAAAGAGTTATGATTTTGTGCAGAATCCTGATGAACCTTGTGTATACAAGAAGCTTAGTAGGAGCGCCATTGTGTTCATCGTGCTTTATGTAGATGGCATCCTTATCATTGGGAATGATACAGGGATGATGACCAGTGTGAAGATTTGGCTATCCCATACCTTTGAGATGAAAGATCTTGGAGAAGCCTCTTACATCTTGGGTCTGAAGTTGTTCAGAAACCGAGAGGAGGATATTGGGATTATCACAACATGGATACATTAAGAAGATTCTTGAACGATTCCGTATGGATAGTTCCAAGAAAGGATTCCTACACTTAAGACATGGTATCCACCTGTCTAAAGGAATGGCTCCTCAAACTGTTGAGGAAAAGAAAGCCATGGCAGGATGTCCTTATGCATCAGCTGTAGGAAGCTTAATGTATGCCATGATGTATACTAGGCCAGATATCTGCCATGCAGTGGGAGTGGTAAGTCGTTACCAATCCTGCTATGGAGAACAACACTGGAATGCAGTAAAGAACATATTTAAATATCTAAGATGGACACACGATTACATCTTGGTCTATGGAGATGGTGATCTCCAAGTCTTGGGATATACAGATTCTGACTTCCAATCAGATATTGATGATCGAAAGTCAACATCAGGGTTTGTGTTCCTGTTGAATGGTGGTGCTGTGAGCTGGAGAAGCAAGAAGCAGGACACTACTGCAGATTCAACAACAGAAGCCGAATACATTGCCGCATCGGATGCTGCTAAGGAGGCGGTGTGGTTGCGCAAGTTCGTGTAAGAGCTTGGCGTAGTTTCCTCTGATACTCCCATCCCGCTACTATGTGATAACATGGGAGCCATTGCCCAGGCGAAGGAACCCAGATGGCATCAGAAGAGCAAGCACGTAGAAAGGAAATACCACATCATTCGAGAGATTCAAAAGTGTGGTGATATCATCATCACCAAGGTGGCCTCTGCCGACAACGTTGATGATCCTCTTACCAAACCTCTGACACAGAAGGTTTTCGACCAGCATGTAATGAGTATGGGTTTAAGGATTGTTCCTGAATGGTTCTGAGGGCTAGTGGGAGATTGTTAGCAGTGTGAGCCCGAGGCGAACCATTCCTACAATAAATGCTATTGTAATAAATGATTTATCAATAAAAGTTATTGATTTTGTTTCGCTCCCCTTCTGATATTGTATGAATGAATGCACTATAAGGTCCATCTGTACAATAAGGGTTATGTACCATGGCCAACTTGATAATCATACAGCTATTGATTCATTGATTGAATCATAGAGGCTGATGATTGGATGAATATCTAAGGAGTTAGATAGAGGACTCATCAAGCATCATCAAATGATTGACAAGTGATGATCTCCAGCCTGAGAAGGAGATGGCAATCCTATCTCATTAGGCTGATATCTGACCGACCTCTTGATGCAGGTCCTCTGCATGGGAATAGAGATTCGGAGGTATCAGATTAGTTGAGTCAGTGGGTTGACTTGACGAGATCGAGATAACCAAAGACCTATGATGAATACTGTCACATCACATGCAAACATCCTCTGACCAGAGACAGATGTTTTGATGTATGTCTGAGTATGTACATTTGGCATACCAATAGGTTGATGACCTAACCAAGGTCTATACACCGGCGAGCTGGTGTGCATGTAAGGGCATATGAGTAATACGATCTCTCAAAGGGATCATACAGGTTCACTTGTGAACCGTCAGACATGAGCTCACTCATGAGGTACTGGGACTGATCAAATTCCATGCATGGTCATCATGCTTTAGAAGCATGACATGAAGTTGAAGGTAAGATATATGCTTTGTGAAAGCATATGATCTGTACCATATCCCAAGGACCAAGATTGAGAAAATTAGTAATCATATCATGAAGATGACAGTGTAAAAGTGATCTACATCTTCAGGATGATCATGAGTCTTCTAGTATGCAGGATGTACAGGTATTAGGAATACCTGAGGGTGATTTGATCATAAACGATTGTATAACCATGACGCTTCCATTCCGAGGGAGTGATGACACAGGTCTGGATTTTAGTGACTCCTCTCATTAGAGAAGTGACCTAATCTTAGTCCATGTACTGGACATTGATCTGAATGAGATTCAGATGCAATGAGAAGATTAGATTTACGGTCTTGATTTAATCAAGCATCTATGAGAGGTCCATGGAATCTGGATTTGAGATGTGATCTCAACATCCAAGTCACTATACGTGGAACAATACAATCGCCATGTCCTTATCTTCAAGTATCTGAGGAGACATAGCATTGTTCTTAAATGGTTTAAGAACAATTCCATAAGATCTAAGCATTGAGAAATTGATAATTAAATGTGATTTAATTATCATGATGTATGAGGAATTATCCAATATAATTAAATGTGATTTGATTATTATGGATAAGAATAATGTGGATAGTAATATCCAATTATTCATAATATATTATAAATGTGATTTATAATGTATTAGAGAGAGCTAATTATAATTTATATTTGTAGATTAATTATTAATGTGTATTGGATACACATTGTCTAATTAATTGAAAATGTAAATTATATTTTGTTTTGGGTTGTGAATGTGATTCACAATTTTCCAATGTCAAGATTGCAATATTCCCAAAATTAATTGAGAATTATTTTTGGTGAATAAAATCCCAACAAATAGTTGTTGGAAATAAATAAGAGAGAAAATCAAGGAGGCATTCAATCTCATGGAAATCCATGAGATTGCCTCCTTTAGGAAAGAGGTGGGCGTCACCCAATTCCTATATGGAATGTGTGGCCGTCCCCCCTTAATGTACATGGAGATGCAATCTCCATGTTTATTCTCTCCTTATTTATTTATGTGATTTTAGGATTGATTTATATTTGATTTTGTCAAATATGTTTTAATCTAAAGTTGTTGGCTTTTTCCAACAACAATCTTGACCATTGGATTGACATAAATCAATCTCATCCGTTGATTTTATATATCCCATGGATTGAGATCCATGGATCCCAAAACCCTATAAATAGAGAGGCATACCTTGCTCTCTATTACATGCTATTGTAGCACACACATCTCTCTCTCTCTCTTTCTCCTCACACGCCAACCCTCTCTCTCCCTCTTCTTGGTGGCCGTCCACCATACCCTAGAGGAGAGACTCGTCAACGCCCACGCCACTGCGCTGCCGCTTCAACGCTCTGCGGTTCTCCGTCTACTTGGAGTGCTTCGCTCACGAGGATACGTTCGATCTCGTACGACGAGATCAGGAGCAACCGTACTTGGATCAACTTGTTGGATTGCGAGGATAACGTGACTCATCCTTGCTTTCGCAAGCTGTTACTCCGACGATCATACTTGAGACAGGAGGTCTCTTTTCTTAGAGACTCGATCAACCACGCTTCAAGTGGTATTGCATTATACTTGTTGTGGTTATAGATGAAACGATCCGAGAATTGTTCTTGGATCATGTGGTTTCATCGCATGAAAATTTTTTAAATTCCGCTGCACCAAACAACTAGTACAGCTAGTCGTTCTCCGTCGTATCCGTTACGACGATCACGCTTCCGTGATGCGCTTGAGGATTTTTTCCATATCCTTCAGTGGCTTCGTGAATCGAGGTTCATCTTCGCCGCTCGCCGGATCCTCGCCGCCCACTTTCATTTTTTGCGCAAAAGCTTCAAACCCCAGGTCGAGGGTGAATCCCTTGAGCCGTGTATTATTCCTGTGCAGGTTAGGAACCAAATGGAGCCCTATTGGGATTGATTGAACCTGAGAAGAGGTTCCTGGAGGTCCTCCCCTTCCTCGAGCTCGCCTGATCGATTGGGACCTCCAGGAGCCAAGCGGAGGCCATCAGTAGACGCGGGGACCTTCCAGGCACATGTAGAGACCATCGGAGGCGACGGAGGAGGCCGGAGGCGCCGTCCATACACAATCTAAGCTCGCCGCACACGAGCTTTGTCCCTGTTCTTCCACCTTGCTCCATCACCGTCCGATCAAGATGGAGATCCCAGGCGTAGCAGCAGCCATCGGATGCCAAGCACCAGAGACGTCGGATCTTACCAGGAGATCTAATCTCGTGCGTCCGACCGCGAACCGGTATCGAGCGTTGGATGGACGCCACGTGGATAAGTGGCTGCATCATCACCGTCTGCCCGTGCTTAAGAGGGGTAATTTACACCTTTAGCCCCTGCCTTTTGTATTTATTGTTTAGTCTAGTAAATATTGTGTAACATTTAAAATAAAGTGGATATTTTGTAAACAGACCCCTAGGTTTCTTGTATTTACATTTAGGTCCAATCCACATCAGCTCACGTGCGGTCCCACGTGCGGTTGGGAAAACTGCACTGAAGCCCCTGTATGTATTTTTATTTCGTAAAGGTCTTTTAAATAAAATTTACAGTGTTATATCTTTGTGGAATTTGCATGCAGACCCCTGTACTTCCTGAAATTGCGTTTTGGTCCCTGTGCGTGTGAGTCACGTGTAGTCCCATGTGATAGGTAAAATTGCAATGGCCCCCTCGTGGGTTTTGAAATATGTATTTGGTCCTGAAACTTCATGTTAACGTTCAATAGTTTTGGTATATTTGCGCAGGACCCCCAGGGCTTTATTTTATTTGCAAAAATACCCCTACTAGTGTTGGAAATTTCTTTTTGCTTTCCCTATTTATTGCATGCCTCTATAAAATTCCAAAAATCACCAAAAAAATACCATAGATTTGTGTTGGATTGTATTATCACGTTATATTTTTATTTTGCATTTTTATTACATTTTAATATTTATAAAAATTCAAAAACGTGCATTTTTGCTACTATTTGCATTATAAAATCCTAAAAAATATAAAAACTTCTTGAAAAATTCCCCAAAAAATATATTTTGTGTCTTTTAGTGTGTTTGACCTCTTGTCCAAAAATCATTAAAAAATATAAAACAAAACTCCTAAAAATTTGAAAACCCCAAAAACCTTCATAAAAATATTAAAACTCCCAAAAAAATCATTAAAACATAATGTCTATCTCTGAATTTTTTGTATTTTATTATCTTTGTTTTAAGATTAATTTAAGGAATTTTTGACACTATTTGATATTTTTCATGTTCATTTTAATTTCGACCAGCAATTTATTTCAATATTTACTATTATTTTTTACTTTAAAAATACCAAAAAATTAGGAAAAATCTAGAAAAATCATAAAAACATCAGCAAAATAAAAATCACAAAAATATTTTATTTACTATACTTTGAGTATTTTTCCCTATTTTCATCTCTCTTATATATCTCTTTTATTATATATTCTATACGGCTTTATATCTTATTTCAAAAAAGAAAAAAATATAAAATCATAATATATATATATATAATTATTATTAAAATTAAAAATCACATAAAATTCCAAAACCAAAAATCAAATTAAAAATATATAAAATTAAAAAACCCATAAAAAGACTTGTGTGCATGCATGACTCGCTTGTATATGAATAATTGTAGGCTACCCGTTTTTTTTGCTCTCTGTGGTTCGACCTCTACATACTTACGTACTATGCATCATTACGGTAGAGTTAATAAATTTTAATTCACATTTTTGGGACTTAATTGCTTTATTTTGATTGTGGGTTAATTGCTGATTGATTGGAATTTATTGAGCGATCACCGCATCGACTATTGATCCGCCTTGTAGATTGATACAACCTTTGATCTCTCCCATTCATCAGATTACGCCATTGCCGAGGAGCAATGAGCGTAGCTTACTTTAGTTTGTCATGTTGTAAATATTTGCATGATCTTTTGCTAATATTCATGAATTGCTTGTAAATATTTATTGCATTTGTTTTGATTATGTGATTATTTGTGCTAATACCCTTTTTCTCGCAACTTTGATGCGAGGGTCCGCCATGCGAGGACGGTCTTCTAGGAGACCGGTGTAGCCATGCATGAAGGAGGGTCGCGCCTGTTTGACCAACTGGAGCAAGCACCAAGGAAGGAAGAATAAGGCTTAGCTAGTTTAAAAAATGTGTAATTTTATGAGAGAAAGAGAATTTTGGCATGTAATAATATGGACTCTACTCTTCACAATGAGGTCCAGTGCCCGGGTGTCTGTTCACCTAGGGGACTCGTCGTAGCTTTTTCATGTTTTCTCGCTTTCTTTTCTTTGTTTCCCGTGGTTTTGAGCTTTCTGCCTTTTCTTTATTTTGTTTTGTGTGCATGGAGCCCCTAGAATTAGGTTACTTGACTCGGTAGCTAGGTCCACACATTAATAAGAATGCTTGTTCCTATAGTCTCTTACGTATGGATTTAGTCAAAATTAATTGGTTCTTCATGATTAATAGCAGCTAATATTTAGGGCGATTTGTCGCTTGCACACCGTCATGTAGTTAGGTTTAAAAATTCTGTTTTGCATACCGCATGGAGAGAGCTGGGATGCACTGTAAGTCCTCTAACTCAGCATGATTCATTCGATTCAATGGTGAGATTTCCATCATGGAACCAACTTGCACGGCTTTTCCGCTATCTCCCTCTGATTTTGAACACCTAGGACATAAATGAGAATCTACAAAAACCTTAGGCGCTGGTATGAAAACAGACTCAAAAAAAAGTGAAAACCCAAAAAACTAAACAAGGGGACTGCTAAATAAACTTTGACCTTAATTAAAATTTGTAATGGACTATCATTGTACCAGGTTCATAAAGCCCTCATTATTTTCAGGTACCTCAGGAGGGGGACCAAAACCCCACTCCCATGAGCGAGACACGTCCTATAAGGAATAGAGCCAAAACCTCAGTCTGCAACTGCCTTGTGTATCGTCTGGATTTCTGAAGTATTGGCGCTTCTATCGTACGTGACCGAGTAGGGCCTTGTCAGCGATGGTGTTTCCACCTTGTGTGGAACATCGACATGGTCTGAAGTACTAAGCATAGGCCATGCCTTCACGGGGGTGTCTGTCTCATCAGTTTGCGTCCAAGTAGGTTCTTGCACGCTCATGGGTGATTCCGTACCGAGCGAGAACCGAAGTATTAGTTTCACCTATAAGCTTCCTCTCTCTATTTCTTTGGATGAGTAGGGATCTAGGAAGGGTTACAAGGACCTCAAAAAGTATAGACTACAGGTTACAAAGGAGGAGGACAAGTACGAGATTCTTTTCTAGCAGTAGTCTCGCTCCTATAGTGTTAGCGTGCTAAGGACTTGTTAAAAGATATACCTGAAATAACAACTCTAAAACTGAAAAGATAATAAGTAGCCGAACCTTCACGGCTTCACATGACGTGAGTTGGTGAACCCGATTTTGAATTATGTTTGTATGGATCTAGATTAAGGTTCAAAGATCAAGTCCTGCGTCTTTGCATAAATTTTTTTGTGTCATTCTCCTTTGACCCCCGCTCAATCGAGCCTTTCTACTGTTGTACACTCATTTTTATTCCTTGTTGACCATCGTATCCTTCTTCCAACATACAATCCTCCTTATGCTTCACGAAGTTGATCTATGGATAGTTTCCATCGGGATCACGCTGACACCCACATCGATTCCATTGACACAACTTCACCAATAAATTCGAGGCGATTCCCGAGAACCCGACCTGGACTTTACGGATCGATCTCCAGACTCCTCGTCTTCTACCTTTCTTTTGACCACAAAATAAATCGGGATCACTTTTGTCCCACTTTCGCCGTTGTGAATGGAAGTCGATCACAATCCATATCTTTTTCCGTTCATAACATTCTGGGATTGACCTTGATTCCAGATCCATCATGACAGCTGAATAATATTGTAAGTGGTCTGATTAGGATTCTCTCATTCTGCAAATAGAAGACAGACCAGGCCCTGGATTCTAATCCGGAATTCATTTTGTCAGACTCAGACCCTAACATGGCTCCTCAAGGAAAGGGCAAGGGTCAGCAGCCACCCCAACCAGAGCAAGGACAGCTGCCTGATCAGAATCAGGTTAATGCACAACTACTAGCATCCATCCAAGCTATCCAACAGCAGCTGACAGAGCAGGCCCTAGCACAGACTGTTTTCTAGGAGATGTTGAATGATGTAATGAACAAACCCGAGGGAGGAGGAGGATGACGAGGAGGTGGTCACCCTTCGGATGACGAGGAAGAGCCGGAACAAGGGAGACCCAAACCTACACTGAAGGAGACCTATAATCCTGGAGACAGCCATATGACCGAGTGGATCCTCATTCAACCAGTGCATGCTCACTTTGAGCTGAAGCCCCAATTCTCGCTCTTCTTCCATCTTTCCATGGAAACACCAGTGAAGAGCCGTACATCCACCTGCATCAGTTCTCACGCATCTGTCGTACTACTCACTACCCCAATGTTCCTCTAGACATTGTCAAAATGATGTCATTCCCCTTCAGCCTGCAAGACAAGGCCCTTTATTAGGTCAACCATCTGGGGAAGGTTGTGACAACCTGGGAGGAACTGAAGTCAGCTTTCCTGCACAAGTTTTACCCTCTCGGTCGGCTCAACCAGATGCGAGTATGAATCATCAACTTCTCCCAGGGAGCCCATGAATCTATCCACGAAGCGTGGGAGAGGTTTACATATATGTAGGAGAAATGCCCTCATCACGAGATTTTGAAGACCAGCCTGGTCCAACATTTCTTTGGGGGCCTGAACATCGAAAGCCAAAGACTCGTTGACGCAACATGCGGGGGTTCACACTTCAACAAAGATGAAGACATAGTCTGGAAGATATTTGAAAAAATGGCTGAAGGAGAGGCTGCCCTCTCTTCATCAAAAGCATACCAAAAGCAGCTCCGGATCCTCCAGAAACAAGTACACATGGCAGCGTCCTGCGAGGCGAGGAGAGATGAGATCTCCAACCTCAACATCATCGGGGGCCATCTCTCGAAGGTTGATATCATCGAGAAATGATCACAGGACTTAGAAAAACTTGCTGTGATCGAGAAGAGAACTCAAAATCTTGACAAGCTAGAACAGATCACCAAACAACTAGAACTGCTGGCGGGCACCATCAACTCTGTTCAGTCGGCAGCACCATCAAAAGTTCCAGTTGAGAATAAGGATGATCTACCACCGCCACATCAGCCTCAGCCGAGCCAGCAGTCATTGGTGGTCCAGCACGTGTACTACGTGCAGACGCCCGACCAGGGCCAGCCGCAACAGCAAATGGTTGTGTACCAACCAGATTTTGTAACAGCATCTGATCCAATCTTCCCACCACCACTCCTGATTCAAGAAGTCAACGGTGTTTGGAGAAATGAAGCATAGCCGACCCGTCCCATGGGACAACCTCAGGGTTAGCTACCAGCCAACCTGCAATACCACCAACCTCAAGGTGGTCGATTTGGGCAGTCCTCACAGCCACCGCTACAGTATCAACAGCTCCCTCATATGCAAATCAATGGAGGCAGAATCAACATTATCAGCAGCCGCAGTACCGCCAGCCACATCCTTTTCATCAGTATGCGGCCGCTCCACCTCGGCAGTACCAACAGTATCCCCCTTCCTCTTACTAGTAGCTTCAGCTTCCTGAACCACCCCAACACCACCAACAACAACCTCAGCACCAACACATGCAGCAACAACGTGGTATGCACGCTGAATCTACTGAGGTAAATCCTGTGAACCCGACCATGGATTGCTTGGCCCAACTCATCAAAGAGATAGCAGATACGACCAAGAGGCTCGACGATCTGACCGCCAGCAAGACCACTATCCCAGCTCAGGTCGAGGCCAACCCCAATAGCTTTAAAAAGAAAGAGCAAGTAGAATGTGATGTCCTGTCTGTGTCTATAGAGTCAGAAAATGATATTATTGTTTGTTCTAATGCTGTCACTCTCAGGAGCGGTAGGGCCTTTCCTCCGCCTGCTATCAAGAATGGAGAGGATAAAGAACCAGGTGAATCGTCATCTTCTGCATCAGCCGTGCCAGCTACAGGGATGGGTGAGGAGGAAGAAGAAGGAGAAGCCATTCCAGCAGTCATACAACACCAGCACCCTCAGCAACGACTACAAAAAAATCAGCAAAACCAAAAAGAACAAAAAGAATTTTGCAGCCGAAGCAAAGCTGTGCCAGCCTCGAAGGAGCAGCCAGCTACAGCCGATCCCTCGCCAGCCAACGGAGCAGACGCCATACTTTTGCTCGCCCATCAACACCATTATCTCAAGACCCAGCTGATGAACCTCAGTTTCATCATCTTTATTTCCCATAATTAACCCCCTTGCTTAAAAGTTTGTCAATAAATTCTTGTTAATGTCCTATAATTAACAGAGTCCTTAATAAATTAAAAACCACAAAAAAATGGCAAAACAAAAATCAGTGGTATTTTTAGACTCAAAAATACCCTCAAAAATATTTTGTGTCTTCGTTTGATGTCTTCTCTAGTTTTGGTCAACATGAAACTTGTAGATCTCGTCAAGATCTACAACTTTCATGTTTTGAATTTTCTCAAATTCGGCCAATAGGGCCCTCAAAAATAAAAAAAACCCTCTGAATAACCTGATTGGGCCACGTGGCCCATTCTGGGGGCGCCACGTGGCCCGGCCTCTTTGTCTTATCCGCCACCGACCCTGGCCGTTGGATCTCACTTCAGATCCAACGGCCCCGCTGCTTCCACGTATCTGCCTTCTCCCAGCCATTGATCATCTCCCACTCTTCATCATCACCATCCGTTCGCGCTACAACCGCACGACGCCACGTGGCACCTTGGGCGCCCTTCGATCGCGCTCCAGACCACCAATCGCCACCGCTTAATCTTCCCCGTATTATCAACCGCCTGATCAGATCCTTGGGCCCCATCGAGCTGTCTGTTTGCACTCGACCCTCAATCCGCCACGTGGCGCTTCCATCTGCCCTCCGATCATGCCGCCTCAGATCTAATCGCATCCGCTCGCTCGCGCCCAAATACCCACCGTTGGATCACCAGATCCAACGGTTGACCACCGTCGTCAACCTCCAGAACCTCTCCTTCCACACGTTCTCCACCTCGCGCAACCCGTCCACCCCTCCCATTTTCGCTAACACCTCTGACCTCTTCGCACCTCGCCAACCACAGCCGGGTCTTCCCCAGTCATCCCTCTACCCCGCGCACGCCTCCATTAACCGCCGACATACTCCCATTCATCCCATGATCACCTCGAAACCCACGACTCACATCATCAGCTCCGCCTTTTCCCACTTCAAATACGCCACCCCCTCGCACTTTCGCCGGCGTCCGCCTTTACGTGGGAGATCGCCCAGCCCTCCTCCGTCTCCCTGTGACAGGGGGAGGCGGAGGATAGAGCGATGACGACGAACCTCCCCGGTGAGACCCTCCGCCGCTCAAGGCGGAGCTGCGGCGCCCCAGGCCCGCCCGAGCTCACTGGGACGGTCGCCCAGCATGTTGCGAAGACCTCGAGCTCCTCTCGGAGCTCAAGCACAAGCCACTCCGCTCCGCTTCCGACCAGGTAAGTTCCCTCTTCTCCGTTTTTTCTTTTTTCTTCAATTTCTCTGGTTTAATTAGGCATCTCCGACCACCTTCACCCCCCATTAACCCCCCTTCAAGCTTCGCTACGCTTCCCTCTTTCACGCGTCACCTCCGACAGCCACACTCTCCTTCTTCCATACCTCCCCACCGTCACCCATCTCCTCCGCCACTCACGGCGGAGGAGCTTCGAGCTCCCCATGTTCTGCGTCCCCTAGGAGCTCCCACTTCGTTCACTCACGCACCCTTAGGCTTCGGCTATTGGCTACTAACATTGCAGGTCGCTACTCGTTCAATGATCGGAGCTCGGTCGGAGCCAACTTCACCGATCTCGCAGTTGCCAGTCGAGCGCCGACGAGCGACACCAGAGGCTCCTGGACCTGCCTCGAGCTCTCCGCTTCCTCGACGACCGTTTACTGAGCTTCGGGGAGGTCCAGGTCGACATAGAACGTGCGGCGGAGGAGAGCCTCCCTCGCCGGAGCTCGATATCCGCCGCCATCCGAAGGTGGAGGACGACGCACAGTTGCCGTTGGATGGTCTCATCTCGGCGACCATCCAACGTCCATGACGAGGCCACGCCATCAACATCAGACACCGTTGGATCCTCATCATCGAACGGCTCAGAAGAGACCGCGTTAACTATACCAGGAGCCTTTGGATCCACACGATCCAACGGCCGTGGAGCTAGCCACGTGGCGTCACCAGAACACCCCCGAGCCTAGCGAACGAGCCCCAGGCTCTGACGCTCCCGAGCCTCCACCGAGCCTGCACCGAGCCTCGAACCACCCGAGCCAAGCCGAAGCAACCCCCGAGCCTCTACCGACCCCGAGCCTCCTTCCGAGCCTGGATAGCACGTGCGTTGCACGTGTTTATCTGAGCAATTTGCAGAGACGCCCTCTGACTTCTCCAGATTTGCAGAAAGGTCCAGTCCTCACATGCGAACCACGTGCATCAAGGGTTATTTGCACTTATACCCTTGCGGGTTTATATAATTGCAAATATACCCCTGCGCGTCGGGTTCATTTACAGGGAAGGCCTCGCATTTATTTCTTTTGCATTTTAGTCCTTTCCAGGGACCTTTTTGTAGTTATCTTTTCATGTTTTATTGCATTTGTGCCCCTGCTTTCTTTCGTGCATATCTTGAGCTACATAGCTCCAATCGAGTTGATTTCAGTTTCATTTTGAAGCTCTTCTCATCCTCTTTATTATGGCGTGCTTTAAGTTCAGATTTGACACTATGAACCGTGGTGTATTATTTTAGCATTTAAGTGTCCTGTTTTATTTGTTTGCCCTGTCTACTTGCTTAATGAGGATAGAATGCTTCTTAATGTTAACTCTGTTTAACTTGCATTTTGTTTCTATGGCTCAAGTGATTTTTATTGGGCATAACATTCTCTTTGCATGTTCATTTATTTGCATTATAAAAATTAATAAAAAAAATGCATGTTTATTTTAATTGCATTGTCTTTGCATATTTTGACCTATAGGCTTTAATTCAACACTTAATTAAATAGACTTAAATCCGATTAATACGAGAGAGGCTCGTGTCCCTGAGTTCGACCTTGGTATCTTGCCAAGTAAAATAAATTTTCGATCACCTCATTTCGATTGACCACCGCGTATCTCTAAATGAGGTGATCTCTTTGACGACCGAAATCGGCCCGACTACGATGATGATTCTGAGTGATAAAAACACTCTATTAAAGGGCCGATTTTGCGGCTCGTCAAATGGCGCCGTTGCCGGGGACACGGCTCATTTCTTTTATTTTTTGGATTTTTTGTGTGTTTAATTTAGTGTTCCTTTTTAATAGGTCAATTAACCACATATTTTGCATATAAAATTTTTCTTTCTTATTTGATATCTAACTATTGTTTCTGTGGCAGGGCCCTTGATGGATCAAGGAGGCGAGGAGCCGCAGGAGCATGCTTGGAGCAAAGGAGGAAGAAAAGAAAAAAAAATTTCTCGCATTTTTTGTTGCATTATATTTTTAATAATTCGCCTTTTACAGCGGTCTTCGATCGAAGACTCGCGCTTGTAATCGAACGATCGTGGTTGTGTGGGGATCGTCCCCACTTGAGTGTCGACCTAGGATAGGCACGCGGCTCTCCGAGCTCTTTTTAATTTTTCCATAGTTTCTACGTGCTTGATCGTAGGTAGGACACACTAATTTATTGACGTACTTAATCTCGCATCACTTAGCTAAAATTAATGAAGATCAATCACCGCTAATAGATGCATGATTAGGTGCGGCTTTTTCGACTTGCATACATGTTGGACTTGAGTTTTCAAAACGGCCTCAGTTTTTTCGCGGCTTTTATCGTCAAATCACTGCATGATTTCTCGCTTAGCCTAGTTCGCGTTTTTCTTCATCGAATACATGTTTTTCACGGCTTTCATCTCCTAGATTGATCACCTAGGATTAATGGAAAATGGAATGAACGGTAGACGATGATTTCCTGATTGATGTGCTAACCTTAATTCAGTGACAATTTAAAATTAAATTGGGACTGTTAATTGCAAGTCTACCTAAAATGGAGTAAAATTCGGTTTTGGGAGAGCAACACCCGCGCATACGCTTTGGTTCATATTTTCTTCGCGTAAGTATCTAATGTTTTATCACCAATAAAATAGACAAGATAATAGACCAACTTAGGTTGGTTTCATGTGTGAGTTGGTGAAACTAAGGGTTTGCTTGCTTGAATTGAGCCTTTGTTGCGACACATACCCTAGAACCTTAGTCCCTCCATTTCATCTCCATAGATTCAAAACCGCTCACTTGTAAATCCATCCCTCTTCTTCGTTCACCTTGGGTTCCTTCCAACATCAATCCTCATCTTTATACTTAGGCTAATCTCAGCCTAAGTATAGGGGGGGACCCAAGTCCCCGTGATTTTCTATACTCTTCCTTTCTTGCCTTTATACTTAGGTTATTTCTAACCTAAGTATAGGGGGAGCCCCTCTTAGCTCCCGTATATTCTTCTATATTTAAATGGACCTATGTACTTGTAACATCTAGTGCTATGAGGACATAGCAAAGTTTAAGTATAGGGGGGTATACCGTATTTACCGTATATTTACTTTAGCTATAATCTGAAAAATTTTGAAAAATTAAAAACTTTTTGGCTAAGGTAAAAATCATTGGACTAAGAGAACTCAAAGGATTTCGCGGTTGTTCGATATTATGTTACACTATTTTATAGAAATATTTTCGTGTGACATGGGTTTTGAAAAATCGCCATCTCTTTTCAAGGAAAGTTGAGTCTAACTTGTGTTTTAACTTTATTAAAATCCATAAAAATTAGAAAACTCCTAAAAATCCTTTAAGAGTCATTGGTCACTACTAAACCCAATTAAGTCAGCCGCATTCAGTGAGGGTTCGCCCTTAGAAGATTGGATGGTTTAGAGGACATCGCGCAAGGCACCGTCCTCAAGCAACGGGCTTCGGCCTGTACTTACATCCATACTGGCTGAATTGCGGATGCTCAATTGAGCTTAGGAAGTTCTAATGTCTCTTGAAGTTAAAAAAAATGTCTTGTTGTTGAATGAAGAAGTTGGATTAGTCCTCTACACTTTCACTTTCACCCAGGATCTGAATTGGTCAAGAAGACTTAGCTTTTAGAAGTCTTTGAGATTTTAGGTTAACCAGCCTTAGCCATCAGGGTCTTAGACTTAATCATCCACATTCCCTTAGTTTCTAGATCTGCATGCTATATTCCATGCTTAGTCTCAGACAGAAAGAATATGATCAGCACATCACATGCACGACTGCGATTTTTGATGAGATGAGTCGATTTTTCACCTGAGGGATTGGGATGAGGAAGTCGAGTTTGGATTTGATCTAATGATGCTCGAGGATGGGATGAAATCTTTGGAGGCTTCATGAAACCTGAGTGTCAGCAATATTAGCCAGTATGAGAACTTGATTCTTATACTAATCTCTTGACATTAACCTAAGTGCCTGGGTGTGAAAAATAAATAAAAAATGTTGATCAGTGTGCGCCAACTCTTGGTAAAAGCAGTGGAGCTAGCCACCAATTATACAATGAAATTCAAAGAAAAGCTCTCATTCCACCAAAGTCAAATATTAAAGAGCTTCCACCAAAGGCGAGCACTCCCAACCATTTCAAAGTGTCCACTTGGACCACCGCTATTAGGACCAGGAGTCGGGCTTGCACCAAAAAAAGGGCTCTGCATCGTAAATGCTACAAGTCTGGGTGTCGAAGGTACGATAGGTACTCAAAAGAGACACACCCTGGTGTACTCCCAGGAAAACAAGTGCAGACGGCTCCAACTTCTCTTGACGGACGCACTGATCAACACCAAAAAAAATTGTGTTGTGTAAAAGGCACTAGAGGGAATCATTGTTCCAATGAGAGGGAGAGAAGAATTGACACAATCCCATGCCCTCCATTTTCTGGCCTGCCATCCACATTTTTCTAAGTCTGACAAACTAAAGAGACGGTGGACTGAATGCAAGATTTGATTTATTCCCTAGTGCTGAGGATTAGGTCCTTAGGAGATTTTCTCGGACCAAGATTTTGGGTGAAGACTTGACTCTACTCTCGAAATTGCAGTCAACACTAAACCCATATCCTTTAGTTTATATGTACATCAGAGAGAATCTAGAGAAATAGAGGAATTGGAAGCCTCTTGATTAAGGCTGGGTTGAACTCTAAAATTTTGGATCTCTGAAGCCGAGTCGACTTGATCAGATTAGATCCTGTATTCACATGCACAAGGGGGTTAATCCAACTTAGTCATTCTTTTTGATGCTCGAGGACGAGCATAGTTTAAGTATAGGGGGGTGATGAACCTCAGTTTCATCATCTTTATTTCCCATAATTAACCCCCTTGCTTAAAAGTTTGTCAATAAATTCCTGTTAATGTCCTATAATTAACAGAGTCCTTAATAAATTAAAAACCACAAAAAATGGCAAAACAAAAATCAGTGGTATTTTTAGACTCAAAAATACCCTCAAAAATATTTTGTGTCTTCGTTTGATCTCTTCTCTAGTTTTGGTCAACATGAAACTTGTAGATCTCGTCAAGATCTACAACTTTCATGTTTTGAGTTTTCTCAAATTCGGCCAATAGGGCCCTCAAAAATAAGAAAACCCTCTGAATAACCTGATTGGGCCACGTGGCCCATTCTGGGGGCGCCACGTGGCCCGGCCTCTTTGTCTTATCCGCCACCGACCCTGGCCGTTGGATCTCGCTTCAGATCCAACGGCCCCGCTGCTTCCACGTATCTGCCTTCTCCCAGCCATTGATCATCTCCCGCTCTTCATCATCACCATCCGTTCGCGCTACAACCGCACGACGCCACGTGGCACCTTGGGCGCCCTTCGATCGCGCTCCAGACCACCAATCGCCACCGCTTAATCTTCCCCGTATTATCAACCGCCTGATCAGATCCTTGGGCCCCATCGAGCCGTCTGTTTGCACTCGACCCTCAATCCGCCACGTGGCGCTTCCATCTGCCCTCCGATCATGCCGCCTCAGATCTAATCACATCCGCTCGCTCGCGCCCAAACACCCACCGTTGGATCACCAGATCCAACGGTTGACCACCGTCGTCAACCTCCAGAACCTCTCCTTCCACACGTTCTCCACCTCGCGCAACCCGTCCACCCCTCCCATTTTCGCCAACACCTCTGACCTCTTCGCACCTCACCAACCACAGCCGGGTCTTCCCCAGTCATCCCTCTACCCCGCGCACGCCTCCATTAACCGCCGACATACTCCCATTCATCCCATGATCACCTCGAAACCCACGACTCACATCATCAGCTCCGCCTTTTCCCACTTCAAATACGCCACCCCCTCGCACTTTCGCCGGCGTCCGCCTTTACGTGGGAGATCGCCCAGCCCTCCTCCGTCTCCCTGTGATAGGGGGAGGCGGAGGATAGAGCGATGACGACGAACCTCCCCGGTGAGACCCTCCGCCGCTCAAGGCGGAGCTGCGGCACCCCAGGCCCGCCCGAGCTCGTTGGGACGGTCGCCCAGCATGTTGCGAAGACCCCGAGCTCCTCTCGGAGCTCAAGCACAGGCCACTCCGCTCCGCTTCCGACCAGGTAAGTTCCCTCTTCTCCGTTTTTTCTTTTTTCTTCAATTTCTCTGGTTTAATTAGGCATCTCCGACCACCTTCACCCCCCATTAACCCCCCTTCAAGCTTCGCTATGCTTCCCTCTTTCACGCGTCACCTCCGACAGCCACACTCTCCTTCTTCCATACCTCCCCACCGTCACCCATCTCCTCTGCCACTCACGGCGGAGGAGCTTTGAGCTCCCCATGTTCTGCGTCCCCTAGGAGCTCCCACTTCGTTCACTCACGCACCCTTAGGCTTCGGCTATTGGCTACTAACATTGCAGGTCGCTACTCGTTCAATGATCGGAGCTCGGTCGGAGCCAACTTCACCGATCTCGCAGTTGCCAGTCGAGCGCCAACGAGCGACACCAGAGGCTCCTAGACCTGCCTCGAGCTCTCCGCTTCCTCGACGACCGTTTACTGAGCTTCGGGGAGGTCCAGGTCGACATAGAATGTGCGGCGGAGGAGAGCCTCCCTCGCCGGAGCTCGATATCCGCCGCCATCCGAAGGTCGAGGACGACGCACAGTTGCCGTTGGATGGTCTCATCTCGGCGACCATCCAACGGCCATGACGAGGCCACGCCATCAACATCAGACACCGTTGGATCCTCAACATCCAACGGCTCAGAAGAGACCGCGTTAACTATACCTGGAGCCTTTGGATCCACACGATCCAACGGCCGTGGAGCTAGCCACGTGGCGTCACCAGAACACCCCCGAGCCTAGCGAACGAGCCCCAGGCTCTGATGCTCCCGAGCCTCCACCGAGCCTGCACCGAGCCTCGAACCACCCAAGCCAAGCCGAAGCAACCCCCGAGCCTCTGCCGACCCCGAGCCTCCTTCCGAGCATGGATAGCACGTGCGTTGCACGTATTTATCTGAGCAATTTGCAGAGACGCCCTCTGACTTCTCCAGATTTGCAGAAAGGTCCAGTCCTCACATGCGAACCACGTGCATCAAGGGTTATTTGCACTTATACCCTTGCGGGTTTATATAATTGCAAATATACCCCTGCGCGTCGGGTTCATTTACAGGGAAGGCCTCGCATTTATTTCTTTTGCATTTTAGTCCTTTCCAGGGACCTTTTTGTAGTTATCTTTTCATGTTTTATTGCATTTGTGCCCCTGCTTTCTTTCGTGCATATCTTGAGCTACATAGCTCCAATCGAGTTGATTTCAGTTTCATTTTGAAGCTCTTCTCATCCTCTTTATTATGGCGTGCTTTAAGTTCAGATTTGACACTATGAACCGTGGTGTATTATTTTAGCATTTAAGTGTCCTGTTTTATTTGTTTGCCCTGTCTACTTGCTTAATGAGGATAGAATGCTTCTTAATGTTAACTCTGTTTAACTTGCATTTTTTTCTATGGCTCAAGTGATTTTTATTGGGCATAACATTCGCTTTGCATGTTCATTTATTTGCATTATAAAAATTAATAAAAAAAATGCATGTTTATTTTAATTGCATTGTCTTTGCATATTTTGACCTATAGGCTTTAATTCAACACTTAATTAAATAGACTTAAATCCGATTAATACGAGAGAGGCTCGTGTCCCTGAGTTCGACCTTGGTATCTTGCCAAGTAAAATAAATTTTCGATCACCTCATTTCGATTGACCACCGCGTATCTCTAAATGAGGTGATCTCTTTGACGACCGAAATCGGCCCGACTACGATGATGATTCTGAGTGATAAAAACACTCTATTAAAGGGCTGATTTTGCGGCTCGTCACCAACTTCTACTCCTTTTTGTAGTCTGGATGTACAACAATTTGTAGGCGATAGTTCTGATGTAAATAAGAACTCTATTCTGCCTATTAGTGATGTAAATATTCCTTTTCCTAATGCAATAGAAAATTCCTAAAAAATTGTAAAAAGAAAAAGTGCATTGTCTGATCCTGGAGTTGTGGAAATAATAGATAACTTAACCGTTGAGATTCCCTTACTAAAGGCCATGGAATATATGCCAGCTGTGAAGAAAGGTTTGAAAGAAGCATGTACCAGCAAGCGTCGACCAGCATGCAAGAACAAATGCAATCAGTTCGAGAGGCATGTGCTTTCCATGGCCACTGTTGCGGGCATCAGCAATCTCCCACAGAAGAAACAAGACAAAGGAGCACCTCTTATCAGTTGTGAGATATTTGATCAAGTCTTCAAGCATACTCTCATTGACAACGGATCTTCTATTAACCTTTTGCCCTAGACCCTAATGCAAGAATTTGGGCTAGGTCCTCTCAAGCCAACACAGATGATCCTTCAGTTCGCTGACCGATCCACCAAGCGACCTAGAGGTCTGGTGGAAGACGTTGTGGTGAAGGTGCGAGAGATGCAATTCCTTATTGATTTCGTGGTCCTCGATATGGACTCACCCGCACCCTTACTTCAGACCCCTATCATCCTTGGCCGACCATTCTTGCGTACCTCAGGTGCCGTGGTTGACTATGGGTCCGACAAGATCACTTTCCGCTCGGATAGCAAGCATATCACTATAGACATGATCAGAGAGCCGAACGCCACGACTAATGAGAGCCATGCAGTATCAGAAGCATACTGTGACTTTATTGCAGAGATCAGGGACTCATCACTTTCATTGAATGATTCATGGACCTAAGAAATCCTTACTTTCGAGGAGGACTCGGAAAGCACAGTTGACCCATGCTCCGATGATTCTTGGCAGACAGACTCTCAGATGCTGGTTCAACTATGTGATTTCGAGAATTCACTCTAGCTCGAACACAATGAGCCTAGTACAGAACCGTTCGTCACATCATCGGGATCTCAACAGAATATTGAGGATGGTAGCTCCATCAATGAAGTACATCCCACCACCAGTATAGTGTCTGAAGTGACCAACAAGTTGGACAGATCAGGACCAGAACTCAAGCCACTTCCTGCAGGCTTGAAGTATGCTTTCCTTGCGGGTGAAGAACACATGTATCCGGTCATCATCAGCAGCAGGCTGAACCCGGATAAGGAATCTCGACTTCTCGAGGTTCTAGAAAAGAACCGTAAGGCACTTGGTTGGTGCGTATCGGATCTCCGTGGGATAAATCCGGCTTTATGTTCACACCACATTTATCTGGAAGAAGATGCCAAGCCGTCCCGTGAATTCCAAAGAAGATTGAATCCAAACCTCAGGGACGTCGTCATGAAAGATATAACGAAATGGTGTGATGCAAGCTTCATCTATCCCATCTCCGATTCAAAATGGGTAAGCCCACTGCATGTAGTTCCAAAGAAATCAGGGCTTACCGTGGTTACCAATGACAAAGGAGAGGAAATATCCACTCGGGTACCAACGTTCTAGCGGGTGTGTGTTGACTAACGCCGTCTAAATGCAACAACTAAGAAGGACCACTTCCCCTTGCCATTCATTGATCAAGTTTTGGAAAGACTAGCAGGCAAGGAGTTCTTCTGCTTTTTGGATGGGTATTCCGAGTACAACCAGGTGGCAATAGCTCCCAAAGATCAAGAGAAGACTACCTTCACTTGCCCATTCAGCACCTACGCCTTCAGGAGAATGCCCTTTGGATTATGCAACGCACCTGCGACATTCCAGAGATGCATGCTTGCAGTTTTAGCCGAGATGGTAGGCAGTTTTCTCGAAGTGTTCATGGACAACTTCTCAATCTATGGTGACAGTTTTGATTCATATCTTGGGCACCTAGACAGAGTGCTTCAGAAATGTCGTGAAGTTAATTTAGTGCTTTTATGGGAAAAGAGCCACTTCATGGTCACCGAAGGAATTGTGTTGGGTCATGTCGTTTCCAAATGTGGCATGGAAGTCGACCCGACAAAGGTGGATGTTATTGCCAATCTAGAGCCACCTCAGTCAGTCAAAACTGTAAGGTCTATCCTGGGGCATGTGAGATTTTACAGACAATTCATCAAGGATTTTAGCCGCATCACCCTACCTTTAACAGAGCTTTTATGCAAGGAAACTGAGTTCAATGTCGATCACAAGGTTCTCCTTGCTTTAAATCAACTGAAGGAGCTTATCACTCAAGCTCCAGTCCTCCAGCCGTCGGATTGGTCTCTCCCTTTTGAGATCATGACTGATATGTCAGACTTCGCAGTCGAGGCTGTTCTGGGACAGAGAAAAGAAAAAGCGCCCTATGCCATTCACTACGCCAGCAAAACATTAGATGAGGCGCAAAGAAATTACACTGTGATAGAAAAAGAGTTGTTGGCTGTGGTTTTCGCCCTAGAAAAGTTCAGATCCAATCTGCTTGGATTAAAAGTTACCATTTTTACAGACCACTCTGCTATCCGGTACCTACAGCAGAAGAAGGATGCCAAGCCTAGATTGATTAGATGGATCCTTCTCCTCCAGGAATTTGATTTGGAAATCAAGGACAAGCCTGGAGTTCAGAATGTGGTAGCAGACCATCTCTCCAGAATTGAACAGCAAGAGCCTCCACTGAACAATGCACCTATCACAGAAACCTTTCCAGATGAGTCAATTTTAGCAGTTGATTCCCTCCCTTGGTATACTGATATAGTCAATTACCTCGCCTCAGGGGGTAATACCATCGGATTGGACGAAAAATCAGAAGAACAAATTCATGTCAACCATCCGTTTTTATCAATGGGAAGATCCTCTCTTATTCAGGGAAGGAGCGGATTGCATTTGGCATAGGTGCATACCTCAGGAGGAGCATTATAGTGTCCTCGAGCACTATCACTCGCTCGAATCTGGTGGACATCACTCTAGAGATCGTACGACAGCTAAAGTACTTCAGTGTGGCTTCTGGTGGCCCACACTATTCAAGGATGTAGCAGTATTTGTCAAACGATGCATTGACTGTCAGAGATTGAAGGGGACACTCACTGCAAAAGATTCGATGCCTCTGAAGATCATTCAGATAGCAGATGTTTTTGATGCATGGGGCATAGATTTCATGGGGCATTTCCCTAATAGTCAGGGTTTTGAGCACATCCTTCTTGTCGTAGATTATGTAAGTCGTTGGGTTGAAGCTATTCCCGCTCGAGCCGCTGACAGCCGGACAGTGTGCCGATTCTTCAGAGATAACACCATTACGCGGTTCGGGGTTCCGAAGATTCTCATATCAGATGGGGGTAGCCATTTCATTAACAAAGAGGTCAATAAATTAATGGAGTACGACATCGACCATCGCGTCGCATCCCCTTATCATCCTCAGACCAATGGCATGGCTGAATTGTCAAACAGAGAAATCAAGACGATCCTTAAGAAACTTGTAAGGTCGGATAGAAAGAACTTGGTCTCAACTCTTGGACTCAGTCCTCTGGGCTTACATAACCTCCTACAAGTCTCCCTTGGGCATGTCGCCCTATTGTCTTGTATATGGGAAGCTGTGCCATCTATCCGTCGAATTAATTCACAAGTCTTTATGGGCAATTAACATGTGCAATTTGGACTCCTAGAAAAGTGGTCAGAAAAGAAAAAATGATCTGAACAGACTCTTGGAGTTTCAAGACTATGCATACGATAACACATTGATGTACAAGGAAAAGGTGAAACACTGGCATGACCGACACATCAGGAGAAAGACCTTTGAAGTTGGACAGAAGGTGTGGTTATTTGATGCAAAGTTACGGATCTTCCCGGGCAAATTAAAGAGTAAGTGGACAGGGCCATTATGAGTTCGTGAAGTGCGTGACAATGGAAGTATTGCCATATCAGTGTCTCCTGACGTACAACCATTCGTCGTCAACGGTCAACTCCTGAAGCCTTACCTCGAGCCTGATACGTTCTTGGCCGTTGTCGACTCCATCCAGCTTCTACGCTTTGATGAGATATTCACCACATTGTCAGCATAAGAAGATTCAGACGCCGCACCTCAAAAACTATTCATCTGATTTCTTCTTTTGTTATTTTCTTCTTTTCTTCTTTTCCTTTTCTATCTTCTTTATCTATAAAAAAGGTGTCGCCCCTTACTGACAGTCTTCTATACTTAGGATGCACTTTGTCCTAAGTATAGGGGGGTGTGCACCCCGAGTGTCTCTATTCTTTGATCCTCTCCATTGTCTCCTCTTCTTGTCTATACTTAGGAATATATTACCCTAAGTATAGGGGGAGACAATCTAAGTACGATATGTTTATTCCCACCCTTGACCCTCCTTGCTTTGTGTACAGTCTACTATACTTAGGATTATTTGATCCTAAGTATAGGGGGGACGGTCAACTTCTCATTCGTTCATTATTTCCTATATTTATTTATTTATTCATTCGTTAGACTTGTCTATACTTAGTACGAGTTATGTCTTCTCTTTCCTCTTCGATCTATGAGGATATATCTCAAGCTAAGTGTAGGGGGGTCGTATATACTATGTATATACTATAAGCCATAACTCGTACTGTAAATAAAAATACTACCTAGAGCTAAAAATAATGTTAAAAGTATTTCTATTACGATAATAAAAGATGATAGTGAGCTCCTTAGACTCTTTTTGTCTGTACTGATTAATAAATCAGGAAAAATACTTTGTGCAAAATGTTCTCCTTGTAAAAAACATCTTTTGAAAATTGTTTGAAAAATATTTTGTAAAAAGTGTTCAACCTTTGTAAATAGTTTTGTTTGCAAAATTTCTTTTCTTTGAGTGAAATAAAAATGTTTGAAAAGTGGTTTGCAAATAGTTGGAAAAATGATTGTAAAATTATTTTGAAAAAAAATCTATCTATACTGTTCGAAAAACCCTTGCAAAATGATTTTCAAATGCGTGTACATGTTTGTAAAAATATTTTGGACTATAGTCTTCAAAATCTTTTGAAAATGATTCTCAAATAAGTCTGAGGAGCATACACAAAAATTTATCATGCAAAAACAAGAAAAAATTCCAAATAAAACCTATAAGAGCCTAAACCATTTTGTACATAAAATGTAGTTTTTCTTTGTATATACTGATTAATAAATCAGGTTAAATATCTTTGCAAAATGATTTGAAAAATGGTGAGAACCGTTTGGAAAACTTTCTGTGAAATGTTTTCAACTTGTATAAAATCGTTTTGTTTGTAAAATTTTCTTCTTTGTGTGAAATAAAGGATTTGAACACCTATGTGCAAATGGTTTGGAAAATGTTTGTAAAAACTATTGTGAAAAATGTATATACATAGTGTGACAAATCTTTGCAAAATGGCTTTCAAATGTTTGTAAATGCTTGCAAAAATTATTGTGTACTATAGTTTTGAAAATGTTTTCAAATAAATAAATAAATAAATAAAAAGTGTGTAAAGTTTTTCTCTTTATTTTCAAATTCCTTATTCTTTGCATCATTGTATAGCATGTGCATATCATTCATGTTCTTTTTGAGTGAGCTTGATGATTGAACATGTCCAATAAAGTCTAAAATTGGAGCTTGGTTGGACCTTACTGCACCTAACTGCACTGTAACTGTTAGAAAATCGGAAGCGGAAGCGTAACATGGAAAAAGATAAACAAAATAATAACAGCGGGATTTTACGTGGAACCCTACTCCGTGAGGAGCGGGATGAAACCACGGGAGAAGCCCTCAAAGGGGCTTGTTATGCATTGCACTTTCTCAATGGATACATGAGGTCTGGGGCTCCTTATATAGCCTCTCCAGAGCCTCCAAGTCCCACCATTGGACGATGTGGGACTAAACATTGGATGGGTTAAATGGATCTTATTCAAGATCCATTTACCCTGCTACAACTCAATATGACGCATACACGAATACTCCAACACTCCCCCTCAAGCTGGAGCATGCAATGCTCAGCTTGGACAAACATAAAGAGAATCAACTCAACGCTACAAGACACTACGTACAATATCAACCCAACGCGCACATTGCTGCAGTCGAGGACGTTGCTTCTCATGTCGTGCAGGTGAGGAGGACGAACGGGCTGGAGTGTGAGTCTGCTGAATCTCCTCGTAGGAGAGCATGCGCTCTGAACTGCACCTGTCAGAGTTGCTGCAACTGGAAATGAGTCTCCTCGTCTGAGTACTTTGGCCCGCCATAATAATGTGGACAACTGCTCCATCTCTGAAAAGAGCCAAACTGAAAAAAGGCCGTGGCTGTGCAATCCTCGTCGGAGTCCACGGTCGTTGGAGAATGGAGTATGAAAATAGTCTCCTCGTCGGAGAACTAGGTCTCTCCCATCTAGCTCAGAGAATGATGCACTGCTCTGGTGTACCTATGATACCACATGAAAACCCTTGCCCTCAAGGGAATGGTCCTCTGCTCTGGAGTCCCTATGTCTCACATGAAAACTCTGGCTGAACAACAACAATAATGATGGGGACCTCGAACTGATGATGGCAACTTATGCTCATCTGACAATGACCGCACACTCGTGCATGTCTGAAACTGGAGACTCGGAAACAATCGTCGAGTCTGAACAACCATAGAGTCCGATCAACTGGCTGGTCTGGAGACTAGCATCTGAATCTAGATTCTGGAACAATGTAACAGACATGTGACTCTACATATACTCCCCCTTTCTCCCATACTTGTCGGAACATGAACATCGACAAAGTTGGGAGAAGACCAGATAGAAGGGGAAAACAAAACATACT
The DNA here is from genome assembly GCA_037367405.1 of Ottelia alismoides. Lineage (NCBI taxonomy): Eukaryota > Viridiplantae > Streptophyta > Magnoliopsida > Alismatales > Hydrocharitaceae > Ottelia > Ottelia alismoides. The sequence goes on from JAZKJV010005618.1 coordinate 202,662, forward strand.
GCGGCTTTTCATTTTTTTTATAAAGCCATCACATTTTTTTAAAACTATTTTTTTGAAAGCCGTTTCAATTTTTTTTCGACTTTTGCTTCGCATAATTTCCTTTTTTTTAATGCGTACGACTTTTTCTTGTATGCACCTTTTTCTTTTTCTTTTCTTTTTCTTTTTTTTGAAAACAATCCTTTAAAAAGGAACAAACATGGCCCACATGGGTACCATAAATATTGCAGCCCTCTGTTTCCCTTTTTTTATTTTTTAATCGGTGAGTATTGGGCCCCCTTTTTGGACCCTTTGATTTTTTTAAATGGCCCAACTGGATCCCTGTTAAAGGGGTATCGAACCCCTAGGGCTCTTCTCAGCAATGCGTGAAGACCCCCTCTTGATGGGATTTCTCTGGATGCCGCCGCCGCTTGAGGATGTGGCTGCGCAACAAGGATCACGAGGCGTGCCTGGGAGCAGCATGATCACCGCACGAGGGGTTTTGGAGGAGTCGCATGGGGCTTGGGGAGTCGGGGATGTGCGTGGGGAGTCACCCCTAGAAGGGGGGGTCGCGCTAGAAACCGCGCCGATGAAGATGGAGTCTCCTGGAAACCATCGCCGCCTGGGCTCTGCTCTGCCTGCGAGAACGATGGTGAGGAGAGAGCACGCATTCCCGATGGAGGTCGACCTCAGCCTGGAGAAAGCTCGCCCGATGGAGGCAGGTCGACTTGGAAGAATGCATGGGCTGATGGCGGTGCCGCTGGGCCCTTACGGAGCTTAGGGCTTGGTTTTCGCGCCGGGCTCGATGGAGGAACGATGTGTCACGCCATGCGGAGGGAGCCCACCATGCCATGGAGATCTGGGCGATAGCGCCTGGGGTTTGTGGCGGGGCTGGTGCCTCCGCCTGGTGGAGCATTTGCTCCATGCGAAATCAGATGTCGAAGGAAGACTTTTTGCGCATCTGGAGAGATGATGCTCGATGCGCATGTTGGAAAAACCGTGCGCCTTCAGATTTGGACATAACTGACTGGAACTGTGCGCCCTCGGCAAATTTCTAGGGTTTTGCACATCTTTGAACTTGAACATTATCTCCAAACAAAAAACTTTGCGAATAAACAGAATCGAACCTCGAACAAATAAAACTTTCAAGAACAAATCCTCTAGAATCGAACCCGCTCTGATACCATGTTAGAAAATCAGAAGCGGAAGCGTAACATGGAAAAAGATAAACAAAATAGTAACAGCGGGATTTTACGTGGAACCCTACTCCATGAGGAGCGGGATGAAACCACGGGAGAAGCCCTCAAAGGGGCATGCTATGCATTGCACTTTCTTAATGGATACAAGAGGTCTGGGGCTCCTTATATAGCCTCTCCAGAGCCTCCAAGTCCCACCACTGGACGATGTGGAACTAAACACTGGATGGGGTAAATGGATCTTCTCCAGGATCCATTTACCCTGCTACAACTCAATATGACACATACACGAATACTCCAACAGTAACCTTATGGGAACTAGGTTTAAGGTACTTCAGGTCTATTCAGACTTAATTCTTTGAGAAATCAGGGTTGGGTTCAAGTCACCTCAACTGAATAAATAGAACTTTTCGAGACACACACATGATTCTTCTCGACCGTGGCCTAACTTGGACACTTTCCCCTTCCACTTGGCTCAACTCAGTTGGAGTGGTGAGGGGGTTGGATTTGCCAGTCTGAGATGCACACGGGTGGAAACATTCATCCTCGTCTAGGGAGGGAAGTGCACCCCAACCTGGTCTAATTTCAATGAAGTCGAATGACAGGAGAGTGTAGGTTGCAATAAAGCTTCAAAAGAGGGATAGTCTTCTGGCTCAAGAGGAAAAAATCCTTATGTAAATGTTGTTGTGAATAGTATTTCAAATAAAAAACTCCTAAAAAGTGGACAGGCTTGAAAATAAAAATAAAAGTGTCTGTCGGAGTATGTATATGTGTTGTATAGAAAATAAGCAAGCTTGAGCATCAAAGTTATATCATGTGATCTGATGACCGAGAGAATGACCTCTCACTATCAGGCTAAGGTAAAAATATTCATGTCGTTGCGACCCGAATAGAGATACTCAGTCAACAAGAAAAATCAGACCACTGAAATAAGTCAAAAAGCCAATGAAATCGAAGAGCGGTCTTCGCTATTAATTTAACCTGGTATAGCGACCAGGGTCGAACTAAAGGAGCACGGGTTAGCCGAATCGGCCTACAAAGTAGTCAAAAATAAAATAAAATAAAGAAATGAATTTTTAGTGGATTTTATATATTTTAATTTTTTTGTGTTTTTAATAATGAAGGAAATATGAAAAGAGGATAAAAAGCACACAATCAACAATTTATTCAATGCATCAAAACAACTCAAAAAATTCAAATAAAATTATTTTTGTATTTTTTATATTTTTAAGTGTTTTTAGTATTTTTTTAAAAATTTTATAATTTTTAGTTGATTTTATAAAAATAGAAAAAGGCAAAAACAGTGAACTAATGTGCAGTCAGATTTGAAAGGCTAATTAAAAATATGTAATTAACCTATAAAAATCTAAAGGCAATTTTATGAAAAGTAGAAGTAAAAACTAAGCTACAGAAACCAAAATTGCATTTTTTTTATTTTTATAGAATTTTTAATAAAATTTTAAGGTTTTTAGGGTTTTATATTTTTATGGGTTTTATAAATCCAAAAAAGATGAAAATTGGTCTGAAGCAAGTAAACAACCAAACAAACAGTACCTAATTTTTTTGTAATTTTTAGAGGGGTTTTTATATTTTTTTCTTGATTTTATAAACCAAACAGTAGTAAAAATGGATGTTTTTGATTTTCTAAAAATAGCAAACAATAATAAAAATGTCATAAAAATTTTGTGAAATTTTTACACAGTAGCAGGAGCCAGGTGTCCAAATTTCACAAGATTTGGATTTTGTTTGATATTTTATTCGACCAATACAAAAGCTACAACTCACAGGGATCTATATGCAAAGAAACAAAGTTCTGGGTCCAAATAGATAACACGTGTAAAAACTAGAAGGGCATCAGTGTAGAATTCACACCAATTTCCACACATGTTTGAATACAATACGCACAGGGGCATTTCTGTAATATTCAAAACATAAAGTTCAATCAACCACAGTCAGAAAAACCAAGCCCTAAAAGTGCAATTTGTCCAAATACTCACATGTCGAAGCACGTGTTCCACACTTACAGGGACGAAAATGCAAATATCATAAACTACATGTCGTATTCTGCAAATGTTCCAAGTGTGCTACTTTATTTATGAGACTAAATAGAAACTAAAATAAACAGTAGGGGGTGTGGCGCAAATTACCCAGCCAAAGCGCGTACGGGGCACATGAGTGCCAGGTGTTGGGTGGTGAATGGCGGATGGTGTGCATCTGTGATGGCGCCTCCTGGAAGATCCAATGGTGCTGACGAGACGCCGAACGTGGGACGCACGTGGCCGTCAGATCATTGATCTAACGGCCTGACAGGAGCAGGCTACGGACGGCTCGGATAATAACTGGAGGCAAGGCGCGATCCGACGGTGGAGAGGTAGGCTGGATGAACTCCTCCTAGGCGAGCTTCTCCGGTGATCTGGAAGTGGTCCGGACGTCCGATGGAAGATCAGAGAAGGGGGTTCTCCTCGCGATGACGATTCGCGTCGGGTGGTGGCGTCCGATGGAGCTTCCAACGGTCAGATCCTCCGGCAAGGGAGGAGGGAGCTGGGCGACTCCGGTGAAGGATGGAAGACTCAACTAAGGGGGGTATCCTGCGCTTATTCACCTGCAAGAGAACGCTCATGCTCGGAGGAACACTCCGGCATGGGTTATTGGAGAAATGATAAAGGGAAGCAGCGTGGATAGGCGACAGGAGGTTCCTGCGAAGGCGACGGAAGGAACCAGACCCGATCTTGGCTCGGATAGCCAAGATCGAGGTGATCAGATTGTGGAAGGAAGGTGACGATGGTCGAGAGGTCTATCGATACGGATGAGATGAAGTGGCGGGGCTCCGGCCACTAGGGCGGAGCTGGCGGAGCGAAAATGGAAGAATCAAAGCTATACGATGATCTGGAAACTAAGGGTTATACCTGATGGTCGGAATCGACTGTGGGGGAGATGTTGGATCTCCGAAGGTCTTCGCCTCGATGGAGCGTCGCCTCCAGAGGCTCGGGCTACACCGGCGGTGGAGCTTGACGACAAGGGTCGTCGGACCTGGAGTACACAACTCAAATCGCTCTCTACAACACCCTCCACGCTCGCTGTCACTCGAGGAAGAAGATGGAGGTCACGGGGATCAAAGATGGTGGACGAAGGTGAGTGAAAATGCGGCGGAGGCTCAGGTTATATCGTGGTAGGGGTCCGGCAAGAATGGAGTTGGGCATGCAATTATGGTGCATGGATCCCTAGGAAGATTCTCGGGCGTGAATCTCGGATGTGGGAGCTGCAAATGGAGACCGGGGTTTGGGTGAAAGGTGATCGGATCAGTCCAGGATAATTGGACGAAGTCGGGCACTCGAACAAGATCCGCGAAGGAGAGATCCGCGGGGGAGAGTTGATCGGGGGTCAACAATCCCCCGTGGACCAATGGGAAAAATGCTTTGGAAAAAGATTTGGAAAATCAAAATAAAATAGAAAATGACTTTATTTAAAAATATTTACAAAATAAAATATTTTTATTTATTTTCTAAGTATTTTTAGTGATATTTATTTATTTTTTTGAGACAAAATTTATGTATTTATATTATATTATTATTATATACAAGTATATATACCTATGTATTTTTGAATTTTATTTTTATTATGTTATTTATGTAAAATTATTCCAATTTTATATTTTATTTATATACACCATAAAATTTGGAATATAAAAAGATTTTTATTTGATTTTTATTTACAAGGATGAAATAAATACATGTTTTATTTTATATACATGGTATATATACAGTGATGAGAGAGAAATTATTTATTTTTAGTTTTTATTTTTCTTTTTTTCCCATTTTTATTTTATTTTTATAAATATGTACAAAATATGGGGAACACATAAATTTTTTATTTCCAGAAAATAAAATATTTACACTAAGAGGGGTTTTATACAAGGCTGAGTCACCCTTCTCTCTCTACTTATTTTATTTTTACGGTCATGCCTATATTGAGCCCTCCCTTGGGTTCAGGTCACTCAATATTTATTCTAAATATTTCCCTCTTTTTCTTTATTTCTTTATTCTTTTATTTTTGCACAAAATACATGCTAATTATTGGTATTTACACAATGCATGCTTTTTGATAATTTATTTTATTTACACACATATACATGGTGTTTTGCAATGATTTTTAGCTTAAATAAAAGAATAAAGAGTGGTGAATGAGGATTCACCACCCCCTATACTTAACTTTGCTAGTCCCTTAGCAAACACTTATTTGAAAAAGAAGTGAAAAAGAAAAGAAAAAGAAAAAGAGGGGAAAAAAGAATGAATCACTGCTGATTATTAAACTTGCCTTCATTAAATTGAAGTATGGAGCTCAGTCAGATCTTTGGATTATTAATGTGTCGGAACCTTATTTGGATTTAGGTTTAAAAGTTAACAGCCTCTAAGTTCTACTAATCTATAGTCAAGACTCCTCAATAATCCAGATCAGATCAAGTATACATACACAAACCCTGAAGACCATGAATCATTCCTTGTACTGTGTAAGTGAGGTCTAGCTCTCCACCTCAGAAGTAGCAAGATGACAACCCTCCCCAACAAGGTAACTCTAATGCCCTAGTCTGGCCACTCTTTCCTCGAGGAGCTGGGTATTCCCTTCTAAGTTCAAGTTCAACCTGCTCAAGAGGAGGGAGAAGAAGAGAATGGACCATGGCCAGTGTAGCCATGTATCCCTGGGAGCTCAACCAGTGTAGCTAAGTCTCCCTGCTGCAAGCTTCATAAGATGGAACATGGATCTCAAGCTTTGCTTATTGCACTATATAAACTCCGGTGGGATTATCATTCTCTATCAGACCCACCACTTTTTTGGAGTTACTCTTTTCTTTTTGCATTTTTTGATGTGCATATTTACAACATATCTACAAGGTGCAGCATATATACATAAGGAGTTTTTCCTCTTGCGCCAGTAGACTATCCCTCTTTTGAAGCATTATTGCAACCCACAACTCTTATCGCTATACCTCATGGCTACCAGACCAAGTTGAGACGCACTTCCTTCACCATAAGAAGAAGAGAGGTTCCGCCTAGAAGTACTACCCTCATATGCTACCCAAGTCAAGGAAGAATTCCTCCTCACCACCTCATCCGTAGAGAGCTCGGTGTAAAGTGCGAGTCCAAGTAAAGCCATTGTCTATATGAGTCATGTGTGTGTTGTTAAGTGCTCTACTTAGGCTCATCGAGATGTCATATGATCATAGCCTAGTGGACTCAAAGAATTAAGTCACCATGGACCTGAAAAGTCTCAACCCTAAACCCTATAAGGTTCCTCTTAGAATTAGGTGAATTAAGATCTTAACCAAGCTCCATTTTTCAATTTAATTCCAGGCTAGTTTAAACGTCAACTATGATCCAGGAAAAACTATACAAGTATTTACAAAGATGCTATTTACAAAATATTTACACATGTGCAAAATTTTTGAAAAATGTTTTGAAAAAAATGGATGTATGCGTGAATGCAAGTTTTGCAAAATATTTACACACATTTACACAAGCTTTTTGCAAACTTTTGATTTTCAAAACATTTTTCAAAACTTTTGTACTATATACATAATTTTGATATGAAAATATTTACAAGCTATTTACATAAAAAAATTTTACAAACATTTTTACAAAAATAATTTGTACAAATAGTTATGTATGTGCAATAAAAGAATTTTATTTACAAGGAAATTTTTTTAATTTTTATGGATTTTTGGATTTTAGCCATTTTATTTATTAATACAATCACACAAAGTACGAGTTATGGCTAAAGTATATATGGAATATATACGACAATCCCCTATACTTAGCTCGAACGATGTCCTCAAAGTTAAGAGCGATGAAGAAGACATAACTCGTGCTTAATATAGGGAAGTGAAAAGGAAGGCTATATACAAAGACGAATGAAAGAATAGAAATGTAAGAGACCTCGGAGTTTCCCCCTATACTTAGGATCAAGTAATCCTAAGTATAGCAGGCTGTACATAAAGGGAAACCCGAGTGGAGAATGTACATGGTCTACCTCCCCTATACTTAGGGTAAAATATCCCTAAGTATAGGCAACAAAACAGAGGTAGAAATGAATCAAAAGGAACTCAAAAGTCTCTCACCCCCCTATACTTAGGGTAAAGTGCACCCTAAGTATAGCAACGTCGAAGATGCAAATGGGGTGTTGGACTGAAGAATAGTGTGATATGGACAACTGGATCTATACAAGTCGGTGGAACAATGATAATCAGGTGTGAGAAGCAATAGATGTGAGTCAAGAGACCACATCTCACGCAAAATGAATCGGGGAAACGTCAACGCCCAACGGCTCATGATCTAGATATGGCTTGAGCCGCTGCCCGTTAACACGAAAGGTACTCTCAGAAGACAACTTAGATATATCAATACTCCCATTGTCGTGTACCTTTCTAACTAAATAGGGCCCCTTCCATTTGCTATGTAGCTTCCCTGGAAATAATCTCAACCTGGCATTGAACAACCATACGTGCTGTCCCGGCTCAAACTGCTTGTGGCTGATATGAGAATCATGCCACTCCTTCACTCTCTCATTGTACTGTAGGTTGCTCGAAAAGGCTGCATCACGAAGCTCCTCCAGGGTTGCTAACTCTGCCCTCCTCTGATCTCCTACACTCACTGGATCCATGATAATGTCCGTGACTGCCCAGAGTGACCTATGTCTAAGCTCAACATGTAAATGGCAGGGCTTGCCATAAACGAGGCGAAAGGGAGATGTACCCAACTGTGTCTTGAAGGACGTACTATATGCCCACAAGACCGAGTCCAAAAGCTATGACCAATCCTTTCGGTCTGGGCAGACGACCTTCTGCAATATAGTCATGATCTCCCTGTTTGACACTTCAGCAAGACCATTGGTCTGAGGATGGTACGGTGTGGTTACTCGATGGTCTATGCTGAATTTGCTAGCAAGGGCCTTTACCTTATCGTTGACGAAATGAGACCCCCGTCAGATATCAAAACTCTAGGAACCCCTAACCGTGAAATGATATTCTTCCTCAAAAATCTGCAAACAGTCCTAGCATCTGTGGTTCGGGCGGGGATGGCCTCAACCCAATGACTAACATAATCCACGACCAACAGAATGTACTTATATCTCTGACTCCTGGACCCATGAAATCGATCCCCCATGCGTCAAAAACCTCACAGAAGTGAATGGGCTGCATCGGCATCATATCATGCTGTCCACAAGTGCCCATCCTCTGACAGTCAGTACACCTCTTCACGAACTCATCAGAGTCCTTGAAGAGGGCAGGCCACCATAGGCCGGATTGGAGCACTTTCTATGCCGTTCTCCTCCCAGAGTGATGTCCTCTTGCCTGAAGCTTGTGGCAGTAAGTGAGGACGCTGTGGTGCTCCTCCTGAGGAATGCACCTATGCCAGACATTATCCCCTCCTTTATGATAAAGGACGGGATCCTCCCAATGGTAGGACTTGGCCTTCGCGAGGAAGGTCTCAAGTCTCTGCCTGGGCCAATCTTGTGGGACTTTCTTGGCGACAAGAAAGTTCACAATATCGGCGTACCATGGGAGAGAGACGATAGCAAGGATCGCCTCATCTGGGAAGGTCTCACAAATAGGCTCGATTTTCTCAGAATCCTCAAGATACTCCAATTGGGAGAGATGATCCGCCACCACATTCTTGACTCCAGGCTTGTCCTTAATCTCCATGTCAAACTCCTGGAGTAGAAGGATCCATTTGGTTAATCTGGCTTTGGCATCCTTCTTTGCCATGAGGTACCTGATGGTGGTATGATCAGTGAAGATGGTCACTCTAGATCCAATGATGTAAGATCTGAACTTATCTAGGGCGAACACTATGGCTAGCATCTCCTTCTCAGTAATAGTGTAGTTCCGATGAGCGGCATCCAAAGTCCGGCTAGCATAGTGAATAGCAAAGGGGACTCCATACCTCCTCTATCCCAGCAAGGCCCCTACGGCAAAATCGGAGGCATCCGTCATGATATCGAATGGGAGAGACTAATCAGGCGGCTGCAGGACAAGAGCCTCTACAAATAGACTCTTGAGAGTCTCAAATGACGCTAGACACTTATCATCCACAATGAACTCGGTGTCTTTCATCAGTAGATCAGTCAACGGTCAGGCAATCCGGATGAAATCATGAATGAATCGTCGGTAGAAACCGACGTACCCCAGAAAAGACTACAACTGCCGCAAGTTGGACGGTGGACTAAGTTTCTTAATGATATCCACCTTGGCCAGATCAACCTCCATGCCCCTGTTGGAGATGATATGGCCAAGCACCATCCCTTGAGTCACCATGAAGTGACTCTTCTCCCAAGAAAGCACCAGGTGCACCTCAATACATCGCTGGAGGACGTGGTCTAGGCAGTCAATACAAGAATCAAATCTGTCGCCGTAGACCGAAAAGTCGTCCATGAAGACCTCCAAGCACTCCCCCACCATGTCTAAAAAGATGGACAACATGCACCTCTAGAATGTCGCCGGAGCGTTGCACAATCCAAAGGGCATCTGTCTAAAAGCATATGTCCCAAAGGGACAGGTGAAGGTAGTCTTGTCCTGGTCCTCAGGTGCAATCGCCACTTGGTTGTATCCGGAGTACCCATCCAAGAAGTAGTAATGGCTCTTCCCTGCCACCCTCTCCATAATCTGATCAATAAAGGGCAGGGGGAAATGATCCTTCTTGGTGGCCTGGTTCAATCATCTGTAGTCCACACAGACCCGCCAAGAAGTGGGTACCCGGGTAGCGATCTGTCCAGACTCACTGACAACTGTGGTGATGCCCGTCTTCTTGGGCACCACATGCAATGGACTGACCCACTTGGAGTCGGAGATGGGGTAGATAAAATCGACGCTCCACCATTTCGAGATCTCCTTCATGAAAAAATCTCGAAGGTTCAGGTTCAGCAGTCGCTGGAACTCACGCGACGGCTTCGCGTCCTCCTCGAGATATATATGGTGGGAGCACAGGGCCGGACTTATCCCCTGGAGATCGCCTACACTCCATCCTATTGCCTTGCGGTTCTTTTCAAGAACCCCCATCAGACGATATTCATGCTCTCCAATCAAATCCGCTAAGATAATGACTGGGTACATCTCATGCTCACCTGCAAGGAACATATACTTCAACGATGAAGGAAGCAACTTCAGCTCTGGACAACACGGTGCTGGTGGATCTGGCCTCTAAAAATTCTGAGTGATGCGACCAAATCTGCATGGGAGAATGAAAACTCTCGCTCACAATCTGAATCAGGCAAAGGTTGCTCTGCTGGTGTTCTCTGCTCTGTGTGGAATCGGCCTCCTGTAGGCTCTGTGGAAGTCAGACACGGTATCAAATCGTCAAACTCTGCCCAGTCGAAATATGACTCCGAGGGATCTGTATCAGAATCACAAAAATCTGCCTCACGATCGGGAACCGGCTCTGCTGCCTGAGATGTATCCTGGACCAGGGGTGAGCTCTCCAAGCTCTCCTCTGTTGTCATCTGTGCATCAACAAACTCTGAAGGTGAGAGGATGACCTGTGCTGCTGGGTCTGCCCAAACTGCCTCGTCATCTGTGATCACAAAGTCGCAGTCCTGGTGGATGTCTTGCCCTGCCTCTGTCATCTGCTCTGAATCTGAAGTCAGCTCGGAGCAAGTTGAATCTCTGGCTCTAGTCTCCTCGATCATCTCTATTTGTAATCATCTCTATTTGTATACTCTCTCCCTCGACGCGAAAGTATACCTTCCCGCTATCATGATCGGACACTGCCTTGGCTGTGACCAAGAACGGGTGTCCTAAAATGATGGGGGTATCGGTCACGGACTCAGGGATCTCCATGTCCAACATAACGAAGTCCATGGGGAATTTCAGGCCCTAAATCATGACGACAACGTCCTTCAGCAACCCCTTCAGCCTCTTGACAGATCGATCAGCAAACTGAAGGACCGTCTTGCTCTGTCATAGAGGACCCAACTCAAAGCGGTCGAGTAGAGGTGCCGAAAGTAGCTTGATCGAAGACCCGCTGTCTAATAGAGTACAATCAAACCTCTGCTCCTGAATGTGGCATCTGACATACAGGGCTCCTGCATCTGGCCTCTTGGCGGGCAGACGGTTCTGGATCGTAAAGCATGTGGCGCGAGTGAGCGCATGGATCTCTGACTGGTGGATCCTCCTCTTCCTTCTAACTATGGTACTGTCTCTGTGTGATCTCTGGAAGAGAGGGATGTGCTCCAAGGCCTCCTGTAGAGTCAGCTGTATATGAAATATGTCCATCATGTGCTGGCTGAACTCTAGCTGGTGGGACTTTTTTGGATCTTTTTTTGTCCCCTTAGCCAAGCGGAGTGCTTGGGGGAAGGGGACTGATGGGTCTTTCTCAGATGAAGGACTAGGAGAGGGTCTGGGCTGCTCAAGCATGACAGAATCCACACACACATCATCATGCAACACAGGTGGATCAGAATAAGTCAAACCCTTTCCTTTATTCACAAAAACATCCTGAGGTACATGCACAGAAGGAAAAACAACGGGAGTAGCAGTAGTAGTAATGGTGGCCTCAGCACCACCCCCGGCATCTGGAATCGCGGCATCAGTACCGCGCTCTGGCTCGGCAACAAGTCTGGTGGCATCAGTACCACCTCCTCCATCTGGTGAAACGACAGCCTCAGTACCATCAGCTGGATCAACGTCCGTGGTGGCGTCAACACCACCATCATCATCTCTAGCGGCATCACCACCGCTCTCCTCCTCGCCTGTCTCTCCTGAAGTAGCATCGAGTCGTCGCTCAGATGAGGCGCTGCCTACTGGCATCCTACCGCTCCTAAGTGTAACAAATTCAGCATCAAACAGATATGCAGAAATGTCACCAAGTGAATCACTAGGAGTGGTGGTCTCTGTGAACTCTACCTACTCAGACTTCCTCTTCAGGTTGTTCGGGTTCAGCTCGATCTGGGAAGGAATGACGACCTTCCCTCTCACAATCTCCCTCATCTCCTGACGGAACTCATCCATCTCCCGTCAAAAGGTAGCCTGCTGCTCGGTCATGAGGTGGGCTAGATCATCCAAAGCGGGGTTCTCATAGGTCGACCCATGAGAACCTGATGGGTGGCCTTGATGGTAGTGAGGTTGCTGCTGCTGCTGGTGGTGAGGGTAAGAGGGGTACTGCTGATGATACTGCTGCTGAGGCTGCTCTCGCCTCCAAGGCTGTCCCTGCTGATAGGGACGAGGACCATACTACTGGTAGTGGGATGACTATTGCTGAACTGGGGGCTGGGGCTGTTGGTGCTGCTCACGCTGCTGGTCGTACTGGCCACCCTGAACTGGAGGTTGCTGCTGGGAACTGGTGCCTCCGGCCGACCAGTGGAATTCGAGATGCATCGGATACCGGGCTGGGGTCGGTCGTACCAAATCCCGTTGACAACCATCAATTGCTCGTAAGAGGGTGGGGGAAGTACAGGCCACCACCATCTGAGTGTCTTGGGATGGTGGTGACTGGACATACTGCGGTGGCTACTGGTACGACTCTGCCTGTACAAGGTGGACCTGTCTAGGCTGACTAGAGTGCTGGGACGAGCTACCACTACTGCTCGGATCTCCTTGTGACCTGAGACGGGGCTGAGAAGCTGTCTGTGCCTCCTGGAGACACATGATCTGTGTCTTCAGGTCACTCAGCGTCTGTTCCATCTGGTCGATCTGCGTCACACCCTGGCACTGCTTCTTCTCTATTAGCTCGATCCGATCCAGCTACTCACTGATGATGCCCATATCTACGGCTGTAGACTCGGCCTATGCAGCTGCTGCGGACAAAGTGGAAGGACTGGCATCGACCCATGCTATCCACTAAAACTGCACGGCCTGTGGCTGGGGGCGTCCCTGTGTGTAGAGTCGGGTATGGGACATCACGGTGTAATTCTTGGCCATCTCCTCATAGATGGTCCAGACCTGATCCTCATCCTTGGTGAAGTAGGAACCACCACAAGAAGCATTCACCAAGCCCTGCAACTCTGGTGTCAGCCCACAAAAGAAGCTCTGAACTAGGTTCGGCTTCGAGATGTCGTGGTACGAGCATCTGTGGGTACGCTCTCTGAACCTCTCCCATGCCTCATGGAACTGCTCGTTGGGGAGCATGGAGAAGTTGTTGATCAGGGCCCTCGCTGCATTGGTCCACCCGAGTGGATAGTACTTGTTCAAGTACTCGGTGCCGAGCTGCTCCCAGGTAGTCATGAATCTCCCCAAATGCTTCAGCCAGTTGGCTGCTTTGTCGACCATGGAGAAGGGGAAGGCGATCATCCGTATGGTGTCCTCGTCCACCTGCCGATTGTGGATGGTGCTGCAGATCATCTCAAACACCTGGAGATGGAGATGAGGCTCCTCAGTCGTGAGCCCGTGGAAATGGGGTAGAAGCTGTATCGTTTGCGGGGGGAACTTGAAGTCCCCCACAATCGCCGGAAGAACGATCCATCGGTGTGTAAGTGTTGATTCGGGGTTGTGTAACTCCCGTATAGGTCTGGCTGCTGCTGCCGGCTGGACTGGCTCGTCAGGCTGATCTGGTATCTCCGGTCCGTCTCCTGCGGGCCTGCGCTGCTCGCGGTCGGCTCTCATCCGCTCAATCTCTCTCCTCATCTCTACCATGAAAGCTCCTTGATCCCTGATTTGCTGCTGCATCATCGCGAGGGAAGCTATCAAGGTGTTGTTGATCGCACCCTGGTCTAGTACATATGTCTGCTCTGGTCTGGGGCCTCCGGTGCGGTCATCACTGCTGCCGGCCATGGTCTCTGCAAAGGCAAAAGACCCAAGCTCAGGTGCCAAAATGTAATATGTCTGCTGCTCTATCTGATCGGGCACCTCGGGACTGTCAGAAGATAGGTGGTCGGGGGGGGGGGGGACAGGATGGAAGCGAACTCGGGTTCGGAGAGCGGGTCTCGGCTCTCGTGAACCGACCTAGATGAACAGGCCGGAGTGCTCGTAAGCGGTGCAGCCAGAGGCTGCCTAAGGGACCTTCGACCCATCATCGTGATATGGCGAGTCGGGCGGATGGGATCTGGAAAGCAGACATGATCAAATAGTCAAACCCCCAATTCACCAACGTGACACGAGCAGATGACCGTAAGAGTTCGGTCTTTTATCTTGTCTTTTTATTTTGGTGATAATACAGTCTAACAGAGCGATTAAGCGAGTTGTTGGGAATCCAACGCCCCCAGGGGACTGTCCCGATCCCAAACTAGATCTTTCCCGGCCAGTACAAGCCGTGGACCATTTACCGGCTACCCAATCTGCTCGCTCTGTTAAGGATATCACGACCCGCTTTACCGAAAACCGGAGCGATCCTCACTAGAGAACGACTAGCCCAGTAGCAGTAGTCTGAAGAAGGGTCGGATATGGCTCTACCTAGTGTGCGGGTCACTCTCTCACCCAATCAAACCATACAAGGAGGGGGTTACTGTCCCAATGCAATTTTTTTGGTGAAGTGATTTTTAGGTCCAATTTGCTTTAGCAGTCCCAAATTTTATGATTTTTCTTTTTTAGGTGTTTTTCAAGCAAACAAATTCTTAACGAATTTTTTAGTTTCTCCTGATTATTTAATTCCAGAAAATGGGGGGAGAAGATGAGAAAGCCGATGCGCTATGAAATCAATGATGCATGCAGAGTAAGAAATGTGTGCCTGACTCCAACACTCTACATGCAGGGTGATCCACACATAAAAGTAAAGACAGAAAGTAAACTACCTATATGATGCATGAGGAAAATGGCCTTAGATGAAGCAATTTCTACACGGGGAGAACAAATAGATAACGGGTCAACAAGAGGGGTCGGAGTCCGGTCTCTTATGTCGATCGGTGTCCGCCACAACGGATCCTGCTAGCGCTTTATACAACCTCTAGCAGTACGTGACCACTCAAGTGACCAGGTTAGATTTTTCTTTATTAATTAATTAATCAAGTCCAATTATACAGCCTATAGGAACTGGCAATCTAATTAGGCTGGGGTCCTAATTAATTACGGTGCAAACAATCCTACGGTTAAGGCTAAATCCACATGAATCAGATAAGCAGTAATAAAAAGCAAAAAATCAAAACCGACGGAAAACACGGTGATGTCCCCCGAGCACACCGGTGCTCAGCGAAACAAACCCCACAACTACAAGCCTGAAAGTCTCTGAGTCTGGTTGTCCCCATATTATTACAATAATATGGTCTGAAAATAAAGCTAACTATCCTAAGCTAATTCTCTCCTCTCCTGCTCCATCTCTCGCTCTCTCCTACGGCTCCGTATAGAAGGGAACTGCCTCCGACTTCCGCGGTTGCTTCGGCTTTCCGAAGAAAGCCGCCTCGGTCCTCGGGCCCTCGCAAGAAATCAAACAAGAGTGTCAGAACCAGATTATTATAAAACTAAGCAAGATAAAATAAAATAAAATAAAATGGCACTATATGCAAAAATAAAAATAAAGACAAATAAAATAAAACAAAAAAAAACAAAAATAAAAGAGAAACAAAAGAAAACAAAAAGCCGCAAAAAACCATGAAAGAAACAAAAAGCCACGAGAAAAGCTGCGGAACTGAAAACAAAACAAAAACGAAAATAAAAGACTACTGAGCCGTGCTCCCCGGCAACGACGCCATTCTGATGACCGAGAGAATGACCTCTCACTATCAGGCTAAGGTAAAAATATTCGATGTCGTTGCGACCCGAATAGAGAGACTTAGTCAACAAGAAAAATCAGACCACTAAAATAAGTCAAAAAGTCAATGAAATCGAAGAGCGGTCTTCGCTATTTATTTAACCTGGTATAACGACCAGGGTTGAACTCAAGGAGTACAGGTTAGCCGAATTGGCCTACAAAGTAGTTAAAAACAAAATAAAATAAAGAAATGAATTATTGGTGGATTTTATATATTTTTAATTTTTTTGTATTTTTAATAATGAAGGAAATATGAAAAGAGGATAAAAAACACACAATCAACAATTTATTCAATGCATCAAAACAACTCAAAAAATTCAAATAAAATTATTTTTGTGTTTTTTTATATTTTTAAGTGTGTTTAGAGTTTTTTCAGAATTTTATAATTTTTATTTGATTTTATAAAAATGGAAAAAGGCAAAAATAGTGAACTAATGTGCAGTCAGATTTGAAAGGCTAATTAAAAATATGTAATTAGCCTATAAAAATCCGAAGGCAATTTTTATGAAAACTAAGCTACAAAAACCAAAATTGCATTTTTTTTATTTTTATAGAATTTTTAATAATTTTTATAAGGTTTTTAGGGTTTTATATTTTTAATGGGTTTTATAAATCCAAACAAGTGAAAATTGGTCTAAAGCAAGTAAACAATCAAACAAACAGTACCTAATTTTTTATGTAAATTTTAAAGGGGTTTTTATATTTTTCTTGATTTTATAAACCAAATAGTGGCAAAAACGGGTGTTTTTTATTTTTAAAAACAGGAAACAATAATAAAAATGTCCCAAAAAATTTGTGAAATTTTTACCCAGTGGCAGGAGCCACATATACTAATTTCACAAGATTTGGATTTTGTTTGATATTTTATTCGACCAATACAAAAGCTACAGCTCATAGGGACCTATATGCAAAGAAACAAAGTTCTGGGGCCAAATAGATAACACATGTAAAAACTAGAAGGGCATCAGTGTAAAATTCACATCAATTTCCACACATGTTCGAATACAATATGCACATGGGTATTTCTGTAATATTCAAAACATAAAGTTCAATCAACCACAGTCAGAAAACCCAAACCCTAAACATGCAATTTGTCCAAATACTCACGTGTCGAAGCACATGTTCTACAGTCACAGGGATGAAAATGCAAATAGCATAAACTACAGGTCCTATTCTGCAAATGTTCTAAGTGTGCTACTTTATTTATGAGACTAAACATAAACTAAAATAAACAATAGGGGGTGTGTCACAAATTACCCAGCCAAAGCGCGTGCAGGGCACGTGAGTGCCAGGTGTCGGGCGGTGAATGGCGGATGGTGTGCGGTTGTGATGGCACCTCCTGGAAGATCCAACGGTGCTGACGAGACGCCAAATGTGGGACGCACGTGGCCGTCAGATCATGGATCTAACGGCCTGACAGGAGCAGGCTACGGATGGCTCAGATGAAACTAGAGGCAAGGCGCGATCCGGTGGTGGAGAGGTAGGCTGGATGAACTCCTACTGGGCGAGCTTCTCCGGCGATCTGGAAGTGGTCCGGACGTCCGATGGAAGATCGGAGAAGGGGGTTCTCCTCGCGACGACGATCCGCGTCGGGTGGTGGCGTCCGATGGAGCTCCCAACGGTCAGATCCTCCGGCGAGGGAGGAGGGAGCTGGGCGACTCCGGCGAAGGATGGAAGATACGGCTAAGGGGGGGTATCCTGTGCTTATTCACCTGCAAGAGAATGCTCGTGCTCCGAGGAACACTCCGGCATGGGTTATTGGCGAAATGACAAAGGGAAGCGGCGTGGATAGGCGACGGGAGGTTCGGACGGAGGCGGCGGAAGGAACCAGACCTGATCTTGGCTCGGATAGACAAGATCGAGGTGATCAGATCGTGGAAGGAAGGTGATGATGGGTCAAGAGGTCTATCGATACGGATGAGATGAAGTGGCGGGGCTCCGGCCACTCGGGCGGAGCAGGCAGAGCGAAAATGGAAGAATCGAAGCTATACGATGATCTGGAAACTAAGGGTGATACCTGATGGTCGGAATCGACTGTGGGGGAGATGATCGATCTCCGACGGTCTTCGCCTCGAAGGAGCGTCACCTCCAGAGGCTCGGGCTACGCCGGCAGCGGAGCTCGATGACAAGGGTCGTCGGACCTGGTGTACACAACTCCAATCGCTCTCTTCAACACCCTCCGCGCTCGCTATCACTCGAGAAAGAAGATGGAGGTCACGGGGATCAAAGATGGTGGCCAAAGGTGAGTGAAAATGCGGCGGAGGCTCAGGTTATATAGTGGTAGGGGTCCAGTAAGAATGGAGTCAGGCAGGTAATTGTGGTGCACAGATCCCTAGGAAGATTCCCGAGCGTGAATCTCGGATGTGGGAGATGCAAATGGAGCCCAAGGTTTTGGTGAAAGATGACCGGATCAGTCCAGGATAATTGGGCCAAGTCGGGCACTCGAACAAGATCTGCGAAGGAGAGGTCCGCAGGGGAGAGTTGACCAGGGGTCAACAATCCCCCTGTGGACCAATGGGAAAAATGCATTGGAAAAAGATTTGGAAAATCAAAATAAAATAGAAAATGACTTTATTTAAAAATATTTACAAAATAAATTGTTTATTAATTTTCAAAGTATTTTTTAATGATTTTTATTTATTTTTTTGAAAAATAAATTAAGTATTTATATTATATTATTATTATATACAGGTATATATACATATGTATTTTTGAATTTTATTTTTATCATGTTATTTATGTACAATTATTCCAATTTTATATTTTATTTATTTACACCATAAAATTTGGAATATAAAAAGATTTTTATTTGATTTTTATTTACAAGGATGAAATAAATACATCTTTTATTTTATATACATGGTATATATACACTGATGAGAGAGAAATTATTTATTTTTAGTTTTATTTTTCTTTATTTTTCCCATTTTTATTTTATTTTTATAAATATGTACAAAATATGGGGAACACATAAATTTTTTTATTTTTAGAAAATAAAATATTTACATTAAGAGGTGTTTTATACAAGGCTGAGTCACTGATGAGCGCTCCCACACCCTTAGTTAATTCGGTCAAATTAATGGTCCAAATTAATTTTAAGTGTTCGTTGCAGTCGGATGCGGGAGGTTGATCAAAAACCACTTAAGTCAGATGTTGGTCAATTTTAAGCGGTGATATTTTTTTACTTGGTGGAAGTCCAAGGTCGATCTCAGGGAGGCAACTGTCTCCTTAGGTTGATTACAACAATTTACAAGTGTTTGATATTCGGGGAACAATTTTTTTTGGTATTTTTAATTCCTATGCAGACATATGCAGACAATTCTTAGCCAATTTAAAGTCAAATTTAATTGATGTATCAAACTAAGTCCAAAAATAATGAAAATTGGCCAGAAGATTATTTATGATGAAAATGACCTACACTAATTTTTTTGGAATTTTTCGACTCAAGATAAATTTTCTGTGAATTAAACAAACAGACAGAGTGATTTTCAGTGTTTAATTTTTAAAAAAATATCAAACCACAATTTCTCCAAGAGCCAAAATTATCCTAGGAAGGTCTAATGATCAGGGACCTAGGAAAATTGACAGAACTTAAATTTGTTGTGAAATGAATTAATTAAAATTAATTAAAGAAAATCACTAAACTATTTATTGAGGCCTCGTTATGCGTGCAAATGATATGAAATTTTTATGGAGTGTTGAAAATAATGTCCTTAAGCTACTGTGAATTTTTGGTGATTTTTGAAGGCACTGATATTTAATTAAAAATCAAATGGCATCACTGGGCAAAATATGACACAAATGAACCAATTAATTCATTGATAATTCAATTAAGCCAACAAAAATTAGACACGTGTACAAAAAGATAGAGGACACAATTCTCAACAACTTGCAATTTTTAGAATTTCAAAATGATGAAAAATGCATGCTATGGACACGTGCAAACACAAGGGTATAAATGCAATACTGGAAAATAAAATTTCAATAAGTAAACGTGCTGACAGGGACTAAAATGCAATTACCTATACTATGCAGGACTTGAATGCAATTTTTTCCACGAACCACGTGCTCCTCACGTGATGTCTGCTTCACAGGGACCTCTTCGCAATTTGTGAAAGCTCCAGGGGCGTCGGTGCAAATATCCCAGGCCGCACGTGCTCCTCACGTGGGGCGACCTAGGTTCGGAGGCCTTCGGAGGCTCGGGTCGAGGCTCGGGTCTTCTGGAGGCTCGGGCTAGCCTCGGAGCAGCTTCGGGTTACCCGAGCCTAGGCTTGGGAGGCCGAGGCTCGGATAGGGCGACGTGGCGGACTGGAGGCCCTTGGATCACGATGGATCCAAGGGTTGTCGATGAAGACGCGTGGCGGCTGATGAGGCGTCCGATCCGAGGTGTAATCGACGGTCGAGGACGAGGGCGGCGAAGAGACGCGTGGCGAGGCGGGGTCCGTTCGATCAGAGGATCGAACGACTGCTGCTTCTTCTCCTTCAACGGGCCTCCGCCGCCTGCGGAGGAGATGGCTGCGCTCCGGTGAAGGGGGCCGAGCTCCGCCTCGGTGGCCAAGCTCCGGTGATGAGCTCCGTCAGCTCCCACCTAGCTCGGAAGAAGCGGAAGTGAAAGGCGGAGCCTCCGGTGGTCTCTGGATGACTGGAGGAGTGTTGGAGCTCTGCGGCGATGAAGCTCGAAGGGAGCTCCGGTGAGGCTCCGGCCAATGAAAGATTGAGGACCTGCGAAGGGTTAGATGGATAGCCGAGGCGTGCAGGTGTTCGTGGAGGTGAGGTGAGTGAGCGGCGAGGCCTACGGTGGAGTGCGATGGTCTGGCGGGTAAGCTCCGGCCAAATGGCGGAGCTGCTAGTCGGAGGAAGGTGGTATGCGTCGTCGGAGAGCGTTGAGGGGTCAGCGAGGATCGGAGCTTCGACGCGAAGCTCGCCGAGGTGGTTGGAAGGTGCGAGGGTGATCAATGACAGCGAATAAAAGCAGAGAAAAAGCAAGAAAAAGAAGGAGAAGATCGGAGATCGATGGAGGGAGTTACCTGGGAATTGGAGCTCCGCTGGGAGTTCCAGGTCGTCGCTCAAGAGGTCGGTAAAGCCCCGAGCTCGTGCAGCTGCTCGGAGGAGTGGCTGCGACACGGCGGTGGGCCGAGGATCTCGCCGGAGAAGACGCCGGTCTTCGCTCGAAGAGACGACCAATTGCTGTTACCAATGGAGAGCTCTGAGCTCGGGGGTTTCTCCTGGAGTGGCGGATGCGGATGAAGGTGGCCGGAGGGCGAGTATTTATAGGATGGAAGTCTCGGCAGAGCTGGTGATGGGGCGAAGTTCATGGCTGTCGTGGGGCGAGTGTGGCGGAGATGGTGGCGTGCGAGAGAGCTGGCGAGGGAGATGGATGAGTGGGGTGTGTCGTGGGGGTGATGGTGGTCGAAGAAGGTGGCTGGAGTGCGGCCAAGAATAGGAAGGGGCAGCCCCTCCCGCAAGGCGGAGATCGTGGGAGAGAGGGGGTGCCCGAGGTAGGGGACGAAGTCTCCTCCGTTGGATCGTGTGATCCAACGGTGGAGATTAGATCGTGGTGAGCGGGTGTGATTAGATCGAGGGGAGGCGATCTGAGGGTCGTGGAGCCACCACGTGGCGGGACGGGGTCGAAGCGCGATCCCACGGATGGGATGAAAAGTGGGGGAATGATCGAACGGCTGAGGGGATAGGCAGCGGCTGCGGTTGAGATGGAGAGTCCAGGTTGCGATCGAAGGGCGCATAGCGCGCCACGTGTCGTCATGTGGGCGCGGCGCTAACGGATGGTGGTGATGAGGAGTAGGAGACAATCGGACGGCTGAGGGAGTGAGCGCACGTGGTCACAGAGGGGCCGTTGGATCTGAGGCGCGATCCAATGGTGGGGGGGCGAAGGCGGATCAGACAAAGGGCAGCGGGCCGCGTGGCGCAATCCGAGGGCGCCACGTGGCCTGCTGTGATTGGCTGGAAGGGAAAACACGTGTAGAGAGAAGAGGAGGCCGAATTTGGAAAAACTCAAAACATGAAAGTTGTAGATCTTGATGAGATCTACAAGTTTCATGTTGACCAAAGACGGAGATGAGGTCAAATATGGTACATAAATAGAAAGGTACATAAATATACATATGTAGTATACAACATGACCCAAAAACCCAAGTTTCTCATACAAGCTCCAATTGCAATGAAATTAGTCTCATTTTAAAGGTCTTTTCATATGTAGTATTCTAAGAGTGAGTCGACCTAAGTAGGAGTTTGTATGCGGGCTTTATGTGTGTTTTAATGTACAAGGGTTCTCAGGATATTTGGGCTATTTTTCAAGGGTGATTTTTGGCATTCTTATTTAAATGCAGATGAGCTGC
The DNA here is from genome assembly GCA_037367405.1 of Ottelia alismoides. NCBI lineage: Eukaryota > Viridiplantae > Streptophyta > Magnoliopsida > Alismatales > Hydrocharitaceae > Ottelia > Ottelia alismoides. The sequence goes on from JAZKJV010005618.1 coordinate 224,850, forward strand.
TAAAATGCATGAATTATGGATGCATGCATGAGTGTTATTTATGCAAGATAAAAGGAAATATGCTTCTATTTTCTCGGGAACAAGGCTCTATTTTTGACTTTTGATGTGATGAATCACAGATTCATCAACCCCCTATACTTAAACCTTGCTCGTCCCCGAGCAACTAAATGAAATGCAAGAGTGAAATGATTTTGGGTTCCATACCAAGGTCATGAGCAAAAGTTGAAAATGGAGCCTGACTCGACCTTTGGATTAATTGTGTGGCGGAACCTTATTTGGACCTGAACTTAAGACCTAACAGACTTCAAGTTCCACAAGTCTTCTATTCAAGACGCCTCAATAGTCAGGTCAGAATAATTCCTCAAACGCAAATTTCTGATGACTATGATTCTTACTTGTACTGTGTAAGTGAGATATAGCTCTCCATGTCAGAAATGACTCGGAACCAGCCTCCTCTAACAAGGTAACTCAATAACCTGGTCCAGTAACTCTTTCCTCGAGGAGCGGGGTATTCCCTTCTAAGTTCAAGTGCGACCAACCCAAGAGGAGGGGGTAGAGAAAAGAATGGACAGTGGCCAGTGTAGCCACCTATCCCGGGATGCCTGACCAGTGTAGCCAAGTCATCCAGCTGCATTTTCCTTGCTAATATACATACTCCGACAGGTATTATTCTTTTTCTTGGACCTGTCTGATTTTTTTGGAGTTCTTTCTTGCATTTTTTTTTTTTTTGGAACTATATTCAAGGTGCAGCATATACATCAGGAGTTTTTCCTCTTGAGCCAGTAGACTATCCCTCTTTTGAAGCATTATTGCAACCCACAGCATCCCGTCCTTAGCCTTCATCACCACTAGACCAAGTTGAGACGCACTTCCTTCACTATAAGAAGAAGAGAGGTTCCGCCTAGAAGTACTACCCTCATATGCTACCCCAAGTCAAAGGAAACTACCTCCTTACCACCTCATCAATGAAGAGCTACGTGCATAGTGTTTGTCCAAGTTAGGTCATTATCTAAAAGAATCCTGCGTATGCACGAGATATTCTACTTAGACTAGTCAAGATGACATGTGAACATAGACTTGTGGACTCCAAGAATTAAGTCTCTTGACCTGAGAAATCTTAACTCCAGTTCCTATAAGGTTCCTCTGAAATTAGGTGGATTAAGGTCAAATCAAGTCCATCCTCAATATCTACTCATAACTTGGTTCAGAACCCACTAGCTTTTCACTTTGCATATGCAGAAATATGCAGATGAGATGAGATGTCATGCTATGAAAATGCAGGACTCTTTTTATTAGTTTTAATGCAGGGATGATATGCAAGAGTAAATAAGAAGCCTTTATTTTTGTTTTATTTTTCTGGTATACAACAATTATTTACAAAAGTATGTTTTACAAGAATTTTACAACTTTTTATACAAGTACATATTATACAAGTATACCAAAATTTTTTTTTTTTGTTTTTTTCGATTTTTACCCACCCGTAATTATTGCAAAATATGTACAACAGTACGCGAAAGTACGAGCTATGGGTAAAGTATATATGTAATATATACACGCCCCCCTATACTTAGCGTGTGCTATGTCCTCAGAGCACAAAGAGCGAGGAAAAGACATAGCTCGTGCTAAGCGTAGGAGAGCCAAAAAGAAATAGTAAGTATAGAAGTCGTCTCGCCCCCCTATACTTAGGCTCTGGCAGCCTAAGTGTAGAAGAAGATCAGAAATGGGGCGGACGAGGTTAAGAGGAGAAATGGAGGAGTATCAGTGCGGGCATCGGTCCCCCCTATACTTAGGCTTAGGTCAGCCTAAGTATCGGTAGGAAATGAGTATAAGGACCAATGTGATCTGAAGAATGTACAGTGAATCGACTCGGGTGACCCCTTCCCCCTATACTTAGGATCTGGTCATCCTAAGTACAGTCCGAGATAATGATTCGATGATGTGGGGACGGGCTACTAGAATCGTGAAGGTAAGGATAGGATATACAGGAAGAATGATATATATACAGCTGAGTCGGTCTGAATCTTTTGAAGATACTGCTGATGGCTGGAGTTCATTGCTGCAAGGTCTCATACGCGGCTTGAGATGTATCTGCTGTATCTGTCTCGCATATGAATACAATCTCCTCCACATGGACTAACTGTTCATTGGATTCGACGAAGTGCTTCAACAGCTGCCCATTTACTAGGAATGTTGGTGCGTCATCTGCGAGATCTGAGATCTCGACACATCCACTATCATGCACCGTTCGGACAACGAATGGTCCCGTCCACTTAGACTTTAGTTTGCCTTGGAAAGTCTTCAGCCTGGCATTGAACAACCATACCTTCTGCCCAGGAACAAAGGTCTTTCGTCTGATATATCTATCGTGCCAACGCTTCACCTTGTCCTTGTACACCACACTGTTGTCGTATGCTCGGTTTCTGACTTCCACAACTTCATTCAGATCCATGTCTCTCTGTTTCTGGCCTAGGTGTGTGTTCCAGTTGACCTTCTTTATTGCCCATTCTGATTTGTGCACTAACTCTGCGGGCAAATGGCACGGCTTTCCGAATACCATTCGGAATGGGGAGGTGCCTAACGGAGTCTTGTAAGCCGTCCTATACGCCCAGAGGACTTGATCCAAGATCTGAGACCAGTCCTTCCTGTCTGGGCGGACGAGCTTTTGCAATATGGTTTTCACCTCCCTATTCGACACCTCAGCCATACCATTGGTTTGTGGGTGGTAAGGACTAGCGACATGGTGTTCGATGCCGTAGTCCTTCAGGAGTTTCTTCACCTCCCGATTCACAAAGTGGCTACCCCCATCTGATATCATCATTTTTGGGATCCCGAACCTAGAGATTATGTGCTCTCTGATAAATTTACAGACAGTCCTGCTGTCTGCGGCTCGGGTCGGGATAGCCTCCACCCATCTGGACAGATAGTCAACCGCAAGAAGGATGTATTCAAACCCGTGGCTGACAGGGAATGGGCCCATGAAATCGATGCCCCAGGCGTCAAAGACATCACAAATGATGACCGGCTGCATTGGCATCTCATCTTTGGAACCAACGGTTCCTCCCATCCTCTGGCAAACTGGGCACGACTTCGCGAAGGCGGTGGCATCGCGAAACAGAGTTGGCCAGTAAAAGCCACATTGAAGTACCTTCCATGCGGTCCTCTTCCCGGAGTGGTGTCCTCCTGCCTCTAAGCTATGGCATAAAGAAAGGACACTCTGGTATTCCTCCTGAGGAATACAACGTCTCCAGACACAATCCGGTCCTTCAAAGAAAAGGATCGGATCCTCCCAATGGTAGTGTCTAGCGTCCGACTTTAATCGGTCAATTTGGCTCTTGGGCCAATCCTCGGGAACTTTCTTGGAGACAAGATAGTTCACGATATTGGCATACCATGGGAGTGAGTCGATAACAAAAATCGACTCGTCAGGGAAGGAGTCTCGAATCGGGGAAACCTCGGAAGTATTAAGATCTTCGAGACGAGAGAGATGATCGGCTACTACGTTCTTCTTTCCAGGTTTATCACGGATGTCCAAATCAAACTCCTGGAGAAGTAAAATCCAACGAAGAAGACGCGCCTTCGCGTCCTTCTTCTCCATTAAATATCGTAGTGCCGTGTGGTCTGTGAACACAGTTACCTTGGATCCGATTAAATGAGATCTGAATTTGTCCAAGGCAAACACTACCGCAAGCATTTCCTTTTCGGTAACTGTATAGTTACGCTGAGCAGAATCAAGCACTTTGCTTGCGTAGTGAATTGCAAATGGGACGCCATCTCTTCTTTGTCCCAATACAGCCCCAACAGCATAATCTGAGGCGTCCGTCATGATCTCAAAAGGAGAGACCAATCTGGGGCTTGTAAGATGGGTGCGTCCATGATCATTCCTTGTAATCGCTTAAAGGCCTCAAGACACTTGTGATCGACAATAAACTCCGCGTCTTTGCCTAAAAGCTCAGTTAGCGGTCGGGCAATCTTAGAAAAATCCTTTATAAATCTCCGATAAAATCCGACATGCCCGAGGAACGACCGCAACTGCCGTACGTTGGTTGGTGGCTGGAGTCGTCTGATCACGTCCACCTTGGCAGGGTCAACCTCCATTCCTCTCTTGGAGATGACATGCCCCAACACTATGCCCTCCGTCACCATAAAGTGACTTTTCTCCCAGGAGAGCACCAGATTAACCTCACAACATCTCTTGAGGACTCGGTCCAGATTCCTAAGACAGGAATCAAAAGAGTCGCCGTGGACCGAGAAGTCATCCATGAAGACTTCCAGGAATTCGCCGACCATTTCGGCGAATACAGCAATCATGCACCTTTGAAAAGTACCTGGAGCATTGCATAACCCAAAAGGCATGCGCCTGAAAGCATAGGTACCAAAGGGGCATGTGAACGTGGTCTTTTCCTGGTCCTCTGGAGCTATGGCTACTTGATTGTAGCCTGAGAACCCATCAAGAAAACAAAAGAATTCTTTCCCCGCTAGTCTTTCTAAAATCTGATCAATAAATGGTAGGGGGAAATGATCCTTTTTCGTCGCGGCATTCAGGCGTCTGTAATCCACACAGACGCGCCACGACGTGGGTACTCTTGTCACGATCTCCTCTCCGTCCTCATTGGTGGTCGTCTGAATTCCCGACTTTTTCGGGACAACATGGATTGGGGCCACCCACTTAGAATCGGAGATTGGGTAAATGAAACCCGCGTCGCACCATTTTTCTATCTCTTTCTTCACAACCTCTCGTAGATTTGGATTCAACCGACGTTGGAATTCACGAGAGGGTTTGGCTTCGTTCTCCAAGTATATATGGTGCGAACACAGAGCGGGATTTATCCCGTGGAGATCGGAAATGCTCCAGCCTATTGCCTTGCGGTTCTTCTCCAGGATCTCTAGCAAGCGAGACTCCTGCTCCTCGGTCAATTGCGAACTGATAATGACCGGAAATTTCTTGTCCTGGCCCGCAAGGAAGGCATATTTCAGAGTTGTGGGTAAAGGTTTGAGCTCAGGGATGGTATGATCGTCTAAGAAGTCTGGCTCAATCAGATCTGGTTTGGTGTTGGAAGTGGCTGAATCCTGTTCTGCATTGGCTGCCACCAAGCTCGGCTCTGGAGTCGGATCGTCAAAGGTCTCCATGCAATCGGCAAACGCCTCGTCCGACTCGTCATCCTCATCTTCCGATTGTCCTAAGGATGTAAGGACTGACAGGCCCACTTGGGCCTCTGTGTCATCGAAGATGTAGGGCGATGCAGGCTCAGAGCTGTACTCGTTCCTGAATGTCTCGCAGACTGACTCATGCACTGGATCATCTTCAAAGGAGATGGACACATCGGTGCTGGCTGGGTTCTATCTCCATGGCCCAACTAAGTCTACATGTTCACGGTCTGTTTCGAGAGAAGAGTACTCGGTGCTGGATTCGGAGTCTGGTCTCTGCCATCTTGTCTGCTTCATCTCTAATTCCTCATCTCCGCCTGGAGTTTGGAACTGAATTTTCCCATTCTTATAATCGAATAAGGCCCCTGCTGTTCTGAGGAAGGGCCTACCCAAAATGATCTGGGAATCTCTCCAATTACGAGGGGTTTCCATATCGAGGACAGTAAAGTCCACCATGTATTCTTGCCCCTCGACTTTGATCACAATGTTCCTTAACTCTCCTTGGGACTTCTTAGTGGATTTGTCTGCGAACTGAAGAATAGCTCTAGATTTCCTAAGAGGTCCGAGATTGAGCCGCTCATAGAGGGCTGTGGGCATCAAGTTGATAGAGGAACCATTGTCCAGGAGAGTGCGTGCAAACGCGATGTCATCAACATGACTCACTACATAGTGTGCACCCATGTCTCTTCGTTTCCGAGGAAACGAGTTCTTTATTGCACAAGTTGTGGCTACTGACAGGACGTGTTTTCTCAACACGGCTTTTGGTTTTCCTGCTAACCCTAGTAGGTGTGCATCTCACCTTAAGGTATTTTTGGAATGCAGGGGTCATTTCCACGAACTTGTCAAAGGGTATTGTGACCTTGATATGTTTGTTACAAAACTCAGCCATCTCAGGGTCATCTTTTTGGATTTTTTTGTTTTTCTTCTTCCCACCCTTGAGAGCTTGGGGGAAAGGGATTATTAACTCAGGTTCTGGAACTGAAATATCTTCATTAGCTGCTGAAACTGAGTTCTGAACAAGACTCTGACTCGGACTTTTATACAGACTCTGACTCTGACTCTGACGAAAGGGAAAATGCTTGGGCGAAACCGGTGATGCTTCTTCCGCTTCTTCTGGCTGGTCCTCCTCAGATGGAGGTGCGGGCTCATCGGTGTCGTCGGACTCGGGATGACTGCGGGGCTGGTGCTTCGAGGACTCAGATGTCCTCTTCTTCTGCTGGCGGTGACGGTGGTGCTCCTCCTCTTCCTCCTCCGAATTCTCCTCAGGTCGAATTTCGGAGGTTCCTTCCTGTTGTGCCCGTGCCCGATCAGGTATGGTCACGGTCCTTCCGCTCCTGAGGGACATATGGTTAACATTATCATACGAAGGGATCTCATGTTCAGATAAATAATTATCTGAATAGTATACCTGATCTCGGGGTCGGTTCTGGCCTTGATGTATGCTATTTGGGTTGGCCTGAACCTGTGCGGGAATTGGAGTCCTTGGCGCCATTTGTTGGTCCTGAGCACGAGAGACCCGATTGATGTCGGTTCTCATGTCCAGGTAGTCGTTCTGCATCTGCTGGACCCTATCAGACAGGGTCTGGATCGCCAAGGTGAGGGACTCCAATTCGGTGGGCTGGGCTTGCTGCTGAATGGATGCGGTCCTGAACTGGCCCCGGCAACGGCGCCATTTTGATGAGCGCTCCCACACCCTTAGTTAATTCGGTCAAATTAATGGTCCAAATTAATTTTAAGTGTTCGTTGCAGTCGGATGCGGGAGGTTGATCAAAAACCACTTAAGTCAGATGTTGGTCAATTTTAAGCGGTGATATTTTTTTACTTGGTGGAAGTCCAAGGTCGATCTCAGGGAGGCAACTGTCTCCTTAGGTTGATTACAACAATTTACAAGTGTTTGATATTCGGGGAACAATTTTTTTTGGTATTTTTAATTCCTATGCAGACATATGCAGACAATTCTTAGCCAATTTAAAGTCAAATTTAATTGATGTATCAAACTAAGTCCAAAAATAATGAAAATTGGCCAGAAGATTATTTATGATGAAAATGACCTACACTAATTTTTTTGGAATTTTTCGACTCAAGATAAATTTTCTGTGAATTAAACAAACAGACAGAGTGATTTTCAGTGTTTAATTTTTAAAAAAATATCAAACCACAATTTCTCCAAGAGCCAAAATTATCCTAGGAAGGTCTAATGATCAGGGACCTAGGAAAATTGACAGAACTTAAATTTGTTGTGAAATGAATTAATTAAAATTAATTAAAGAAAATCACTAAACTATTTATTGAGGCCTCGTTATGCGTGCAAATGATATGAAATTTTTATGGAGTGTTGAAAATATGTCCTTAAGCTACTGTGAATTTTTGGTGATTTTTGAAGGCACTGATATTTAATTAAAAATCAAATGGCATCACTGGGCAAAATATGACACAAATGAACCAATTAATTCATTGATAATTCAATTAAGCCAACAAAAAATTAGACACGTGTACAAAAAGATAGAGGACACAATTCTCAACAACTTGCAATTTTTAGAATTTCAAAATGATGAAAAATGCATGCTATGGACACGTGCAAACACAAGGGTATAAATGCAATACTGGAAAATAAAATTTCAATAAGTAAACGTGCTGACAGGGACTAAAATGCAATTACCTATACTATGCAGGACTTGAATGCAATTTTTTCCACAAACCACGTGCTCCTCACGTGATGTCTGCTTCACAGGGACCTCTTCGCAATTTGTGAAAGCTCCAGGGGCGTCGGTGCAAATATCCCAGGCCGCACGTGCTCCTCACGTGGGGCGACCTAGGTTCGGAGGCCTTCGGAGGCTCGGGTCGAGGCTCGGGTCTTCTGGAGGCTCGGGCTAGCCTCGGAGCAGCTTCGGGTTACCCGAGCCTAGGCTTGGGAGGCCGAGGCTCGGATAGGGCGACGTGGCGGACTGGAGGCCCTTGGGATCACGATGATCCAAGGGTTGTCGATGAAGACGCGTGGCGGCTGATGAGGCGTCCGATCCGAGGTGTAATCGACGGTCGAGGACGGAGGGCGGCGAAGAGACGCGTGGCGAGGCGGGGTCCGTTCGATCAGAGGATCGAACGGCTGCTGCTTCTTCTCCTTCAACGGGCCTCCGCCGCCTGCGGAGGAGATGGCTGCGCTCCGGTGAAGGGGGCCGAGCTCGCCTCGGTGGCCAAGCTCCGGTGATGAGCTCCGTCAGCTCCCACCTAGCTCGGAAGAAGCGGAAGTGAAAGGCGGAGCCTCCGGTGGTCTCTGGATGACTGGAGGAGTGTTGGAGCTCTGCGGCGATGAAGCTCGAAGGGAGCTCCGGTGAGGCTCCGGCCAATGAAAGGTTGAGGACCTGCGAAGGGTTAGATGGATAGCCGAGGCGTGCAGGTGTTCGTGGAGGTGAGGTGAGTGAGCGGCGAGGCCTACGGTGGAGTGCGATGGTCTGGCGGGTAAGCTCCGGCCAAATGGCGGGAGCTGCTAGTCGGAGGAAGGTGGTATGCGTCGTCGGAGAGCGTTGAGGGGGTCAGCGAGGATCGGAGCTTCGACGCGAAGCTCGCCGAGGTGGTTGGAAGGTGCGAGGGTGATCAATGACAGCGAATAAAAGCAGAGAAAAAGCAAGAAAAAGAAGGAGAAGATCGGAGATCGATGGAGGGAGTTACTTGGGAATTGGAGCTCCGCTGGGAGTTCCAGGTCGTCGCTCAAGAGGTCGGTAAAGCCCCGAGCTCGTGCAGCTGCTCGGAGGAGTGGCTGCGACACGGCGGTGGGCCGAGGATCTCGCCGGAGAAGACGCCGGTCTTCGCTCGAAGAGACGGCCAATTGCTGTTACCAATGGAGAGCTCTGAGCTCGGGGGGTTTCTCCTGGAGTGGCGGATGCGGATGAAGGTGGCCGGAGGGCGAGTATTTATAGGATGGAAGTCTCGGCAGAGCTGGTGATGGGGCGAAGTTCATGGCTGTCGTGGGGCGAGTGTGGCGGAGATGGTGGCGTGCGGAGAGAGGCTGGCGAGGGAGATGGATGAGTGGGGTGTGTCGTGGGGGTGATGGTGGTCGAAGAAGGTGGCTGGAGTGCGGCCAAGAATAGGAAGGGGCAGCCCCTCCCGCAAGGCGGAGATCGTGGGAGAGAGGGGGTGCCCGAGGTAGGGGACGAAGTCTCCTCCGTTGGATCGTGTGATCCAACGGTGGAGATTAGATCGTGGTGAGCGGGTGTGATTAGATCGAGGGGAGGCGATCTGAGGGTCGTGGAGCCACCACGTGGCGGGACGGGGTCGAAGCGCGATCCCACGGATGGGATGAAAAGTGGGGGAATGATCGAACGGCTGAGGGGATAGGCAGCGGCTGCGGTTGAGATGGAGAGTCCAGGTTGCGATCGAAGGGCGCATAGCGCGCCACGTGTCGTCATGTGGGCGCGGCGCTAACGGATGGTGGTGATGAGGAGTAGGAGACAATCGGACGGCTGAGGGAGTGAGCGCACGTGGTCACAGAGGGGCCGTTGGATCTGAGGCGCGATCCAATGGTGGGGGGGCGAAGGCGGATCAGACAAAGGGCAGTGGGCCGCGTGGCGCAATCCGAGGGCGCCACGTGGCCTGCTGTGATTGGCTGGAAGGGAAAACACGTGTAGAGAGAAGAGGAGGCCGAATTTGGAAAAACTCAAAACATGAAAGTTGTAGATCTTGATGAGATCTACTAGTTTCATGTTGACCAAAGACGGAGATGAGGTCAAATATGGTACATAAATAGAAAGGTACATAAATATACATATGTAGTATACAACATGACCCAAAAACCCAAGTTTCTCATACAAGCTCCAATTGCAATGAAATTAGTCTCATTTTAAAGGTCTTTTCATATGTAGTATTCTAAGAGTGAGTCGACCTAAGTAGGAGTTTGTATGCGGCTTTATGTGTGTTTTAATGTACAAGGGTTCTCAGGATATTTGGGCTATTTTTCAAGGGTGATTTTTGGCATTCTTATTTAAATGCAGATGAGCTGCTAAAATGCATGAATTATGGATGCATGCATGAGTGTTATTTATGCAAGATAAAAGGAAATATGCTTCTATTTTCTCGGGAACAAGGCTCTATTTTTGACTTTTGATGTGATGAATCACAGATTCATCAGTCACCCTATCTCTCTCTACTTATTTTATTTTTGCGGTCAGGCCTATATTGAACCCTCCCTTGGGTTCAGGTCACTCAATATTTATTCTAAATATTTCCCTCTTTTTCTTTATTTCTTTATTCTTTTATTTTTGCACAAAATACATGATAATTATTTGTATTTACACAATGCATGCTTTTTGATAATTTATTTTATTTACACACATTTACATGGTGTTTTGCAAAGGTTTTTAGCTAAAATAAAAGAATAAAGAGTGATGAATGAGGATTCATCACCCTCCTATACTTAACTTTGCTAGTCCCTTAGCAAACACTTATTTTGAAAAAGAAGTGAAAAAGAAAAGAAAAAGAAAAACAGGGGAAAAAGAATGAATCAATGCTGATTATTAAACTTGCCTTCATTAAATTGAAGTATGGAACTCAATCAGATCTTTGGATTATTAATGTGTCGGAACCTTATTTGGATTTAGGTTTAAAATTTAACAGCTTCTAAGTTCCACTAATCTATAGTCAAGACTCCTCAATAATCCAGATCAGAACAAGTCTACATACACAAACCCTGAAGACCATGAATCTTTCCTTGTACTACGTAAGTAAGGTCTTGCTCTCCACCTCAGAAGTAGCAAAATGACAACCCTCCCCAATAAGGTAACTCTAATGCCCTAGTCTGGCCACTCTTTCCTCGAGGAGCGGGGTATTCCCCTTCTAAGTTCAAGTTCAACTAGCTCAAGAAGAGGGGGGAAGAAGAGAATGGACCATTGACAGTGTAGCCATGTATCCCTGGGAGCTCAACCAGTGTAGCTAAGTCTCCCTGCTGCAAGCTTCATAAGATTTAACAGGGATCTCAATCTTTGCTTATTGCACTATATACACTCCGGTGGGATTATCATTCCCTATCAGACCCACCATTTTTTGGAGTTATTCTTTTCTTTTTGCTTTTTTATGTGCATATTTACAACATATCTACAAAGTGTAGCATATATACATAAGGAGTTTTTCCTCTTGATCCAGTAGACTTTCCCTCTTTTGAAGCATTATTGCAACCCACAACTCCTGTCGTTAGACCTCATGGCAACCAGACCAAGTTGAGATGCACTTCCTTCGCTATAAGAAGAAGAGAGGTTCTGCCTAGAAGTACTACCTCTCATATGCTACCCCAAGTCAACGAAGACTGCCTCCTCACCACCTCATCCGTAGAGAGCTCGGTGTAAAGTGCGGGTCCAAGTAAAGCCATTGTCTATATGAGTCATGTGTGTGTTGTTAAGTGCTCTACTTAGGCTCATCGAGATGAGATATGATCATAGCCTAGTGGACTCAAAGAATTAAGTCACCATGGACCTGAAATGTCTCAACCCTAAACCCTATAAGGTTCCTCTTAGAGATAGGTGGATTAAGATCTTAACCAAGCTCCATTTTTCAATTTAATTCCTGGCTCTAGTTTAAACGTCAACTATGATCCAACAAAAACTATACAAGTATTTACAAAGATGCTATTTACAAAATATTTACACATGTGCAAAATTTTTGAAAAATGTTTTGAAAAAAATGGATGTATGCATGAATGCAAGTTTTGCAAAATATTTACACACGTTTACACAAGCTTTTTGCAAACTTTTGACTTTCAAAACATTTTACAAACATTTTGTACTATATACATAATTTTGATATGAAAAATATTTACAGGCTATTTACATAAAAAGTTTTTACTAACATTTTTACAAAAAATAATTTGTACAAATAGCTATGTATGTGCAATAAAAAAATTTATTTACAAGGAAAAATTTTTAATTTTATGGATTTTGGATTTTAGTCATTTTATTTATTAACACACTCACACAAAGTACGAGTTATGGCTAAAATATATATGAAATATATATGACACCCCCTATACTTAGCTCGAACGATGTCCTCAGAGTCAAGAGCGATGAAGAAGACATAACTCGTGCTTAATATAGGGAAGTGAAAAGGAAGGCTATATACAAAGACGAATGAAAGAATAGAAATGCAAGAGATCTCGGGATTTCCCCCTATACTTAGGATCAAGTAATCCTAAGTATAGCAGGCTGTACATAAAGGAAAATCCGAGTGGAGAATGTACAGGGTCTTGAAGGATATGGAGAGATCCTCAAGCGCATCACGGAAGCGTGAGCGTCGTATCGGATACGACGAAGAACGACTAGTTGTACTAGACGTTCGGTGCAGCGGAATTTTAAAATTTTTATTCGATGAAACCACATGATCCAAGAACCATTCTCTGATCGTTTCATATATAACCACAACAAGTATAATGCAATACCTCTTGAAGCGTGGTTGATCGAGTCTCTAAGAGAAGAGACCTCCTGTCTCAAGTCCGATCGTCGAAGAGATCGCTTACGAGCGCGGGGATGAACCGCGGTGTCCTCGCAATCCAAGTAGTTGATCCAAGCGCGGTTGCTCCTGATCTCGTCGCACGAGATCGAACGTTGATGAATCTGTGATTCATCACTCTAAAAGTTGAAAATAGAGTCTTGTTCCCGAGTAAATAGATGCATATTTCCCTTTATACTGTAAAATTAGCATTCATGCATGCAAGCATAATATCTGCATTTTAGCATTCATACTTACATTAAATAAGAAGCCAATTTCATTTGTAAATATTCACTTGTATATTAGTTAAAATAGCCTATTTGTATATATTTTATACTAACTCCAAAGCTAATAAAACCAACTCCATGGTGTATATATTACTAACACTAATTAAAGAAAAATATCTAAAAAATACTAACTTGCAAAATCACCCAATAAAACCCCAATCCAAGTTTGAGACTAGGAACCTTAAAATGTGCATATCTCTCTCACACAGCCTCCGAATTAGGTCTACTCACTTTTAAAGTAATATACATTTCAAGACCTTCGAAACAAGACCAATTTCATTAAAATCGGAGCTCGTATGCAAAACTTGGGTTTTGGGCCCCTTTTGTACATTGTACATAATGACCATTTTACCCCTATATTTTATCTTTTTATTTTCTTAATTATTAAAAATCCAAAAAAATTAGATTAAGTTGTAAATATTCCTCTCATATTTTCTCTATTTTTATTTTGATTTTTCTCTTAATTAAAAATGACAAAAAAATTACAAAAGATAAAATGCGGTATTTTATATCTATAAGGTACCACCCAAAAATACATTTTTTACAGCTGATCTCGTTTGATTTTCGGCCCTTCACGAAAGTTGTAGATCTCGTCAAGACGAGCAACTTTCGTGTTCACCACTTTTTGATTTAATCCCTTTTATTATTTCCTTTTGATTTTTGTTTACATTTAATTTTTGATTTTTCTAGGAGCGACATGTGGCAGCTCCTGGAGCCGCCACATGTCACCCCATTATTTTATTAATTTCGGATTTAATTTATTATTTTCGGATTTATTATTATTATTATTATTATTATTTTCGGATTTTATTATTTTAATTATTATTATTTTAATTATTGTTATTTTTAGTAGCCTACTTATTTTATTATATTATTTTTATCTCTCTTTTACCACTTCCATTCTTTTCCCCCACTCCAAGCCACATTAACCCCACTTCCTCCACCATTTTCTCCACTCTCTCCATCTCTTCTCTAACTCCATCCATCCTCTTTATAATCACCTCCACTCCTCCATTCATCCCCATCCGCCGTTTTTCGAGAGAAGAGAGGTTCGAGCCCCGTTTTAAGTTGAGAGGTGACAGCTCCCCCTTAGACGTTGAGCGACGACGACCTGCAGGCGAGATCCGCGGCATCACCATTGCCGCGTCGCGAGATTCCCATCGAACTCGCTCAGCTTCGAAGGATTCCACCATCCTTCTTGAGGCCACGACGGAAGCCGCACACTGCAGCTCCAAAAATTCGGCGATTCTCACAGGTAATTTCTCTATCTCTATCTTCTACATTTTTTTATCTAACATATTTTCTTCTAATTGTTCTTAATCACAATCATTTCTATCAAAAACATCATTAACCATCACCACCACTATCATCATCACATTCACATAAAAACCACTCCATTTTTTTATCCATCACCACATCATCATCTTGCTCATCTCATTTTTTTACCACACAAATCATTACAAAAAAATCACACACCCTCATCCATTGCATTTTCATTCATTTTCATTCCCTGCTCACAAAATTATAAAAAAATTTGCAAAAAAAATACAAAAAAATAAAACAGGAGCTTCTGGTCGATCGCCCACGGCCGTCCCCACCGCCGCACACCTGCATCACGCCAGGCGCCCAGCCCTCGCTGCCGCCATCGACGCCGCCCTCCTGCCGGCTGACGCCTCCGCCGCGCGCGTGTGCGCACATCCAGGACCTCCCCAGGCGCGTCGTGGGGCCTGACCTCCGCCCTTCAGCCCCCGTACACGGCCACCTAGAGCGCTCCGCCCCTCCGTCACAGCATCGCCGCCACGCACCAGTCCCCGACCGTCTGCAACCGCGCGAGCCCTCCCGCCGTTGGCCGCGCCCCAGGTGCAGTCGTTCTCCTCCAGCTCCACGCCCCAGTGCGGCCGAGCTCCGCGCGCGCGCCCAGCGCGTCGCTCGGCTCCCTCCACCACGCCGTAGCCGGCCCGGCGGCGCCCTCCAGTCCCCCCGCGCGGCTGTGCAGCACCCCGCGTGCCAAGCCGCCTCCTCGCGCCGTCGTGCTCGTGCCGCCAGCGAGTCCTCCGCCGGGCAGCCCCGCGCTCCGCCCCGCCTCCTCGCGTGGCCGCCGTCCAAGTGCCTCTGCGTCCTTGAACCCTAGCGAGGAGAAGAGAAAAAGAAGAGGTCCATTTTGTCTTTTATTTTATTTTTGTGAACTTTGCATCTTTTTCATTCTAAGTTTATTTATTTGCAAAACAGTCCATATTTCAGTTCATTTCATTTAATTCTGTATTTCATTGACACCCCTGCGTTTGAATGTTAATTTGGATATTCTTTTTGCATCAATTTTTAATACGAAAATAGCATGTTGTTGATTGATTAATTTTGAACATTTCGGCTATTTAATTGTATTTTGTAGCTATTGGATTATTTATTAAAAATCAGAGATTGAAATTGAGTGATATTTTACCCATTTGAGCTCTGAAATTTGCACAGCCATATTTATTGCTCTAAAAATTGCGAAAAAAATTGTAGATGATGCCTCACATTGTGCTTTAATTACTGTCCAAGTTTCATCAAAATTGGAGTTGTCGATTGCATAAAATAAATGTTAGAGTGATTTCAGTAGTTGATTTTTAGTTTATTCCACGAATAACATTTTTGAGAAATTTCAACTCTCCTGGATTCCTCATTAAAATATCTATTTGAGATAAATTAATTTCTGGATAAATTTACTTCATGGATTAATTAGGAATTAAATACCCATAGTCGCTCTATTTTCAGTAAAATATTCATAAAAAATCAAAAAGTGTCAGAAAATTCTAAAAATATTAGTGTAGATTCATTCCATCATATTTAACTTTCAATAAATTTTTCATAATTTTTGCATGTCATTTGCATGAAAAATTGCATAAAAACCCCAACAAAATTTGCATTTTTCATTTGTGCGTTTTAAATCCAAAAATTCCAAAAAAAATACATTTTGCATTCATCATTGGATTAGGTTTATAGGAAAAATATAACTTGGTCGATTTGAGTTAATTTGACATTAAAGATTAATTTGGCTAAGTAATCGTTTTCTTAATAACCTAGTTCATCCGTATCGTTGCATTCTTGCATTTTTATTGCATAAAAAAATACCAAAAAAATCTCACTTGGAAAACCGCAATCTAATACATCTAATTTGATCCCGAGTTGTTCCTTTGCCTCCTTGAGTCGACCCTGGAGCTTGCCCAGGCTAAATAAACATCAAACCGCGCATATATCCATAGACAATTAATTAATTTGTGCGGTTATTTTTGACCGATCGCGAATCTATCCGACTGCAACGCACTAGTCTAATCAGACCACATTCAAAGGGTATTTCCGCGCTCGTCAAATGGCACCGTTGCCGGGGAGGCAAACGGCTTAGGATCATTTTAGAAATTTAGATTTGCATTTTCCATTTAATCAGGTAGTCTGATCCCCGAACCGCATTGTAATTATACCATTTTTCCAATTATTTTTTTTCTCTTTATTTTTCTCTCTCTTTATCTGACATTCATATCTTTCTGTGCGAGGGCCCGGTGGACTTGGAGCGGCTTTCTTGAAGTCGACGCATCTCGAAGTGCATCGGAGGCCGACGGTTCGTGGATCAAGTCGGCTGTTGAGACGCCAGAAGGATTCTTCATTTTTTTTAACTTGTAAAAAGTGTCCGCATTATTTCCAGCGGTTCCCGTTTGGGTTCTCGTGTGTGTAAACATAGTGGAACCATGTCCCCGTGTGCTGTGTGGATGAATGTAATTTAGCTTGCACTAGCGGCTCCTTGAGCCACTCTAGGATTTGCTTGTGCTCGTAATTATTTAGGTCCACACATTGCATTTAAAAGACGCACTTAGACCGCAGAACTTAGCCAAAAATAATCTGTTCTTCACTCGATAATAGAACTGCCTGTCTAGGAGCGGCTTTTCTCATTTGCATTTGCATGTAGTGTAAAATTTCAATTCAGTACTGCATCCTGCATTGTAGAGAGTTGGAGGCACTGTAAGTCTTCTTACTCAAGCATTCATCATCGTTTTCTCGATCGCATCGGCTTTTTCCGATCCTCTCTCTCGGTTTTCTAACCTAGGATAAAGGAATTGGGACTGGACGGTAGACGTGATTGCTTGTGTGGATTAATATCAGTGATAACTAATCTCCAAAATCGAGGCTGCTAATTGAATTGGACCAAAAAAATTAACTAAAATTAACCCTTGTTTGCGGGAGAGTAACCCCGACCTTGTTTTCAGGCTGAGTGAGGGTACTTGAGTGTGTGTGAACACCTTAAGGTAGAGCCCAAATCCCCGCCTTCCATATCACGTTCCGACTGATCCTAGCAAATATCACAAGTCGAATTTTTAAGGTTCATTGACTAGTACCAAGTAGCCTCCGCCTGTCTCAGGTAGATAGGGGCGAAATTGCGGTACTTTGCGACAAGTTGCCAGTAACCCCCTGGGGTGAAGTTCCGGCCTTGTCAGCCTCCACCTGCTTGCAGGTAGATAGGGGTGTGGTCATTGAATCCATCGACTTGGGATAGGAGCGAAGAAAGGAAGGAGTGGCGGTATCTTAGGCGACAGGCTAAACAGGGAAGATGCATCCGGCTCTGAGCCGACTTCCCTTTAGGCCGCGTAATCCTTGCTATCTTGCTTGAAAACCACACTTAAAATTTACAAGATTAATTGGACTCGGTTTCAGGTCCTTCACCGTGTTGAGTGTGAACTCGGGGTTTTGCTCTTGCGTTTGTCTTTGTGTCTGTCGTGTGTGTTATCCTATGTAATTGCACATTTCTACCTCAATCTTCTTGCATTCATCATTTCCTCCTCAAGATGTCGGGATATTGGTCCCCATACCCCGTGACCTCTGGTCACTCCTCCTCGACCATATACCGTTCATCTTTGCTTTCTCCTCCGCCATCCACGGGAGACCCTTACCCGTGGTCGGCTCCTCCTCAACCCGATCATGAAGTCAGAACTCCGACTGACTTCTCCACTTCTTCGCATTTCTCACCTACTCCATATTCTGACATTCCGGATCCACTACCATCTTGGGCTGACTGTACTTATTCCCGAGAGCTTGCAGGAATTAAAGAATCAAATGAAGAGCAAGCCACTGCTGAGATAGATGATTGGCAAAATTATATGCCCCCATATTATTCATTCTCACCTCAAGTAGGGACCATACCACCAGTTACATATAAACATCCCGACTTGACCTTAGGGCAAAACTTGATCGATCAAACAACCCGAATTGAGGGGCCTGAATATCATGATTTTCCAGACTTGATTGACTTTAGTGATCAAGCCTCCATTAACCAGCCTTCATTCGGAGAGCCTATACATTCACAGGAGTGGACTAATGAGCTAGACTTACTAGTCCCTCGTTCATTGACTCCATCATATGAGGCTCTGACCAATATCTGCCATTCGGATGATCCATACTCGACCCAGGAATACATGCCAGAGTATAGGTATGTTGAGTATGAGACCTCAACATCTCAGCAGTCTACTCCAATTGAGCAGAACTCTCCCATGAATTGTCATGGGAATTTTGTGGAGGATGACATTTCCAGACTTATTGAGAAAAGTGAATCATTCGGTAATGAGTTGAGAAATGTCATGGAAATATTGAACTCAATTTCTGCCAGCTTGAGAATGAAAGTGGAAAAGGATATGAGTAATTTTGAGGTTGAAAGTCAAGCAAACATTAGGGAACCCACACCGTCTGTACAGCTGGAGTCCAATCTATCTCCCTCTTCTACTAACTCCCTGCCTTCCAATCCAGAGTCTGATCATTCATCCACCAAAAATACCAAAAAAATTGAAATATCAAAAACTCACATAAAAATTGAAAATGAAAATGATTTAAAAAAGTTGGATCCTACCTTAAGGGAAGCATTCGATGAAGAATTGATTTTCAAACTTCCCTTAATAAAGGCCATAGATCACTTCCCCGACCTCAAACGATTTGTGAGAAGTAAATTGATGCCCAAGAGGTCGGGCAATAAGAGAACAAGGACTGAAAGACATATAGTGTCTATGGCCACCTCCTTGGTGATGGGGAGAAAGACCAAGAGCCGCAGAGTCAAGCGGTTACCCCGAGTTGAATGTGAAATCAAAGACACCATCTTTACCCATGCAAGAATCGATGATGACTCACCGATAAATATCCTCCCGACATCTGTGTTTGACAAGCTCAAACTCAGGCCACTTAGAAAGTCGAGAGAGATCGTTCAGCTGGCTGACCGATCCATCAAACGGTCGAGAGGAAATATTTCAGTCATCGTTACTTTCCAAGGTGCTCTACTCCAGGTGGACTTCACGATCATTGACATCGAGCACCGAGGAGAGTTTTCCCAGTCTCCGATTATTCTCGGGAAGCCGTTCTTAGCCTTGGCCAAGGCGACTATATATTGCGAGACTCGGGAAATCGATTTTACAGCATTGGGAGCGCTTCGACCTCATCCATTCTTTGATAAACTTTACTCTAAGGTAATCCGCACATCCGCTGACAGTCATGACCATCGAGAGGTAGATGAGTCCCACCTCTCTGCTACACCTGAGAAACCGACTGTCCGGACGACCGTTGGATCAGAGACTCCCCGCACCTCCACTTCATCAACTGCTTGCACCACCACTGTGACAGCTTCTAAAGAGGACTCACGATCAAAAGCTATCATTGAGTCGGACACAACATTTGTGGATTGCCTTGATCATTTCAGTGATCCGACACAAGAGCCTAATAATGCCAAGCCAACTGAGACCACTAGAACCTTCCCGAGGCATGTGCTGACCCTTCAGGAATATTACAATCTTTATGGTGACTTGTCTGATGAGGAACCCATAGTCAGCACCACACCACGACCCGGGCCTTCTAAGGAAACAACCCAGACAAAATTGACTCCACTTAAAAACACGGTTGCTCCCTCTTCTAGTCGGTTATCTAGTGAGAGGAAGTCAAGAATTGATTCCTCGAGATGTTCCTCCGAACCTCTCCAGGCGCGTCGCTCTCATCTCCCTCTCAATGATTCAGGTTCTAGAAAACCGACTAAGAAAGTCTCCTTCACCACTCCGGAGAAGGAAGCTTCAGAGGAATCCTCATCTGGACCGGATAAGGTGATTTATATGAGTGAGCTCAGTTCGGCTGTTCTTAAGCCTTATTTAAGCAAGCAGCCATGTGTCGACCCGCGTTGGACGATCCCTACACCTCACTATTATTCATCTGAGGACGATTCTGACAGCGACACATATGTATATTATCCACCTCCTCGCGTCCGCAAGAAGGTTCGTCACAAACCTTCTTAATCCTTGTATATTCTAACTCTTTCTTGTACATACATTCTCTCCCTCCCTCCCCAGTGATTCGAATCACTCGCCCCGGTTCCATATAATCTCATGACTATACTTAGGATAACCAGATCCTAAGTATAGGGGGAGAGTGACCCGCATCTATTCATTGTACATCCTCCAGATCACGTCGGTTCTCATGCTCACTCCTGTCCTATACTTAGGCTGAGCAGAGCCTAAGTATAGGGGGGACCGATGCCCGCTGTGTATATACTCCTCCATTTCTCCTCTTAACCTCGCCCGCCCCATTTTGATCTTCTTCTACACTTAGGCTGCCAGAGCCTAAGTATAGGGGGCGGAGCGACTTCTATACATTTTTGTTATTTTAACTCTCCTACGCTTAGCCCGAGCTATGTCTTTTTAGTCGCTTTCGTGCTCTGAGGACATAGCACACGCTAAGTATAGGGGGGCGTGTATATATTACATATATACTTTACCCATAGCTCGTACTTTCGCGTATTTTCACGTATTTTTGTATATATTTTACAATAATTATGGGTGGGTAAAAATCGAAAAAAAAATTTTTGTATACTTGTATAATACTTGTAAACCTTTTGTAAAAATAAAAAAAATTAATAATAAATTAAAATTTTGTATACTTGTATAATATGTACTATATGTATAATACTTGTATAAAAAGTTGTAAAATTCTTGTAAAATATACTTTTGTAAAAATTTGTTGTAAAATAGGATGTATACTAAAAAAATCATGTATACTATGTACAAATTGTATCAACTAAAGATTGTTGGAAATAATAATAAAAAAAAAGATTGTTGTATACCAGAAAAATAAAACAAAAAGGCTTCTTATTTACTCTTGCATATTATCCTGCATTTTCAAAAAAAAAAAGGTCTTGCATTTCATTCATAGCATGTCATCTGCACATCATCTGCATATCTTGCATATGCAAAGTGAAAAGCTAGTGGGTTCTGAACCAAGTTATGAGTAGATATTGAGGATGGACTTGATTTGACCTTAATCCACCTAATTTCAGAGGAACCTTATAGGAACTGGAGTTAAGATTTCTCAGGTCAAGTGACTTAATTCTTTGAGTCCGCAAGTCTATGTTCACATGTCATCTTGATTAGTCTAAGTAGAATATCTCGTGCACACGCATGATTCTTATAGACAGTGACCTAACTTGGACAAGCACAATGCACGTAGCTCTTCATTGATGAGGTGGTGAGGAGGTAGAATCCTTTAGCTTGGAGTAGCACACGGGTGGAAACATCCGTCCTCCTCTAGGGAGGGTAGTGCATCTCAACCTAGTCTGGTGGTGTTGACATCTAAGGACAGGATGCTGTGGGTTGCAATAATGCTTCAAAAGAGGGATAGTCTACTGGCTCAAGAGGAAAAACTCCTGATGTACATGCTGCACCTTGTATATAGTTCCAAAAAAAAAAAGAAAAAAATGCAAGAACTCCAAAAAAATCAGACAGGTCCAAGAAAAAAATAATACCTGTCGGAGTATGTATATTAGCAAAGAAAATGCAGCTGGATGACTTGGCTACACTGGTCAGGCATCCCGGGATAGGTAGCTACACTGGCTACCGTCCATTCTTTTCTCTACCCCCTCCTCTTGAGTTGGTCGCACTTGAACTTAGAAGGGAATACCCCGCTCCTCGAGGAAAGAGTTACTGGACCGGGTTATTGAGTTACCTTGTTAGAGGAGGCTGGTTCCGAGTCATTTCTGATGTGGAGAGTTACATCTCACTTACACAGTACAAGTAAGAATCATAGTCATCAGAAATTTGCGTTTGAGGATTTGTTCTGACCTGACTGTTGAGGCGTCTTGAATAGAAGACTTGTGGAACTTGAAGTCTGTTAGGTCTTAAGTTCAGGTCCCAATAAGGTTCCGCCACACAATTAATCCAAAGGTCGAGTCAAGCTCCATTTTCAACTTTTGTTCATGACCTTGGTATGGAACCCAAAATCATTTCACTCTTGCATTTCATTTTAGTTGCTCGGGGACGAGCAAGGTTTAAGTATAGGGGGTTGATGAATCTGTGATTCATCACTCTAAAAGTTGAAAATAGAGTCTTGTTCCCGAGTAAATAGATGCATATTTCCCTTTATACTGTAAAATTAGCATTCATGCATGCAAGCATAATATCTGCATTTTAGCATTCATACTTGCATTAAATAAGAAGCCAATTTCATTTGTAAATATTCACTTGTATATTAGTTAAAATAGCCTATTTGTATATATTTTATACTAACTCCAAAGCTAATAAAACCAACTCCATGGTGTATATATTACTAACACTAATTAAAGAAAAATATCTAAAAAATACTAACTTGCAAAATCACCCAATAAAACCCCAATCCAAGTTTGAGACTAGGAACCTTAAAATGTGCATATCTCTCTCATACAGCCTCCGAATTAGGTCTACTCACTTTTAAAGTAATATACATTTCAAGACCTTCGAAACAAGACCAATTTCATTAAAATCGGAGCTCGTATGCAAAACTTGGGTTTTGGGCCCCTTTTGTACATTGTACATAATGACCATTTTACCCCTATATTTTATCTTTTTATTTTCTTAATTATTAAAAATCCAAAAAAATTAGATTAAGTTGTAAATATTCCTCTCATATTTTCTCTATTTTTATTTTGATTTTTCTCTTAATTAAAAATGACAAAAAAATTACAAAAGATAAAATGCGGTATTTTATATCTATAAGGTACCACCCAAAAATACATTTTTTACAGATGATCTCGTTTGATTTTCGGCCCTTCACGAAAGTTGTAGATCTCGTCGAGATGAGCAACTTTCGTGTTCACCACTTTTTGATTTAATCCCTTTTATTATTTCCTTTTGATTTTTGTTTACATTTAATTTTTGATTTTTCTAGGAGCGACATGTGGCAGCTCCTGGAGCCGCCACATGTCACCCCATTATTTTATTAATTTCGGATTTAATTTATTATTTTCGGATTTTTTATTATTATTATTATTATTTTCGGATTTTATTATTTTAATTATTATTATTTTAATTATTGTTATTTTTAGTAGCCTACTTATTTTATTATATTATTTTTATCTCTCTTTTACCACTTCCTTTCTTTTCCCCCACTCCAAGCCACATTAACCCCACTTCCTCCACCATTTTCTCCACTCTCTCCATCTCTTCTCTAACTCCATCCATCCTCTTTATAATCACCTCCACTCCTCCATTCATCCCCATCCGCCGTTTTTCGAGAGAAGAGAGGTTCGAGCCCCGTTTTAAGTTGAGAGGTGACAGCTCCCCCTTAGACGTTGAGCGACGACGACCTGCAGGCGAGATCCGCGGCATCACCATTGCCGCGTCGCGAGATTCCCATCGAACTCGCTCAGCTTCGAAGGATTCCGCCATCCTTCTTGAGGCCACGACGGAAGCCGCACACTGCAGCTCCAAAAATTCGGCGATTCTCACAGGTAATTTCTCTATCTCTATCTTCTACATTTTTTTTATCTAACATATTTTCTTCTAATTGTTCTTAATCACAATCATTTCTATCAAAAACATCATTAACCATCACCACCACTATCATCATCACATTCACATAAAAACCACTCTATTTTTTTATCCATCACCACATCATCATCTTGCTCATCTCATTTTTTTACCACACAAATCATTACAAAAAAATCACACACCCTCATCCATTGCATTTTCATTCATTTTCATTCCCTGCTCATAAAATTATAAAAAAATTTGCAAAAAAAATACAAAAAAAATAAAACAGGAGCTTCTGGTCGATCGCCCACGGCCGTCCCCAACGCCGCACACCAGCATCACGCCAGGCGCCCAGCCCTCGCTGCCGCCATCGACGCCGCCCTCCTGCCGGCTGACGCCTCCGCCGCGCGCGTGCGCGCACATCCAGGACCTCCCCAGGCGCGTCGTGGGGCCTGACCTCCGCCCTTCAGCCCCCGTACACGGCCACCTAGAGCGCTCCGCC
Organism: Ottelia alismoides; assembly: GCA_037367405.1. NCBI lineage: Eukaryota > Viridiplantae > Streptophyta > Magnoliopsida > Alismatales > Hydrocharitaceae > Ottelia > Ottelia alismoides. Next base: position 249,023 of record JAZKJV010005618.1, read on the forward strand.
CCTCCGTCACAGCACCGCCGCCACGCACCAGTCCCCGACCGTCTGCAACCGCGCGAGCCCTCCCGCCGTTGGCCGCACCCCAGGTGCAGCCGTTCTCCTCCAGCTCCACGCCCCAGTGCGGCCGAGCTCCGCGCGCGCGCCCAGCGCGTCGCTCGGCTCCCTCCACCGCGCCGTAGCCGGCCCGGCGGCGCCCTCCAGTCCCCCCGCGCGGCTGTGCAGCACCCCGCGCGCCAAGCCGCCTCCTCGCGCCGTCGTGCTCGCGCCGCCGGCGAGTCCTCTGCCGGGCAGCCCCGCTCTCCGCCCCGCCTCCTCGCGTGGCCGCCGTCCAAGTGCCTCTGCGTCCTTGAACCCTAGCGAGGAGAAGAGAAAAAGAAGAGGTCCATTTTGTCTTTTATTTTATTTTTGTGAACTTTGCATCTTTTTCATTCTAAGTTTATTTATTTGCAAAACAATCCATATTTCAGTTCATTTCATTTAATTCTGTATTTCATTGACACCCCTGCGTTTGAATGTTAATTTGGATATTCTTTTTGCATCAATTTTTAATACGAAAATAACATGTTGTTGATTGATTAATTTTGAACATTTCGGCTATTTAATTGTATTTTGTGGCTATTGGATTATTTATTAAAAATCAGAGATTGAAATTGAGTGATATTTTACCCATTTGAGCTCTGAAATTTGCACAGCCATATTTATTGCTCTAAAAATTGCGAAAAAAATTGTAGATGATGCCTCACATTGTGCTTTAATTACTGTCCAAGTTTCATCAAAATTGGAGTTGTCGATTGCATAAAATAAATGTTAGAGTGATTTCAGTAGTTGATTTTTAGTTTATTCCACGAATAACATTTTTGAGAAATTTCAACTCTCCTGGATTCCTCATTAAAATATCTATTTGAGATAAATTAATTTCTGGATAAATTTACTTCGTGGATTAATTAGGAATTAAATACCCATAGTCGCTCTATTTTCAGTAAAATATTCATAAAAAAATCAAAAAGTGTCAGAAAATTCTAAAAATATTAGTGTAGCTTCATTCCATCATATTTAACTTTTAATAAATTTTTCATAATTTTTGCATGTCATTTGCATGAAAAATTGCATAAAAACCCCAACAAAATTTGCATTTTTCATTTGTGCGTTTTAAATCCAAAAATTCCAAAAAAAATACATTTTGCATTCATCATTGGATTAGGTTTATAGGAAAAATATAACTTGGTCGATTTGAGTTAATTTGACATTAAAGATTAATTTGGCTAAGTAATCGTTTTCTTAATAACCTAGTTCATCCGTATCGTTGCATTCTTGCATTTTTATTGCATAAAAAAATACCAAAAAAATCTCACTTGGAAAATCGCAATCTAATACATCTAATTTGATCCCGAGTTGTTCCTTTGCCTCCTTGAGTAGACCCTGAGGCTTGCCCAGGCTAAATAAACATCAAACCGCGCATATATCCATAGATAATTAATTAATTTGTGCGGTTATTTTTGACCGATCGCGAATCTATCCGACTGCAACGCACTAGTCTAATCAGACCACATTCAAAGGGTATTTATTAAAAATTAAATACTGAAAATCACTCTGTCTGTTCATTTAATTCACAGAAAATTTATTTTGAGTCGAAAAATTCCAAAAAAATTAGTGTAGGTCATTTTCATCATAAATAATCATCTGGCCAATTTTTATTATTTTTGGACTTCATTTGATACATCAATCAAATTAAACGCTAAATTGGCTCACCTTGTCCGCATATGTCTGCATAAAAATTAAAAAGACCAAAAAAAATTGATTCTTGAACATCAACACTTGAAAAATTGTTGTAATTTACCTAAGGAGACAGTTGCCTAGTCGGAGAACCGCAGAGCGTCGAAGCGGTAGCACGAAGGCGAGGGCGACGACGATTCCCTCCACTAGGGTGGACGGCCACCAAGAGGAAGAGGGAGAGAGGGCTGTCGAGTATGAGAGAAAGAGAGAGAGAGAGTTTTGCTACAATAGCATGTGTAAAGAGAGAGCCAAGAGTGCCTCTCTATTTATAGGGTTTTGGGATCCATGGATCTCAATCCATGTGTCATATAAAATCAATGGTTGAGATTGATTTATGACAATCCAATGGTCAAGATTGTTGTTGGTAAAAGCCAACAACTTGTGATTTAATTTTGATTAAATATATTTGATAAATCAAATATATATAAATACCAAATTAAACCAACTAAATAAGGAGTGAAAAAACAATTGAGAGCCTCCTTCCCTATTGCGTCCACTAATTCCATAAAGGAATTGGTGCTGCCCCCCTCTTCCCATATGGGGAGGGCAATCCCATGGATTCCCATGGGATTGCATATCTCCTTGTTTTTCTCTCAACTTATTTTCCAACAATTATTCACCAAAAAATAATTCTCAATTAATTTTGGAAATATTGCAATCTTGACATTGGAATTTTGTGAATCACATTCACAACCCAAAACAAAATGTAATTTACATTTTCAATTAATTAGACAATGTGTATCCAATACACATTAATAATTAATCTACTAATATAAATTATATTTAACTCTCTCTAATACATTATAAATCACATTTATAATATATTAGGAATAATTGGATATTACTATCCACATTATTCATATCCATAATAATTAAACCACATTTAATTATATTGGATAATTTCTCATACATCATGATAATTAAATCACATTTAATTATCAACTTCTCCTTGCTTAGATCTCATGGAATTGTTCTCAAACCATTTAAGAACAATGCTATTTCTCCTCAGATACTTGGAGATAAGGACAGGGCGATTGTATTGTTCCACGTATAGTGACTTGGATATTTGAGATCACATCTCAAATCCAGATCCCATGGACCTCTCATAGATGCTTGATTAAATCAAGACCGTAAACCTAATCTTCTCATTGCATCTGAATCTTATTCAGATCAATGTCCAGTACATGGACTAAGTTTAGGTCGCTTCTCTCGTGAGAGGAGTCACTAAAATCCAGACCTGTTTCATCACTCCCTCGGAATGGAAGCGTCATGGTTATACAATCGTTTATGATCAAATCACCCTTCAGGTATTCCTAATACCTGCACATCCTGCATACTGGAAGACTCATGATCATCATGAAGATAAAGATCATTTTTACACTGTCATCTTCATAGTATGATCATTACGTTTCTCAATCTTGGTCCTTGGGATATGGTACAGATCATATGCTTTCACAAAGCATATATCTTACCTTCAAATTCATATCATGCTTCTAAAGCATGATGACCATGCATGGAATTTGGTCAATCCCAATACTCATGAGTGAGCTCATGTCTCCCGGTTCACAAGTGAACCTGTATGATCCCTTTGAGAGATCATATTACTCATATGCCCTTACATGCACACCAGCTCGCCGGTGTATAGACCTTGATTAGGTCATCAACCTATTGGTCTGCCAAATGTACATGCTCAGACATATAGTAATATATCTGTCTCTGGTCAGAGGATGTTTGCCTGTGATGTGACAGTATTCATCATAGGTCTTTGGTTATCTCGATCTCGTTCAGTCAACTCATTGACTCAACTAATCTGATACCTCTGAATCAATATTCCTATGCAGAGGACCTACATCAAGAGGTTGATCAGATATCAGTCTACTGAGATGGGATTGCCATCTCCCACTCAGACTGGAGATCACTACTTGTTAATCATTGATGATGCTTGATGAGTCCTCTATCTAACTCCTTAGATATTCATCCAAGCATCAGCCTCTATGATTCAATCATTGAATCAACAGCTGTATGATCATCAAGTCGGCCATGGTACATAGCCCTTATTGTACAGAGGGACCTTATAGTGCATTCATTCATTCAATATCAGAAAGGGAGTGAAACAAAACATCAATAACTTTTATTGATAAATCATTTATTACAATAACATTTATTGTAGGAATGGTTCGCCTCGGGCTCACATTGCTAACAATCTCCCACTAGCCCTCAGAACCATTTAGGGACAAGCCTTAAACCCATACTCATTACATGCTGGTCAAAAACCTTCTGTGTCAGAGGTTTGGTAAGAGGATCAGCAACGTTGTCGGCGGAGGCCACCTTGGTGATGATGATGTCACCATGCTTTTGAATCTCCCGAATGATGTGGTATTTCCTTTCTACGTGCTTGCTCTTCTGATGCCATCTGGGTTACTTCGCCTGGGCAATGGCTCCCGTGTTATCACAGAGTAGCGGGATGGGAGTATCAGAGGAAACTACGCCAAGCTCCTGGACAAACTTGCGCAACCACACCGCCTCCTTTGCAGCATCCGATGCGGCAATGTATTCGGCTTCTGTTGTTGAATCTGCCATAGTGTCCTGCTTCTTGCTTCTCCAGCTCACAGCACCACCGTTCAACAGGAACACAAACCCTGATGTCGACTTTTGATCATCAATATCCGATTGGAAGTCAAAATCTGTATATCCTAAGACTTGGAGATCACCATCTCCATAGACCAAGATGTAATCTTGCGTCCGTCTTAGATATTTGAATATGTTCTTTACTGCATTCCAGTGTTGTTCTCCATAGCAGGATTGGTAACGGCTTACCACTCCCACTGCATGGCAGATATCTGGCCTAGTACACATCATGGCATACATTAAGCTTCCTACGGCTGATGCATAAGGACATCCAGCCATGGCCTTCTTTTCCTCAACAGTTTGAGGAGCCATTCCTTTAGACAGGTGGATACCATGTCTTAAGGGTAGGAATCCTTTCTTGGAACTGTCCATACGGAATCGTTCAAGAATCTTCTTAATGTATCCTTGTTGTGACAATCCCAATATCCTCTTCTCTCGGTTTCTGAACAGCTTCAGACCCAAGATGTAAGAGGCTTCTCCAAGATCTTTCATCTCAAAGGTATGGGACAGCCAAATCTTCACACTGGTCATCATCCCTGTATCATTCCCAATGATAAGGATGTCATCTACATAAAGCATGATGAACACAATGGCGCTCCCACTAAGCTTCTTGTACACACAAGGTTCATCAGGATTCTGCACAAAATCATAACTCTATGGTTTCGTCAAATCTGATGTTCCAGCTACGAGAAGCTTGCTTGAGCCCATAGATGGATTTCTTCAGCTTGCATACTTTGCCATCCTCAGTTTTGAAGCCCTGGGGCTGCTCCATGTAGATATCCTCCTCGAGGTATTCATTGAGGAAAGCCGTCTTGACGTCCATCTGCCAGATGTCGTAGTCAAGATATGCAGCTATAGCTAGCAATGCCCTGATGGATTTAAGCATAGCCACAGGAGAGAATGTCTCATCGTAGTCGATGCCTTCTATCTGTGTGTAGCCCTTGGCCACGAGTCGTGCCTTGAAAGTCTCTACTTTCCCATCAGGTCCCCTCTTTCTCTTGAAGATCCATTTGCACCCAATGGGTTTTACCCCTTTAGGTGGATCCTCTAGGGTCCATACACCATTCTTATGCATGGAGTCAATTTCTGACTTCATTGCTAGCATCCATCTATCCATGTCATGATCCGCGAGTGCTTCATCAAATGAAGTAGGATCACTGTCAGTTTCACCTGACACATGGAATCCATACCTTTCAGGTGGTGCAACCACCCTCGAACTCCTTCGAAGAGGTATGGGTGTATCATCTTTATTCACTTCTTCAGTTTCTGGTTCAGGAAGCTCAGAATCCTCAGGAGATTCAATGAGTTCCTTTACTTCATATTTATCTTGACCCTTAAGGAAATCATTCTCCAGAAATTTCACATCTCTAGAAACAAAAACCTTCTGAGTCTCAGGGTCATAGAGTTGGTATCCAATACCATCTCTAACATACCCAATGAAGTAACACTCACGAGAGCGAGATTCTAGCTTGCTTGCATCCACATTCTTTGCATGGACCAAGCAACCCCAAACCCTCAAGTGATTAACACTAGGTTTGGTTCCATACCAGAGCTCATGAGGAGTCTTAGGTACAGATTTGCTAGGAACCTTATTCAGGATATATATTGCAGTCTCTACTGCATATCCCCAGAAACTAAGTGGTAAATGTGCTTTGCTCATCATTGAACGAACCATATCCATGATGGTTCTGTTGCGTCTTTCAGCAACACCATTAAGTTGGGGAGTTCCAGGAGGAGTGAGATTGGAAATAATTCCATTCTCTTTAAGGTATTCTTTAAATTCATCTGATAGGTATTCGCCACCTCGATCAGATCGAATTCGTTTAATCTTCCTATTGGTTTGGTTCTCAACCAAAGCCTTGAATTCTTTGAACTTTTCAAAGGTTTCAGACTTATGACGTAATAGGAAGATAAACCCGTATCGCGAATGGTTATCAATAAACGTCAAATAATATCGATATCCATTTCGGGTCGCGGTACTGAAGGGACCGCATACATCAGTATGTATTAGGTCAATAATACCTTCACATCTTGTAACCTTGTTACGAAAAGGCATCCTGGTCATTTTTCCTTGAATGCAATTCTTGCAAGTAGGCAAAGGTTGAACCTGTAGAAAGTCTAAAAGTCCATCCTTAATTAATCTATTGATCTTATCAACAGACAAATGACCAAGCCTTTGATGCCAAATCTCATTTGAGAAATTTTTATTCTCCCTGGATCTTTTAGGGTTTTTATCAGTGCTTGTAACATTCATAATACATTTATCAATGCACAATTCATAGAGTCCTCCAGAAGTCAAAATACCATCTGCAATATATTTATCATAACGGTTTATGACTAATTTATTACAGAACAGGAATGAATACCCACTTCTAACTAACTTAGATACAGATATTAGATTCCTTCTGACTTCAGGTACATAAAGACATTCTTTAAGTACTAGGACTCTACCACTAGATAATGATAGTCTGCAGGTCCCAACGGCGACTGCTGCAACACTTGCATCAGATCCCATCTGGATGACTATCTCCCCTTCTTCAAGCTGTCTAGTTTCCTGAAACAAATGCAACAAATTGCATACATGAACAGAAGCACCAGAATCAACTACCCAACTTCCTTCTCGTCCAACGAGAAAGCTGGTTTCAATGATAAGAGTAGATTTCATACCTGCTGGGGCTTTACCTTTGTCAACCGACTTCAGGTAATCTGGGCAATTACGCTTCCAGTGCCCCGGCTTCTTGCAGTGGTGACAGACGTCGGTTTTCTTCGACGCCATTAAAGTAGATGCATTGGAAGATGAGGCAACGCTTTGTCCCTTCTTCTTTCTCTTCTGGGTCGGGCCCTTCTGAGAACCTTGCTTCCGACCGCGCTTCCCTTTGACCTGTGCAACCATTGCAGTGCCAGAGGGACCATCTTTCTTCATTACGTCTTCTGCAGACTTTAATGCAGCAAGAAGCCTAGCATTTGTCAGTTCCAGCTTATTCATATGGAATGACACCACAAAGTTATTGAAAGATTTGGGCAATGACAGCAGAATGAAATCAGATTGCATGTCTGCATCCATCGTCGCCCCTAGAGTCTCAAGCTCTGACAAATACCCAAACATTTTGAGTACATGCTCGCGGACCGAGGTCCCTTCCTGCATCTTGCAGCGAATGAGATCTTTCATAACATTGTAACGCTGGGTGCAGTTAATGTCACCAAACATATCCTTTAGATTCTGCATGATATCCTGGCAAGTACTCATCTCCACATGTTGCTTCTGAAGAACATTGGAGAGAGAACCCAAGATATAGCACCTAGCCAAGACATGATCTTCATCATACTTGTCATTATATGCTTTGTCTTCCTTAGATTTAGGGTTTTCAAGTTTGTTTTCAGAGAGCACATAACTGATACGCTCTGCCAAAAGCACAAGCTCCAAATTACAGATCCAATCCGAGTAATTTGGTCCGGTCAATTGGTTGACCTCCAGAAGCCTGTTCAGTGGATTCATGGCCTTCATTTTCTGAAATTGAGAATGCACTATATTAGAACATATAATCATATATTCAATTTTAATTTTATTTGATTATGGCATTTTAAATCAAATTAGTCTTGCTATGTCAACTATGAAAGTTTATTCCCTTATTCACTTTCAAAGTAGGAGATATACTTACCGATATATCTCAAGCAAGAACTGGGATCTCCTCTTTATCTTTGTTACATCCCAATAATATGAGAAACTGTAACTCCAATAAAGAGAAGCGGGAACACATTCCGCCTTGCAAGTCCAACTTGCATTCCCAATTCGGTCTTTAATACCCAGGCCCACCACCCCTAAGGTGATGTTGACCTGTCATTAATTGAACCAACCGTCAACAAGATTAGAACTCGCTATACGCAATCCAATATCGCCCCAATAATATGAGGATCCGATATTGGGGTCACTACACATACGGCCTTACTCTTTCGAGAAGCAAAGAGTCCGATCCAGATGCGCTTGTATATAGGAGCAGTCACTACGTACAGGCGTCTCCTATATACAATCCCTGGCGACGGAAACCCTTCGCCTTGACGGGAGACCATGGATGTCACTTATGTGATCCTCCACCTCTTATTCAAATTTAATTAATTACTATGAATCACATTCATATAATTAATTCTTCCAAGGGAATTATTAACTCTAATCATATTAGAGTATTCTCAATTGGATATAATTAACTTAATCATATTAAATTAATTATCAATCCAATTTAATCAATCAAGCTTAATTTTACGCTTGAATATACATATATGATATTAATCTCAAAGTACGTATTAATTCGTATTTTAATATTTAGAAAAATACATCATAATCCCTCGGACATTATCCCGGCCCTACCCGCTGTCATGGCCAGTACCGACGGGAGTGGGGCGGACCACATACGTTGCAACCCGCTAACCAGCGATCCCCGACTAGACACCATATCCACCTCGGGAAAGGATAATGCCAAATTGATTACTTTGTACTTGAGATGATCATCGGTTCTTCAACCGAAATTATACCATATAGTAATCAAAACAATTTTGATTTTAAGGAAATTTGCTAGGCAAATTCCCAAGTCCTATTCAAGCAAAGTTTGATGATTGTAATTCCAATTAAGGTTTAGATCAAATCTAATCAACTAATTGGTTGGGGCCAAGTCAATTAGGCAAATAATCATGTTTCAATATTTCACAAATATTTTTCAAGATTATTTTACGAAATTAACAATTAATTTCTCTAATTGACAATCACTTGGTTCTAGATTAGGAAAGCAATTTCAGCAGTGACCCCTACTTACTAAAATTGGCATATCTCAATCATATTAAATCCAAAGTAAGCAAAGTCAATTTCTAAAGTTTTCTAATTTGATTTAGAACAGAACCTAAGTGATGTTTCACGCATTTCGAGGAAAGTCTAAACAGTAATTAACATTTTAATCACGTTCAGATTCACAGTTCCCGCAACAGTGCATACATGTTCATTAAAACGACCATATCTCGAGCATACGAAATCCGATTTACGCAAACTCATATCCTATGGTTTCCTTATTTAATGGGGAACATAATCCAAGTATAAAATTCGTGTTTAAACAATTTAAACAGTGCCGAATTTCTTTACTAAACAGATCTGCGAAATCAAATGCGATAAAAACTTTCGCGACCTTAGCGAACCCAAGTCGTCCTTGGTTAACGAATCACTATTCGAAACCGTCGACCTAAGGCTCTGATACCACTTGAAGGATATGGAGAGATCCTCAAGCGCATCACGGAAGCGTGAGCGTCGTATCGGATACGACGAAGAATGACTAGTCGTACTAGTTGTTCGGTGCAGCGGAATTTTAAAATTTTTATTCGATGAAACCACATGATCCAAGAACCATTCTCGGATCGTTTCATCTATAACCACAACAAGTATAATGCAATACCTCTTGAAGCGTGGTTGATCGAGTCTCTAAGAGAAGAGACCTCCTGTCTCAAGTCCGATCGTCGGAGAGATCGCTTGCGAGCGCGGGGATGAACCGCGGTGTCCTCGCAATCCAAGTAGTTGATCCAAGCGTGGTTGCTCCTGATCTCGTCGCACGAGATCGAACGTCTCCTTCGCGGGCGAAGCACTAGAAGTAGACGGAGAACCGCAGAGCGTCGAAGCGGTAGCACGAAGGCGAGGGCGACGACGATTCCCTCCACTAGGGTGGACGGCCACCAAGAGGAAGAGGGTGAGAGGGCTGTCGAGTATGAGAGAAAGAGAGAGAGAGTTTTGCTACAATAGCATGTGTAAAGAGAGAGCCAAGAGTGCCTCTCTATTTATAGGGTTTTGGGATCCATGGATCTCAATCCATGTGTCATATAAAATCAATGGTTGAGATTGATTTATGACAATCCAATGGTCAAGATTGTTGTTGGTAAAAGCCAACAACTTGTGATTTAATTTTGATTAAATATATTTGATAAATCAAATATATATAAATACCAAATTAAACCAACTAAATAAGGAGTGAAAAAACAATTGAGAGCCTCCTTCCCTATTGGGAGGAGTGGACAGCCACTAATTCCATAAAGGAATTGGTGCCGCCCCCCTCTTCCCATATGGGGAGGTCAATCCCATGGATTCCCATGGGATTGCATATCTCCTTGTTTTTCTCTCAACTTATTTTCCAACAATTATTCACCAAAAAATAATTCTCAATTAATTTTGGGAATATTGCAATCTTGACATTGGAATATTGTGAATCACATTCACAACCCAAAACAAAATGTAATTTACATTTTCAATTAATTAGACAATGTGTATCCAACACACATTAATAATTAATCTACTAATATAAATTATATTTAACTCTCTCTAATACATTATAAATCACATTTATAATATATTAGGAATAATTGGATATTACTATCTACATTATTCATATCCATAATAATTAAACCACATTTAATTATATTGGATAATTTCTCATACATCATGATAATTAAATCACATTTAATTATCAACTTCTCCTTGCTTAGATCTCATGGAATTGTTCTCAAACCATTTAAGAACAATGTTATTTCTCCTCAGATACTTGGAGATAAGGACAGGGCGATTGTATTGTTCCACGTATAGTGACTTGGATATTTGAGATCACATCTCAAATCCAGATCCCATGGACCTCTCATAGATGCTTGATTAAATCAAGACCGTAAACCTAATCTTCTCATTGCATCTGAATCTCATTCAGATCAATGTCCAGTACATGGACTAAGTTTAGGTCACTTCTCTCATGAGAGGAGTCACTAAAATCCAGACCTGTTTCATCACTCCCTCGGAATGGAAGCGTCATGGTTATACAATCGTTTATGATCAAATCACCCTTCAGGTATTCCTAATACCTGCACATCCTGCATACTGGAAGACTCATGATCATCATGAAGATAAAGATCATTTTTACACTGTCATCTTCATAGTCTGATCATTAAGTTTCTCAATCTTGGTCCTTGGGATATGGTACAGATCATATGCTTTCACAAAGCATATATCTTACCTTCAAATTCATATCATGCTTCTAAAGCATGATGGCCATGCATGGAATTTGGTCAATCCCAATACCTCATGAGTGAGCTCATGTCTCCCGGTTCACAAGTGAACCTGTATGATCCCTTTGAGAGATCATATTACTCATATGCCCTTACATGCACACCAGCTCGCAGGTGTATAGACCTTGATTAGGTCATCAACCTATTGGTCTGCCAAATGTACATGCTCAGACATATAGTAATATATCTGTCTCTGGTCAGAGGATGTTTGCCTGTGATGTGGCAGTATTCATCATAGGTCTTTGGTTATCTCGATCTCGTTAAGTCAACTCATTGACTCAACTAATCTGATACCTCTGAATCAATATTCCTATGCAGAGGACCTGCATCAAGAGGTTGATCAGATATCAGTCTACTGAGATGGGATTGCCATCTCCCACTCAGACTGGAGATCACTACTTGTTAATCATTGATGATGCTTGATGAGTCCTCTATCTAACTCCTTAGATATTCATCCAAGCATCAGCCTCTATGATTCAATCATTGAATCAACAGCTGTATGATCATCAAGTCGACCATGGTACATAACCCTTATTGTACAGAGGGACCTTATAGTGCATTCATTCATTCAATATCAGAAAGGGAGTGAAACAAAACATCAATAACTTTTATTGATAAATCATTTATTACAATAACATTTATTGTAGGAATGGTTCGCCTCGGGCTCACATTGCTAACAGGTCTACCTCCCCTATACTTAGGGTAAAATATCCCTAAGTATAGGCAGCAAAACAGAGGTAGAAATGAATCAAAAGGAACTCAAAAGTCTCACACCCACTATACTTAGGTTAAAATGCAACCTAAGAATAAAAGGGAGTTATATTCTTTAAATATTTTATTCTTTCATATTTTTAGAATATTATCAATATCATATAGATTCTATTAAAAATATAAAACAAAAATAAAAACTCATTGAAATACAAAAAAATAAAAAGAAGTATACAAAACAAAAGCAAAATACCTATACCTATACATATACAATTCATATATCTGCTTAGTTAAATGTGCAAATAAACTCATAAAAATCAAATAAAAATATATTTATACTCACAAAAATAAGTTATAAATATATAAATAAAGAAAATGAAATAATAAAATAAAACATACAAAATAAAAATAAAAATACACAAAACATAGGTAAATATACCTATAAATAAACTAATAAAAATTAATTACTAACAAATAAAGCCAAAAAATAAAAATAATATTAAAATACTACATAAAATAATAAACATTTTTTTTATTTTATACTAAAAAAATAATAAATCATTTACTATTTTAAATTAATTATTTTCGAATAAAACCCTCTATTTTGTCCTTTAGCGGCTGACGTGGACCAATCCGCACGCGGCCTTCGTTGACCTCTGGTCAACTGTCCCATCTGCTGCTCTAAGTCGTCAGACCTTTTGAATCCCCGTTTTTCTTGCATTTTTCATGGGCGTCTCATCCATCGATCACACTTGCTTCCTTCACAAGAATTGTTCCTGGTTCATTGTACAATCATGCCAACATCTTAGATCGCTTGTACATACACATGATCCATCGATAATCATCGGTTAATAAGGGTGCCCAGAAATGTTTATAAATAACCCAGCTCCCCCTCCTTCGCAAATTTGGTCAATTCTACTCTCCTCCCTTCCTCGTATTCGGTCCTAGGAGTTTCCTTGTGACAGGAGGGACCTCTTGGCGCCTTGAATCGGTCGGAGGAGGTGGGAGCTGCACCCACGGTGGAGCTCTAGTGATGCCACGCTCCCTGGTTCCCACCAAGTATTAGAGCACCTTTTAATGCTTTCTTAGATAGGTTTTGGTTCAAACATTTATATCTCGTCGTTAGTTTAGTCTATAGTTAAGTATATCATGGTGAATCAGTCGAGTCGTAGTTTGCCAGAGCTCTGCTCCGGCGACGACTCCCGAATGTTTCAGTCATTCTCCAACCCTCATACCACCCCCATATCATTTCTTATCGCATTCTCCATCTCCCTCATGCCCCTTATCAACCGGAGCCCTCGTGGCTTTGCGAATCGAGGTTCATCTCCGCCGCTCGCTGGAACCTCACCGCTCACTTTCATATTTTGCGTAAAAGCTTCAAACCTCAGGTCGAGGGTGAAATCCTCAAGTCATGTATTCTTCCTGTGCAGGTTAGGAACCGAACGGAGCCCTCTTGGGCTTGATTGAACCTGAGAAGAAGTTCTTGGAGGTCCTCCCCTTCCTCGAGCTCGCCTGATCGATTAGGACCTCCAGGAGCCAAGCGGAGACCATCAGCAGACGCGGGGACCTTCCAGGCATGTGTAGAGACCATCGGAGGCGACAGAGGAGGCCGGAGGCGCCGACCATACACGATCTAAGCTCGCCGTGCGCGAGCTTCGTCCCTGTTATTTCACCTTGCTCCATCACCGTCCGATTAAGATGGAGATCCCAAGAGTAGCAGCAGCCGTCGGATGCCAAGCACCAGAGACGTCGAATCTCAACAGGAGATCTAATCTCGTGCGTCCAACCACGAATCAGTATCGAGCGTTGGATGGACGCCACGTGGATAAGTGGCTGCATCATCACCGTCCGCCCGCGCTTAAGAGGGGTAATTTACACCTTTAGCCCCTGCCTTTTTGTATTTATTGTTTAGTCCAATAAATATTGTGTAAAGTTTAAAATAAAGTGGATATTTTGTAAAAAGACCCCTAGGTTTCTTATATTTACATTTAGGTCCAATCCACGTCAGCTCATGTGCGGTCCCACGTGCGGTTTGGAAAATTGCATTGAAGCCCCTGTATGTATTTCTATTTCATAAAGGTACATTAAATAAATTTTACAGTGTTATATTTTTGTGAAATTTGCACGCAGACCTCTGTACTTCCTGAAATTGCATTTTGGTCCATGTACGTGTGAGTCACGTGTAGTCCCACGTGATAGGTAAAATTACAATGGGCCCCTGACGAGTTTTGAAATATGTATTTTGTCCTGAAACTTCATGTTAACGTTCAATAGTTTTGGTATATTTGCACAGGACCCCCTGGGCTTTATTTTATATATAAAAATACCCCTGCAAGTGTTGGAAATTTCTTTTTGCTTTCCCTATTTATTGCATGCCTCTATAAAATTCCAAAAATCACCAAAAAAATACCATAGGTTCCTATTGCATTTTATTATCATGCTTTATTTTTATTTTGCATTTTTATTGCATTTTCATATTTATAAAAATTCAAAAACATGCATTTTTGCTACTATTTGCATTATAAAATCCTAAAAATATAAAAACTTCTTGAAAAATTCCCAAAGAAATATATTTTGTGTCTTTTAGTGTGTTTGATCTCCTATCCAAAAATCACTAAAAAATATAAAACAAAACTCCTAAAAATTGAAAACCCTAAAAACCTTCATAAAAATATTAAAAATCTAAAAAAAAATCATAAAAACACAATTCTATTTCTGAATTTTATGTATTTTATTATCTTTGTTTTAAAATTAATTTGAGGAATTTTTGACACTATTTGATATTTTTCATCCTCATTTTAATTTCGGCCAGCAATTGTTTCACTATTTACTATTATTTTTGACTTTAAAAATACCAAAAAAAAGAAAAATCTAGAAAAAGCACAAAAACATTAGAAAAATATAAAAATCACAAAAATATTTTTTACTGTATTTTGAGTATTTTTCCCTATTTTCATCTCTCTTTTATATCTCTTTTGTATATTCTATATGGCTTTATATCTTATTTCAAAAAAAAAGAAAATATAAAAACATAAAATAGATAAAAAAATTTTATTAAATTTAAAAATCACATAAAATTTATAAAACCAAAAATCAAATAAAATATATATAATTAAAAAACCCACATAAAGACTTGTGTGCATGCATGACTCGCTTGTATATGAATAATTGTAGGCTACCAGTTTTTTTGCTCTCTGTGGTTCGACCTCTACATACTTACGCACTTTGCATCATTATGGTAGAGTTAAGAAATTTTATTCACATTTTTGGGACTTAATTGCTTTATTTTGATTGTGGGTTAATTGCTGATTAATTGGGATTTATTGAGCGGTCACCGCATCGACAAGGATACGACCCTTGATCTCTACCATTCATCAGGTGCGCGTGGGGGACAAGTGTCAGCTGCTGGCAAGATGTGATATTGCAGCTCTGCTCCTCTGCTGCGGTTAATCTGATGGTCAGGGAATGTTCCCTACGTGTGGCGTAAATCTGTCAGATGGCGTCAGATCAACGATCGAAAAGCTGCTCCACCGGGCGACTCAGATGAAATCTGGAGGGCTGCTCCGCATCCAACGATAAGGGAAGATGGTGGAAGAACAGGTCTCTGGTGGACTTCGAATGATGATTTGGGTGAATCCGTCCAGTCGATCAGACTATCAATGGGTCGAGCACCTTCGGGGAGGCGCTCCACATCGAATCGTGGGCTCCGATCGCCCGACGAATGGTGGGATGGTCGGAACGGTGGAGCTGGGGTCTGGGGTAGCTCCGCCGAGCAGCTGGGAAGACGATAGATCTCCTCACGGCTCCAAAGGACTTTCAATGCAAATCTAAGACTCGTAGACACACTCCAATCTAGGTTATTAGGGAAAGAAAACAAAGAAGCGATGGTGGATGGTGGGTGGGTCTCCGACGAAGGTGATAGAGGAGACCGATCTCCTAATCTTGATACGAGGATCGAAGGCCAGTGTGATCAGGATGTGGGAGAAGATGGAGGGCGAGCGGGTGAGTCGATCTGAACGGATAGATGAGGGTGACGAAGCTCCAACCGGCTGGTCGAAGCTGGCGGAGCGACGGTGGCGTGCAAATGAAAGATTGACTAAATAAAGAAGCTAGGAACGATCTGAAAGCTACCTGAAGGTCCGAACGAGATCTTGAGCTCCAAGGGAGGTGAACGGTGGGGTTAAGGCCTTGACCACGCTACGGTTGGCGAAGGAGGCTCTACGCGACGGTTCTCCTGTCACGACAAGTGAGCTACAGCTACACAACACCTCTCCGAGCACCAATGGTGGCCTCCGACGGTTGTCACTATGATGAAGGTATTTAGGGTATCAGAAAGGGGTGCGACACGAGCTCGGGAGCTGGGGAGGCGAGTGGAGTATTTATAGGGCAGTCCCAGGTAGTCGGAAGATTCGGATCAAAGCGCGTGAATTGAGGGGTGGATCCCTAAAGGAATCAACGGGCGAGGATCGTAGATCTCCCCTCGATAATCTAAGCCTCGAAATGAAGTAGATGGTGGTCGGATCGGGCCTGGATAATTCGGTGAAAAGCGTGAAGAAATCGGATCCGACTGAAGGGAGGTCCAGGGGGAAGTTGACCGGGGTCAACAATCCACCCTGGACCAATCAGGTGCGGTGGGGGAAGATGACAAAATAGACTAGACGACAAAATAGTAGAAATTTCAAAAATAAATAGATAAAAAAAATAATAAATGATTTTAAATTAAAAAATAAATAAAATGAAAAATATTTCTTTTTTTCAAGGGATTTTTCTATGATTTTATTTATTTTATGAAAAATAAATTATGGTATATATAGTATAATGTATTATATACAGGTATAAAATACCTATGTATTTTGTATAATTATTTTTAATTCATTATTTTTACAGAAATACCCAAATTTTGTATTTTATTTATTTACAACATAATATTTGGAGTATAAAATAATTTTTATTTTTATTTTTTTATTTATTTACAAGTAGAAAAAATAGGGAAATGTACATATATACATGTATTATATACAAGTGAGAGAGAAGATTATCTTCTATTTTAATTTTATTTTTCTTATTTTTATTTTATTTTTAGAAATATATACAAGGAAGTAAAACACCTTTTTGTTTTTATTTTTGTAAGAATAAATTATATACATAGATGGTATATATGTACAAGGTAGAGTGGCCCTATCTCTCTCTACTTATTTTATTTGGCGATCAGGCCCATATTGGACCCTCTCTTGGGTTTGGGTCACTCAATATTTTTCTAAATATTTCCTTCTTTTTCTTTTATTCTTTATTCTTTTATTTTTGCACAAATACATGCTAATTATGGAATATTAACACATGCATGCTTATTGCTAAGTTATTATATTTACAACTATTTACATGATGCTTTGTCAAGATAATTAGCCACCGCCATTTCGAGATGGGCCAAAAAATTTTAAGATTTTCTATCTCTTCCATACAATGGAAGAGATCAGAATCAACATCTACACAAGGATGACTAAGAGCAGTCTGTATAGTACCATCCTTGGGGGTGAAGGTGGGAACTATGGTGGATGTCTGTGTGTGGGCATTGGATATGGCATGGGTGATTGCGATTGCAAGCTCTCATGGATGTCCTCTCGTGAATCCATGAATCTAGAAGGTGAAACGGTAGTGTGGCTCTTATTTATCTAGCGAGGTCATCAATCCTCCGATTCATTTGCTCCACTACCCAGGTCATGTACTCAAGAGCGGTATCCATAAGAGGTGACTCCACAGCTCAGTCTTGGATGATTGAGATGGTGGGAAATGTGAAGGTGGTGGTGGAGGGTAAAAATCAAAATCTGAGAAACTATGGATGAGGTGGATATGTACAAAAAGAAAAATCAAGAGCAAACTCCTCCTGATAAAATGGAGGTAGACTGCTTGGAGAATGAGAAGGATCCGCAAAGTTCGGATAAAAATCACTCCAGTCAGCCATCTCCGAAACAAAATATGGGGATCAGGAGAGCACAAAGGT
Organism: Ottelia alismoides; assembly: GCA_037367405.1. Taxonomy (NCBI): domain Eukaryota; kingdom Viridiplantae; phylum Streptophyta; class Magnoliopsida; order Alismatales; family Hydrocharitaceae; genus Ottelia; species Ottelia alismoides. The sequence goes on from JAZKJV010005618.1 coordinate 267,204, forward strand.
CAAGTCAAGGCATGCAAGAAAAAGATGCAAATTCATAGACTAGATTGAGTGTACACACAAACAGATACAAATATAAACAATCAAACCTCTCAATTCACCAACTCAACTCAGTGATGACCGTGAAAGTTTTATCTTTTTATTTTGTCAAATTTTAGAGTTAGGTGAGAAAACAAAATATTTACACGCCCATAGGTGCATTCAACTAGAGTGGTTGTGTTCTAGTTGGCGGTGCACACCCACCAGAACACTAGGACCACTTCGTTTAACATCTGAGGCAAGTGCTTCCAGCAACAACAAGGCCCAAGAGCTAACCTAAGTGCTTAAGGCACAAGTCCAAGGATGGAGGCTCTATTCCTTAGGTGTATATGCCTCGTTCAGTCTGAATGCAACCTATGTACAAGGAGGGGGTTACTCTCCCAAAAATAATGATTTTTCCTTATGTATATTTTAGGACCGAGTAGAGTTAGTACTCTCAATTTTGTTGATTATCACTTTTTTGGATATTTTTGAATGCACGAGTCCTAATGAAGTATAAATTCCTTTAATATCCTAAGTGGTCAAAATTAGAGGGAAAGAGTCGAAAAAAGCAATGCAAGCATAAACCAATGACATATGCTCAATAGAGATGCTCACCTTGCCTTCATCTCTCTTCGTGTAGGATGTTATACAGAATTGAAACCTACTCTCTATGCAATGCAAGCTGATGAAAGCGCCCTAGAAACAGAAGTTGCTATTATCGTGAAGAACAAGTTCTGAATGAAATGCAATCAATGGGTCAGTTAGAAAAGAAACCAGAGTCTAGTCTTGGAGACTCCTCAGTGCCTACCACAACGGGGCGTGCAAGCATTGTGTGGAGTCTCTCGCGGCACGTGATTTCGAATCTAAATAATCAACAATTAGATTTGACTAGATACAAGCGTGAACTATAGTTACATGCAATTCAATTTGGGCTTTGGACCTAATTTGTTGATAAAGAAAATCCTAAAATAGGGCTCAGTCACACAAAACAAATAAAAGAAAGATGAAAAACTCAAAATGTGTAAAACAAAGAAAAAGAAAAGCGGTGAAAACATGAAAACATGACGAGGCCCCCAGGTGAACAATCACTCGGGCACTGGACCCTATGAAGTGAAATATTCAATTTCCAAACTTATAACAAATTAATTTTACATAAATAAAAAATGTCTCTCTCACAAAATAAAACAAAAACTGATACAAGAGATTGCCTGGTCTCCCGCTCCCTCTGCCTTTCTCTCCTGCTTGCTCCTAGTTAGCTCGGGTGTGTCAACCTCCTATGAAGTCGTCGTTGTCGTCCAGTATCTCACAAGAAACATCAACAAAGAAAGTGGTCAGAACAATCAAATAAAATATCAAAAAAAGGCAAAAATAATAGAGAAATAATGTAGACAAATGCTACACTCCTTTGCTCCCCGGCAATGACGCCATTTATTGAAGTGATTTTGGCGAGGGTCTAATATATCCTCACAAGGCGAAGATACTTTTGTTGTAGCTACCACTCGTTAAAGGTGATTAAGACAACATATCTCCCACAATCAATGATTAAAGAAATGTGGAGTTAAAATTTATGTTATTTAACTCTAAAAAATGTGTGTATAGGTTCAAGTGTGTAGAGTATCGAACACATGGATACAAGTCGGTGTAGTAGGTATATTATTTATAGAAAAAAATGAATAAATAATATAGGTATTTTTGCATAATATTCACTTAAATAATCAATGAATTAATTAAGATTTTGTGGGTTTTAATTAAATAAAAAATATTATTTTATATTCATATAGTTTTAAAAAATTAATTTTATAATTTTTATTTCTTTTTATAATTTTTTGATTTAGTTTCCTTTCTTTTTAATAAGATAATATCAAAATAGAAATATAACTATATATATATATATAATATAGGGTAATATATTTATAAATACAAATAAAAATAACCAAAATATGCTGAATAAAATATTTTTGTGCTTCTTATATTTTTCTAATTTTTTTGTGATTTTTCAGGTATTGTTGCTAATTTTTAGGTATTTTTAAATTAAAAAAAAGTAAAACACAATGACCAATTAAATAGGTTGAATGTTTTAAGGTATTAAAAATATATAAAAAGTCTAAAATTTTTTTTATAATAGATAATATAAAATAAAGAAAATTCATAAAAAAATAAATAATTTTTTTATTTCTAAATGATTTTTTTATAATTTTTATAAGGATTTGGATCTTTTTAATTTTTAGTGAATTTCTTTTTTTATTTTTAGGGATTTTTGGTTTGGATGAACAAAATACAATGATAAACAAAAACTATTTTTTGGAATTTATAAAGATGATTTTTGTGATTTGTTTGGATTTTTTAAAGCAACAGAAAATAAAACATGTTATTTTGATTTTTGATAAATATGACAAATATCTAAAATGTAAAATTAATTATATAGCATGGAAGAGCATGTAAAGAGGCACAAAATCCTATTTTTCCATATTTTTTGGAGCACGGAAGATAATTTTATAAAAGAGAAATCAAACACAAAAATTAATTCAACTAGCAGGGGTATATATGCAATTAAAATAAAAGTCAGAGGCCACAATGCAAATACCCAGAATTTAACAACTAATATTCGAAGATTAAATATTAAAGGATAATTACAAAAACCCATGAGGGTATTTTTACAAAATGCCCAGCTAACGTGGACGACCACGTGAGTTGAGATGGTAAGGACCTAAGTGCAATATCAATAAATCTAGGGGATCATTTTGCAAAAATTAGATAAACATATAATGGTTTAAAAATATTACACGACTAAATAAAAACAACCAAAAATGCGGGGGTTCTTGTCTTCACGGCCAGGTTCGAGCTGCGCCTTTACTTTTTCTAGGTAGATTAGTTCTTGTTTTCATTTTGAGCTTTCGTTTCAAGCATTAAGTAGTTGTTTTAGCGTAGATTTAGGTTTACGTCGAGCCACACTGTGTTCCGACCACCCACAATCACCCCACTGCCTTTTCCTACCATTTCTCCATGTTTCTCTCATCTCCAGCCACCCAAATCACCCTAAAATCTGGAGATTGATGCTCTTCCGCTGCCTCCGCCCGAACATCTCTACCTCACTTCCACCTTCGACTATTCCATGAAATAATATCCCAGATATCCTCACCCGGATCTCTTCTTTGATTATACAGGTTGCGTATCTGGAAGAGTCCATCTGAGGCCTTCTTGATTCAAGAATACCTCCCAGGTCAACCTGAAGAACTCTTGAGCTCCAAGGGTCTACCGGTGACCCTCGGACCTGATTGAAGCATCTGGAGGGAGCGTGATAGCTGTAGGAGCATGTAGAGAAACTCGGAGGTGTTGTATGAGGCTAGAGGAGCGAGCCATTGCAGATTCAAACTCGCCCCAGGAGTGTTCATTCCATGTTCTTCCACCGTCCATCTCCGTTGTCCGATGACGAGCAACATGTCAGATTGTATAGGAGGCGGCGGATCCGCCAAGCCTAGGTTGTTAGATCTTCTTCCAAGATCTAATCTCAGACATACAAACGTGAACCGTCATCGCGCTCTCTCACATGCCACCATGCATCGAGTGACCCATCCTCAACCGCATGATGAAGTGCTTAATAGGGGTAGTTTGCACACTTAGCCCCTCACCTCTTTGGTTTTATTTATCAGTCCTATAAATAAATTTTATAGCATAAATAAAATTGGAAATTTTTTATACAGACCCATGTACTTAATTGATATTGCATATGAGTCCAGTCCAGCTCAACTTGCGTGTTGTCCCATGTGAGCTGGGCAAATTGCACATACGTCCTAATGATTTTGTGAATTGTAAAATGGTCCATAAAGATTGAATACTAGTTATATATTTTTGAAAAATTTGCACATGTACCCCTGATTTTTTTTAATTGCAAATGTGCCCTCGCTAGTACATGTATTTTTGTGCATGTATTTCTTTTAATAAAAAATAGCATCTATTCTCTAAAAATTATGCAAAATAGGGTTATATGTTTGCTAGCATGTATATTCATGCTACATTTTTATTTTGCATTTTACGCATTTTAAATATTTATTAAAAATCAAATGAGCATGTTTTTGTTACTATTTCACTTAGAAAATACCAAATAATAAAATCATTTCAAAAAATTCCCAAAAAAATATATTTTTTCTTATTATTATATCTAATCACTCCAGACCAAAAATCCCTAAAAATATAAAAGGAAAAAAATTAAAAAAAAAGATCTAAAATATAGTAAAAAAGATATAAATTTCCTAAAAACAACAAAAATATTTATTTTTATTTCTCAATTTTCTTTATATTATTATATATCTATAAAAATTGAATTGGAGAATTTTGGATATTTGCTATTTTTATATTCAAATCAATTTTGCCTATTTATTTAATCCATGTTTTGAGATTTTTTAACTTTAAAAATACATAAAAATATGCATAAATTATAGTTAAATCACAAGAACATTAAAAATATATATATAAAATCCAAAAACATTTTATTTCCTATATTTTGATTATTTTTAGAAGTGGTATTATTATATTATCAGTCCTTATTTATAAAGTTATATATGTTCTTTTATTATATATTTAAAAGAAAAAGGAAATTAAAAATTAGAAAATATAAGAAGAAAATAAAAATTATAAAAATAAAAATAATTAAAAAAAAATATTATAAAAAAATAAAATCAAAAAATAGAAAAATTAAAAACCCACACAAAAAGATAATAAATGGACAAGACAAAAGGAAAAATTTTGTGCATTATTGCCCAATTTACCATTTGCTCCCTGAGTTCGGCCTCTACACATGCTTGTACACTATACACATTTGTTGTAGCATTATAATAAATTCAAACCCTACATTTAATTTTGCTTTCCATTACTATATTCATTTGTGGGTTAATTGTTGTCTGATACGCTTTTAAGTGAGTGGCCGCCTCAATCACAATTCATCTTCATTGTTATTCTTGTGAGGATATGTTTATACCCTCGCTAAAAGATATTCAAAAGAGATTAGTGAAATCAATATAATAATAAACGCAATTGTACGGTTGTAGCCAAGAAAACCATGCAAAATTGAATGCTTCTGGAGCTTATGCTTGTTATATGGTCATCAGTAATGAAAGCATGCACAATAAAAAATATTAAGGAACCAATAATGAGGTAGTCGCTAATGTAAAACCTCACTTGGAGATTCATGGTGGAGAATTATTAAGAATTGCAATCGTATAAAAAGCATATGACTCATATGGAAGACACACATTCAAGTAATATAATAAGGCCAAAGCCATTTCAGTGAGATGGTGATTCATGTGTCCCACCACACCTTGTTTTTATAAGAGTATAAGGAGCGGACATACGGAAATGAAGTCCAAGGTCAGAACGCCATCTATAAATTTGAGAGTATTCGGTACCACCATCACTTTGAAGAGCCTTAACAGAACAAGCAAATTAGTGTTTTATAGCATTATTTAGTTGTATAAAGAAACATACACATTTCTATAATAATCATCTAAAAAAGTCACACATTACTCGTTTGCGACAGAAGAAGAACGGGAGATTGCTAAACATTAGAGTGTAGAAGCATAAAAGGAGAAGTACTAGAAGAGGAAACATAGTGTAACAAGTGATAATGGGATTTTTCCTTATGATATGTTATACATGTGTTTTCATTATTGATAGTAGAATCAACTAGAAGAAAAAATGGCTGGAGCATTTGCTGAACAGTCTTGTAATTGGTTCGGCCAAGGTAACAGTGCCAAACATCCGAAGATGCTTGTTCTGAGATGAGTGTGGCAGGAAAAGCAACTTCATTTTCTAAAGTTAGTTGACCCTTTGGAAGACAATCTATAGAGGTCATTTGCCATGTCCCCTTGTAGTAGAGGGCATTTGATTCATAGATCCTTTACTACAAAATGTTGAGGATACATCTTGAACTAACAAGAATCCTCATAAGTGAAATGAGATATAGAAAGAAAATTTTTAAATGCATGAGGAACATGTAAAACATCATGTATATGAAGCGCCTGAGAAGTATGAATGGTCTTAGGTCCAATATCAAAAATGGAAAAACCTTGACCGTTTCAAATTGAGCAGAATCATCACCACTATAAGGAAAATCATATCCACATTTGAGAGAGCATGTGTGGTATGATTCATTGCAACCAAATTAGGATAACAAAAATGGGGAGCATCCTCATATGAAGAGAACTTAGCATGTGGTTGAGAGCATCCATCATATCAGAAATAGCAATTGACATCAATGTGCCTGACTTTACCACATATTTGACAAGTAACATTGGTGAAGTGAAAGTGTGAGAAATTGGTGCATGAAAAGATGAATTTTAGGTGTCATTGTGAATGCACATGATTCTCGAAAATTTTCAGATAAATGAATTTATGAATGAGCGGATTTTTTACGGAGTATATTAGCAAGTGCAGAGTTCGATCACGAGGACATATTGAATGTAGCATAAATTGTTTAGATGGGTCAGCTCAGAATTTGACACAGAAGCAAAACATATTATCCTAATTTTTCTTTGACTTTCTATAGATCAAAATATGAATTAAATGGCACTAATAGATTGTAATGTTTCTAGGGCCATGTTAAATTTTTTGATATTTTTTTGGAATTTTTGGCTATTTTTAATAAATTTTCAAAGATGTAGGGGCGTAAGTGTAAATGATCCAAAATTAATGGTCAATTTATATTAAAATTTAAACATAGGGTCTGTTTTGTAATTAATATAAAGCTTTAAAAAGAGGAATCAAATACCTGATCAAAAAAATGTTGAAGAAATTGCATATGAATAAAAAACTCTTTAGAAGATTACGAATAGGTCCTCGAGGGACTGAAATGTAATTTTTGAAAATATGACAGAACAAAATGCAAAATACAATAGAATAAAATATTTGAAATGGAAAAGTTACAATGAAGAAATTAAACTTCTATGGAATTACACTTATATACAAAGTAATAAAAAATACTGAAAAGAAGAATAATTATAATAAGTCCATTGGTTGTTTAAACCAGGAGCTATTGGAAGACGATGGTGACAAGCTCAGCCTGGCAGGAGGCGGTGGTGCTCAACTTAGCAGAAAGCGGCAAAAGGCCAGTTAGTAGTCGGCGGAACATAAGCAGAATTGGCTCACTAAGGAGGTTTGAGAGGATAAGGAAGGGCGTACGGTGGCGACAATGGGTAGTCATCCTTGGGGGGGGCTATGTATCCTAAATTGGATGCTCCTCCTTCCCTCTTATATCTATGAAAGGAGAGGAGGAGGAGGTTGTTAGGCGATGTCGAGGTGAAGGTGGATGATAAGGGGCATTGGGCGGCAACCGTTGTGCTTGAGGAGGAAGAAGGGGGTTGATGTCAGCCCCTATTTAGGTGTTGACATTAACATCCTTTTATTATTTTTTTTATTTTGCAAAAGAATATGTGAGAGGATAGGAGATCTCTCTTAGGCCTTTTCTAAAATAGATCCGAAAAATAGGAAAACAATCTTAGAGAATTCAATATGGGCTTGTAACCCATATTTATTAATTAAAAATCAAATAAAATAAGAGGATATATAAAGTTAAGTTCGGAGATTTTTTTTATAGGAAAAACTTATACTATTTTTTGTGCAATGTATGAAAAGCATGTGATGCATTTTATACAACAAAAGTGGTTAAATGCAAGACCTTGAATCTAGATTTTACCCAAATTAAAACTAAAAACATAACCCATTCTTTACTTTTGCTCATCCTATAAAAAATAAAGATGTGTAAAATGAAATAGAAAATGATTTAGAGAAGAAGAAGAAGAATTGGTTTGCAATATGCATACCTATAAAATCCTAATATATTTAAGCCAATCTTTGGACAAATAATCGACAAAAATTGATTCAACATTTAGATTAATATTGTATTGGATTCCCATTTGATTTGAGTATTCAGTTCGACGACCCTCAAGTTCTATCATATGTGATCGGTTCCACCATTAGGTCAAGTCAGATCAGCTTCATCCACATATGTTCTCTTTAACCTTGAGTTGATTTTAAATTATGTATGAAGGTCATAGTCCTTCCTACTTTGAGAAACAAGTATACCATACAAACTAAAGGAAGGTACATGCATATTCCTGACATCTAAAGCCTATATTTTCTCTAAGCCTAGGCTCATTCTCATTTCACCGAATTCTTTCAGCAAAAGAAGATGGGTGCAAATTGTACAGAACATGGATTTCTAGGGTCTCTGATGTTACCGAATTTCGACGGTCTTAAGTTCCACACAAGGCGGGAACACAATCGCTGAACCGACCACTTAGAAATCCGGACTACAATCAACAATCAACCCACAATGTGTATCAAGCAATAAGAAGTAAATGTAAAGTCAAAATTTATTATAACTCTACAAAAATGTGTATAGTGTGCAAGTGTGTAGAGGTCGAACACAGGGAGCAAGCAAGATGGATCAAGCAAAAATGCACAAAATGTGATGTGTGATCAAGTGCCTACAAGCAAATTTTTGTGGATTTTTAATTTTATATTTTTTATTCAATTTTTAATTTTATACTTTTATATTTTGCCATTTTTAATTTTTTGATTTTTTTTATTTCTTTTTATATTTTATATTTTTTTATTTTTTTATAAATAGAGTATATAGACAAATAAGAAAAAGAGAAAGATAGAGTATTTATAAAAATAAGTAAAAAATAAGCAAAAATCAGGAAATAAAATGTTTTTGGGCTCTTTTTGTAATTTTATGCTGTTTTTGTGATTTTTAGATATTTTTCTGAATTTTTTGGTATTTTTAAAAGCAAAAATACTAGAAAATAGTGAATTAAGCTACTGGCCGAAATTAAAATGAGGATAAAAATAAAAATCAGAGTCCAAAATTCCACAAATTAATTTTAAAATAAAGGCAATAAAATAGGGAAACTACAGAAATAGAGATTGTATTTTTAGGTTTTTTCTTGAATTTTTTAGATTTTTAGGAAGATTTTTGGAGTTTTCTAATTATTAGGATTTTTTTTGAAATTTTTATGATTTTTAGATAGAAGTCAAAACACACGAAAATACACAAAAGATAATTTTTTAGAATTTTTCAAAAACTTTTTATAATTATTAGGTATTTTCTAATGCAAACAGTGTTGAAAATGCATATTTTTGAATTTTTATAAATATGAAAATGCAAGAAAAATGTAAAATAAAAATATGACGTGAATCTACAATGCAACATGAACCTAAGGTAATTTTTATGGATTTTTTAGCAATTTAGAGATGCATGAAATAAATAAAGATAGCAAAAAGAAATTACACTACTGGCAAGGGCATATATGCAAATAAGCAAACATCCAAGGGCTACAGTGCAATTTTCCACAAAATTTTATAATTAATAAATTAATTTCTAGGTCCAGATATAAATATCAAAAGCCGCTAGGGCACGCCTGCAATTTTCCCAACCATGCACATGACTAGCACGCGCCTGGCAAGGACCTAAATGCAATATCCAAAAATCCCAAGGGCTGATATGCAAATTACCCAAAAATATTACACATTACAAAATAGTTCCTGGACTGATACCAATTAAATAAACCCCCAGGGGGTAGCTGCAAAATATCCAGTCTCCTCACGCGCACAGGCACGTGAGGTGACGTGGACTGGACCTACTTGCAATTAATGAAAGTTTGGGGGTGCCTATGCAAATATTACACAAATATTTAAACTATAGATGCAAATTTATGGACTAAATAGAAATACAAAATGGCACGGGGGTGAAAGTGCAAAATACCCCTTTACGTGCGATCCAACGATTGAGGGAATGCCACTTGACACGTGGCGCGATACGAACGGCCGATGACGCTCCGCGGCTGACGTCTGAGATTAGATCTCAGAATGAGATCCAATGGTGATGGGCGTTGATGATCCGACGGTAGCTGTGCTCTTGGAGCTCGGGCCTCGATCCAACGGTGCAGAGGGGCGGAGCAAGAACAGGGGAGGAGCACCGGCGAGGCGAGCTTCCTCGAGCCCAAGCTCCATCCTCCAGCATTCCTTGGGCTTCAAAAACGGCCGGGAGACTCCTGTGGTCCTCCTCTTCCTCCTGGTGGCTCAAAAGGGCTCCGAGGATGGCCGGAGGTCGCTGGAGAAGACAATGGAGCTGGAGGGCTTCGCGGGTGCTCCGGCGATCTTCAAAACGAGCCCCAGGCTCGAGTTAACATGCTTTGACCTGCAAAAAGGCGTGAGAGGGTCCAGGGCAAAGTGCCTAGACCCCGCAGAGGCGAAATGGTGGTGAAGAACAGCGACGCGAAGTGGTGGCCGGAGGAGCACTCCGACGAGGTGATCGTGAAGTTCAATGGACGAAACTCAAAGATTTTTGGGGGGTTCTGATCCTACTGCTAAGGAGAAAAAAATGCGAAGAAGAAAGGGAAGAAAATAAGGACCTCGAAGGGATGAACCTGAGGTGGAAGGTACCTTGACGCCAACAAAGGGCGGAGGTGATTGGAGCTGCCTCGGGCTTTGCTCGACCAGCCTGAAGATCTCCAAAGGAAGCTGTCACCTTCCTTGAGCTTTTGGGCACGAGAATGGGAGCTAGACCTGGGATAGAGGGGATCAAAGGAGGATTAAAATTCGGAGGGTCGATATGTAGGGTTTGACATTGTGGCTCTGACGCTCTAAAGGTCGAGGAAGATGGCTCACATTGCCGCTCCCCGGCCCTAGGAAAGCCTAGGGCGTGAAAGAGCAACCATCGAGGAACAAAAGTCGTGAAGGATTCGACCTGAAAGAATGCAAGATTTGACCTCGAAAAAATCGAGAAAGAGGCGGCGCAACGAGGTCTGACACGGACGCAGAGGCGAGGGACGGCCAGTTGACCCGCCGGTCAACGTGGACTGGCACCCGGTTGGTCCACGTGGACCAACCAGGAAAAATCCCTGATAATTGATTTGTAAAATCATTTAAAAAAAGAAAACAATTTAATTAATTTTTGATTATTAAATAAAAATGTTTATTACTTTATAAGATATTTTAATATGATTTTTATTTATCTTTTTCGAGATTAAAAATTACATATTTCCTTTTATAGCTTATATACAGGTATATTTATCTAAGTATTTTATTAATTTATTTTCTTTTGTAAATTTAATTTTTTTATTTTTATTCATTATTTTATAAATTTATAAAATATTTTTATACACTTTAAACTATTTTTATTTTATTTTTCTGAGTACTTTGTACATTTAATAAAATAAAAGTATAAATTATGTAGGTATATGCATAGGTAGTATACCTAGGTATTATATACAAGTATTTTATTTTGTATTTTCTTGAGGTTTTTATTCTGATTTTAATGCACATATTTATTGTAAATAATATTTACAAAATTATAAAAATATAAAATGAATATTTTAATCTATACAAGTATACAATGGGGGTCCAAAACTCAACTTTCAAACCGTAACTCCGCCAAATGCGAAACCACCGCCATTAAATAACTTATTTTAAATTATATACAATTAAAGGTGAGTTTGATGCATTTCTAGTTTTTATGAGGGAGATACAGGTCTGGGAAGTTGGGTTTCTGGATTTTTATTCAGATCATAACTTTGTATCTGTACATTATTTTTGTATGAAATCAATTTTGTATTTTTCTTTATTTTATTATCTACAACTTTCATGTACAAAGTTTCTTTATTTGAGGTATAAAAGTGGAACCAAAAATAGGTCCCAAAATGTATAAAAATCAAAGGTATATTTATTGGATTCTAACCCTTATCTGCCCCACTTTATTCCTTGTTGACCTATTCATCGAGATGCCTAGGTCTCGGGTTTTTGGGTCATAAAATATTTACAATATTTTATTTTTTTCTTTTCTTTTATTTATTCTATAATTTTGGCTTTAAATATAGTATTTTATGCACTATTTACATGCACATGCATGGACGCTAAGAAGCTGGAATTAAGGGCATTTACACGCATTTGCCAGGGTTTTTGAGGCTAAAATGATAGAATAAAGATGATGAAATGTGGATTCATCATCCCCCTATACTTTGCCTTTGCTAGTCCCTAGCAAACACTTATGCAATAAGTGCAGAAAAGAAAGACAACGAAAAGAAAAAGAAGAAAGTGGATTAAGTTTAATTATCAAACCTGTCCTCACAAAATCAAAGTTTGGAGCTTAAGTCGGACCTTTGGAATTTTAGTGCGGGCGGAACCTTAATGAGAACCGAATTTGAAATCCAATAGTCCCTGAGAATCCCAAAACTCTGTTCAAGTCTCCTCAATAGCCAAGTCAGAAGTATCTCAACTCATACATAAACCCTTACGACTATGAATCTGACTCGTACAGTGTAAGTGATGGTGGCTCTCCCCAACTAGAATGACAAAGAGACTGACTTCTCCAGCATGACAACCCAATGATTCCCCAATCCAATAACTCCTTCCTCGAGGAACAGGGTATTCCCTTCTAAGTTCAAGTGGTAACCAGCTCAAGAGGAGGGGGTGAAGAGAAGAATGGACGGTAGCCAGTGTAGCTACTTATCCTAGGATGCAAGACCAGTGTAGTCAAGTCATCCAGCTGCAGGCTCACATGATATGACTTTAGAACTCAAGCTTGCTTATTGACTTTACAACATATGTACATACTTTGCAGGCATTTATTTTTGTACAAGCCTGTCCATTTTTTTCAAATACTACATACAACAGCATTTACATAAGGAGTTTTTCCTCTTGAGATAGTAGACTATCCCTCTTTTGAAGCTTTCTTGCAACCCACACTCTCCTGTCTTTAGAATTCCTCATCACTGGACGGGTTGGGGTTCACTTCCCTCCCTAGAGGAGGACAAATGTTTCCACTTGTGTGCGTCTCATACCGGCAAATCCAATCCCCTCACCACTCCAATTGAGTTGAGCCATGTGAAAGGCGCAGGTGTCCAAGTTAGGTCATTATCAACAAGAGTCATGCGTATGTTCCGAAATACTCTACCTAGTCAGTCAAGAATCCATTGAACTAAGTCTCGTGATCCTCAAAGAATTAAGTCAACTAGACCTGAAGTACCTCAAACCCAGTTCCTATAAGATTCCTGTTATTAGGTAGATTTTAAGATCCAATCAAGCTCCAATCTTCGGATATTATTTAGACTTGATCAACTATCAAACACAATCCGAAAAAATACTCATGCTATGCAAATGCAGAAAGTATTTTTGTGATGCAATTTTCAAGATTTTGAACTTTTTTTATGGAATTTTGAAAAGATGATGATGCACATGCATTTTTTGTATTTTTCAAAAAGATTTTTCAAATGTTTTTGGATTTTAATTTTGTAAATGTTTTTGGGATTTTTGAACACAAAAAGGTTTTGGATAAAAACTAGGTACAAATATTTACATGGGAGTGCTTCTTATTTATATACAAGAAGTGGATTTTAAGAATTTACAAGGATAAGTGATCAATTTTATAGATATATGTAATAAAGAATTTTAGGTGTGATGTATGTTTTCCTTAAACTTATTTGAAAAGGTTTTTCAAACAATTTTTTTTGAAAACTATAGTCCAAAATAATTTTTTACAAACAATTTTATAAACATGTACACACATTTGAAAATCTTTTTGCAAAGGTTTTCCAAACAGTATATATAGTTTTTTTAAAATATTTTTGCAACCATTTTTCAAAACATTTGCAAATCATTTTTCATACATTTTTATTTCACACAAAGAAAATAAGGTTTTACAAACAACACATTTTTACAAAGGTTGAAAACATGTAACAAAACATTTTCAAGATAGTTTTCAAAAGATTTTTCACAAAGATTTTCAAACTATTTTTCAAACATTTTGCAAAAAAACATTTTCACCTGATTTATTAATCAGTAAGTACAAAAAGAATTTGAGGAATAATCAACATCTTTTTATTAGGAATCTTTAATGTATTTTAAAGAATTATTAGCCATATTATTAAGAAAATACGAAAGTACGAGTTATGGCTAAAGTATATGCGTAGTATATACGACCCCCCTATACATAGCTTGAGCTATGTCCTCAAAGATCGGAGAGAAAAGAGAAGACATAACTCGTACTAAGTATAGGCAAGTCTAAAGAATAAATGAATAAGAAACGAATGAATGAATAAGAAGTTGACCGTCCCCCTATACTTAAGATCAAATAATCCTAAGTATAGTAGATTGTACACAACGCAGGGAGGGTCAAGGGTGGGAATGAACGGATCGTACTCCGGACTGTCTCCCCCTATACTTAGAGTAAGATATCCCTAAGTATAGACAAGAAGAGGAGACAATGGAGAGGATCAAAAAGAATGAACACCCGGGGTGCACACCCCCTATACTTAGGACAAAGTACATCCGAAGTTTAGAAGACTGAAAACAAGGGGCGACACCTTTTTGATGCAAAAAGAAGATAGAAAAGGAAAATAAGAAAGGAAGAAAGGAAGAAAAGAGTAGATCACAACTCAGCGTGTGTACCCCCCCTATACTTAGGACAAGGTGCATCCTAAGTATAGCAAAATCAAAAGATGAAGACAGAGTAGCAGGCATACGGAAGAATGAAAGAATGATATAGACAGATGGATCTATACAGCGGAAGATGGAAGTGATAACCATGTATGAGATGCAAATGATATGAGTCAAAGAACACATCTCATACCAGAAGAATGGGGGCAACGTCAACGGTCGGCGGATCATGATCTAGATATAGCTTCAGGCGCTGACCGTTAACACGAAAGGTAGAGGAAGATGACAGGTCGGATATATCGATACTACCATTGTCATGTACCTTCCTGATTACATACGGACCTTTCTACTTACTCTGTAATTTCCCTGGAAATAATTTCAGCCTAGAATCAAACAACCATACTTGCTGATCGGGCTCAAACTGTTTATGGCTGATATGGGAATCGTGCCATGTCTTCACTTTTTCCTTATACTGTAGGCTGTTAGAAAAGGTTGTATCTCTCAACTCCTCCAGGGTTGCCAACTCTGCTTTCCTCTGATCTCCTATACTCTCGGGATCCAATAATAACTCAGTAACTGCCCATAGTGACTTGTGCTTGATCTCCACTGGTAGATGGCACGGCTTGCCATAGACGAGACGGAAGGGAGATGTCCCTAATGGAGTCTTGAAGGAAGTCCGATAGGCCAACAAGACCGAGTCCAAAAGCTGTAACCAATCCTTTCGATTTGGGCGGACAACCTTCTGTAAGATAGTATTGATCTCCCCGTTCGATACTTTAGAAAGACCATTAGTCTGAGGGTGATACGGCGTGGCAACACTATGGTCAATGCTGAACTCGTCTGCAAGGGCCCTAACCTTGTCATTGATAAAGTGAGACCCCCGTCTGAAATCAGAACTCTAGGTACCCCGAACCGTGAAATGATATTTTTCCTCAAAAAGTGACACATGGTTTTAGCATCTGCGGCTCAGGCAGGGATGGCCTCAACCCATCGGCTCACATAATCTACATCAAGCAAAATGTACTCAAACCCCTGACTCTTAGGAAATGGGCCTATGAAATCAATACCCCATGCATCAAAATCCTCACAAAAGTGAATGGGCTGCATGGGCATCATATCTCTCTGTCCGCAAGTACCCATCTTCTGACAGTCAGTACATCTCTTCATGAACTCATCTGAATCCTTGAAGAGAGTAGGCCACCAAAGGCCAGATTGGAGCACCTTCTGTGTTGTCCGTCTCCCAGAATGATGTCCTCCTCCCTCAAGCTTGTGGCAGTAGGTGAGGACGCTATGCTGCTCTTCTTGAGGAATGCACCTCCTCCAGATGCTATCCCCTCCTTCATGATAAAGGACGGGATCCTCCCAATGATAAAACTTGGCCTTCGCCAGGAAGGTCTCAAGTTTCTGCCTGGGCCAACCTTGTGGAACTGTTTTGGCCACAAGATAGTTCATAATGTCGGCGTACCATGGGAGCGAGGTGATAGCCAAGATCGCCTCATCTGGGAATGTCTCTGTAATAGATGTGCTGGGCTCAGATTCCTCAAGGTTCTCTAAGCAGGAAAGGTGATCCGCCACCACATTTTTAACTCCAGGCTTATCCTTAATGTCAATGTCAAACTCCTGGAGCAGAAGGATCCATCTGTTAAGGAGAGCTTTGGCATCTTTCTTGGCCATTAGGTACCGGATGGCGGTGTGATCTGTAAAAATAGTCACTCTAGATCCGAGAATATATGATCTAAAGCAAAGACTACGGCCGCCAGACTTTGGATGCCGCTCAACAGAATTATGCTGTGACGGAGAAAGAGATGATGGTCGTAGTCTTTGCTTTGGATCTATAGTGACGGAGAAAGAGATGATGGCGGTGTGATCTTGCAAAATCAGAAGCGTCCGTCATGATCTAGAATGGGAGAGACCAATCGGGTGGCTGAAGGATAGGAGCCGTGACAACCATATTCTTGAGAGTCTCAAAGGACGCAAGACACTTATCATTTACAATAAACTTGGTGTCTTTTGTCAGCAAATCAGTGAGCGGTCGGGCAATACGACTGAAGTCCTGAATGAACCGTCGGTAGAAACCAACATGCCCCAGAAATGACCGCAATTAACGCAGATTAGATGGTGGATTGAGTTTTCTAATGATATCCACCTTGACCGGATTGACCTCCATGCCCCTGTCGGAGATGATATGACCAAGGACCGCCCCTTGAGTCACCATGAGGTGACTCTTCTCCCAAGACAAGATAAGATTGACCTCTATGCAGCACTGAAGTACACGGTCTATGCAATCAAGACAGGCATCGAACCCGTCGCCATAGACCGAGAAGTAATCCATGAAGACCTCCAAACATTCACCCACCATGTCCGAGAAAATGGATAACATGCACCTTTGGAATGTCGCCGGGGCGTTACACAGACTAAAAGGCATCCGTCTGAAAGCATATGTCCCAAACGGACAGGTGAATGTTGTTTTCTCCTGGTCTTCAGGCGCAATGGCTACTTGATTGTAACCGGAGTACCTATCAAGAAAACAATAGTGATTCTTCCCAGCTAGCCTCTTGATAATTTGATCAATGAATGGCAGTGGGAAATGATCCTTCTGGTAGCCTGATTCAATCGTCTGTAGTCCACACAGACCCTCCAAGAAGTGGGTACCTGAGTAGCTATCTACTCTCCAGACTCGCTCACAACTGTAGTGATACCCGTCTTCTTGGGTACCACATGTAATGGACTAACCCACTTGGAGTCAGAGATGGGGTAGATAAAATCGGTGCTCCACCACTTCGATATTTCCTTCATGACCACATCTCGAAAATTCGGGTTCAGCCGTCGCTGGAACTCACGCAAAGGCCTAGCATCCTTCTCAAGATAGATGTGGTGGGAGCACAGAGCTAGACTAATCTCTTGGAGATCAGCTATACTCCAACCTATTGCCTTGTGGTTTCTTTCAAGAACCTCCATCAGACGAGATTCTTGCTCTCCTGTCAAACCTGTTGAGATAATGACTGGGTGCATATCTGGCTCACCCTCAAGGAATCTATACTTCAGCGACTGCGGCAAGGGCTTCAATTCTAGACAACTGGGAGGTGGCTGATCTGGCTTCTGATATGGTGGTGTGAAGGCTACCAGGTCTGCATGTGAGAACTCTGCTACGCATGAGAATCTGACGAAGGGAACCCTGCTGAATCATCTACGAACTGTACTGGCTCACACTCCGTCCTAGCTGTCGACTCAGAAGGAATCAGACAAGGTAAATAGTCATCAAAATCATCCCAATCAATGTTTGAATCCGAGGGATCTGAACTAGAAGAAAAAGACTGAAACTCTGCATCCCCACTCATCCCACAACTGTCAGCCTCAAAGGTGTCCTCGTCTAGGGGTGTGCTATCCAGGCTCTCAACTGCCATAAGCTGTAAATAAAGTGAATCTGTAGGCAAGGCGAGGGTATGT
The DNA here is from genome assembly GCA_037367405.1 of Ottelia alismoides. Classification (NCBI taxonomy): domain Eukaryota; kingdom Viridiplantae; phylum Streptophyta; class Magnoliopsida; order Alismatales; family Hydrocharitaceae; genus Ottelia; species Ottelia alismoides. Next base: position 285,099 of record JAZKJV010005618.1, read on the forward strand.
GCTATTAGATCTGTCCAAATGGATTCATCATCTGTCATCACGAAATCGCACTCCTGGCGGACGTCTAGCTCATCCTCTATCATCTGCGTGGTATCACTGGACTGCTCTGAGCATGCTGATTCTCTTGCTCTGGTCTCCTCGATTGTCTCTATTTGTATGCTCTCGTCCTCTACGTGAAAGCACACCTTCCCACTATCATGATTAGTCAACGCCTTGGTAGTGGCCAAGAAGGGGCGTCCACGTATGATGGGGGTATCTGTTACCGACTTAGGGATCTCTATGTCCAATACAACAAAGTCCACGGGGAATTTCAGGCCTTGAATGGTAACGACCACGTCTCTCAACAACCCCTTCGGCTTCTTAGTCGATCTATCAGCAAACTGAAGGATTGTCCTGCTCCGAAGAAGAGGACCAAACTCGAATCGGTCGAGTAATGCTGCCGGAAGGAGGTTGATCGAATAGCCGATGTCTAATAGAGTACGATCGAAACGCTGCTCCTGAATTTCGCATCTGACATAGGGAGCTCCTGCATCAGGTCTCTTTGATGGCAATCGGTTTTGAATGGTGCAACAAGTAGAATGGGTGAGCACATGGATCTGATCTATGTGGTTCCTCCTCTTCCTGCGGACTGTAGTCTTCTCTCTCAAGCTCTTTTGGAAAAGGGGGATGTGCTCAAGTGCTTCTTGTAAAGTCAGCTGGATTTGGAATCTATCAATCATCTGGTTGCTGAACTCTACCTGTTGGGTCTTTTTTGGATTTTCTCTTTTATTCCCCTTCACCAAGCGGAGGGCTTGAGGGAAGGGGATGGAAGGGGCCTCCTCAGATGGAGGACTAGGAAGAGGTTCTTGTGCCTGTGAAGGAATAGAATCCATACAATTATCATCATGCAACACATATGGACCTGAAGTGTATACAGAAACCTTTCCTTTATTCATATTTTTGTTCTTTTTCTTGTTACCACAGTCCTGAGACACAAAAGGTGGCAACACAACATGTGAGAGATCAACAAAAGTAGAAGTGGTGGCCTCAGTACCACCAACGACATATGTCCTTGCGACATCAGTACCGCGCTCTGGCCCTGCATCAAAAATGGGGCCTCAGCACCACCGTCTGGATCTCCATCATCGGTGGCATCAGCACCACCATCAACAACATCGTCATCAGCGGCATCAGCACTGCTACTCTGCTCATCTGGCACTCGTGGTTCCTCATGCGGTTGCCTCTCAGATGAGACGTCATCAGCTGGCATCCTACCGCTCCTAGTAATCACGAAATCAGCATCATACAAAGAAGACATGTCACTCAAATAATCACTAGGAGAGGTATCCTCTGTGAATTGTACCTGCTCAAACTTCCTCTTCAGATTGTTCGGGTCCGGCTCGATTTGTGCAGTATGGCGGCCTTGCCCTTGATGATATCCCTCATCTCCTGCCGGAACTCATCCATTTCCCGTCGGAAGGATGCCTGCTGGTCAGAAATCAAGCGGGTGAGGTCATCTAGAGTTGGGTTCTCAAAGGCAGGTTCCTGAGAGCCGGAAGTGTTCCCCTGTTGGAAATGAGACTGCTGCTGGTAGCGGGAGGCTGGGAGTATGTCTGGTGAGGCTGCTGATGTTGCCTCCACTACTGTCCCTGATAGACGGGACGAGGACCCTGTTGCGACTGCTGGTGGGCATACTGGGGCTGTTGCTGCTGGCTGTTCTGATGGCCCTGAGCTGGAGACTGCTGCTGGGATGAGGTGCCACCAGTGGTCCAACGGAATCAGGGGTGATCGCGACGAATCCCGAGCTACTGTGGATACCAGTCATACCAAATCCCATTAACTTCCATCAACGGTTACTGCTCAACGGGGGGTGGTGGAAGAACTGCCAGTGGCTGATCCGGCTGATAGACCACCATATGAGTGTCCTGAGATGATGGTGGCAGTGAGTAGTGCTGTAGATGCTGGACCGGCTCTCCCTAGATGTGGTGAACCTGACGGTACGATGCAGAGGACTGGGTTGGGCTGCTACTGCTGGGATCGGCCTGTGACCTAGGAGGCTGTTGAGTGGACGTCTGTGCCTCCTGAATGCAAAAATCTACGTCTTCAGGTCACTCATGGTCTTCGTGATAAGGTCCATCTGGGCAAGACCTTGACTCTGCTCTTTCTTAAGAATCTCGACGTGGTACAGCTTCTCAGAAATGATCCCCATGTCGGCAGCGGTGGATTCAGCCTGAGCTGCGGCTGCTAACAGAGTGTGTGTACTGGCATTGATGCGTGCTATCCTCTGATATCCTACTGCCTGTGGTGGAAGCTTCGGTTGTGTGAAGATGCGGGTTTGGGCCATGACTATGGAGTTCTCTGCCATTCCCTCATAGATCTCCCAAGCTGCGTCTTCTCCCTTATAGAAGTAAGATCCACCACAAGAGGCATTGACATGCCCTTGCAGCTCCGGTGTCAGCCGACAAAAGAAACTCTGAACCAGATTGGGCTTGGATATGTAATGATGTGGACATCGGTCAATGAGCTCTCTGAATCGGTCCCAAGCCTTATGGAACTGATCATTCGGGACCATGGTGAAGTTGTTGATCATAGCTCGTGCTATGTTGGTCCGGCCGAGTGGATAGTACTTGTTCAAGTACCCACATCGGAGCTGTGCCCATGATGTGACGTACCTCCCAAGATGCTTCAGCCAGTAGGCTACTCTATCAGCTAATGAGAATGGGAAGGCAATCATCTTTATCGTGTCCTCGTCCACTAATCTCTCGTGGATAGTGCTGCAAATCATCTCAAACTCCTGCAGATGGAGATGAGGCTCCTCGATGGCTATCCCGTGAAACTTGGGCAATAACTGGATAGTCTGCGGGCGAAGCTCAAAGTTCCCAACAACAAGAGGAAGTTGAATCCATCGGTGAGTGAGGGTCACGGCTGGGTTGTGCAACTGCCTCATGGTCATCGGCGGCGGCCTCTCTTGGTTAGGTTCTCCTCCTTCGTCTGCTGCGTCTTGTATGTCTCCTCCACCGCCCCCAGGTCTGTCATCTCTTCCTTCTCGCATCTGCGTTATCTCCCTCATGAGGTCACCCATGAATACGCCCTGGTCTCTGATCTGTCTCTGCATGGTCTCCAGGGAGGCTAACAGTGAGTTGTTGATGGCAGCTTGATCATATAAGAATGGTGGTGGTCTCTGCTCATCGGGTTGTTCCTCTCTGCCGTCCATATCTTGGGTCCCTGCAAAGGCAAAAGAACCCATCTCAGGTACCGTCAAATGATCTGAGCTCTGTGCTGCACTAAACTCTGACACTCTTGGACTAATGGAAGAAGAAGGGTGGTCGAGGGGGAACATGGTGGAAGTGAACTCAGTCTCAGAGAGTGGGTCTGGAATCCCCGAAGCCATCCTAGATGAATAGGGAGGAGTGCTGGATAGCGGTGCTGCCAGAGACAGCCTAAGAGATCTCCTTCCCATCATCGTGATTATTGAGAAGAGTGAGGTTGAGAAATGAAGAAGGGGCAAAATTGTGCACAATTGTGTAGTGTTTTTGATCTTGACCTTAATTCAACTAGTCAATCAAACACAATGCAAGGGATTTACCAACTCAACGCATGAAGCCGTGAAGGATCGGCTATTATCTTTGTAGTTTTTAGATTGAATTCAAGCAATTAATCTTTGAACGAGTCCTTAGAGTGCTACACCTATAGGAGATAGAGTGCTGCCAGAAAAGAATCATGTACTTCTCCTCCTCCTATGTAACCTGTAGTTTGCACTTTTGAGGTCCTTGTAACCCTTCCTGATCCCTACTCAGCCAAAGAAATAGAGGGAGGAAGCCGATAGGTGAAACTGATACTTCGAATCTCGCTCGCAACGGAATTACCCGTGAGCGTGCAAGATCCTACTCGGACGCAAGATGATGAGACAGACACCCCCATGAAGGCGTAGCCTATGCTCGATACTTCGGACAAGGTCAATGCTCTACACAAAAGAGAGTCATCAATGCCGACCAATCCCTACTCGTCTACGTACGACAGAAGTGCCAATACTTCAGAAATCCATGCGATACACAAGGCAGCCACAGACTGGATTTTGGGCTCTAATCCTTACGAAGCCACTCTCTCACTTAGAAGGAGACCTTCCCATGCAACCTAAATACAATGGAAGGCTTTGCTCACCCCAAGCAATGTGTCCAATTAGCTGATTTTATTTAGGTCAAGTTTTCTTTAGCTGTCCCTTTTTAAATTTTTTTGGTGTTATCACTTGCTTTTAGCCAATTCAATACAAGCGCCTAACGTTTTTGTATTTTTCCTTGGTTCCTATTTGATCCAAAACAGAGGGAGAGAGTCGAAAAAGCAATGCGAGTTGGCACCAAGATGGAAATCTCACCTTTATGCCTAAATGATGAATGCTCAAGTAAGAAGACTTACACTGCCTCCAGCTCTCTTCAAGCAGGATGCAACGCAGGAATTTATAAACCTAATCTATATGCGGTTTGCAATCCGATGAAATCGCCCTAGGGTGAGGATAGACTATTAGCGTGAAGACCTGTTTTCAAAATTTGACTAAGTCCAAAGAATCGAGACTATAGGTGCATGCAAGGTTAATTAAGGTGTTTGGACCTAATCTTACACCAATCAATCCTAAAGCTAGGGCTCAATCACACAAAATAAGAAAACAAAATCAGAATACAAAGGGAAAAATGCGATGAAAATCCGATGAAAACGGCGGTGAGCCCCCAAGTGTACAAACACTTGGAAATTAGGCATGAATGTCCAAGTCCGAATGTACCTTTATTATTACAAATAATAGTCTCTCTTGCACCAAAAAATACACAAAAATGATGAACTAAATCTAATCTACGTCAAAGTCTTCTTGGTGCTCAAGTAGCAGGCCGAAGCCGGCTTCACGTGGGTGTGTCGGCTCCTGGAGAAAGGCACCTCCCTTGATCCTCGGTACCTCGCACGAAGTCAACAAAGAATATGTTAGATAGCTCACCAAAAATGTCTAATAAAATATGGGAGAGAAATGGAGCAATAATGGTAAACTCACAATCACAATCAATCACAAAATCTGATCTATACGATGTTGCTCCCCGGCAACAGTGCCATTTGATGTTACCAAATTTCGACGGTCTTAAGTTCCACACAAGGCGGGAACTTAGTCGCTGAACCGACCACTCAGAAATCCGGACTACAATCAATAATCAACCCACAATGTGTATCAAGCAATAAGAAGCAAATGTGGAGTCAAAATTTATTATAACTCTACAAAAATGTGTATAGTGTGCAGGTGTGTAGATGTCGAACACAGGGAGCAAGCAAGATGGATCAAGAAAAAAATGCACAAAATGTGATGTGTGATCAAGTGCCTATAAGCAAATTTTTGGGGGTTTTTAATTTTATATATTTTTTATTTAATCTTTAATTTTATACTTTTATATTTTTCTTTTTTAAATTTTCTGATTTTTTATTTCTTTTTATATTTTTTTTTAATTTTTTTATAAATAGAATATATAGACAAGAAAGAAAAAGAGAAAGATAGAGTATTTATAAAAATAAGTAAAAATAACCAAAAATCAGGAAATAATTTTTTTTGGGTTTTTTTTGTAATTTTATGTTGTTTTTGTGATTTTTAGATATTTTTCTGAATTTTTTTGGTATTTTTAAAAGCAAAAATACTAGAAACTAGTGAATTAAGCTACTGACCGAAATTAAAATGAGGATAAAAAATAGAAATCAGAGTCCAAAATTCCTCAAATTAATTTTAAAATAAAGGTGATAAAAGAGGGAAACTACAGAAACTGAGATTGTATTTTTAGGATTTTTCTTGAATTTTTTAGATTTTTGGGAAGATTTTTGAAGTTTTCTAATTTTTAGGGTTTTTGTTTTGAATTTTTTTATGATTTTTGGATAGAAGTTAAAACACATGAAAATACATAGAACATAATTTTTTTAGAATTTTTCAATAACTTTTTATAATTTTTTTCTAATGCAAACAGTGTTGAAAATGCATATTTTTTAATTTTTATAAATATGAAAATGCAAGAAAAATGCAAAATAAAAATATGACATGAATCTACAATGCAACAGGAACCTAAGTTAATTTTTGTGGATTTTTTAGCAATTCAGAGATACATGAAATAAATAAAGATAGAAAAAAGAAATTACACTACTAGCAAGGGCATATATGTAAATAAGCAAACATCCAAGGGCCACAGTGCAATTTTCCACAAAATTTTATAACTAATAAATCAATTTCCAGGTCCAGATATAAATATCAAAAGCTGCTAGGGCACGCCTGCAATTTTCCCAACCACGCACGTAACTGGCATGCGCCTGGCAAGGACATAAATGCAATATCCAAAAATCCCAAGGGCTGATATGCAAATTACCCAAAAATATTACACGTTACAAAATATTTCCTAGACTGATACCAAATAAATAAACCCCAAGGGGGTAGCAACAAAATGTCTAGTCCCCTCACGCGCATAGGCATGTGAGGTGACATGGACTGGACCTACTTGCATATAATGAAAGTTTGGGGGTGTCTATGCAAATATTACACAAATATTTAAACTACAGATGCAAATTTATGGACTAAATAGAAATACAAAATGGCGTGGGGTGAAAGTGCAAAATACCCCTTTGCGCGCGATCCAGCGGCTAAGGGAATGCCACTTGACACGTGGCACGATACGAACAGCCGATGACGCTTCGCGGCTGACGTTTAAAATTAGATCTCAGAATGAGATCCACGGTGATGGGCATTGATAATCTGACGGTAGCTGTGCTCCTGGAGCTCGGGCCTCGATCCAACGGTGCAGTGGGGCGGAGCAAGAACAGGGGAGGAGTGCCGACGAGCTTCCCCGAACCCAAGCTCCGTCCTCCGGCGTTCCTTAGTCTTCAAAAACGGCCGGGAGACTCATGTGGTCCTCTTCTTCCTCCTGGTGGCTCCAAAAGGGCTCCGAGGATGCCCGGAGGTCGCTGGAGAAGACAGCGGAGCGGGAGGGCTTCACGGGTGCTCTGGCGATCTTCAAAACGAGCCCCATGCTCGAGTCGACGTGCTTTGACCTGCAAAAAGGAGTGAGAGGGTCCAGGGCAAAGTGCCTGGACCCCGTGGAGGTGAAATGGAGGCGAAGAACGGCAGCGCGAAATGGTGGCCGGAGGAGCACTCCGACGAGGTGATCGTGAAGGTGCTTCAATGGATGAAACTCAAAGATTTTTGGGGGGATCTGATCCTACTACTAAGGCGAACAAAATGCGAAGAAGAAAGGGAAGAAAATAAGGACCTCTAAGGGATGAACCTGAGGTGGAAGAAAAGGGCAGAGGTGATTGGAGCCGCCTCGGGCTTCGCTCGACCATCCTGAAGATCTCCAAAGGAAGTTGTCACCTTCCTTGAGCTTTTGGGCACGAGAATGGGAGCTAGACCTGGGATTGAGAGGTTCAAAGGAGTCTCGAAAGTCGGAGGGCCGATATGTAGGGTTTGACATTGTGGCTCTGACGCTCCAAAGGTCGAGGAAGATGGCTCAAATCGCCCCTCGCCCCTAGGAAAGCCTAGGGCGTGAAAGAGCAACAATCGAGGAACAAAAGTCGTAAAGGATTCGACCAGAAAGATTGCAAGATTTGACCTCGAAAAAATCGAGAAAGAGGGGGCGCAACGAGGTCTGACATGGGCGCAGAGGCGAGGGACGGCCAGTTGACCAGCCGGTCAACGTGGACTGGCACCTAGTTGGTCCATGTGGACCAACCAGGAAAAGTCCCTGATAATTGATTTGTAAAATCATTTAAAAATAGAAAACGATATAATTAACTTTTTATTATTAAATAAAAATGTTTATTTTTTTAAGGTATTTTAATATAATTTTTATTTATTTATTTCGAGATTAAAAATTACACATTTCCTTTTATAGCTTATATACATGTATATTTATCTAGGTATTTTATTAATTTATTTTTATTTTATAAATTTAATTTATTTATTTTTGTTTATTATTTTATAAATTTATAAAAAAATTTATACACTTAAAAATATTTTTATTTTATTTTTCTGAGGTATTTTGTACACTTAATAAAATAAAAGTATAAATTATGTAGGTATCTACATAGGTAGTATACCTAGTATTATATACAAGTATTTTATTTTTGTATTTTCTTGAGGTTTTTATTCTGATTTTAATGCACATATTTATTATAAATAATATTTACAAAATTATAAAAATATAAAATGAATATTTTAATCTGTACAAGTATACAATGGGGGTCCAAAACTCAACTTTCAAACCGTAGCTCCCCAAATACGAAACCACCTCCATTAAATAGCTTATTTTAAATTATATACAATTAAAGGTGAGTTTGATGCATTTCGAGTTTTTATTAGGGAGATACAGGTCTGGGAAGTTGGGTTTCTAGATTTTTATTCAGATCATAACTTTGTAATGTACATTATTTTTGTATGAAATCAATTTTGTATTTTTCTTTATTTAATTAACTACAACTTTCATGTACAAAGTTTCTTTATTTGTGGTATAAAAAGTGGAACCAAAAATAGGTCCCAAAATGTATAAAAATCAAAGGTATATTTATTGGGTTCTGACCCTTATCTCCCCCACTTTATTCCTTGTCGACCTATTCATCGAGATGCCTAGGTCTCGGGGTTTCGGGTCATAAAATATTTATAATATTTTATTAGTTTTCTTTTCTTTTATTTATTCTATAATTTTGGCTTTAAATACGATATTTTATACATGATTTACATGCACATGCATGGATGCTAAGAAGCTGGAATTAAGGGCATTTACACGTATTTTCCAGGGTTTTTGAGGCTAAAATGATAGAATAAGGATGATGAAATGTGGATTCATTAGTTTCCTAGACCTCTTTGGTCCATTGCTCTCATTTTTCCCTTGTTGCAGAGTATAACCCTAGGGCTCTTTGGCCCCTTTAATTTAGTAGCAATATTGGTATACTACTTTGCTTATTTGGTAAAGCATGATTATTTGGATAGATTTTTATTTGTTGGATATATGTTTTGCATTTGCATTTTGCAATAGGCATCCCTAATCGTCCCTTCTTTTGATAGCAGTTTGCGACATCGGGTATCAAGAGTGTACTTGTATAAATTGTGACTTTTCGATACATTGTGCGTGGCAAGTTTTGCTGACAAACCTAGACTTATAGCGAACAAGTGGTTTCTAAACTTACATCATTGAACTTCCTTAGCCTTAGTGGTTTGCACAAATTAAGTTGTGATATGTGTAAAATGCATATTGTTCAAAATCAATCAAGAGTAAAAACAACAGAAAACATGTGGTTCCTAAACTTAGATCACTGAACTTCCTTAGCCTTAATGGTATGCACAAAATAAGTTGTGCTATGTATAAAGTGCATATTGTTCAAAAATCAATCAAGAGTAAAAATAATAGAAATCAAGTAATTAAGTCCGAAATATACCTAAACAACATGTATACTATAGTCGAAGGAAGTCCTATAAAATAAATTGGAGTAAGGTCTTCTCCATCCAAGTCCACAACTTGGAAAAAGCCAAGCTTTACATCCCAAAAAGTTAGGAGAAATAGGGAGAAAATTTTTGGATTTTTAAAATTGTTTATATTTTTAACAAAAAGAATTTGGGAGATTTTGCAAAGTTTTAAGGAATATTGGGTATATGCAAATCTTTTTGGTGTTTTTGTAAAACACACAAAATTGATACAAAGTTTTTTTTAGATTTTTTAAAATTATTTTGTAATTTTATACTTTTTGAAAAATGAAATGTAAGAAATGGTTTTTTGAATTTGTATGCACTTTTTGAAAAATAAATCAATGTAGAAAAATGCAATGCATGAAATTACATGGATTTTTTTAAAATGTGATAAAATAGAAATGCAATGCGTGTAATGCGATGCAACTCCCATGCTTAATGTGAGCCATGTCCTTGTAGTGATAGTACAATGGAAAAAATATCGAGTGGTTGAAGCAGAGAGGCTACAAGATTCAATGAATGAGAGAAGCTTCCTTGTTATTTTTCAATTAATTTTGCCTTGTCTTGATTGTTTTTATGGGGATCCCCCATTCTTATCCAAGAACAAATATGTGTAAGAGTAAGAGTAAGAGGGTGAAAAATACCTCTATTATATAAAAGGCGACTATGGTTATGCCTAAGCTAGGTGGGCAATACTCAGACTTCCTGCAATATAAGAGTTTCGGCTACTGACATCAGGCCGTCGAGTCAATTATGAGTTTTAGTCTTTGACCATTTACCCAAAATGTAGCATTGGTACTTGGATCTCAAAATACCATGGAGCCATTATAAAAAGTTTCAGTTACAATATAAGGTTCTTTCCATTTTGATCTTAGTTTTCCATGGAATAACTTTAAGCATCAAATAGACCCATCTTCTGATCAACCCTGAAATATCTCCTTGAAATATGGGCGCCATGCCACTTCTTAAATTTATCCTTGTAGATCAGATAATTGCCATAGGCTTGTGATCTTAATTCCTCTAACTTCAAACAAGATGAATTTTAGGCGTTATTATGAACGTGTACCATTCTCGATTTTTTTGAGATGAATAAAATAATGAACAACCAAATTAATTTTTATGGAGAATAGTGGAAAGTTCAGAGGTCAAATACTTGGATAGGATGAATATAGCACAAAATTTTGAGATGAGATCAACTTAGAATTTGGAAAATATGCAAGACATATTCTGCTAAATTTTCTTTGACTTTTTATAGCACAAAATACAAATTAAAAGGAATCAATAGATTGTTGACATTTTCAAAATCCGATAAGGTTTTTCAATGTTTTTTTGGATTTTAGCTATTTTTAATAATTTTTCAAAGATGCATGGGCATACATGTAAATGATTTAAAAGCTGGCCATGTCAATTTGTAATTAAAAATTAAAACTAGGGACTATTATGTAATTAATAGAAATTTTTACTAAAGAGGTGAAAATTATCTAATAAAATAAAATAAGAGAAATTGAAGATAAATAATTAAAAATTAGAAGATTGTGAATAGGTCCTCGAGGTACTAAAAAGTAATTTATGAAAAGATGACATACCAAAAATGAAAATTCTAAAGAATAAAATATTTGGAATTGAAAACATGCAATAATTAAATTAAACTTTTACAAAATTACACTTAGATACAAAGAAATAAAAAACTCATTGAAAACAAGAATAATTGCAATAAGGCCCCTAGTTGTTTAGACCAAGAGTTATTGGAGGACGATGGCGGCCTTGTAGAATTGTGATATAGGGCCGGTTAGTGGTCAATAGAATGGAGGTGGAGAAGGCTTACGACGGAGGTCTATGAGGATGAGGAAGGGTATGTGGTGGAAGTGATGGGTTGTCACCAAAGTTAAGCTTGGAGAAGTTTTTTCTAGGAAAAACTTATGCATTTTTTATGCAATATATATGAAAAGTCCGTGGTGCATTTTATACAATAAAAGTGGTTAAGTGCGAGACTTTGACTATAGATTTTGCTCAAATTAAAATTAAAAACATGATAAATCAATTATTCATCATGAAATGACCACACGCCCTTTCTACAAATCGACCTCGAGGATTTCTGCAGACATGCATGCGACAACAGAGCCACAAAATTAAGATATAGATCCAGTGGGACGAGAATCAAAGAAGCAAAAGTAATTGTAATGGATAGATGATTTTTCTTGCGGCTTTGTTCGTAAGCTATAAGAAAACCAACAAAATCATCAAAGGAATCTAGAGAAGATCGACCCGTAATCACAACAGCAATAGAAACATAACCCATATACAAACCATTAAGAAGATATATAAGCAGATCATTGTCATCAATCGGTTTGCTATGAGCAAGATTGGTAGCAAGTTCATGAATCTTTGAAACATAGTCAACAAAAGGTAAATCGCCCTTCTTAATATTATGCAGTTCATATCGATGCTGAACTAAAAGAGTTTGAGGATGTGTACCAAAATAGCTCAACAGAAGGTCCATAACTCATGTGCAGATGAATACATAGCAAATTGCACACAAATATTTTCAGAGACATAGGAGATGAACCAACTGAAAACAAGTTGGCAGTGACATTGCCACTTGAGATAATCAGGGTTTGAAATAGAGAGGTTGCATGTGCCATCCAACAAATGAGTGGAAGGAGGAGGATATATGCATATTGTGAGACCTCAAAGATTATAAGATGTAAGAACCGAAAGAAGATGGAGCTCCCATATGTTGTAATTAGTAACTGTTAATTTGAATGGGACACTTTTGTGAATAGTTGAACGAGCCGCTACGAGATGAGCATCGATATCTTGAGGAATAATAAGGCCATCCATGGAAGGAGAGCACATATATTCTCCAAGAAAAGGGATACTGATACCTTGTTGAAATCATATGTCGGGGACAAGGATAGAGTACTAGTACTACAATTCCTTATATAGAGTGTAATGTCATCATAGGAGGTGAGCCTATGAATGGCCCTTACAGAGTAGTAACAGAAAAGGGAAAAAGTGAAATAGACATCTTGACATTTTTCCTTAACAAGGGCTCATAGTCATTGGAAAAAACATCGAGTTTCTTTTCAACCCATCAAAAGATTGAGATGGAATCAGTGATCACCAAAAGAGGAAAGAAAATGATGTTGCCCAGTGTTTATTACTCCCATACAACTAAAAGTAAAAATCAACGAAACTGAATTCAGTCAGCCTACCCAAAACTAGCTCCTAAGGAATTGGTATTACATCAATTATTCCATTCTTGAAATTGGTGAAAAGATATTTGACTTATTACATCTAGGGTTGCTAATTGAACTGACTCATTCGAATTTGATTAAAAGTTGTTAAATTAAAAAAATCGATTCAAAATAAAATGAACTCAATTTGAGTTTGACTTGTGGATTCGATTGTCAAATGAATCGAATTAGAATTTACCTGAATTCGCTCGATAATAATTCGATTAGATACGATATTTACAAAAATACATACACATTTATGCATGTATATGGTGCATACATATTTACACACACGTGTAACAACCATGCACATGTTGATTTGGAGAATGCCTGAATGTTCCTTTGTAGGAAATCATAACATAATTATGTTAAAGAGCTGACATGTATTTAATCCAACTTTAGTTGATACTAAATAGATGTAGAAAATAATATATGAACAAGCATTGGAAAATGTTATAATATGTAATTCACAATTTAAGTTTAGCATTTGCATTGTATTATTAAACATAACATGTCAAAGTTTAGCAATGAAAGTAAGAAATATTTTATTTTTATTTTTTTGTTTCTTCACCGTAAAGTTATAATCACACTTTGACCACTAAGAATGAGAGAAGAAAGTACCACCGGATTTGTTTTGTATGAAGCAAATAAAAGTACTCATGCACCAACTTGTTACACTTGATTAAGTGGCTATTCTTAAACTTATTATTTTCAGCTACAAGATTTCCTTGCTCTTAGGCTACACCAATGTGATTTATCACTACATGATGTATATACTCAACATCAGGACTTCATAGTACGATCTAATCTCTTTCCTCCTCCATTTACAAGTTGGAGTCGACTCACTACTCAATCTACCCAAAACCTTGCAAGTTCTTGATTCACTCGAGTTATTATCTTTATATTTGTCCAAGTTCTCTTACTTAGAAACCAAACCCACTTTTATTGACACTTTATCGTATCTTTTAATTTCCCTCAATTCCAAAAGAAGAAGATCAACCCATATCTTAAACAAAGTTCAAGTGGTTCGAATTTTAAATAAGTCATACACCAGAGATGGGGGTCCTTGATTAACTCAAATGATCGATATGCTAACCTAGCAATCTAGGGCAACAATCATAGCGGCGATCAATCACTGAATACACAACAATCAACCCACAATAATGAATAACAACCAAGATGCAAATTTGAGTTAAAATTTATTATAACTAAGATAGATGTGTGATTAGGACAAATAGTCAGAGCGTCAAACTCAGGGAAGCCAAAATGGTAATAGATCAAACTAGTACTAATTATTTATATATAATAGATGTTTTTGGATTTTTGTTTTTCTTGTTTTTATTTCTTTTTTGCTTTTAATACTTTTGTGGGTTTTTAATTTTATTTAAATTTTATGATTTTTATATTTTTATATTTTTTATGTTTTTAATCTGCAATTTTTTAATTTATTTTTAATTTTAAAGATAAGATATATAATAAAATATATTACATATACTATATAGATAAAATAAAGGGAAAAGATGTTTATAGATTTCCTAAATAAGATAAATAAAGTCAAAATGAAGGAAAAAAACTTTGGATTTAAACTACTTTTCCTTATTTTTATGATTTTTATAGAATTTTTCTATTTTTATGGATTTTTAAGTTGAAAATAAGCAAAAAAGTGAATACATAAATTTCAAAAATTGGTTTAGGGTTTTAAAAATAGATATCAATGCAAAATAAAACCTAAACAAAGTTTATTACCTACTATAAAGAAAATTCAGAGATAGAAAACATAATTTTATGGATTATTCTAGAATTGTTCAAACTTTTATAATTTTTTATATATTTGGCAATTTTAAGGATTTTTGTATTGAAAATTTGAAAGATTTTTTGTCCGATGATAAAATATAATAAAATAGACCTATTGTATTTTTTTGGAATTTTTGAAACATTGTGTAATTTTTATCAATTTTAAATAGGTAAACATTAGAATATTACATGGTTTTTTATTTTTAATAAATAGAAAAATAATTTTAAATGCGTTAAGAGAATCATATGTGAAGCAAAATAGTTCCATGCACTTAAGTTAATTTTCCTATAATTTCTGAACACAAGATGTTATTTAAAATAATTAAGATAGAAGTAAAAAAATAAATCAGCAATAGAAGGAGTAAAATGCATTTTCCAGAAACTTATCATGCATTTAATAACATAAAGGTAAAATCCAGGGGCCAAGCACATAATTTACCCAATTCAAAAATGGAACTTATATTTAAAAGCATCTGACGAGCATTTGAATGCAAATATAACACTTCCAAGTCCAAACATGCAATTTAACCAAAATTATTACACTGATTTAACAAAATTTAGTACTAGAACAAAATAAATAAACTAGGAGGGGGTCCCTTGCAAAATATCCACGCACCTCACATGAAGAGCCATGTGAGGTGACCTGACATTGGACTTAAGTGCAAATAAAAGAAGGCTTAGGGTTCGAGTCATAAATATTACAAAAAAATACAAAGCAGAGAAATATCTAAATACTAAAAATAAATAAGAACATTACGTAGGGATAAGGTGCAAAATACCTCCACGTACGGGCTCATCAGCAGTTCAGGAGCGTTCACTTAAGCTCATCACGTGGTCCAGAAGCATCCATATGGCTTCATCGATGAATGGTTGATTTTAGATACAAGATTTAATAAGTGGTTGCTGCTCTCCACGATCGGGTGGTTGAGATCAAAATTGGGGCTCGCTTCGAATCCGATGGCTCTGTGAACACCTGGAAGTGGGAAGAACATGTGAGCTGGGCTGCTTCAATCCCCCAATTCTCCATCCTACGGTGATCAATTACACTGCTGAGGTGCTTCAAAGATTCCTGATAACGGTACACAACTTCTAAGGTTCTCAAAAAGGTTCGGGCCTCACTACTTGAGGCCTAGAGATCCAATGAAGTTCGGGTACCAGAGACTAATCTGCAGGTCTTGGAGTCACCCTAGAAAGGGATACTTGGTTGCTCTCACCTGCACCACAAGGATAGGGGCTCGAAGACGAATGTCCTCGACCCGAGAGTTAAGAAAAAAGAGGGGGAAATTGATGGGGGCAGAGGTACTCCAGTGAACAGCGGAGGAGGAGACATGATCTCATGATCTTTATAAGATGATGGTGATATGATGGATCAATTGGATGAAGAATGCGACGAAAAATTTAAGGTGCGGTCAAGGTGGTTGGAGACTTGGTCGAAGACATCGGGGATAGTGACCAGAACCTAGAGCTCTGGTTAGATTTGTTTTTGGATTTTAAGCAAATCTAGTTGAAACTAAATGAAATAAAATGCCAGACTATGCTAATGACTACTCTAAGAATTGAAAAGCAAGAAATTAAGGGCTCACCTGACTGGGAATGGCTAGGAGGAGAACCACATGGAGGTGAACTTCGATGATGGTGAATCTGATCCAAACCACCTTCTCCTCTCCTTGAATCATTAGGGGAGCAACTCCTGTCACAAGGGCTTGTCTCCATGTATGGAATCAATGGGTTACGATTGTGTCAAAATGGATTGAATTTGACTGGAGAAGGAGGATATATTTTATAGTGCATGGACTGAGAGGCTCCCTTCGCTTAGGGTTTCCGCCCGATTTTAGGATTGACCAAGGAGGATCGTTGATTGGCGTGAAAGTTGATCCTATGGTGACGAAATTTCATGAAGGAGATAGGGGCATAAGAGGTTTTGGATCGATCAAAAGAAATAGACAAAGAAGAGGGAAAATGCACACTTGGGACATGTTTGAAGGAGAGGTGGGGAATTGACATATGTCAGCGAGCGGAGCATCCCCATTGGTCCATATCGCCTACCAAAATATAAAACTAGAAGATAAAAGAGGAAATAATATGAAAATAAATAGAAAAGGATTTCTTTTAATTATTATTTAAAATATGAAAGTTGTTTCTTATTTTATATACTATTTTAGATGATTTTTATTTATTTTTATCAGCATATTTATTAGTAAATGATATTTATATGTACACACATACACACACACACACACATATATATATATATATGTATACATACCTATATTTTTTATTTTTATTTGCATTTTACTTACATATTACTATATTATATATTATATATTTATAATATTATTTATTATGTATTTATAGATTTTTATTTTAATAGTCTATGTATGCAACATGTATAAATATTATAGGTATAATATACCTATGTATTAAACTTCATTATTTATTTTAGATTTATTTTAAATGTTTTACGCTATGTTTATATTTTTAATATGTTTTAAAGAATATATATAATTATTTAAACATATAGAGGGAGTAAAATGTAAACAATTAAATAAAATGATATTATATATGTATGCCTCAGTATAAGGACACCCTAGAAAGCCAACTTTTGTACCTTAGCTTCATTTTAAATGAATTATCCTTCATTACATAGATAATTTACATTGAAATGCAATGGAAGTGAGTTTAGTTCAATTTGAGTTCCTATGGAGTTGATATTGATCAATGAAGTTCTATTTGTGGCTTTTTCATATGTGTTCACTATGTGCATTATGCATGATTTTTAATGGATATTATTTTTATAATTTTCTATATATTAATATGTACAAGTTTTGTGTTGATTGTTTTATCATTTGAAGTGTATAAGTGTGGATTAAATGGTGTTAGTATATGTATTTACAACATATAAAATTATTACACCGATTTAACAAAATTTGGGACTAGATCAAAATAAATAAACTAGGAGGGGTCCCTTGCAAAATATCCAAACACCACACCTAGAGAGCCACATGAGGTTACCTGACATTGAACTTAAGTGCAAATAAAAGAAGGCTTAAGGTTTGAGTCATAAATATTACAAAAATACAAAATAGAGGAATGTTTAAATACTAAAAAGAAATAACAGAATAGGGGAGGGCTAAGGTGCAAAATACCTCCACGTAAGCGCTCATAAACAGTTCAAGAGCGTTCACTTAGTCTCATCATGTTGTCCTGAACGTCTATACGGCTTCACCGATGAATGGTTGAGATTAGATCCAAGATCTAATCAATGGTTGCTGCTCTCCACGATCGGGCGGTTGAGATCAAAACTAGGGCTCGCATCGAATCCGATGGCTCTGAGAATACCTGGATAAAGTGGGAAGAACATGTGAGCGGGGCTGCTTCAATCCCCCGATTCTCCATCCTCCGGTAATCAATCACGCTGCTGAGGTGCTTCAAAGATTCCTGATAATGGTACACAGCTTCTGAGGTACTCAAAAAGGTTCGGGCCTCACTGGTCGAGGCATGGAGCTCCAACGAAGTTCAGGTACCTGAGACTGATCTGCAGGTCTTAGAGTCACCCTATAAAGGGATGCTTGGTTGCTCTAACCAACACCATAGGGTTAGGGGCTCGAAGACGAATGTCCTCGACCGAGAGTTAAGCAAAATGAGGGGGAAATGGATGGCACAGAGGTACTCCGGTGAACGGTGGAGGAGGAGACATGATCTCATGATCATTGTAAGATCATCGTGGTATGATGGATCGACTAGATGAAGAATGCCATGAGGAAGGTAAAGGTGTGGTCAGGGTGGTTGGAGACATGGTCGGAGACAGCAAGGATAGTGACCGGGGCCTAGAGCTTCAGTGAGATTTGTTTTTGGATTTTAAGCAAATCTAGATGAAACTAAATAAAATAAAATACCATACTATGCTAAAGACTACTCTAAGAATCGACAAGGCAAGAAATAAGGGCTCACCTGATCGGGAATGGCTAGGAGGAGAACCACCTGGAGTTGAACTCCAGTGATGGTGAATCTGATCCAAACCACCTTCTCCTCTCCTTGAATCATTAGGGGAGCACCTCCTGTCACAAGGGCTTGTCTCCACGTATGGAATCGATGGGTTACAGTTGGTCAAAATGGATTGAATTTAACTGAAGGAGGAGGATATACTTTATAGTGCTTGGACTGAGAGGATCCTTTCACTTAGGGTTTCCGCCTGATTTTAGGATTGACCAAGGAGGATCGTTGATTGGCGTGAAAGTTGATCCTATGGTGACGAAATTTCATGAAGGGGATAGGGGCATAAGAGGTTTGGATCGATCAGAAGAAATTGACAAAGAAGAGGGAAAATGCATGCTTGGGACATGTCTGAAGGAGAGGTGGGGAATTGACATATGTCAACGAGCGGAGCATCCCCATTGGTCCACATTACCCGCCAAAATACAAAACTAGGAGATAAAAGAGGAAATAATATGAAAATAAATATAAAATGATTTTATCAATTAAATTTTAAAACATCAAAGTTGTTTCTTATTTTATATACTATTTTCGATGATTTTTATTTATTTTTATCAACTTATTTATTAGTAAATGATATTTATATGTACATATATATATATATATGTATACATACCTATATTTTGTATTTTATATATTATATTTGCATTTTATTTACATATTATTATATTACATATTATATATAATATTATTTATTATATATTTACATATTTTTATTTTATTGGTCTATGTATGCAACATGTATACATATTATAGGTATAATATACATATGTATTAAACTTCATTATTTATTTTATATTTATTTTAAATGGTTTACTTTATGATTATATTTTAATATATTTTATAGAAAATATACAATTATTTAAACATATAGAGGGAATAAAATGTAAATAATTAAATAAAATAATATATACATGTATGGCTCAGTACAAGGACACCCTAGATAGATGACTTTTGTACCTTAGCTCCATTTTAAATGAAATCTCCTTCATTAGATGTATAATTTAATTTGAAATACAATAGAATGAGTTTAGTTCAATTTGATTTCATATGGAGTTGATATTGATCAATGAAGTTCTGTATGCGACTTTTTCATATATGCGCACCATGTGCACTGTGCATGATTTTTAATGGATGTTATTTATATAATTTTCTATATATTAATATGTACAAGTATTGTGTTGATTATTTTATCATTTGAAGTGTATATAAGTTTGAATAAAATAGTATAAGTATATGTATTTACATTATATAAAATTTTTACGTTGATTTAACAAAATTTGGGACTAGAACAAAATTATTAAACAAGGAGGGGGCCCCTTGCGAAATGTCCAAGCTCCTCACTTGGAGAGCCACATGAGGTGACCTGACATTGGACTTATGTGCAAATAAAACAAGACTTAGGGTATGAGTCGTAAATATTACAAAAAATTACAAAACAAAGGAATGTTTAAATACTAAAAAGAAATAACAAAATAGGTGAGGGCTAAGATGCAAAATACCTGCATGTACGCGCTCATCAATAGTTCAGGAGCATTCACTTAAGCATAGTGTGTGGTCCAAAAGCGTCGATAACGCTTCACCGATAAATGGTCAAGATCAGATCCAAGATGTAATCAGTGGTTGTGCTCTCCACGATCGGGCGGTTGAGGTCAAAGCTGGGGCTCACTTCGAAATCCGATGGCTCTAAGAATACCTGGATAAAGTGGAAAGAACATGTGAGTTGGGCTGCTTCAATCTCCCAATTGTCCATCCTTCGGTGATCAATCATGTTGCTTAGGTGCTTCAAAGATTCATGATAATGGTACGCAACTTATAAGGAGCTTAAAAGGTTCGGGCCTCACTAGTCGAGGCCTTGAGCTCCATCGAAGTTTGGGTACCTGGGACTGATCTGCAGGTCCTAGAGTCACCCTGGAAAGGGATACTTGGTTGCTCTAACCTGCACCACAAGGTTCAGGGCTCGAAGACGAATGTCCTCGACCCGAGAGTTAAGTAAAAAGATAGGGAAATGGATGGGGCAGAGGTACTCCGGTGAACGGTGGAGGAGGAGGAGACATGTTCTCATGATCTTTGTCTGATCATGGTGGCATGATGGATCGATTAGATGAAGAATGTTATGAAGAAGGTAAAGGCGTGGTCAGAGTGGTTGGAGACATGGTCAGACATCAGGGATAGTGACCGGAGCCTAGAGCTCCGACGAGATTTGTTTTTGGATTTTAAGCAAATCTAGATGAAACTAAATGAAATAAAATGCTAGACTTTGCTAATGACTACTCTAAGAATCGAAAAGGCAAGTAATTAAGGGCTCATCTGATCGGGAATGGCTGGGAGGAGAATGACCTGGAGGTGAACTCTAGTGATGGTAAATTCGATCAAACCACCTTCTCCTCTCCTCGAATCACTAGGGGAGCACCCCCTGTCACAAGGGTTTGTCTCCAGGTATGGAATCAAGGGGTTACCGTTGGTCAAAATGGATTGAATTTGACTGGAGAAGGAGGATATATTTTAGTGCTTGTACTTAGAGGGTCCCTTCGCTTAGGGTTTCCGCCCGATTTGAAGATTAATAAAAGGAGGATCGTTGATTGGCATGAAAGCTGATCCTCTGGTGATGGAATTTCATGAAGGAGTTAGGGGCAGAAGAGGATTGGATCGATCAGAAGAAATTGGTGAAGAAGAGGGAAAATGCACGCTTGGGACAAGTCTGAAGGAGGGGCGGGGAGTTATGTCAGCAGGAGGAGCGTCCCTATTGGTCCACATTGACCACCAAAGAACAAAATTGGGATAGAAAAGAGGAAATAATATGAAAATAAATAGAAAATTATTTTATTAATTAAATTTTAAAAAAAGAAAGTTGTTTCTTATTTTATATACTATTTTAGATGATTTTTATTTATTTTTATCGACTCATTTATTAGTAAATGATATTTACATGTACATATATGTGTATAAACACCTATATTTTGTCTTTTTTATTTTTATTTGCATTTTATTTCCATATTATTATATTACATATTATACATATTTATAGCATTATTTATTATGTATTTACATATTTTTATTTTATTGGTCTATTTATGCAAATAATTGCATGTATACAAATTATAGGTACAATATACCTATGTATTAAACTTCATTATTTATATTAGATTTATTTTAAATGTTTTACTTTATGGTTATATTTTTAATATATTTTATATAATATATGCAATTATTTAAATATATAAAGAGAGTAAAATGTAAATAATTAAGTAAAATAATATTATATACGTATGCCTCAATATAAGGACACCATAGAAAGTCGACTTTTGTACCTTAACTTAATTTTAAATGATTCTCCTTCATTAGATAGATAATTTAATTTGAAATGTATTGGAGTGGGTTTAGTTCAATCTGAGTTCATATGGAGTTGATATTGATCAATGAAGTTTTGCTAGCAGCTTTTTCATATGTACACACCATGTGCACTGTGCATGATTTTTAATGGATATTGTTTTTATAATTTCTATATACTAATATGTACAAGTTTTGTGTTGATTATTTTATCATTTGAGGTGTAAATAAGTGTGAATAAAATAGTGTAAGTATATATATTTACAACATATAAAACTAGGGTTTCTATGTATATTCTGTAGAGTGTTGGACTCTTATCTCCCTCTACTTTATTCGTAGTCGACATAGTCAATATTTTACTTGGTCTCGGGGCTTAAGGTTATTAAGTATCTTTGACACTTCGTTTATTTTTATTTTTCTTTTCTTTATTCTTTAATTTTGGGTTTAGTTACAAGTATTTATATGCTAATTACATATCAGTGTTAGATGTTAATTTATGTAAATTAGTGATGTTTACATGTATTTAGCTAGGGATTTGAAGCCAAAATAGAAGAATAAAGATAGATGAATAGCTGTTCATGCCTCCTCGGTGCCTCGGTTATACAAAAAGATCTAATCTCTCATCTCTTCTTCTTGTATTATACAAAATATCTAAGTTCCCAGACAGAGAGTGATTCTGCCCGTGGGAAAGCCACATGAACTAATAAACATCGTAAATAAATAGAGGAGTGCTCATCTCATTATGTTGCATAATGTGCATGTTTCTTTATTTTCTTTGCCAACTACAAGTAAATACTTAAACACAGAATTCCATAATTACAATTCAAAAAAGAATATAATCAAAGAACAATTAGTTCAAATCCATCAACTAATTAAGCTCGCCCTCGACTTGGAATCGAGGGTGGAGGAGGAGATCGTGATCACAATGAACACACCTTCATTAGATAGATAATTTAATTTGAAATACAACGGAGGTGACTTTAGTTCAATTTGAGTTCATATGAAGTTGATATTCATCAATGAAATTCTGTTTGTGGTTTTTTCATATGTGCGCACCATGTGCACTGTGCATGTAATGGATATTATTTTTTATAATTTTTTATATATTAATATGTACAAGTTTTGTGTTGATTATTTTATCATTTGAGGTGTATATAAGTGTGAATAAAATAGTGTAAGTATATGTATTTACAACATATAAAACTAGGGTTTCTATGTGTATTTTGTAGAGTGTTGGACTCTTATCTCGCTCTACTTTATTCCTATTCGACCTAGCCAATATTTTACGTGGTCTCGGGGTTTAAGGTTATTAAGTATCTTTGATACTTCGTTTATTTTTCTTTTCTTTATTCTTTAATTTTGGATTTAGTTACAAGTATTTATATGCTAATTACATATCAGTGTTAGATATTAATTTATGTAAATTAGTGATGTTTACATGTATTTAGCTAGAGATTTGAAGCCAAAATAGGAGAATAAAGATAGATGAATAGCTGTTCATAACTCCTCGGTGCCTCGGTTATACAAAAAGATCTAATCTGTCATCTATGCTTCTTGTATTATACAAAATATCTAAGTTCCCGAACAGAGAGTGATTCTGCCCGTGGGAAAGCCACGGGAACTAATAAGCATCATAAATAAATAGAGGAGTGCTCATCTTATCATGTTGCATAATGTGCATGCTTCTTTATTTTCTTTGCCAACTACAAGTAAATAGTTAGACGCAGAATTCCATAATTACAATTCAGAAAAGAATCCAATCAAAGAACAATTAGTCCAAATCCGTCCCGCAATCAATTAATTAAGCTCACCCTCGACTTGGAATCGAGGGGGGAGGAAGAGGTCGTGATCACGATGCACGGCCTCCCTCTCCGGCTGCACCCACCTCCCCTCCCTCCTCACCATCCCCTTGTTCTCGTCCTGCCTCCAGTAGGGAGGCACCAGGTGCTCGTCCTTGAGGAAGTCGCACGCCTTGTTCACCAGCGCAGGGTCCCTCCCCACCGCCGGCGCGAACCCCTTCCCCTTCCCGTGGTACCCGTCCAGCAGATGCAGGTGCGCTCCAGGTTGTGGCTGCACACCGGATCCATCGTCTTCTTCAGGAACGGCGACGCCGCGTGGTCCACCTCCAGCTCCTGCCCCACGTGGCTGTAGCACCACCACGGGGCCACCCGCTCCGCGACCCACCGCAGCACCGCCGGCACGCGCTCGTTGATCAGCACGCCGGGCACCTTCGGCACCGCTTCGTGCACGTTCACCACCCGCAGCACCTTCACACCGAGCGGCCCTTCCAATCTCTCCTTGAACTTCCCGTTCCCCACGCGCGGCCCCGAGAAGGAGTACACTGTCACCGGCACCTTCCTTTTATTATCGCCGGGCACCATGTTCACACCGCACTCCGCGATATCGTACGCGCTAAGGGTCGCCAGCGCGCTGCCGAGGCTGTGCCCGGTGAGAGACACGCTCACCTCTTCCCCCCTCATGGTGTGGTGCCGCACGAGTCGGCGCACCTCTGCGAGGACCTGATCGCGTGCGGAGGTGTGGCAGAACCCGCAAGTGGGTCCTTGTCGGTGTAGAGGTCGACGAAGCCGGACTCCACCATCACTCGGGGATCGGGGCAGGGGATGCCCTCCGATGCCACGGGCCTCAGGAAATCGGAGAGGTCTGCGAGCCACTCGAGGTTCGTGACGGTTCCACGCCAAGCGACCACAATGTTGCGGCGGCCGATGCGGGAGGTCTCGGCATCGGTGGAGACCGCGACATATCCGATCCAATTCCCGGTCTCCGTCCACGTCTTGGGGCAACGGGACTGCTTGAGGAAGTTGGGGAGGCTGAGATTGGAGTCGCGTAGAGGTACCGGGTGACCGTGTAGCCGTCGTTGCCCATCCCGAGCGACTCGAAGAAGCGGCGGCGGGGGTACTTGCAGGAGCCGCAGTACTTAGAGAATGGATCGTAGTCGAAGGCATCGTAGCAGGCTTGCGCCATCTCGCCGTATCGGATGAAGCTCCGTGCGGAGGAGCGGGTCGATCGGGTCAAGAAGCCCCAACCAGTCGTCCTCCCCCGCAAGCTCGCGCAACCGTAAGGCCAGCGGTGTGCTCGGTACCCGCAGCTCCGGCCGTGTGGTGATGGAGGTGATCATGGTGGGCAGGATGGTGCTGCTGGAGACAGCTCCGGCGCTTAGCTTGGATGGCAATGAAGCGGGGCCGCGGGCGCTCCGGAGGGGAGCGAGCGTGGAGCGGGCGGATGGACGAAGGCTCAACCCTAGAAGTGGGGAAGTTGAATTGGGCTCGAGGGAAGGCGATGGCCATGAGAGCTGGAGAAGGATCACAGATGGAATGGGAAGAGGGGCCGTTGGTTGTGAGTTCGTTGGAATTGGCGGGAAGGGGAGGGCCTTATATATGTACAACCGCCAGAGGAGAGGAGGGTCGTAATTCAAAGGTATGCGATGTTGAAAACAATTTCAGAGCTGCCCAATGTTGGTCGCAGTTGGGCGTTGGAATTGCGGCGAAGAAGATGAGCTCTTTCCTGTGCACGTGAGATTTGGGTGCTGATTTGGTTATGGGTCCGCTTCGTCCTTTTCCCACCTTCTTCTGTGGTGGCTCTGAGAATAAATTAGATATTTGGATGCCATAAGATGTCCTAGTTCAATGTATAAAAAAAAAGCCAATTTGTCTCTTGGATGATCCAAAAAAAATAGAATTTTATATGGTTAATTTGATGGTTGGATTGGATTTTAATGAACTTCCTAGAATGTAGTGTAAAGAAGTGGGGCACATTTTATGAACACTTGATATTTATTTAGATGATTAAATGTGTTGTGATGTGAAATAGTTGTATATGTTACATTATATTATATTTATGATGCGGGTTAACATTTTTTGTTTGAAGGTAGTTGAATATGTAAATTACAAAAAAATCCAACTATGCATCGGTTTTGGTTCTTGATCATCGTAGAGAGCCTGGAAGGCAGTAAGAAGAGGATGAGACGAGGCTGTGAGGGCACGCTTTTTAGAAATACCATGCATGAACCTATCGATCATGAAGGGAGTAGGAGCTAGATCGAGGAGCATTGGAATTGAAAGTGAGTAGAGGGTGACTAGGGACTGAAATGGACTGGATGAAGGTTGGACAATCAGTGATGGGGGATCAGGGTTGGATGGGACATATGGTGATAGAGATAGGCAATATCAATAGGAATAGGTAGGAAGGATATGGGTGATGGTGAGGGAGCAAAGGTTTCTAGTGTGGTAATGGGGTAAAAGGACTCATCAAATTATGGCATGACGAGCAAGGGTGACTTTATCAATAATGAAATCAAGACAATAATAAGCACGATGGTCGGGGTTGTAGCCTAGAAGAACATGCAAACATGAATGCTTCTAGAGCTTATGCTTTCTATATGGTCGTAGGTAATGAAAGCGTGCACAATAAACAATATGAAGGATCAAATAATCATGTAGTCGCTGATGTAAAACCTTAGTTGGATATTCAAGTCACTGAACTAGAGTCGGTGGATAATTAATGAGAACTGCAGCCGTATAAAAAACATATGACCCATATGGAAGACACACATTCGAGTGATATAATAAAGCCAACATCATTTCAATGAGATGGTGATTCTTGCGTTCTACCACACCATTTTGTATCAGAGTATAAGGAGCAGATATACGAAAATGAATTCCAAGGTCAGAACACCATCTCTGAATGCGAGAGTGTTCGTTACCACCATCACTTTGAAGAGCCTTAATAGAACAAGCAAGTTCGTGTTTTATATAATTATTTAATTATATAAAAAACACATATATTTCTACTATAATCATCTATAAATTAAGCAATGTCGTTGTTCTCAACCAATCGATTTGGTCAACGAGAAAAATTTATTTAACCACTTAAGAAAAATATCAAACAATAAAATGTAAGCAGATTCGCTATTAAAGTTACCTGGTACAGCGACCAGGGTCGAACACAAGGAGCACGATTTAAAAACTAAGTAGTCAGATTTCCAAGTTAGTTTTTTAGTGGTTTTTGCTTTTTCAATTTTCATTATTTTTAAATAAAGCACAATGGATAAAAATACACACACTCTTTTTGTATTTTTCATAGTAGTAAAAAATGCTCAGAAAATTACAGAAAATAAGTGTTTGTGTTTTACAGGTTTTAAAATGTTTTTGATAAATTTTTAGACTTTTTTTGATGTTTTTGCGATTTTATAAAAATCAAATAATAAAGAAAAAGGAAAGCAGTGCACAACAAAGAATATTTTGCAACTTAAAATTAATTTAAGTGCCCAAAACTCCTAGAAGTTATTTTTATACAAAATGCAATTAAATATCTACAACAGAGACTGAAATCAGATTTTTTGGATTTTTTTAGAATTTTCTATAATTTTTTAAGATTTTTTCATTTTCACAATTTTTTAGAGTTTTATAAATGATATATGCACAAAAATTGGAACACATTAAAGGACAATAAAATATGCCTACATTATTTTTTTGGAAATTTTAAACAAACTTTCGAATTTTTATGAATTTTCTAATTTCAGGCAGATAAAAAGACACTATTTTTGAATTTTTAAAATATCAACTAACAAGAAAATGCTATGAAAAAATTATACAATGAAAACACTTCAGCAGGAACGTACACAATTTTTTGAAAATTTTGAGAACAATAAAAACATTTATTCCATTAAAAAGAGAAGGCAAATAAATAGTCCGAACACACAGGGGCTAAAGTGCAAATAAGCAAGGTTTCTGCATCAAAATATAACAATAAATAAGTATGTGTGATGAATATGCAAATTACCCAGTGAACATGTGCGTTGCATGTGACTTACTTCGGAGCAGGGGCTTTTTGCAAATTTGATAACTTTTAAAGGCTTTGCAATTTTTCCAAATCTTTTTTTTTAAATTTTAAAAACCCAACCCTAGGGTTCTTTGCTCTTTCCTTCTTCAAAACGGGATGGGGGTGGCCGCCGCCGCTAAAGGAGGGCTGAGGCCAGCGACGTGGGGCATGGAGGGGGCTCCGCGACTGGGGGTCGTCGGGGCGGTTCTAGGAAATGGAGGTGCCGCATGAGATGGCGTGCAGAGGTCAGATCTGGAAGGAGGGGGTCACAAGGTCGGTGATCTGAGCAATTGCGGGCCATCGCCACACGGAGGGCTCACGGCGGAGGCACCGCGGTGATGCGTCAGAGGATGGTCGCAGGAGCAGAGGTGACAACGGAGGAGCTTTGAAGCATGCGGTGGCATTGGGTCGGATCGACGGAGCCCGGTGGAGGTCGAGACGGCATTCGGACGACCGTCGCGTGATCGGGGGAGCAGCGTCATGGGTCTTCGGTGCATGGCGGCAGGAGGCGGTGGCGGCGCCAGCTCCTGCAATGGAGGAGAAGGGGCCGCATGGGGTGCGGCTACAGGGGTGCCGGAGGGTGGAAGAGAGCGTCGCGATGTGGAGGCGGCGTTGTGACGCGAGCACCGACGACCTTCCAGAGGGCGGTGCGGGCCCCATGTAGGGTGGCGCAGCGGAGGCCGCTAGTGGAGGGAGATGCACGTTGGTGGGGCCGCCACGATGGAGGGGGCGCTGACGGTCGGCGCCACTGATTTTTGTTCTGTTTTGTTTTTTTAAAACAGTAAACAGACTGTAAATGAAGAAATTTTCTTTATATTTTTTTGACGAAAACAGTAAACAAAGACAATATTAAAGATTTATTTATTTATTTATTTTTAAAATTTTCTTGCAAAACAAATGTTAGGAAGAAAAATAAGATATATATATATATTATAATTTATAAACAACTAAGGATTTGAATGGGGATGGATCTTGGCGAGATGAAAGAAAGATCCGTGTCTCTGGTCACCGTGCATTACCGGTGGTGATAGATTATGTGAGGTAGATCGTGAAAATCAAGGGACACGAAAATGAGATGGAAAATCGGTGTCGGATTGAAAATATGTGGTGGAAATTTTGGAGATTTTGATACCTAAAGATTAATCGTGAAACAAAATTTTAATCTACGATTGATCTAAGAAAAAGACGAGAAATAAAATGGATCTCACCTTGAGATCGGATACGCCATGATGGCCTTGACGAGGGCCGACGTGCTGTCACCGGATGGCTCGGAAGTTGGGCACCCTTCTTCAACAAGATGGATCTCGGAGATCGGGCTCCTCTCCACCAAGATCGATCAAGCATGAATGAGGGAGGAAGGAGCCAATAAAAAGAGAAGAAAAATAAAAAAGGAAGGTATATATACTTAAGGAAGGTGTTTTTAGGTGGAATTAATAAAATAATTAAGTAAATAAATAAATAAATTTTGAAATTCAGAATTAAATAAATTACATTAATTAATTAATTTATAGAAATTACTTAGCCACCTTAATGACGGCTATCAAAGGTATAGAATAATATCTTATATAAAATGTAAGTTTTTAAATCAATAATGAATTAAATAATTAAATCTAAATATAAATTTCGTAATTAAATTAATTAATTAATGTTAGATATTTAATTTTTTGGTGATTTTTATATAAGGAAATTAGTTGTATACAAATATTATGTACATATAATACAATATACACATGTACAAATAAGGAAAAAATTTATATAATATTTTTTAATTTTATTATTTATATTTTTTTATGAAAATAAATTTACAATTATGTACATTATGTAAAAATAAATAAATATGAGTAAATAAAAAAATATGTACGTGATAAAACTGTACAAAACATCCCAAAAAATATACTTTTCAACCGTAACTCCAAAAATTATGAAATTACGGCCATTTGAAGGATAATTTAATTTAGAGTATAATGGAAGTGAGTTTAGTTGAATTTGAGTTCGTATGGAGCTGAAATTTATATTTCAATTATTGTTTTGCAGCTTTTTCTGAGTGTGATTATTTGTATTATGTATATTATTTTATTTTGAAATTTTTTTATTATTTACAACATATTTTTATTGACAACTTTTGTTTACAAAAATATTTAATTTGAGGTCAATTTATATACAAATAAAATAGTGTAAGTTTTGTACAAATATATAGGAAAAATATTTACAAATTATTTTTTTGATTTTTAGATTAAAGACCCTATCTCCCCCTACATTATTCATGGTCGATCAGATCAAGTCTTGACCTTCTCTCAGGATTCGAGTCAGTTTGCATTTATTACATAAATTCATCCTTCATTTTCTCTTTTCTTTTTCTTTTCTTCTTTATTCTTTTATTTAAGTACAAAAAGTGTTAAAAATGCAAATTTAACAAATACATGCAAAATAGTAATTTTATGGAATTAGAGGGTATTTACAGGTATTTAACTAAGGAAATAAAGCTAAAATAAAAGAATAAAGGAGATAAATCGTGGATTCATCATGCACCGACCACTTCGTTGTTCTTCACCTTCCATTTTCGAAAATCAGGTAGCCTTTATCTTCTTCCCTTTCATCGTTTCTTTTTTATTTTCTCATCATTGACATCGTCCGCTATCATTGTTCCATCCATTGTATCAGAGCTCAATCTCCCACACCATCAGTATTGATCGATCACCCGTTCATCCTGTATCTTCCCTCACAACCTGATCACCCCAAATCTCGCTTATCGGAGCTAGATTAGATTCTGAATTCTCTCTATTGCCATCACTGGAAGTCACCTCTGCTTCCCCACTGCTTCTTTGCTTTTTTCATCCAAATAACTCAGGCTGGAGCTTCATCTCTGAGCTGTGAGTGTCCTTGCAAGTACAGGTGCACGAGAGGATCTAAATCGAGTCGTAGCTAGAGCAGCGGATCTGCTCCAAGTGGGGTACCTCCCAGATCTTCATCAAGCCATCCTTAGAGACATCTAAGAACTTCATCTAGAGCGGGCCCTCTCCATCTTGGTGTCGTGCCTTTATTTGGGCGATCGAAGCATTAGAGCGTCAGATATTTGCGATTGAAGCTCGCTCAGCAACACCTTCTTCATGTTCTTTGTGATGCCATCATCATGTTAGATCAGAAAGATGCTTCCCACTTTTGATCCAGACCGCATCTTCACGCTCAAATTTGGTATCAGATCTAGGACAGATCTGATATAAAGTCACCGCCTTTTCACCTAATCGTCAGCCAACGACCCATCATAGTTGTGCGCCATCATCACGTTTCAACATCGTCAGATCTTTTCAACGCCCATCAGAGTCGTATGTCAGAACCTCACGTGTGCCTCACGCCTACAAGAGTCTATTTCACCTTTTTACCAGCATTCTGCTATTTTCTTAGCATAATAAATGTAAAAATTAGTTATAGACTTTTTGCAATAAGGACATCATTGTTTCTCGTATTTACACTTCAATACCGTTGAACCTCACTTACGTACGGGTTCACGTGCTTTTGGTGGGTCATTTGTGTGTTGTGTCCTGAACTTTAATGCATTAATAATATAGAGCAAGTTTTGTTTATTTGCAAATGTGCCCCTCTGCGATGTGATTCACGTGCCTCGAACGTTTTAGTTGGGATTTTTGTGCCTTGGGCCCCTTTTCTTGCGTGACGTGTTATTATTTGGCCACTTAACGGAAAATAATTGCATCTAGGTCCTTACTGTTCCCACCATGACATTAGCAAGCCCAACTTGGTACAGAGTTTCTTTTGTGGACTGACACCCAAGCTGTAGGGGCTTGTCAATGCCTCTTGTGGAGGATCCTATTTCTCCAAGGACGAGGTTCAGGTCTGGGCCATCTATGAGGAGATGGCTGAGAACTACACTATTATGACACAAACCTGTGTCTACACTCAAGGGAAGCCTCCCCACCAGGCGTTGTCGTATCGCAGAGCTGCATACATTAAGACAGGACCATCTTCATCATCTTTCATAGTGGCAGCACTAGCAGAGTCACCAGCTGTCGACATGCGCATTATCAGCCAGAAGTTGGACCGCATGGATATCATTGAGAAGAAGACGTGCCATGGCTTGGATAAGCTCAACAAGAATGATGAGCTACCCATAATTTGAATGACATGAAGATGCAGATCATGTGCCTTTAAGATGCACAGATGGCTTCTTTGCCGTCGTCTAGGTCATATGCTGATCAGGGGATCAGATCTTCACAGCCATCCGCCTTATACAGATAGGTTCACCACATTTAAGTGGATCATGTTCAACCAGCCCACCAGTACCAGTTATCACCACCTTCACCAAATACAAAAATGGTAGTGTACCACAATGATTAGCCATTGGCGTTCCTTCCCCCACAATTGCATGAGCTGTCACATTGGCATTCCTTCCCCCACACCAGATAAATAAATTAGAGTAGTTTTATTTTATTGTCTTTTAATTCCTATCCAAATTTCGTGCACTGATTCTTTTCAAAACCCCAAAAAATTGAAAAATACTAAAAATCTTATAAAAATCATAAAACATTCTACAAAAATCAAAAAATCGTGATTTTAGTGCCTGTTTGTAGATATTTGCCTATATTTCATCATAAAAATAGTTGCCAAGAGTTTTGGGCACTTAAAATATTTGTAATTGCAAATTACACCAGATTGTGCACTGTTTATCATTTTTACCACTGTTTGATTTTTAGAAATATACAAAAACATCTGAAAATTTACAAAAATTCTCAAAATATTTTAAAGTCTTTAAAACCCCAAAATATTTTCTCTAGATTTTTCTGAGCATTTTTATATAATTGAAAAATACAAAAAGAGTTTGGTGTGTGTATTTCTTCACTTGTGCATGCTGTTCTTTATTTTTGAAAATAAAAAACTACAAAAAGCAAAATTATTAAAATTGAAAAAATAGAAAAAAATAGAAATAAAAAATAAAAAAATAAAAAGACAAAATTTTCACAAAAAATCCCAAGGATAGTTTGCCTTTGAGATTCATGCTTTTTCTCTTAATTGATTTTTCATCGATTATTTGAATAACCCTCGGGAATTGTAGCCTCCCTAAATTCGACCCTGTCCGCTATACAGTTTCTCTTGCTCGACAAAAATTTCTCTTGATCCACATTATTTTCTATAATTATTTCATGTCAAGAAGAAAAAAAATTGTTTATTTGTTGACGCTTGATTGGGTTGCAATGACATCGTTCATATTTCATTTAAATCAAAACCTCAAAAATCTTGCTCAACAGTTGTCTCCCCATTTTCCCCGCTACTTGGTTTCACCTCTCGCCCAACCAATTGCTCGTCGATGAAGACCCAACTTCCATCTTCTTCGCATGCCATCTGCCCTTCACCCTTATCCAACCGTCGGACAGTGGAGGGGCGGTCAAACTCCCAATATGATCACCTAAAACCACCCTTAGCCCTCTTATTATACCCCATCTATGGTGCAATTTCGTCAATCCTCCTTTATGCGAGTGAACCCTGAGACCAGTTCTTATATGTGACAGAGGTTGAGTAGTGAATCCGGTCCAAACCACCTTCTCCTAGGTGAGCAGCTCCTATCACAAGGGCTTGTCTCCAGGTATGGAATCAACGAGCTACAGTTGGTCAAAATGGATTGAATTTGACTGGAGGAGGAGGATATACTTTATAGGGCTTGGACTGAGAGGCTCCCTTCGCCGCCCGATTTGAGGATTGACTAAGGAGGATCGTCAATTGGCGTGAAAGCCGATCCTCTGGTGATGAAATTTCATGAGGAGTTAGGGGCAGAAGAGGTTTGAATCGATCAGAAGAAATTGGCGAAGAAGAGAGAAAATGCACGCTTAGGACATGTCCGAATGAGGGGTGGGGAGTTGACATAGATCATTGGGCGGAGCGTCCCCATTGGTCCACGTCAACTGCCAAAGGAAAAAACTGGGAAAGGAAAGAGGAAATATTACCAAATAAATAAAAACTGGGACCAGAGAGAAAGTGATTCTGCCCGTGGAAAAGCCACAGGAACTAATAAACATCGTAAATAAATAGAGGAGTGCTCATCTCATCATGTTGCATAATGTGCATGCTTCTTTATTTTCTTTGCAACTATAGTTAGACACAGAATTCCATAATTACAATGCAGGAGAGAATCCAATCAAAGAACAATTAGTTCAAATCCATCAACTAATTAAGCTCACCCTCGACTTGGAATCGAGGGTGGAGGAGGAGATCGTGATCACGATGAACCCACCTCCCCTCCCTCCTCACCATCCCCTTGTTCTCGTCCTGCCTCCAGTAGGGAGGCACCAGGTGCTCGTCCTTGAGGAAGTCGCACGCCTTGTTCACCAGCGCAGGGTCCCTCCCCACCGCCGGCGCGAACCCCTTCCCCTTCCCGTGGTACCCGTCCAGCAGATGCAGGTGCGCCTCCAGGTTGTGGCTGCACACCGGATCCATCGTCTTCTTCAGGAACGGCGACGCCGCGTGGTCCACCTCCAGCTCCTGCCCCACGTGGCTGTAGCACCACCACGGGGCCACCCGCTCCGCGACCCACCGCAGCACCGCCGGCACGCGCTCGTTGATCAGCACGCCGGGCACCTTCGGCACCGCGTCGTGCACGTTCACCACCCGCAGCACCTTCACACCGAGCGGCCCTTCCAATCTCTCCTTGAACTTGCCGTTCCCCACGCGCGGCCCCGAGAAGGAGTACACTGTCACCGGCACCTTCCTTTTATTACAGCCGGGCACCATGTTCACACCGCACTCCGCGATATCGTACGCGCTAAGGGTCGCCAGCGCGCTGCCGAGGCTGTGCCCGGTGAGAGACACGCTCACCTCTTCCCCCCTCATGGTGTGGTGCCGCACGAGTCGGCGCACCTCTGCGAGGACCTGATCGCGTGCGGAGGTGTGGCAGAACCCGCAAGTGGGGTCCTTGTCGGTGTAGAGGTCGACGAAGCCGGACTCCACCATCACTCGGGGATCGGGGCAGGGGATGCCCTCCGATGCCACGGGCCTCAGGAAATCGGAGAGGTCTGCGAGCCACTCGAGGTTCGTGACGGTTCCACGCCAAGCGACCACAATGTTGCGGCGGCCGATGCGGGAGGTCTCGGCATCGGTGGAGACCGCGACATATCCGATCCAATTCCCGGTCTCCGTCCACGTCTTGGGGCAACGGGACCGCTTGAGGAAGTTGGGGAGGCTGAGATTGGAGGTCGCGTAGAGGTACCGGGTGACCGTGTAGCCGTCGTTGCCCATCCCGAGCGACTCGAAGAAGCGGCGGCGGGGGTACTTGCAGGAGCCGCAGTACTTAGAGAATGGATCGTAGTCGAAGGCATCGTAGCAGGCTTGCGCCATCTCGCCGTATCGGATGAGCTCCGTGCGGAGGAGCGGGTCGATCGGGTCAAGAAGCCCCAACCAGTCGTCCTCCCCCGCAAGCTCGCGCCACCGTAAGGCCAGCGGTGTGCTCGGTACCCGCAGCTCCGGCCGTGTGGTGATGGAGGTGATCATGGTGGGCAGGATGGTGCTGCTGGAGACAGCTCCGGCGCTTAGCTTGGATGGCAATGAAGCGGGGCCGCGGGCGCTCCGGAGGGGGAGCGAGCGTGGAGCGGGCGGATGGGACGAAGGCTCAACCCTAGAAGTGGGGAAGTTGAATTGGGCTCGAGGGAAGGCGATGGCCATGAGAGCTGGAGAAGGATCACAGATGGAATGGGAAGAGGGGCCGTTGGTTGTGAGTTCGTTGGAATTGGCGGGAAGGGGAGGGCCTTATATATGTACAACCGCCAGAGGAGAGGAGGGTCGTAATTCAAAGGTATGCGATGTTGAAAACAATTTCAGAGCTGCCCAATGTTGGTCGCAGTTGGACGTTGGAATTGCGGCGAAGAAGATGAGCTCTTTCCTGTGCACGTGAGATTTGGGTGCTGATTTGGTTATGGGTCCGCTTCGTCCTTTTCCCACCTTCTTCTGTGGTGGCTTGGGCTGGGGATCATCTGAGATGTTTCCTTGCTTAATGGTTCAAGGTGAGAATAAATTAGATATTTGGATGCCATAAGATGCCCTAGTTCAATGTATAAAAAAAAGCCAATTTGTCTCTTGGATGATCCAAAAAAAATAGAATTTTATATGGTTGATTTGATAGTTGGATTGGATTTTAATGAACTTCCTAGAATGTAGTGTAAAGAAGTGGGGCTCTTTTTATGAACACTTGATATTTATTTAGATGATTAAATGTGTTGTGATGTGAAATAGTTGTATATGTTACATTATATTATATTTATGATGCGTGTTAACATTTTTTGTTTGAAGGTAGTTGAATATGTAAATTACAAAAAAATCCAACTATGCATCGGTTTTGGTTCTTGATCATCGTAGAGAGCCTGGAAGGCAGTAAGAAGAGGATGAGACGAGGCTGTGAGGGCACGCTTTTTAGAAATACCATGCATGAACCTATCGATCATGAAGGGAGTAGGAGCTAGATCGAGGAGCATTGGAATTGAAAGTGAGTAGAGGGTGACTAGGGACTGAAGTGGACTGGATGAAGGTTGGACAATCAGTGATGGGGGATCAGGGTTGGATGGGACATATGGTGATAGAGATAGGGAATATCAATAGGAATAGGTAGGAAGGATATGGGTGATGGTGAGGGAGCAAAGGTTTCTAGTGTGGTAATGGGGTAAAAGGACTCATCAAATTATGATATGACGAGCAAGGGTGACTTTATCAATAATGAAATCAAGATAATAATAAGCACGATGGTCGGGGTTGTGGCCTAGAAGAACATGCAAACATGAATGCTTCTAGAGCTTATGCTTTCTATATGGTCGTAGGTAATGAAAGCGTGCACAATAAACAATATGAAGGATCAAATAATCAGGTAGTCGCTGATGTAAAACCTTAGTTGGATATTCAAGTCACAGAACTAGAGTCGGTGGATAATTAATGAGAACTGCATCCGTATAAAAAACATATGACCCTTATGGAAGACACACATTCGAGTGATATAATAAAGCCAACATAATTTCAATGAGATGGTGATTCTTGCGTTCTACCACACCATTTTGTATCAGAGTATAAGAAGCAGATATACAAAAATGAATTCCAAGGTCAGAACACCATCTCTGAATGCGAGAGTATTCGTTACCACCATCACTTTGAAGAGCCTTAATAGAACAAGCAAGTTCGTGTTTTATATAATTATTTAATTATATACAAAACACATATTTCTACTATAATCATTTATAAAAGTAACATAGTACTTGTTTATGATGAATCCATAATTCATCATCTTTATTCTTTTGCTTTAGCCAAATTCATTAACAAACATCTATAAATATATGTTAAAATCAATAAATTGTCATTCACCATGAGTTTATTAATAATGAATAATTAACATTTATTTACCCAAAAAAAGAACAAAGAAGAAAGAAAAAGAAATGAAATAAAAAGAAGGCTGTAATTATGTAATAAGTACAGACTGACCCGAACCCCAAGAGACGGTCAATAATTGACTTGATCGAAAAAGAATAAAGTAGGGAGAGATGTATTCCTCATTTATTCAAAATTCCCATTATACATATCATCTACTATGTGTTCTATATTTATTTTGTAAATACTCTTCACTATTCTCATGAATATATCTTTATACTATTCTCTAATAAAATGATCTCAAAGTAAGTTGTTTTCTCAATAAAACTTGTAGATAATAAGGTGTTGTAAATAATAAAATTAATTGTAAAATCAATGTATAAATAAAATAAAAGAAAACTAATTAGTTGTTGTGTAAATATGTCAAAAGTGTGCATGATGTGTATAATACTATATTTATTTAACCTATATAAATAAGTTATAAAAATTAAATAAAAACATATTTATATGCCTTAAATTATTTTGTAAATAAATAAAATATAAAATATAATGTAGTTTTGTAAAAATAATAAAATAAAAATTTGTAAATATTGTATATAGGTATATTATACATGTACGTATTAATGTATATTGTATATAGTATTATATATATTATTAAAATATTATACATCACAAAAAATAGTTTGTAAAATAACAAACATTTTTCATTTTGAGCATATTTTCATTTAACGTCGTTTGCTATTTTTAATTGGTTTTTCTTTACTTTTTAAATTTCTTTTCTTCCTATTGGTAAACCTAGGTCCGTTGACCCGGGTCAACTTCCTCTCCTCTCCAGGTTCGACCCGGCTGGACCTCACTGGATCTTCTTTCTCCAATTTTTCTAGCCCAGGTTCGATCTCCTCTTGCCTCGAAACATCTGCCTGATTCTTGACCAAGGATCCGCGACTTCACGGATACCTAAGCAGCGCAGAATCCACATCGGATTGCGGGTTTTTGATGGAATCTTCCAGACACCTGGGAACCCTATAAATACTCCTTTCACCTGCACTGTGCCAAAAAGTTCGCTCCTCGTGCCTCTTTCTCTCAACCAAAACCTGTAGGGTAGTGACAGGACCTTTTCCGAGATGTCTGAAGCTCGGATTGGTGTCGAGTTGAGCTGAAGTGCTTCGTGGAGGGAGCTCTCCATTACGATAAGCCTCCTTGGCCTTTCATAGTCGGGTCGAGGCCACAACCCCACCGACCACTTCGTTGTTCTTCACCCTCCATTTTCGAAAATCAGGTAGTCTTTATCTTCTTCCCTGTCACTATTTCTTTTTTATTTTCTCATCACTGCCACCGTCCACTATCATTGTTCCATCCACTGTGTCGGAGCTCCATCTCCCACACCATCTGTATTGATCGACTCACCGGCTCATCCTACATCTTCCCTCACAACCTGATCACCCCAAATCTTGATTATCGGAGCTAGATTAGATCCCAAATTCTCTTAATCGCCATCACTGGAAGTCACCTTTGCTTCCATGCTGCTTCTTTGCTTGTTTCAGCCAAATAACCAAGGCTGGAGCTTCGTCTCTGAGCTGCGAGTGTCCTTGCAGGTACAGGTGCACAAGAGGAGCTAAATCGAGTCGTACCTGGAGAAGCAAAGCTGATCCAAGTGGGGTACATCCCAGATCTTCATCAAGCCATCCTTAGAGCCATCGGAGCACTTCATATGTAGAGGACCCTCTCCATCTTTGTGCTGGGCCTTTAGTCGGGCGATCAAAGCACTAGAGTGTCAGATATTTGCGATTGAAGCTCGCTCGGCGGCACCTTCTTCATGTTCTTCGTGACGCCATGTTAGATCAGAGAGACGCTTCCCAGTTTTGATCCAGACCGCATCTTCACGCCCAAATTTGGGTGGTGCAATCAAATCTAGGACAGATCTAACACATAGTTACCACCTTTTCACATGATGGTCAGCCAACGACCCATCATAATTGTGCACCATCATCATGTTTCAGCATCGTCAGATCTTTTCAGTGCCAATCAGAGTCGTATGTCAGAACCTCACGTGCGCCTCATGCCTACAAGAGTCTATTTCACCTTTTTTACCTGCATTCTGCTATTTATGTTTAGTATAATAAATGTAAAAATTAGTTATAGACTTTTTGCAGTAAGAACATCATAGTTTCTCGTATTTGCACTTCAATAATGTTGAACCTCACTTACGTGCGGGTTCACGTGCTTTTGGTGGGTCATTTGTGTGTTGTGTCATGAACTTTAATGCATGAATGATATAGACCAAGTTTTGTTTATTTGCAAATGTGCCCCTCTACGATGTGATTCACGTGCCTCGAACGTTTTAGTTGGGATTTTTGTGCCTTGGGCCACTTTGCTTGTGTGACGTGTTATTATTTGGCCACTTAACGGAAAATAATTGCATCTAGGTCCTTACCTTTCCAATAATTTATTTTTGTTTTTTTCATTGTAATAAATATTAATTTGCTTCAAAAATTACATAAAATTTAGGATAAGTGTCTGCTAGTGTGTTTCTAATGTGATAGTTTTTATTTTATTATTTTTCGTTGTCTTATTATTATTATTAAAACTTCAAAAACTCACAAAAAAATTTCTTATTTGCCTTAAAAAATTCATAAAAATTCGAAAATTCCTTTCTAAATTCTAAAAATCTAGGTTAGCTTTATTTCTAGCTATTTGCTTTTCTATATAATTTTTATCTTATTTGCTTTTATAAAACTCTAAAAAATGTAAAACCCTAAAAATATCATAAAAATCATATAAATATTTTAGAAAAACCTAAAATTTGTGTTTCTTGTCTATATTTTTAGATATTTAAATATATTTTTTATTAAAATTGATTTTCCAAGAGTTTTGGGTCTATTTTCTATTTTTAATTTGAAAAATACTCCTGGTTGTGCACTGTTTGCTTTATTCACAATTTTTAATCATTTTGAAAATCCTAAAAATCCCTTAAAAATTACAAAATAGTATAAAATTGTCAAAAATACAAAAATATTTTTACTAAAATTTTCTGTACATTTCTACTATATTTGAAAAATACAAAAGAGTGTTTGTGTGTCCTTTATTAATTATTTTTATTTGCTTTGCCTTGAAATTTTTAAAAATATTAAAATTTTCAAAATTAAAAATCATTAAAAAATCAAAACCAAAAAATATAAATAATTTAAAAATTTAAAACCTATAAAATAATTAAAAACATAAAAATTCACAAAAATCCAAGAGTAGTTTGCAATGAGTTACCTCATTCATTTCTTTGATTTTTCATTGAATTGATTGACTCTCATTTAGTAATAGTTGCCTCCTTGAGTTCGACCCTAGGAGCTTTACTAGGTTAATAAATAATGGCTTAGACTAGTCTCTTTTACTTGATTCATTTTGTAGTTGAATAAATTTTCTCTATTTCTCGCCTGATTTCTGGGTGACAACAACACTATTAGTTGCTTAATTTCATTAACTTAACCCTAGTCGCTCGGGCGGGTCATACGAAAGGCATCTTTATCGGGGAGGCATGGTAAGGGTAGTTAGGTCTTTTCATTTGCCTTCTGCTCTTGGTCTTGTATATATTTTGTTTTCTTTATATTTGTCTTTTATTTTCTGTCATTTTCTTCTTTATTTCATTTGCTCTTTTTTTCAAAACAATTATCCGACACATTTCTTGTTTCACCTTTGTTACGAGGGCCCATAGAATGAGGAAGGCTATCTTAGGAGAGCCGACACACCCAAGCAATGCGAAGGCTAGGTGTTCTACACCGACCGGCAGAAGAGAGCAACCTAGGAGGAGCAGAAGATCATCTTAGATTTTAAATTCCTTTTTCAGTCATTTTATTTCATTTTTATAATTAATTTGTAATAAATGTTGGCACTTGTCCTTTTTTGTTCTGTAGATAGACTTTGGACATTATTCGGAGTATGTTTTACCAAGTGTTGGTGAACTTGAGGGACCTCACTGGATTTTGGTTTTCATTGCCTTTTTATTTGTTTTCTCACGATTTTTGTGTGCTTGAGCCCTTAGAATTAGGTTCTATTTCCTTGGTTGAGCCCGGTAACCAATTAGGTCCAAAGCCCCTAAATAAGAATACATGTTTCTGTAGATTAGATCGTAGCTTGGACTTAGTCAAATAAATCGATTCTCGCTCGCTAATAGAAGTTATTGCTTAGGACATTTCTCTTGCATAATTTAGGTAGTTTAATTTCAGTCTTTACTTTTATGCGCGGATCATATTGTGTGTAGACTATTGCATGCAGACTGCTGGATTAAGGTACACCTTCTATCTCGTGCATGCATCATTGATTTCATCGTGCATCGGCTTTTCCGATTTCCTCCCTTGATTTCTTTCACCTAGGAAATAAAGGAATTAAAAAAATGGTAAGGCGATTTATTTGAAAATACTCAAGTGACAACCAAATAAAATCAGGACTGCTAAAACAACTTGACCCTAAAACTAAACGTAACGATCACATTCCTTGTTTTGGGGAGACTACCCCCCTCCTTGTTTGTAGGTACTATCCAGACAGAGTGAGGCGCGTACACATAAGGAATATAGCCTAAAGCCCTGGACTTGTGCCCTAAGTGCTTAGATTTGACTCTTGGGTCATGTTATTACTGCAAGCCCTTGCCTCAGACGTTAGCAGAAGTAGTCGTGTGGATAAGGAGGTGGATTTACTTAGAACTACTCCCGAGCTCTTACGTGGATAGTTCTCTACTTGGGGGATTCATCGACTTATTCACGGTCTACTCTAGGAGGCTACGTCTATGAGATTGCTAATATAATTGCTTATTTACCTAACTCTAAAATTTAAAAGATTAACCATTGTGCTTTCACGATCATCATTGTGTTGAGTTGGTAAATTTGGGGGTTTGTTTTCTGATCCATTCATTTTAGTCCAGATCTAATCTTCACTTTCTTCCACATCACAATGATGAGCAGGCGGTCTCTTAGTCTACCTCTGGTGGCGCTGCTTCACAGCACCCCTGTCTGTTCATCTAGGACAGTTACAACGAGCTCTGACCCTCTCTCAGAAGTTGAGTATTCTTCCTCCTTCTTCTTTGACCTTCCTGATACATTACCTTAGGTACAACAACAGTCACAATAGTTACATGTTGATTTGACAACACTTGAGATCGGTTCTTTTTCCTTTTCAGAGACTAACAAGATGGCTAATGATGAGAGAGAGGATGAGCATCCACAGTCTTCTTCTTTTATATTTGATCCGGCTGCTATCAACAACAACCTTCTAGCATCCATGGAGGCTATGCAGAGATAGATTAGGGACCATGGGTTACTAACGATAGAGGTTAGGAGGGAGCTTATGTAGATCAGAGATGTTAGAGTTAAGAGACCTGGTGGCAGACCAGAGATTCCTAGAGACAGAGCTGAGGATCGAGCAGAGGACAGAGATAGATGCTAGGAGGAGGCCAGATTAGAGAGGCCTTTGCGCACCCTGCGGGAGTTGCACAACCTTGGTGCAACTCTCACTCATAGGTGGATTTAGTTTCCAACGATCCTCGGCGATTTTGAGCCCAGGCCCCAGACAATCCAGCTGTTGCCCAAGTTCCATGGGCATTCCACCGAGGAGTCCCATCTACATCTCCAGGAGTTCGAGATGATATGCATTACCATCCACGACAGGCTGGTAGACGAGGATACCATCAAGCTGATAGCCTTCACATTCTCCTTAGTTGACAAAGCAGCCTACTAGCTAAAGCACTTGGGGAGGGTTGTCACTACCTGGGAGTAGTTATGAACCAAGTACCTCAACAAGTACTATCCACTCGGTCGGACCAACGCAACGAGATCTATGATCAATAGTTTCACCATGATCCCAAACGACCAGTTCCACGAGGTTTGGGATCGATTCAGAGAGCTCATTGATAGGTGTCCCCACCATGATATTAGCAAGCCCAACTTGGTACATAGTTTCTTTTATGGGCTTACACCCGAGCTGTTGGGGCTTGTCAATGCCTCTTGTGGAGGATCTTATTTCTCCAAGGATGAGGTTCATGTCTGGGCTATCTATGAGGAGATAGCTGAGAAATACACTATTATGACACAAACCCATATCTACACTCAAGGGAAGCCTCCCCACTAGGCGTTGTCGTATCGCAGAGTTGCACGCATTGAGACAGGATCACCTTCATCATCTACCACAGTGGCAACACTAGTAGACTCACCAACTATCGACATGGGCATTATCAGCCAGAAGTTGGACCGCATGGATATCATTGAGAAGAAGACGTGCCATGGCCTGGATAATCTCAACAATAATGATGAGCTAGCCTAGAATTTGAGTGACCTGAAGATGCAGATCATGTGCCTTCAAGAGGCACAAATGTATTCTTTGTCGTCCTCTAGGTCACATGCTGATCAGGGGATCAGATCTTCACAGTCATCTGCCTTATACAGATAGGTTCACCACATTAAAGTGGAGCATGTTTTGCCAGCCCACCAGTATCAGTTATCACCACCTTCACCAGATACATAAATGGTGGTGTACCACAATGATTAGCCATTGGTGTTCCTTCCCCCACAGTCGCGTGAGCAGTCAGAGCTGTTAATGGATGTCAACGAAACTTGGTATTCCCAGTACCAGCAACAACCCAGTATCCATCGTGGTCACATATGCTTCAGATGGTC
This sequence comes from Ottelia alismoides, assembly GCA_037367405.1. Taxonomy (NCBI): domain Eukaryota; kingdom Viridiplantae; phylum Streptophyta; class Magnoliopsida; order Alismatales; family Hydrocharitaceae; genus Ottelia; species Ottelia alismoides. The sequence continues at coordinate 328,733 of JAZKJV010005618.1, forward strand.
CATGGGAGGTGCTCAGTCCCAACAGTAGCCTCCGACACAGCTAGGACAAGGATCGCATTAGTCGGGACAACCCCCATACTCCCAACATTTCGTTCCTCAACCCCAGTACCAGGGTTAGTAGTGGAGGCAGCAACATCCTCAATCCAAGTTCCAGCAGTCTCCCCCTCACTCCCACTCACAGTAGCTGCATGGCAAGCCTCAACATTTTCAGAGAGGCACCACATCCAGTTCCCATGCACACTCGTTTGAGAACCCAGGTTTAGATGACCTCACCTGCATGCTTGCGGAGCAACACACCACATTCAGGCGAGAGATGGATGTGTTCCGCAAGGACATGAGGGAGATATTCAAGGGCAAGACTTCCATACATGCATAGATTGAATCGAATATGAACACCTAAAGAGGAAATCTGAGAAGGTATAGTCGATAGAGTCTGCCACTCCTAATGAGGCTCTTGAAGATATTTGTTATTTATTTGATGTTGATTTTGTGACACTTAGGAATGGTAGGAATCTAGTAGGTGGTGCCTCATCTAGGCAACATCCATATGCATATCCTAGAGCGCTTGGTGGAGTAGAGAGCGGTGCTGATGCCATAGTTCATGACGATGGTGGTACTGATGCCACCCATATTGCTGATGATCCAAATGACGGTGCTGATGCCATTTACTCTCCAGATGCTGCAGATGGTGATGCCGATTCCACCAGTATTCCACATGATGGGTCAAAGAGCGATACTAATGCCGCTTATTCAGATATTGTAGGTGGTACTGATTCCACCAAGATTCTATGTATAGATGATCCAGTTGTTTTTGTTGTTATTCCTATTTCTGAGGATGACATGTCCAAAAAATTACAAAAAATGACAAAATTTTGAGAAACAAAAAGATGAATAAAGGAAAGGTTTCTGTTTCTTATCCGAGGCCATATGATGTGATGATTGATGATGCTTGTATGGATTCTAGACATTTGTATGCTCAGAGATCGATTCTTACTCCAGACCCTGCAGTTCCTGATGAGAGTACAACCATCCCCTTCCTTCAAGCACTCCACTTAGGGAAGGACAAAAAAAGAAAATCCAAAAAAGAGATAACAGCTAGAGTTCAGCGAGCAGATGATAGATAGATTCCACATTCAGCTGACTCTACAGGAGGCATTGGAGCACATCCCTCTCTTCTAGAAGGATCACAGAGAGAAAACCACAGTTCGTAGGAAAAAGAGGTGCAACCCCAGTGCAGAGATCCATGCTCTTACCCGTGCTACATGCTTTGCTATCCAGAATTGTTTGCCAGCCAAGAGGCCATAAGCAAGGGCTTCGTATGTCACATGCCACATTCATGAGCAGCAATTCGATCAGACTCTATTAGACAATGTCTCTTCTATTAACCTTCTTTCGACAGCCTTATTCGACCGCTTCAAGTTTGGCCCTCTTAGACAAAGTAGGACCGTACTTCAGTTTACAGATAGATCTGTCAAGAGACCGAAGGGGTTACTTAAGGACATTGTTGTCACCATTCAGGGCCTGAAATTCCGTGTGGACATCATCGTGTTGGACATGGAGATCCCTGAATGTGTGATAGATGCTCCGATCATATTAGGATGACCTTTCCTAGCGACAGTAAAGGCCATGTATGATCATGATACAGGGAAGATATACTTTCTTGTTGAGAGCGAAAGCATAGAAATAGATACGATTGAGGAATTGAGAGGCAGAGATTCAGCCAGCTCAGAGCATACGACAAATTTAGAGCAAGACATCCACCACGAGTGCGACTTTGTGATAACAGATGATGAAGCAGTTTGGGAAGATGAGGATTCACGATCTCTAGTCACATCTTCAGAGTTAGCAGAGTTACAGATGACAGCTGATGAGAGTTCGGAGAGCGCACTTTTGGAGAAGGATAACACAAAGACTGGTGATACTGATTCAGTCAGCGAAGCTGATTTCATTTCTTGTCATTCTGATCCCTTCGATTTAGATACAGACTTTGACTGGCAAGACTCTTATGAGTACCTTCTGTGTCTGATTTTTGTAGAGCCTACAACCAGAATGGAGACAATGGCACTGCAGTTGATAGAGACACCAGTAGGGCAGTCTTCATTGAGTTCAGAGGAGCATCAAGAGTTTTCGCATTCAGATCTAGCAGCTCTCATGCAGGCATTTCAGAGGCCAGATTTACCAGCTCCCACATGTCCATAATTGAATACCTTATCGCAGAGCATGAAGTACCGATTCCTTGCAGGAGAGCCTGACATGTTTCCAGTCATTATCTCGACAGCTTTGAGTGATGACCAAGAATATCGTTTGATGGAGCTTCTTGAAAGAAACAACAAGGTAATTGGTTGGTCTGTAGCAGATCTTCAAGGGATAAGTGATGAATCTGTGATTCATCACTCTTAAAGTTGAAAATAGAGCCTTGTTCCCGAGTATATAGGAGCATATTTTTCCCAATATTGCATAATTAGCATTCATGCATGCATTGATAACATCCGCATTTTAGCATCCACATCTGCATGAAATAAGAAGCCAAATTCATCTGTAAAATTCACCTATCTGTATATATTTTACATTAACCCTAAAACCCATAAATTCATTTTATACTTTATATATTACTAGCAATAATACAAGAAAAATACCAAAAAAATGCAAACCTGTAAAATTGACCAATAAAACCCCAATCCAAGCTTGAGAATATTGACCTTAGAATGTACATATCTCTCTCATAAACCCCCGATCTAGGTCTACTCACTTCTAAATTAATACACATTCAGAGACCTTCAAAATGAGACCAATTTCATTTAAATCGGAGCTCATATGCAAAACTTGGGTTTTGGGCCCCCATTTTATACTATATGTATGTATATTTGTACCCTTGTATTTTATTACTTTATTCGACCTCGTTTCTGTTTTTTCTCAACATGAAACTTGTAGATCTCATCGAGATCTACAACTTTCATGTTTTGAGTTTTTTTCCAAATTCGGCCATTTTCTCCCTTTTATCTCACATTCTTTTTCAACTAATTAGATTTGGCTACGTGGCACCCTCTAGTTGTGCCACACGGCCTGCTCATAATGCGCCACGTGCCTCTTATTCTTAACCGTCCGATGGCTTCATCTCCTTCCAAATCCCAGCCATCCACGCTGCATCAAATCTTGACCGCCCGATCAAGGCACAGATAGCATCTGGGTCGTTCGCCAGCGCCTCCATCTCAATGCGCCATGTAGCACCTTCCTCGACCACCCGATCATAGCCTTGATGATCCCATCTACGCTGTTCACTCCCGCTTAAATCCATTCCTTCGATCTGCCCCAGATCTCATCCACGTCGTCCTTCAGCGTCATGTTCCCATTTCACCACGTGGCTTGACCATCACGCTTCGATCTGACCTGCACGATCTAATCCTAACCGTTCCCTCATGCCCATCTCCTGGTTGTTGGATCGTGAGATCCAACGGCCATGACATCATCTTCCACCTCTGACCGTCTTCCTCGCGCACATCGCCCACATCGCATCGCCTTCTCCCCCTTTCTATTTTTGGCACCACTACAACTACCATCTCCGCCCATCGACACCCCCACGACGTAGCCCCGACATCCACCATCCTCGCTGGCACCCATGATCCCCATAACACCCTCTCCTTCGCTCCGCACACTCCACACACACCACTGATTAACCTAAAAGTCGTGCGGTCTAAAGTAGTCCACACAAGGAGGGACCACGATGTCGCTGAGGCGACCGCTCGAAATCCGGGTTAAGTCAACAATTAACCCACAACAGATAAATCAAGCAATGAAAGTAAGTGCGCGGAGTTAAAATTTATTATAACTCTACAATGAATGTGTATAGTGTGCAAGCATGTAGATGTCGAACACAGGGAACAAGCAGGACAGATCGGGTGAAATCAATGCACAAGAATGTGGATGTGATGTATTTGTCTATCTATGCTATTTTTTGTGGGTTTTAAATTTTTATTTTTATTTTTATTTTTTTATAATTTTATATTTTGATTTTTAATTTTATGATTTTGTATTTTTTTATATTTATATATATTTTATATTACCTTTTTCTTTTAAATAATAAAGTATAATAAAGAAAAGAGAGATATAGTACATATATATAAATAGGTAAAAATAGGCAAAATACAAGGAATAAGATATTTTTGGGCTTTTTATATTTTTCTGATGTTTTTATGTTTTTTCTAGATTTTCCTATTTTTTGGTATTTTTAAAGTCAAAAATACTGAAAACAGTGAACAAAATAAAAGGCTGAAACTAAAATGGAGAAATAAAATATCAAACAGAAGTCAAAATCCTCCAAATTAATTTTAAAATAAAGGGAATAAAATAAAGAAAGTTAGGAAACAGAAATTAGCTTTTTAGGATTTTTTACGAATTTTCAATATTTTTATGTAGATTTTAGGAGTTTTGCTATTTTCAGGGTTTTTCTTTTGTATTTTTTAATGATTTTTGGTCTAGAGTTAAAACACATAGAAACAAACAAATATGATTTTTTTGGAATTTTTCAAAGGGTTTTTATATTTTTTTGGTATTTTCTAATGGATACAATGAAGAAAATGCATGTTTTTGAATTTTTATAAATATTAAAATGTAACAAAAATGCAAAATAAAAAATGACGTGATAGGGAAATAATACAGGAAGCTATGCTAACTTTTAGGATTTTTTAGAATTTTATAGATGCATGAAATAAATACAAGAACAAAAAAAATTCAGCCTGGTAGGGGTATTTCTATAAATATGCAAATGCCCAGGGGGAACTTGCAATTATTCCACAAAAGATATATTGCAATAAAAATCTTTTTAGACTAAATATAAATTTCAAGACCCGCAGGGGTTTCCCTGCAAAATCACCAAGGTCACGCGTACGGGGCACGTGACCTGGCGAGGACCTATACGTAATTTCCAGAAGCCTAGGGGTCTAATCACAAAATGTTACAAAAATATAACTGAAATAAACATTTCCTAGAATGTTTCGAAATACAAAAGGGTCGGGGGTCCCTGGTGCAAAATGTCCAACCTCACGTGCACGGGTCACGTGAGGTGACGTGGCCAGGGACCAATGTGCAAATATGAAAACTACAGGGATGATTTTACAAATTTTACAGAAATTTATAAGTTGCAAATGAAAGTTTAAGTTTTAACGTTTAAATACCAAAAGTGGCGGGGCTAAAGTTGCAAAATACCCAGCCAAAAGATCGAACGGTCGACGCTCTCCACTTGTCCACATGTCAGCTCGGGAAGCACCGATGACGGTTCGGAAAAAGAGGGCCACGATTAGATTCTGGCTGGAGATCAATGGTGCTGGGGTGGCAAGATCCAATGGTGGTTGGGCGTTCTGGATCCAATGCCCGATCCAACGGCCGTGGGTCTCCCTTTAAGAATAGGGAAGAACACGGCGGGGGTCGACATTCGGATGATGATATGGCGTTGTTCTGACCACCTCCTTCGTGGCTGAAGGCCTCCTTCGACTCCTGGAAAGTCCCCTGACTCGACGGTGGAGCCAAAATGGCTCGATGAGCCTTGGTGCACCACGACGAGGTCGGAGAAGAGTAGGGCGTACAAGTACCTCTGTCTAGACAAAATCCGACTCCAGTTGGAGTCTTTGAGCGCCTGGTACCTGCAAGTAAACTCAACACAAGAAAAGGGACGGATTCCAGGGCTCATGGGGTGGAAATGGGCGACGATGGGTGAACTAGGAGCTCGCCAAAGCCATCTCCGACGAGGTGGTGGGATTGGTTGCGAGGATGGATCACATGCGAAAAGAACGACACTACTCTACTCCTAAGCAGATGGCGAACATAAAAGTGCAAGAAAAATGGCGAAAAATAAACCTTAAAAGCGAAGAACGCCTGAGGAAGGACCTCGATGGCAAAGCTTCGCCGGAGGTGATGGAGACCGCCACAGACGACGCCGAGGCTTGCCAACCGTGGGTGAAGACTCCCCTATCACTGGAGATACACCAGAGCACGAGAGGCGAGGCGTTTCTAGGTCAAATTGGGCTCGAATTTTCAAATGAAAGAGGAGGGTGTATATGAAGGGTTGACGAAGTTGGTGAGAAGATCGAGGCGCCTGGAGCCACGCAGTGATTCAACGCCTAAGGAAAGATAAGGTCGTGAATCACCGATCTACGAGGAACAAAAGTCATCAAGGGTGTGTGGCGAAAAGATGAAAGGTTGCGCCTCGATAAATCAGCGAAGTTGGCCAAATACCAACGTTCTGACAAAGGAACAGGGGGCGGGTCAGAGAGTTGACCCGCGGTCAACTCTCGGACCCTCCTGGTTGGTCCGCGTGGACCAACCATGAAAACCCCTGAAAAAAATTGTTTACCCATTTTAAAATAGTAAATGAATTTATTAAAGTTTGGTTATTAAATAAAAAATGTTTATTATTTTGTAAATTATTTTATTATGATTTTTATTTATTTTTTGAGGTTTAAAATTACAAGTTACCTTTTATGGCCTATATAGGTATACACATCTATATATTTTAATATTTTTATTTTTTGTATATTTAATTTTATTATTTTTACTTATTATTTTATAAATTTATAACTTATTTTTATACACTTAAATATATTTTTATTTTATTTTCTTGAAATATTTTATACATTTAAAAAATAGAAGTGTTAATTATATAGATATATTTACAGGTATTATACCTATGTATTTTATACAAGTATTTTAATTTTATGTTTTCTTGATGTTTTTATTCTACTTTTAATATGTACGTATATTATAAATCATATTTAAAAAATTATTAAAAATATTAATTTATAAAAATAATGAACAATAAATAAAATGAATATTTTAATCTGTACAAGTATACAATAGGGGTCCAAAACCTAACTTTCAAACCGTAACTCCGCAAAATGTGAAACCACCTTCATTAAATATCTTATTAAAAATTATATACAATTAAAGGTGATTTTGATACGTTTCGATTTTTTATTTGTGAGATACAGGTCTTGGATGTTGGGATTCTGAAATTTTATTCAGATCATAACTTTTTACATGTACATTATTTTTGTGTGAAACCAATTTTGTATCATTATTTATTTAATTATCTACAACTTTCATATACAAAGTTTCTTTATTTGAAGTATAAAAAGCGGAACTAAAAATAGGTCCCAAAATGAATAAAGAATGAATTAAATAAAAGGGAATTTTTATTGGTTTCTAGCCCTTATCCCCCCTACTTTATTCCTTGTAGACCTATTCATATAGATGCCTAGGTTTCGGGGTTTCGGGTCATAAAATATTTACAATATTTTATTCCTTTTCTTTTCTTTTCTTTATTCTTTTATTTTAGCTTTAAAACCGTATTTTATACAGTATTTACACACACATGCATTTATGCTAAAATGCAGGAATTAAGGGTATTTACATGCATTTGACAGGGTTTTTGAGGCCAAAATGATAGAATAAAGATGATGAAATGTGGATTCATCATCCTCCTATACTTGCCTTTGCTAGTCCCTAGCAAACACTTATGCAATAAGTGCAGAAAAGAGAAACAAAGAAAAGAAAAAGAAGAAAGATGGATTAAATTTAATTATCAAAATTGTCTTCACAAAATCAATGTTTGGAGCTTAAGTCGGACATTTGGAATTTTAGTGCGGGAGGAACCTTAATGGGAATCAGATTCGAAATCCAACAGCCTTCGGGAATCCCAAAACTCTGCTCAAGTGTCCTTAATAGCCAGGTCAGAAATATTTTAACTCATACGCAAACCCTTACAACTATGAAGCTGACTCGTACAGTGTAAGTGATAGTGGCACTTCCCAACTAGAATGATAAAGAGACTGACTTCTCCAGTATGACAACCCAATGATTCCCCAACCCAATAACTCCTTCCTTGAGGAGCGGGGTGTTCCCTTCTAAGTTCAAGTGGCAACCAGCTCAAGAGGAGGGGCTGAAGAGATGAATGGACGATAGCTAGTGTAGCTACTTATCCTAGGATGCAAGACCAGTGTAGTTAAGTCATCCAGCTGCAGGCTCACATAATTTGACTTTGAATCTCAAGCTTGCTTATTTTCTATACAAGATATTCACATACTCTGACATGCATTTTATTTTTGTACAGGCCTGCCCACTTTTTTGGAGTTTTTTTTGAAATACTAATACAACAGCATATACATTGGGAGTTTTCCCTCTTGTGCTAGTAGACTATCGCTCTTTTGAAGCTTTATTGCAACCCACACTCTCATGTCTTTAGAAATCCTCATCATTGGATGGGTTAGGGTGCACTTCCCTCCCTAGAGGAGGACAAATGTTTCCACTTGTGTGTGTCTCATACCGGCAAATCCAACCCCCTCACCACTCCAACTGAGTTGAGCCAAGTGAAAGGTGCAGGTGTCCAAGTTAGGTCATTATCAACAAGAGTCGTGAGTGTGCTCCGAAATACTCTACTTAGGCAGTCAAGAATCCATTGAACCAAGTCTCATGATCTTCAAAGAATTAAGTCAACTAGAACTGAAGTACCTCAATTCCAGTTCCTATAAGGTTCTTGTTATTAGGTAGGTTTAAGGTCCAACCAAGCTCCAATCTCCGGATTTTACTTAGACTTGTTCAACTATCAATCTCAATCCGAAAAATGCTAATGCTATGCAGAATGCAGAAAATCTTTTTGTGATGAAATTTTCAAAGATTCTGAACTTTTTATGGGTTCTTGAAAAGATGACGCATATGCATTTTTTTGTATTTTTCAAAAGATTTTTCAAAATGTTTTTGGATTTTAGTTTTGCAAATGTTTTTGGAATTTTTGAAAAGAAAAGATTTTGGCTAAAAACTAGGTACAAATATTTACACCGGGACGCATCTTATATTTACAAGAAGTAGATTTTTAAGGATTTACAAGGGTAAGTGGTCAATTTTACAAGTATATATAATGAATTTTGGTGTGATGTATGTATTCCTCAAACTTATTTAAAAATTATTTTACAAACAATTTTTAAAAACTATAGTCCAAAATAAATTTTATAAACATTATTACAAACATGTATATACATTTGAAAATCATTTTGCAAAGGTTTTTCAAACAGTATATATATATATTCAAAATATTTTTGCAACCATTTTCAAACTATTTGCAAATAGTTTTTCAAACATTTTATTTCACACAAAGAAAATATATTCTTACAAACAACACATTTTTACAAAGGGTGAAAACATGTAACAAAACATTTTCCAAATAGCTTTTAAAAGATTTTTCACAAAGATTTTCAAACTACTTTTCAAACATATTGCAAAAACTTTTTTCATCTGATTTATTAATCAGTAAATACAAAAAGAATTTGAGGAATGTTAACATCTTTTTATTAAGGTTTTTAATGAATTTTAAAGAATTAATAGCCATACTTGTTAGGAAAATACAAAAGTACGAGTTATGGCTAAAGTATATACGCAGTATATATGACCCCCCTATACTTTAGCTTGAACTATGTCATCATAGATCAGAGAGAAAAGAGAAGACATAACTCATACTTAGTATAGACAAGTCTAATAAATGAATAAATAAGATATCAATGAATAAATAAAACTAATGAGAAGTCGACCGCCCCCCCCATACTTAGGATCAAATAATCCTAAGTATAGCAGACTATATACAAAGGAGAGAGGGTCGAGGGTGGGAATGAACAGATCGTACTCAGACTGTCTCCCCCTATACTTAGGCTAAGATAGCCCTAAGTATAGACAAGAAGAGGAGATAATGGAGAGGATCAAAGAATAGGAAAAATCGGGGTGCGCACCCTCCTATACTTAGGACAAAATATGTCCTAAGTATAGAAGACTATCAACAAGGGGCGACACCTTTTTGATAGATACAGAAGATAGAAAAGGAAAAGAAGAAAAGAAGAAAACAGATCACAGCTTAGTCTGGCTCCCCCTATATTAAGGGTAAAATACCCTGAGTATAGGCAATAAGATGAGATAGAAGAGGGGATCATAGAATAGTACAACTCAATATGTGCACCCCCTATACTTAGGACAAGGTGTATCCTAAGTATAGCAAATTCATAAGATGAAGATGGGGTAGCAGACATAACAGGAGAATGAATGAATGAATGATATGGACATATGGATCTATACAGTGGAAGATGGAAGTGATAATCATGTATAAGATGCAGGTGATGTGAGTAAAAGAGCACATCTCATACCATATGAATAGGGGCAATGTCAATGGTCAGTTGATCATGATCTAGATATAGTTTCAGGCGCTACCGATAACTCAAAAGGTAGAGGAAGATGACAACTCGGATATATCAATACTGCCATTGTCATGTACCTTTCTGACCACATAAGGACCTTTACATTTACTCTGTAATTTTCCTGGAAATAATTTTAGCCTAGAATCAAACAACCATACACGCTGATCAGGCTCAAACTGTTTATGGCTGATATGAGAATCATGCCATATCTTCACTTTTTCCTTGTATTGTAAGCTGCTCGAAAAGACTGTATCTCTCAGTTCCTCCAGGGCTGCCAACTCTGCTTTCCTCTGTTCTCCTATACTGTCGGGATCCAATAATAACTCTGTAACTGCCCATAGTGACTTGTGCTTGATTTCCACGGGTAAGTGGCATGACTTGACATAGACCAGATGAAAGGGAGATGTCCCAATGGTGTCTTGAAGGAAGTCCGATAGTCCCACAAGACTGAGTCCAAAAGCTGTGACCAATCCTTTCGGTCTGGGCAGACTACCTTCTGTAAAATAGTCTTGATCTCCCTGTTCGATACTTCAGCAAGACCATTGGTCTGAGGGTGATATGGAGTGGAAATACGATGGTCAATGCTGAACTCATATGCAAGGGCCCTTACCTTGTCGTTGATAAAGTGAGACCCCCCGTATGAAATCAGAACTCTAGGTACCCCGAACTGTGAAATGATATTTTTCCTCAAAAATCGACATACAGTCTTAGCATCTGCGGTTCGAGCGGGGATGACATTGACCCAATGACTCACATAATCCACAGCAAGCAGAATGTACTCAAACCCCTGACTCTTAGGAAATGGGCCCATGAAATCAATGCCCCATGCCTCAAAAACCTCACAAAAGTGAATGGGCTGCATGGGCATCATATCCTTCTGTCCGCAAGTACCCATCTTTTGACAGTCAGTACACCTCTTCACGAATTCGTCGGAATCCTTGAAGAGAGTAGGCCACCAAAGGCCGGATTGGAGCACCTTATATGTTGACCGTCTTCCAGAATGATGTCCTCCTACCTCAAGCGTGTGGCAATAGGTGAGTACGCTATGCTGCTCTTCTTGAGAAATACACCTCCTCCAGATACTATCCCCTCCTTCATGATAAAGGATGGGATCCTCCCAATGGTATGACTTGGACTTTGCAAGGAAGGTCTCAAGTCGCTGCCTGGGCCAACCTTGTGGAACTGTCTTGTCGACAAGATAGTTCACAATGTCGGCGTACCAAGGGAGCGAGGTAATAGCAAGTATCGCCTCATCTGGAAATGTCTCTGTAATAAGTGCACTAGGCTCAGATTCCTCAAGGTTCTCTAATCGGGAGAGGTGATCCGCCACCATATTCTTAACTCCAGGTTTATCCTTAATCTCAATATCAAACTCCTGGAGTAGAATGATCCATTTGGTAAGGCGAGCTTTGGCATCCTTCTTTGCCATGAGGTACGGGATGGTGGTGTGATCTATAAAGATAGTCACTCTTGATCCTAGAATATATGATCTGTACTTATCCAAAGTAAAGACTACAGCTAGCATCTCCTTCTCAGTCACAGTGAAATTCTGCTGAGCGACATCCAAAGTCCGGCTAGTGTAGTGATCCATCCCTCCTCTGTCCAAGCACATCCCCTACGGCAAAATCAGAAGCATCTGTCATGATCTCAAATGGGAGAGACCAATCGGGTGGCTGAAGGACAGGAGCATCGACAACTAGATTCTTGAGAGTCTCGAAGGACGCAAGACACTTATCATCTACAATGAACTCAATGTCTTTCGTAAGCAAATCAGTGAGCAGTCGGGCAATACGACTGAAGTCCTGAATGAACCGTCGGTAGAAACCGACATGCCCCAGAAAAGACCACAATTGACGCAGATTGGACGGTGGATTGAGTTTTCTGATGATATCCACCTTGGTCGGATCATCCTCCATGCCCCTGTTGGAGATGATATGACCAAGGACCGTCCCTTGAGTCACCATGAAGTGACTCTTCTCCCAAGATAAGACAAGATTGACCTCTATGCAGCATTGAAGCACATGGTCTAGGCTGTCAAGACAAGCATCAAACCCATCACCATAGATCGAGAAGTCATCCATCAAGACCTCTAAATAGTCACCCACCATGTCTGAGAAGATGGACAACATGCACCTTTGGAATGTCGCCGGGGTGTTACACAAACCAAAGTCATCTGTCTGAAAGCATATGTCCCAAATGGACAGGTGAATGTCGTTTTGTCCTGGTCTTCGGCGTAATGGCCACTTGGTTATAACCGGAGTACCCATCAAGAAAACAGTAGTGACTCTTCCCAGCTAGCCTCTCAATAATATGATCAATGAATAACAGTGGGAAATGATCCTTCTTGGTGGCCTGATTCAATCGTCTGTAGTCCACACATACCCTCCAAGAAGTGGGTACTCGGGTAGCTATCTCCTCTCCAGACTTACTCACAACTGTAGTGATACCTGTCTTCTTGGGTACCACATGTAATGGACTAACCCACTTGGAGTCGGAGATGGGGTAGATAAATCGGCGCTCCACCATTTTGATATTTCCTTCATGACCACATCTCGAAGATTCAGGTTCAGCCGTCGCTGGAACTCAAGCGAGGGCTTAGCATCCTCTTCGAGGTAGATATGGTGGGAGCACATAGCCGGACTAATCCCTTGGAGATCAGTTATACTCCATCCTATCGCCTTGTGGTTTCTTTCAAAAACCTCTATCAAACGAGATTCTTGCTCTCTAGTCAAATCCGCTGAGATAATGATTGGGTGCATATCCGGTTCACCCGCAAGGAATCTATACTTCAGCAAATGCGGCAAGGGCTTCAATTTCGGGCGATTGGGAGCTGGCAAATTTGGCTTCTGATATGTCTGAGTGAAGTCTACCATATCTGCATGAGAGAACTCTCGCTGTACGTGAAAATCTGACGAAGGGAACCCTGTTGGAATATCTATAAACTGTGCTGGCTCGCTCTCCGTCCTAGCTGTCGGCTCAGAAGGAATCAGACATGGCAAATACTCATCAAAGTCATCCCAATAAATGTATGAATCCGAGGGATCTGAATCAGAAGAACATGAATAAAAATCTGCTTCACCACTCATCCCACAACTGTAAGCCTCTAATGTGTCCTCTGCTAGGGTTGCACTATCAAAGCTCTCGACTACCATAAGCTCTACGTACTCTGAAACTGTTGGCAATGCGAGGGTTCGTGCCACTGGATCTGCCCAAATGGCTTCAGCATCAGTCATCACAAAGTCACACTCCTGGTGGATGTCTCGCTCAGCCTCTGTCATCTGCTCTGTGTCACTGAACTGCTCTGAGCATGCTGAATCTCACGCTTTGGTCTCGTCGATCGTCTCTATTTGTATACTTTCACCCTCTACGCGAAAGCACATCTTCCCACTATCATGGTCGGATACCGCCTTGGAAGTGGCCAAGAATGGGCATCCAAGTATGATGGGGGTATCTGTCACCGACTCAGGGATCTCCATGTCCAATACAACAAAGTCCACGGGGAATTTCAGGACCTGAATGGTAACGATCACGTCTCTCAACAACCCCTTCGGCCTCTTAATAGACCTATCAACAAACTGAAGGACCGTCCTACTTTGATGGAGAGGGCCAAACTCGAATCGGTCAAGTAAGGTTACTGAAAGGAGGTTGATTGAAGAGCTGTTGCCTAATAGAGTACAATCGAACTGCTGCTCTTGAATCTTGCATCTGACATAGGGAGCTCCCGCATCGGGTCTCTTTGCTGGCAGTATGTTCTGAATGGCAAAGCATGTGATACGGGTAAGCACATGGATCTCTCCTCTTTGGTTCCTCCTCTTCCTGCATACGGTATTCTTCTCTCTCAAATTCTTCTGGAAAAGGGGGATGTGCTCTAGTGCCTCCTGTAGAGTCAGCTGAATCTGAAATCTATCAATCATCTGGTTGTTGAACTCTAATTGATGTGTCTTTTTTGGATTTTCTTTTTTATTCCCCTTCGCCAAGCAGAGTGCTTGAGGGAGGGGATGGTAGGGGCCTCCTCATATGGAGGGTTAGGAAGAGGTTCTTGTGCCTGTGAAGGAATGGAATCCATACAAAGATCATCATGCAACACATATGGACTTGAAGTAGATAAAGAAACCTTTCCTTTATTCATATTTTTGATCTTTTTCTTGTTACCACAACCCTGAGATATAAAAGGTGGCAACACAATATATGGAAGCACAACAGAAGTAGAAGTGGTGGCCTCAATACCACCTACGGCATTGGTCTTCGCGGCATCAGCACCGCTCTCTGGCTCAGCATCAAGTGAAATAGTGGCATCAACACCACCGCCTGTAACTGGAGTAACGACGGCCTCAGTACCGTCAACTGGATCTCTATCCTTAGTGGCATCAGCACCACCATCATCAACATCATCAGCGGCATCAGCACCGCTACTCTCCTCGCCTGGCACTCCAGGTTCCTCGTGTGATTGTCGCTCAGACGAGGCACCGCCGGCTGGCATCCTACCACTCCTAGTAGTCATAAAATCAGCATCACACATAAAAGAAGACATGTCATTCAAAGAGCCACTAGGAGCGGTATCCTCTGTAGATTGTACCTGCTTAGATTTCCTCTTCAAATTATTAGGATTAGGCTCGATCTGTGCTGGTATGGCGGCCTTGCCCTTGATGATATTCCTCATCTCCTGCCGAAACTCATCCATTTCCTGCTGGAAGGATGCCTGCTATTCAGAGAGCAAGCGAGCGAGGTCGTCAAGAGCTAGGTTCTCGAAGGCAGGTGCCGGAGAACCGGGAGTGTTCCCATGCTGGAAATGAGGTTGCTGCTGTGAATAGTGAGGGGGCTGGGAGTATGGCTGGTGAGGCTGTTGACGCTGCCTCCACTGTTGTCCCTGATAAAAGAGACGAGGACCCTACTGGTACTGCCGGTGTGAGTGATAGGGCTGCTGCTGCTGGCTGTTCTGAGTTCCCTAAGCGGGAGACTGTTGTTGGGATGAGGTGCCTCCGGTGGTCCAATGGAATCCGGGGTGATCGCAATGAATCCCGGCCCCGATCGTACCATATCCCATTGACTTCCATCAATGGCTCCTGCTCGACGGGTGGTGGAGGGAGAACTGCCAGTGGCTGATCCGGCTGATAGACCACCATCTGAGTGTTCTGAGATGGTGGCGACAATGGGTAGTGATGTTGCTGCTGGACTGGCTCTGCCTGGATGTGGTGAACCTGGCGGTATGTGGTAGAGGGTTGGGTGGAGCTGCTACTACTGGAATCAGCACGTGACCTGGGAGGCTGCTGAGTAGACATTTATACCTCTTGAATACATAGGATCTGGGTCTTCAAGTCACTCATGGTCTTCGTCAACTGGTCCATCTGTGCAAGACCTTGTCTCTGCTTCTTCTCAAGGATCTCGATGCGGTCCAACTTCTCGTTAATGATCCCCATGTTGATGGCGGCGGATTCAGCCTGAGCTGTTGCTGCTGACGGAGTGTGGGTACCGGCATCGATTCGTGTAATTCTCTGATATGAAACTGCTCGTGGTGGGATTTTCGGCTGCGTGTAGACCCAAGCTTGGGCCATTACTGTCGAGTTCTCTGCTATCCCTTCATAGATGGCCCAAACCTCATCTTCACCCTTAGAAAAATAGGACCCACCACAAGAGGCATCCACAAGCCCCTGCAGCTCCGGTATCAACCCACAAAAAGAAACTCTGAACAAGGTTGGGCTTTGATATCTTGTGATGTGGACATCGGTCAATGAGCTCTCTAAATCGATCCCAAGCCTCATAGAATTGCTCATTCGGGATCATAGTGAAGTTGCTGATCATAGCTCATGCTGCGTTGGTCCGTCTGAGTGGATAGTACTTGTTCAAGTATGCGATCCGGAGCTGTTCCCAAGATGTGACATACCTTCCTAGATGCTTCAGCCAATAGGCTGCTCTGTCAGCTAATGAGAACGGGAAGGCAATCATCTTTATAGTGTCCTCGTCCACCAGTCTGTCGTGGACAGTGCTACAAATCATCTCAAAGTTCTGCAGATGGAGATGAGGCTCCTCGGTGGATAGCCCATGAAACTTGGGCAACAACTGGATGGTTTGGGGGCTAAGCTCAAAGTTCCCGACAATGGGAGGAAGCTGGATCCATCAGTGAGTGAGTGTTGCAGCAGGGTTGTGCAACTGTCTCATGGTCCTCGGTGGTGGCACCTCATGTTGAGGGTCTACTCCTCCTCCGCCTCCTCCTTATGGTATATCTCCACCGCCCTCGGGTCTGTCTCCTCTGTCCTCTCGCATATGTGCCAGCTCCCTCATGTTTTCACCCATGAAGGCTCCCTGATCTCTGATCTGTCTCTGCATGGTCTCTAGGGAAGCTAACAGTGAATTGTTGATGGCAGTCTGATCATACACGTACGAAGGTTGTCCCTGCTCATATGGACGTCCCTCATTGCTGGCCATATCTTGGGTCTCTGCGAAGGCAAAAGTACCTATCTCAGGTGTCGTCAAATTTCCAGAAATCTATGCTTCACTAAACTCTGACACCACAGGACTGACAGAAGAAGAAGGGTGGTCAAGGGGGAACAAGGGGGATGTAAACTCAGGCTCGAAGAGTGGTTCTAAACTCCCCGAAGCTGACCTAGATGAATAGGAAGGAGTGCTCGATAGCAGTGCCGTTAGACGTGGCCTAAGGGATCTCCTTCCCATCATCGTAATCTAGAGAAAAAGGGCGGATGAGATCTGGAATGCAAACAAGATGAGAAAACAAACCCCGGTTCACCTACACAACACTTGAGCTGATGACCGTAAAGGCTCGGTCGATTATCTTTTCAATTTTATTTAGGTGATCAATCAATCTATCAGACAGATTAAGCGAGCTGGTAGGAACCTGATGCTCCTAGGAGACTGTCCCACTCTAAAGCTAGATCTTTCCCAGCCAGTATGAATTGCGGACCGTTTACTGGCTACCCGATCAATTCACTCTACAAAGGACGTCATGGTCCCCTTTACCGGTTACCGAAGAGGTCCTCACTGGAGAACGACTAACCCCAGAACAGTAGTCTGAGAGGAGTTTAGGGATGACTCTATCCTAGTGTGCGGGTCACTCTCTCGCTGCAGATAAATCAACCAATGAGGGGGTTACTCTCCCCAAGACAATTTTTTTTGATGAGGTGAGTTTTAAGGTCTAGTTTGCATTACCAATCCCAATTTTTTTGTTATCATTTTTTTGTATTTTTCTAAAGAAAAACAACGCCTAACGAATTTTCCAATTTCCTTGGTTATTTTGATTCCAATAAAATGGGGGAGAAGTCGGAAAAGTCGATGCGCGATCAAACACAATGACGCATGCAAAGTTAGAAATGCGTACCTTGCTCCAGCACTCTACATGCAGGGTGATCTGCGCATAAATTTAAAGACAGGAAAATAAACTACATATATGATGCATGAGGAAACTGACCCTAGATGAGCAATTTTTATTAATCGTGAAGCACAAGTAGCTATCAACTAGGAAGAGAAACCGGAGTCCGGTCTAGGAGGCCGATCGATGTCCACCACAGTGGACCCTGCCAGCGCTGTATACGACCTCTCTTGGCACGTGGTCTCTAATCCAAGTCAAATAGCTTTTTAGCTACTTGTGTCTTCTTTCCGAGCTACCTTCTGCTTCGGACACCCTCTTTGTTGGAAGACCGGGCAGTAGTGACCACTTTACGTGGGTTGGGGCTAAGCTTTCTACCAAGAACATCTACAATCACCTTTGTAACCTTACGGCGATGCTGAGCACGGAAATGGACCAGGATTTGCGCCTCATATGGGCCGCTAAGATTCCGGTGTGGGTCAAAATTTTCCTGTGGTGCCTTCGGAGGAACCGGATCTGTGACAAGATGAGAAGGGCCTGCATCTTTGGCTCTCAAGATATAATTTGTGATAGATGCCATGAGAATCACGAGGATGCCGAGCACATCTTCTTCTCTTGCCGATATTCTGCGGAGATTTGGCAGGCCATGAATCTGACTTGGTTGCAGCACGAGAACACACTGCTATTTTGGCAGTCCATCAGGAGGGTCGGATTAGGCTCCACAGACGATATCTCTATAGTGTTTGCTGCGATATGGGTGATTTGGCAAGGGAGAAATGAATGTATCTTTAAGAGCATTAGATTCTATCCCGAAAATGTTTTGATTCACTGTAACGCCCTTTACAATTCCTGGGCCTCGAGCTAACTTGTACTACCCCTAATCAATATATAGCGGTAGCTCCCACCTTGGGAGTTCACCCAACTTATCTTTCAAAAAAAATCAATCACAAAAATCCGATCTATACGTTGTTGCTCCCTGGCAACGGTGCCATTTGATTAACCAAAAAGTCGTGCGGTCTAAAGTAGTCCACACAAGGTGGGACCACGATGTCGCTGAGGCGACCGCTCGAAATCCGCATTAAGTCAATAATTAACCCACAACAGATAAATCAAGCAATGAAAGTAAGTGTGCGGAGTTAAAATTTAATATAACTCTACCATGAATGTGTATAGTGTGCGAGCATGTAGAGGTCGAACACAAGGAACAAGCAGGACAGATCGGGTGAAATCAATGCAGAAAATGTGGATGTGATGTATTTGTCTATCTATGATATTTTTATATGTTTTAATTTTAAATATTTTTATTTTATTTTTTTATAATATTATAATTTGATTTTTAATTTTCTGATTTTGTATTTTCTTTTTATATTTATATTTTTTATATTTTCTTTTTCTTTGAAAAAATAGTATAATAAAGAAAAGAGAGATATAGTATATATAGGTAAAAATAGGCAAAATGCAGGGAATAAGATATTTTTGGGCCTTTTATATTTTTCTGATGTTTTTATGTTTTTTCTAGATTTTTCCTAATTTTTTGGTATTTTTAAAGTCAAAAATACTGAAAACAGTGAACAAAATAAAAGGCTGAAACTAAAATAGAGAAATAAAATATCAAATAGAAGTCAAAATCCTCCAATTGATTTTAAAATAAAGGGAATATAATAGAGAAAGTTAGGGAATAGAAATTACCTTTTTAGGAATTTTTAGTATTTTTATGTAGATTTTATGGGTTTTTCTATTTTTGGGTTTTTATTTTGTATTTTTTATGAATTTTGGTCTGAAGTTAAAACACAAGAAACAAACAAAATATATTTTTTTTGGATTTTTTCAAAGGGTTTTTATATTTTTTAGGTATTTTCTAATGCAAACAGTGAAGAAAATGCATGTTTTTGAATTTTTATAAATATTAAAATGTAACAAAAATGCAAAAAAAATGACATGATAGAGAAATAAAACAGGAAGCTATGTATTTTTTAGGGATTTTTTAGAATTTTATAGATGTAGGAAATAAATGCAAGAAACAAAAAGAAAATTCAGCCTAGCAGGGGTATTTCTGTAAATACTCAAACGTCTAGGGGGAAATTTGCAATTTTTCCACATAAGATATACTATAATAAAAATATTTCTGGACTAAATATATTATTTTCAAGACCCGCAGAGTTTTCCTGCAAAATCACCAAGGTCACGCGTACAGGACACGTAACCTGGCAAGGACCTTTATGTAATTTCTAGAAGCCTAGCGGTCTAATCACAATATATCCACAAAGATATAATTGAAATAAACATTTCCTGTACTGTTTCAAAATATAAAAAGGCCGGGGGTCCTTGGTGCAAAATGTCCAACCTCACGTGCACAGGTCACGTGGTCAGGGACCAATGTGCAAATATGAAAACTACGGGGATGATTTTGCAAAATTTACAGAAAATTATAAACCGCAAATGAAAGTTTAAGGTGGGATCGGTTGTGACTAGGGGGTCCAGGTACCTCTGTCTAGACAAAAGACTAGGGGGTCCAGGTACCTCTGTCTAGACAAAATTCGACTCTAATTGGAGTCTTTGAGCGCCTGGTACCTGCAAGTAAACTCAAGACAAGAAAAGGGACGGATTCCGGTGCTCATGGGGTGGAAATGGGCGGCGATGGGTGAACTAGGAGCTCGCCGGAGCCATCTCCGGCGAGGTAGTGGGATCGGTTGCGAAGATGGATCACAGGCGAAAAGAACGGCACTACTCCACTCCTAAGCAGATGGCGAACATAAAAGTGCAAGAAAAATGGAGAAAAATAAACCTCAAAGGT
Source organism: Ottelia alismoides (assembly GCA_037367405.1). NCBI lineage: Eukaryota > Viridiplantae > Streptophyta > Magnoliopsida > Alismatales > Hydrocharitaceae > Ottelia > Ottelia alismoides. Next base: position 349,071 of record JAZKJV010005618.1, read on the forward strand.
GAAGAACACCTGAGGAAGGACCTCGACGGCGAAGCTTCGCTGGAGGTGATGGAGACCGCCACAGACGATGCCAAGGCTTGCCAACCGTGGGTGAAGACTCCCCTGTCACCGGAGATACAATAGAGCACGAGAGGCGAGGCGTTGCTAGGTCAAATGGGGTTTGAATTTTCAAATGGAGGAGGAGGGTGTATATGAAGGGTTGACGAAGTGGGTGAGAAGATCGAGGCGCTTGGAGCGATGCAGCGATTCAACGCCCAAGGAAAGATAAGGACGTGAATCATCGATCTACGAGGAACAAAAGTCATCAAGGATGTGTGGCAAAAAGATGAAAGGTTGCGCCTCAACAAATCAGCGAAGTTGGCCAAATACCAACGTTGTGACAAAGGAACAAGGGGCGGGTCTGAGATTTGACCCGCGGTCAACCCTCGGACCCTCATGGTTGGTCTACGTGGACCAACTAGGAAAAACCCTAAAAAGGATCTGTTAATTCATTTTAAAATAGTAAATGAATTTATTAATTTTTGGTTATTAAATAAAAATGTTTATAATTTTGTAAGTTATTTTATTATGATTTTTATTTATTTTTTTGAGGTTTAAAATTACAAGTTACCTTTTATGGTCTATATAGGTTTACATATCTATATATTTTAATATTTTATTTTTATTTTTATATATTTAATTTTATTATTTTTGTTTATTATTTTTTAAATTTATAAATTATTTTTATACACTTAAATATATTTTTATTTTATTTTCCTGAAGTATTTTATAATAAATAACTAGAAGTGTTAATTATATAGGTATATTTACAGGTATTATACCTATGTATTTTATACAAGTATATTAATTTTATGTTTTCTTGATATTTTTATTCTACTTTTAATATGCACATATATTATAAATAATATTTACAAAATTATAGAAATATTAATTTATAAAAATACTGAACAATAAATAAAATGAATATTTTAATCTATACAAGTATACAATAGGGGTCCAAAACCTAACTTTCAAACCATAGCTCCGCAAAATGTGAAACCACCTTCATTAAATAGCTTATTGATAATTATATACAATTAAAGGTGATTTCGATATGTTTTGAGTTTTTATTTGAGAGATACAGGTCTGGTAAGTTGGGATTCTAGAATCTTATTCAGATCATAATTTTCTACCTGTACATTATTTTTGTGTGAAACCAATTTTGTATTTTTATTTATTTAAGTATCTATAACTTTCATATGCAAAGTTTCTTTATTAGAAGTATAAAAAGTGGAACTAAAAATATGTCCCAAAATGAATAAGAATGAATTAAATTAAAGGGATTTTTTATTGGTTTTTGGCCCTTATCTCCCCCTACTTTATTCCTTATCGACCTATTCATCTAGATGCCCAGGTCTCGGGGTTTTGGATCATAAAATATTTCCAATATTTTATTCTTTTTCTTTTCTTTTCTTTATTCTTTTATTTTGACTTTAAAAACCGTATTTTATACAATATTTACACACACATGCATGAATACTAAAATGCAGGAATTAAGGGTATTTACATGCATTTGCCAGGGTTTTTGAGACCAAAATGATAGAATAAAGATGATGAAATGTGGATTCATCAACCACCCTCTCCATCACCTACACCTCCATCTCTTCCCCACAAATAACCAGCCTCCAGCCAACTTCCACCCCATCCGCCATAGCAAGAGGAACCTTAGAGCTCTAATCTACCCATTGGTGACAGCAATTGAGTGCGAGATAGAGCGAAGACGGTGTCCACCTCCGGCGAGATCCACGGCGTTTCTTCACCGCGTAGCAGCTCCTCCAGCAATCTGCTTGAGCTCGGGCCCGCTATTGACTCTCGAGCGACGACCGGAGCCACTTCAACGAGCCTCCAACCCCAGGTAGCTTCAGCCATTTCCTCTCCGGTCTTCTTCTTTGTTGCCTTTGCCTTTCTCTCCTTTTTCCTGCCTTCTTCGATCGACTGAACCTCTCATTGACCATCCATTGAGCTCTGTTGTGGAGCTCCCATCTTCGCGGTACCATCCAATCACCCTCATGACACTTCGATCCCTCTCCGACCACAGCTCCGCCTTCACAGTGGAGAAAGACCACCGGTCACCTTTCCCTCTGTCCTTAGGCCTCACTCGCACATGCACGCACTCCCACGAGCACGAGCTCCCATTTTTCTGGCATGATCTAACCTTGCAGGCACGTTATCTTCACTGATCGGACGTCTCGCCGGAGCTCCTTCGAGCTTCATCACCGCTAGCCTCCAGACCGCCTCCGCCTCCATCAGACATCTGGGTGGCTTCTTGATGCCTTTACGATCGATCCGAGCTAATCAGGAGCCACCAGCAAGCTTCAACGGCCATGGAGGATGGTGGCGGAGCTAGACCCCCTTCGTCGGAGCCCCGCCAAGTCTGTCGCTGGAGGCGGCGAACCTGAGGAGCAAGACAAGCAGCTACCGTCCGATCCCCTTGATCAGACGGTTCCGATCCAAGCCACATCACCCTGTGCCCGTATCCGTTGAATCATCTTCATCTAACGGATCCCATCACGCCACGTCGCCCCTCGCCAGCAGCTCCAGCATCCGTTGGATTCATCACGATCCAACGGCCAGCGCCACGCCACATCGCCCCCTTCTGAAGCCATCACCGCCGTTGGATCAACATTAACAGACGGATCCTAGGCGCGCCACTTCTCCATCCCCCGCAGCCGTTGGATCTCTCCAGATCTAACGGTCCTGCACGCGCCACGTACACACTCTGAGCCTCTTCCCTGATCCTAGGCTCTGAGCAACCAAAGCAGCACTCGAAGTGCGGCCGAACCTCGAGAGCTTCCAAGCCTCTGTCCGAGCCTCCGAAGTCTCCCGAGCCTAGTACCTCACGTGTCTCTCACGTGAGGGATGGGTAAATTTCACAAAGGTCCCTGCAACTTTCCAGTATTGCAAATTAGTCCCTGTCAGGCGCGTCACGTGAGGAATACGTGGTCCCGTGGAAATTTCGCATCTATACCCCCAGCATTATAGGTATTTGCACTTTAGTCTATGTATGCATGTTTTATTTTAAGCAATTTTAATTCCTATTTTGCATTTTGGTCCATGTGTTTGCACGCACATTTAGGTATCCATTTATCATCATTTTTAAATTCCAAAAATTGCATGTTGTAGTAGAGCTTGTGCTTTACCTTTTGTGACACGTGTCATATTTTTGTGAGCTTCATATAATTTAATTTTATTTTCTTTGTGGAAATTGACATAATTTGCCTACTGTGTGCTTTAAATTCATTATTAAATTATTTATTGCTCTAAAAATCACCATAAAATCACAGTAGGTTTAATTTAAGTTGTTTGAGTCTGTGCCCAAAAATCATAGCAGTTGTACGCATCACGAGGCCTGAATAAATCAAACAGTATTTTTCCTAATTAATTTTTAATAGGTCAAGTTTACATCAATTTTTAGGTTTATCAATTTTCCTGGATTCAACTCACATAGACCTATCTAGTATAATTTTTATATCTAAAAATAATATGCCTTGGTATTTATTAAAATTAATTTTGCAAAAACTACCCTGCATCCATATTTAATTCATTCAGAGTCTAAAAATTCCAAAAACTTGTAGTAGCTTAGTTTCATCGCATATCATCTTGTAACCAAGTTTCATTAACTTTGGACTTCATTTGACTATCTTTTGAGATTTAACTTAAAATTTGGCTTGAAATTGCATTGTACTTCCCTTAATTACATTAAAAGATTCATAAAAAGACCAAAAATATTCTTCTGAAAGTCTGAAAACAAAATTAACTTAAAATTCACCTAAGGAGACAACTGCCTCCCTGAGTTCGACCTTGGGCTTGACCAAGTAATATAAATATGCCGCTTGGATTTAATTATACATTGGTGTTTTTGACGAAATCTCGATTACCCGACTACAATGAACGACAAATCTAATTTGATCATTAATCTAGTTGAATTAATAAGGGTAATTGAGACGATGTCAAAATGGCGTTGTTGCCGGGGAGGCACGGCTTAGGTTAATTTTTAGGAAATTTTGATTTTTGATTTCCCACCACCCGGTAGTCTGATTTCCAGCTTTTCTTGTGAAAATTTTTCTATCATTTTTATTTGCTTATTTTGTATTGTACTTTATCTGACCTCCATTTATTTTTGTGCGAGGAATATGAGGAGTCGAAGGCGCTTCGCCAAGCGAGCCAAGGACCTACATTAAAATAATTTGAGAGTTAGTGAGATGACATGTAATTTTTCTTTTCTTTATTTTGCATTTTTCCAGTGGTTCCCGTTTGGGTTCTCGCACGTGTAAGTATAGTAAAAACATGTCCCAAGTGTGCTGTGTGGATTGCTTTGTGTAGAATAGGACCTACACTTGCGGCTCTTAGAGCTACTTTAGGATCTGTTTGTGCTCGTAAAATTCTAGGACCACACTTCACACTTAAAAGATGCACTTATACCGCAGATCTTAGCCAAATTCATTCTGTTCTTCACTCGCTAATAGAACTGCCTGTCTAGGAGCGGCTTTTATCGCTTGCATTTCATGTAGTTTAAAAATTTTCAATTCTATTTTACATCCTGCATAAAAGAAAAAGGATCAATGTAAGTCTTCTCTACTTGGCATTCATCATTGTTTTCTCGTGCATCAGCTTTTCTCAACTCCTTCCCCTTGGTTTTTTAAACTTAGGTCTAAAGGAAATTAGGACTGGATGATAGGCGGGCTTTGTGGTTGGACTAATCAAGTGATCACGTAACTTAAAACCGGGACTGCTAAACAAAATTGACCAAAAAATCAATAAAATCAGAAATTCTATTTGCAGGAGATTTACCCTGACCTTATTTTCAGGCTGAGTGAGGGTACTAGAGTGTGTGTGCACACCCTAAGGCAGAGCCAAAAATCCCCACCTTCCATATCGTGTACCCCGATCCGAGCAAATATCATAGGCTGAACTACAGGTTCAACTGACCAGTGCCAAGTAGCCTATGCCTACTCCGGTAGGTAGATAGGGGCGAAACTACGGTGCACCACGACAAGTTGCTAGTAGCCTCTGCCTGCTCTGGCAGGTAGATGGGGGCGAAGTTACAACCTTGTCAGCCTCCACCTACTCTATAGGTAGATAGGGGCAGGTACTTGAACTTTTGGCTGATGATAGGAGCGGAGAAAGGAAGGGAATTGGTATCTTAGGTGACAGGTTAAACAGGGGAGATGTATCCGACTTTGAGCCGACTCCCCTATAGGCCGCGTAACCTTTGCTACATGTCTGAAAATTCACACTTAAAATCAACCAGACTAATCAGACTCGGTTTTGGGTCCTTCACCGTGTTGAGTGTGAAAATAGGGTTTGGATTCACTTGCTTGCTTCAGGTAGGAGTAAAATCTTATCTTACACTTATACTCCCGACTCTTTTTCTCGCCATCCAAGATGTCTGACTGGGGGGATATATATTCACGATTCACAAATCTTTCCTTAAGCCCCTCACAAAGTTCATCTTCATCGGCCCAAGCGCAACTTGGGCCAACCCGAGCTCATGACCCTCTTGAGTTCGGGATCCATCACTCCCATGGTGGTTACCCTCAAACCAACCCTTTTCTCTCCTCTGATCTCATCAAGGAAGACCATCGCCTCGGTGAGAATGTCTTCAGTGATATGTCCTCTAACCTAGACCATCTTCTTTACCTAGGAGAAGAGGACAAAATGCCAAAGAAAAACCCAGACGACGAGGAACATAGAGATGACCCCATGCACCATGTCCTAGCCCGATTAGCTAGAGCCAAGCAGCTGAATGCCGAACTTATTGCTAGGATGGGACAAGTGATCGAGGCAGAGGGAATTGACCAACCCTTGGTAGATGCCTACAACCCAGCAGAAAATGAGATGCATAGCTGGCTAGTACATGTGGTTCCCCCTGAAGCGTTCGAACTGAAGCCCCACTTTCTGAGTCTGCTACCGAAGTTCAATGGAAACGCCAAAGAAGAACCTTATTCTTTCCTGAGAGACTTCGAGCTGGTTTGCAACAACCTTAGTCACCCTAGGGTTGGGCAAGACTACATTGGGCTGAAGGCTACCCCGTTTTCCTTAGGTGTTAAGGCTGCTCATTGGTTGAAAAATCTCAGGGAAAGATGTATGACATAGATGCAGTTTAAGGACCTATTCTTGAAGAGGTTCTACCCGCTCAGTAGGACTATCCAGATGAGAACCAAGATCGTGAATTTTTCCCAGGGACCTGATGAACCATTCCATGAAGCCTAGGATAGATTCAATGACTTAACGCAGAAATGCCCTTGCCATGGCATTACAAAAATGATCTTAGTATAGACCTTGTTCGGTGGCATGACCCTAGAGATGCAGGGGTTAGTGAGTGCCGCCTGTGGAGGAAGCTATCTGAACAAGAACGAAGATGCCGTATGGAAAATTCTGGAGCACATGGCGGAAACATGCAGATATTAGGCCATCAGGGCCTATCAGTTGTCTCCCTCAAGCCTATCCAACAAGACTACTAGGAGGACTATAGCGGATCTGACGGATGACCTCATCCCCAACATGGGATTAATAGCTGACAAGTTTACCATGGTCAAGCAGATTTACAAGAGGGTCACCGACCTTAAGGCACTTTCACGATTGCCGAAACAAGTGGAGGAATTAACTGAGAAGGTAGCCATGATACGGCTACCTGCCCCTTCAGCACCACATGTGCCTGTACATCGAGTCCATATTGTATAGGAGCAGGTACAGGGGCCTCAGGGTAGCTGGGTAGAGGAGCAACAATATACCCAGCAGGAGCATCACACACCCCCACAAGTGGAGACAGGATACGAGTAACCTCCGCAGGTGTTCGAGATCAACGGGTTGTGGTACAACCATGACCCCGTCGACAGACAGTCGGGGATAGGGAACGGTCAGCCACATCGACTTTCCCTAGCACAACAGGAAACCAGCTCCGTCCCCGCACCGCGCTTCGTACAGTCCCAGCCCGGACAAAGGTACCAGCCTCAACAGCACCAGCAGCAGCGTACGTTCCACTCGGGCCAGCAGGACCCTCCACCACCTTCCCATCAGTAGCAGTACCGGCATGGCCAGCAGGGCCAATTTAGACACCCGTCCCCTAGTCAGAAACAACAAGCCCCGTCTGCAAGAGAATTGGAGTCCCTCACCTTGGCGATCCAGACCCTGACTGATAGGGTCCAGCAGATGCAAAATGATTATATGGATATCCGGACTGATCTGAATCGCGTTTCACGCACCCAGGATCAGCAAATGACGCCAAAGACCCCAATTCCCACCCAGGTTCAAGCCAACCCAAATAGCCTGAATCAGGGTCAGAGCCGACCAAGAGATCATGTATACTATTCAGATAACTCTCTATCTGAACATGAGATCCTTTCGTACGATAATTTTAATCATATGTCCCTCAGGAGCGGAAGGACCGTGATCGTACCTAATGAGGCACAGGCACCGAAGGAAGACGCCGCCAAGCTTCTACCTGAGGAGAACTTGGAGGCAGAGGAGCAGCACCACCATCACCACTGGCAGAAGAATAGGACTTTCAAGCCCTCAAAGAAGAAGGAGAATATCACCAACAATGAGTAGGACAAAACTGATGAGGAGCTGCACCTCCGTCTGAGGAGGATGTCCCAACAGTCGCAGAAGATGCATCACCGGTTTCGCAATAGAAATTTCCTTTTAGTTAGAGTCAGAGTCAGTATCATGTCAGAGTCCTATAAATAACTCAGTTTCTCATTTCAATGAAGATCTTTCAGTTTTGAAATCTGAGTTAGCACCACTAATCCCTTTCCCCCGAGCTCTTAAGGGTGGAAAGAAGAAAACTAAAAAAAATACAAAAAGATGACCCAGAGATTGCAGAACTCTACAATAAATATATCAAGGTCACAATCCCTTTTGATAAGTATGTGGACATGACACATGCATTGCAGAAGTACCTTAAGGTGAGATGCACACCTACTAGGGTCAGCAGGAAGATCAAAAGCCATGTTGAGAAGCACGTTGGTCAGCAGCCACTACTTGCACAATAAAGAATGTGTTTCCAAGGAAACTAAGGTACATGGGTGCCCATTATGTGGCGAGTCATGTTGTTAACACTGCATTTGCATACACTCTCCTTGGCAACGGATCCTCAATTAACTTGATGCCTACAACCCTCTATGAGCGGCTTAATCTCGGACCTCCTAGGAAATCCAGAGCACTACTACAATTTGCAGATAAATCAACCAAGAGATCCTAGGGAGAATTGAGGAGCGTTACCATAAAGTCAAAAGGCAGGAGTACATGGTGGACTTTACAGTACTTGATATGGAGACCCCTCGAAATTGGAGAGATTCCCAGAATATATTAGGAAGGCCCTTACTCAGAACAGCAGGGTCCTTATTTGATTACAAGATCGAGAAGATCCAGTTCCAAACTCCAGGCGGAGATGAGGAACTTGAGATGAAGCAGACCAGGTGGCAGAGGCCAAATTCAGAATCCAGCATCGAGTACTCTTCGTCCGAAGCAGATTGTATTTATGTAGACACCGTTGGGCCATGGAGACAGAACCCAGCTAGCACCGATGAGTCCCTCTACTCCGGAGAAGATCTTGTGCATGAGTCAGTTTGCGAGATCCTTAGGAACGAGTACAACATAGAAAGCGCATACCCCTACATCTTCGATGACGTAGAGGCCCAGCTAGGCCTGTCAGTCCTTCCCTCTTTAGGACAATCAGAAGATGATGATGACGAGTCGGATGTGGCTTTTGCCAATTTCTTGGATACTTTTGATGATCCGACTCCAGAGTTGAATGAGTTGGTGGTAGTAACTTCACAGGTAGATCCAACCACTACCATCACGGAGCCAGATTCGATTGAGCCAGACTTCCTTGATGATCACACCTTACCTGAGCTCAAACCTTTACCCACAACACTTAAGTACGCCTTCCTTGCAGGACAAGAGAAAAAGTGTCCGATCATCATCAGTTTGCGATTGACCGAGAAGTAGGAATCTCGCTTGCTAGAGATCCTAGAGAAAAACCGCAAGGCGATAGGCTGGAGCATCTCCGATCTCTATAGGATAAATCCCTCTCTATATTCGAACCATATCTACTTAGAGAATGAGGCTAAACCCTCTTGTGAATTCCAACGTAGGTTGAATCCAAATTTACGAGAGGCCGTGAAGAAGGAGATAGAGAAATGGTGGGATGCAGATTTTATTTATCCCATCTCTGATTCCAAATGGGTGGCTGATGAATCCACATTTCATCATCTTTATTCTATCATTTGGCCTCAAAAACCCTGGCAAATGCATGTAAATACCCTTAATTCCAGCATCTTAGCATTTATACATGTGCATGTGAATAGTGTATAAAATAGAGTTTTTAAAGCCAAAATTATAGAATAAATAAAAGAAAATAAAAAGAATAAAATATTGTAAATATTTTATGACCCGAAACCCCGAGACCTTGGCATCTCGATGAATAGGTCGACAAGGAATAAAGTAGGGGGAGATAAGGGCTAGAATTCAATAAAAATACCTTTTATTTAACCCATTCTTTATTCATTTTGCGACCTATTTTTGCTTCCACTTTTTATACCTCAAATAAAGAAACTTTATACATGAAATTGTAGATAATTAAATATAGAAAAATACAAAATTGATTTTACACAAAAATAATGTACAGATAAAAAATTATGATCTGAATAAAAATCCAGAATCCTAACTTCCCAGACCTGTATCTCCCTAATAAAAGCTCGAAATGCATCAAAATCACCTTTAATTGTATATAATTTGAAATAAGCTATTTAATGAAGGCAGTTTTGTATTTTGCGAAGCTACGGTTTGAAAGTTGAGTTTTGGACCCCTATTGTATACTTGTACAAATTAAAATATTCAATTTATTTATTATTCTTTATTTTTATAATTTTATATTTTTATAATTTTGTAAATATTATTTATAATTTACATGTAAATTAAAATCAGAATAAAAATAGAAAAGAAACACAAAATAAAATACTTGTATATAATATACATAGGTATAATACCTGTATATATACCTATATAATTCATACTTTTATTTTAATAAGTGTACAAACTACTTCAAAAAAAACAAAAATATATTTAAGTGTATAGAAATATGTTATAAATTTATAAAATAATAAACAAAAATAAATAAATTAAATACACAAAATAAAAATAAAGTATTAAAATACATAGATATACATACCTATATAGGTCATAAAAGGTAACTTGTATTTTTATACCTCATAAAAATAATTAAAAAAACATATTAAAATACCTTAGAAAATAACGAATATTTTTTATTTTATAACCTAAATTCAATAACTTCATTTACTAATTTTAATTGAATTTATAAAATATTTTCCAGGGATTTTTCCTAGTTGGTCCACGTGGACCAACTAGGAGACAGTCCACGTTAACCGCGGTCAACTGGCTGTCCTCCCTCCTCTGCCCCTTGTCAGACCTCGTTTCAACCCCTTCTTCTCGATTTTTTCGAGGTCAAACCTTGCATTCTTTCATGTCGACTCCTTCACGACTTTTGTCCCTCGATTATTGGTCTTTCACACCCCCATCTCTCCTAGGGCCAAGGGTCGACGATTCGAGCCATCTCTCTCGATCTTTGGAGCGCTTGAGCCGCCCGTTAACACCTACTTAATCGGCCCTCCAACTTTCGAGCCAAGTTTGAACACCTCTTGCACAAGCTCCGCTCCCCTTTTCGTGCCCAATCGACAGAGGAAGGTGACAGCTTCCTTCGCCGAGCTTCGGGCAGGTCGAGCGAGCATCGAGGCGGCTCCAATCACCTCTGCCTTTCGCCGACGTCGAGGTATTTCCCTCTGGTTCCGACCATCAAGGCAGCCACCTTCTTCCCCCTTTTCTTTCGCATTTTATTCCCGGTATCATTAGGATCATATCCCCCCAATCACCTTTGAGTTTCATCCATCGAATCGCCTTAACATTCACCCTCGCTGGAGTTCGCTCCGGCCACCATTGTGCGCCACCGCTTTTCGCATCATTTCCACCTCCGCGGGGTCCAGGCATTTTGCCCTGGACCCTCTCACCCCTTTTTGCAGGTCAAATAGCTTTGAATCGAGCCTGGGGCTCGTTTTGCCTTTCGTCAGAGTTCCGCGAAGCCCGTCATCTCCGCCACCACCGTGCGAGAGCCTCGGCCGTCGCCGAGGTCTTTTGGAGACACCAGGAGGAAGAGGAAGACCACAGGAGTCGCCCGGCCGATTTTGGAGCCCAGAGACCACCAGAGCTCGAGCTCGGGGAATCTCGCCTCGCCGGCGTTGCTTCCTTGTTCTTGCTCCGCCCCCCAGTACCGTCAGATCTTGGTCGTAGCTCCAGGTGCACAGCTACCGTTGGATCTCCCAGCAGCCCAGCTGTCCGATCCACCCGTGGAGATCTAATCGTTGCCATCCATCCGTGAACCGTCATCGGTCGTTCTTCACGCGACACGTGTCAAGTGGAATCTCTACCGCCGTCGGATCGCATCTCTTTGGGTATTTTGCATCTTCCACCCTGAGAGATTTTGTGTTTATTATTTAGTCCATAAAACTTCATCTGTAGTTTGAATATTTCTGTAATATATGCATCTAGGCCCCCAAACTTTATTTATTTGCATATAGGTCATATCCATGTCACCTCACGTGACCCATGCGTGTGAGGGGGTGGTGATTTTACACAGGACCCCGTGCGGGTTTATTTATTTTGGTTCAGTCCAGGAATTATTTTGTAACGTATAATATTTTTGGAGAATTTTGCATGTAAGCCCCTGGGATTTTTGTATATTGCATTTAGGTCCTTGCCAGGCGCGTGTCAGTCACGTGCGGGGTTGGAAAAATTGCAGGCGTGACCTAGCGGGTTTTGATATTTGTATTTGGTCTTGGAAATATATTTATTAGTTATAATTTTTGTGAAAAAATTGCACGTTGGCCCCTGGATGTTTGGATATTTACATATATTCCCTTGTAGTAATGTAATTTCTCTTTGTTGATTCTATTTATTTCATGCATCCATAAATTTCTAAAAATCACCAAAAAATCAAGTTAAGCTCCTGTTTGATTGCTCTTTCTCGCCATTTTTTTTGCATATTTGTTGCATTTTCATAATTATAAAAATTCAAAAACATTCATTATCAGTACTGTTTGCACTAGAAAATACCAAAAAATAGTAAAACCCCTTTAAAAATTCCAAAAAATATCTTTTGTGTATTTCAGTGTCTTTTAACTTATATCCAAAAATCACTAAAAAATCAAAGAAAAACCCTACAAATTAGAAAAATCTAAAAATCTTCATAAAAATCTTAAAATTTCTAGAAAATCCTAAAAATCTAATTTTTGTCTATGAATTTTCCTTGTTTTATTACCTTTAGTTTAAAATTAATTTGGAATTTTTTTGTTACTGTTTGATATTTTATTTCTCCATTTATGTCCCGGCCTTTTATTTTCTACACTATTTTCAGTATTTTTTATTTTAAAAATACCAAAAAATAGGAAAAAAACTATAAAAATCACAAAAACATTATAAAATTATAAAAAGACCAAAAATTCTTTATTTCCTGAATTTTGGTTTTTTTACCTATTTTTATAAATACTTTATTCCTCTTCTTTCTTATTTTGTATATATTCTATTTATAGAAAAAGAAAATATAAAATATATAAAATACAAAAAGAAAATACAAAATCAAAAATTAAAAATCAAAATACATAAATATAAAATTAAAAATAAAAAATATATAAAAATTTAAAAACCCACAAAATTTGCATGTTTGTAGGCATTTGATCACTTCACATTTTTGTGCATTTTTGCCTTGATCTATCTTGCTTGCTCCCTGAGTTCGACACTCTACACATACTTGCACACTATACACTCTTATTGTAGAGTTATAATAAATTTTGACTCCACATTTGCTTTTCATTGTTTGATTGTTATTGTGGGTTGATTGTTGACTTAATGGGGAATTACCGAGGGTCACCGCAGCAACTTTTGTCTCTGCCTTGTGTGAGACATTTAGGCCCCTCATATATCTTGGTTAATCATTGGAACCAATCCATGTTGTCCTAAAAAAGTCGGGAATTCAGATGACCACCAATGAGGACGGAGAGGAGATCGTGATGCGACTACCCACGTCGTGGCGTGTCTGTTTGGATTACAGATGCCTAAATGCCGCGACGAAGAAGGATCATTTTCCCCTATCGTTCATTGATCAGATATTAGAGAGATTAGCGGGGAAAGAATCCTTCTGCTTTTTAGATGGGTTCTCAGCGTACAATCAAGTAGACATTGCTCTTGAGGACCAGGAGAAACCACGTTCACATGCCCCTTTAGTACCTATGCTTTCAGGCGCATGCCTTTTGGGTTATGCAATGCCCCTAGTACATTTCAAAGGTGCATGATTGATGTATTTGCCAAAATGGTCGACGAGTTCCTAGAAGTCTTCATGGATGACTTCTCGATCCACGGTGATTCCTTTTATTCCAATCTTAGGAATCTAGATCGAGTCCTCAAAAGATGTTATGAGGTCAATTTCGTGCTCTCCGGAGAGAAAAGTCACTTCATGGTGACGGAGGGCATTGTGTTGGGGCACGTCATCTCCAAGAGAGGAATGGAGGTTGACCCTGCCAAGGTGGACATGATCAGACGACTCCAGCCACCAACCAATGTAAAAAAATTGTGGTCATTCCTCAGGCATGTTGGATTTTATTGGAGATTTACCGAGGATTTTTTGAAGAGAGTTTTCAGCAAAGACATGGAGTTTATTGTTGATCATAAATGTCTTGAGGTCTTTAAGCAATTACAAGGGATGATCATGGATGCCCTAATCCTACAAGCCCAGATTGGTCTCTTCCTTTTGAGATCATGACGGACGTCTCAGATTTTACTGTTGGGGTTGTGTTAGGACAGAGGAGGGATGGCGTCCCGTTTTCCATACACTACGCATGCAAAGTGCTTGATACCGCTCAGCGTAACTATACAGTTACAGAAAAGGAGATGCTTGCGGTAGTGTTCGCCTTAGATAAGTTCAGATTACATTTAATTGGATCCAAGGTGATTGTGTTCACAGATTATACAACACTACGATATTTAATGGAAAAGAAGGATGCGAAGGTGCGTCTTCTTAGGTGGATTCTACTTATCCAGGAATTTGATTTGGACATTAGAGATAAACATGGAAAGAAGAACATAGTAGCTGATCACCTCTCCCGTCTCGAAAATCTTGATGCTTCTGAGGATATGCCTATTCGAGACTCCTTCCCTGATGAGTCGGTTTTTGTTATCGACTCACTCCCATGGTACGCCAATATCGTGAATTATCTTGTCTCCAAGAAAGTTCCCGAAGATTGGCCCAAGAGCCACATAGACCGACTTAAGTCAGATTCAAGACATTATCATTGGGAGGATCCGATCCTTTTCTTTGAAGGATCGGATTGTGTCTGGAGAAGGTGTATTCCTCAGGAGAAATATCAAAGTGTCCTTACTTTATGCCATAGTCTGGAGGAAGGAGGACACCACTCCAGTAAGAGGATCGCATGGAAGGTACTTCAATGTGGCTTATACTGGCTGACTCTACTTCGCAATGTGCTCACCTTTGCGAAGTCGTGCCTAGTATGCCAGCGAATGGGAGGATTTATTGGTCCCAAGGATGAGATGTCGATGTAGCCTGTAATCATTTGTGATGCCTTTAACGCTTGGGGCATCGGCTTCATGGGCCCATTCCCGGTCAGGCACGGATTCGAATACATCCTTCTTGCGGTAGACTATCTATCAAGGTGGGTGGAGGCTATCCCAACCCGAGCCGCAGACATCAGGACTATTTGTAAATTCATTAGAGATCATATCATCTCTAGGTTTGGGATCCCAAAGTGTTGATATCTGATGGGGGGAGCCACTTCGTAAACAGATATGTGAAGAAACTCTTGAAAGGTTACAGCATCGAATACCGTGTCGCTAGTCCTTACCACCCACAAACCAATGGCATGGCTGAGGTGTCGAATAGGGAGGTGAAAACTATATTGCAAAAGCTTGCCCGCCCAGACAGGAAGGACTGGGCTCAGATCTTGGATCAAGTCTTGTGGGCTTATAGGACAGCTTACAAGACACCATTAGGAACCTCCTCATTCAGGATGGTATTTGAGAAGCCGTGCCATTTGTCTGCTGAATTAGTGCACAAATCTGAATGGGCAATCAATAAGGTCAACAGGAACACACTCCAAAGGTAGAAACAAAGAGAGATGGATCTGAACAAGCTTGTGGAAGTTAGAAACCGAGCATACAACAACAGTTTGGAGTACAAGGACAAGGTAAAGCGTTGGCATGATAGTTATATCAGACGAAAGACCTTTGTTCTTGGACAGAAGGTATGGTTGTTCAATGCAAGGCTGAAGGTCTTCCAAGGAAAGCTTAAATACAAGTGGACGGGTCCATTAATAGTCTGTGATATGCATGATAGTGGATGCGTAGAGATATCAGATCTCACAGATGGAGCACAGACATCCCTAGTCAATGGACAACTTCTGAAGCACTTCGTCGAACCCAATGAATAGTTAGTCCATGTTGACGAGATTGTATTCATGTGCAAGACTTGGTAGATACACATAGAGCCATGTATGAGACCTTGCATCAGTGAGCTCTTGCCATCAGCAGCATCGAGAATATTCAGATCGCGAACCCTGTATATACTCGTCATTCCTTTATATTCTTTCCCTCCCCTCCCACGATTCTAGCCACTCGCCCTGGTTCCATATCTTTTCATGACTATACTTAGGATGACCAGATCCTAAGTGTGGGGTGAGAGTGTTCGAGTCTATTCACTATTCATTGTACATCCTCCAAATCACATCGGTCATCATACTCACTCATGTCCTATACTTAGGCTGACCAGAGCCTAAGTATAGGGGGGATCGATGCCCATCATGTATATGAACTCCTCCATTTCCTCTCTTGACCTCGTCCGCCCCATTTTGATCTTCTTCTACACTTAGGCTACCAGAGCCTACGTATAGGGGGCGGGACGACTTTTATACATTTTTGTTCTTTTAGCTCTCCTACGCTTAGAACGAGCTATGTCTTCTTCCTCGCTTTTCATGCTCTGACGACATAGCACACGATAAGTATAGGGGAGCATGTATATATTACATATAATTTTTACCCATAGCTCGTACTTTCACGTATTTTTGTATATATTATACAATAATTACGTGGTGGGTAAAAATTGAGATTTTTTTTGTAAAATACATGTATATTTGTAATACTCTTGTATATTTATTTTGAAAAAAATCATCAATCAAAATCAAAGGCTCCTTATTTACTCTTGCACATCATCTCTGCATCTAAAAAGAAAGAAAAAGAGTCTTGCATTTCATTTATCTACATAGCATGTCATCTGCATCTCATCTGCATATCTTGCATATGTAAGGTGAAAAGCTAGTGGGTTCTGAACCAAGTTATGAATAGATGTTGAAGAGGGACTTGATTAAACCTTAATCCACCTAATTTCAGAGGAACCTTATAGGAACTGGAGTTAAGATTTCTCAGGTCAAGTGACTTATTTCTTTGAGTCTGCAAGTTTATGTTCACATGTCATCTTGATTAGTCTAAGTAGAATATCTCGTGCACACGCATGATTCTTATATACAATGACCTAACTTGGACTAGCACAATGCACGTAGCTCTTCATTGATGAGGTGGTGAGTAGGTAGAATCCTTTAGCTTGGAGTAGCATATGGGTGGAAACATCCATCCTCCTCTAGGGAGGGTAGTGCATCTCAACCTAGTTTGGTGGTGAAGCCGTCTAAAGATGGGACGTTGTGCGTTGCAATAATGCTTTAAAAGAGGGATAGTCTACTGGCTCAAGAGGAAAAACTCCTGATGTACATGCTGCATCCTGTATATAGTTTGGAAAAAAAATGCAAAAACTCAAAAAAAAAAAGACAGGCCAGAGGGAAAATAAAATACATGTCGGAATATGTATATTAGTAAGAAGTCTGCAGCTGGGTGACTTGGCTACACTGGTTAGGCATCTTGGGATAGGTAGCTACACTGGCTACCGTCCATTCTTTTCTCCACCCACTCCTCTTGAGTTGGTCGCACTTGAACTTAGAAGGGAATACCCCGCTCCTCGAGGAAATGGTTACCGGATCGGGGAATCAGAGTTACCTTCTTAGAGGAGGCTTCTTCTTAGCCATTTCTGATGTGGAGAGTTATTTTACACCTACGCAGTACAAGAATCATAGTCATTAGAAATTTACATTTGAGTATTTGTTCTGACCTGACTATTAAGACGTCTTGAATAGAAGACTTGTGGATCTTGAAGTCTGTTAGGTCTTAAGTTTAGATCCCAATAAGGTTCTGCCATACAAGTAATCCAAAGGTCAAGTCAAGCTCCATTTTCAACTTTTGTTCATGACCTTGGTATGGGACCCAAAATCATTTCACTCTTGCATTTCATTTTAGTTTCTCGGGGACGAGCATGGTTTAAGTATAGGGGGTTGATGAATCTGTGATTCATCACTCTTAAAGTTAAAAATAGAGTCTTATTCCCGAGTAATTAGAAGAATATTTCCCCCAATATTGCATAATTAGCATTCATGCATGCATTGATAACATCCGCATTTTAGCATCCACATCTGCATGAAATAAAAAGCCAAATTCATATGTTAAAATCACCTATCTGTATATATTTTACATTAACCCTAAAACACATAAATTTATTTTATGTTGTATATATTACTAGCAATAATACAAGAAAAATACCAAAAAATGCTAACCTGTAAAATTGAACAATAAACCCCCAATCCAAGCTTGAGACCATAGACTTTAGAATGCACATATCTCTCTCATACAACCTCTGATCTAGGTCTACTCACTTTTAAATTAATACACATTCAGAGACCTTCAAAATGAGACCAATTTCATTTAAATCGGAGCTCGTATGCACAACTTGGTTTTGGGACCCCATTGTATACTATATGTATGTATATTTGTACCCTTGTATTTTATTACTTTATTCGACCTTGTTTCCATTTTTGGTCAATATGAAACTTGTATATCTCATCATGATCTACAACTTTCATGTTTTTAGTTTTTCCAAATTCGACCATTTTCTCTCTTTTATCTCACATTCTTTTTCGACTATTCAGATTGGGCCATGTGGCGCCCTCTGGTTGCGCCATGCGGCCCGCTTATAACGCGCCACGCACCTCTTATTCTTAACCATCCGATGGATTCACCTCCTTACAATCCTCGCCAACCACACTGCATCAAATCTAGACTGCCCGACAAAGGCCCAGATCACATCTGGGTCGTTCGCCAGCACCTCCATCTCAATGTGCCATGTAGCACCGTCCTCGACCACTCGATTGTAGCCTCGATGATCCCATCTACACCGTTCACCCCTGCCTAAATCCATCACCCTTCGATCCTTCCCAGATCTCATCCACACCGTCCTTCAGCGTCGCGTTCCCATTCCGTCACGCAGCTTGACCATCGCGCTTCGATCTGACCCGTAGGATCTAATCCTACCCGTTCCCTCGCGCCCATCTCATGGTCGTTGGATCATGAGATCCAACGGCCACGACATCGTCTTCCACCTCCGGTTGTCTTCCTCGCGCACGTCGCCTACCTCGCATCGCCTTCTCCCCCTTTCTATTTTTGGCACCACTACAGCCACCATCTCCTCCCGTCGACACCCCCACGACGTAGCCCTGACCTCCACCATCCTCACCAGTACCCATAATCCCCATGACGCCCTCTCCTTCACTCTGCACACTCCACGCACACCACCCTGTCCAACCCTACACCTCCATCTCTTCCCTATAAATAACCAGCCTCCAGCCAACTTCCACCCCATCCACCATAGCAAGAAGAACCCTAGAGCTCTAATCTACCCATTGGTGACAGCAATTGACTGCGAGAAAGAGCGAATATGGTGGTCCACCTTTAGAGAGATCCATGATGTTTCTTCACCGCATAGCAGCTCCTCCAGCGAGCTGCTTTAACTCGGGCCTGCTACTGACCCTCGAGCGACAACCGGAGCTGCTTCAGCGAGCCTCCAACCCCATGTAGCTTTAGCCATTTCCTCTCCGATCTTCTTCTTTGTTCCCTTTTCTTTTCTCGCCTTTTTTCCGCCTTCTTCGATCGACTACACCTCTCATTAACCATCCGTTGAGCTCCATTGTAGAGCTCCCATCTTCGAGGTACCAACCATTTACCCTCATGACATTTCGATCCCTCTCCGACCACAGCTCTGCCTTCACGGCGGAGGAAGACCACTGGTCACCTTTCGCTCTGCCCTCAGGCCTCACTCGTACATGCACACACTCCCACGAGCACGAGCTCCCATTTTTCTGGCACGATCTAACCCTGCAGGCACGTTATCTTCACTGATCGGACGTCTCGCTGGAGCTCCTTTGAGCTTCATCGCCGCTGGACTCCATACCGCTTCCTCCTCCATCAGACATCCCGGTGGCTTCCTGATGCCTTTACAATCGATCCGAGTTAATCAGGAGCCACCAGCGAGCTTCAACGGCCACGGAGGATGGCGGCGGAGCCAGACCCCCTTCGCCGGAGCCCCGCCAAGTCCACCGCAGGAGGCGCCGGACCTGAGGAGCAAGACAAGCAGCTACCGTCTGATCCCCTTGATCGGACGGTTCCGATCCGAGCCACATCACCCCGTGCCTGCATCCGTTGGATCATCTTGATCTAACATATCTACTCGCACCACGTCACCCCTCGCCAACAGCTCCAGCCTCCGTTGGATTCATCGTGATCCAACGACCAACGTCATGCCACGTCGCCCCCCCTTCTGAAGCCATTGTCTTCGTTGGATCATCGTTATCAGACAGATCCATGGCACGCCATGTTTCCATCCCCCGCAATCATTGGATCTCTCCAGATCTAACGGTCCAGCACGCACCACGTACGCACTCTGAGCCTCTTCCCAGACCCTAGGCTCGGAGCAACTGAAGCAGCACCCGAAGCACGATCGAACCTCCAGAGCCTCCAAGCTTCTGTCCGAGTTTCCGAAGTCTCACGAGCCTAGTACCTCACGTGTCTCTCACGTGAGGGTTGGGTATATTTCATAGAGGCCCCTGCAACTTTCTAGATTTATAAATTAGTCCCTGCCAGGCACGTCACGTGAGGAGCGTGTGTCCCGTAGAAATTTTTCATCCATACCCCCAGATCCCTGTATGCACGTTTTATTTTAAGCAATTTTAATTCCTATTTTGCATTTTGGTCCTTGTGTTTGCACGTACATTTAGGTATCCATTTATCATCATTTTTAAATTCCAAAATTTCCATGTTGTAGTAGAGCTCGTGCTTTACCTTTTATGAACGTGTCATATTTTTGGGAGCTTCGTAGAATTTAATTTTATTATCTTTGTGGAAATTGACATAATTTGCCCACTGTGTGCTTTAAATTCATTAATAATTTATTTTTTGCTCCAAAAATCACCATAAAATCACATTAGGTTTAGTTTAAGTTGATCTACACTGTGCCAAAAAATCATAGCATTTGCATACATCACGAGGCCTGACTAAATCAAACAGTATTTTGCCTAATTATTTTTTAATAGGTAAAGTTTACATCAATTTTTAGGTTTATCTTTTTTCTTGGATTCATCTCAAATAGACCTATATAAGATAACTTTTATATCTAAAAATAATATGTCGTGGTATTTATTAAAATTAACTTTGCAAAAACTCCCCTGCATCCATATTAAATTCATATTTAGTTCATTTGTAGTCTAAAAATTACAAAAATTGTACTAGCTTAGTTTCATCGCATATCATCTCTTGGCCAAGTTTCATTAGTTTTGGACTTCATTTGACTATCTTTTGAGATTTAACTTAAAATTTGGCTTGAAATTGCATTGTACTTCCCTTAATTGCATTAAATATTTCATAAAAAGACCAAAAATATTCTTATGAAAGTCTGACATCAAAATTAACTTAAAATTCACCTAAGGAGACAGCTACCTCCCTGAGTTCGACCTTGGGCTTGCCCAAGTAAAATAAATATGTCGCTTGGATTTAAATATACATCAAATTTAAGTGGTGTTTTTTATGAAGTCTCGATTACCCGACAGCAATGAACGACAAATCTAATTCGAGCATTATTCCGGTTGAATTAATAAGGGTAACCGAGGCGACGTCAAAGTGGCGCAGTTGCCTGGGAGGCACGACTTAGGTTAATTTTTAGGAATTTTTGATTTTTGATTTTCCACCACCGGGTAGTCTGATTCCCAGCTTTTCTTGTGAATATTTTTCTGTCATTTTTATTTGCTTATTTTGTGTCGTCCTTTATCTGACCTCCATTTATTTTTGTGCAAGGAATACGAGGAGTCGAAAGCACTTCGCCAAGCAAGCCAAGGACCTGCATTAAAATAATTTGAGATTTAGTGAGAGGACTTGAAATTTTACTTTTCTTTATTTTGCATTTTTCCAGCGGTTCCCGATTTAGGTTCTCTCATGGGTAAGTATAGTAAAAACGTGTCCCCATATGCTATGTGGATTGCTTTGCGTAGAATAGGACATGCGCTTGCGTCTCTTAGAGCTACTTTAGGACCTGTTTGTGCTCGTAAAATTCTAGGATCACACTTCACACTTAAAAGACGCACTTAGACCACAGATCTTAGCAAAATTCAATCTGTTCTTCACTCCCTAATAGAACTTCCTGTCTACGAGCAGCTTTTATCGTTTGCATTTCATGTAGTTTGAAAATTTCAATTCTGTTTTGCATCTTACATAAAAGCAAAAGGATCACTGTAAGTCTTCTCTACTTGGCATTCATCATTGTTTTCTTGTGCATCGGCTTTTCTCGACTCCTTCCCCTTGGTTTTTCAAACTTAGGTTTAAAAGAAATTGGGACTGGACGATAGGCAGGCTTTGTGGTTGGACTAATAAAGTGATCACGTAACTTAAAATCGGGGCTGCTAAACAAAATTGACCAAAAAAATCAATAAAATCAGAAATTCTGTTTGCGGGAGATTAACCCTAACCTTGTTTTCAGGCTGAGTGAGGGTACTAGAGTGTGTGTGCACACCCTAAGGCAGAGACAAAAATCCCCGCCTTCCATATCGCGTACCTCGATCCGAGAAAATATCACAAGTTGAATTATGGGTTCAACTAACCAGCGCCAAGTAGCCTTCGCCTACTCCGATAGGTAGATAGGGGCAAAATTACGGTGCACCGCGACAAGTTGCTAGTAGCCTCCGCCTGCTCTGACAGGTAGATAGAGGTGAAGTTACAGCCTTGTTAGCATCCGCCTACTCTGTAGGTAGATAGGGGCAAGTCCTTAAACTTTTGGCTGGTGATAGGAGCGGAGAAAGGAAGGGCGTTGGTATCTTAGGTGACAGGTTAAACAGGGGAGATACATCTGGCTTTGAGTTGACTCCCTTATTGGTCGTGTAACCTTTGATACTTGTCTGAAAATTCACACTTAAAATCAACTAGACTAATCGGACTCGATTTCGGGTCCTTCACCGTATTAAGTATGAAAAACAGGCACTTGCTTGCTTCAGGTAGGAGTAAAATCCTATCTTACACTTATACTCTTGATTCTTCTTCTCGCCATCCAAGATGACTGACTGGGGGGATATCTATTAACGATTCATAAATCTTCCCTTAAGCCCCTCACAAAGTTCATCTTCATTGGCCCAAGCGTAACTTGGGCCAACTCGAGCTCATAACCCTCTTGAGTTCAGGATCCATCACTCCCAGGGTGGTTACCCTCAAACCAACCCTTTTCTCTCCTCTGATCTCACCAAGGAAGACCTTCGCCTCGGTGAGAATGTATTCATTGATATGTCCTCTAACCTAGACCATCTTCTTTACCCGCTAGAAGAGGATAAAATGACGAAGAAAAACCCAGACGACGAGGAACACAAAGATGACCCCATACACCAAGTCTTGGCCCGGTTAGTTAGAGTCGAGTAGCTGAATGTCGAACTTATGGCTAGGATGGGACAAGTGATTGAGGCAGAGGGAATTGATCGACTCATGGTAGATGCCTACAACCCAGCAGAAAATGAGATGCATAGCTGGCAAGTACATGTGCTTCCCCTTGAAGCATTCGAGCTAAAGCCCCACTTTCTGAGTCTGCTACTGAAGTTCAATGGAAATGCCAACGAAGAACCTTATACTTTCCTGAGAGACTTCGAGCTAGTTTGAAACAACCTTAGTCACCCTAGGGTTGGGCAAGACTACATCAGGCTGAAGGCTACCCCGTTTGCCTTAGGTGATAAGGCTGCTCATTGGTTGAAAAATCACGGGGTAAGATGTATAACCTAGATGCAGTTCAAGGATCTATTCTTGAAGAAGTTCTACCCGCTCATAGGACTAACCAGATGAGAACCAAGATCATGAATTTTTCCCAGGGATCCAATGAACCATTCCATGAAGCATGGGATAGATTCAATGACTTAATGCAGAAATGCACATGCCACGGCATTACAAAAGTGATCTTAGTCCAGACCTTGTTCTGTGGCAAGACCCCAGAGATGTAGAGGTTAGTTAGTGCCGCTTGTGGAGGAAGCTATCTGAACAAGAACGAAGATGCCTTATGGAAATTCTGGAGCAGATGGCGAAAACAGGCAGATCTCAAGCCACCAGGGCCTATCAGTTGTCTCTCTCAAGCCTATCCAACGAGACAACTGAAGGATATGGGGAATCCTCAAGCACATCACGGAAGCGTGATGATCGTATCTTATGCGATCGAAGCAACTAGTCGCACTAGTCGCTAGGTGCAGCGGAATTTAAATATTTAAATCATATGATGAAACCACATGAATCACAAGAACGTTTCTTGGATCGTTTCATCTAACCACAAAGTATTAGAAATACCTCTCTAAGCGTGGTTGCGATCATTAGATCTCTAAAGCAAGAGATCCTCCTGACTCAAGTCCGATCTACGAAGATGGCACTTGCGGGCGCGATGATGAGGCGTGTGCTTCCCGCAATCCTTGATGAAGATCCAAGCCTTGAATCTCCTGATTTCTTCCAACAAAATCTGATGTCTCCTTCTAGAGAAATAATCTCTAAAGAAGATGGATATCCACGAGCAATCGAAGCAACAACACAACGGCGTTAACTGCGATCACTATTCCCTCAAGGTCACAAGGTGGTCGGTCACCTTTAGAGAGAGAGGGAGATGGGCGAGAATGAGAGTTGAGAGAGAGAGTAGACGTGTACAATGTGTGCTCTCAAAGGCCTAGGTTTGCCCTTTTTATATACTAGTTTGGGAGTCCATGGATCACAATCCATGGCATCCACAAAATCAATGGTTGGATTGATATGTGTATTTAATCAATGGCCATGATCATTGTTGTTTAAAAACAACAATTTATTAATTTATATTAAATCAAATATATCATCAACATAATTTAATTCAATAAAAATCAATTATCATAAGATATGAGATAAGAATCAAAAGGATAATTAATCCATCCAAAATATGGGACGTCACTCATGACAAAGTCATGGGTGACGCAACCTCATATTTTGGTGGATTATCTCCTCCTTTTATTTTATATCATTATCTCTTAATTATTTGCAATAACATTTATTGTAAAATTATCCACTAAATTAATTCCAAATTAATTAGTGAATTTTTCAATCATGCCATTGAAAAATATGTGAATCATATTCACAACCCAAACTAAATTGTAAATTACATTTCCAATTAATTGATTTATGTGAATCCAATCTACATTAACAATTAATAAATGACATTTACAAAAAAGTGCTCTCTCTCTCTAATATATTATAAATCATATTTATAATATACACAGATATTAAGGATAGCACTATCCACAATCTACATTTCCTTGATAATAAAATCTCATTTAATTATCTTGGATAATCATTCTCACAATATGAATGTTATTCATATTATACTTGATAATTAAATCTCATTTAATTATCAACATCTTGTTTCTTGGATACATAATTCATCAGATGAATTATTCTTGAACTCCTTCAAGAATAATGTGCTTTCTCCGCAGATACTTGTAGATAAGGATAGGGTGATTGTATTGTTCCACGTATAGTGACTTGGATGTTGAGATCTCATCTCAAATCCAGATCTCATGAACCTCCCATAGATGCTTTATTAAATCAAGTCCGTATACTTAATCTTCTCACTGCATCTGAATCTTATTTAGATCAATGTCCAACACTTGGACTAAGATCAAGTTACTTCTCTACTGAGAGGAGTCACTAAAATCCAGACCAGTTTCATCACTCCCTCAGAATGGAATCGTCATGGTTATACAATCGTTTATGATCACATCACCCTTAGGTATTCCCAATACCTGCACATCCTACATACTGGAAGACCTATGATCAACCTGAAGATGTAGATCAATTTTACACTGTCTTCTTCAGGGTTTGATCACAAAGTTTCTCAATCTTGGTCATTGGGAATCGGTATCGATCATATGCTTTCCCAAATCATATATCATACCTTCAAATTCTTGTCATGCTTCCAAAGCACGACGACCATGCATGGAATTTGATCGGTCCCAATACCTTATGAGTGAGCTCATGTCTTCCGGTTCATAAGTGAACCTGTATGATCCCTTTGAGAGATCGTATTACTCATATGCCCTTACATGCACACCAGCGTGCCGGTGTATAGACCTTGGTTAGGTCATCAACCTATTGGTCTGCCAAATGTATACACTCAGACATATAGTAACACATCTGTCTCCGGTCAGAGGATGTGTGCCTATGTTGTGACAGCATTCAACATAGGACCTAGGTTATCTCAATCTCGCTAAGTTAACCCTTTGACACAACTAATCTGACACCTCTGAATCACTATTCCCATGTAGAGGACCTGCATCAAGAGGTCGCTCAGATATCAGCCTTTGTGAGAAAGGATTGCCATCTCCTACTCAGGCTGGAGATCATCTCTTAATAATCATTCGACGGTGCTTGATGAGTCTCTATCTAACTCTTTAGATATTCATCCAAACACCAGCCTCTATGATTCATTTAATGAATCAACAACTATATGATTATCAAGACGGCCATGGTACATAACCCTAATTGTATAGAGGGACCTTATAATGCATTCATTTATTTAATTTCAGAAAGGGAGTGAAACAATCAATAACTTTTATTGATAAAACAATAACATTTACTGTAATAATAGTTTGCCTCGGGCTCACATGGCTAACAACAACTAGGAGGACTGTAGCGGATCTCACGGATGACCTCATCCTCAGCATGGGGATAATAGCTGACAAGTTAACCATGGTCGAGCAGATTCACAAGAGGGTCACTGACCTTGAGGCACTTTCACGATTACCGAAACAAGTGGAGGAATTAACTGAGAAGGTAGCCAAGATATGGATACCTGCCCCTTCTGCACCATCTGTGCATGTACATCGAGTCCATCTTATACAGGAGCAGGTACATGAGCCTCAGGGTAGCTGGGTAGAGGAGCAACAATACACCAAACAGGAGCAGCACACACCCCCACAAGTGGAGACAGGATACGAGGAGCCTCCGCAGGTGTTTGAGATCAACAAATTGTGGTACAGCCATGACCCCATCGGTAGACAGTCGGGGATAGGGAACAGTCAGACACGTCGACCTTCCCTACTTACTAGGAAATCAGCTCCGTCCCCGTACTGCGCTTCGTACAGTCCCGGCCCGGATAAGGGTACCAGCCTCAACAGCACCAGCAGCAGCGCACGTTCCACTCAGGCTAGTAGGGCCCTCCACCACCTTCCCATCAACAGCAGTACCGACATGGCCAGCAGGGCCAATTTAGACACTTGTCCTCTAGTCAGCAGCAGCAAGCCCCGCCCATAAGCGAATTGGAGTCCCTCACCTTGGTGATCCAGACCCTTACTGATAGGGTCCAGTAGATGCAAAATGTATATAGATATCCGGACTGATCTGAACCGTGTTTCACGCACCCAGGATCAGCAAATGGTGCCAAAGACCTCAATTCCTGCCCAAATTTAGGCCAACCAAAATAGCTTGAAATGGGGTCAGAACCGACCAAGAAATCGTGTATACTATTCAGATAACTCTCTATCTGAACATGAGATCCTTTCGTACGATAAGGTTAATCATATGTCCCTCAGGAACGGAAGGAGAGTGATCGTACATGATCGGGCATGGGCACCAGAGGAAGACGCCGCCAAGCTTCTACCTGAGGAGAACTTGGAGGCGGAGGAGCACTACCACCACCACCATTGGTAGAAGAAGAGGGCTTCCAAGTCCTCAAAGAAGAAGGAAAGTAGCACCAGCAGTGAGTCCGGCGAAATCGATGAGGATCCCGCACCTCCGTCTGAGGAGGATGTCCCAGCAGTCGCGGAAGATGCATCACCGGTTTTGCAACAACAATTTTCTTTTAGTCGGAGTCAGAGTCAGTATCAATGTCAGAGTCCTGTAAAGAACTCAGTTTCTCATTTCAATGAAGATCTTTCAGTTTCAGAATCTGAGTTAGCATCAATAATCCCTTTCTCCTGAGCTCTTAAGGGTGGAAAGAAGAAAACTAAAAAAATATAAAAAGATGACCCTGAGATGGCGGAACTCTGCAATAAATACATCAAGGTCACAATCCCTTTTGATAAGTATGTGGATATGACACATGCATTCCAGAAGTACCATAAGGTGAGATGCACACCTACTGGGGTCAGCAGGAAGACCGAAAGTTGTGTTGAAAAGCGTGTTCTGTCAGTAGCCATTACTTGCGCAATAAAGAATGTGTTTCCAAGGAAACGAAGGGACATGGGTGCCCATTATGTGGTGAGTCATGTCGATGATACTGTGTTTGCATGTACTCTCCTTGACAAGGATCCTCAATTAACTTGATGCCTACAACCCTCTATGAGCGGCTTAATCTCGAACCTCTTAGGAAATCCAGAACACTACTCTAGTTTCCAGATAAATAAACCAAGAGGTCCCAGGGAGAATTGAGGAGCGTTATCATCAAAGTCAAGGGTCAGGAGTACGTGGTGGACTTTACCGTCCTTGATATGGAGACCCCTAGATATTGGAGAGATTCCCAGATCATATTAGGAAGGCCCTTCCTTAGAACAGCAGGGGCCCTATTTGATTACAAGATTGGGAAGATCCAGTTCCAAACTCCAGGCTGAGATGAGGAACTTGAGATGATGCAGACCAGGTGGTAGAGGCCAGATTCAGAATCCAGCACCGAGTACTCTTCATCCGGAGCAGATTGTATTAATGTAGACATCGTTAGGCCATGGAGACGAAACCCAGCTAGCACCGATGAGTCCCTCTCCTCCGGAGAAGATCTTGTGCATGAGTCAATTTACAAGACCCTTAGCAACGAGTACAGCACAGAAAGTGCATACCCCTACATATTCGATGACGTAGAGGCCCAGCTGGGCATGTCAGTCCTTCCCTCTTTAGGACAATCAGAAGATGAGGATGACGAGTCGGACATGGCTTTTGCCGATTCTTGGAGACATTTGACGATCTGACTTCAGAGTTGAATGAGTTGGTGGAAGTAACTTCACAGGTAGATCCAGCCACTACCAGAACAGAGCCAGTTCCGATTGAGTCAAACTTCCTTGATGATCACACCTTACCTGAGCTCAAACCTTTACCCACAACACTTGAGTATGCCTTCCTTGCGGGACAAGAGAAAAGGTATCCGGTCATCATCAGTTCGCGATTGACCGAGGAGCAGGAATCTCGCTTGCTAGAGATCCTGGAGAAAAACTGCAAGGCGATAGGCTGGAGCATCTCCGATCTCCATAGGATAAATCCCGCTCTATGTTCGCACCATACCTACTTAGAGAATGAGGCTAAACCCTCTCGTGAATTCCAATGTAGGTTGAATCCAAATTTACGAGAGGTTGTGAAGAAGAAGATAGAGAAATGGTGTGATGCGGGTTTTATTTATCCCATCTCTGATTCCAAATGGGTGGCACCAATCTATGTTGTCCTGAAAAAGTCGGGAATTCAGACGACCACCAATGAGGACGGAGAGGAGATCGGGACACGAGTACCCACGTCGTGGCATGTCTGTGTGGATTACAGATGCCTGAATGCCGTGACGAAGAAGGATCATTTTCCCCTATCATTCATTGATCAGATATTAGAGAGATTAGCAGGGAAAGAATTCTTCTTCTTTTTAGACGGGTTCTCGGGCTATAATCAAGTAGCCATTGCTCCTGAGGATCAGGAGAAACCACGTTCACATGCCCCTTTGGTACCTATGCTTTCAGGCGCATGCCTTTTGGGTTATGCAATGCTCCTGGTACATTTCAAAGATGCATGATTGCTGTATTCGCCGAAATGGTCGGCGAGTTCCTAGAAGTCTTCATGGATGACTTCTCGGTCCACAATGATTCCTTTGATTCCTGTCTTAGGAATCTGGACCGAGTCCTCAAAAGATGTTGTGAGGTCAATCTGGTGCTCTCCTAGGAGAAAAGTCACTTCATGGTGACGGAGGGCATTGTGTTGGGGCACGTCAACTCCAAGAGAGGAATGGAGATTGACCCTGCCAAGGTGGACGTGATAAGATGACTCCTGCCACCAACCAACGTAAAACAGTTGCGATCATTCCTCGGGCATGTTGGATTTTATCGGAGATTTATCAAGGATTTTTCGAAGATGCCCGACCGTTAACTGAGCTTTTAGGCAAAGACATGGAGTTTATTGTTGATCATAAATGTCTTGAGGCCTCTAAGCAATTGCAAGGGATGATCATGGACGCCCTGATCCTACAAGCGCCATATTGGTCTCTTCCTTTTGAGATCATGACGGATGTCTCAGATTTTGCTGTTGGGGTTGTGTTAGGACAGAGGAGGGATGACGTCCCGTTTGCCATACACTACGCAAGCAAAGTACTTGATACCGCTCAGTGTAACTATACAGTTACGGAAAAGGAGATGCTTGTGGTAGTGTTCGCCTTGGATAAGTTCGGATCCCATTTAATTGGATCGAAGGTTATTCTGTTCACAGACCATACAACACTATGATATTTAATGGAAAAGAAGGACGAGAAGGTGCGTCTTCTTAGGTGGATTCTACTATCCGGGAATTTGGATTGGACATTAGAGATAAACCTGGAAAGAAGAACGTAGTAGCTGATCACCTCTCCCATCTCGAAAATCTTGATGCTTCTGAGGATACGCCTATTCGAGACTCCTTCCCTAACGAGTTGGTTTTTTTATCGACTCACTCCCATGGTATGCCAATATCGTGAATTATCTTTTCTCCAAGAAAGTTCTGAAGATTGACCCAAGAGTCGCATAGATTGACTTATGTCGGATTCAAGACATTACCATTAGGAGGATCCGATCCTTTTCTTTGAAGGACTGGATTGTGTATGGAGAAGGTGTATTCCTCAGGAGGAATATCATAGTGTCCTTACTTTATGCCACAGTCTGGAGGCAGGAGGACACCACTCCGGGAAGAGGACCGCATGGAAGGTACTTCAATGTGGCTTATACTGGCCGACTCTGTTTTGCGATGTGCTCACCTTTGCGAAGTTGTGCCCAGTATGTGACGATTCTGAGAATGTCGCTTTTAAAAAGTTGTTTTTATTGTTGAGTGTAAAATAATAAAAGTCGTTTGCTGTAGGCGGCG
Organism: Ottelia alismoides; assembly: GCA_037367405.1. Taxonomy (NCBI): domain Eukaryota; kingdom Viridiplantae; phylum Streptophyta; class Magnoliopsida; order Alismatales; family Hydrocharitaceae; genus Ottelia; species Ottelia alismoides. Next base: position 379,662 of record JAZKJV010005618.1, read on the forward strand.
ATCGAAAGCAGTCAAGAAATAACCACAAATTTATGCACTTTTAATCAAGTGGTTTTATGTTTATTTTACTTGGGTAAGTCCCAAGGTTGATCACAAGGAGGCAAAGGAACAACCTAGATTAATGTCTATCTAATTTCGTGTTCGGTTTTTGATGCGGTGTATTTTTTTGGAATTTTTAGTGCAATAAAGGGATGCAAAATGCAAATTCGGCCTATTTTAGGGACTAAAATGTAAACTTTGATCAAACAATGTCCGAAAAATACGAAACTTGGCCGAGATGATAATTATAACAAAATGAATCCTCTCTAATTTTTTTGGAATTTTTGGATGCAGAATAAATTTTTTATGAATTTTTAAATGCAAACTGAATGATTTTCAATATTTAATTATAATAAATATTAAACCTACTTATTTTCGAGAGATAAAATTATCTAAGATCTATCACTAGGTGATGAATCTTAGAAAAATCTTAGACCTCGAAAATGTGGGGTTGAATACCTATTAAAAATTAAACAATGAAAGATGCAAGATGATTTTTACAGAGCAAATTATGCATGCAAATGTAAAGATTTTTGGGCACAATGTTAATTAAAAATAACTCTACAATATATAATTTTTCGAGGATTTTTAAAGCAACGGTTAATTAACTATGAATTTCAGAGCATTAGACGGGCAAAATACGCAATTTTCCACAAAATAATTAATTAATAATTAACCAATGATCATAAAATTTCCCACAATATGTCAAAGTGCAGAGAATCAAGTAACAAACATCATGCTATTTTTGGATTCATAAAATAATGTAAAGAGTAGGTCTAAAATGACTGGGGAACACAAGGGTATACATGCAATATAATTAAATAAATATAACACTACAGGGGGGACCTAAGAGCAATTACCAATAACCAGAGGGCTCTGCTGCAAATTTGCCAGGGGGCACGTGCCTCTGGAATGGAGGCTGGCGCGTAATTTGAAGATCCTCCAGGGGGGCCTTTGCAAATGACTCAGGTGGTCACGTACGTAGCACGTGACCCCTGGATGGCGTCTGATGTTCCCCCGAAGCACGTGCCTTGCACGTGCTTGGGGGCCTCGGGTCCCGATCCCGGCGGTGAAGGCAGTGAGGGAGGCGGCCTGGTGGTTGGCGTTGGCGTGGCGGAGGCGGCGGAGCTCGGCCTCTCTTGGCGGGGCGAAGGCGACGGAGGAGAGGCGGAGCCTGGCTCGGTGAAGACGAGGCGAGGGCGGAGGCGGTCGTCGGAGATGAAGGTAGTGTCGTGGAAGACCGGAGCAGGCCTGACGAAGCTTGGAGACGGAGCAGCTGGTCGGTGAAGGATAGTCGTTGAAGCTGCTGGAGCGATCGGTGGAGTGCTGGTTGAAGACGATGAGCGCGAGGTCGATGAAGCAGGCGAAGCTCGATGAAGCACGTTGTGGCGGAGTTGTCGGAGATGTCGTCGATGGCTCGATGCCAAGGGGCGGAGCAGGAGCAGCAAGGCCCGCAGGGGCGCTGCGACGAGGCCTGGAGCCTCGGATCTCGCCGCGATGGTGGCTCGCCGGCGCTGTCACCGCTGTGAGGTGGGCCAAGGGGTATTCGGCGAATGCGGGTCTGGGGTTGATGCTGGCGTTTCTAAATAGGGCACGAGAGGGGTGGCTGCGCGAGATAGGAGGAGCGGTCGTTAGCGGTAAAAGCGGAGACGACGAGGTCAAGGCGGAGCGGCTGGTCGCGAGGGAAGCGGAGGGGACCGGTGCAGGTGCCGGAGGTTTCGAGATTTGGGGCGGAGAAGTCATGGGTGGTTGGGAGGTAGACGAAGAGTGCTGGCCGTCCGATCGGCCGAGATCGGATGGCCCTGGAGGCGGCACGTGGCGGTCAAAAGAGAGGGGCGCAGCACGTGCTGAGCACGTTCCTGGGAGGCACGTGCTACGCACGTGCGTTCCCTTTGATTTTTATTTTTTTTTATAAAAATGATATAAAAAATATGCGAAAAAAGTTTGACACGTGGCGGCCTCTGGGGCTGCCACGTGTCAGCTCCAGAAAAATCGAAAATAAAAGATTTGTAAAATCAAAAAGAAATAGCAAATGTCCTCGGATCGAAAAAGTTTCTTCACAAAAAATGCTCGTCTCGACGAGATCTACAACTTTCATGAAGACATCAAAACCAAAATCGATCAAATGTAAAAGGTGAATTTTTGGGGTATCCCATGAACTTGGAATACCTTGATTTTTGGTTTTCTATTTTTTTGTCATTTTTAAACACGATAAAAATCCGAAAAAATATGGAAAAATCAAAGATAAATAAAAGACACCTAATTATAGTTTTTTTGGATTTTTATTAATAAAGAAAATATATACATAAAATATAGGGTCAAAAGCCGCGAAAAATACAATGTGCAAAAGAGGCCCAAAACCCAACTTTCACATACGAGCTCCGATTCACCTGAACTTGGTCTTGTTTTGAAGGTAATTGAATGTGCATTAGTTCAAAAGTGAGTAGGATCAAATCGGACACTGGATGAAGAAGATATGAGGCTTTTAGTCCGAAAATCCTGAAACTAGGGTTTGGGTTTTTGGTCAACTTAACAGGTTTAGTGATTTTTTTGTATTTTTTATTTATTCTTGTTAGTGACATGTACACAGTGGAGGTAGGTTTGTGGCATTCGGAGTTAGCCTGAAGGAGTTAAAAATAGGGGAAGTTAGGCTATTTACAGGTCATTTTTGCCTTTGATTTTTGGCTTCTTATTTTATGCAGAAATTAATGCTAAAATGCAATTCTTATGAAATCATGCATAAATGCTAATTATGAGAAATAAATGCAGAAATGCAGTTGATTTTGAGGGACTTGAGCTTAATAAATGAGATTTAGAGTGATGAATACGAGATTCATCATCCCCCTATACTTAAACCATGCTCGTCCCTGAGCATCAAAAAGAAATGCCATGAGGTGAAATGAGATTGGGTTCCATACCAAGACCATGAGCTGAAGGTGAGAGTGAACCTAAACTCAACCTTTGGATTATTTGTGTGTTGGAACTTCTGTGAGACTTAGAATTTTAAAATCAACAGCCCTCAAGTTCTACACATCATTGCTACAGTTTCGGCTTAGAAGTCATCTTAGATCAATCATCTTCCCAAAGTATACCCTATGAACATTGAATAACCGACTCATGTGTGTGAAAGGTTTTAGCTCTTCCCATCCAGAATGTCGGACTACCGCGCAAACCTCCTCTCTAGTAACTTGTCCTCGGGGAGTCAGGTATTTCCTTCTAAGGTCTGTCGCGCTGTGTTCACAATCGATTTGGGGGAGAAGTTAGAAGAATGAGAAAAGAACTGGAGGGTGGCCAGTGTAGCCACCTCTCCTTGTGAAGATGGCCAGTGTAGCCGAGTCTCCACCAAGATCTGCAGGTTTCTTGAAGCTTGGACCTTTTTGGTCGGATTTTTATTTGGTGGAATGCTTCTTTGTATTTGAAATTTTTGGTGGTTCTGCTTGGATCTTGTTGTGCCCATACGGATATAGAATCTTTTTGTTCCGTACATTTTTTGGGGTCTTAGAAAAAATTGTGCCCAGCCATCCATCCCTTTTCCGAAGCTTTATTTCAACCCATACTCAGGTCTTTAGATTTCCACGCTACCAGAAAAGAGACTCACACAGCCTTCCAACATCCCATCTGGGTTGAGCGAAGTGCATAGTGCGAGAGTACAAATTAATTCCCTATTCCAAAGTTGTACCCAGGATGAAGAGATTAGGTTAGACACTAAGAGTCAAACGTGCACATTGTCATGTGGAACTCAAAGAATTAAGTCAATAGACCTGAAGTTCTTAAAATCCTATTTCTCGGTGAAGTTCCTCTGAAAATTAGGTGGATTAAGGTCAAGTCTAGACCACTCTCGGTTTCTACTCATAACTCGGTTCAGAACCCAATGACTTTTCACAGATGCAAATGCATGTGATGTTGGATGAAGTGCAGGTGTGTGAAATGCAGACACACATTTTTTTGAAATTTTATGCAAGGGATTTTTTATGCAGAAAATGGAATAAGAAGCCTCTTTTTTTTTCATTTTCAAAAAATTTTTGGGCAAGGTTAGTAGAAAACTCTCTTTCTTTTTTTTGTTTTCTTTCTTTTTTTTTTCAAGTTAGCACCCACCCCGTAAATACATATAGACTTACGCGAAAGTACGAGATATGCGTAAAATATATACAAAGTATATATACAGACCCCCCTATACTTAGCGAGTGATGTGTCCTCAGAGCACAAGAAGCGTAAAGAAGACATAGCTCGGGCTAAGCGTAAGGGAGTAAAAAAATGAAAAGAAAAACGGTCAGGAAATGGGGAGAGTATAAACGGATGGATGTTGGTTCCCCCTATACTTAAGCTCTGGACAGCCTAAGTACGGAAGAAGGGTGGAAATGGAGTGATTGGGAGTTAGGAGAAGAATGATATATACATATGGCATCGGTCCCCCCCCTATACTTAGGCCTTGGCCTAAGTAGAGGAAGAAGCTGCACAAGGGGACCGATGTGTTCGGGAGGGAGGGTGGGTAGCCGATGATTAAGGCGGTTTTCGGCTGATTTTCTTGTGAGCATGTGGTGGAAGATCGTAATGATGAGTCGGAGATGAGGCATATGATTCCCAACTGCAATCAGTGTCATCCTAAGAAAATTCATGGTGGATAATCGATGAAGTGTTTGAGTCAGATGAAAGATATCCATCATCAGAGTTATCCTCAGAGGAGTAGTATTTGAAAGTGGACATACTCCAAGTATTCTGGTCTTTTTGCTTCTTCAATTGTTTTCTCAAAATTCGTTCCTTCTTGGGGTCAATCGGTTTGTCCTCAAATGAATACTCAGAAGCACCGGTCTCAGTCAGCTCATATGAAATAATTCCAGTGTACTTGAAGAGTGCAGGAGCATCAGCTTTGGATGAGTAGTAGTTAGGAACGGGAGTTGTCCAATGGGGATTGAATTTTGGATCCTTGCGAAGATATGGCTTTAGGGCAGCCGAACATACTTCACTCATGTAAACCATCTTTTCCGGACCTGATGAGGGATCATCAACTGATTCCTCTTCCGAAAGGTTAAAGGTGACTCTCTTTTTATTTCGTCGTGAAGGTTTCGGTTCACTTGAATATCCAGATGAATAGCCATTGAAATTCTCCTTGGTTGGTGCTTGGTCTGCGTGCTTGTTCTTAGTCTCCCGAATGTTTGAGCACTCTCGATTTGGAATGATTTGGTCAAGATATTCAGAGAATGTTGCTCCAGGGTGTGACCATGCATATGTCTCAGGATCGTAGTAGAAATATTTGTCTATTTTGAGATCCTCGGGGATTTGAATATTGGGGAGAGTCTCTACATGTTCTTTCTCAATTGATTTGATGTTGGCGCATTCCTGTGTCGAGTTGATGTAATCTATGTAGTCAGAGTAGGTTGACCCAGGGTGTGCCCATGCATAAGTCTCCGGATCATATGATTCATATACATGATTCTCCATGGTGAGAGCGGCTGGGAATGGCGCAGGGGAGAGATTTTCTAAACCAATAGTCTCATCAACAACCGCTATCTCAGGTGTGGCTGCAGGGTAGGGCTCTTCTACCGCTTCATGGTTACGGTTGTCGGGGACTTCGTGGGTTACCTCAGAAGATCGTGGTTCCTCAAAGATATGGTCAGATCTAAGTGCTTCCAATGCTGTGAAATTGATTTTCCGAGTCTCACAATCAATACTTGCCTTGGCCAATGCCAAGAATGGCTTTCCGAGAATGATTGGAGATTGGGTGAATTCTCCTTGATGCTCAATATCAATGATCGTGAATTCTACTTTGAGCGGAGCACCTTGGAATTTCACGATGACAGAAATGATTCCTCTCGGCCGCTTTATAGATCGGTCTGCCAATTGAACAATCTCTCGTATCTTCCGAATCGGTCCGAGTTGGAGTTCGTGAAAGACAGAGGTCGGGAGGATATTAATCGGTGAATCGTCATCAATCCGAGCATGGGTGAAGATTGTGTCTTTGATTTCGCAGTCAAATCTGGGCAACCGCTTCACTATGTGGATCTTGGTTTTTCTCCTCAATACCAAGGAGGAGGCCATTGACAAGATATGTCTTTCAGTCTTTGTTCGTATCCTGCCCGACTTTTTGTTCATTAATTTATCTGTTATAAATCTTTTAAGGTCGGGGAAGTGTTCAATGGCCTGTATAAAGGGAAGTTCAAACATCAAGCGTTTTTCCAGTGCTTCCCATACAGTCGGATCCAAATTCCTCAGATCGTCTTCAGTTTCAATTTTTATGAAATTTTCTGAATTTTCAATTTTTATGTGATTTTCAAATATTTCCATTTTTTGGTATTTTCAGGGTGGTGTGGGGGTGTGGTGTGTTCTTCAGATGAAAAGGGGCCTTGATATTCAGAGCGATAGTCTGCGGCATAGTCATTTCTAGGGGAGTAATATGTAGAAGTGAAATTGTCAGAATCGTCCCTAGGTCCCTGAATATCCTCAGAATTTTCAATCTCAGATCCAATCATTTCCTCATTTATTTTAATGTCCGAGCTACCATAAAATGCGATGAATCGGTCGGTGAATTTTTGAAATCTATCCTCCATTAATTCGAATCTTGTTTTTATCCTCAAAATATCATCCTCAAAATTCAATTCATGGTCAATCATAGGCGCAGTCGGTGTGTGTTCGATAATTTCATCTTCCATTTTCTCGTTTGTGCTGAGAGGAGAATTTCTTGGAATATCCAATATATGATCATTAATTTCGGAAAATATCTCCTCAATAATCATGGAAGGCGGCTGCTCATATGATCCAGACATGTGGAGTTGGTCCAAAGGGTGTTCAATTCTTTGAGTGGTCGGACCTTGATGTTGTGGAGTCAGCATGTAATCAGTCCAATCCTCTATATGATTATCATGTCTGAAAAGGGGGTTGTGATGGTCAATCCAAGATGATGATTGTTCATGTGTGTTCAAGGGGAGGGTCGATGGAAGAGGTGAAGAGGTGTTCAATTCGATCATGTGGTTACCATCTCCCATGAATGATGGATTGATATTCACCGAATATGATGGGTGAATTGCATGATCGGTGTAGAGAGGATTGATATATGAAGAAGTGGAGACCTCAGTCGATTGTTGATTTGTTGTGTCCGAAAACAGAGGATTGTCATTCATGAAGCAGATCGGATTGGTAAAAAGAGATGGTGGTTGAGAGTCTCTTGGAGGAGGTGTTTTGGGTCTAACCGACATGAATTCGTTTTCATAGTATAATTCTGATGGATTCTCGGTCATTTCTGAAAGAGCTGAGAGGAATGAAGGGTTGGGTCTGTTTTTGTACAAGAATTCCATTATCAAGAAGAGAGGAGAGATGATTGCACAGGAGAGTCAAGAGAAATCAAATGTGCGGCTATTGATCTTGAAATCGGTTCACGCACACCAATGCAAACACAATTCAAACCCTGGGTTCACCAACGCACACAATGAAGCCGTAAGAGATCGGCTATTATCTTTTCAATTTTAGTTGGTGATAAATCAATCTTGGCAAAAATTTAGCGAGCTGAGATTTCGGATTTGGGCTCTAGCCTTAAGTGTCGTCTCTCGCTCACTCGAAAAAAATAAAAACATCCAAGGTCGGGGTTGCTCTCCCGCAGAAATTCTTGATTTTATGGGTTATTTTGATCGGCTATATTTAGCAGTCCCAATTTTAATTAGGTGATCACTGAAGAATTTAAATGAGCACAAATAAACGTCTACCATCCAGTCCCAATTTCCTTTTAAAATTATGTGATAAAACAAGAGGGAGGAGTTCGGGAAAAGCCGATGCACGCGAAAAACAATGATGTATGCTCAGTTAGAAGACTTACAGTGCCTCATCGCAATCTCCATGTGGGATGCAATACATAATTGAAAATTTTATTCTAAATGCGTGCAAGCCGATAAAAACCGCACCTAAGCAGAAAGTTCTATTAGCGGGAAGAATTGAGTTAAATTTGGCTAATTGATTAAAGTGAAGTGTGGCTTAAGATCCTACGAGCACAATCAAAAATAAAAAATGCTCTGAGAGCCGTATGTGCAGGTCTATCCTAATCGCCACTCAAGTTGGACCCCACCCTCACCGGAGAGTCAAACAGACCACGACACACCACAAATAGAGTTCAAAGTCTTTGTACACATGTGAGAGTCCAAACGGACACCGCTATAAATAAGCAGAAATTAAAATTTGCAAAAATTAAAAACCTAGACTCTACGCTCTCTCACGACTCGACTCGATCTTAATTTTATTACGGTTTCTTCGGATGTCGGTGAAGATGCGTCGGTTTCCTGAAAAACCACTCCACGTGCGACGGGTACCTCGCAAGAAAAATAAGAGAGAGAAGATGTAAGAGAGTGACTCAAAAAAATGATAAAATAAGAAAAATAAATGCTAAAAAAAATTATGGGATTTACAATGAAAAATTCGGGGGTCAGACTACCCGAATTCGGAAAACCGAACAAAAATTTTCAAAAACAAAACTAAGCCATTTTCCTCCCCGACAACGGCGCCATCTGACGAGTCCGAGAATGTCGCTTTTAAAAAGTTGTTTTTATCGTTGAGTGTAAAATAATAAAAGTCGTTCGTTGTAGGCGGCGATCGGAAACAGTTAAGAAATAACCACAGATTTTATGCAATTTTAATGAAGTGGTTTTATGTTTATTTTACTTGGGCAAGTCCCAAGGTCGATCACAAGGAGGCAAAGGAACAACCTAGATTAATGTCTATCCAATTTCGTGTTCGGTTTTCGATGCGGTGTATTTTTTTGGAATTTTTAGTGCAATAAAGGGATGCAAAATGCAAATTCGGCCTATTTTAGGGACTAAAATGTAAACTTTGATCAAACAATGTCCGAAAAATACGAAACTTGGCCGAGATGATAATTATAACAAAATGAATGCTCTCTAATGTTTTTGGGGTTTTTGGATGCAGAATAAATTTTTTATTAATTTTTAAATGCAAACAGAATAATTTTCAATATTTAATTATAATAAATATTAAACCTACTTATTTTTGAGAGATAAAATTATCTAAGATCTATCACTAGGTGATGAATCTTAGAAAAATCTTAGACCTCGAAAATGTGGGGTTGAATACCTATTAAAAATTAAACAATGAAAGATGCAAAATGATTTTTACAGAGCAAATTATGCATGCAAATGCAAAGATTTTTGGGCACAATGTTAATTAAAAATAACTCTACAATATGTGATTTTCGGGGATTTTTAAAGCAACAGTTAATTAACTATGAAATTCAGAGCATAAGACGGGCAAAATACGCAATTTTCCACAAAATAATTAATTAATAATTAACTGATGATCATAAAATTTCCCACAATATGTCAAAGTGCAGAGAATCAAGTAACAAACATCATGCTATTTTTGGATTCATAAAATAATGTAAAGAGTAGGTCTAAAATGACTGGGGAACACAGGGGTATACATGCAATATAATTAAATAAATATAACACTACAGGGGGGACCTAAGAGCAATTACCAATAACGGGAGGGCTCTGCTGCAAATTTCCCAGGGGGTACGTGCCTCGGGAATGGAGGTTGGCGCGTAATTTGAAGATCCTCCGGGGGGGCCTTTGCAAATGACCCAGGTGGTCACGTGCGTAGCATGTGACCCCTGGATGGCATCTGATGTTCCCCCGAAGCACGTGCCTTGCACGTGCTTGGGGGCCTCGGGTCCCGAGCCCGGCGGCGAAGGCGGCGAGGGAGGCAGCCTGGTGGTTGGCGTTGGCGTGGCGGAGGCGGCGGAGCTCGGCCTCTCTTGGCGGGGCGAAGGCAACGGAGGAGAGGCGGAGCCTGGCTCGGTGAAGACGAGGCGAGGGCGGAGGCGGTCGTCGGAGATGAAGGTAGTGTCGTGGAAGACCGGAGCAGGCCTGACGAAGCTTGGAGACGGAGCAACTGGTCGGTGAAGGATAGTCGTTGAAGCTACTGGAGCGATCGGTGGAGTGCTGGTTGAAGACGATGAGCGCGAGGTCGATGAAGCGGGCGAAGCTCGATGAAGCACGTTGTGGCAGAGTTGTCGGAGATGTCGTCGATGGCTCGACGCCAAGGGGCGGAGCAGGAGCAGTAAGGCCCGCGGAGGTGCTGCGACGAGGCCTGGAGCCTCGGATCTCGCCGCGATGGCGGCTCGCCGGCGCTGTCACCGCCGTGAGGTGGGCCAAGGGGTATTCGGCGGATGCGAGTCTGGGGTTGATGTCGGCGTTCTTAAATAGGGCACGAGAGGGGTGGCTGCGCGAGATAGGAGGAGCGGTCGTTAGCGGTGAAAGCGGAGATGACGAGGTCAAGGCGGAGCAGCTGGTCGCAAGGGAAGCGGAGGGGACCGGTGCAGGCGCCGCAGGTTTCGAGATTTGGGGCGGAGAAGTCGCAGGTGGTTGGGAGGTAGACGAAGAGTGCTGGCCATCCGATCTGCCGAGATCGGACGGCCCTGGAGGCGGCACGTGGCGGTCAAAAGAGAGGGGCGCAGCACGTGCTGAGCACGTGCCTAGGAGGCACGTGCAACGCATGTGCATTCCCTTTGATTTTTAATTTTTTTTATAAAAATGATATAAAAAATATGCGAAAAAAGTCTGACATGTGGCGTCCATAGAGGTCGCCACGTGTCAGCTCCAGAAAAATTGAAAATAAAAGATTTGTAAAATCAAAAAGAAATAGCAAATGTCCTCGGATCGAAAAAGTTTCTACATGAAAAATGCTCGTCTCGACGAGATCTACAACTTTCATGAATACATCAAAGCCAAAATCAGTCAAATGTAAAAAGTGAATTTTTGGGGTATCCCATGTACATAGAATACCTTGATTTTTGGTTTTCTATTTTTTTTGTCATTTTTAAACACGATAAAATCCGAAAAAATATGGAAAAATCAAAGATAAATAAAAGACACCTAATTCTAATTTTTTTGGATTTTTATTAATAAAGAAAATATATACATAAAATATAGGGTCAAAAGCCGCGAAAAATACAATGTGCAAAAGAGGCCCAAAACCCAACTTTCACATACGAGCTCCGATTCACTTGAACTTGCTCTTGTTTTGAAGGTAATTGAATGTGCATTAGTTTAAAAGTGAGTAGGATCAAATCGGACACTGGATGAAGAAGATATGAGGCTTTTAGTCCGAAAATCCTGAAACTAGGGTTTGGGTTTTTGGTCAACTCAACAGGTTTAGTGATTTTTTTGTATTTTTTATTTATTCTTGTTAGTGACATGTACACAGTGGAGGTAGGTTTGTGGCATTCGGAGTTAGCATGAAGGAGTTAAAAATAGGGGAAGTTAGGCTATTTACAGGTCATTTTTGGCTTTGATTTTTGACTTCTTATTTTATGCAGAAATTAATGCTAAAATGCAATTCTTATGAAATCATGCATAAATGCTAATTATGCGAAATAAATGCAGAAATGCAGTTGATTTTGAGGGACTTGAGCTTAATAAATGAGATTTAGAGTGATGAATACGAGATTCATCAGTATGCCAGCGAATGGGAGGAACCATTGGTTCCAAGGATGAGATGTCGATGCAGCTTGTCATCATTTGTGATGTCTTTGATGCCTGGGGCATCGACTTCATGGGCCCATTCTCGGTCAGCCACGGATTCGAATACATCCTTCTTGCAGTATACTATCTGTTAAGGTGGGTGGAGGCTATCCCAACCCGAGCCGCGAACATCAGAACTATCTGTAAATTCATTAGAGATCATATCATCTCTAGGTTCGGGATCCCCAAAGTGTTGATATCTGATGGGGGTAGCCACTTCGTAAACAAAGATGTGAAGAAACTCTTGAAAGATTACAGCATCGAACACCATGTCGCTAGTCCTTACCACCCACAAACCAATGACATGCCTGAGGTGTCGAATAGGGAGGTGAAAACTATATTGCAAAAGCTTGTCCGCCCAGACAGGAAGGACTGGCTCAGATATTGGATCAAGTCCTGTGGGCTTATAGGACAGCTTATAAGACACCATTAGGAACCTCGCCATTCAGGATGGTATTTGAGAAGCTATGCCATTTATCTGCTGAATTAGTGCATAAATCTGAATGGGCAATCAAGAAGGTCAATTGGAACACACACCTATGGCAGAAACAAAGAGAGATGGATCTGAACGAGCTTGTGGAAGTCAGAAACCAAGCATACGACAACAGTTTGGTGTACAAGGACAAGGTAAAGCATTGGCATGATAGATATATCAGACAAAAGACCTTTGTTCCTTGACAGAAGGTATGGTTGTTCAATGCAAGGCTGAAGGTCTTCCAAGGAAAGCTGAACCAAGTGGACGGGTCCATTCATAATCCGTGTTGTGCATGATAGTGGATGCGTAGAGATATTAGATCTCACAGATGGAGCACAGACATCCCTAGTCAATGGACAACTGCTGAAGCACTTCAACGAACCCAATGAGCAGTTAGTCCATGTTGAGGAGATTGTATTCATGTGCAAGACAAACTTAGTAGATACACATAGAGCCGTGCATGAGACCCTACAGCAGTGAGCTCTTGCCATCAGCAGCATCGAGAAGGTTCAGATCGCGAACCCTGTATATACTCACCATTCCTATATATTCTTTCCCTCCCCTCCCGCAACTCTAGTCACTCACCCCGGCTCCATATCTTTTCACGACTATACTTAGGATGACAAGATCGTAAGTGTGGGGGGAGAGTGTTCGAGTCTATTCACTATTCATTGTACATCCTCCAGATCACATCGGTCCTCATACTCACTCATGTCCTATACTTAGGCTGACCAGAGCCTAAGTATAGGGGGGACCGATGCCCATCATGTATATGAACTCCTCCATTTCCCTTCTTGACCTCGTCCACCCCATTTTGATCTTTTTCTACACTTAAGCTGCCAGAGCCTAAGTATAGGGGGGCGGGACGACTTTTATACATTTTTGTTCTTTTAGCTCTCCTACGCTTAGCACGAGCTATGTCTTCTTCCTCGCTTTTCATGCTCTGACGACATAGCACACAATAAGTATAGGGGGCGTGTATATATTACATATATTTTTTACCCATAGCTTGTACTTTCACGTATTTTTGTATATACTGTACAATAATTACGGGGTGGGTAAAAATTAAGAATTTTTTTGTAAAATACATGTATATTTGTAATACTCTTGTATATTTATTTTGAAACAAAATCATCAATCAAAGTCAAAGGCTTCTTATTTACTCTTGAACATCATCTCTGCATCTAAAAAGAAAGAAAAAGAGTCTTGTATTTCATTCATCTACATAGCATGTCATCTACATCTCGTCTGCATATCTTGCATGTGAAAGGTGAAAAGCTAGTGTATTCTGAACCAAGTTATGAATAGATGTTGAAGAGGGACTTGATTTAACCGTAATCAGCCTAATTTCAGAGGAATCTTATAGGAACTAAAATTAAGATTTCTCATGTCAAGTGACTTAATTCTTTGAGTCCACAAGTCTATGTTCACGTGTCATCTTGATTAGTCTAAGTAGAATATCTCGTGCACACGCATGATTCTTATATACAATGACCTAAGTTGGACTAGCACAATGCACGTAGCTCTTCATTGATGAGGTGGTGATGAGGTAGAATACTTTAGCTTGGAGTAGCACATGGGTGGAAACATCTGTCCTCCTCTAGGGAGGGTAGTGCATCTCAACCTAGTCTGGTGGTGTTGACGTCTAAAGATGGGACGTTGTGGGTAGCAATAATGCTTCAAAAGAGGGATAGTCTACTTTCTCAGGAGGAAAAACTCCTGATGTACGTGCTGCACCCTGTATATAGTTCGGAAAAAAATGCAAAAACTCCAATAAAAATAAGACAGGCCAGAGTGAAAATAGAATACCTGTCAGAGTATGTATATTAGCAAGAAGTCTGTAGCTGGGTGACTTGGCTACACTGGTCAGGCATCCTGGGATAGGTAGCTGCACTGGCTACCGTCCATTCTTTTCTCCACCCCCTCCTCTTGAGTTGGTCGCACTTGAACTTAGAAGGGAATACCCCACTCCTCGAGGAAAGAGTTACCGGACCGGGGAGTCGGAGTTACCTTGTTAGAGGAGTCTGCTTCTTAGCCATTTCTGATGTGGTGAGCTATTTTACACCTACATAGTACAAGTAAGAATCATAGTCATCAGAAATTTGCGTTTGAGGATTTGTTCTAACGTGACTATTAAGGAGTCTTGAATAGAAGACTTGTGGAACTTGAAGTCTGTTAGGTCTTAAGTTCAGATCCCAATAAGGTTCCGCCACACAATTAATCGAAAGGATGAGTCGAGCTCCATTTTCAACTTTTGTTCATGACCTTGGTATGGGACCGAAAATCATTTCACTCTTGCATTTCATTTTAGTTGCTCGGGGACGAGAAAGGTTTAATTATAGGGGGTTGATGAATCTGTGATTCATCACTCTTAAAGTTGAAAATAGAGCCTTGTTCCTGAGTAATTAGAAGCATATTTCCCCCAATATTGCATAATTAGCATTCATTGATAACATCCACATTTTAGCATTCATCTGCATGAAATAAGAAGCCAAATTCGTCTGTTGGAAGATATGTGCCTTCCTAGGGGTCCACGAGGATCATGGATCCTAGGAGGATGCTCGGGCGAAGAATCGGTGCCAGATGTGATCGGGTCCAGGTGTGAAAATATGGAGAAATGGCTCCAGCGAGAGATGGATGACCCAACCCGACCTGGAAGGAGTCATTGGCTGGAGTCAACATTCTGACATGGCCCAATCAGAAGGGGCCTAGAATAGGACAAAACACACTATAGGACAAAATAGAAGAGAAAAATAAAGATAATTATATTAAAAATAATAAATGAATTCAAATTAAAAAATGAATAAAATGAAAAATGTTTGCTATTTTTCAAGTATTTTTTCTAAAATTTTTAATTATGTTTATGATAAATAAATTAGTGTACATACAATATAGAGTGTTATATACATGTATAATATACCTATGTATTATGTACAATTTATTTTATTTTGTTATTTTCACACAAATACCCCAATTTTATATTTTATTTATTTTCAATATAATTTTAGGAAAACAAATAAATTTTCTTTTATTTTTGCAAACTATTTACAAGTATGAAATAAATGGTGGATGTGACATATATACATGTGTATTTGTACAATGAAAGAGGAATTTTATTTTTATTTATTTTTTCTGATTTTTTATTTTTATATTATTATTGGAATCATATACAAGGAGATAAAAAGAATAATTTAATTTTATTTTATCAACAATAGTTATTTGTATACATAGGTAATATGCACAATACAAAGTAGGCCATATCTCTCTCTACTTATTTTGTTTGGTGATCAAATCAAGGCTTGGCCTTCTCTTGGGGTTCGGGTCACTCTGTATTTATTCTATATACCTCCTTCCTTTTTATTTTCCTTTATTCTTTTATTTTGCATAAATAGATGCTAAATATGCAATATTAACACATGCATGCATGATGCTATGTTATTGTATTTGCGGGTATTTATATGTTGTTTTGCTAAGATAAATAGCTAAAATAAAAGAATAAAGAGTGAGAATCAGGGATTCATCACCCCCTATACTTTACCTTTGCTAGTCCCTTAGCAAACACTGATTTGAAGAAGAAGTGAAAAGAGAAGAAAATAAAAAGGAGAATCAAGGTTGATTATTAAACTTATCTTCATTAAATTGAAGTATGGAGCTCAGTCAGACTTTTGGATTATTAGTTTGTCAGAACCTTATTGAGATCTAGGTTTAAGACTCAACAGCCTTTAAGTTCTACCATTCTATGGTCAAAACTCCTCAATAATCCAGATCAGAACAAGTCTACACGCAAACTCTAATGGCCATGTATCTTTCCTTGTACTATGTAAGTGATATGTAGCTCCCCACCTTAGAGATGACAAAGGAACAACCTCCCTCAACAAAGTAACTCTAATTCCTCAGTCTAGCAGCTTTTTCCTCGAGGAGCTGGATATTCCCTTCTAAGTTCAAGTTCAACCGGCTCAAGAAGAGGGAGAAAGAAGAGAATTGACCTTACCAATGTAGCCACATATCCCTAGGAGCCCAACCAGTGTAGCTAAGTCTCCCGCTGCTAGCTTCATGAGATGAGAAGTTCTAATACATAAGCTTTGCTTTATTTGACTATATACACTCCGGCATGCATTTTTATTTTCAATCAGGCATGTCCACTTTTTTGGAGTTTTTCTTGATTTTGTGCTTTTTTATGTGCATATGTACAACATATCTACATGGTGCAGCATAAACATAAGGACTTTTTCTTCTTGAGCCAGTATACTATCCCTCTTTTAAAGCATTATTACAAACCACAATTCCTGTCTTTAGTCCTCAACACCGCTATACCAAGTTGAGGCGCACTTCCCTCCCTAAAGGAAGATGAGAGGTTCCTCCTAGAAGTACTACCCTCGTATGCTACCCCCAAGCCAAGGAAAACTGTCTCTTCACCACCTCATTCGTGGAAAGTTGTGTAAGGTGCTGGTCCAAGTAAAGCCATTGTTTGTGAGAGTCATGCGTGCATTGTTAAGTGTTTTACTTAGGCTCATCAAGATGACATGTGAACATAGCCTAGTGGACTCAAAGAATTAAGTCATTAATGGACCTTAAGAGTCTTAACCCCAAATCCTATAAGGTTCCTCTAAGAACTAGGTGGATTAAGATCTTAACCAAGCTCCATTTTCTAATTTAATTCCAGACTATTTATATGTCAAATATAATTCAGAAGAATATACAAAAATATGTACAAAACTCTTTTTATGCAGTTTTTCAAAATTTTTGGAAACATGCAAAATTTTTGAAAATGTTTGAATACATGCATGCATGAATGCAGAAGTTTTGCTAACTATTTACAAACATTTACACATAGTATTTTGCAAACTTTTATTTTTCAAACATTTTTCAAAATTTTGTACTATATACATATTTTATACAAGAATATTTATAAACTTTTCATAAGCAAAACATTTTAGTTTTTACAAATAGCTATTTACAAACATGTATGTGCAAGAAAGAATTTTATGTACAAGGAAAAATTTTAAACTTTTTGTGATTTTTAGCTTGTGGTTTTTAGCCATTTTATTTATTAACACGCTCACACAAAGTAAAATTTATGGATAAAGTATATATACAATATATACGACACCCCCCTATACTTAGCTCGAACGATGTCCTCAGAGTGATCAAAGAGCGATGAAGAAGACATAACCCGTGCTTAGTACAAGGAAGTGAAAATAAAGGCTATACAACAACGACTGAAAGAATAAGATCAATAGAAGTCGGTGATCCCCCTATATTTAGGATCAAGTAATCCTAAGTATAGAAGATTGCACACAAAGGGAAAACCGAGGTTTAGAATTTATAGGGTCTACCTCCCCTATACTTAGGGTAAAATATCCCTAAGTATAGGCAGCAAAACAGAGGTCAAAAGAATCAAAAAAATAATAAAAAATCTGACACCTCCTATACTTAGGGTAAAGTACACCCTAAGTATAGCATAATCATAAGATGGAGATGGGGTGTTAGACAAAGAATGTGCGATATGGACATCTAGATCTATACAAGGGCAGAAGACATTTATAATCAGGCATGATGTGTAAATGATGTGAGTCAAAGACCACATCTCATGCAAAATGAATAGGGGCGACGTCAAAGATCAGTGGATCATGATCAAGATATGGCTTGAGTCACTGACCGTAACGTGAAAGATGGACTCAGATGACATCTCAGATATGTCGATACTACCATTCTCATGCACCTTTCGAACCAAGTGTGGTCCCTTCCACTTACTCTGCAATTTCCCTGGAAATAATCTAAGCATGGCATCGAATAACCATACTCTCTGATCTGGCTCAAACTACTTATGGCTAATATGAGAATCATGCCATATCTTGACTCGCTCCTTATACTGTAGGCTACTCAAAAAGGCTATATCTCTAAGCTCCTCCAGGGCTGCCAATTCTGCATTCCTTTAATTTCATATACTCTCTAGATCTAATAATATCTCAGTGACAGCTCAAAGTGACTAGTGGTTTATCTCCACAAGTAAATGGCATGGCTTGCCATAAACAAGACGAAAGGGATACATACCCAAAGATGTCTTGAAGGAAGTCTGATATGCCCACAAGACCGAGTCCAAAAGTTGTGACCAATCTTTTCGATCTAAGCGGACTACCTTCTGCAGTATCGTCTTGATCTTCCTGTTCGATACTTCAGCAAAACCATTGGTCTGAGGATGATATGGAGTGGCAACTCGATGGTCTATGCTGAACTCGTTAGTAAGGACCTTTACCTTGTCATTGATAAAATGGGACCCCCCGTCAGATCAAAACTCTAGGCACCCCGAACCGTGAAATGATATTTTTCCTCAAAAATCTGCAAACAGTCGTAGCATCTACGGTTTGGATGGGAATGGCCTCAACCCAATGACTCACACAATCAACAGCGAACAGGATGTACTCGAATCCTTGACTCTTAGGGAATGGACCCATGAAATCAATGCCACATGCATAAAAAACCTCACAGAAGTGAATGGTTTGCATCGGCATCATGTCACGCTGTCTACAAGTGCCCATCCTCTAACAGTCAGTACACCTCTTCATGAACTCATTAGAATCCTTAAAGAGGGTATTCCACCATAGGCCGGATTGGAGCACTTTATGTGTTGTTCTCCTCCCAGAATGATGTTCTCCTACCTCAAGCTTGTAGCAGTAAGTGAGGACGCTGTGATGCTCCTCCTGTGGAATGCACCAACGCCAGACGATATCCCCTCCTTCGTGCCTATCATTGAGACCTTCCCAGATGAGGCAATCCTTGCTATCGCCTCGCTCTTGTGGTATGCCGACATTGTGAACTATCTTGTCTCCAAGAAAGTTCCACAGGGTTGGCCCATGCAGTGACTTGAGATTTTCCTCGCGAAGGCTAAGTCGTACCATTGGGAAGATCCAATCTGCTTAGATTCCTCAAGATGTTCCATTCGACAGAAATGATCTGCCACCACATTCTTGACTCCAGGCTTATCCTTAATCTCAATATCAAACACTTGGAGTAGAAGGATCCATCTAGTCAATCTTGCTTTGGCATCCTTCTTTTCCATGAGGTACCTAATGGCGGTATGATCAGTATGGATAGTCACTTTGGATCCAAAAATATACGATCTGAACTTATCCAAGGCAAATACTACAGTGAGCATCTCTTTCTCCGTTACTGTGTAGTTTCGTTGGGCGGTATCCAATGTAAGACTAGCGTAGTGAAGGGAAAATGGTAATCCGTCCCTCCTCTGTCCTAGCATATCCCCTATGGCAAAGTTAGAAGCATTTGTCATGATCTCGAATGGGAGAGACCAATCAGGCAGTTGAAGGACAGGAGCCTCAACAACTAGATTCTTGAAAGTCTCAAAAGACACAAGACTCTTATCATCTACAATGAACTCTGTGTCTTTCATCAGCAGATCAGTAAGCGGTCAGGCAATCCTGCTGAAGTTCTGAATAAAACGTCGGTAGAAACCCAGAGCTAAACTTGTATATATTCCATCTAAATAAAATCCCATAAAAACTTGTATATAGTCCATCTTCCATAACATTCTGACGAGCCGCCCGAACGACTAAGGTAAATCAGGTGTCACTAAGGTTGTTGTGTCCTCAGTCACTCGGGACTCAGAGCTCAATCAAGAAAAAGAATCAGACCACCAATCAGAGATAAAAATCGATAAAAATCAAAATAGCGGTCTCGCTATGATATTAACCTGGTATAGCACCCAGGGTCGAACTCGAGGAGCGCGGATTGGCCTTGCGGCCTACGAAGTAGTCTAAAAACAAATAAAATATAAACAAATATTTTTTTGGTGGAATTTTAATAATTTTATTTTTTTTGGATTTTTAATTATGAAGAAAAATAGTAAAAAAAGTAAAAACAAGCATAAACAACAATTTATTTAACTACTCTAAAAAGCTCCAAAAATTTAAACAAAAATATTTTTAAGTTGTATGGATTTTTTATTGTTTTTGGTGAATTTTCGAGGATTTTATGATTTTTATAGAATTTTCTAAAAATAAAAAAGGAAGAAACCAATGAACATTGTCCAACCAGCTTTCAAGGGCCAAAATAAAATATAAAATGGCCCTATCAAAGCCTGGAGGTATTTTTCATGGAAAGTATAGAGAAAAGGAAAATTCAGAAGAAAAGTTTGTGAATTTTTGAATTTTCTATGAATTTTTAGAATTTTTATGGGTTTTTAAGGGTTTTTCAATTTTATACTTTTTATAAATCTAAAAATAGCCAAAAGTGGTCAAAGAATCAAACACACAAAAAGACACAAGACCTAATTTTTTGTAATTTTTAAAAAGGTTTTAATATTTTTTATGAATTTTTAATCTGAATAGGCAGAAAAACAAGGGTTTTGGAATTTTTAAAAATAACAAAAAGGCTCAAAAATGTTCCCAAAAATTGGACACAGTGGCAGGAGCCATGTGTCCAATTTTTACTCAATTTGGATAAAATTTGATATTTTATTTAAAACAAACAAGAGCCCACAGTGCATAGGGACCTGTTTGCAATGAAAATAAGTTGCTAGGGCCAAAAAGTAACACGACAGAGAACCTTAGGGCCAAAAGCGCAAAAATCCCACTATCCACGCGCTAGGCACGTGGTCCAGGCCTGAAAGGACAAGAATGTAATTCCTATTTACAAAATATCAAACATCAACACGCAAGGAATACAGGGTAGGAAATGCAAAAAGCCCACTAAATCATGTGTCGATGCACGTGCGCAATACACACAGGGACTATAATGCAAATATGCAAAACAAGAAGGTCCTCGATGTAATTTTTACAAAAAAATAACTACGAAAAATATTTACAGGACTAAAACAAAAATGCAAAACAGGAGGGGCCTAAGAGCAATTACCCCTTTATTACAGCGGACGGCGGAGACGACACCACGTGTGGGATCTAACGGTGGACAATAGCGGGCGCCTCTCCAGCTGATGGACGCTCGAGGGCTCTCCACGTGTCGATCAGACGGTGGCTGGCGGTGGAGAAACCCTGAGCTGAATCGGATGGTCCAGATCAAATCTGGAGCTGCGATGGTAAACGGATGGTCGAGGAGGGTCCAGGAAGAACAAGATGCCGGCGAACTTCGTCGGCGCTCCACGGGCACACTGGGCCTCCTCTGGAGCTGCTGGAGTGGGGGATCTCTTCGTCTCGGTGGTCCACAGCTACTCAGCTGCTCCGATGGCGCTGGGGAGCTCTGACGATGCAGGTGGAGCCTACCTCCTGTGCTCGAGCTGAAGACCTCCAGATGAGGCCCTTCTGGCATTCTAACCTGCACAAGTGAAACATGGGGTCGAGGGCAAGCTGCCTCGACCCGTTAGAGCACGTGGAAGATGGAGGATGAGGTGGCGTGGAGTCCTCCAGCAAAGTGGCGGCGGAGGAGGACGATAGCCCTGCTCTGGGGCGAGACAGGGGGGTGGATGGGTGAAGAAGATGGGGAGAGGTCTGGCGAAGGTGGTGGTCGGGTCAGGTGTACGAATGGGTGGACGGACGGGCTGAATTGGTCGAAGACGGTGGCGGAGCAATTTGGGGGAAACCTAAAGTTACTCTAAACTACAAGCTAAAGAAGCTACCTGGCGGGCGTAGTCGACTAGGCTGGAGCTCGGGGAGCTCCGGGGGTTATGGCCTCAAGGGATCGTCGAATCCTGAGGCTTAGCGCGCTCGCGGCGGCGCACGGCGGCGAAAGCTGCCGGATCAGAGGCTTCCCAGCTGCCCGAGCCTCACTGCTACTCTCTCTCGCTCCACGGTCACTCAGGCTAGGTGGAGGAGGTCACTAGCATCGAGGGGGAGGACCAAAGATATGTGAATCATGCGGCGGAGCTGAGATTTTATATGGCTAGGGGTCCGAGAAGGTGAAGGTCGGGCGAGCATTTCAAAACTCGGATCCCTCGAACCCACCCCGGGCGTGGATCTCGGATGATTAAGGAGCAAATGGAGCACGGGGTTTAGGTGTTTGGCGATTGGGTCGAGCGGGGAAAATTGGAAGAAGTCGGGTCGGGGCGATAAGATCCAGCTCTGGTGGTCCTGGGGGGAGAGTTGACCGGGGGTCAACATCCCCCGTGGACCAATCAGAGCTCGCCAATTATTAAAATTTTGTAAATTAAATAA
The DNA here is from genome assembly GCA_037367405.1 of Ottelia alismoides. NCBI lineage: Eukaryota > Viridiplantae > Streptophyta > Magnoliopsida > Alismatales > Hydrocharitaceae > Ottelia > Ottelia alismoides. The sequence goes on from JAZKJV010005618.1 coordinate 401,813, forward strand.
TAAATAGAAAATGGCCAAATTTAAAAAAAGTAGAAACATGAAAAATGTTTATTTATTTATAAACTATTTTTTTGTAATTTTTATTTATTTTTTTGAAATAAAAATTAGGTAGTTACAAAATATGATTATTATATATAGGTATATACACTATACATTTTTTATTTTTGATTTTTAATTATTTATTTTTGTACATTTTATTCCAGTTTTATATTTTATTTATTTATAGAATAAAAGTTGGAATAATTTGGTATTTTTATTTTGTTTTTATTATTTATTTACAAGGGCTAAATAAATACTTATATACATTTATATACATGGTATATATACAATGTTGGAAATTGATTTTATTTTTATTTCTTTTTATTTTATTTTTGCTTTTGTGATTTTTATTTTATTTTATTTATTTACAATATGGAGTAAGGAATATGTACCAATTTTTGTGGAATTTTATTTATTTATTTACAAGGTGAAATAAGTAGATATGGTGGTTCTATGTACATGGTCTCTATACAAGGGTGAAGGGATTTTTAATTTCTTTTTAATTTTCTCATTTTTTTAATTTAATATTTACAAATATATATAAATAAATATGAACCCATTTTTATTTTTATTTAGAAGAAAAATATTTTTATTTATTTATAGGTATATGTACACATAAGCTTCCCTATCTCTCTCTACTTGGATTTTTATGCGGTCAGGCCCATGCTGAGCCCTCCCTTGGGATTAAGTCGCTCAATATTTATTCTAAATATCTCCCTCTTTTTCTTTTATTTCTTTATTCTTTTATATATGCACAAAAAACATGCTAAAAATGCATATTTACACAATGCATGCTGAATGATAATTATTGCTAATTACAGATATCTACATGTGTTTTGCATAGGTTTTGTAGCTAAAATAAAAGAATAAAGAGTGATGAATGGGTATTCATCACCCCCCTATACTTAACTTTGCTAGTCCCTTAGCAAACACTTATTTGAAAAGTAAGTGAAAAAGAAAAAGAAAAAGGAAAAGAGGAGAAAATGCATGGATTAATGTTGATAATTAAACTTGCCTTCATTAATTTGAAATATGGAGCTCGATCAGATATTTAGATTATTAATGTGTCGGAACCTTATTTGGACTTAAGTTTAAAGCTCAACAGCCTCTAAGATCCACTAATCTATAATCAAGACTCCTCAATAATCCAGATCAGAACAAGTCTACATACACAAACCCTGAAGACTATGAATCTTTCCTTGTACAGTGTAAGTGAGGTATAGCTCTCCACCTCAGAAGTAGTAACTTGACAACCCTCCCCAACAAGGTAACTCTATGACCCTAGTCTGGCCACTCTTTCCTCGAGGGGCGGGGTATTTCCTTCTAAGTTCAAGTTCAACCGGCTCAAGAAGAGGGGGAAGAAGAGAATGGACCATGGCCAGTGTAGCCATGTATCCTTGGGAGCTCAACCAGTGTAGCTAAGTCTCCCTGTTGCAAGCTACATAAGATGGAACTATGAGTCTCAAGCTTTGCTTATTGCACTATATACATACTCCGGCGAGATTATCATTTTCTATCAGACCCACCACTTTTTTGGAGTTATTTTCTTTTTGCATTTTTTTTCAAGTGCATATATACAACATATTTACATTGTGCAGCATATGTACAATAGGAGTTTTTCCTCTTGAGCCAGTAGACTATCCCTCTTTTGAAGCATTATTGCAACCCAAAACTCTTGTCGTTAGACCTCATGGCAACCAGACCAAGTTGAGACGCACTTCCTTCACTAAAAGAAGAAGAGAGTTCCGCCTAGAAGTACTACCCTCATATGCTACCCCAAGTCAAGGAAGACTGCCTCCTCACCACCTCATCCGTAGAGAGCTCGGTGTAAAGTGCGGGTCCAAGTAAAGCCATTGTCTATATGAGTCATGCGTGTGTTGTTAAGTGCTCTACTTAGGCTCATTGAGATGATATGTGATCATAGCCTAGTGGATTCAAAGAATTAAGTCACCATGGACCTGAAAAGTCTTAACCCTAAGCCCTATAAGGTTCCTCTTTTGATTAGGTGGATTAAGATCTTAATCAAGCTCCATTTCCCAATTTAATTCCAGGCTAGTTTAAATGTCAACTATAATCCAGGAAAAACTATACATATATATACAAGGATGCTATTTACACAATATTTACACAAATGCAAAATTTTAAAAAAAAATGTTTTGAAATCATGAATGTATGCATGAATGCAAGTTTTGCAAAATATTTACACAAATTTACACAAGGTTTTTGCAAACTTTTGATTTTCAAAATATTTTGGAAAAATTTTGTACTATATACATAATTTTGATATACACATATTTACACAATCTTTACACAAAAAGTTTTTGAAAATATTTTTACAAAAATAATTTGTACAATAGCTATGTATTTGCAAATAAAAGAATGTTTATTTACAGGGACAATTTTAATTTTTATGGATTTTTGGGGTTTTTAGCCATTTTTATTTATTTACACACTCACACAAAGTACGAGTTATGACTAAAGTATATATGGAATATATACACACCCCCTTATACTTAGCTCGAACATGTCCTCAGAGTCAAGAGCGATGAAGAAGACATAACTCGTGCTCAGTATAGGGAAGTGAAAACAAAGGCTATATACAAAGACGAATGAAAGAATAGAAATCAAGAGAATCTCAGCTTTTCCCCCTATACTTAGGATCAAATAATCCTTAGTATAGCAGGCTATACACGAAGGGAAAACCGAGTGGAGGATGTACAGGGTCTACCCCCCTATACTTAGGGTAAAATATCCCTAAGTATAGGCAGCAAAACAGGGGTAGAAAGACACAAAGAAAATATACAAGTATATACATGATGAGAGTACATTACTCCCCCTATACTTAAGGTGAAGAATCCTTAAGTATAGGCAACAACAGAAGTGATGGAACAGAACGGAAGAACAACTCGATGTTTCCACCCCCCTATACTTAGGATGAAGTATATCCTAAGTATAGCAAAGATAATCCTATACGAGACCTTGGGTGAAAACAAGAACGGAAGAAAGAAAGATCAAATTAAGACAAAACACGTATATACAAAAGGGTACAATGTTGAGGTGCCTCTCAACAAGCGCTAGATTTTACGCCCCTAGCTGGGCGCAAAGGCTAGGATAAAGCAGTGTCAAGGTTCAGGACGGCATCGGTAAGGTGAATGCCGTACTGTCGTCGTAGTCTCAGTATGAGAACAGCGACGAACACAAAAGTGTAAAGAAAGACACCCAGGTATGCAATCAGGCGGGTGTCTGCTACCGGCCAAGGATATGGAAGTATGTGATTGGGATCCGGTAACACAAAAGAAATCGTCGGCTCTGGATTAGACTGGAGTGGAAGTGTGGAGCCGAAGAAGTCAAACATGGAGAAGGATGGATCAGTCATGGAATCCTCCATGTCAATCAGTGTCTCAAGAAGGTATGGACAATCAAGATCAGGAGACTCTCTAAGAAGACAGATATCCAATGCATAGAATAGAAAAGGGAAGATCATCGAATATCTCCAGAATAGGTTCATCCTCGCGAGGATCATCGAGGTGAGATGACTCAGAATCAGAAGGATCAGAAGACTCGGTTTCATTCTCCGTCAGATCGGATACACTCTCAGAAGGTGAAATCGAGTACTCATCATGTGCGGCATTCTCCTGCAGATAACCCTCGGGGAGAAATGAAAGATCAGAGGTGAAAAGTAGAGGATCAGGATCTAGAATGGCATCTGCACTGCTATCAAACATCCACTCTGTGCACCAGGCTGCATCATCATCTGAAATCTGGCTCTCAGCAATCTGGAAGCAAGAGAAGGTACTGGTCAACACCGCGGAGGCTGGCACTGTGTCTGCGGCTGATCCTCGCTCTGCGGCAATGCTGGCTGCCAACTGGTCCTCAGCAAGTGTATCTGTCTCGTCAAAGTGGAGGACAAAAGGCTCGAATACGGGACTCTCTGTGTCTGGTCTCTCAAAGTGGTGTCCCATATCGAACTGTAGCTGCTGGGCTGATTCCTGGTAACTGTCAAACTCCGAGAAGTGTCTCTGCAGAAAAGAGGCTAACTCCTTCGGGACTAGAAACTGAAGTGGCTGAATCGATGGCTGTAGTAGCGGGGGCTCCTCCGGTACCTGGAGTATCAAAAGATCTGATATCCAGGACTCGTCGACGAAGAACTCTGGGGCTGACTCAAACTCTAGCTGGAAGACCAACGGGAACTCGAGTAGACTCTGGGTTCGAACCTCTGCTATCGCAGTCATCTCCTCTGTCAATGGTGCTGCATCATCCAAGTCCTTGGGCTGGTGTGTAGAGGTTGTCTCATCATGTAAAGCAACACACCGCACTGGTACTGCAACGTCCTCATGTGTTGTCCCGACTGCAGCATCTTGTGAAGATGATCTCTATGAAAGTAGCCTCGAGATGGTATCCAGTAAGTGAATGTCGGAACTGCGGTGTGAACCGCTACATGTGGTGATCACCAGTGCTAGTTGCTCTGCGGTCATCCCCCGCATGGATATCTCAATAAGGTCTGTCAGTGGAAGTCCATGGTCTGGAAATCTCCTCAAGAGGTCAAGAAACCTCGGCCATGCCTCATGCAATGGCTCCTGGGGGTCAACTGAAAACTCAGTGATCAAAGACCGCATCAAATCTGCTCTACGCTGGGGAAAGTATCTCTTTAGAAACTCTCGGCGTAGCTCGCCCCACGTATCGAATGTCCTCCCCAATCGTCGATGCCATCTCATGGCTCTGTCTTGTAGTGTGAATGGGAAGGTCCTCCTCATCAGCTCCTCTGCAGTGATATCTGAATAGATCCGTGCTCTGCAAAACTCCTCGAACTCTGTCAAGTGCAGATAAGGCTCATCGTGCGCCTCCTCTGAAAATATCGGCAGTCTCTGAATGTAATCCAAATCCAAGATGAATGGACCTAGTGTAGAAGCTGACTGAGCTCCCTGTCATGTCTGCTCTGCCATCAATCTGGGATAGGATCTATCTGATGATCTCCTCTGCTCTCTCTGATCACGAACGGAGTGCACTCTCAACTCAACAATGGCCTCGTCCGGGTCTCGCATCATCTCGATCTAATCTCCGCGGATGTCTAGCGCAGCATGCCGAAAGTAAAGAAAGGTATGGGAGGGAGGGAGCGGGAGGTTGGTCGGAGATCCGACCTCCCTCGAAGGTGGACTGGACTGATGGTCAGATGGTGAAGAAGCCGCAAGAGTCGGCCAGGAGTGAGGGGGATCCATCATCCAGGGGTGAAGGAGAAGAATAGAAGACTGAAGGGAGGGTGGGTGGTAGACAGATGGATGGGAGAAGAAGATGGGGGGAGGCAGAAGGGATCTAGAATCACACAAGATGAGAAAGCAAAAACCCCTGATTCACCTACGCACACGAGCTGAAGACCGAAAGGGGTCGGTCAATTATCTTGTCAATTTTATTTTAGGTGATCATTCAATCTTTCAGAGCGATTACATGAGCTGATAGGAATCCAATATTTCTCAACCGACTGTCCCGTACAGAAAGCCGGTAATCAGTCGAGAAAAATCGGATATGGCTCTAGCCTAAGGTGTGGGTCACTCTTTCGCTCATCCAAACCAAACAAGGAGGGGGTAACTCTCCCCAAGACAAATTTTTCAATTAGGTGTCTTTTAGGTCAAGTGTGATTAGCAGTCCTGATTTTATTGATTTTCTTTTTAGGTATTTTTCAAACAAACGCATAACGAATTTTTCGGTTCTCCTGGTTATTAAGTCCAAAACGGGGGGAGAAGTCGAAAAAGCCGATGCGCGAGAAAATCAATGATGCATGCAGAGTAAGAGATGCATACCTGACTCCAGCAGTCTACATGCAAAATGATCCGCGCATAATTTAAAGACTGAAACAAAACTACCTAAATGATGCAGGCGGAAATCCGAGCCCTAAGCAAGCAGTTCTACTCGAAAGAACGGCTAGTCGACCACCAACATTCAATACAAGAGTCCGGTCTAGGCTCACCCCTCCTCCTCTCGACAAATTGAGTTCAGGAGAAGCGCTTGGCAGGGTGGGCTCACGGCGCGTAGGCTCGAAGGTAGTGGATCGACTATTTTTATTAGATTTTTATTATTGGTCCAATTAATCGATCTATAGGTGCAGGTAAGGTTATTAAGGTATTTGGACCCTACTGATTACGTCACAGCCAAGCAAAAATCCTAAGGCTAGGGGCAGAAAAACCGTGAGAAACCGAGTAGGCAGAAAATAAAAGAAAACTGCGATAAAAGCCGTGAAAACCGCGAAAAAGCCGAGGGGTCCCCCGAGCACACCGATGCTCGGCGAAACAGACCCCGAGAGTCTGAAAAGTCTGGCTGAGTGTCCTGTCCCTGTTTTATTACAACAATAATTCAAATAATGCTGGAAATAAAATCTAAGCTAATCTAAGTTAATCATACACTACGCTGCTTCCTCGCGCTCTCCTACGGCTCCGTGCAGAAGGGAGCCGCCTCCGATTGTCGCGGTTGCATCGGCTCCTCCAAAATCGCCGCCTCGGTCCTCAGGCCCTCGCAAGCAAACAACAAAATGTGTCAAACCAGGTAAATAAAGAAAATAAAGCAAATAAAAGAAAATAAGGTATATGTGCAGAAATTGAAATAAAAATGAACAAGCAAAACAAACAAAATTAAAAATAAAAGAAAAGAAAAAAATAAAAGAAAATGAAAATAAAAGAAAAATAAAAAGCCGCGAAAAGCCGCGGACGAAGAAAAAGCCGCGGAAAATCGTGAAAACAAAAATAAAACAAAAACAAAAATAAAAGTGACTACTAAGCCGTGCTCCCTGGTAACGGCGCATTCTAACGAGCCGCCCGAACGACTAAGGTAAATCAGGTGTCACTAAGGTCGTTGTGACCTCAGTCACTTGGGACTCAGAGCTCAATCAAGAAAAAGAATCAGAGCACCAATCAGAGATAAAAATCGATAAAAATCAAAATAGCGGTCTCGCTATGATATTAACCTGGTATAGCACCCAGGGTCGAACTCGAGGAGCGCGGATTGGCCTTGCGGCCTACGAAGTAGTCTAAAAAATAAATAAAATATAAACAAATATTTTTTTGGTGGATTTCTAATAATTTTATATTTTTTTTGGATTTTTAATTATGATGAAAAATAGTAAAAAGGTAAAAACAAGCACAAACAACAATTTATTTAACTACTCAAAAAAGCTTCAAAAATTCAAACAAAAATATTTTTAAGTTTTATCGATTTTTTACTATTTTTGATGAATTTTCGAGGATTTTATGATTTTTATAGAATTTTCTAAAAATAAAAGAAGGAAGAAACCAATGAACACTGTCCAGCCAGGCTTCAAGGGCCAAAATAAAATATAAAATGGCCCTATCAAAGCCTGGAGTATTTTTCATGGAAAGTATAGACAAAAAGGAAAATTCAGAAGAAAAGTTTGTGAATTTTTGAATTTTCTATGAATTCTTAGAATTTTTATGGGTTTTAGGGGTTTTTCAATTTTTATATTTTTTATAAATCTAAAAATAGCCAAAAGTCATCAGAAAATCAAACACACAAAAACACACAAGAACTATTTTTTTGTAATTTTAAAAAGGTTTTAATATTTTTTATGAATTTTTAATCTGAATAGGCAGAAAAACAAGGGTTTTTGAATTTTTAAAAATAACAAAAAGGCTCAAAAATGTTCCCAAAAATTGGTGAAAATTCTACACAGTGGCAGAAGCCATGTATCCAATTTTTACTCAATTTGGAAAAAATTTGATATTTTATTTAAAATAAATAAGAGCCCACAGTGCATAAGGACCTGTTTGCAATGAAAATAAGTTGCTAGGGCCAAAAAGTAACACGACAGAGAACCTTAGGGCCAAAAGTGCAAAAATCCCACTATCCACGCGCTAGGCACGTGGTCCAGGCCTGGAAGGACTAGAATGTAATTCCTATTTATAAAATATCAAACATCAACACGCAAGGAATACAGGGTAGGAAATGCAAAAAGCCCACTAAATCATGTGTTGATGCACGTGCGCAATACACACAGGGACTATAATGCAAATATCGAAAACAAGAAGGTCCTCGATGCAATTTTTACAAAATAAAAATAACTACGAAAAATATTTACAGGACTAAAACGAAAATGCAAAACATGAGGGGCCTAAGAGCAATTACCCCTTTATTACAGCGGACGGCGGAGACGACGCCACGTGTGGGATCTAACGGTGGACAGTAGTGGGTGCCTCTCCAGCTGATGGACGCTCGAGGGCTCTCCACGTGTCGATCAGACGGTGGCTGGCGGTGGAGAAACCCTGAGCTGAATCGGATGGTCCAGATCAAATCTGGAGCTGCGACGGTGAACGGACGACCGAGGAGGGTCCAGGAAGAACAAGACGCCGGCGAACTTCGCCGGTGCTCCACGGGCATGCTGGGCCTCCTCTGGAGCTGCTGGAGTGGGGGATCTCTTCGTCTCGGTGGTCCGCAGCTACCCAGCTGCTCTGATGGCACTGGGGAGCTCCAAGGAGCTCTAGCGACGTAGGTGGAGCCTACCTCCTGTGCTCGAGCTAAAGACCTCCATATGAGGCCCTTCTGGCATTCTAACCTGCACAGGCAAAACACGGGGTCGAGGGCAAACTGCCTCGACCCGTTAGAGTACGTGGAAGATGGAGGATGAGGTAGCGTGGAGTCCTCCGGTGAAGTGGTGGCGGAGGAGGATGGTAGCCCTACTCCGGGGCGAGACAGGGGGTAGATGGGTAAAGAAGATGGGGAGAGGTCTGGCGAAGGTGGTGGTCGGGTCAGGTGGACGAATGGGTGGACGAAGCGGGCTGAATTGGTCGGAGACGGTGGCAGAGCAATTTGGGGGAAAACCTAAAATTACGCTAAACTACAAGCTAAAGAAGCTACCTGGCGGGCGTAGTCGACTAGGCTGGAGCTCGGGGAGCTCCGGGGGTTATGGCCTCAACGGATCGTCGAGCCCCAAGGCTTAGCGCGCTCGCGGCGGCGCACGGCGGCGAAAGCTGCCGGATCAGAGGCTTCCCAGCTGCCCGAGCCTCACTGCTACTCTCTCTCGCTCCGCTGTCACTCAGGCGAGGTGGAGGAGGTCACTGGCGTCGAGGGGGAGGACCAAAGATACGTGAATCGTGCGGCGGAGCTGAGATTTTATATGGCTAGGGGTCCGAGGAGGTGAAGGTCAGGCGAGCATTTCAGAACTCGGATCCCTCGAACCCACCCCGGGCGTGGATCTCGGATGATCAAGGAGCAAATGGAGCCTGGGGTTTAGGTGTTTGGCGATCGGGTCGAGCGGGGAAAATTGGAAGAAGTCGGGTCGGGGCGACAAGATCCGGCTCTGGTGGTCCTGGGGGGAGAGTTGACCGGGGGTCAACATCCCCCGTGGACCAATCAGAGCCCGCCAATTATTAAAGTTTTGTAAATTAAATAATAAATAGAAAATGGCCGAATTTAAAAAAAGTTAAAACATGAAAAATGTTTATTTATTTATAAACTATTTTTTGTAATTTTTATTTATTTTTTTGGAATATAAATTAGGTATTTACAAAATATAATTATTATATATAGGTATATACACTATACATTTTTTATTTTTGATTTTAAATTATTTATTTTGTACATTTTATTCCAATTTTTGTATTTTATTTATTTATAGAATAAAATTTGGAATAATTTGAAATTTTTATTTTATTTTTATTATTTATTTACAAGGGCTAAATAAATACTTATATACATTTATATACGTGGTATATATACAATGTTGGAAATTGATTTTATTTTTATTTCTTTTTATTTTTGTTTTGTGATTTTTATTTTATTTTATTTATTTACAATATGGAGTAAGGAATATGTACCATTTTTATGGAATTTTATTAATTTATTTACAAGGTGAAATAAGTAGATATGGTGGTTCTATGTACATGGTCTCTATACAAGGGTGAAGGGATTTTTAATTTCTTTTTAATTTTCTCATTTTTATTTTAATTTAATATTTACAAATATATACAAATAAATATGAACCCATTTTTATTTTTATTTAGAGGAAAAATATTTTTATTTATTTATAGGTATATGTACACATGAGCTTCCCTATCTCTCTCTACTTGGATTTTTATGTGGTCAGGCCCATGCTAAGCCCTCCCTTGGGATTAGGTCACTCAATATTTATTCTAAATATCTCCCTCTTTTTCTTTTATTTCTTTATTCTTTTATTTATGCACAAAAACATGCTAAAAATGCATATTTACACAATGCTTGCTGAATGATAATTATTGCTAATTACATATATCTACATGTGTTTTACATAGGTTTTGTAGCTAAAATAAAAGAATAAAGAGTGATGAATGGGTATTCATCAATGCCCTAGAAAAGATCGCAACTACTGCAGGTTGGACGGTGGATTGAGTTTCCTGATGATATCCACCTTGGTTGGATCAACCTCCATGCCCCTGTTGGAGATGATATGACCAAGCACCGTCCCCTGAGACACCATGAAGTGACTCTTCTCCCAAGATAAAACAAGATGCACCTCAATGCAGTGCTGAAGCACTCGGTCTAGGCAATTAAGATAAGCACAAAACCCGTCACCGTAGATCGAGAAATCATCCATGAAGACCTCCAAGCAATCACCTACCATGTCCGAGAAGATGGACAACATGCACCTTTGGAATGTCACAGGGGCGTTACATAGATCAAAGGACATCTGTCTGAAAGCATAAGTCCCAAACAGACATGTGAATGTTGTTTTGTCCTGGTCTTCAAGCGCTATGGCCACCTGATTGTAGCTGGAGTACTCGTCAAGGAAATAGTAATGACTCTCCCCAGCTAGATACTCTATAATCTGATCAATAAAAGGTAGCGGGAAATGATCCTTCTAAGTGGCATGATTCAATCGTCTGTTATCCACACAGACCCTCCAAGAAGTAGGTACCCCGGGTAGCGATCACCTCTCCAAAATCACTCACAACTATGGTGATGCCCATCTTCTTGGGCACAAAATGCAATGGACTAACCCACTTGGAGTCTGATATGGGGTAGATAAAATTGACGTTCCACCATTTTGATATTTCTTTCATGACCACTTCTCAAAGATTCGGGTTCAGTTGTCGCTGGAACTCACGCGATGGGATAGCGTCCTCTTCGAGATAGATATGGTGGGAGCATAGGGCCGGACTTATCCCATAGAGATCAGCTACGCTCCATCCTATTGCATTACGGTTCCTTTCAAGAACCTCCATCAAACGAGATTCTTGATCTCAAGTCAAATCTGCTGAGATAATGACTCGGTACATCTTATGCTCACCCGCAAGGAATCTATACTTCAGCAACTGTAGCAAGGGCTTCAATTCTTGGCAATTGGGAGCTGGCAAATCCAGCTTCTAGAATGTCTGCGTGAACGCTACCAGATCTGAATGTGAGAACTCTTGCTGATCAGGAATGTCTGATGAAGATGGCCATGTTGGTGTGTCTGTACTCGGTGTTGGTTCAATCTCCATCCTAGTTGTTGGCTTTGTAGGAATCAGAGAAGGCAAATAGTCATCAAAATCATCCCAGTCTATGTCTAAATGTGAGGGACCTAAATCAGAAGCACAAGAAATGAAATCTACTTCGTTATCTTGAACGTTATCGTCGGCCTCAAAAGTGTCCTCAGCCAAGAGTGTACTCTCCGACTCTCCTCTGCTTGAAGCTGTGACTCAGTAGTGTCTGAAGGTGAGAGAAGGGCTTGTGAAATGGGGTCAAACCAAACGGCTTCATCATCTGTGATCACAAAATCGCACTCCTGGTAAATGTCTCGCTCTGCCTCTGTTATCTACTATGTATCACTAGACTGCTCTAAGCAAGCTGAATCTCACGCTCTGGTCTTGTCGATCGTCTCTATTTGTATACTCTCGCCCTCGACACGGAAGTACACTTTCTGCTATCATGGTCGGACACCGCCTTGGCTGTGGCCAAGAATGGTCATCCTAGAATGATGGGGGTATCTGTCACAGACTCAGGGATCTCCATGTCCAACACAACAAAGTCCACAGGAATTCCAGGCCCTGAATTGTGACGACCACATCCTTCAACAACCCCTTTAGCCTCTTGATAGATCTATCAGCAAATTGAAGGACTATCCTACTCTGTATAAGAGGGCCAAACTCAAATCGGTCGAGTAAGGCCACCGGAAGAAGGTTGATGGAAGAGCCGGTGTCTAGTAGAGTCCGATCGAATCTCTGCTCATGAATGTAGCATCTGACCTATGGAGCTCCTACATATGGCCTCTTGGATGGCATACGGTTCTGGATGGCGAAGAAGGTGGCACGGGTGAGCACATGGATCTATGCCTGATGGTTCCTTCTCTTCCTTCGAATAGTGGTCTTCTCTCTCAAGTTCTTCTGGAAGAGAGGGATGTGCTCAAGTGCCTCCTGTAGAGTTAGCTGGATATGGAATATGTCTATCATCTGCTGGCTGAACTCTAACTGCTGGTTCTTTTTTTGATTTTCTTTTATTCCCCTTCGCCAAGCGGAGTGCTTAAGAGAAGGGGATGGTTGGGCCCTCCTCAGATAGAGGGCTAGGAAGAGGTTCATGCTGCTGAGCGGGAATGGAATCCATACAAGGGTCATCATGCATCACATATGGACTCGAAGATGAAGAAACCTTTCCTTTATTAATTTTTTTGGTCTTTTTAGAATAGTCCTAAGATACAGAAATGGGTGGAAACACAATAGGAATAGAACCGGTGTCATCACTACCACCCATAGCATCAGTTTTCGCAGCATCAGTATCGCGCTCTGGCTCATCATCCGGAAGGATGGTGTCGTCAGTACCACCAACTGCATCTGGAGAAGAGAAGGCCTCATTACCATGAACTAGATCAACAACCTTTGTGGCTTCAGCACCATCGTCATCAACATCATCATCAGCGGTATCAGCACCGCTGTCCTCCTCGTCTGGCGCTCCTGGCTCTTCATGGTGTCGTCGCTCAAACGAGGCACCGCCAGCTGGCATCCTACCCCTCCTAAGAGTCACAAAGTCAACATCAAATATGTATGAAGAAATATCTCCCAATGAATCACTAGGAGTGGTGATCTCTGTAAACTACATGCTTAGACTTTTTCTTGAGGTTGTTTGGATTGGTCTTGATTTGAGCAGGTATGGCAGCCTTGCCCTTTATGATCTCCTTCATCTCCTAGCGAAACGCGTCCATCTCCCACCTAAAGGATGCCTGCTGGTTTGAGAGTAGGCAGGCTAGATCGTCAAGGGTCGAGTTCTCATAGGCCGGACCATGAGAATCAGACGGGTTGCCTCGCTGGAAATGAGGTTGCTGCTGGAACTGGTGAGGGGGAGGCTGAGTGAACAGCTACTGAGGCTGCTGCCTCCACTGTTGTCCTTGTTGGTAGGGACGAGGACCTGACTGGTAATGCGGTTGTGGCTAGCGAGAGTATCGGGGTTGCTGCTGCAGCTGGATGAACTATCCACTCTGAGCTGGAGGTTGTTGCTGCAACGAGGTGCCTCTAGTAGACCACCTGAATCTGGGATGATCTCGGTGGATCTTGGCTGCTGCCGGTCATACCAAATCCCATTAACGTTCATCAACGGCTCTTGCTCGTAAGGGATCGGGGGAAGAACTGCCAGTGGTTGATCCTGCTGATATATCATCATCTGAGTGTCCTAATATGGTGGTGGCTGAGTGTAGTGCTGTTGCAATAGCTGAACTGGCTCCGCTTGGATGTAGTGAACCTGGCGGTACTAGGTGGAGTGCTGGGAAGAGATGTTGCTGCAAGGATCAGCCTGTGACCTAAGATGGGGCTGAGAAGTCGTCTGTGCCTCCTGAAGACACATGATCTGGGTCTTCAGGTCACTGAGAGTCTGTGCCAACTGATCGATCTGTGTCATGCCATGGCACTGTGTGGTCCAACTTCTCGCTGATGATACCCATGTTAGTTGTCGCCGACTCAGCCTGTGCTGCTGCTGTTGACGAAGTAGATGGGCCCGCATCAACCCGTGCTATCCACTATTAGGATATGTGTTGTGGAAGGGGCTTCCCCTGAGTATAGACTCGGTCTGGGACATCACGGTGTAGTTTTCGACCATCTCCTCATAGATGGCCCGGACCTGGTCCTCATCCTTGGCGAAGTAGGAGCCCCCGCAAGAAGCGTTAACAAGCCCCTTGTAGCTCCGATGTCAGGATACAAAAGAAACTCTACACTAATTGGGCTTGGATATGTCATGGTGTGGACACCGGTCGATGAGCTCACAAAATCGATCCCACGCCTCATGGAACTGCTCGTTGGGGATCATTGTGAAGTTGTTAATCAGAGCCCTCGTTGCATAGGTCCAACCAAGTGGATAGTACTTGTTCAAGTACTCGGTCTAGAGCTTCTCCCAAGTAGTAACATATCTCCCTAAATGCTTCAGCCAGTAGGCTGCTCTGTCAACGAGGGAGAATGGAAATGCTATCATGTTGATAGTGTCCTCATCCATGAATCTGTCGTGCATTGTGCTGCAGATCATCTCAAACTCCTATAAATGCAGATGCGGCTCCTCGATAGCTAGCCCATGAAACTTGGGCAAGAGCTGAATTGTCTGGAGGCCAATCTTGCAGTCGCCCAGAATCTCAGGGAGCTAGATCCAACGATGGGTGAGGGTTGCACCATGGTTTTGCAACTGCCTCATCGGTCGTGGCTGTCTGGCTAGCTCCGGCTGGTCCTTCGGTGTCCGTCTACTATTCATCCAGGAGCTGGGATATCCCCACCGGCTGCTCGGTGCGGCTCTCCTCCATCGGCTCGCATCTGTGCTATCTCTCGACGCACCTCTGCCATAAACGCTCCATGATCTCTAATTTGTCTCTGCATCCTCTCCAGGGAGGCTAGAAGTGTGTTGTTGATGGCGCCCTGATCTACAACATATGTAGAACCTGGGGCTGTCTATTAGTGTGCTCCTCACTGTTGGCCATCTCACAGGTCTCTGCAAAGGCAAAAGACCCAAACTTAGGTATCGTCAAATGTACAAATATCTGTGTTGGTCTCTGCTCGGGCACCTCAGGAATGGACGAAGGGTGGTCGAGGGGGAATAGGGCAGAATAGAACTCAGGTTTGGAGAGTAGGTCTGGGCTCCCCGGAACCTCCCTAGATGAACGAGGCAGAGTGCTCAAGAGCGGGTCTACCAAAGGTAGTCCAAGGGATCTCTGACCCATCATTGTGATATGGGAATGAGTACGAATGAGATCTGGAAAGCAAACAAGATCAGCAGTCAAAACCCCCAATTCACCTACTCAACACGAGCTGATGACTGTAAAGGTTCGGTCATTAGTCTTGTCAATTTTATTTTAGATGATAAATCAGTCTTACAGAGCGATTAAGCGAGCTGGTAGGAACTCGATGCTCCCAAGAGACTAGCCCAATCCCAAAGCTAGATATTTCCTAGCCAGTACGAATTGTGGACCATTTAATGGCTAGCCGATCAACTAAATATGTTAACGACATCGCGGTCCATTTTACCGGTTACTGGAGAGATCCTCACTGGAGAACGACTAACCCCAATACTAGTAGTCTAACGGAAGTTCATGTGTGGCTCTAACCTAGTGTGCGGGTCACTCTCTCGCTCAAGCAAACCAAACAATGAGGGAGTGACTCTCCCCAAAACAAATGTTTTATTTGAGGTGGGTTTTAGGGTCAAGTTTGCTTAAATAGTCTCATTTTTATGATTTTCACTTTTTATGTATTTTTCAAAGACAAGTAATGCCTAACGAATTTTTCGATCTCCTGATTTATTTTAAGTCCAAAAATAAGGTGAGAAGTTGAAAAAGCTGATGCGCGATCAAACACGATGATGCATGCAAAGTAAGAGATGCGTACCTGACTCTAGCACTCTACATGCAGGGTGATCCGTGCATAAATTTAAAGATGGAATTAAAACTAATCTAAATGATGCACGAAGAAAACATCCTTAGACGAGCAATTTCTAAAGATCGTGAAGCACAATAGTTAACTGATCAGAGAGAGAGATCGATGTTCGGTCTCGGATGCCGATAGGTGTCCGCCACAACGAATCCTGCATGCATTGTATACGGCCTTTAATGGCACGTGACCTCTCAATCAATCAAGTTATCTTTTTATTTTGATTTATTAATAAAGTCCAATTACGGTCTATAGGTGCAAGCAATATTTTAGGGATTGGGTCTTATGGTACTTACATTACAATCAAGAAAAATCATAAGTCTAGGGGCCAAATTCTTCGGGAATCAAACAAAAAATGCGATAAAATAAAAATCGACAAAAAAACGCGATGAGGTCCCCCGAGCACACTAGTGCTCTGTGAAATAGACCCCGATATAAGAGTCTAAGAGAGAAGAGTGTCCAGAGTTCAAAATTATTACAACAATAATAACAAAGTCTGCTGAAAGTAAAGCTACTCTATTGTTGCTCCCAAGCTACTCTATAGGCTATAACTAATTCATGCTCTTATCCTGCTTCTCCTCGGGTATGGGTCTCCTCCAAAGCATCCTCGGGAGGTTCCTTACACGAAAGCGAAATAGAAATGTGTCAGAAAGTAGTTATAACAAATAGAGATAAAAATAAACAAAAAGCTGGAAATCGCCTACTAAGTCGTGCTCCCCAGCAGCGGCACCATTCTGATGACGCAGCTTTGCGACTCAGGTTAAGGAATCAAATAATCAAAAGGTCGTTGTGGCCAAAATCACAAAGCTAGTCAACAAGAAAAATAGAAACCACGCAAACAACAGAATAAAGCAATCAAAACAATGTCAGTGGTCTCCGCTATTTTATTTTAACCTGGTATAGCGACCAAGGTCGAACTCAAGGAGCACGAGTAAACCTACGAAGTAGTCACGATCAGACAAGAAAGAGCACAATTTTGTCAATTTTAAATTTTGCATTTTTTGTGGTTTTAATTAAACAAGAAAAATAAGGTAATAAAGCACACAAGCAAGTCTTTACAATTTTTATTAAGGCCAGAAATACTCAAAAAACTAGAATAAAAAAATTATGTTCTTCAAATATTTAGATGTTTTTTGTGATTTTCTGGGGTTTTTATAATTTTTATACGATTTTATAAAAATCAAACAAAGGTTAAAAGGGAGAACAGCGTACAGCCTAGACTAGAAAGAAAATTAAAAATACTAAAAGTGCCATAATGTCCTAGTTGTGATTTTTATGAAAAACTAAAAAAAAGGAACAAATAGCAACTGAAATCTTTTTTTGAATTTTTTAGAATTTTTAATGGTTTTTATAAGTTTTTTAGAGTTTTTAGATTTTTAGGGGTTTTATGATGATTTTAAAAACAAAAATTGTACTAGAAGAAAAGCAAACAAAAAACAAGTAAACATTAGTTTTTTTGGAATTTTTAGCACAATTTTTATGTATTTTATAAAATAGACAGAATAGATTTAATGGGTTTTGATTTTTTAGAAAATATCAAACAATACTAAATTAATTAAAAAAATTACCATAAATATTATGTTTTAGTAGGACCTAACAATAATTTTTATGGAATTTTTGGAGTTAATTAGGTATTTATTTGATCAAAAACTAGACACACAATTCTTAGGGACCTGATTACAATTATGAGAAAGTTCCAGCCCAATTGATAACATATATAAAAAGCTCCGGATGAATAATGCAAAAAGCCCAGAGTATTCACGCACATGCTCCAAAACTCACACACAGAGGTATAAATGCAATTATAATAAAAGTTCTACTCAAAGCATAACATTCATGAAGTTCAAGATAAAACACGCAAATATACCAAACAAGCATGTGGAACAATACGTGAATTCATAAACATGACTAAAACGTAAATACTAGAAAGAGCAAGGGTCCACATGCAAAATTACCAAACTACAACTTTATTTACAGAACTAAATAAACATAAAAGTGTGGGGGAGGAAGATGCAAAATACAGTGAGGAGGCACGTGGCACATGCTTCACCCTGCGCTGATGTACGACTCTGATAAGGTTTGAGGGTAGATCTGACAGTTGCAGAGGATGTCGCGAACGTGCGGAGCAGATGCGTCAGGCCCTGATCCAACAGCCACAAAGCTAGGAACTATCGGGCGGCTATGATTGTGTCTGGAAGAGCGGGCCCCATCCAACAGTAGGGGAGGATGCTGGAAGAACACCCTCCAGGAGACCTTCAATCGAGCGAGGAGAGGAATCTATCGGCCCTATGAAGGATCTGAAGGGCTCGTTATGCTCGGCAATGCTCTGTGCGTCAGGAGGGTTGCTCCGATCGGAAGGAGAACGGTCGGATGGCCGTCGTGGTGGAGGCACACTTGGAGCTGCTCCGCCTGAGCAGTCGAGGGGCCAACTGGAGGTCTTTGCGCATACTAGCACCTGCAATAGGTACACCGCTCGGAGGCATAGCTCTGATGGAAGTTTATTGCGAATAAAGATAAGAGAAGCATCGAGGGATGGTCTCTTGGGTCTCCGGCGTAGGTAGAGGGGGGAAACCCAGCCTGATCCTGCTCCGATGAGCATGAATCAAGGGAACAGGTTGCGTCAATAAATGAGCGATGGAACGAGGGGTCGATCTGAACAGATAAAGATGGATGGTGAATCCCCGACAGGGTGGTCTGAGCAGATGAACTGTGGTAGGGCGAAATGGAAGATTCGACGGGAATGGAAAATGAAAAGGATAAGATGGTTACCTGAGGGTGCTGATGAACTCAGAAAGATCATGCAGAGCTGGGAGACGGGGTCGTGGCCTCGACCGTGTTGCGGCAGGCAGGGAGGCTGGACGCGACGGAGGACTCCGGCCACATAGCTAAGCTGCGAGATTCACGCCACCAAACTTCAATCCGAAGGTGCTCTCCGATCGTTGTCACTCAACTGGAGGTCTTTAGGGGTGGAAGAAGGGGCGAGGCACGAGCTACCCGATTGCGGAGACGGAATGGGAGACTTTATAGGATTCCCAGGGGGCTGGAAGAATCGAGATCAAGCACACAACCCTAGGAAGATCCGCGCCTTACTAGGGATCTGTGAGAATCACGGATCTTAGGAGGATGCTCGGATGAAGAATCGGGGCCATATGTGATCGGGTTCGGGCGTGAAAATATGGAGAAATGGCTCCGTTGAGAGATGGATGACCTAACCTGACCTGGAAGGAGTCATTGACTAGAGTCAACATTCTGATGTGGCCCAATCAGAAGGGGCCTAGAATAGGACAAAACACACTACATGACAAAACAAAAGAGAAAAATAAAGATAACATTAAAAATAATAAATGAATTAAATTAAAAATGAATAAAATAAAAAAATGTTTGTTATTTTTCAAGGAATTTTTCTGTATTTTTTAATTATTTTTATGAAAAATAAATTAGTGTATATACAATCAATAATGTTATATACAGGTATAATATACATATGTATTATGCACAGTTATTTTAATTTTGTAATTTACAAAAATACCCCAATTTTCTATTTTATTTATTTTTAATATAATTTTAGGAGTACAAAATAATTTTTATTTTATCTTTACAAATTATTTACAAGTATGAAATAAATGGTGGATGTGACATACATACATGTGTATTTGTACAGTGAAAGAAGTATTTTGCTATTTTTATTTAATTTTTCTGATTTTTATTTTATTTTTTTATTATTATTGGAATAATGTATAAGGAGATAAAAAGAATGATAATTGTATTCTGTCAACAATAGTTATTTGTATACATAGGTAATATGCACAATACAAAGTAGGCCCTATCTCTCTCTACTTATTTTGTTTGGTGATCAGGTCAAGGCTTGACCTTCTCTTGGGGTTGGGTCACTCTATATTTATTCTAAATACCTCCTTCCTTTTTATTTTCCTTTATTCTATTATTTTTGCACAAATACATTCTAAATATGCAATATTAAAACATGCATGCATAATGCTATGTTATTATACTTACAGATATTTACATGTTGTTTTGCTAAGATAAATAGCTAAAATGAAAGAATAAAGAGTGAGAATAAGGGATTCATCACCTGTCCAAAGTGGCATCTCCTGCATACAAGTGCATCTAGATCGGGCTCTTTGCTTCTCGAAAGAGTAAGATCGTATGCATAGTGACCCCAAATTGAGTCCTCATATTTTTGGGGTGATATTGGATTGCACATAGTGATTTCTAATCCTGTTGACGGTTGGTCCAATTAATGATAGGTCAATATCACCTTAGGGGTGGTGTGCTTGTGTGTTAAAGACCGAATTGGGAATGCAAGTTGGACTTGCAAGGCAGAATGTGTTCCTGCTTCTTTTTATCCAAGTTGCATGTTCTCATATTATTAGGATGTATCAAATATAAGATAGGAGATCCCAAATCTTGCTTAAGATATAATGGTAAGTATATCTCTTACATTGAAAGTGATTAAGCGAATGAACTTTCAGTGTTGATAAGGCAAGACAACTTTGATATAAAAATTTCTAAATCAAAGTAAAATATGTACAAACACATACCCACACACGCACACACACACACATATATATATATATATATATATGCAAATTTCTTATTTTAGATAATCCTTCATTAAACCCACTCAATACTATACTCAATAATAACTAGTAAAATATCATGGATTGGATCCATGATCAAGATATTGTACTTGCAGTTGGATACATAATGTATGTGGTTTCAATGTACAAGTTTCCTCATAATAATGAGGAGTGACAATTAAATATACAATAGGATCACAACCCTAGGGTTTGTATGTCTCTATAGTCTTGATCTCTCATCGAATGTACTTTGGAAATGACATGTCGTTGATGATCGTAATTGTCAAATATTTCTTATAAAATCTAAGAAGATGTTTTGGCATACATATGTGCTCTCAACATTTAATCATGAATGACATGGTTTACTTCATCATGCAAAATGGTGGTTCTATAAGAGATGATGTACTCAAAATATTTGAATAACTGCCTGAACCAAAAGTTTTAAGAGTTAAGATGGATGTAGATACGATGAGTGCCATCATTTTAATGCCTATACTCAAATCATTCATGAAGCTTCATAATATTCATATTGTATGAATTAAATGACGCATATATAAATGTTGAAGTACTTTTATATTCAAATCTTTTGAATTCACCATAAAAGACACTTTGTCATAAGCAATGATTTTTTTATAGATGAAGGGACGTAGTGGAAGCATGGGTCTGACCCAAGCAAGAAGGAAAGTCAAGGATAAGGGTTGGATGAATGCTGATACAGTAACAAGCCCATGTATTAATATTATGACTATCAAGTCTATCTGGGATCCTTAGAGAAGGTCTCATATAGTGCATCAGAATAATCTATATCTACATATCATCATTGAAATTGACTTACTTATTGTATAAGATTAAAAGTCTGATAATTGTATCTCATTCTTCTAATAACACTTGCAACTGGTTGCATATATATTAGAAGACTCGAAATTTGATCTTAAGGTTTTCATCCATGGATATTGATGCAATGGTTGCAACAATCTCTATTGGATAGATAGACCATATTTTCAGTGGGAGTGCCCTTAGTCTTAGAGGATGTCTCTCTGACCTAGATATTAGAAACACTCATTGTTTATTTCTAAATATTAGAAATAAACATGAATTCTGGAATAGACCTATCGTAAAGAGTTATGATGGATATATTTCATATAGTAGTCTAACATCTAGAGGATTCTATCAAATTAGAAACTATGATTCATTAACATTTCTAATACTGAAAATTAAACCTTTAAACATCAATGACGAGGATCAAGATCATTTGACAATGATCTAGCATCAAGCCTAGGATATATGTCTATTGATGAGATCAATAGACTAGTAAGATATCGAACTTTAGATTGTCTGAAGATCAAAAATCTTACATGCTTGTGAATATTGTTTAAAAGTAAAAAATCTCCAATACACCCTTCCTTGAGAATGATGTAAGATGTCAAGGTATTCAAGATCTCATACATATTGATGTATGTGGATCATCGATATCATAATAAACATTGATGACATGTTATATCATTCGATGGTTATTTGTGATTTCTTCCCTTCACCTTAGAAAGATTTGAAATGTTCAAAGATCTCACAATTTTGGTTTAGAATCGAAGTCTTAAGGAAGATGAAATGAATTGGTCTAACCTAGGTAACATGTACCTATTAGGTGAATTCAAGGAATATCTTATTGAGACAGGAATATCATTCCTATGTCACTCCTCCTAATATACCTAAACTCAATAGAGTTGTAGGGAGATACAATTGGATCATGTGTGACATGATTTTATCAATGATGAATCTTAGCATAATTACATCTTAGTTTCGAAGTATATGTGTAGTATAGACTACAATATATATCCATAATAAAATTCCATGCAAGTAATCTGGAATCTTGCACCAGAGAGTGCTACTTCATTAGGAAAATAAAAGATAATATTGGATACCTACTTTATGACTTTGAGATTCTTAAAAGATTTAATCTCTAAGGATATGATTCTTAAAGGATGACTCTCTTGAGAATCAAGATGATAATGAAGTAAAGGAACTCATTGAACCTTGAGAAGATAATGAGGCTCCTAAAATCGAAAACTAAAAGGAGAATTAAATATGAAGCACTCATACCTCTTCAAATGAGTTTGAGGATGGATTCCATGTGTCAGTTATGGCTGACAATGATCTGATTTATTATGATGAAGTATCTAAGGATCATGACATGGAAAGATGGATGTTATCAGTAAAGTCTAAAGTAGACTTCATATACAAGTGTTGTATATGGACCCTCGAGGATCCACCTATAAGGGTAAAACATGTTAGGTATAAATGGATCTTCAAGATAAAGAGGGAACCTGATGAGAAGGTAGGGACCTTCAAAGCACGATTCGTATGCTCAAGATACATACAGAAATAAGACATCACTTGTGATGAGACTTGCTTTCCAGTGACCATGCTTAAACCTGACAGGATATTGTAAATCATAGCTACACAATTTGACTAAGACATCTTCAAGATGGAAGTCAATATTGCATTCCTCTATGAATAACTCTCTTGGGATATTCACATGAAGTAGCCCCAGGGCTTCATGGTTGAGGAAAGCAAGGCGTGCAAGCTGAAGAACCCCATCTATGGACTCAAATAAGCTTCTTGTAGTTGGAACATTAGATTTGATGAAATTGTAAATGTTATGATAACAGATAGAATCTTGATAAACCATGTGAAGCTTAGTGGGGTGCCATTGTGTTCATCGTGTTAAATGTAGATAATATCATAATCATTTAGAATGATATAAGGGTGATGATAATAAGTGTTTTATAGTCTAGCTATTCCATACCTTGAGATATAATCGCAAGGATACCTCTTAGATCTTAGTTCTTAAGTTGTTCAGAAGCAAAGAGAAGAGGGTATTGGGACCGTCACATTAGTGGTACACCTTGGACATATTCCATTTTTTGGAAAATTCCAAGAAAGGCCTCTTTTCCTTTAGATATGGTATTGATCTATCTAAAAGGATAGCACCTCAAAGAGTTGAGGATGTGAGTACTAAATCTATATGCCCTAGTGCATCAGCTTTCGGAAGCTTTGTGTATGCTAGATATGTACAAATGCCAGATGTCTGCCATGTAGTAGGAGTAGTAAATTGTTACTAATCCTACTATGGAGATAAAACACTATATTGCAGTAATAATAATATCTTCAAAGATAACAAAACTTAGATATAGTGATCTCAAAGTCTTATCTTCAAGAAATTAAGACTTTATTAATAGAGATCTAAAAGGTCTTAACTACGGATACCTTAGGAGATAGAGATCTCCATCAATAAGGTATTTTGATAAGGATAATGGAAATACTTGTTATAATAATTATTGAGTTGTAGTGTCAAGGACACTATAACTGACAATATTGAGTATTGGTTGCATAAGATGCAACATTCGCATTGGATGCGAGCATTGTTACTAGAAGATATGCATATTCCGTAAAAGGACTTGGCGTAGTCTCTTGGGACCGGAGTGACTGACCAACTTACCTATCTATTTTTTCTAAATAGCCTATGATTATCACATGAGTGTGGGTTTAAATATTAGCTCATTAATGGATCTTTGGGCCAGTAGGAGATTGTTGGACAAGTGAGCCTACGGCGAACCATTATGCAATAAAAGTTATTGCAAATATCATTTCCTAATCTAAAATGAAGAATAACTAATTTGCATAATAGTTCCCTTAGTACAGTTAGGGTTATGTACCATGGCCATCTTATGTTGGACATGCGAGCCCACGGCGAGCCATTGTGCAATAAATGTTATTGCAAATATCATTCCCTGATCGGAAATGAAGAATAACTAATTTGCATAATATATCCCATAGTACAATTAGGGTTAAGTACCATGGCCATCTTAATGATCATATAGCTGTCGATTCAATTATTGAATCATAGAGGTTGGTGTTTGGATGAATATCTAAAAAGTTAGATTGAGGACTCATCAAGCACCGTCAAATGATTATTAAGATATGATCTCCAGCCTGAGAAGGAGATGGCAATCCTTTCTCTGAAGGTCGATATCTAACCGACCTCTTGATGCAGGTCCTCTACATTGGAATAGAGATTCGGAGGTGTTAGATAAGTTCGATCAAAGAGTTGACTTAACGAGATCAAGATAACCAAAGACCTATGTCGTATGCTGTCAGGATATAGGCACGCATCCTCTGATTGGAGACAGATGTGTTACTATATGTCTCAGTATGTACATTTGGCAGACCAATAGGTTGATGACCTAACCAAGGTCTATACACCGGCACACTGGTGTGCATGCAAGGGCATATAAGTAATACGGTCTCTCAAAGGGATCATACAGGTTCATTTACTGAACCAGAAGACATGAGCTCACTCATGAGATATTGGGAAGATCAAATTCCGTGCACGGTCATCTCGCTTTGGAAGCTTGACTGAATTTGTAAGTTTGATATATGCTTTTGGAAAGTATATGATCAACACCTAGGTATGATATATGCTTTTGGAAAGTATATGATCGATACCAACTCCCAATAGTCAAATGAGAAACTTAATGGCAAATACACGAAGTTGACAGTGTAAAATTGATCTAATACTTCGGGATTATTCTGGGCCTTTCAGTATGCAGGATGTACATGTATTAGGAATACCTGAGGGTGATGTGATCATAAACGGTTGTATAACCATGATGCTTCCATTCCTAGAGAGTGATGAAACGGGTCTGTATTTTAGTGACTCCTCTCTATAGAGAAGTGATGTAATCTTGGTCCAAGCATTGGACAGTGATCTGAATGTGATTCAGATGCAATGAGAAGATTAGATCTACGATCTTGATTTAATCAAGTATCTGTGGAGGTCAGTAAGATCTGGATTTGAGATGTGATCTTAATATCCAAGTCACTATACGTGGAACAATACAATCGCTATGTCCTTATCTCCAAGTATCCGCGGAGAAAGCGCATTATCCTTGAAATAGTTCAGGATAATTTCAATGTTGATATATGTATCCGAGCATTGAGAAAATTGATAATTAAATGTGATTTAATTATCATGAATAATATGAATTTGATTCATATTATAAGGAGAGTTATCTTAGATAATTAAATGTGATTTAATTATCAAAGATGTGAATAATGTGAATATGATTCATATTATTTGGGCACATGAGAATTGAGATCCAAGATGACTAAATGTGATTTAATTATCATGGATATGAATAATGTGGATAGCACTATCCATATTAATCATATATATTATAAATGTGATTTATAAGAGAGAGCTATTTGTAATTTACATTTGTCAATTAAAATGTTGATGTGAATTGGATTCACATTAGACAATAAATTGAAAAAGTAATTTACATTTTATTTTGGGTTGTGAATGTGATTCATAAATTTCCAATAGCATGATTGCAATGTTCACAAAATAAATTGCATTTATTTTTTGTGAAATGATTTCCAATAAAAGTTATTGCAAATATTGGAGATACACATGAGATATGGATTCTCATGAAATTGGAAGGAGCTACTCTACCATATGAAGAGGGGACGGCCGCCCCCTCCTTATGGAATGAGTGGTCGTCTCCTTGTTCTTATGGAAGCAAGCTTGCCTCCTTCCTATTTCTCCAATGATGATTGATTTAATATAAATCAAATTATATTCAATATATATTTGATTTAATTAAATTAACTATTATTGTATTTTTACAACATAATCTTGGCCATTAAAAGAAACACAAATCAATGTGAACCATTGGATTTGTATTGTCCATGGATCCCAAAATATTATATAAGAAGAGGTACCCCTTGCTTTTCTAATTTACACAATAAGAACTTAAGCCTATCTCCCTCTCTCTTTCTCTCGACACGCCATCTCTCCCCCTTTCTCTCTTGTGGCCATCCACCATGATGCCCAAGAATCTTGTCATAATTAAGGAGTTAATTACGGTTTTCAAACGCCTAGAAATGCATGAAAATCATTTATATTATATTGTAAATCAAATTAGCAAACTTTGAAAACTTATTTTGTATGATTTGGATTTAAATTGATTGAGATATGGTAATTTTAGTAAGTAAGGGTCACTGCTGGAAATTACTTTCCTAATCAAGAACCATGTGATTGTTATTTAATCAATTAGTGAAACTAAATGGTTTAATTTACTGGAATAATTATGGATAAATATTTTCGAAATATTTGATGATAATTATTTCCTTAAATGACATTGCCTTAACTAATAATTGATTAGATATAATCAAGATCTCAAATTGGTTACTCGATCTATTTTCCAACAAACAAAGTTGCTTGAATAGGATTGGGAATTTGTTTAGCAAATTTCCTTATAATGTTAATCAAAAATGTTTTGATTATTATACGGTATAACTTCGATTGAAAACCCGATTATCGTCTCAAGTACACAGTGATCAATTTGGCATTATCCTTTCCCAAGGTGGGCATGTGTCTAGTAGGAGAGCGTTGGGGTATCAGGTTACATCATGTGCAATATGTCCCACTCCCATCGGTATTGGTCATGACAGCGGGTAGGGACGGGATAATGTAGGAAAGATCATGGTGTATTACTCTAATTATTAAAATTCGAATAATACGTATTTGAGATAATACCATATTTCAAGTAACAATAAAGAATGTTGGATATTAATTGGATCATTAATTTAATATGATTATATTGATTGGAATCCAATTCAAATTAAAACACTCTATTAATAGAGTTGTATGTCCCTTGGAAGAATTTATCGTCATGAATATGATTCATAATGATTAATTAGAATTTTGAACATGATATGGAGGATCACATATGTAACATCCATGGTCTTTCGTCAAGGCGAAGGGTTCCGTCAGGGATTGTATGTAGGAGATGCATGTCCGAAATGACAGCTCCTGCATACAAGCGCATCTGGATCGAGCTCTTTGCTTCTCTAAAGAGTAAGGTCGTGCGCGTAGTGACCCCAATATCGAATAATCATATTATTGGTACGATATTGGATTACACATAGCAAGTTCTAATCCTGTTGACGGTTGGTTCAATTAATGACGGGTCAACATCATCTTAGGGGTGGTGGGCCCAGGAATTAAAGATCGAATTGGGAATGCAAGTTGGACTTGAAAGGAAGAATATGTTCCCGCTTCTTTTTATCCAAGTTACAGGTTCTTATATTATTGGGATGT
The DNA here is from genome assembly GCA_037367405.1 of Ottelia alismoides. Taxonomy (NCBI): domain Eukaryota; kingdom Viridiplantae; phylum Streptophyta; class Magnoliopsida; order Alismatales; family Hydrocharitaceae; genus Ottelia; species Ottelia alismoides. The sequence continues at coordinate 429,454 of JAZKJV010005618.1, forward strand.
GACAAAGATACGGAAGGAGATCTCAGATCTTGCTGAGATATAATGGTAATTATATCTCTTATATTGAAAGTGATTAAGGGAATGAACTTTCAGTGTTGAGACGGCAAGACAACTTTGATATAAAAATTCCTAAATCAAAGTAATATATATTTATTAAAATTTCTTATTTCAGATAATCCTTCATTAAACCCACTCAATACTATACTCAATAATAACTAGTAAAATATCATGGATTGGATCCATGATCAAGATATTGTACTTGCAGTTGAACACATATTGTATGTGGTTGCAATGTGCAAGTTTCCTCATAATAATGAGGAATGACAATTAAATAGACAATAGGTCTACAACCCTAGGGTTTGTATATCTCTATAGTCTTGATCTATCATCGAGTGTACTTTGGAAGTGACATGTCGATGATGATCACAATTGTCAAATAATCTTTATAAAAAATAAGAAGGTGTTATGACATACATATGTGCTCTTGGAATTTAATCATGAATAGCATGGTTCACTGCATCATGCAGAATGGTGGCTCTATAAGAGATGATGTATTCAAAATGTTTGAGTACCAACTTAAATCTTTAAGAGTTAAGATGTATGTAGATATGACGAGTGTCATCATTCTACTATCTATACTCTAGTCATTCATGAAACTTCATAATATTCATATTGTATGAATTGAATGAAGCATGTATAAATGTTGAAGTACTCTTATATTGAAATCTTTTTGAATTCAACATGAGAGATCATTTGTCTTAAGCAATGGTTGTTTATAGATGAAAGGAGCGCAGTGGAAGCATGGGTCGGACCCAAGTTTGAAGGAAAGTCAAAGAGTTGACTGTACTTCTGTGACTTCCATATGGCATCCAAAGAATTGGATGAATGTCAATATTGCAATAAGCCGATGTTCTGATAGTATGACTATCTAGACTATCTTGGATCCTTATAGAATGGCCCAATTAGTGCATAAGAATAATCTATATCTACATTTAATATTGAAATTGACTTTCTTATTTGATAAGATCAAAGTCTTATAATCGTATCTCATTCTTCTAATTACACTTGCAATTGGTGCATATGTTTTAGAAGACTAGAAAATTTGATCTTAAGGTTTAATATTTATACACATGGATATTGATGCAATTGTTGCAACAATCTCTATTGGATAGATAGACTTGTTATTTTCAGTGGGAGGGCCCTTAGTCGTAATGTCTCTATGACCTAGATATTAGAATACACTCATTGTTTATTTCTAAATGTTGGAAATAAACATGAATTCTAGAATAGACCTATCATAAAGAGTTGTGATGGATATATTTCAGATAGTAATCTAACATTTAGTAGACTCTACTCGATTAAAAAATTAATGAATGGTTCATAACCAATTCTAATATTGAAGATTAAATCTTTAAAGATCAATAGGAGGATGAAGATCATTTGATAATGATCTGGCATCAAGCCTTGGATATTTGTCTATTGATGAGATCAATGAACTAGTAAGAGATGAAACTTTAGATTGTATGAAAATTCAAATCTTACATACTTGTGAATATTGTATTCAAAGTAAAATTGTCCAATGTACCCTTCTCTGGGAATGGTGTTAGATTTCAAGGTATTCAATATCTCATACATATTAATGTATGTGGATCATCTATATCATGATAAACATTAATGATATGTGACATCCATTGATGATTATTTGTGATATTAGATCTCTTCCCTTCACCTAAGAAAGCTTTGAAGTATTCAAAGATTTCATAATTTTGGTTTAGAACCAAAGTTTGAAGGAAGATGAAATGTATTTGATCTTACCTAGGTAGCAAGCACCTATTAGATGAATTCAAGGAATATCTTATGGAGAAAGGAATATCATTCCTGACTCACTCCTCTTAAATGTAACCTATGCTCAATAAAGTTGTAGGGAGATACAATTGGATCATGTGTGACATGATTTGACCAATGATGAATATTAGCATAATTACCTCTTAGTTTCCAAGGTATATATGTAGTAGAGACTACAAGATATATCCTTAATAAAGTTCCATGCAAGTTAGCAAGAATCTAGCACTAGAGAGTGCTACTTCATTAGGAAAATAAAGGATGATATTGGATACCTACTTTATGACCTTGAGATTCTTAAAAATTCTCATCTCTGAGAATGTGATTCTTAGAGGGTGACTCTCTTGAGAATTAAGATGAATATGAAGTGGGAACTCATTTAATATTGAGAAGATAATGAATCTCCCAAAATCGGAAACTAAAGGGGACAATTAAAGATGAAACACTAATACCTCTTCAAATGAGTTTGAGGATGGATTCCATGTGTCAATTAAGTCTGACATTGATCGGGCATCATGTGAGGAAGCTTCTGAAGATCATGACATGGAAAGATGGATGTTAGCAATAAAGTCTAAAGTATACTTCATATACAAGTGTTGTATATAGACCCTCGAGGATCCACTTATAAGGGTAAAACCTGTTAGGTCTAAATGGATCTTCAAGAACAAGAGGGAAACTGATGAGAAGGTAAAGACCTTCAAAGCACGGTTCGGATCCTCAAGATACACGCAGAAAGAAGACATCGCTTTCGATGAGACTTGCTTTCTAGTGACCATGCTTAAACCCATCAGGATATTGTAAACTATAGCTGCACAACTTGACTATGACATCTTCAAGATGGAAGTCAATATTGCATTCCTCTATGAATAACTCACTGAGGATATTCACATGAAGTAGCCGCAGGGCTTCATGGTTGAGGAAAGCAAGGTATGAAAGTTGAAGAACTTCATCTATGGACTCAAATAAGCTTCTTGTAGTTGGAACATAAGATTTGATGAAATTATAAATGTTATGATTTCAAATAAAATCTTGATGAACCGTGTGAATCTTAGTGGGAGTGCCATTGTGTTCATCATGCTAAATGTAGATGATATCTTAATCATTTAGAATGAAATAAGTATAATAATAAGTGTTTTATTGACCGGTTATTCCATACATTGAGATATGATCTCATGGATACCTACTGGATCTTAGTTCTGAAAGTGTTTAGAAGCAAAAAGAAAAGATTGTATTGGGATCATCACATTAGTGGCACACCTTAGATATATTCCATTCTTGGAACACCCCAAGGAAGGCTTCCTTCCCTTAAGATAAGGTACTCACCTATCTGAAGGGATAGCACCTCAAAGAGTTGAGGAAGTGAATGCTAGAATTGCTTGCCCTTGTGCATCAGTTACGAGAAGCCGAGTGTATGCTAAATGTGTATAAAAGCCATATTTTTGCCATGCAGTGGGAGTAGTAAATTGTTACTAATACTACTATGGAGATAAAACACTTAGTTGCAGTAATAACAATATATTCAAAGATGACAAGACTTTTAGAGATAGTGATCTCAAAGTCTTATCTTCAAGAGCTTAAGACTTTATAGATAGAGATCTAAAAGGTCTTAGCGGTGGATACCTAAGGAGATAGAGATCTCCATGAATAAAGGGCATTCTGATAAGGATAATGGAAATTACATGCTGGTTATAATAATTATTGAGTTGTAGTGTCAAGGACACTATAACAAACAATATTGAGTATAGGTTGCATAAGATACAACATTTGCATTGAATGCGAGAACTGTTACTAGGAGATATACAAGTGTCGTAAAAGGACTTGGCATAGTCTCTTGAGAATAGAGTGATTGATCAGCTAACCTAGCTATTTCTAAATAGCATATGATTGTAAAATGAGTGTGGGTTTAATGATTAGCCCATTAGTGGCTCTTTGGACTAGTGGGAGATTGTTGGACATGCAATCCCACAGCGAGCTATTATGCAATAAATGTTATTGCAAATATCATTCCCTGATCTGAAATGAAGAATAACTTATTTGCATAATAGGTCCCCTGGTATAATTAGGGTTAAGTACCATGGCCATCTTAATGATCATGCAGTTGTTGATTCAATTATTAAATCATAGAGGCTGGTGCTTGTATGAATATCTAAAGAGTTAGATTGAGGATGCATCAAGCACCGTCAAATGATTATTAAAAGATGATCTCCAGCCTGAGAAGGAGATGGCAATCCTTTCTCTGAAGGCTGATATCTAACCGACCTCTTGATGCAGTTCCTCTACATAGGAATAGAGATTCGGAGGTGTTAGATAAGTTAGGTCAAAGAGTTGACTTAACGAGATCGAGATAACCAAAGACCTATGGCGTATGCTGTCAGGATATAGGCACGCATCCTCTGACTGGAGACAGATATGTTACTATATGTCTCAGTATGTACATTTGGCAGACAATAGGTTGATGACCTAACCAAGGTCTATACATTGGCGCGATGGTGTGCATGCAAGGGCATATAAGAAATATGATCTCTCAAAGGGATCATACAGGTTCATTTACTGAAACGAAAGACATGAGCTCACTAATGAGATATTGGGAATCAAATTTCGTGCACGGTCATCTCGCTTTGGAAGCTTGACTGAATTTGTAGGTTTGATATATGCTTTTGGGAAGTATATGATCAATACCCGGGCATGATATATGCTTTTGGAAAGTATATGATCATTACCAACTCCCAATGATCGAATGAGAAACTTAATGAAAAAACCATGAAGTTGACAGTGTAAAATTGATCTAATACTTCGGGATTATTCTAGGTCTTCCAATATGCAGGATGTACAGGTATTAGGAATACCTAAGGGTGATGTGATCATAAATGATTGTATAATCATGACACTTCCATTCCTAAGGAGTGATGAAACGGGTCTAGATTTTAGTGACTCCTCTATATAGAGAAGTGATGTAATCTTGGTCCAAGTGTTGGACAGTGATCTGGATGTGATTCAGTTGCAATGAGAAGATTGGATCTACAGCCTTGATTTAATCAAGCATCTGTGGAAGGTCCGCAAGATCTGGATTTGAGATGTGATCTCAATATCCAAGTCATTATACGTGGAACAATACAATCGCACTATCCTTATCTCCAAGTATCCACGGAGAAAGCGCATTATCCTTGAAATAGTTCAGGATAATTTCATTGTTGATATATGTATCCAAGCATTGAGAAAATTGATAGTTAAATGTGATTTAATTATCACGTATAACATGAATTTGATTCATATTATAAGGAGAGTTATACTAGATAATTAAATGTGATTTAATTATCAAAGATGTGAATAATGTGAATATGATCCATATTATTTGGGCACATGAGAATAGCGATCCAAGATGATTAATGTGATTTAATTATCATATGTATGAATAATGTGGAGAGCACTATCCATATTAATCATATATATTGTAAATGTGATTTATAAGAGAGAGATATTTGTAATTTATATTTGTTAATTAAAATATTGATGTGAATTGGATTCACATTGGACAATAAATTGAGAATGTAATTTACATTTTATTTTGAGTTGTGAATGTGATTCACAAATTTCCAATGGCATGATTGCAATATTCACAAAATGTTGATGTGATATGGATTCTCATGAAATTGGAAGGAGCCACCTTACCATATGAAGAGGGTGGACGGCTACCCTCTCCTTATGGAATGATTGGACGCTCCCCTTGTTCATATGGAAGGAGGCTTGCCTCCTTCCTATTTCTCCAATGAAGATTGACTTATATAAATTAAATTATATTCAATATATATTTGATTTAATTAAATTAATTATTGTTGTGTTTTAACAACAAAATCTTGGCCATTAAAAGAAATACAAATCAATGTGAACCATTGGATTTGTGTTGTCCATGGATTGAGATCCATGGATCCCAAAATATTATACAAGAAGAAGCACACCTTGCTCTTCTAATTTGCACAATAAGAACTTAAGGGTATCTCCCTCTCTCTTTCTCTCGACACGCCATCTCCCCCCCTCTCTCTTGTGGCCGTCCACCATGATGCCCAAGAGAGAGTCGCCATCGCCGCAGCGCCGCCGTTATGCTGCCGGATTGTTTGCCTGTGGAACTCCGTCTCCTTCGATGCACCTTGCTCATGAAGAAGATGTCGCATCTCATGTGATGAGATCAGGAGATTCGTCACTTGGATCATCAACATGGAATGCGAGAAGCACGCGTCTCATCCACGTTGTGAAAACCTCGAAAATCGAACATGGACTAAAATGCTAATCTTGACTGAGTCTGGGCTTAATTGCAAAATCTGTACTTGCCCAGTGATCAAAAAATTTGAGTAAGAGTCCATTGCATAATGCTCATCGAGATCTTTCCAACGAGTCCAAGAAAGAGAAAATCCGACTTTGGGAGCCCGAGGTATGGTTATTTTAGCGGAAGGGGTCCAGGTCGTATTCGGATTTGGACCCGGATACGAATCCAAGTCCCAACCCATATAACCAACCCTCCCATCGTCCAAAACGCCCCAACTCTCTCCCATTCGAACAGCAGCCTTCCCTCCTACATTCCTCCTCCCTCACCAGAGCATCACCGGAACACGGCGAATCGACGATCCAAGGTCGCAATCATGTAGGGAAGGTCCAAGTAACCCCGTGTTTGGTTCTTGTCATCGAGCGGAGCATCGAGCGTGCTGTTCTCCGCGGGAGGAGAAACCGAGGTTTCGATTTTCTTGAGGTACGACATTCTCCTTCTCTTGCTGCAGATTCCACACAATTTTCATCCTATATTCGAATCTCTCTAGAGCCTAGACACATGCTTAGCATTGGTGAAGTTCAATCCATGTTGGGGCATTGGAATATGCTTCAGATTTGGATGCTTTAGGCATGTATATCTAAACTTTCATATTTGAGTACTTTTACCTTGTTGCAAACTGAACTTCCACATGGATTTCTAAATTTTACCATCATTTCCAGGTCTGGGTACTTCTCGTCATAGATTCATCTACCTTGAGTTGCTCGTCTGGCTTTTGAGTTTGGCGGATATGAATATCTGCAATTGTTCTGGCTTTAATTAGTAAATTGTTCTGGAAATTCCAGTTTTGAGCAGATATGGAATGAGAATGAGATCTATTTAATGCAAGGCTGTGTATTTATCAGGAGAACATCCTTTATGACAAAAAAAGGGTAATTGCTCTTACATGGGAACAAACTGCTCAAAGTGACTTTAACGTCTTGAGAAGCCTTACTTGAACAAAACCAGAACTTGTTATAACCTCACAAAAAATAATAATCTCCACAGTATTTTTATAATAGCAATTCCCATGATGACATTTTTGGCAAGGATTCCTTATGCACAACCTTCTTGTCTGCACTATCCTCTACTTTTTTTTTTGAGAGGACGATTAAAATCCTAATCTATAGGATGGAACACTACTAATCAAACTACAATACTATGCAATTTATATGCATCCATTTTTGAAAAAAAAATTGTGAGTAACTTGCTTCTCCTTACGTAGGAATTCAATTTGAAAATTGTCTACATGCACACAATGATGACCATTCGATAATGCAATCCCCGTCAAATTTCTTGCACTTCGTTAAGTTGGCTATGTCTGCTCCACAAATCAAGGAATTGATTCGAAATTGCTATAGAGATAGAAATTGTAAAGCTTCTGAAACACTAGAATTTTGGGCCTTGATAAGCAATGGTTTTATGTGATTCCAGATCAAAGTCTTGTAAATGTGTGATCTTGCACAGATACCCTCAAATTGTAACGCAACTAAGGACTTAGTTCATCTGCGAAATCGGACCAAGAGATGTATGGATTAAGCTAAACTACCTGTGTAGCCTTGTGGGATAGTAATCTCTTGGAGATAGTATTCCTAAGCATACCCTTTGAAAAAAAATTCATATGTGTTCCTGAAGCATGATCTTGTTAGATTGTAATTGTTATGATATCATGGCGAATTAGGTTTCACGGTGATCGGATAGTGGAGTAGGTGGCACAAGGGATAGGGCATGCACCCTTGGGGCCCCGGGTAGACACCTAGATGACCGTGATCCCAACTTCTATTGTAGTTGCGATGGTTGGGGGACATATTTCTTGGCATACCGAGGTGCTAGTCTGACGATGTTGGCCTCGGCACTTGCGTGCTTTAGCTCGGTGCTCGAGCACGGGCTAGGTAGTCATGGTTGGTCGGCTAGTGCTTCGCTTGTCACTTAAAGTTAACACTCGTGTACAAGCCAGTGTAGGCCACATTGGTTGGTATTCCGAGTGGGAGCGTAAGAGGGGAGTTCCGGGATATGTGGTTAATGAAGTTGGGAATGGGACGTGAATGTCCTGTGCATAAGGAAGATTGGGCTAGTCGTGAAGATTCACGGGTTGGAATCTAATTTGTGAATCGGAAGTACAATTGTGAAGTGGAGCTAAGTGGATGTGTTGGGAACTTAGTTAGGACGCATTGTTCCCCATCGCATGCCTACGGAGGCACCTCAACACTAAGGTATTCTTTTTGCCTTAGAGTATAGTGTGAGGTCTCATCCAGACCAAGACCACAGACTATCCATGATGTTTGGTTACTCATATACATATCTAATAATCATAATAAAAAAGTAATTCTTGTGAGATCAAGTTACCCGGTTTCTTTCTCTTTTGCACACATTTAAATTATATCCTGCATTTCTTTTTGTATAGTTTTGTTTAAATCGTATTGAGCGACTTTTCTCATAATGTTGCTACGTTCGGATCCGCGGGTTCGCAGCAGTGATTTGATGGAGGTACCATCCTTTTTGTACAGATTCACCCTTTTTGTGGCATAGTATCGGTAGTTCATTTTATTTGTGTCATGTATTTGTAGCTTATACTTTTTTAGAGACATGGCATGTAATGTATATTTTGTGGACATGGAAATAGAATGTTGAAAATGGACAATGTAATGTAATTGGTGAATGGAAATATATGTGTTGTGAACAGGTTCAATGCAATGCAAGTAAAAAAATAATTCCTTTGCATGTTGTTATTTTCTCCTGCTTTTGTGAATGTCAAATATTCGAATGTGAAATGTATGTGCATGGATTGGTTTATTGAGTATCCATACCCTAGAGGGGGTGGGCGCCATAGTTTGGTATCAGAGCAGTGGTACTCCATTCCGTTCCACGCACATCATTCCTCATTGATATTCAAATACTGGATAGTGTGAAAGTCTTCTAACCCAACACTAGTCCAAAGGAGAATAGCTTGTTTATATCCATGTCCATATGTCTCTCTTAAGTCAAGTAGCACATCTGATGATGAGACTCAATCAGGGTAGTATAGGCTACCTTGCCTACGTAGTAGACTCGGCAGTCACATGATCAGATGATAGAGGATTTTAGAGTTGTGCACGAGTTTCTTGATGTGTTTCTGGATGAATTTCCTGGTTTACCAACAGTGAGGGAGATAGAGTTTGAGATCATGCTATTACCAGATACACAGCCGATCTCTATCCCTCCGTATAGCATGGCACTAGCTGAGCTCAAGGAGCTCAAGGTACAGTTGCAGGAGCTATTGGAGGATGGATTCATCCACCATAGTAAATCACCATGTGGAGCACCAGTACTCTTCGTGAAGAAAAAGGATGGATCCCTAAGGCTATGCATAGACTACAGGCAGTTGAAAAAGAGAACGGTCAAGAACCGTTACCCACTTCCCGAGATTGATGATCTATTTGACCAGTTGCAGGGAGCTGCAGAATTCTCTAAGATTGACATGTGGTCGGGATACCATCAATTGAGGACCAAAGAGGCCGGCGTGATGAAGTCTGTATTCCACACTAGATATGGTCATTATGAGTTCTTGGTGATGTCGTTTGGACTCATGAATGCGCCTGTCGCATTCGTGGATTTGATGAATCGGGCCTTCCATCCGCATTTGGACAGATTTGTGATTGTGTTCATTGACGATGTTCTAGTCTACTCTCATGATGAATGCGAGCACGAGTCTCACCTTCGCACTGTACTAGAGATGCTCTGAGAGAACCAGTTGCATGCTAAAGATAGCAAGTTTGAGTTTTGGTTTTCTGAGGTGGCTTTTCATGGCCACGTAGTTTCAGGGGCGGGGGTGTCAGTTGGCCCTACCAAGATGGAGGCAGTGGTGTCTTGGGAGAGACCCAATATGGTCACAAAGATTTGTAGTTTCCTTGGTCTCGTCGGGTGCTACAGGAGATTTGTTAGAGGGTTCTCCCAGTTAGCCCTATCCCTCACCCGGTTGACGCAGAAGGATGTGTCATTTGTTTGGAGTGACAAATGCGAGTTGAGCTTCAGAACGCTTAAAGAGCAATTGACTTCTGCACCTATCCTCACCCTTTCTTCTGGTACCCTAGACTTCATCGTGTACACAGATGCTTCCAAGGAGGGCTTGGGTACAGTGTTGATGCAGCATGGGTAGGTTGTGGCATATGTGTCATGACAGCTAAAGAACCATGAACGCAACTACCCCACTCATGACTTGGAGTTGGCGACCATAGTCTTTGCATTAAAGATATGGCGTCATTATTTGTATGGAATGACATTTGAGATCTTCACAAACCACAAGATCCTTAAATACATTTTTTATCAGAAGGAGATGAATATGAGGTAAAGGCGGTGGATGGAACTTGCTAAAAGATTATGATTGTACCATCTCCTACCATCATGTTAAGGGGAATATGGTAGCAGACGCCTTGAGTAGATGACCATACACTGAGGGTTCAACAACATGGTTGCAGACATGGGATGTGCTCACTACACTTAGTGAGTGGCACTCATTTGAAGGCACATCTGATGCAAAGACAGTGCCAACCAAGTATAACAGCTTGTGGGACAGGATTGTTCAGGGCCAACAGACAGATCCGAGGATCCAGGAGCTATACCACAGGTGCTTGAAGGATTAATTCGACGGATTTCGAGCCCGTGAATCCATCGTATGGAAGGAAGCCGTGTGTGTGTCCTAGATGGCAAGGAGATGAGGAGAGAGATCATGGATGAGGTGCAAAGCTCGATACTTTTCATACATCTAGGTGGCACTAAGACGTACAGGGACCTCCTCCAACACATTTGGTGGGATTTCATGAAGAAGGACGTAGCCGAACATGTTAGTAGATGTCTTACTTGTCATATGGTGAAGGCAGAGCACCAGAGGCCTCTTGGTTTAGTACAACCTCTTCCCATCCCTGTGTGGAAATGGGAGAGAATCTCCATGGATTTTGTCACATCATTGTCGCACACCCCTGGAGGGCATGATGTGATATGGGTCATCATGACTAGTTGACCAAGTCAGCCCATTTCATACCGGTCAACATGACATATAACTAGTACAGCTAGCCAAGTTATATATTCAGCACATTATTCAGTTGCATGTGATACCCAAAGAAGTAGTGTCAGATAGAGATTCACGTTTCACATCTCACTATTGGGGAGAATTCATGAGAGCCTTGAGGACTGAACTACGCATGAGTTCAGCATACCACCCACAAACATATGGGCAGTCTGAGAGGACCATTCAGACATTGGATGATTTGTTGCGGGCTTGTGCAGTTGAGTGGAAGGGATCCTGGAAGGATCACCTTCTGCTAGTGGAGTCCACATACAACAACAGCTACCATGTCAGCATAGGCATAGCACCATTTGAGGCATTGTACGAGAGGAGGTGTGCCACTCATTTGTGTTGGTAGTAGGTGGGTGACAACACCATGTTCACCCCGCAGATCACTGAGGAGACCTCCAAGGTAGTGGAGGCTGCTAGGAGGAAATTGTTGACCGCATAGAGCCGCCAGAAGAGTGACGCTGACCAACGGCGTAGAGACCTTGAGTTTTAGGTATGGTGTCCTACGTTCATGTCCTAATGGATTAAATTCTTAGCCAATCATGTATGACTAAGAATTTCTCATGATCACAGGTCGAGCACTCCATGTTCTTACATGTGTCCCCAATGAGAGGCGTACACCGCGTTTTGTGGGACTATTCGAGATTGTGGCCCGTGTTGGGAAAGTGTCCTACAGAGTGGCCCCTCCCCTACACCTCGAGGGCATCCATGACATGTTTTATGTGCCGAATCTGTGGAAGTACATCCGAGATCCCCGACACGTGATCATCTACGAGGACTTGACAGTGGAGTCAAACCTCTCCTTCCCAGAAGAGCCGGTGCAGATTTTGGGCCACGTGGCCAAGAGGCTGAGGCGGAAGGAGATCCCTTTGGTCAAGATTCTGTGGCGAAGTCAAGATACCAAGGAAGTGACATGGGAACCTGAGGCGGACATGAGGGAGAAACACCCTCATTTGTTCACATGTATGGAAATGAAATTATAGTCAAGTTCCCTTTGAGATTTTTTATGGATTTCGCTCTGTTTGAAATTTTTATGGGCTCATTTCTCTGGGAGACTTAGATACAATTGGGCTTGGGTGTTGGAATCGACTAGAATCATCCTAAGTCTCAGGGATGAGACTTCCTTTGAGATTTTTAAGATGTGAAAACCTCAAAAATCGAACATGGACTAAAATGCAAATTTTGACTGAGTCTGGACTTAATTACAAAATCTGTATTTGTCCAATGATCAAAAAAATCGAGAAAGAAGTCTATTGTGTAGTGCTCATCGAGATATTTCCAATGAGTTCAAGAATGTGAAATCCACTTCGGGAGCCCGAGTTACAGCTACTTTTAGCAGAAGGGGGTCCAGGCCATATTTGGATTCGGACCTAGATCCGAATCCGAGTCCCAACCCATATAACCAACCCTCCCCTCGTTCAAAACACCCCAACTCTCACCCATTCGACCAGCATCCTTCCCTCCTACATTCCTCCTCCCTCTCCCTCACCGGAGCATCATCGGAATGCAGCGAATCGACGATCCAAGGCTGCAATCACGTAGGGAAGGTCCAAGTCACCCCATGTTCGGTTCTCGCCGTCGAGTGGAGCGTCAAGCGTGCCATTCTCCGCTGGAGGAGAAATCGAGGTTTCAATTTTCTTGAGGTACGACATTCTTCTTCTCTTGTTGCGGATTCCACACATTTTCCACCCTATATCCGAACCTCTCTAGAGCCTAGACACATGCTTAGCATTGGTGAGGTTCAATCCATGTTGGGGCATTGGAATATGCTTCAGATTTGGATGCTTTAGGCATATATATCTAAAATTTCATATTTGAGTACTTTTACCTTGTTGCAAACTGAACTTCCACATGGATTTCTGAATTTTACCATCATTTCCAGGTCTGGGTAGTTTCCGTCGTAGATTCATCTAGCTTGGGTTGCTCGTCTGGCTTTTGAGTTTGACGGATATGAATATCTGCAATTATTTGGCTTTAATTAGTGAACTGTTCTGGAAATTCACAGTTTTTAGCAGATCTGGAATGAGAATGAGGTCCATTTAATGCAAGGTTGTGTATTTATCAGGAGAATGTCCTTTATGATAACAAAAGGGTAATTGCTCTCACATAAAAACAAATAGCTCAAAGTGACTTTAGGGTCTTGAGAATCCTTACTTGAACAAAACCAGAACTTGTTATAACCTGTACAAAAAAAAAATAATCTCTACAGCATTATTTATAATAGCAATTCCCATGACGCATTAATGGTAAGGATTCCTTATGCACAACCTTCTTGTCTGCACTACCCTCTACTTTTTTTTGAGAGGACGATTAAAATCCTAATCTATAGGATGGAACACTACTAATCAAACTGCAATACTGTGCAATTTATATGCATCCATTTTTGAAAAAAAATGTGAGTAACTTGCTTCTTGTTACATAGGAATTCAACTTGAAAATTGTCTACTTGAAAATTGTCTACATGCACACAATGATAATCATTCGATAATGCAATCCCCGTCATATTTCTTGCACTTTGTTAAGTTGGTTGTGTCTGCTCCACAAATCGAGGAATTGATTTGAAACTGCTATAGAGATAGAAATTGTAACCCTTTTGAAACACTAGAATTTCGGGCCTTGATGAGCAATGATTTTATGTGATTCCAGATCATAGTCTTGTAAATGTTTGATCTTGCACAGATGCCCTCAAATTGTAACGCAACTAAGGACTTAGTTCATCTGCGAAATCGGTCCAGGAGATGTACGGATTAAGCTAAACTGCCTAAGTGCATCCTTGCGGGATAGTAATCTCTTGGAGATAGTATTCCTAAGCAGACCCTTTGAAAAAAATCATATGTGTTCTTGAAGCATGAAATTGTTAGATGGTAATTGTTAAGATATCATGGTGAATTAGATTTGCGGTGATCGGATAGTGGAGTAGGCATCGCAAGGGATGGGGCATGCACCCTTGGGGCATCGGGTAGAAGCCTAGATGACTGCGATCCCAACTGTTATTTTAGTTGTGATGGTTGGGGGACATGTTGCTTAGCATACCGAGGTGTTAGTCTGACGGTGTTGGCCTTGTCACTTGCATGCTTTAGCCCAGTGCTCGAGCGTGGGCCAAGTAGTCATGGTTGGTCGGCTAGTGCTTCGCTTGTCACTTAGAGTTAACACTCATGTACAGACCAATGTAGGCCACGTTGGTTGGTATTCCGAGTGGGAGTGCTAAGAGGGGAGTTCCGGGATATGTGGTTAATGAAGTTGGGAATGGGACGTGAATGTCATGTGCATAAGGAGGATTGGGATAGTCGTGAAGATTCGCGGGTTGGAATATAATTTGTGAATCGGAAGTACAATTGTGAAGTGGAGCTAAGTAGACGTGTTGGGAACTTAGTTAGGATGCATTGTACCCCCACCGCATGCCTGTGGAGGCACCCCAACCCTAAGGTATACTTTTTGCCTTAGAGTCATAGTATGAGGTCTCATCCAGACCAAGACCACAGACTATCCACAAAGTTTGGTTACTCATATCCATATCTAATAATCATAATAAAAATTTAATTCGTGAGATCAAGTTACCAAGTTTCTTACTCTTTTGCACACATTTAAATTATATCCTGCATTTCTTTTTGTATAGTTTTGTTTAAATTGTATTGAGTAAATTTGCTCATAATGTACATACATTTGGATCCGCAGGTTCGCAGATGTGATTTGTTATAGGCACCATCCTTTTTTGTGCAGATTCACCTTTTTTATAGCATAGTAATGGTAGTTCATTTTACTGTGTCTTGTATTTGTAGCTTATACGTTTTTGAGAGACATGGCATGTAATGTATATTTTGTGGACATGGAAATGGAATGTATGAAAATGGACAATGTAATGTAATGTAATTGGTGAATGGAAATATACGTGTTGTGAACAGGTTCAATGCAATGCAAGCAAAAAAATAATTCCTATGTATGTTGTTATTTTTTCCCGCTTTTGTGAATGTCAAATATTCGAATGTGGAATGTATGTGCATGGATTTGTTTGCCCAGTATATAGATCCTAGAAGGGGATGGGTGCCACACACGCGCTCGCGAGCGTCTCCTCCATCAGATTGGATTGATATAGGAGGTCTCTTCGTTTAGAGACTCGATCGCAACCACGCTTCAAGAGGTAACTCTAATACTTGTTTGTGGTTTATATGAAATGATCCAAGAAGTGTTCTTGGATCATGTGGTTTCATCACATAAAAAAAATTAAATTCTGCTACCTCGAGCAACTAGTGCGACTAGTCACTCCCTATTGCATTCGATGTGATACTCACGCTTCTGTGATGCGCTTAAGGATCTTCCCAAATCTTTCATCTTTATGATCATACAGTTGTTGATTCAATTATTGAATCATAGAGGTTAGTGCTTCGATGAATATCTAAAGAGTTAGATTGAGGACTCGTCAAGCACCGTCAAATGATTATTAAGAGATGATCTCCATCCTAAGAAGGAGATGGCAATCCTTTCTCTAAAGGTTGATATCTAACTGACCTCTTGATGCAGGTCCTCTGCATAGGAATAGATATTCGGAGGTGTTAGATAAGTTAGGTCAAACAGTTGACTTAACGAGATCGAAATAACCAAAGACCTATGACGTATACTATCGCGATATAGGTATGCATCCTCTGATTGGAGACAGATGTGTTATTATATTTTTGAGTATGTACATTTCAAAGACCAATAGGTTGATGACCTCATCAAGATCTGTACATTGGCGCGCTCGTGTGCATATAAGGGCATATAAGTAATACGATCTCTTAAAGGGATCATACAGGTTCATTTATTGAACCGGAAGACATGAGCTCACTCATGAGATATTCGGAATCAAATTCCATGCATGGGCGTATCGCTTTGGAAGCTTGATTGAATTTGTAGGTTTGATATATGCTTTTGGAAAGTATATGATCAATACCCGGGTATGATATATGCTTTTGGAAAGTAAATGATCGATACCAACTCCCAGTGATTGAATGAGAAACTTAATGATAAAACCATGAAAGACACATACTAAATAGATCTAAAACGTCAGGTCTTCCAGGATGTAGGATGTACAGATATTAGGAATACTTGAGGGTGATGTGATTATAAATGATTGTATAACCATGATGCTTCCATTCCTAGGGAGCGATGAAACAAGTTTAGATTTTAGTGACTCCTCTCAATAGAGAATTAATCTGATCTTGGTCCAACTGTTGGACAGTGATCCGAATGTGATTCAAATGCAATGAAAAGATTAGATTTACGATTTTCATTTAATCAAAACATCTATGGGAGGTCCAAAAGATCTGGATTTGAGATTTGATCTCAATATCCACGTCACTATACGTGGAACGTACAATCGCCCGGTCTTTATCTCCAAGTATCCGTAGAGAAAGCGCATTATCTTGAAAGAGTTCAAGGATAATTTCACTATTGATATATGTATCCGAACATTGAAAAAATGATAATTAAATGTGATTTAATTATCGTGAATAATATGAATTTGATTCATATTATAGGGAGAGCTATCGGATATAATTAAATCCGATTTAATTATCAAAGATGTGAATAATGTGAATGTGATTCATATTATTTGATCACATGAGAATGGAGTTCCAAGATGACTTAATGTGATTTAATTATCATGGATATGAATAATGTGGATAGCATTATCCATATTAATCATATATATTGTAAATGTGATTTATAATATATTAGAGAACCTATTGTAATTTATATTTGTTGATTAATTATTGATGTGAATTGGATTCACATTGGATAATTAATTGAAAATATAATTTACATTCCATTTTAGATTGTGAATGTAATTCACAAATTTCCAGCGACATGATTGCAATGTTCACAAAATAATTATGAATTATTTGTGTGAATAAATTTACAACAAATGTTGTTGCAAATATTTAGAGGATTATGTGAGATATAAAATTTCACATAAAATAAAGAAGAGTCACCTTCCATGAGTGGTGGACGTCCATCCTGGACTTGTTCAAAAGTGGTCGTCCACCCTATTTTTGGAAGGTGGACTCCCTTTTTATCCTCTTATCTCTATTGATTTAATTAAATTAAATTATGTTTATGATAATTCAATATATATTTAATTTAATGAAAATTAATTATTGTTGCTTTGTTAAGCAACAAAGATCATGGTCATTTATTAAAAACATAAATCAATCTAACCATTGATTTAATGTTTCCTATGGATTGTGATCCATGGACTCCCAAAATACTATATAAAAAGAGGCAACCCGAGATCTTATTTACACAATG
The DNA here is from genome assembly GCA_037367405.1 of Ottelia alismoides. Lineage (NCBI taxonomy): Eukaryota > Viridiplantae > Streptophyta > Magnoliopsida > Alismatales > Hydrocharitaceae > Ottelia > Ottelia alismoides. The sequence goes on from JAZKJV010005618.1 coordinate 446,925, forward strand.
GAAATATGTCCTCTTCTGTTCTCTATCCACATGTCAAGTCTCTCTATCCCTCTCATTGCAGGCATCCACCATGTAGCCCTAGAGAGAGTTGTCATCTTCGCAGCATCGTCGTTATGTTGTTGGATTGTTTGCTTGTGGATCTCCGTCTCCTTCGATGCGCCTCGCTCATGAAGAATACATCGAATCTCGTGTGACGAGATCAGGAGATTCACAGTTTGGATCAACAACATGGATTGTGAGGAGCACGTGTCTCATCAGCACGCCCGCAAGCGTCTCCTCTGTTGGTTGAACTTGAGATAGGAGATCTCTTCATTTAGAGAGTCAATCGCAAACACGCTTTAAGAGGTAAACCTAATACTTGTTTGTGGTTTAGACGAAATGATACGAGAAGTGTTCTTGGATCATGTGGTTTCATCATTTGAAAATTTATAAATTTTGCTGCCCCGGGCAACTAGTACGACTAGTTGTTCCCGATAGCATACGATGCGGTCTCCACTCTTCCGTGATGCGCTTAAGGATCTTCCCATATCCTTCAGTCTCCTCCTTTGGTAAGTCATCTCGAGAAGATGGATATTTCCTTCTATGTTCTTGTGTGTGCTAGTTCACAATGATGGAGGGAAAAGCTAAAACAAAGGGAAAAGAAGTGGAAACATACCAATGTAGTTGTGTTTCTTCTGAAGCTCCATCGACCTGACCAAGTCTTGACCAAGAAGCATGCCTTTTCTAGAAAGCTCAAAATTTTGGATTTTTTTTGTATTGGCTTCTTTTTTTATATTTCTTTATTTGACTTTGCTCTGCATTCTTGTTTTGCCCCGACGGATATAGAATCTTTTGTTCCGCAAATGTTTTGGCATCTTGGAAAATTGTGCTAGGAGATCATTCCTCATCTGAAGCTCATTTCAATCCAATCTTCGGTGGTTAGATGTCCATGCTACCAGAAGAACATGGGGTTGAAATGTTGGTTTCGGTAGTCTCCTAGAATGGTTCATGAGCCACCTTTGACGAAGAGGCCTAGTATCATCCCGACATAGACTCTAAGATACTTCAACCATCATCTTAGTTGAGCTAAGTGTTGAGTGTGAGGTCTCAAGTCAAGCCATTGTCTCAAGAGTCATATGGATTGACAAGAAAGGTTCTAGTTAGACACATTTAATTGACTCATGAACACAGTCTCATAGAACCTAAAGAATTAAGTCATAGTGATCTGAAGCATCCCAATTCTAGTCCTTAAAGGGTTCCTCTGAAATAAAGTGAATTAAGGTCTAGACCAAGCTCCAATCTTCGTATTTTATTTAGAATTCTTTAATTGTCAACATCATTTTGAAAAATGTGTATGCAATGCAAGGAAACATTTTTGTGAAATTATTTTCTGATTTTGAACTTTTTATGCAGTTTTTGAAAAAGTTTTGCAAATTTTTATGCAATTTTGAAATTATTTTGCAAATATTTATAGGTTTTGAAAATATTTGAAATTTTTATGGATTTTTTATAAATGTAGTAAAAGATGTATGTACAGATATTTACACGGGAGTGCGTATATATTTACAAAAATTGGATGTAGATTTTATACTAGGAGTTTGTACACACGTTAGTTGTTATTCACGGATTTTATATAGAAGGGTTATATATATTTCTTTGTTTTATATCATAATTTTAAAATTATATAAAAGGTTCTTGAAATAATTTGAAAACATTTCTACCAAGATTTTGAAAACTTTATTTTGCAAATAATTTTTACAATAGATTTACAAATACTTACAAAATTTAAAAATTATTCTGCAAAGATTTTTCAAAGGTATAAATAGAATTTTTAACTTATTTTTGCAGCCATTTTCCAAATCATTTATAAATTAATTTTTAATCATTTTAATCAAATAAATGAAATAAAATTTTGCAAATACTTACAAAAGTTTTTACAAAGGTTTGTAAACATTTTAAAAAAATATTTACCAAATGGTTTTAAAAGATTTTTCAAGACATTTTACAACCATTTTACAAAAAAAATTAAACCAGGTTATTTAATATATTTACAAAGAATTTGAAAAAATATACATATTTATAGTGTATTCTTTATAGTTGATTTATTGTATACCCTTACACAATGTAGTACATATTAGCCCCATTATTGAAAATACAAAAGTATGAGTTATGCATATAGTATATACAGTATATATACAACCCTCCTATACTTAGCGTGGACTATGTCCTCATAGTGATCAAAGAGAAATAAAGGAAGATATAACTCATGCTAAGTATATAAAAATAAATACAACAACGACTGGTTAAAAGAATAAGAAGTCGATCACACCCATACTTAGGATCAAATAATACTTAGTATAGTAGATTGTACATAAGGAAAGAAGGATTGAGGATCAGGATTTATAAAATCAATGACTCAGTTTGTCCCCTCCCCCCCCCCTCCGTAATTAGGGTAAAATATCCCCAAGTATAGATAGGATATCAACAAGTTGAGAGACAAGTGAGAGAATAAATAAAGAATAACCCGAATACACCCATCCCCCTATACTTAGGATGAAGTATGTCATAAGTATTGCACAGATGAATGGGATGAATGAAATACATAATAATGAAAGAATTGAAATTTTAATTGAAAAGAAGAAAATTAATAAAAAATAATATTGGTTGCATCATCTGAATCAACTACGACTATTGAGAGATCTTCATTGAATACGACCTAAATAGAATCGACAAGGGCAAGGAATGTATAGTTCTTTAAATACGACTTCAACAACTGACCGTTGACTACAATTGATTGTGTGTCAAATGACAAGTCAGATATTAAAATGCTTCCATTCTCACACGTCGTCTTCATGATGAAGGGACATGTGCACTTACTCTTTAATTTATCTTTGAATATCTTTGACTTCATATCAAATAACCGCACTTTATGTCTAGGCGTGAAGAACTTTCGTTTTATGTGTTTGTCGTGCCAGCGTTTGACCTTCTCCTTGTACATCAAGTTGTCATCGAATGCATAGTTTCTAAATTCCAGGAGCGTGTTCAGATCTACTTTCCTGTTCTGACCATCTTTTTGTGAGTAAACATTGCAAATACTCATTGTCCAAAGAGATTTGTGAATTACTTCTACTGGTAGATGATATGGTTTTCCATATACAAGACGATAGGGTGGAATGTCCAAGGAAGACATGTTGGCGGTCCGATACATCCATAGAATTGAATTAGAAGTTATGACCAGTTCTTCCTATTTGGCCTAACAAGTTCTGCAGAATCGTCTTAATCTCTCTGTAGGATAATTATGTTAAGACATTAGATTGAGGATTATAAGGAGATGTGACTCAATGATCGATTTTGTACTCCTTCACTAATTTCTTCACCTCTTTATTGACGAAATGGTGATGAATCTCCATTTTATCGCATTTATTCTTTCATGTTTACCATAAATCCCTAGTTAAATATATGTAAATAGCATTAATTTGCACAAGCACTCGATAATTGATTGATAAATACTATATAAATACATGTATTTAATTCTAAAATAAAAGAATAAAGGAAAGAAAAGAAAAAGAACTGAAGTATTGCAAATATTGAATGCCCTAAACACCTAGAATAATTCTTATTGACCTCGATCGACTAGGAATAAAGTAGGTAGAGATAGGGCCAATTAACTATAGAAAATACACCACAAAACCATAATTTAATACATCAATAAATAACCATTCTTGCCTAATTTTATTTTAAATTTTTTACACCTCAATTAATGAAACCCTCGACATGAAACTTGTAATGAAACCCTCAACATGAAACATTAATGAAAAATACAAAAATATTTGCACATAAAAATAACACAATGTTATTGGGACACACAGAGGAAAAGATCGCAAACAAAACTCCACAGACTTGTATCTCATACACATGAACTCAGAATAGAGAAAACTCATCTTTATTATTTTTAAATATAACTATCTATTGAATGAAGGTGGTTTCATTAAAAATAGAGTTAAGATGCAAAATCCGGCTGTCTAGGGTCCCATTGTACTATGTACCTTATTATTTCATTCACTTTATTCATTCTTTATATTTTTAGCTTTATTTTATTTTTAAATACTTGTAAATGTTATTTTAAGTATATTGAAAATCTAAACATAAAATAAGAGCACTAAAAAATGCACTCAATTAAAAAGGGTAATGCAATATATAGGCAAACTATACATATAATATACATATTTAAGTACACTAATAAAACCATATTAATAAAATAAAACTATGAAAATATGGATTTAAATATAATGTAAGTATATATAATATGTACATATGATAATAAATAAACAATAAAATACCTTAAATATAGATAAAATATACCTATATTATACATACTTGTATTTATTTAAGTATACAAACAGAAATATGAAAATACAATAAAAATATGTAAATGTATAATTAAATATACTATAAATAAAATAAAAAATAATTATAGCTTTTGTGTAAAAATAACTAGAAATACATGAAATATCTATAAATAAATACTTAGAAAATATCATATAAATAACAACTCTAGTAAATGATTTTATAAAATTAAATAAAAATAACCTAAAAATAGTACATAAAATAATAAGATATTTTCATGTTTTAAGTTTTTTGTAAATAAATCTATTCCTATTTTAATTTTTATTTTCTTTTTATTTATCTTCCTGATTTTGTCTTTACTTGGTCCACGTGGACCAACCACGTCGTGAGGTTTGTTGACTCGATGGTCAACAGTACCTCCACCCTCTCTAACTCTTGTCAAAGTCATGTTTCTCATCAACCCCTGCCTTTGTTAAATTCTTGGCATTGAAACACTACTCTAGGCTCCTCGAGTTCTTCTGCAAACCTCTCCACCTCACTCTCCTCCATCTCACTATGCCCTTACATCATGTGTGCAAACACACCATTGCTAACTGTCCTATGATCTTTAGATCTCCATATCCATGTCTGTAAATAAACCTCCTGGCCCCGTTTTTTTTTTATCCCCCACTACCCTCTGTAACCCCTATCTTCCTTGTGCTTGAGGAGCCTAATGATAGCAGACGCCTCACCAAAGTGTTGGTGTGGACAAATGGGTGTGGAGGAGGTGATCTAAGCTCCATGGAGACCTCTAGGTGAAGCTTTCTCTTCATCTTGACATTTTGTTAGGTAAGAGCTATTAGTTGTAGGTTTTATCGTGTCATTTCCTTTCCTTAATGAATATTAGATCTTAGTTTAGTTAATTAGTAAGTAGGTTAGTGTAATTTTAGAGATATTTGTTTGTCGGAGCTTCAAGATCTGTCTTGAATTCACTGTGAACTCCTCTTTTTGACCTGCCAATCAACCGTCATCTTCATTCCCATTCATTTCTCCATCTTTCGCCCCACCTTTCACCCTAATCCTGCAAGGATCAGGTTCCACCAAACTCCTCCCTCCACCACTTCACCGGATCTTATTGCCTTCCATATCCATTTACGTAGTAGCTTTTATATAGGGCCAAGGGCATTCACCTCGAGCTCATGGGTGTTTCTGTGCAGGTATTGAACCTTGAGGATCCCCCTAGAGCCAAATCAAAGCTTCACTTGAAGCTCTAGGTCATGAAGAACTACAAGAGTCCCAGGTCCCGGTCGATGGGACCTGGAGCCCGTTGAGGTGTCCCTAAAGTTGTGGAAGAGTTCCATGAGGGTTCTGAGCCCTTCAGAAGCAGAGATGATGGCCTTGGCTCGGTGATAAAGATGATCAAATTTCGCCCAGGGTGGCAATCTTGCATGTTCTTGCAAGACAGTTGAGTGTCGCTAGATCAAATCCATGACCCAAATCTAATCTAGGCCATCCATATCAAGGTGAGCAGTTTCCCTCTATCAGCCACACAATCGTTTAAGGGATGCCACATGGAGAGTGCTCGGCCCTTTGATGGAGCCTCTTTAGTCGGTAAATTACATAGCCTTCTGAATGCTTTTTGTATATACGATTAAGTCTTATGAATAGTAATTGTCATTTAAATATTTCTGTATAATTTGCAAGTGGACAATAATTCTTTTATTTGCAATTAGGTTCTCTACATGGCCACCTCGTGTGCCCACACGCGTGAAGACCTATCCATTTTGAATCCCATTCCTTACGTCATTGGATATTTCAATTTAGTATTAAAAGTGGTATATAAGGTGCTAAATTTTTGGAGAAATTTCACATAAGACCTTGTCTTTTAATTTAATTTCATATATACCCATTCTATGAGCATATTAAAGCTGGATTTAATTGGTTAAATTGCTAGTATGCCCTTAGACTTTGTTGTGCATTTATATATTGTATTTAAAATTTATTTAAATTGCAAACACGTCCCTACCATCTCTAGAATTTTTTAATTTATGTTTATTATTAAAAATTTCTTTTTTATTCTAAAACTTGTAGGAAAATAGCTAAGCTACCTATTTTATAGATTTATTGTATATATTTTTTGCCTAACATTTTAAGTGATTTTTGTATCTATAAAAAATCTAAAACAGCATTTTATTCCATGTCTACTTATAAAAATCCAAAAAAAAATAAAACCACCTTTAAAAATTCTCAAAAACAATTACAATATATTTATTATTATATTTTACCTTCAGATCAAAAATCACTAACAAATATAAAAAGAAAACCATAAAAATCATAAAATCCTAAAAACACCATAAATGAGTATAAATTCCATAAAAATAGAAAAGTATTGTTTTTATTTCTTATTTCTATTTTTATTATATATTATATTTTAAAAATAGTTTTGGGAATTGTTGAACATATTAACTATTTTTAAACCCCAAAATGTTCGACCAGATTTATATAGTCACTACTATGTACATTTTAATACATTAAAAATACCTAAATTTAGCAGAAATTCCTTAAAAATTACAAAAAAAATCAAAAATATTAAGAAACCCCAGAAACACAATTTGAGAATTTATTTTTTTATATTATTTTTAAAACTTTCAAAAAAAAGGGATTGTTCCTTTATATATATATACCCTATAAACTATTAATATTTCCTATAATATCATTATTATAATATACAAATATATGTTATATTCTAAAAATCAAGTAAGAATTAAAAACGTGCAAAAAGAAAAAGGAAATAAAAATTTAAAATTTAATATATATATATATAATATAAAACAATTTTAAATCCATAAAATTCAAGTATAATTAAAAACCCATGAAAAATTAAAAAGGTAGATAATACAATAAATAATTATTAATAGTTATTATTAATTATTATAATTATACATATCCTCAGTTTGCACTTCGTGGTTCAACCCCTACGCTTGCTGACTATACAAAAACTTTGTATGGTTTAATATATTTTACCCCGCACATTTAGGTTGTATTTCATAAATCATGGGTTAACTGTTTGTTTGAGTTATTGATCCAAGTTCTGAGAGCAAAGAGAGGCATCGATACCGCGATTGTCGGATCTGACTTGTCGGACACCATAGGCCCTCCAAGACAAGACGTTAGGATCCTCGACTCGGTCTTCTCAGCAAAATGGCGCAATTGCTGGGGAGCAACACGTAGGATAGTGTATACGTTAACTATCTACATTTTTTATTTTCTTATTATAAATAATTATTTATATGCTCTTACCAATCTCTATTGATGACTTCTTCATGAGGGCCTATCAATTGAGGAGGACTTGTGTAGCCTCTTGAGGCGGAGATCGGCTCTTTCTTCACGACCAGTAGGAGAGAGCGGGAAGAAGACAATGAGAGAGAGAAGAAAAATAAAGTAGCAGTTAATTTTTATTTTTTATTTTTTGAGAGAGTGACTATTTGAATTGTAATAATACAAGGACAGACTCATGAACACTCAAATCTCACATGCATATTTTACCAAGTGCTTGTTTACATGGGGGCCTACTCTATTTTCTCGTGATTTTCTTCGCATTCTCACTTTTATCCTCCCTATTTTTCCTGTTATTTTTTCGTTTCCTGTGATTTTAGTTTTCTACCTTTCTTTTTATTTATTTTATGTGAATAAGCCCTTAGTCTATAGGATTTCATGATCACTAACTTAGGTCCAAATCCCTAATTATTTGCATGCTCCTATAGTCTTTAATACGTTTGGACCTAGATCAAATTAAATATGTCCTTCATGCTAATAACAATTCCTTCTTAGGGAGATTTCATTTTGCATTTCATGTAATGTAATTTAAATTTTTATATTATCTCATGCATGGAGAGAGCTGGGAACGTTGTAAGTCTTCTAATTGAGCATAGATCATTCATCATGATGATGAGTTTCCATCACAGTGATACTTGCATTGTTTTTCCAACTTCTCTCCCAGTTTTGATTAACCTAGGAATTAAAATAAAATCTAAAACAATACTCAAAAAAGTGAAAATCAAACATTAAAATAAGGGGACTACTAATAACACTTTGACCCTAAATAAAATTCACAACATACTTCGCTGTATTGGGTTCCCAAAGCCCACATTATTTTCAGGTACACTCCAGACAGAGAGGGGCACAACCCTTAAGGATTAGAGCCAAAAACCTAGTTTATGGCTACCTTGATTATCACTTGGGCTCAATGAAGTGTTGACACTTCTATCGTACATAGGTGAGTAGGGCATTGTCTGCTTGCACACTCAGTATGAAGTATTGAGCTTAGACCATCCCATCATGGGGGTGTTTGTCTCGTCGCTTGTATCCGAGTACCCGTAAGGGGGAAGTACTTGATTCGTCAGTATCAGCTTCCTCACTCTTCTTCTTTCATTGAGTAGCTAGCCCGGGACTAATATCAAGGACCTTAAAAAAGTGCAGACTACGGATTACATAGGAAGTGGGAAGTATGAGATACTTTTCTAGCAATACTCACTCTAATATAGGTCTAGACTCTAAGGACTTGCTATAATATTGCATGAATAACAATTAAAATTGAAAAGATAAAAATAGTCGAACTCTTACAGCTTCACATGCATGAGTTGGTGAATCCATCACTCTTTTTGTTTGAATTTAGTTTATGGTCAAAGATCAGTCATGCGTACTTGCGTCATTTTTCTTTACATATGGTTTAATTCCTTATTGCTTTGATCTTTTTGATCCTTCATTTTGTCTCCTCTTCATTTCACCCTTTGTTTATCACCATATCTCACACTCCTCATCTATTTTGCTTGTATTCCAAGATGTCGACTGATGAGCGACTCGAGTGACTAAGGTAAGAAGGTATCAATGGTCGTTGCGACCTCAACCTCTCAGATTAGGCTCAATCAAGAAAATCGAAGACCATCAATATAAAAATCAAACAAGCAAGTCAAATAGCGGTCTCGCTATTTTATTTTACCTAGTATAGCTACCAGGGTCGAACACAAGGAGCACGGTATGGTAAACCTATGAAGTACTCGAAAATCTAAATAAAATAAAGGAATAAAATAAAAAGGTGGATTTTGGTTTTTCAATTTTTTTTGTAATTTTTTTAAAATTAATAAAAGGTGTAAAAGAGAGGAAAAAGGCACAATCAAACAATTATTTAAGAGAGCAAAAAACTCAGAAAATTGAAATAAAAATATTTTTGGTTTTTTATAAATATTCAAGTGTGTTTGCTATTTTTCTTGGATTTTTCTGATTTTTAGTTAATTTTATAAAAATGAAACAAGGCCAAAAATACAAAACAATGTGCAGCCAAAATCTAAAGGCACTTTAAAAATACCTAAAGTGCCCATAAAATCAAGCAACAATTTTATGAAAAAATTAAAATAATAACTACAGAAACTGAAAATGCATTTTTTTTAATTTTTGTAAATTTTTAATGTTTTTTCTAAGTTTTTAATGTTTTCAATTTTTAGGGCTTTTGTAAATCCAAATGCAATGAAAATTGGATAGAAGTAAAAACACAACAAAACAAACACACAACAATTTTTTGGATTTTTTTGAGGTTTTTAACATTTTTAGTTGATTTTTAAAACTAGACAATGCTAATTTTTAGGGTTTTTGAATTATTAAAACAACTAAATAGAAACAAAAAGAACCCAAAAAATCCTAAAAATTCTTATACCATGGGAGGAGCCATGTGTCAAAATTTCACGAATTTTGGGTGAAGTTTGCTATATAGTCAAACCAATCAAAGAAGCATAGCACACAGGGACCTGGATGCAAAGAAAATAACTTCCAGGGACTAAATAATAACATGCGTCCAAAAACCTAGGAGGCCAACTGCAATTTTCACACAATTTCAACACATGTCCAATATCAGCATGCGAAGGGGTATAAGTGCAAATAATGAAACTATAATATCAAATCATAACATCTACTAAACCCAGGACCATACATGCAAATAACCCATGAATACACGTGACAACTCACGTGCAACCAACCGGAAGGACCAAAATGTAAATACTAAAAACTGCAGGGGCAATGATGCAAATAGTCCACAATGCAACTTTTATTTTACAGACTAAATAAAAATAGAAAAGAAATGTAGGGAAAGTGGCACAAATTACCCAGCCGACTCGTGCGGGTCACGTGGGGTGCCAGGAGTCGACCTCTGACTGGATGGTAAACGTGCGGCTCTAGAGCGGACATCTGACAGATCCAACGGCCTAACAAAGAAGCGAACATGGGGGGTTACGGGGGTCGTTAGATGTCAGATCTAACGGCCTGACAAGGCCAGGTGCTGGACGGCTGGGATCTGATCTGGGGCGAAGGCTGGATCCAATGGCAGAGGAAGATGCTGGATGAACTCCGCCTGGGCGTAGTTCACTGGAGCACCGGCGCCAATCCGGCACTTCGATGGGCTAACGGACGGTGGCGGTCGAATCGCAAGGCCCCTCCGCATCGGGTGGAGGGCTCAGATGAAGTCGTCAATGATCAGATTGCCTGGAAGGGTACTGGGACTTGGACGAGCTCCGGCGAGGCTGGATGAAGACGAGCTGGGGCATAACAGTGCATGCTTTGACCTGTAGATAAAGCTTCGACTTGGAGGGACACTCCGGTCAGGGTTATTTGGCCACAGATGAAGGGAAGTGACGGTGAGTGGCGAAGGGAGGTTCCGGCGAAGCGGCGGAGGGGACCTAAGCCTAATCTTGGCTCATATAGCCAAGATTTGGGTGATCAGGCTATGGAGGAGGGATGACAGTGGTCTGCGGTGTAGATCTAAGCGGGTGGATGTGACTGATGGAGCTCCGACCACCATGTCAGAGCTAGCGGAGCGATGAATGGAAGAATCGAAATCGAAGGAACTAGGATTGAAAAGAGGTATACCTGATTAACCTAACAAGATCCTGAGCTCAAAGGGGTGAGGTCGGTCTGGGTCCTCGCCTCTATCTTGCTGCGGAAGGTGGGGAGGCTCAACGCGGCGGATCTCCGGCCACGTAACGTGAGCATCGGCTACAGCAACCTTCTCCGACTACCAAAGGGCTCCGTCGATTGCTGTCACCAAGGGGAAGGTTTCTAGGGTAGAAGGAAAGTGTGCGGCATGAGCTGTGGCTCTAGGGAAAGGACTGGAGGTTTTACAGCAAGTCCCAGGTGGCGAAGAAGATCGGGTGTGGGTGCATGAACCGAGGAAGATCTGCTCTTCCCTAGGGATCCGCGAGGGTCGTGGACCCAAGGGGAAGAGGGGGATGGTGAAATCGGAGCAAAAGGTGGTCGGATCCGAGTGGAATAAATGGGATAAGATGCGGCTGAACCCGGATCCGGGCGAAGACTAGTTCGGGAGGGGGAGTTGACCGGGGTCAACAACCCTCCTGGACCAATCAGAAATTAGGAAATAGAAAAGAATTGTAAAACAAATTAGAAATAGAAAACGATTTTATTTTAAAATATGTTCAAAATAAAAAAATGTCTATTACTTTTTTAAACTATTTTTTAGTGATTTTTATTTTTTTTATGAGAAATAAATTATGGTATATATAATATATTATATTATGTGCAGGTATAAAATACCTAGGTATTTTATATTATTATTTTTATTTTCTTATTTTTGTACAAATACCTCAATTTTATATTTTATTTACAACATAAAATTTAGAGTATAAAATATTTTTTTAATTTTTATTGGCTATTTACAAGTATGAAATAAAGAGATGATGATATATATATACATGTGATATGTAGAAGGTTGAGAGAGAAATTATTTTATTTTTATTTTATTTTATTTTTCTAATTTTTGTTTTATTTTTAGGAATATATACAAGGGATTAGAAACACATTTTTATTTTTTTGTGAAAATAAAGTATATACACATAAGAAGGAATATTCACAAGGTTGAATGGCCCTATCTCTCTCTACTTGTTTTATTTGGCGATCAGGCCCATATTGGGCCCTCTCTTGGGTTTAGATCACTCAATATTTATTCTAAATAGTTCCTTCTTTTTCTTTTATTCTTTATTCTTTTATTTTTGCACAAATACATGCTAATTATTAATATTTAACAAAAGCATGCTTATTGGTAACTTATTGTATTTACAGCTATCTACATGGTATTTTGCCAAGATAATTAGCTAAAATAAAAGAATAAAGAGTGATGAATGAGTATTCATCACCCCCCTATACTTTACTTTTGCTAGTCCCTTAGCAAACACTTATTTGTAAAAAAGAAGTGAAAGGAGAAAGATGATGATGATGATGATGATGATGATGATGATGAATCAAGGTTGATTATTAAACTTGTCTTCATTAAATTGAAGTATGGAGCTCCGTCAGATCTTTGGATTATTAGTTTGTCGGAACCTTATTTGGACTTAGGTTTAAAACTCAACAGAGTCTAAGTTCCACCGATCTATGGTTAAGACTCCTCAACAATCCAGATCAGAACAAGTTTACATACACAAACTCTGATGACTATGAATCTTTTCTTGTACGGTGTAAGTGATATGTAGCTCCCCACCTCAGAAATGGCAAAGCGACAACCCTCCTCAACAAGGTAACTCTAATACCCTAGTTTGGCAACTCTTTCCTCGAGGAGCGGGGTATTCCCTTCTAAGTTCAAGTTCAACTGGCTCAAGAAGAGGAGGAAGAAGAGAATGGACCATGTCCAGTGTAGCCATGTGTCCTAGGGAGCCTAACCAGTGTAGCCAAGTCTCCCTGCTGAAATCTTCATGAGATGAGCATGGGTAACATAAGCTTTGCTTTATTTGACTATATACACTCCGGTGGGTATTTCATTTTCTATCAGACCCACTACTTTTTTTTAGTTTTTCTGTTTGCACATCTTTTTAAATGTGCATATGTACAACATATCTACATGGAGCAGCATATATACATAAGGAGTTTTCCCTCTTGAGCTAGTAGACTATCCCTCTTTTGAAGCTTTATTGCAACCCACAACTCCTGTCTTTAGACCTCAATGCTACCAGACCAAGTTGAGACGCACTTCCTTCACTAAAAGAATAAGAGAGGTTCCGCCTAGAAATACTACCCTCATATGCTACCCCAAGTGAAAGAAGACTGCCTCCTTACCACCTCATCCGTAGAGAGCTAGGTGTAAAGTGCTGGTGCAAGTAAAGCCATTATCTGTGAGAGTCATGTGTGTGTTGTTAAGTGTTCTACATAGGCTCATCAAGATTACATATGATCATAGCCTAGTGACTCAAAGAATTAAGTTACCATGGACCTGAAAAATCTCAATCCTAAGCCCTATAAGGTTCCTCCTAGAATTAGGTGGATTAAGATTTTAACCAAGCTCCATTTTTCAATTTAATTCCAGGCTAGTTTAAATGTCAACTATGATTCAGTAAAACTGTACAAATATTTATAAAAATGCAATTTGTATAAATTTTTTAAAATATGCAAAAAAAATTAAAATGTGTGAAAACATGGATGTATGCATGAATGCAGAAGTTTTGCAAAATATTTACACACATTTACAAAAGGGTTTTTGCAAACTTTTTATTTTTCAAACATTTTACAAAAATTGTGTACTATATACATACTTCTGATATCAAAATATTTACAAAATCTTTACACAAAACATTTTTTCAAACATTTTTACAAAATAATTTTGTAAATAGCTATGTATGTGCAATAAAAAAATTTATGTATATGGGTTTTTATGGGTTTTAGCCATTTTATTTATTAACACACTCACACAAAGTATGAGTTATGGCTAAAGTATATATGAAATATATACGAACACCCCCCTATACTTAGCTCGAACGATGTCCTCATAGTGAATCAAGAGCGATGAAGAAGACATAACTCGTGCTTAGTATAGGGAAGTGAAAAGAAAACCTTTACTACAAAGATGAATGAAAGAATAGAATGGAAAAGAATCTCGGGGGTTTCCCCCTATACTTAGGATCAAGTAATCCTAAGTACAGTAGGTTGTACACAAAGGGAAATCCGAGTGGGGAATGTATAGGGTCTACCACCCCTATACTTAGGGAGAAATATCCCTAAGTATAGGCAGCAAAATAGAGATAGAAAAGAATCAAAAGGAATTAAAAAGTCGCACACACCCCCTATACTTAGGGTAAAGCACACCCTAAGTATAGCATAATCATAGATGCAAATGGGGTGTTGGACTGAAGAATGGTGTGATATGGACATCTGGATCTATAAAGTCGGAAGACAGTGATAATCAAGCGTGAGATGCAATAGATGTGAGTCAAGAGACCACATCTCACGCAAAATGAATAGGGGCGACGTCAACGAACAGCGTCTCATGATCTAGATATGGTTTGAGCCGATGCCTGTTAACACGAAAGGTAGACTCAAATGATAATTCGGATATGCCAATGCTCGTTGTAATGTACCTTTCGAAACAGGTATGGTCCCTTCCATTTGCTCTGCAACTTCCCTGGAAATAATCTCAGCCTGGCATCGAATAACCATACTCTCTGTCCTGGCTCAAACTGCTTGTGGCTGATATGAGAATCATGCCACTCCTTCACTCTCTCCTTGTATTGTAGGCTGCTCGAAAAGGCTGCATCTCTAAGCTCCTCCAGGGCTGCCAACTTTGCCCTCCTCTGGTCTCCTACACTCACTAGATCCCAAAGTATATCTGTGACTGCCCAAAGTGACCTATGTCTCAACTCAACAGGTAAATGGCAGGGCTTGCCATAAACGAGGCGAAAGGGATACGTACCCAAAGACATCTTGAAGGACGTCCGATATGCCCACAAGACCGAGTCCAAATGTTGTGAACAATCCTTTCGGTTAGGGCGGACGACCTTCTGCAGAATAGTCTTGATCTCCATGTTCGACACTTCAGCAAGACCATTAGTCTAAGGTTGATACGGTGTGGCTACTCAGTGGTCAATGTTGAACTCGTTAGCAAGGGCCTTTACCTTGTCGTTGATGAAATGAGACCCCCCGTCAGATATCAATACTCTAGGCACCCCGAATCGTAAAATGATATTCTTCCTCAAAAATCTGCATACAGTTCTAGTGTCTGCGGTTCGGGCGGGGATGTCCTCAACCCAATGACTCACATAATCCACGACCAATAGAATGTACTCGAATCCCTGACTCTTAGGGAATGGACACATGAAATCGATGCCCCATGAGTCAAAAACCTCACAGAAATGAATGGGCTACATCGGCATCATATCACGCTATCCACAAGTGCCCATCCTCTGACAGTTAGTACACCTCTTCACGAATTCATCAGAATCCTTGAAGAGGGTAGGCCACCATAGGCCAGATTGGAGCACTTTCTATGTCGTTCTCCTCCCAGAGTGATGTCCTCCTGCCTCAAGCTTGTGACAGTATGTGAGGATGCTATGGTGCTCCTCCTGAGGAATGCACTGATGCCCGACGCTATCCTCTCCTTCATGATAAAGGACGGGATCTTCCCAATGGTAGAACTTGGCCTTCGGGAGGAAGGTCTCAAGTCGTTGCCTGGGCCAACCTTGTGGAAATTTCTTGGCAACAAAATAGTTCACAATATCGGTGTACCATGGAAGACAGGCGATAGCAAGGATCGCCTCGTCTGGGAAGGTCTCAGAGATAGGATCAATCTGCTCATAATCCTCAAGATGCTCTAATAGAGAGAGAAGATTCGCCACCACATTCTTGACTCCAGGCATGTCCTTAATCTCAATATCAAACTCCTGGAGTAGAAGGATCCATCTAGTCAATCTCGCTTTGGCATCCTTCTTGGCCGTAAGGTACCTGATGGTGGTGTGATCTGCGAAAATGGTCACCTTAGATGCAATGATGTGTGATCTGAACTTATCTAGGGCAACCACTACGGCTAGCATTTCCTTCTCAATGATGGTATAGTTCCGCTGAGCGGCATCCAAAGTACGGCTAGCGTAATGTATGGCAAATGGTGCTCCATCCCTCCTCTGTCCCAGCAAGGCCCCTACGACAAAATCAGAGGCATCTGTCATGATCTCGAATGGGAGAGACCAATCAGGTAGCTGTAGGATAGGAGCCTCAACAACTAGACTCTTGAGAGTCTCGAATGACGCTAGACACTTATCATCCACAATGAACTCAGTGTCTTTCATCAGCAAATCAGTCAACGGTCGGGCAATCCTACTGAAATCATGAATGAAGCATCGATAGAAATCGACGTGCCCCATAAAAGACTGTAACTGTCACAAGTTGGACGGTGGACTGAGTTTCCTAATGATATCCACCTTGGCCGGATCAACCTCCATGCCCCTGTTGGAGATGATATGGCCAAGCACCGTCCCTTAAGTTACCATAAAGTAACTCTTCTCCCAAGAAGGCACAAGATGGACCTCAATACATCGATGAAGGACGTGGTCTAGGCAATCAAGACAAGCATCAAACACATTGCCATAGACCGAAAAGTCGTCCATGAAGACCTCCAAGCACTCACCCACCATCTCCGAAAAGATGGACAACATGCACCTCTGGAATGTCGCCAGGGCGTTACATAAACCAAAGGGCATCCGTCTGAAAGCATATGTCCCAAAGGGACAGGTGAATGTAGTCTTGTCCTGGTCTTCGAGCGCAATGGCCACCTGATTGTATCCGGAGTACCCATCAAGAAAGCAGTAGTGACTCTTCTCGGCTAGCCTCTTTATAATCTGATCAATAAAAGGCAGCGGGAAATGATCCTTCTTGGTGGCATGGTTCAATCGTCTGTAGTCCACACAGACCCTCCAAGAAGTGGGTACCGAGGTAGCGATCTCCCCAGACTCACTAACAACTGTGGTGATGCCGTCTTCTTGGGCACCACATGTAACGGACTGACCCATTTGGATTCGGAGATGGGGTAGATAAAATCAACGCTCTACCATTTCGAGCTCTCCTTCATGACAACCTCTCAAAGATTTGGGTTCAGCCACCGCTGGAACTCACGCGACGGTTTGGCATCCTCCTCGAGATAGATATGATGGGAGCATAGGGCCAGACTTATCCCGTGGAGATCAGCTACGCTCCATCAGATCACCTTGTGGTTCTTTTCAAGAACTCCCATCAGACGGGATTCTTGCTCTCCAGTCAAATCTGCTGAGATAATGACTGGGTGCATCTCATGCTCGCCCGCAAGGAACATATACTTCAGCGATGACAGTAAGGGCTTCAGATCTGGACAACTGGGTGTTGGTGGATCTGGACTCTGAAATGTCTGAGTGAATGCGACCAAATCTACATGGGAGAATGAGAACTCTCGCTGAAAATCAGAATCTGGTGAAGATTGCTCTGCTGGTGTGTCTGTGCTCTGAATGTGATCTGTCTTCACCCTAGTTGCTAGATTGGTGGAAGTCGGACATGGAATCATATCGTCAAACTCTGCCCAATCTATGTCTGACTCCGAGGGATCTGAATCTGAATCAGAAAAATCAACTGCCTCGCTATCGGGAACGCGATCTGCTGCCTCATATGTGTCCTCTACCAGGAATGTGCTCTCCAAGCTCTCCTCTACTGGAATCTGCGCATCAGCGGGATCTGAAGGTGAGAGGATGGCTAGTGAAATGGGGTCTGGCCAAACTGCCTCATCATCTGTGATCACAAAATCACACTCCTGGTGGTCGTCTCGCTCTTCCTCTGTCATATGCTCTGAATATGTAGGCACCCTTGAGCAAGCTGAATCTTTGGCTCTAGTTTCCTCGATAGTCTCTATTTGTATACTCTCTCCCTCGATGCGAAAGTATACCTTCTCGCTATCATGGTCGGACACTACCTTAGCTATGACCAAGAACGGGCGTCCTAAGATGATGGAGGTATCGGTCACAGACTTAGGGATCTCCATGTCCAACACAACAAAGTCAACAGGGAATTTCAGGCCTTGAATTGTGACAACAACGTCCTTCAGCAATCCCTTCGGCCTCTTGACAGATCGATCAGCAAATTGAAGGACCATCCTGCTCTGTCATAGAGGGCCAAACTCGAATCGATCGAGTAAGGCTGTCGGAAGTAGGTTGATAGACGAGCCGCTGTCTAATAGAGTCCGATCGAACCTCTACTCATGAATATGGCATCTGACATAAGGAGCTCTTGCATCTAGCCTCTTGGCTGGCAGACAGTTCTGGATGATGAAGCAAGTGGCGCGAGTGAGCACATGGATCTCTAACTGGTGGTTCCTCCTCTTCCTGCAAATAGTAGTCATGTCTCTGAGGTTCCTCTGGAAGAGGGGGATGTGCTCCAAGGCCTCCTGTAGAGTCAGTTGTATATGAAATCTGTCCATCATCTGCTGGTTGAACTCTAACTGGTGTGATTTTTTTGGATTTTCTTTTTTAGGCACCTTAGCCAAGCGGAGTACTTGAGGAAAGGGGACGGTTGGGCCCTTCTTAGATGAAGGGCTAGGATCGGGTCCCTGCTGATGTGGCAAAGAAGAATCCATACAAACATCTCCAATAATAATAGATGGACTCACAAATGAAGAACCCTTTCCTTTATTCACAGAATGGTCCTGAGATACATGAACTGAAGGTAATGCAACAAGAATCGAAATGGTGGCCTCAGTACCACCCTCGGCATCTGTACTGGAGGCATCAGCACCGCACTCTGGCTCAGCATCATCTCTGGTGGCATCATCACCACCTCCTGCATCTGGTGAAATGGCGGCCTC
The DNA here is from genome assembly GCA_037367405.1 of Ottelia alismoides. Taxonomy (NCBI): domain Eukaryota; kingdom Viridiplantae; phylum Streptophyta; class Magnoliopsida; order Alismatales; family Hydrocharitaceae; genus Ottelia; species Ottelia alismoides. The sequence continues at coordinate 465,871 of JAZKJV010005618.1, forward strand.
AGTACCGTCAACTGGATCAACATCCTTGGTGTCATCAGCACCACCGTCATCATCATCATCATCATCATGAGTGGCATCAGCACCACTCTTCTCCTTGTTTGGCGCTCCTGAAGCTGCATGGGGTCATCGCTCAGACGAGGCACCACTGGCTGGCATTCTACCGCTCCTAAGTGTAACAAAGTCAGCATCAAAAGTGTATGCAGTAATATCACCAAGTGAATCACTAGGAGTGGTAAACTCTATAAACTCTACCTTCTCAGACTTCCTCTTGAGGTTGTTCGGGTTCGGCTCAATATGGGAAGGGATGGAAGCCTTTCCTTTGATGATCTCTCTCATCTACTGACGAAACTCATCCATCTCCCGTCGGAAGGTAGCATGTTGGTTGGAGACGAGGCGGACTAAATCATCTAAGGTGGGGTTCTCATAGGCGGACCCATGAGAACCTGACGAGTGGCCTCTCTGGAAGTGAGGTTGTTGCTGCTGGGAGTGAGAGGGATAATGGGGCTGAGAGTGATACTACCGAGGTTGATGTTGCTGCCTCCAAGACTGTCCTGGCTGATAGGGACAAGGACCATGCTGCTGGTAAGACTGTTGTAGATGTGACTGCTGCTGGTGTGGTGAGAACTGGGGCTACTGGTGCTACTCTCGCTGCTGGTCGTATTGGCTACCCTGAACTAGAGGCTGTTGCTGGGAACCGGTACCTCCAGTCGACCAACGGAATCCGGTATGGTATCATCGGATCCCAAGCTGAGGTTGGTCATACCATATCACGTTGACATCCATCAACGACTCCTGCTCGTAGGTGGGTGGGGGTAGTACTGCCAGGGGCTGGTCCAGCTGATACACCACCATCTGGTTGTCCTGAGATGGTGGCGGCTGAACGTACTGTTGTTGCGGCTGTTGGAACTGCTCCGCCTGAATATGATGAACCTATCGGTACTGGGCAGAAGGCTGGGTTGAGTTGCTACTGCCAGTGTCTGCCTGTGACCTAAGACGGGGCTGAGAAGCCGTCTGTGCCTCCTGGAGACACATGATCTGGGTCTTCAGGTCACTCAACGTCTGTGCCATCTGGTCGGTCTGCGTCAAGCCCTGGCACTGCTTCTTCTCAATCAAATCTATCCGGTCCAACTTCTCGCTGATAATCCCCATATCAGTGGCCGTCGACTCTGCTTGTGCTGCGGTTGCTGATGAAGTGGATGGATTGGCATCTACCCATGCTATCCTCTGATAGGACACGGCCTGCGGTGTGGGCTTCCCTTGAGTATAGAGTCGGGTATGGGACATCACAGTATAGTTCTCGGCCATCTCCTCATAGATGGTGATGAATCTCCATTTCATCACCTTTATTCTATCATTTTGGCCTCAAAAACCCCAGCAAATGCATGTAAATAGCATCAAATTGTATATAATAGCATTCATAATTCATTGTATTAATTCCACATTAAATAAGGTTTTAATGCCAAAATTATAGAATAAAGAGGAGAAAAGAAAAAGGAATAAAATATTGTAAATATTTTATGACCCAAACCCCGAGACCAAGGCCAGCATGGTATTGGTCGACAAGGAATAAAGTAGGGGGAGATAAGGGCCAGTGTACAATAAATACCTCATTTATTAATTCATTCATTTATGCATTTTTGGCACCTATTTTGTACATAATTATTTCTTCATCAAATAAAGAAACTTTGTACATGAAAGTTGTAGATAATAATGTAAAAAAAATACAAAATTGAGTTTGTGCAAAAATAATACCCAGTGTACATTTTATACACAGAATAAAAAGCCAAAATCTCAACTTCACAGACCCATATCTTGCAAATAAAAACTCCAAATCACCCAAACTCACCTTTAATTGTATATAGCATTCCAAGAACTATTTTATAAAATTGGTTTTATAATTTTTGGAGTCTATATGCAGAAGTTAGGTTTTTGGCCCTCCTTGTATAAAGGACTGATTAAAATATGCATTTTATTCAATATTCATTATTTGTATAAATTCATATTTTTAGAATTTTGTAAATAATGTATATAATGCATACACATAAGAGAAGTTAAAGAAAACCAAAATTAATTTGTAAAATAAAATAAGTCTACAAATTCATAGACAAAATACTTATGATATATACCTATATATAAATAAAAAGGATTTTATTCCTTGGTTCTTTTATTCTTTTATATTTTTATAATAATGTATACATTATACATAACTCATTAAAAATGTAAATCTAAAATAAAAATCAAGAAAATACAATAAATAAATTAAGTATACAAAATACATAGGTAAAAGACCTATAAGGATACCTACAACATACCTATACCTATTTCTTTAAAAATATAAATAAACTCCTAAAAATTAAATAAAAATACCTTTATACTCACAAAAATAAAATATAAATTAATAAAATAATCCAATAAAATAATAAAAGAAAATAAACAAATTAAAAATAAAATACATAAAAATACATGTAAATACATACATATACACATTATCCAGATAAAACTATAATAAAACACCTCGAAAAATTCAATAAAAATCATAAATAAATACTAGATGAAATAATACACATTTTTTATTTTATAAGAAAAAATTAATAAAATCGTTTAAGGTGTCAAATAAATCAATTCCCAATCAAATTTTCCGTTTTGTCTTGTAGCGGCTGACGTGGCCCAATGAGGCGCCGGCCTTCGTTGACTCCCTGGTCAACTCCCATCCCTCGCCTGGCGCCTCTCAACTATCAAATCCCCGATTTTCCTCCATTTTTTGCGGCCATCCCTTCCATCATCCAGGCTTGCTTCCTTCACAAGATTTGTCCTCTGATCATCCATGATGCCCGCCAAAATCATAGATCAACGAGATATTCATTGGATCAGTCAATAATCGTCGGGTAATAAGGCCTCTTGCCAATGTTTATAAATAATTAGCTCCGCCTCGTTCCTCAGATTGGGCCATTTTCATTCCACCCAAATGCCTTGATCTTGCTCCTGGACCATTCCTCGTGACAGGGGGAGTCGCCCAGCGCCTCGACTTGGTCGGAGGACGGAGAATTTTGACGTGGCGGAGCTCCGGCGTCCGCCTGCTCCCTGGAGGCCCTTAGGTATAAGAGCTGCCCCTTTATGCGTTTTTAGTTAGCCTTTAATGTTAGCTTTTCAGTCCAGTAGTTAGATTTGTTATTAGTTAATCTCCTTAGCTTAAAAATCAAAATTCGAAGTTCGCCGGAGCTCCGCTCCGGCGACTTCTCCACCGTTGTCTCGATTGTCTCCGACCGCCTCGTTCATCCCATTTCGAACCTCAGCGCCTTCTCCATCTATCGCACACATTTGTTCAACCCAGGACCCTAGGTCTTGGCGAATCAGGGCTCCCCCTCCACCGTTCGCCGGAGCCCCTCTGCCCACCTTCATCTTGCATCGCAGCTTCACAACCCCGGGTTGAGGAGATAGCTCTCTTGCCCGCGGTTCTTCCTATGAAGGTATATCGAAGAATAGAGCCCATCTGGGCTTGCATTGACCCAGGAAGAGGTTCCTGGGGGTCCCCTTCTTCTCCGACCTCGCTCCATCGACTCGGACCTCCAGGAGCCATGAAAGAACCGTCAGACAACGCGGAAGCCTCCCAGCTACGATCAGAGAACTTCAGATGCGCGGGAGGTGCCCGGAGGAGCCCAAGCTGCCCGATCGAAGCTCGCCGGGGGCGAGCTTCTTCCCCGTTCTTCCAGATGCCTCCAGCACCGTTGGATCGAGAGGGGCGGTCCAGATTGAACGCCGACCGTTCGATGAAGACGTACGTCCACCGTCAGATCAGCCAGGAGATTCTAATCCAGGCCCTTCATCGCCGAACCGACATCCACCATCCGATGCGTGACGCGTGGATAAGTGGCGCCTCCAACGCCGTTGGATGACACGCCTTATTTGGGGGTAAATTTCACATCTAGCCCCCGCCTTTTTGTATTTATAGTTTAATACCTAAAATAAAAAGTCATGTTGTAAATAAAATGTATATTTTACAGAAGGAATGTATATTTTACAGATGGACCCTCGATGTTTCAAGATTTACACTTTAGTCCTTCCGCGCCTCACGTGCAGCAACCACGTGAGGCGCGTGAAATTTTACATTTAAACCCCGCCGGGTTCCTGTAATTATCAAATGGTCCTGAAAATAAAAGTCCACGTGTATTTTTATTGTGATTTTTGCATGTATGCCCCTGCGAACTATTTTATTTGCAAAAATACCCCTGTCAGGCCATTTATTTTTGAATGCTTTGTCTATTTATTTTGTGCTCCATATTAACTTGAAAAATCTTGCAAAAATAGATTAAGCTCCTGTTTGGTTGTGTTTGCATGCTATATTTTTAGTTTTTCATTTTGTTGCATTTTCGCAGTTACTAAAAATGAAAAACATGTCTTTTATTCATTGTCTAACTTATAAAATCCTAAAAAAAATATGAAAATGCCTCGAAAAATTCCAAAAAACTTACCTATGGTGTATTTTGACCTATTCTAGTGTCAGTCCAAAAACCCCTAAAAGTCTCAAAAGGAAAACCTTAAAAATTCAAAAATACCCAAAAACTTCAAAAAAATCTAAAAAATCAAAGAAAAATCAGAAAATTATAAACTCAGGCCCTATTTATGCTTTGTTTTATTATCTTTATTAGAAAAATAGTGTGGAAAGTTTTTGAGGCCGTTAGCTATTTTTAAGGTCTATTTTTGTAACAGCCAAAACCTATTCCACTGTTTGCTATTATTTAGCTATTTAAAAATACTAAAAATATTTTAAAAAATGCCCAAAAATCACAAAAATAGTAAAAACCCATGAAAATCCCAAAAAGACTTTGTTCCTGCATTTTTGACTATTTTTGAGTATTTTTGTAAATATTATAATACCCCTTTATGTGTATATATATATATTTCCTAAAAAGAAAATAAATTATTAATATATATATATATCTAATTATTTATATGTATTCTTATATCTACTTATTAACCTTAATATAAAAAAAAAAGAAAAGAAAAAAAATATAAAATATATATCCTTTTTTGTTATCCTTATATATACCTATATATATATTGTATGCATTATAAGCTATATACTAACCCTCTATGTGTATACATATATTTATAATTATATTAAATATATATATATTACCTAATTATATTATTAAAAATAAAAAAATATAAGCAATGATATAAAAATATATATATATATATATATATATATAAACCCACTCAAGGATGACTCTGAGATACATGTAGGCTATTGCATTTTTGTATTGCTCTCTGTGGTTCGACCTCTACATGCTTGTTCCCTATACATTTTATGGTAGAGTAAATAAAGATTAATTCACATTTATTTTTGAGCTAGATTGTTGTATTCTTTGGATTGTGGGTTAATTGTTGATTAACACCGGTCTTTTATGAGTGGTCGCCTCAGCGATAACACTTTTATATTTTTCATGGTGACCCTCGTGGAATACCCGCGTTATCAGATGGCGCCGTTGCCAGGGAGCAATGAGCATAGCCTAATTCATGTTGTTATTCTTGTATAAAAAAATTCTTGATTTATCATTCCTCTTTGTGAGCAGCTATTTTTATTGCTATTAATCACCATGCTTCATTTATTTATTGTGATTATTACATCTGCTCCATTTGATTGATTGAGCTCTACTAATGCATTCTTTTTGTGACTTTGATGCGAGGGCCCGCCACACAAGGATGGCTTCTTAGGAGGCCAATGCAGCCAAGCTTGGAGGAGGATGGTCTTCTTCTCATGACCATCTGGAGAGAGCACCAAGGAAGCAAAGAGATGGGCATTAGTTAGAGCTAGACACTTAGGATTATTTATTTTGTAATTTATGGTGATTGAGAGACATTTTTGGCATGTAATTAAACAGGACTCTACTCTTCACAATGAGGTCCAGTGCCCGGGTGATTGTTCACCTGGGGGCCTCATTGCGGCTTTTTCGAGTTTTCATCGTCTTCTTTTATTTTGTTTTCCGAAGTTTTGAGCTTTCCGCTTTTCTTTTATTTTGTTTTATGTGCTTGGAGCCCCTAGATATAGGTTGCTTGACTCGGTAGCTAGGTCCAAATATTAATAAGAATGCATGTTCCTATAGTCTACTTCGCTTGGATCTAGTCAAACTTAAACAAGTCGTTCATTTATCTCTTAGCCCTTGTGCCGCAGCGAGCCCTGTAAAGCGCTTTCTCCTAAGCTCAAGTGTGTTGAGTACAGAGGAGGGGTGAGCCAAGACCGGACCCTTCGGGCTAGAGATGAATGAGCGACTTATGGTTCTTCACGCTAGTAGCAGCTTATGTTTAGGGTGATTTTATGCCTTGCATATCGACATATAGATAGGTTTAAAAATTCTGTTTTGCATACCACATGGAGAGAGCTGGGATGCACTGTAAGTCTTCTAACTCAGCATGCATCATTCAGTTCAATGGTGAGATCTCCATCATGGAACCACTTGCACGGCTTTTCCGCTATCTCCCTCTGATTTTGAGCACCTATGACTTAAATGAAAATCTACAAAAACGTTAGGCGCTGGTATGAAACAGATCCAAAAAAAGTGAAAACCCAAAAATTAAAACAAGGGGACTGCTAAATAAACTTTGACCTGAATTAAAATCTGTAATGGACTATCATTGTACCGGGTTCATAAAGCCCTCATTGTTTTCAGGTACCTTGGAGGGGGACCAAAGCCCTACTCCCTTGAGCGAGTGCAACCCCTAAGGATTAAAGCCCAAAACCCAGTCTGCAACTGCCTTGTGTATCGCCTGGATTTCCGAAGTAATGGCGCTTCCATCGTACATAGGCGAGTAGGACTTGGTCACCAATGGTGACTCTCTGTTGTGAGAGCATCGACCCTGTCCGAAGTATTGAGAATAGGCCACGCCTTCACGGGGGTGTCTATCTCATCGTCCTGCGTCCGAGTAGGTTCTTGCACGCTCACGGGTGATTCCGTTGCGAGCGAGAACCAAAGTATTGGTTTCGCCTATCGGCTTCCTCTCTCTTTTCTTTGGCTGAGTAGGGATCCAGGAAGGGTTACAAGGACTCAAAGTACAGACTATAGGTTACACAGAAGGAGGACAAGTACGGGATACTCTTCCGGCAGTACTCTCTCTCCTATAGGGAAGCGTACTAAGGACTTGTTATAAGATATGCCTGAAAATCACAACTTTAAAAATGAAAAGATAATAAATAGCCGAGCTTTCACGGCTTCACATGGCGTGAGTTGGTGACCCCGATTTTGTATTGTGTTTGAATGGATCTAGATTAAGGTTCAAAGATCAAGTCCCGCGCATTTGCGCACATTTTGTTGTTTCTCCCTTTGACCACCCCGCTCAACAAAGGTTAATTGCAAGTGATCTGATTCGGACTATCTCATTCTGCAGATAGAAGCCAGTGCGAGCCCTGGAGACTACTCCGGAGTTCATCTCGTCCGACTCAGACCCTGACATGGCGCCAGGAGGAAAGGGCAAGGGTCAGCAGCCACCACCAGAGGGACAGGTGCCAGATCAAAACCATGTTAATGCACAGTTGCTAGCATCCATCCAGGCCATACAGCAGCAGCTAACCGAGCAGGCCCTTACACAGACAGCATTCCAGGATATGTTGAACGATATGTTACACTGTGACGATGGAAGAGGCAGAGGCAGAGGAGGCAGGGGAGGAGGAGGTGGAGGTGGAGGTGGTGATCCTCCTGATGATGACCTTGAATTACCACCACCGAAGCCGACACTCAAAGAAACATACAATCCGGGAGACAGCCAGATGACCGAGTGGATTCTCATTCCACTGGTACACGCTCACTTTGAGCTGAAGCCCCAGTTCATAGCCCTTCTCCCTGCCTTTCATGGAAACACAAACGAAGAGCCGTACATTCACCTGCAGCAATTCTCCCGCATTTGTCGTACCACACACTATCCCAATGTCCCTCTGGACATTGTAAAGATGATGGCTTTCCCCTTCAGTCTACAGGACAAGGCCCTCTATTGGGTCAATCATTTGGGAAAGGTCGTGACGACCTGGGAGGAGTTGAAGTCCGCCTTCCTGCACAAATATTACCCTCTTGGTCGGCTCAACCAGATGCGAGCCCGTATCAGTAATTTCTCCCAAGGAGCACATGAGTCAGTACACGAGGCGTGGGAGAGATTTACTGACCTGGAGGAGAAGTGTCACCACCATGAGATCCCTAAGACCAGCTTGGTCCAACATTTTTTTGGGGGACTAAACATTGAAAGCCAAAGGCTCGTGGATGCAGCATGTGGGGGCTCCCATTTCAACAAGGATGAAGATGTTGTCTGGCAGATTTTTGAATAAATGGCCGAAGGAGAGGCCGCCCTCTCTTCATCCAAGGCATACCAGAAGCAGCCCCAGATCCTCCAGAAACAAGTTCACATGGCTGCATCCAAGAAAGCAGAGAGAGATGAGAGCTCCAACCTCAGCATCATCGGGGGCCATCTCTCTAAAGTAGATATCATTGAGAAGCAATCACAGGACCTCGAGAAACTCGCTGTGATCGAGAAGAGGACCCAGAACCTGGATAAGCTAGATCAGATCAACAAGTACCTCGAACTGTTGGTCGGCACGATCAACTCTGTCCAGTCGGCTACACCATCAGTCGCTCCCGCTGAGAAGAAGGACGAGCAGCAACCGCAGCATCAGCCTCAGCCGAGCCAGCAGCCACCGGCAGTCCATCACGTGTACTACGTACGGGCGCCCGACCAGGGCCTGCCGCAGCAGCAGATGGTCGTATACCAGCCAGAGTTCCTTTCTATTCCTGATCCAGTCTTCCCACCACCACCCCTGATCCAAGAAGTCAATGGGGTATGGAGTAATGATGCACTGCCGACCCGTCCTCAGGGACAACCCCAGGGTCAGCAATTTGCCAACCGGCAGTACCACCAACCTCAGGGTGGTCGTTTTGGTCAAACCTCTCAGCCTCACCAACAACACCAGCAGCCTCCCCAGTTTACACATCAGTGGAGGCAGAATTTTCCTTATCAGCAGCAGCCGCAGTATCGCCACCCACAGCCGTATCACCAGTACGCGGCTGCCCCCTCTCCGCAATATCAGCAGTATCCTCCTCCGTCTTACCAACAGCTTCAACTTCCCGCACCACCACAGCAACACCACCAGCAACAGCCTCACCACCCATCTACCCAACAGCAGCGTGGTCTGCACGCTGAATCTTCTGAAATGTCCCCTACAAATCCCACCATGGAGTGTCTAGCCCAGATTGTTAAAGTACTAGCGGAGATGACAAAACAGCTTGATGACCTGACTGCCACCCGAACCACTATTCCGGTACAGGTCGAAGCCAACCCCAACAATTTCAAGAAGAAAGAGCAGGTAGAATGTGATATCATGTCCGTGTCTGGTAACGATATTACTGTTTATTATAATGTTGTTACTCTCAGGAGCGGTAGGGCCTTGCCTCCGCCTGCTACTACCAGTGGGGTGAATAAAGAAACAGGTGGATCGTCATCTTCTGCATCAGCTGTGCTAGCTCCAGGGGCGGGTGAGGAGGAAGAGGAAGGAGAAGCCAGTCCAGCCGTCGTGCCTTGCCAGAAGCAACCTCAGCCAAAAATACAAAAAAATCAGCAAAAACAAAAACAACAAAAAGAGGCTTGTAGCAGAAGCGAAGCCGCGCCAGCCTTGGAGGAGCCGCCAGCAGCAGTCGATCCCTCCCCAGCCGATGGAGCCGACGCTACCCTTTTTGATTGCCCAGCAGCACCAGCACTTTCAGATCCAGCTTGTACTCCTTTTTGTAGTCCGGGTGTACAACATTCTGTGGGCGATGATTTTGATGTAAATAAGAACTCTCATTTTCCTTCTAGTGGTGTAAATATTCCTTTCCCGCATGCAATATAAAAATCCAAAAAAATTGCAAAACGAAAAAATGCATTGTCTGATCCAGGTGTTGTGGACATTTTGGATAAATTGACTGTTGAGATTCCCTTGTTGAAGGCCGTGGAATACATGCCAGCTGTAAAGAAAGGACTGAAAGAGGCATGTACTAACAGGCGTCACCCAGCGCAAGACAACAGACGTCGAGAAGTAGAAAAACACGTTCTCTCCATGGCCACAGTTGCAGCTATCAGCAACCTCCCCCAGAAAAAGCAAGATACTGGAGCACCTCTGATCAGTTGTGTGATTTTTGACCAGGTCTTCGAGCGCACTCTTCTTGACAGTGGTTCTTCCATCAACCTTCTGCCCTCGTCCATAATGCAAGAATTCGGGTTGGGACCGCTCAAGCATACACGCATGATCCTTCAGTTCGCTGACCGATCTGTCAAGCGGCCCCGAGGTCTGTTGGAAGACGTAGTAGTTACCATGCAGGAGATGAAATTCCCAGCTGACTTTGTAGTCCTTGATATGGACTCGCCTGCACCCCTGCTCCAGACCCCTATCATCCTTGGCAGACCATTCCTCCGTACTTCAGGTGCCGTGGTTGATTATGGGTCTGGAAAGATCACTTTCAGCTCGAACACCCAGCAAATCACGATCAATATGAACAAAGAGCCGAATGCCACAACTGCTGAGAGCCAGGCAGCCTCAGAAGCAGACTGTGATTTTATCGCAGAAATCAGAGACTCAGAATTATCACTGGACGGTCCATGGACCCGAGAAATCCTCACTCTTGAGGAGGACTTGGAAAGCGCAGTCAGCATATGCTCCGATGATTTGTGGGAGACAGATTCTCAGATGCAGGCGCATCTTTTTGAGCATTCACTCCAAACCGAACATGACCAGCTTAGCGCAGGACCGTTCGGTACATCACTGGGATCTCAACAGGATGTTGAGGATGGCAGCACCTTAACAGAAGTACAGCCCACCACCAGCATGGTGTCTGAAGTGACAGATGAAGTGGATAGCATAAAACTAGAACTCAAGCCACTTCCTGCAGGCCTGAAGTATGCTTTTCTTGCGGGTGAAGAACAAATGTATCCGGTCATCATTAGCAGCAGGCTGAATCCGGATCAGGAATCTCGACTTCTCGAGGTTCTAGAAAAGAACCGCAAGGCACTTGGTTGGAGTGTATCAGACCTCCGAGGGATAAATCCAGCTCTGTGTTCACACCATATCTATCTAGAAGAAGATGCCAAGCCGTCCCGCGAATTTCAGAGAAGGCTGAAGCCTAACCTTCGGGACGTCGTCATGAAAGAAATCACGAAATGGTGTGACGCAGGCTTCATCTATCCCATCTCTGATTCAAAATGGGTAAGCCCACTGCATGTAGTTCCCAAGAAATCCGGGCTTACCGTGGTTACAAATGATAAAGGAGAGGAAATTTCTACTCGGGTACCAACCTCCTGGCGGGTGTGTGTTGACTACCGCCGGCTTAATGCAGCAACCAAGAAGGACCACTTCCCCTTGCCATTCATTGATTAAGTTTTGGAGAGACTAGCAGGCAAGGAGTTCTTCTGCTTTCTGGATGGGTACTCCGGGTACAACCAAGTGGCGATCGCCCCTGAGGATCAAGAGAAGACTACCTTCACTTGCCCGTTCGGCACCTACGCCTTCAAGAGGATGCCCTTTGGATTGTGTAATGCACCTGCAACCTTCCAAAGATGCATGCTAGCAGTCTTCGCCGAGATGGTAGGCAGTTTTCTCGAGGTGTTCATGGACGATTTCTCCGTCTATGGTGATAGTTTCAATTCTTGTCTTGAGCACCTAGACAGAGTGCTTCAGAAGTGCCGGGAAGTAAATCTAGTGCTTTCATGGGAAAAGAGCCACTTTATGGTCACTCAAGGTATTGTGCTGGGCCACGTCGTTTCCAAACGTGGCATGGAAGTCGACCCAGCAAAGGTGGATGTCATTTCAAATCTTCAGTCACCTCAGTCAGTGAAGAATGTGAGGTCATTCCTGGGATATGTGGGATTTTACAGACGATTTATCAAGGATTTCAGCCGCATTGCCCGACCTCCGACAGAATTTTGTGCAAGGAAACCGAGTTCATTGTTGATCAGCCAGTTCTCCTTGCTCTCAATCAGTTGAAGGAGCTTATCACTCAGACTCCAATCTTACAGCCTCCTGATTGGACTCTTCCCTTTGAGATAATGACCGATGCGTCAGATTTTGCAGTCGGAGCTGTTCTTGGGCAGAGGAAAGACAGAGCGCCCTATGCCATTCACTATGCCAGCAGAACATTAGATGAAGCGCAAAGAAATTATACAGTGACAGAGAAAGAATTGATGGCTGTGGTTTTCGCCCTAGAGAAGTTCAGATCCTATTTGTTGGGATCAACAGTCACATTACGGACCACTCTGCTATCTGGTACCTACAGCAGAAGAAAGATGCCAAGCCGAGACTGATTCGTTGGATCCTTCTCCTCCAGGAATTCGATCTGGAAATAAAGGACAAGCCTGGAGTTCAGAATGTGGTAGCAGATCACCTCTCCAGAATTGAACAACCCGAGCCTCTTCTGAGCAATGCACCTATCACAGAAACCTTCCCTGACGAAGCCATTTTAGCCGTGGATTCTCTCCCTTGGTATGCTGATATAGTCAATTACCTCGCCTCTGGGGTAATACCTTCGGATTGGACGAAGAACCAAAAGAACAAATTCATGTCGACCATCCGCTTCTACCAATGGGAAGATCCTCTTTTATTCAAAGAAGGAGCAGATTGCATTTGGCGCAGGTGCATCCCTCAGACGGAGCAATCTAGTGTCCTCGAGCATTGTCATTCGCTCGAATCTGGTGGACATCACTCTGGAGATCGTACGGCAGCAAAAGTTCTACAGTGTGGCTTTTGGTGGCCCACTTTATTTAAGGATGCAGCTGAGTTTGTCAAAAGATGCATTGACTATCAGAGACTGAAAGGAACACTAACTGCCAAAGATTCAATGCCCCTGAAAATCATTCAGATAGCAGATGTTTTCGATGCATGGGGCATTGACTTCATGGGACCTTTCCCTAACAGTCAAGGTTTTCAGCACATCCTTCTTGCCGTCGATTACGTGAGTCGTTGGGTGGAAGCTACTCTCGCCTGAGCCGCCGACAGCAAAACAGTTTGCCAGTTTCTAAAGAAGAATATCATTTCGTGGTTTGGGATACCAAAGATTCTCATCTCCGACGGGGGCAGCCACTTCATCAACAAAGAGGTCAAGAAGTTAACGAAGGAGTACGGCATCGATCACCGTGTCGCGTCTCCTTATCATCCCCAGACCAATGGCATGGCAGAGTTATCAAACAGAGAAATCAAGACCATATTGCAGAAACTTGTTAGGCCAAACAGAAAAGACTGGTCTCAACTCTTGGACTCAGTTCTATGGGCTTACCGAACCGCCTACAAGTCTCCCTTGGGCATGTCGCCCTACCGTCTTGTATATGGGAAACCATGCCATCTGCCCGTGGAATTAATTCACAAATCTCTTTGGGCAATCAACAGTTGTAATCTGGACTCACGCAGAAGTGGTCAGAAGAGAAAAGACGATCTGAACAAGCTCTTGGAATTCCGAGACTATGCATACGATAACACCTTAATGTACAAGGAGAAGGTGAAACGCTGGCATGACCGGCACATCAGACGAAAGACCTTCGATGTTGGACAGAAAGTGTGGTTATTTGATGCAAAGTTGCGGATATTCCCAGGCAAATTAAAGAGTAAGTGGACAGGGCCATTCCGAGTATGTGAAGTGCGTGACAATGGAAGCATCGCTATATCAGAATTGTCCCCTGACGCATAGCCCTTCGTCGTCAACGGCCCACTACTGAAGCCTTACCTCGAACCAGATGCATTCTTGGTCGTTGTTGACTCTATTCAGTTAGTGCACCACGATGACATCTTCACAGCACCTGCGGCATCAAAAGATTCAGACGATGTACTACAGCCTCTGTTTATCTGATTTTCTTCTTTTCTTCTTTTCCTTTTCTATTTTCTCTTTGTATCTAAAAGGTGCCACCCTTGTAGACAGTTTTCTATACTTAGGACGTACTTGGTCCTAAGTATAGGGGGGATGTGCACCCCGAGTTTTTCATTTCATTCTGATCCTCTCCATTGTCTCCTCTTCTTGTCTATACTTAGGAGTATCTTACCCTAAGTATAGGATGAGACAATCTGAGTACGATTTGTGTATTCCCACCCTTGACCCTCCCTGCTTTTTGTACAGTCTGCTATACTTAGGATTATTTGATCCTAAGTATAGGGGGACGGTCAACTTCTCATTCATTCAATTCATTCATATTTATTCTTTAGATCTGTCTATACTCAGTACGAGTTATGTCTTTGCTTTTCCTTTCGATCTATGAGGACATAGCTCAAGCTAAGTATAGGGGGGTCATATATACCATGTATATACTAAAAGCCATAACTCATACCGAAGAATAAATTATCACTTCAACATAAAATAAAATGTGAAAAGTAGCTTTATAATAATGAAAGATGATTGTGAGTTCCTCAGACTCCTTGTAATTGTACTGATTATTGAGTCAGAAAAATGTTTTTGCGAAACATTCTCCTTTGAAAAATCTTGTGAAATTTGTTTGAAAATAGTGTGTACAAGTATTCAACGTTTGAAAAATTAGTTTTGTGTGAAAAATTTATTTTCTTTGAGTGAAACCAAAATGTGTGAAAATCAGTGTGCATATGATTGTGAAAATTTGATTGACAAAATTGTTTTGAAAAATCTATCTATGTTGTGGAAACCTTTGTAAAAGGATTTTCAAAGACGTGAACATGTTTGCAAAATTATCTTGGACTATAGTTTTCAAAATCCTTGTGAAAATGATTCTCGAATCAGTCTGAGGAGTCCGCACAAAAATCTCTCATTTGTAAATAATAGATAAGCCCAAACAAAGCCTATAAGAACTAAAACCATATTGTACATCAAATACAATTTTTCTTCTTTTGTACATACTGATTAATAAATCAGATACCTATATAGTGTGATTTGAAAAATAGTGTGACCAGTTTTGAAAATTTTGATGTGAAAGTATTTCAAATGTGTGAAAATGTGTTGATTGAAAAACTTTTTCTTTGTGTGGAAGAAAGGATTTGAAAAACCTATGTGCAAATATTTTGAAAAATGCTTGCCAAAACTATTGTGAAAATTATACTTATATAGTGTGACAAATCTTTGCAAAAATAGTTTTCAAATGTGTGTAAATGATTGCAAAAATTATTGTGTACTATAGTTTGCAAAATTATTTTCAAAAACTAATAAGAACACCATTACAAATACTTGTAAATCCTGAATAAGACACATACAATTCTTGCAATAAAATTCTAAATAAACTACTTCATTCAAACCTGTAAAGTTTTTAGAAATTCATACTTTTTGTAAATAAAGCGGCGCGCCCGTGTAAATAAGTGTATATACTTTTTTATATATGTGTCCAGTTCTTAGTTTATTTGCAGAAATTCTTTGTGTAAAGACATTCTTTGATTCTTTCAAATTCTTTGTGAAAAATTGCATCAATCATTGTGCATAGCATAAGCATACCGGTCATATTCTTGTTGAGTGAGCTTGGTGATTGAATCAGTCTAATAAAGTCTCATGTTGGAGCTTGGTTGGACCTTACCGCACCTACTTGCACTGGAACCTTATGGGAACTAGGTTTAAGGTACTTCGGGTCTATGCAGACTTAATCCTTTGAGAAATCAGGGCTGGGTTCAAGTCACCTCAGTGGATTAACTAGAACTTTTCGAGACACGCGTATGACTCTTACCGACCGTGACCTAACCTGGACACTTGCACCTTTCACTTGGCTCAACTCAGTTGGAGTGGTGAGGGGGTTGGATTTGCCAGTCTGAGACACACACGGGTGGAAACATTCGTCCTCATCTAGGGAGGGAAGTGCACCCCAACCTGGTCCAATAGCCATGAGGTCTAAAGACAGGAGACTGTGGGTTGCGATAAAGCTTCAAAAGAGGGATAGTCTACTGGCTCAAGAGGAAAAACTCCTTATGTAAATGCTGCTGTAAATAGTATGTTGAAAAAAAATAATAATAAAAAATGGCCAGGCCTGTACAAAAATAAAATGCCTGCAAAGTATGTACAAAGTCAATAAGCAAGCTTGAGTTCCAAAGACAAATATGTGAGCCTGCAGCTGGATGACTTGACTACACTGGTCTTGCATCCCGGGATAGGTAGCTACACTGGCTACCGTCCATTCTTCTCTTCACCCCCTCCTCTTGAGTTGGTTGCCACTTGAACTTAGAAGGGAATACCCTGCTCCTCGAGGAAAGAGCTGTTGGATTGGGGAATCATTGGGTTGTCATTCTGGAGAAGTCGGTTCTTTTATCATTTCAGTTGGGGAAAGCCACTATCACTTACACTGTACAAGTCAGCCTCATAGTTATAAGGGTTTGCGTATGATGTAGACTAGTTGTGACCCAGCTATTGAGGTGGGTTGAACCGAGTTCTGTGGCTATCAAAGGCTGTTGTGTTTTAGAGCTGGTTCCCGACTAGGTTCCACCCACATTCACACCCAAGGTCTGACAGGAGCTCCAAATTCAGATTTTGTAAGGACATGCATTGCACTGAAAGCACCCTTATTCACTCTATCTTTCTTTTATTCTCCTTTTTCTTTTCTTTATTCTTTTTGTACTTATTGCATAAGTGTTTGCTAGGGACTAGCAAAGGCATGTATAGGGGGTGATGAATCTCCATTTCATCACCTTTATTCTATCATTTTGGCCTCAAAAACCCCAGCAAATGCATGTAAATAGCATCAAATTGTATATAATAGCATTCATGATTCATTGTATTAATTCCACATTAAATAAGGTCTTAATGCCAAAATTATAGAATAAAGAGGAGAAAAGAAAAAGGAATAAAATATTGTAAATATTTTATGACCCAAACCCCGAGACCAAGGCCAGCATGGTATTGGTCGACAAGGAATAAAGTAGGGGGAGATAAGGGCCAGTGTACAATAAATACCTCATTTATTAATTCATTCATTTATGCATTTTTGGCACCTATTTTGTACATTATTATTTCTTCATCAAATAAAGAAACTTTGTACATGAAAGTTGTAGATAATAATGTAAATAAAAATACAAAATTGAGTTTGTGCAAAAATAATACCCAGTGTACATTTTATACACAGAATAAAAAGCCAAAATCTCAACTTCACAGACCCATATCTTGCAAATAAAAACTCCAAATCACCCAAACTCACCTTTAATTGTATATAGCATTCCAAGAACTATTTTATAAAATTGGTTTCATAATTTTTGGAGTCCATATGCAGAAGTTAGGTTTTTGGCCCTCCTTGTATAAAGGACTGATTAAAATATGCATTTTATTCAGTATTCATAATTTGTATAAATTCATATTTTTAGAATTTTGTAAATAATGTATATAATGCATACACATAAGAGAAGTTAAAGAAAACCAAAATTAATTTGTAAAATAAAATAAGTCTACAAATTCATAGACAAAATACCTATGCTATATACCTATATATAAATAAAAAGGATTTTATTCCTTGGTTCTTTTATTCTTTTATATTTTTATAATAATGTATACATTATACATAACTCATTAAAAATTTAAATCTAAAATAAAAATCAAGAAAATACAATAAATAAATTAAGTATACAAAATACATAGGTAAAAGACCTATAAGGATACCTACAACATACCTATACCTATTTCTTTAAAAATATAAATAAACTCCTAAAAATTAAATAAAAATACCTTTATACTCACAAAAACAAATTATAAATTTATAAAATAAGCCAATAAAATAATAAAAGAAAATAAACAAATTAAAAATAAAATACATAAAAATGCATGTAAATACATACATATACACATTATCCCAATAAAACTATAATAAAACACCTCAAAAAATTCAATAAAAATCATAAATAAATACTAGATGAAATAATACACATTTTCTATTTTATAGGAAAAAATCAATAAAATCGTTTAAGGTGTCAAATAAATCAATTCCCAATCAAATTTTCTGTTTTGTCTTGTAGCGGTTGACGTGGCCCAATGAGGCGCCGGCCTTCGTTGACTCCCTGGTCAACTGTCCCATCCCTCGCCTGGCGCCTCTGAACTATCAAATCCCCGATTTTCCTCCATTTTTCGCGACCATCCCTTCCATCATCCTGGCTCGCTTCCTTCACAAGATTTGTCCTCTGATCATCCATGATGCCCGCCAAAATCATAGATCAACGAGATATTCATTGGATCAGTCAATAATCGCCGGGTAATAAGGCCTCTTGCCAATGTTTATAAATAATTAGCTCCGCCTCCTTCCTCAGATTGGGCCATTTTCATTCCACCCAAATGCCATGATCTTGCTCCTGGACCATTCCTCGTGACAGGGGGAGTCGCCCAGCACCTCGACTTGGCCGGAGGACGGAGAATTTTGACGCGGCGGAGCTCCGGCGTCCGCCCTGCTCCCTGGAGGCCCCCAGGTATAAGAGCTGCCCCTTTATGGAATTTTAGTTAGCCTTTAATGTTAGCTTTTCAGTCCAGTAGTTAGATTAGTTATTAGTTAATCTCCTTAGCTTAAAAATCAAAATTCGAAGTTCGCCGGAGCTCCGCTCCGGCGACTTCTCCACCGTTGTCTCGATTGTCCAACTGCCTCGTTCATCCCATTTCGAACCTCAGCGCCTTCTCCATCTATCGCACACATTTGTTCAACCCAGGACCCTAGGTCTTGGCGAATCGGGGCTCCCCCTCCGCCGTTCACCGGAGCCCCTCCGCCCACCTTCATCTTGCATCACAGCTTCACAACCCCGGGTCGAGGAGATAGCTCTCTCGCCCGCGGTTCTTCCTATGCAGGTATATCGAAGAATAGAGCCCATCTGGGCTTGCATTGACCCAGGAAGAGGTTCTTGGGGGTCCCCTTCTTCTCCGACCTCGCTCCATCGACTCGGACCTCCAGGAGCCATGAAAGAACCGTCAGACGACGCGGAAGCCTCCCAGCTACGATCAGAGAACTTCAGATGCGCGGGAGGTGCCCGGAGGAGCCCGAGCTGCCCGATCGAAGCTCGCCGGGGGCGAGCTTCTTCCCCGTTCTTCCAGATGCCTCCAGCACCGTTGGATCGAGAGGGGCGGTCCAGATTGAACGCCGATTGTTCGATGAAGACGTACGTCCACCGTCAGATCAGCCAGGAGATTCTAATCCAGGCCCTTCATCGCCGAACCAACATCCGCCGTCCGATCCGTGACGCGTGGATAAGTGGCGCCTCCAGCGCCGTTGGATGACACGCCTTATTTGGGGGTAAATTTCACATCTAGCCCCCGCCTTTTTGTATTTATAGTTTAATACCTAAAATAAAAAGTCATGTTGTAAATAAAATGTATATTTTACAGAAGGACCCCCGATGTTTCAAGATTTACACTTTAGTCCTTCCGTGCCTCACGTGCAGCAACCACGTGAGGCGCGTGAAATTTTACATTTAAACCCCGTCGGGTTCCTGTAATTATCAAATGGTCCTGAAAATAAAAGTCCACGTGTATTTTTATTGTGATTTTTGCATGTATGCCCCTGCGAACTATTTTATTTGCAAAAATACCCCTGCCAGGCCATTTATTTTTTAATGCTTTGTCTATTTATTTTGTGCTCCATATTAACTTGAAAAATCTTGCAAAAATAGACTTAAGCTCCTGTTTGGTTGTGCTTGCATGCTATATTTTTAGTTTTTCATTTTGTTGCATTTTCGCACTTATTAAAAATCAAAAACATGTCTTTTATTCGTTGTCTATCTTATAAAATCCTAAATAAATATGAAAATGCCTCGAAAAATTCCAAAAAACTTACCTATGGTGTATTTTGACCTATTCTGGTGTTAGTCCAAAAACCCCTAAAAATCTCAAAAGGAAAACCTTAAAAATTCAAAAATACCCAAAAACTTCAAAAAAATCTAAAAAATCAAAGAAAAATCAGAAAATTATAAACTCAGGCCCTATTTATGCTTTGTTTTATTATCTTTATTAGAAAAATAGTGTGGAAAAATTTTGAGGCCGTTAGCTATTTTTAAGGTCTATTTTTGTAACAGGCAGAACCTATTCCACTGTTTGCTATTATTTAGCTATTTAAAAATACTAAAAATATTTTCAAAAATGCCCAAAAATCACAAAAATAGTAAAAACCCATGAAAATCCCAAAAAGACTTTGTTCCTGCATTTTGGACTATTTTTGAGTATTTTTGTAAATATTATAGTACCCCTTTATGTATATATATATATATATATATATTTCCTAAAAAGAAAAAAGAAAAAAAATATTAATATATATATATATATATCTAATTATTTATATGTATTCTTATATCTACTTATTAACCTTAATATAAAAAAAAGAAAAGAAAAAAATATAAAGTATATATCCTTTTTTGTTATCCTTATATATACCTATATGTATATATATTGTATGCATTATAAGCTATATACTAACCCTCTATGGGTATACATATATTTATAATTATATTAAATATATATATTACCTAATTATATTATTAAAAATAAAAAAAATATAAATAATATATATATATATAAACCCACTCAAGGATGACTCTGAGATACATGTAGGCTATTGCATTTTTGTATTGCTCTCTGTGGTTCGACCTCTACATGCTTGTTCCCTATACATTTTATGGTAGAGTAAATAAAGATTAATTCACATTTATTTTTGAGCTAGATTGTTGTATTCTTTGGATTGTGGGTTAATTGCTGATTAACACCGGTCTTTTATGAGTGGTCGCCTCAGCGACAACACTTTTATATTTTTCATGGTGACCCTCGTGGAATACCCGCGTTATCAGATGGCGCCGTTGCCAGGGAGCAATGAGCATAGCCTAATTCATGTTGTTATTCTTGTATAAAAAAATTCTTGATTTATCATTCCTCTTTGTGAGCAGCTATTTTTATTGCTATTAATCACCATGCTTCATTTATTTATTGTGATTATTACATCTGCTCCATTTGATTGATTGAGCTCTACTAATGCATTCTTTTTGTGACTTTGATGCGAGGGCCCGCCACACAAGGATGGCTTCTTAGGAGGCCAATGCAGCCGAGCTTGGAGGAGGATGGTCTTCTTCTCATGACCATCTGGAGAGAGCACCAAGGAAGCAAAGAGATGGGCATTAGTTAGAGCTAGACACTTAGGATTATTTATTTTGTAATTTATGGTGAGAGAGAGACATTTTTGGCATGT
This sequence comes from Ottelia alismoides, assembly GCA_037367405.1. Taxonomy (NCBI): domain Eukaryota; kingdom Viridiplantae; phylum Streptophyta; class Magnoliopsida; order Alismatales; family Hydrocharitaceae; genus Ottelia; species Ottelia alismoides. Next base: position 486,997 of record JAZKJV010005618.1, read on the forward strand.
AATTAAACAGGACTCTACTCTTCACAATGAGGTCCAGTGCCCGGGTGATTGTTCACCTGGGGGCCTCATCGCGGCTTTTTCGAGTTTTCATCGCCTGCCTCATCGCGGCTTTTTCGAGTTTTCATCGCCTTCTTTTATTTTGTTTTCCGAAGTTTTGAGCTTTCCGCTTTTCTTTTATTTTGTTTTATGTGCTTGGAGCCCCTAGATATAGGTTGCTTGACTCGGTAGCTAGGTCCAAACATTAATAAGAATGCATGTTCCTATAGTCTACTTCGCTTCGATCTAGTCAAACTTAAACAAGCCGTTCATTTATCTCTTAGCCCTTGTGCCGCAGCGAGCCCTGTAAAGCGCTTTCTCCTAAGCTCAAGTGTGTTGAGTACAGAGGAGGGGTGAGCCAAGACCGGACCCTTCGGGCTAGAGATGAATGAGCGACTTATGGTTCTTCACGCTAATAGCAGCTTATGTTTAGGGCGATTTTATGCCTTGCATATCGACATATAGATAGGTTTAAAAATTCTGTTTTGCAAACCACATGGAGAGAGCTGGGATGCACTGTAAGTCTTCTAACTCAGCATGCATCATTCAGTTCAATGGTGGGATCTCCATCATGGAACCACTTGCACGGCTTTTCCGCTATCTCCCTCTGATTTTGAGCACCTAGGACTTAAATGAAAATCTACAAAAACGTTAGGCGCTGGTATGAAACAGATCCAAAAAAAGTGAAAACCCAAAAATTAAAACAAGGGGACTGCTAAATAAACTTCGACCTGAATTAAAATCTGTAATGGACTATCATTGTACCGGGTTCATATAGCCCTCATTGTTTTCAGGTACCTTGGAGGGGGACCAAAACCCTACTCCCTTGAGCGAGTGCGACCCCTAAGGATTAAAGCCCAAAACCCAGTCTGCAACTGCCTTGTGTATCGCCTGGATTTTCGAAGTAATGGCGCTTCTATCGTACGTAGGCGAGTAGGACTTGGTCACCAATGGTGACTCCCTGTTGTGAGAGCATCGACCCTGTCCGAAGTATTGAGTATAGGCCACGCCTCACGGGGGTGTCTGTCTCATCGTCCTGCGTCCGAGTAGGTTCTTGCACGCTCACGGGTGATTCCGTTGCGAGCGAGAACCGAAGTATTGGTTTCGCCTATCGGCTTCCTCTCTCTTTTCTTTGGCTGAGTAGGGATCCAGGAAGGGTTACAAGGACTCCAAAAAGTACAGACCACAGGTTACACAGGAGGAGGACAAGTACGGGATACTCTTCCGGCAGTACTCTCTCTCCTATAGGGTGGCGTACTAAGGACTTGTTATAAGATATGCCTGAAAATCACAACTCTAAAAATGAAAAGATAATAAATAGCCGAGCTTTCATGGCTTCACATGGCGTGAGTTGGTGAACCCGATTTTGTATTGTGTTTGAATGGATCTAGATTTAGGTTCAAAGATCTAGTCCCGCGCATTTGCGCACATTTTGTTGTTTCTCCCTTTGACCACCCCGCTCAACAGAGCCTTTCTACTGTTTTACACTCCTTTTATTTCTCGTTGACCATTGTGCTTCGCGAAGTTGATCCATGGATGGCTTTCATCGGGACCATGCCGACACCTACATCGATTCCATGGACTCAACTCCGCCAATAAGTTCGAGGCGATTCCCGAGAACCCGATCCGGACTTTGCGGATCGATCTCCAGACACCTCGTTTTCTACCTTTCTCTTGGCCACCCAATAAACTGGGATCACTTTTTTCCCATGTCCGCCGTTGTGAGTGGGAGTCGATTACAGTCTACATCCTTTTCTGTTCACAATATGCTGGGGTTGACCTGAATTCCGGCTTAATCACGGCAGCTGAAAGTTAATTGAAAGTGATCTGATTCGGACTATCTCATTCTGCAGATAGAAGCCAGTGCGAGCCCTGGAGACTACTCCGGAGTTCATCTCGTCCGACTCAGACCCTGACATGGCGCCAGGAGGAAAGGGCAAGGGTCAGCAGCCACCTCCAGAGGGATAGGTGCCAGATCAAAACCAAGTTAATGCACAGTTGCTAGCATCCATCCAGGCCATACAGCAGCAGCTGACCGAGCAGGCCCTTACACAGATAGCATTCCTGGATATGTTGAACGATATGATACACCGTGACGATGGAAGAGGCAGAGGCAGAGGAGGCAGGGGAGGAGGAGGTGGAGGTGGAGGTGGTGATCCTCCTGATGATGACCTTGAATTACCACCACCGAAGCCGACACTCAAAGAAACATACAATCCGGGAGACAGCCAGATGACCGAGTGGATTCTCATTCCACCGGTACACACTCACTTTGAGTTGAAGCCCCAGTTCATAGCCCTTCTCTCTGCCTTTCATGGAAACACAAACGAAGAGCCTTACATTCACCTGCAGCAATTCTCCCGCATTTGTCGTACCACACACTATCCCAATGTCCCTCTGGACATTGTAAAGATGATGGCTTTCCCCTTCAGTCTACAGGACAAGGCCCTCTATTGGGTCAATCATTTGGGAAAGGTCGTGACGACCTGGGAGGAGTTGAAGTCCGCCTTCCTGCATAAATATTACCCTCTCGGTCGGCTCAACCAGATGCGAGCCCGTATCAGTAATTTCTCCCAAGGAGCACATGAGTCAGTACACGAGGCGTGGGAGATTTACTGACCTGTAGGAGAAGTGTCCCCACCATGAGATCCCTAAGACCAGCTTGGTCCAACATTTTTTTGGGGGACTAAACATTGAAAGCCAAAGGCTATTGGACGCAGCATGTGGGGGCTCCCATTTCAACAAGGATGAAGATGTTGTCTGGCAGATTTTTGAATAAATGGTCGAAGGAGAGGCCGCCCTCTCTTCATCCAAGGCATACCAGAAGCAGTCCCAGATCCTCCAGAAACAAGTTCATATGGCTGCATCCAAGGAAGCAGAGAGAGATGAGAGCTCCAACCTCAGCATCATCGGGGGCCATCTCTCTAAAGTAGATATCATTGAGAAGCGATCACAGGACCTCGAGAAACTCGCTGTGATCGAGAAGAGGACCCAGAACCTGGATAAGCTAGATCAGATCAACAAGTACCTCGAACTGTTGGTCGGCACGATCAACTCTGTCCAGTCGGCTACACCATCAGACGCTCCCGCTGAGAAAAAGGACGAGCAGCAACCGCAGCATCAGCCTCAGCCGAGCCAACAGCCACCGGTAGTCCAGCACGTGTACTACGTGCAGGCACCCGACCAGGGCCCGCCGCAGCAGCAGATGGTCGTATACCAGCCAGAGTTCCTTTCTATTCCTGATCCAGTCTTCCCACCACCACCCCTGATCCAAGAAGTCAATGGGGTATGGAGTAATGATGCACTGCCGACCCGTCCTCAGGGACAACTCCAGGGTCAGCAATTTGCCAACCGGCAGTACCACCAACCTCAGGGTGGTCGTTTTGGTCAAACCTCTCAGCCTCACCAGCAACACCAGCAGCCTCCCCAGTTTACACATCAGTAGAGGCAGAATTTTCCTTATCAGCAGCAGCCGCAGTACCGCCACCCACAGTCGTATCACCAGTACGCGGCTGCCCCCTCTCCGCAATATCAGCAGTATCCTCCTCCGTCTTACCAACAGCTTCAACTTCCTGCACCACCACAGCAACACCACCAGCAACAGCCTCCCCACCCATCTTCCCAACAGCAGCGTGGTCTGCACGCTGAATCTTCTGAAATGTCCCCTGCAAATCCCACCATGGAGTGTCTAGCCCAGCTTGTTAAAGGGCTAGCGGAGATGACAAAATGGCTTGATGACCTGACCGCCACCCGAACCACTATTCTAGCGCAGGTCGAAGCCAACCCCAACAATTTCAAGAATAAAGAGCAGGTAGAATGTGATGTCCTGTCCGTGTCTGGTGACGATATTACTGTTTATTCTAATGTTGTTACTCTCAGGAGAGGTAGGGCCTTGCCTCCGCCTGCTACTACCAGTGGGGTGAATAAAGAAACAGGTGGATCGTCATCTTCTGCATCAGCCGTGCCATCTCCAGGGGCGGGTGAGGAGGAAGAGGAAGGAGAAGCCAGTCCAGCCATTGTGCCTTGCCAGAAGCAACCTCAGCCAAAACTACAAAAAAATCAGCAAAAACAAAAACAACAAAAAGAAGCTTGTAGCAGAAGCGAAGCCGCGCCAGCCTTGGAGGAGCCGCCAGCAGCAGCCGATCCCTCCCCAGCCGATGGAGCCGACGCTACCCTTTTTGATCACCCAGCAGCACCAGCATTTTCAGATCCAGCTTGTACTTCTTTTTGTAGTCCGGGTGTACAACATTCTGTGGGCGATGATTTTGATGTAAATAAGAACTCTCATTTTCCTTCCAGTGGTGTACATATTCCTTTCCCGCATGCAATACAAAAATCCAAAAAATTGCAAAATGAAAAAATGCATTGTCTGATCCAAGTGTTGTGGACATTTTGGATAAATTGACTATTGAGATTCCCTTGTTGAGGTCGTGGAATACATGCCAGCTGTAAAGAAAGGACTGAAAGAGGCATGTACTAACAGGCGTCGCCCAGCGCAAGACAACAGACGCCGAGAAGTAGAAAAACACGTTCTCTCCATGGCCACAGTTGCAGCTATCAGCAACCTCCCCAGAAAAAGCAAGATACTGGAGCACCTCTGATCAGTTGTGTGATTTTTGACCAGGTCTTCGAGCGCACTCTTCTTGACAGTGGTTCTTCCATCAACCTTCTGCCCTCGTCCATAATGCAAGAATTCGGGCTGGGACCGCTCAAGCAGACACGCATGATCCTTCAGTTCGCTGACCGATCTGTCAAGCGGCCCCGAGGTCTGTTGGAAGACGTAGTAGTTACCGTGCAGGAGATGAAATTCCCATCTGACTTTGTAGTCCTTGATATGGACTCGCCTGCACCCCTGCTCCAGACCCCTATCATCCTTGGCAGACCATTCCTCCGTACTTCAGGTGTCGTGGTTGATTATGGGTCCGGAAAGATCACTTTCAGCTCGAACACCCAGCAAATCACGATCGATATGAACAAAGAGCTGAATGCCACAACTGCTGAGAGCCAGGCAGCCTCAGAAGCAGACTGTGATTTTATCGCAGAAATCAGAGACTCGGAATTATCACTGGACGATCCATGGACCCGAGAAATCCTCACTCTTGAGGAGGACTTAGAAAGCGCAGTCAGCATATGCTCCGATGATTTGTGGGAGACAGATTCTCAGATGCAGGCACATCTTTTTGAGCATTCACTCCAAACCGAACATGACCAGCTTAGCGCAGGACCGTTCGGTACATCACTGGGATCTCAACAGGATGTTGAGGATGGCATCACCTTAACAGAAGTACAGCCCACCACCAGCATGGTGTCTGAAGTGACAGATAAAGTGGACAGCATAAAACCAGAACTCAAGCCACTTCCTGTAGGCCTGAAGTATGCTTTCCTTGCGGGAGAAGAACAAATATATCCGGTCATCATTAGTAGCAGGCTGAATCCGGATCAGGAATCTCGACTTCTCGAGGTTCTAGAAAAGAACCGCAAGGCACTTGGTTGGAGCGTATCAGACCTCCGAGGGATAAATCCAGCTCTGTGTTCACACCATATCTATCTAAAAGAAGATGCCAAGCCGTCCCGCGAATTTCAGAGAAGGCTGAACCCTAACCTTTGGGACGTCGTCATGAAAGAAATCATGAAATGGTGTGACGCAGGCTTCATCTATCCCATCTCCGATTCAAAATGGGTAAGCCCACTGCATGTAGTTCCCAAGAAATCCGGGCTTACCGTGGTTACAAATGATAAAGGAGAGGAAATTTCTACTCGGGTACCAACCTCCTGGTGGGTTTGTGTTGACTACCGCCGGCTTAATGCAGTAACCAAGAAGGACCACTTCCCCTTGCCATTCATTGATCAAGTTTTGGAGAGACTAGCAGGCAAGGAGTTCTTCTGCTTTCTGGATGGGTACTCCGCGTACAACCAAGTGGCGATTGCCTTTGAGGATCAAGAGAAGACTACCTTCACTTGCCCGTTCGGCACCTACGCCTTCAAGAGGATGCCATTTGGATTGTGTAATGCACCTGCAACCTTCCAAAGATGCATGCTAGCAGTCTTCGCCGAGATGGTAGGCAGTTTTCTCGAGGTGTTCATGGACAATTTCTCCGTCTATGGTGATAGTTTTGATTCTTGTCTTGAGCATCTAGACAGAGTGCTTCAGAAGTGCCGGGAAGTAAATCTAGTGCTTTCATGGGAAAAGAGCCACTTTATGGTCACTCAAGTTATTGTGTTGGGCCACACCGTTTCCAAACGTGGCATGGAAGTTGACCCAGCAAAGGTGGATGTCATTTCAAATCTTCAGCCACCTCAGTCAGTGAAGAATGTGAGGTCATTCCTGGGGCATGTGGGATTTTACAGATGATTTATCAAGGATTTCAGCCGCATTGCCCGACCTCTGACAGAACTTTTGTGCAAGGAAACCGAGTTCATTGTTGATCAGCCAGTTCTCCTTGCTTTCAATCAGTTGAAGGAGCTTATCACTCAGGCTCCAATTTTGCAGCCTCCTGACTGGACTCTTCCCTTTGAGATAATGACCGATGCGTCAGATTTTGCAGTCGGAGCTGTTCTTGGGAAGAGGAAAGACAGAGCGTCCTATGCCATTCACTATGCCAGCAGAACATTAGATGAAGCGCAAAGAAATTATACAGTGACAGAGAAAGAATTGTTGGCTGTGGTTTTTGCCCAAGAGAAGTTCAGATCCTATTTGTTGCGATCAAAAGTCACAATTTTTACGGACCACTCTGCTATCTGGTACCTACAGCAGAAGAAAGATGCCAAGCCGAGACTGATTCGTTGGATCCTTCTCCTCCAGGGATTCGATCTGGAAATAAAGGACAAGCCTGGAGTTCAGAATGTGGTAGCAGATCACCTCTCCAGAATTGAACAACTTGAGCCTCCTCTGAGCAATGCACCTATCACAGAAACCTTCCCTGACGAAGCCATTTTAGCCGTGGATTCTCTCCCTTAGTATGCTGATATAGTCAATTACCTCGCCTCTGGGGTAATACCTTCGGATTGGACGAAGAACCAAAAGAACAAATTCATGTCGACCATCCGCTTCTACCAATGGGAAGATCCTCTTTTATTCAGAGAAGGAGCAGATTGCATTTGGCGCTGGTGCATACCTCAGACGGAGCAATCTAGTGTCCTCGAGCATTGTCATTCGCTCGAATCTGGTGGACATCACTCTGGAGATCGTACGGCAGCAAAAGTTCTACAGTGTGGCTTTTGGTGGCCCGCTTTATTTAAGGATGCAGCTGAGTTTGTCAAAAGATGCATTGACTGTCAGAGACTGAAAGGAACACTAACTGCCAAAGATTCAATGCCCCTGAAAATCATTCAGATAGCAGATGTTTTCGATGCATGGGGCATTGACTTCATGGGACCTTTCCCTAACAGTCAAGGTTTCCAGCACATCCTTTTTGCCGTCGATTACGTGAGTCGTTGGGTGGAAGCTATTCCCGCCCGAGCTGCTGACAGCAAAACAGTTTGCCAGTTTCTAAAGAAGAATATCATTTCGCGGTTTGGGATACCAAAGATTCTCATCTCCGACGGGGGCAGCCACTTCATCAACAAAGAGGTCAAGAAGTTAACGAAGGAGTACGGCATCGATCACCGTGTCGCGTCTCCTTATCATCCCCAGACCAATGGCATGGCAGAGTTATCAAACAGAGAAATCAAGACCATATTGCAGAAACTTGTTAGGCCAAACAGAAAAGACTGGTCTCAACTCTTGGACTCAGTTCTATGGGCTTACCGAACCGCCTACAAGTCTCCCTTTGGCATGTCGCCCTACCGTCTTGTATATGGGAAACCATGCCATCTGCCCGTGGAATTAATTCACAAATCTCTTTGGGCAATCAACAGTTGTAATCTGGACTCACGCAGAAGTGGTCAGAAGAGAAAAGATGATCTGAACAAGCTCTTGGAATTCCGAGACTATGCATACGATAACACCTTAATGTACAAGGAGAAGGTGAAACGCTGGCATGACCGGCACATCAGACGAAAGACCTTCGATGTTGGACAGAAAGTGTGGTTATTTGATGCAAAGTTGCGGATATTCCCAGGCAAATTAAAGAGTAAGTGTACAGGGCCATTCCGAGTATGTGAAGTGCGTGACAATGGAAGCATCGCTATATCAGAATTGTCCCCTGAAGCATAGCCCTTCGTCGTCAACGGCCAACTACTGAAGCCTTACCTCGAACCATATGCATTCTTGGCCGTTGTTGACTTTATTCAGTTAGTGCACCATGATGACATCTTCACAGCACCTGCGGCATCAAAAGATTCAGACGATGTACTACAGCCTCTGTTTATCTGATTTTCTTCTTTTCTTCTTTTCCTTTTCTATTTTCTCTTTGTATCTAAAAGGTGCCACCCTTGTAGACAGTTTTCTATACTTAGGATGTACTTGGTCCTAAGTATAGGGGGGATGTGCACCCTGAGTTTTTCATTTCATTCCGATCCTCTCCATTGTCTCCTCTTCTTGTCTATACTTAGGAGTATCTTACCCTAAGTATAGGGGGAGACAATCTGAGTACGATCTGTGTATTCCCACCCTTGACCCTCCCTGCTTTTTGTACAGTCTGCTATACTTAGGATTATTTGATCCTAAGTATAGGGGGGACGGTCAACTTCTCATTCATTCATTTCATTCATATTTATTCTTTAGATCTGTCTATACTCAGTATGAGTTATGTCTTTGCTTTTCCTTTCGATCTATGAGGACATAGCTCAAGCTAAGTATAGGGGGGTCGTATATTCCATGTATATACTAAAAGCCATAACTCATACCGAAGAATAAATTATCACTTCAACATAAAATAAAATGTGAAAAGTAGCTTTATAATAATGAAAGATGATTGTGAGTTCCTCATACTCCTTGTAATTGTACTGATTATTGAGTTAGAAAAATGTTTTGTGGGAAACATTCTCCTTTGAAAAATCTTGTGAAATTTGTTTGAAAATAGTGTGTACAAGTATTCAACATTTGAAAAATTAGTTTTGAGTGAAAATTTTATTTTCTTTGAGTGAAACCAAAATGTGTGAAAATCAGTGTGCATATGATTGTGAAAATTTGATTGACAAAATTGTTTTGAAAAATCTATCTATGCTGTGTAAACCTTTGTAAAAGGATTTTCAAAGACGTGAACATGTTTGCAAAATTATCTTGGACTATAGTTTTCAAAATCCTTGTGAAAATGATTCTCGAATCAGTCTGAGGAGTCCGCACAAAAATCTCTCATTTGTAAATAATAGATAAGCCCAAACAAAGCCTATAAGAACTAAAACCATATTCTACATCAAATACAATTTTTCTTATTTTGTACATACTGATTAATAAATCAGATACCTATATAGTGTAGTTTGAAAAATAGTGTGACCAGTTTTGAAAATTTTGATGTGAAAGTATTTCAAATGTGTGAAAATGTGTTGATTGAAAAACTTTTTCTTTGTGTGGAAGAAAGGATTTGAAAAACCTATGTGCAAATATTTTGAAAAATGCTTTCCAAAACTATTGTGAAAATTATACTTATATAGTGTGACAAATCTTTGCAAAAATAGTTTTCAAATGTGTGTAAATGATTGCAAAAATTATTGTGTACTATAGTTTGCAAAATTATTTTCAAAAACTAATAAGAACACCATTACAAATACTTGTAAATCATGAATAAGACACATACAATTCTTGCAATAAAATTCTAAATAAACTACTTCATTCAAACCTGTAAAGTTTTTAGAAATTCATACATTTTGTAAATAAAGTGGCACGCCCGTGTAAATAAGTGTATATACTTTTTTATATATGTGTCCAGTTCTTAGTTTATTTGCAGAAATTCTTTGTGTAAAGACATTCTTTGATTCTTTCAAATTCTTTGTGAAAAATTGCATCAATCATTGTGCATAGCATAAGCATACCAGTCATATTCTTGTTGAGTGAGCTTGATGATTGAATCAGTCTAATAAAGTCTCAAGTTGGAGCTTGGTTGGACCTTACCGCACCTACTTGCACTGGAACCTTATGGGAACTAGGATTAAGGTACTTCAGGTCTATGCAGACTTAATCCTTTGAGAAATCAGGGCTGGGTTCAAGTCACCTCAGTGGATTAACTAGAACTTTTCGAGATACACGTATGACTCTTACCGACCGTGACCTAACTTGGACACTTGCACCTTTCACTTGGCTCAACTCAGTTGGAGTGGTGAGGGGGTTGGATTTGCCAGTCTGAGACGCACACGGGTGGAAACATTCGTCCTCGTCTAGGGAGGGAAGTGCACCCCAACCTGGTCCAATAGCCATGAGGTCTAAAGACAGGATACTGTGGGTTGCGATAAAGCTTCAAAAGAGGGATAGTCTACTGGCTCAAGAGGAAAAACTCCTTATGTAAATGTTGCTGTGAATATTATGTTGAAAATAATAATAATAATAATAAATGGTCAGGTCTGTACAAAAATAAAATGCATGCAAAGTATGTACAAAGTCAATAAGAAAGCTTGAGTTCCAAAGACAAATATGTGAGCCTGCAGCTGGATGACTTGACTACACTGGTCTTGCATCCCGGGATAGGTAGCTACACTGGCTACCGTCCATTCTTCTCTTCACCCCCTCCTCTTGAGCTGGTTGCCACTTGAACTTAGAAGGGAATACCCTGCTCCTCGAGGAAAGAGCTGTTGGATTGGGGAATCATTGGGTTGTCATTCTGGAGAAGTCAGTTCTTTTATCATTTCACTTGGGGAAAGCCACTATCACTTACACCATACAAGTCAGCCTCATAGTTATAAGGGTTTGCGTATGATGTAGACTAGTTCTGACCCGTCTATTGAGATGGGTTGAACCGAATTCTGTGACTATCAAAGGCTGTTGTGTTTTAGAGCTGGTTCCCGACTAGGTTCCACACGCATTCACACCCAAGGTCTGACAGGAGCTCCAAATTCAGATTTTGTAAGGACATGCATTGCACTGAAAGCACCCTTATTCACTCTATCTTTCTTTTATTCTCATTTTTCTTTTCTTTATTCTTTTTGTACTTATTGCATAAGTGTTTGCTAGGGAATAGCAAAGGCAAGTATAGGGGGGTGATGAATCTCCATTTCATCACCTTTATTCTATCATTTTGGCCTCAAAAACCCCAGCAAATGCATGTAAATAGCATCAAATTGTATATAATAGCATTCATGATTCATTGTATTAATTCCACATTAAATAAGGTTTTAATGCCAAAATTATAGAATAAAGAGGAGAAAAGAAATAGGAATAAAATATTGTAAATATTTTATGACCCAAACCCCGAGACCAAGGACAGCATGGTATTGGTCGACAAGGAAAAAGTAGGGAGAGATAAGGGCCAGTGTACAATAAATACCTCATTTATTAATTCATTCATTTATGCATTTTTGGCACCTATTTTGTACATAATTATTTCTTCATCAAATAAAGAAACTTTGTACATGAAAGTTGTAGATAATAATGTAAATAAAAATACAAAATTGAGTTTGTGCAAAAATAATACCCAGTGTACATTTTATACGCAGAATAAAAAGCCAAAATCTCAACTTCACAGACCCATATCTTGCAAATAAAAACTCCAAATCGCCCAAACTCACCTTTAATTGTATATAACATTCCAAGAACTATTTTATAAAATTAGTTTCATAATTTTTGGAGTCCATATGCAGAAGTTAGGTTTTTGGCCCTCCTTGTATGAAGGACTGATTAAAATATGCATTTTATTCAATATTCATTATTTGTATAAATTCATATTTTTAGAATTTTGTAAATAATGTATATAATGCATACACATAAGAGAAGTTAAAGAAAACCAAAATTAATTTGTAAAATAAAATAAGTCTACAAATTCATAGACAAAATACCTATGCTATATACCTATATATAAATAAAAAGGATTTTATTCCTTGGTTCTTTTATTCTTTTATATTTTTATAATAATGTATACATTATACATAACTCATTAAAAATGTAAATCTAAAATAAAAATCAAGAAAATACAATAAATAAATTAAGTATACAAAATACATAGGTAAAAGACCTATAAGGATACCTACAACATACCTATACCTATTTCTTTAAAAATATAAATAAACTCCTAAAAATTAAATAAAAATACCTTTATACTCACAAAAATAAATTATAAATTTATAAAATAAGCCAATAAAATAATAAAAGAAAATAAACAAATTAAAAATAAAATACATAAAAATACATGTAAATACATACATATACACAATATCCAAATAAAACTATATAAAACACCTCGAAAAATTCAATAAAAATCATAAATAAATACTAGATGAAATAATACACATTTTTTATTTTATAAGAAAAAATTAATAAAATCGTTTAAGGTGTCAAATAAATCAATACCCAATCAAATTTTCTGTTTTGTCTTGTAGCGGCTGACGTGGCCCAATGAGGCGCCGGCCTTCGTTGACTCCCTGGTCAACTGTCCCATCCCTCGCCTGGCGCCTCTGAACTATCAAATCCCCAATTTTCCTCCATTTTTCGCGGCCATCCCTTCCATCATCCTGGCTCGCTTCCTTCACAAGATTTGTCCTCTGATCATGCATGATGCCCGCCAAAATCATAGATCAACGATAATCGCCGGGTAATAAGACCTCTTGCCAATGTTTATAAATAATTAGCTCCGCCTCCTTCCTCAGATTGGGCCATTTTCAATCCACCCAAACGCCTTGATCTTGCTCCTGGACCATTCCTCGTGACAGGGGGAGTCGCCCAGCGCCTCGACTTGGCCGGAGGATGGAGAATTTTGACGCGGCGGAGCTCCGACATCCGCCCCGCTCCCTATGGCCCCCAGGTATAAGAGCTGCCCCTTTATGCGTTTTTAGTTAGCCTTTAATGTTAGCTTTTCAGTCCAATAGTTAGATTAGTTATTAGTTAATCTCCTTAGCTTAAAAATCAAAATTCGAAGTTCGCCGGAGCTCCGCTCCGGCGACTTCTCCACCGTTGTCTCGATTGTCTCCGACCGCCTCGTTCATCCCATTTCGAACCTCAGCGCCTTCTCCATCTATCGCACACATTTGTTCAACCCAGAACCCTAGATCTTGGCGAATCGGGGCTCCCCCTCCGCCATTCGCCGGAGCCCCTCCGCCCACCTTCATCTTGCATCGCAGCTTCACAACCCCGGGTCGAGGAGATAGCTCTCTCGCTCGTGGTTCTTCCTATGCAGGTATATCGAAGAATAGAGCCCATCTGGGATTGCATTGACCCAGGAAGAGGTTCCTGGGGGTCCCCTTCTTCTCCGACCTCGCTCCATCGACTCGGACCTCCAGGAGCCATGAAAGAACCGTCAGACGACGCGGAAGCCTCCCAGCTACGATCAGAGAACTTCAGATGCGTGGGAGGTGCCCGGAGGAGCCCGAGCTGCCCGATCGAAGCTCTCCGGGGGCGAGCTTCTTCCCCGTTCTTCCAGATGCCTCCAGCATTGTTGGATCGAGAGGGGCGGTCCAGATTGAACGTCGACCGTTCGATGAAGACATACGTCCACCGTCAGATCAGCCAGGAGATTCTAATCCAGACCCTTCATCGCCGAACCGACATCCGCCGTCCGATGCGTGACGCGTGGATAAGTGGCGCCTCCAGCGCCGTTGGATGACACGCCTTATTTGGGGGTAAATTTCACATCTAGCCCCCGCCTTTTTGTATTTATAGTTTAATACCTAAAATAAAAAGTCATGTTGTAAATAAAATGTATATTTTACAGAAGGACCCCCGATGTTTCAAGATTTACACTCTAGTCCTTCAACGCCTCACTTGCAGCAACCACGTGAGGCGCGTGAAATTTTACATTTAAACCCCGTCGGGTTCCTGTAATTATCAAATGGTCCTGAAAATAAAAGTCCACGTGTATTTTTATTGTGAATTTTGCCTGTATGCCCCTGTGAACTATTTTATTTGCAAAAATACCCATGCCATGCCATTTATTTTTGAATGCTTTGTCTATTTATTTTGTGCTCCATATTAACTTGAAAAATCTTGCAAAAATAGACTTAAGCTCTTGTTTGGTTGTGCTTGCATGCTATATTTTTAGATTTTCATTTTGTTGCATTTTCGCACTTATTAAAAATCAAAAACATGTCTTTTATTCACTGTCTAACTTATAAAATCCTAAAAAAATATGAAAATGCATCGAAAAATTCCAAAAAAATTATCTCTGGTGTATTTTGACCTATTCTGGTGTCAATCCAAAAACCCCTAAAAATCTCAAAAGGAAAACCTTAAAAATTCAAAAATACCCAAAAAATTCAAAAAAATCTAAAAAATCAAAGAAAAATCAGAAAATTATAATCTCAGGCCCTATTTATGCTTTGTTTTATTATCTTTATCAGAAAAATAGTGTGGAAAATTTTTGAGGCCGTTAGCTATTTTTAAGGTCTATTTTTGTAACAGCTAGAACCTATTCCACTGTTTGTTATTATTTAGCTATTTAAAAATACTAAAAATATTTTAAAAAATGCCCAAAAATCACAAAAATAGTAAAAACCCATGAAAATCCCAAAAAGACTTTGTTCATGCATTTTTGACTATTTTTGAGTATTTTTGTAAATATTATAATACCCCTTTATGTATATATATATTTCCTAAAAAGAAAAAAAGAAAAAAATTATTAATATATATCTAATTATTTATATGTATTCTTATATCTACTTATTAACCTTAATAAAAAAAAGAAAAGAAAAAAAATATAAAATATATATCCTTTTTTGTTATCCTTATATATACCTATATATATATTGTATGCATTATAAGCTATATACTAACCCTCTATGGGTATACATATATTTATAATTATATTAAATATATATATTACCTAATTATATTATTAAAAATAAAAAATATAAATAATAATATAAAAATATATATATATAAAAACCCACTCAAGGATGACTCTGAGATACATGTAGGCTATTGCATTTTTGTATTGCTCTATGTGGTTCGACCTATACATGCTTGTTCCCTATACATTTTATGGTAGAGTAAATAAAGATTAATTCACATTTATTTTTGAGCTAGATTGTTGTATTCTTTGGATTGTGGGTTAATTGTTGATTAACACCGGTCTTTTTATGAGTGGTCGCCTCAGCGACAACACTTTTATATTTTTCATGGTGACCCTCGTGGAATGCCCACGTTATCAGCCCAGACCTGATCCTCATCCTTGGCAAAATATGAGCCCCCATAGGATGCGTTAACAAGCCCCTGCAACTCCGATGTCAACCCGCAGAAGAAACTCTGGATGAGATTGGGCTTTGAGATATCATGGTGGGGGCACCGGTCTGAGAGCTCCCTGAAACGATCCCATGCCTCGTGAAACTGCTCATTGGGGAGCATGGAGAAATTATTGATCAGGGTCCTGGCTGCATTGGTCCGGCCGAGTGGATAATACTTGTTGAGGTACTCGTTCCGGAGATGTTCCCACGTGGTGACGAATCTCCCTAAATGCTCCAGCCAGTTGGCTGCTCTGTCTACCAGGGAAAAAGGGAAGGCCATCATCCTGATGGCGTCCTCGTCCACAAGGCGGTCATGGACGGTATTATAGATCATCTCAAACTCCTGGAGACGAAGGTACGGCTCCTCCATGGCGAGTCTGTGGAAGAGGGGAAGGAGCTGAATCGTCTAAGGTGGGAGCTTGAAATCTCCCAAAATGGTTGGTAGCACTATCCATCTGTGGGTGAGAGTTGCACCAAGGTTGTGCAACACCCTCATCAGTCTCACAGCTGCCGCTGGCTGTACGGGCTACTCCTCAGGTTGTCGGTCATCTGGGTCGTCTCCTCTTCCTCCACCAGCTCTGTGCTCTCTATCGGCTCGCATCTGCTCCATCTCACGGCGCATCTTCACCATGAAAGCTCTCTGGTCCCGGATCTATCTCTGCATTGTCTCAAGGGAGGCTAATAGGGTGTTTTTGATGGCACCCTGATCCAATACGTATGTCTGAGTCCCACTGGGTCCATCCGTGTGCTCCTCGCTGCTGGCCATGGTCTCTGCAAAGGCAAAAGACCCAAACTCAGATGCCGATAAATCAACTGGCTGTTGTTGTCTCTGATCAGGCACCTCATGACTGATAGAAGGGTGGTCGAGGGGGAATAGGGCAGAATCAAACTCGGGTTCAGAGAGCGGATCTCGGCTCTCGCGAACCAACCTAGATGAGCAGGCTGGAGTGCTCGAAAGCGGTGCATCCAGAGGCTGCCTAAGGGTCCCCCGACCCATCATCTTGATATGGCGAGTGAAGGCAGATGAGATCTTAATAGCAAACAAGATCGGTCAAACAAACCCCTGATTCACCTATGCACTCAGAGCTGATGACCGTGAAGGTTCGTTCTTTTATCTTGTCAATTTTATTAGGTGATCAAACATTCTTTCAGAGTGATTAAGCGAGCTGTTGGGAATCCAACACCCACAGGAGATTGTCCCGATCCCAAGCTAGATCTTTCCCAACCAGTACAAGTCGCGGACCGTTTACCGACTACCTGATCGACTCGCTCTGTTAAGGATATGTCGTTCATCCAAACCATACAAGGAGGGGATTGTTCTCCCAAGACAAGTTACTAAGTCAATGTCTTTTAAGATCAAGTATGCTTAACAGTCCCGATTTTATGGTTTTTTTAAGATTTTTTTTAAAATAAAATAACGCCTAACTAATTTTTCGATTCTCTTGATTATTATTAAGTTCAAAAATTAGGGGGAGAAGACGAAAAAGCTGATGCGCGACTAAACACGATGATGCATGCCGAGTAAGAAATGTGTACCTTGCCTCCAGCACTCTACATGTAAAGTGATCCGCGCATAATTGAAATGACAGAAATAAAAGCTACCTATATGATGCAACGAGGAAATCGACCTTAAGCAGATAGTTTCTACTGGTGAAGCACAGTAGCTAATGGATCAACGAGAGGGATCGGGGTCCGGTCTTTGATGCCGATCGGTGTCCGCCACAATGGATCCTGTCAGCGATGTATACGGCCTCTAGCGGCACGTGACCCCTCAAGTGACCAGGTTAACTTTTTTATTAGTGATTTAATTAATAAGGTCCAATTATTCGATCTTTATGAACATGCAGTGTAATTAAGGTTGGGCCTTAAGAATTACGTCAGAAGGCAAGAGAAAATCCTAAAGCTAAGGCTAAAATCCTCGAGAATCAAAGAAAATAAAAGCGATAAAAATGAAAACTGACGAAAACCGCAATGAGGTCCCCCGATCACACCGGTGCTCGATGAAACAGACCCCGAGCAATCACCAAGTCTAAGAGTCCCTGAGTGTCATGTCATGTATTATTACAACAATAATAATATTTGCAGAAATAAAACTAAGCTACTCTACATTAAAACTCCCCACACTCCTGCTCTCCTCTCTCACGCTATCCTACAGCTCTATGCAGAAAAGAGCCACCTCCAAATCCCGTGGGTGCGTCAGCTTCCTGAAGAAAGCCACCCTAGATTCTCAGGCCCTCGCAAGAAAATCAAACAGAAAATGTGTCAAACCAAAATTATTATAATAATAAAATAAAAATAGATGCGAAAATAGAGACAAAAATAAAGAAAAGAAATAAAAACACAAATAAAAATAAATAAAAACAAAAAGAAAAAGAAAAAGTAAACAAATAAAAGAAAATGAAAAAGAAAACCCGAAAAACAAAGAAAAGCCGAAAAAGAAAACCGACTACTAAGTCGTGCCCCCGGGCAATGGTGCCATTCTGATGAACGATCCAAGCAACTAAGGTAAGAAGGTATCAATGGTTGTTGCGACCTCAACCTCTCGGATCGGGCTCAATAAAGAAAATCAAAGACCACCAATATAAAAATCAAGCAAGCAAGTCAAATAGCGGTCTCGCTATTTCATTTTACCTAGTATAGCTACCAGGGTCGAACACAAGGAGTACGGTATGGTAAACCTACGAAGTAGTCGAAAATATAAATAAAATAAAGGAATAAAAGAAAAAGGTGTATTTTTGGTTTTTCAAATTTTTTTGTATTTTTTTAAAATTAATAAAAGATGTAAAAGAGAGGAAAAAGGCACAATCAAACAATTATTTAAGAGAGCAAAAATACTCGGAAAATTGAAATAAAAATATTTTTGGTTTTTATAAATATTCAAGTGGTTTTGGTATTTTTTTGCATTTTTCTGATTTTTAGTTAATTTTATAAAAATGAAACAAGGCCAAAAATACAAAATATTGTGTAGGCAGAATCTAAAGGCACTTTAAAAATAACAAAAGTGCCTATAAAATTCAAACGATAATTTCATGATAAACTAAAAATAAAAATCTAACCACAGAAATTGAAAGTGCATTTTTTAAAATTTTTATGAATTTTAATGATTTTTTTAGGTTTTTTAATGTTTTCAATTTTTAGGGTTTATATAAATCCAAATGCAATGAAAATTGGATAGAAGTAAAAACACAACAAAACAAACATACAACAATTTTTTGGATTTTTTAGAGGTTTTTAACATTTTTAGTTGATTTTTAAAACTAGACAGTACCAATTTTTAGGGTTTTTGAATTAATAAAAATACTGAATGGAAACAAAAAGAACCCAAAAATTCCTAGAAATTCTTATAACATGGCAAGAGCCATGTTTCAAAATTTCATGAATTTTGGGTGAAATTTGCTAGTTATTCAAACCAATCAAAGAAGAATAACACATAGGGATCTAGATGCAAAGAAAACAACCTCCAGGACTAAATAATAACATGCGTCCAAAAACCCAGGGGGCCTATTGTAGTTTTCACACAATTTCAACACATGTCCAATATCAGCACGCACAGGGGTATAAGTGTAAATAATGAAACTATAATATCAAAGCATAACATCCACCAAACCTAGAACTATACATGCAAATAACCCATGAATACACATGACAATTCACCTGCAACCATACCGGAAGGACCAAAACATAAATACTAAAAACTACAGGGATAATGGTGCAAATAGTCCACAGTGCAACTTTTTATTTTACAGACTAAATAAAAACAGAAAAGAAATGCAGGGAAAGTGGTGCAAATTACCCAGCCGACTCGTGCGAGTCACGTGGGGTGCCAAGTATCGGCCTATGACTGGATGGTGAACGTGCGGCTCTAGAGCAGACACCTAGCGGATCCAACGGCTTGACGAAGAAGCGAACGTGGGGGGGTACGGGGGTCGTTTGATGTCAGATCTAACGACCTGACAAAGCCAGGTGCTGGATGGCTGGGATCTAATCTGGGGCGAAGGCTAGATCCAACGGCAGAGGAAGATGCTGGACGAACTCCGCCTGGGCGAAGTTCACCGGAGCACCGGCAATCTGGCACTCAGATGGGCTAACAGATGGCGACGGTCGAATCGCAAGGCCCCTCCGCGTCGGGTGGAGGGCTCAGATGAAGTCGTCAACGGTCAGATCTCCTGGAAGGGTACTGGGACTTGGACGAGCTCTGGAGAAGCTGGATGAAGACGAGCTGGGGCATAAAAATGCATGCTTTGACCTGCAGATGAAATCTTCGACTCGGAGGGACACTCCGATTGGGGTTATTTGGCCACAGATGAAGGAAAGCGACGGTGAGTGGCGAAGGGAGGTTTCGGCGAAGCGGCGGAGGGGACCTAAGCCTAATCTTGGCTCATATAGCCAAGATTTGGGTGACCAAGCTGCGGAGGAGGGGTGACGATGGTCTACGGTGTAGATCTAAGCGGGTGGATGTGACTGATGGAGCTCCGACCACCGGGTCGGAGCTGGCGGAGCGGTGAATGGAAGAATCGAAATAGAAGGAACTAGGATTGAAAAGAGGTATACTGATGAATCTGAGATTCATCACTCTAAAAGTTGAAAATAGAGCTTTGTTCCCGAGTAATTAGATGCATATTTCCACTTATATTGCATAATTAGCATTCATGCATGCATAACTAATATCCGCATTTTAGCATTCATATTTGAATTAAATAAGAAGCCAATTTCACTTGTAAATATTCACTTGTATATTCACCATATTTCACCTATTTGTATATCTTTTATACTAACTCGTAATCCAATAAAACCAACTCTATAGTGTATATATTACTAACACTAATAAAATAAAAATATCAAAAAAATACTAACTTGTAAAATTGACCAATAAAACCCCAATCCAAGTTTGAAACTAGGAGCCTTAAAATGTGCATATCTATCTCATACAACCTCCGAATTAGGTCTACTCACTTTTAAAGAAATATACATTCAGAGACATTCAAAACAAGACCGATTTCATTAAAATCGAAGCTCGTATGCAAAACTTGGGTTTTGGGCCCCTTTTGTATATTGTACATATTGACCAAATTGCCCTTTATTTTATCCTTTTATTTTCTTAATTATTAAAATTCAAAAAAAATAGATTAAGTTGTAAATATTCTTTTCATATTTTTTCTAACTTTATTTTGATTTTTATCTCTTTAAAAAATGACAAAAAAATTACAAAAGATAAAATACGGTATTTTATATCTTTCAGGTACCGCTCAAAAATACATTTTGTACAGATGATTTCATTTGATTTTTGGCCCTTCACAAAAGTTGTAGATCTCGTCGAGACGAGCAACTTTTATGTTGACCACTTTCTGATTCAATCCCTTTTGTTATTTCTTTTTTTTCTTTACATTTAATTTTTGAATTTTCTAGGAGCGACATGTGGCAGTTCCTGGAGCCGCCACATGTCACCCCATTTTTTTATTATTTTTTGATTTATTTTATTATTTTCGGATTTATTTATTATTTTTATTTTATTATTAACATTTTAGTTATTTTTAGTAGCCTACTATATTACTTTATTAATTAATTATTTTAGTCCCCTTTTTACTTCTTCTCCTTACTTGTCTTCCTCTCCAAGCCACATCTTCTCCACTTCCTCCACCATTTTCTCCACCTTCTCCATATCTTTTCCAACTTTTTCATCCTCTTTATATTCTCATCTCCTCCTCCATTTTCCATCATCTGTCATTTCTTCAATTGAGAGGGAGAGACCACCAGCCCCCGAGTGTTGTCGGTGACAGCGTCAATATTGTTCGGTCGAGTAACGACGGTTTCAAAGGCGAGATCCACGAGGAATTCTCCTCGTGTCGTTGTGCATCTCTTCGGGTCACAACCAAGCTTCTTTGATTTCTCGTCGAATCGAATTGAGGTGACGACAATAGGAGCCATGCACCGTAGCTCCATCCTTTGGCGAAAGCACAGGAATATTTTCCTATCTTATCTTTTCATTTTTTATCTAACAAATTTTTCCCTTATTGTTCACCAAAATATTTCACATATAATCACCACAAATACATCACTATAACCACACACACTTTTCATTCAATGCATTTTATTTATTGTTTACATTAAAAAATTACAACAAAAAAATTACAAAAAAAGGAGAACAGGAGGAAGCAGCTGCATCTGCCGCCGCCCCCCTGCCTCCACGATGGCACCCAGCTGCCGCCATCGCGCCTCCTTCTCTGCAGTCAGCCGCACCACGCGGCACTTCCCGAACCTCCAGCTACGTGTGGTTGTGCGCCGCCGCGAACGCCACTCCAGCAGCTTGTCACGACCCCAGCGCTCCCGGCTCTAGGCCGCGGCTCCACAGCCGCTTCACACTGCGCGCGGCGCACCCCACCTCCCGCACGGCGGTGCGAGCGCCCTCGTCCTCCAGACGCAGTAAGCCATCCCCACCGTGCGCAAGGTCGTGCGCTGCTGCGGTCCCCTCAGCGCCGACCCTCCCCACGCGACTGCCGCCCATGCGCGCAGCCGCTCGTCCCCACCGCGCGTAAGGTTGTGCGCTGTTGCGGGCACCTCGCACCGCTAGTGCGGCCTCCGCCTCCAAGGCCACTCCGCCCGCTCCAAACACCCCCCTCCGCCCGCATGTGGCTACCGCCCACACGCAGTGGCGTGTCGTTCCGTCGAGCACGCCACCGCCGCCCCGTGCGTCGCCCCCACGGTCGCACGCGACGCAGTGTTGTCCCTGCTGCCAACTGCCCACTTCGTGCTCCATCGTGCCCTAGCACGTCTTCAGGTCTATTTTATTGCATTTTTTATTTGTTTAGTGAAAATTGTAATTTCATCCTTTAAGTTTGTTTATTTGCACAAGTGCCCCTGTGCACAGTTTCTCTTTTTAATTTCAATTTCTGTATTGCGAAGACACCTTTGCCTTTGATTATTAATTTGGACAATATTTTTGCATCATTTATTTTAATGAAAAATAACATTTTGTAGAGCAATTAAATCTTTATCTTGTAGCTATTTATTTGCATTTTTGTGATCATCGGATTATTTATTAAAAAACAGAAATCAGTGATATTTTGTCCATTTAAGCTCTGAAATTCGCATAGCCATATTTATTGCTCTAAATTGTGAAAAAATTATAAATGATGCCTCTCTTTGTGCTTTAATTATTGTTCAAGTTTCATCGAAATTGGAGTTGTCGTTTGCATAAAATAAATTCTAGGGTGATTTAGGTAATTGATTTTAATTAAATCTACGAAGATTATTTTTGAGAAATTTCAACTCTCCTGGATTCCTTATTGAAATATCTATCTAAGATGATACTTTGACTTCTTTGATTTATTAGGAATTAAATACTCACAATCGCTCTGTTTTCAGTAAAATATTAAAAAAAAATCATAAAATGTCAGAAAATTCTAAAAAAATAGCGTAGCTTAATTTCATCATGTTTATCTTCCACTAAATTTTTCATAATTTTTGCATATCATTTGCACGGAAAATTGCATAAAAACCCAACAAAGTTTGCATTTTTCATTTGTGCATTTTAAATTCAAAAATTCCAAAAAATCCATTTTGCATTAATCATTGGATTAGGTTTACAGGAAAAATACATCTTGGTCAATTTGGACTAATTTCATATTAAAATTATTTTTGGCTAAGTTGTTGATTTTCTTAATAATCTAGTTCATCTGCGTCAGTGCATCGGCATTTATATTGCATAAAAAAATTAAAAAATCCCACTTGGAAAACCACGATCTAATTCTTCTAACTTGATCCCGAGTTGTTCCTTTGCCTCCTTGAGGCGACCCTGGGACTTGCCTAGGTTAAACAAGCATAAAACCGCGCGTACTTCATTCGTTAATTATTCAATCTGTGTGGTTATTTTTGATCGATCCGGATTTATCTGACTGCAACGAAATCGTTAATTCGATAATATTAAAAGGATAATATCTGAGGTTTATCAAATGGTGCCGTTGTCGGGGAGGCAAACGGCTTAGGATCACTTTAGAAAATTAAATTTACGTTTTCTACTCTCTCGGGTAGTCTGATTCCCGAACCACCTTGTAATTATTCCATTTTTTTCAGTTATTTTTTCTATTTATTTTTCTCTCTCCAACATTTTTGTATCTTTTTGTGCGAGGGCCCAGTGGACTTGAAGCAGCTTTCTTGAAGTCGACGCATCTCGAAGTGCATCGGAGGCCAACAATTCGTGGATCGAGTCAGTTGTTAAGATGCCAGAAAGATTTTCATTTTTATAACTTGTAAAAAAGTGTCTGCATTTACAGTGGTTCTCATTTGGGATCTTGCACGTGTAAGTCATAATAAAACGTGTCCCCGTGTGCTGTGTGGTTGCTTTACATAGAATAGGACTTGCACTTGCGGCTCTTAGAGCTATTTTAGGACATGTTTGTGCTCGTAAAATTCTAGGACCACACTTCTCACTTAAAAGACGCACTTAGACCGCAGGACTTAGCCAAATTCAATTCGGTCTTCACTCTCTAAAAGAACTGCTTGTCTAGGAGCGGCTTTTTCATTTGCATTCATTTAGTGTAAAAATTTCAATTCAGTATTGCATCCCGCATTATAGAGAGTTGGAAGCACTGTAAGTATTCTTACTCAAGCATTCATCATCATTTTTTTGATTGCATCTGCTTTTTCCGATTCTCTCTCTCTCAGTTTTCTAACCTAGGATAAAGGAATTGGGACTGTACGGTAGATGTGATTGCTTGTGTGGATTAATATCAGTGATAACTAATCTTTAAAATTGGGACTATTGAATGGAACCCAAAAAATTGACTAAAATTAATCCTTGTTTGTGGGAGATTAACCCCGACCTTGTTTTCAAGCTGAGTGAGGGTACTTGAGTATGTGTGAAAACCTTAAGGCAGAGCCCAAATTCCTGCCTTCCATATCACATACCGACTGATCCTAGCAAATATCACAAGTTGAATTATTCAGGTTCACTGACTAGTACCAAGTAGCCTCCGCATGTTCACAGGTAGATAGGGGCAAAATTGCGGTACTTCGCGACAAGTTGCTAGTAACCCCCCGGGGTGAAGTTCCAAGCCTTGTCAGCCTCTGCCTGCTTGCAGGTAGATAGGGGCAGGTCTTTGAATCCATCAACATGGGATAGGAGCGAAGAAAGGAAGGACGCATGTATCTTAGGCGATGGGTTAAATAGGGAAGACGCATCCGGCTTTGAGCCGACTTCCCTATAGGCTGCGTAACCTTTTCTATTTGCTTGAAAATCACATTTAAAATCAACCAGACTAATTTGACTCAATTTCGGGTCCTTCACGTGTTGAGTGTGAACTCGGGATTTGCTCTTGTGTTTGTCTTTGTGTCTGTCCCTGTGTGTTATCCTGTGTAATTGCACGTTTTCTACCTCAATCTTCTTACATTCATCCTTTCCTCTTCAAGATGTCGGGATATTGGTCCCCATACCCTGGACCTCTGGTCAATCCTCCTCGACCATATATTGTTCATCTTCACCTTCTACTTCTTTCATGTATCTTCCGCCATCCACGGGAGACCCTTACCCGTGGTCGGTTCCCCTCAACCCGATTATGAAGTCAGAACTTCGATTGACTTCTCCATTTCTTCGCATTTCTCACCTACTTCATATTCTAACACTTTGGATCCACTTCCATCTTGGGCTGACTGTACTTATTCTCGAGATCTTGCAGGAATAAAAGAATCGAATGAAGAGCAAGCCACTGCTGAGACAGATGATTGGCAAAATTATATGCCCCCACATACTTCATTCTCACCTCAAGTAGGGACCAGACAACAATTTACATATACACATCCCGACTTGACCTTAGGGCATAACATAGTCGATCGAACAACCCGAATGGAGAGGCATGAACATCATGATTTCCCAGACTTGATTGACTTTAGTGATCAAGCTTCCATTAACCAGCCTTCATTTGGAGAGCCTATACATTCATAGGAGTGGACTCGTGAGCTAGACTTATCAGTCCCCGTTCCATTGACTCCATCATATGTGGCTCCGACCAATATTTGCCATTTAGATGGGCCATACTCGACCCAGCATTACATACCAGAGTCTAGGTATGTTGAGTATGAGACCCTAATATCTCAACAGTATCCTCCAATTGAGCAGAACTTTCCATGATTTGTCATGAGAATTTTTTGGAGGATGACATTTCTCGACTTATAGCGAAAAATGAAATATTAGGTAACAAGTTGAGAGATGTCATGGAAATATTGCACTCAATTTCTGCCAGCTTGGAAATGAAAGTGGAAAAGGACATGAGTAGTTTTGAGGTTGAAAACAGAGCAAACATTAGGGAACCCACATCTTTTGTACAGCTGGAGTCCATTCTATCTCCCTCTTCTACTAACCCCTTGCCTTCCAATCCAGAGTCTGATCATTCATCCATCGAAAACACCCAAAAAATTGAAAATCCCAAAAAGATCAAAAACATTGAAAAATCAGAAAAATCCATAAAAATAGAATATGAAAATGACTTAAAAAATTGGATCCTACCCTAAGGGAAGCACTCGATGAAGAATTGATTTTTAATCCTCCCTTAATAAAGGCCATAGATCACTTTCCCGACCTCAAATGATTTGTGAGAAGTAAACTGATGCCCAAGAGGTCGGGCAATAAGAGGAGAAGGACTGAAAGACACATAGTGTCTATGGCCACTTCCTTGGTGATAGGGAGAAAGACCAAAAGCCGCAGAGTGAAGCGGTTGCCCTGAGTTGAATGTGAAATCAAAGACACCATATTTACCCATGCGAGAATCGATGATGACTCGCCGATAAATATCCTTCCAACCTCTGTGTTTGACAAGCTCAAACTCGGGCCAATCAGAAAGTCAAGAGAGATCGTTCCGCTGGCTGATCGATCTATCAAACGGTCGAGAGGAAACATTTCAGTCATCGTGACTTTCCAAGGTGCTCTACTTCAGGTGGACTTTACGATCATTGACATCGAGCACCGAGGAGAGTTTACCCAGTCTCCGATTATTCTTGGGAAGCCGTTCTTAGCCTTGACTAAGGCGACTATAGATTACGAGACTCGGGAGATCGATTTTTCAGCAATGGGAGCGCTTCGACCTCACCCACACTTTGATACACTTTAGACTAAGGTGACCCACACATCCGCTGACAGTTGTGACAATCGAGAGGTAGATGAGTCCCACCTCTCTGCTATACCTGAGAGACTGACTGTACGGACAACCGCTGGTTCAGAGACTCCCCACACCTCCACTTCATCAACTGCTTGCACCACCACCGTGACAGCTTCTAATGAGGACTCACGACCAGACGCTATTATTGAGTCGGACACGACCATTGTGGATTGCCTTGATCATTTCAATGATCCGACACAAGAGCCCAATAATGCCAAGCCAACTGAGATCACTAGAACCTTCTCGAGACGCGTGTTGACCCTTCAGGAATATTCCAATCTATATGGTGACTCGTCTGATGAAGAACCCATGGTTAGCACCACACCCCATCTCGGACCTTTAAAGGAAACAACCAAGATGAAATCGACTTCACATCAAAATACGGTTGCTCCCTCTTCTAGTCGGCTATCTAGTGAGAGAAAGTCGAGAATTGATTCCTCGAGGTGTTCCCCCGAACCTCTCAAGGCGCATCGCTCTTATCTCCCTCTCAATGATTCAGGTTCTAGAAAATTGACCAAGAAAATTTCCTTCAACATTCCGAAGAAGGAATTTTCAGAGGAATCCTCATCGGGTCCGGATAAGGTGATTTATATGAGTGAGCTCAGTTCGGTTGTTCTTAAGCCGTATCTAAGCAAGCAGCCGTGTGTCGACCCACATTGGACGATCCCTTCACCGCACTACTATTCATCTGAGGATGATTCTGACAGTGACACACTTGTATATTACCCACCTCCTTGCTCCCGCAAGAAGGTTCGTCACAAACCTTCTTGATCCATGTATATTCTCAATCCTCCTTGTATATATTTTCTTTCCCTCCCTCCCCAGTGATTCGAATCACTCGCCCCGGCTCCATATCATTTCATTTTATGGCTATACTTAGGATGATCAGATCCTAAGTATAGGAGGAGAGTGACCCGAGTCTATTCACCATTCGCTGTATATTCTCTAGATCTCATCGGTTCTCACACTCACTCATATCCTATACTTAGGCTGACCAGAGCCTAAGTATAGGGGGAATCGATGCCCGCCATGTATATACTTCTCCATTTCCCCTCTTAACCTCGCCCGCCCCATTTTTGATCTTCTTCTACACTTAGGCTGCCAGAGCCTAAGTATAGGGGGCGGAGCAACTTCTTTAGTTTTTGTTATTTTAGCTCTCCTGCGCTTAGCACGAGCTACGTCTTTTTCCTCGCTTTTCGTGCTCTGAGGACATAGCACATGCTAAGTATAGGGGGCGTGTCTATTACATATATACTTTACCCATAGCTCGTACTTTCGTGTATTTTCGTGTATTTTTGTATATATTTTGCAATAATTACGGGTGGGTAAATATTGAAAAAAATTACTTGTTGTATAATACTTGTAAAACTTTTTGTAAAAATTGAAAAAAAAGTCTATTAATACATGTATACTTGTATATTGTATAACACTTGTATAATTTGTACAATACTTATAAAACTCTTGTAAATTGTTGTAACATAGGAGGTATACCAATTTTTTAGAAAAAAACAAACAAAAAAACAAAAAAAGGCTTCTTATTTACTCTTGCACATCATCTCTGCATCTAAAAAAAGAGTCTTTCATTTCATTCATAGCATGTCATCTACATCTCATCTGCATATCTTGCATATGCAAAGTGAACAACTAGTGGGTTCTGAACCAAGTTATGAGTAGATATTGAGGAGAGACTTGATTTGATCTTAATCCACCTAATTTCAGAGGAACCTTATAGGAAGTGGAATTAAGATTTCTCAGGTCAAGTGAATTAATTCTTTGAGTCCGCAAGTCTATGTTCACATGTCATCTTGATTAGTTTAAGTAGAATATCTCGTTCACGCGCATGATTCTTTTAGACAGTGACCTAACTTGGACAAGCACAAGGCACATAGCTATTCATTGATGAGGTGGTGAGGAAGTAGAATCCTTTAGCTTGGAGTAGCACACGGGTGGAAACATCCGTCCTCCTCTAGGGAGGGTAGTGCATCTCAACCTAGTCCGGTGGTGTTGACATCTAAGGACGGGATGTTGTAGGTTGCAATAATGCTTCAAAAGAGGGATGGTCTACTGGCTCAAGAGGAAAAACTCCTGATGTACATGCTGCACCTTGTATATAGTTCAAAAAAAAGAAAAGAAATGCAAGAACTCCAAAAAAAGTAGACAGGCCAGAAAGAAAAAAATACATGTCGGAGTATGTATATTAGCAAGAAGTATGCAGCTGGATGACTTGGCTACACTGGTCAGGCATCCTGGGATAGGTAGCTACACTGGCTACCGTCCATTCTTTTCTCCACCCCCTTCTCTTGAGCTGGTCGCACTTGAACTTAGAAGGGAATACCCCGCTCCTCGAGGAAAGAGTTACTAGACCGTGGAATTAGAGTTACCTTGTTAGAGGAGGCTGGTACTGAGCCATTTCTGATGTGGAGAGCTATTTTACACTTACACAGTACAAGTAAGAATCATAGTCATCAGAAATTTGTGTTTGAGGATTTGTTCTGAACTAACTATTAAGGAGTCTTGAATAGGAGACTTGTGGAACTTGAAGTCTGTTAGGTCTTAAGTCCAGATCCCAATAAGGTTTCGCCCCATAATTAATCCAAAGGTTGAGTCAAGCTTTATTTTCAACTTTTGTTCATGACCTTGGTATGGAACCCAAAATCATTTCACTCTTGCATTTCATTTTAGTTGCTCGGGAACGAGCAAGGTTTAAGTATAGGAGGTTGATGAATCTGTGATTCAATACTCTAAAAGTTGAAAATAGAGCTTTGTTCCTGAGTAATTAGATGCATATTTTCACTTATATTGCATAATTAGCAGTCATGCATGCATAACTAATATCTGCATTCTAGCATTCATATTTGCATTAAATAAGAAGCCAATTTCACTAGTAAATATTCACATGTATATTCACCATATTTCACCTATTTGTATATCTTTTATACTAACTCACAATCTAATAAAACCAACTCTATAGTGTATATATTACTAACACTAATAAAATAAAAATATCAAAAAAAATACTAACTTGTAAAATTGACCAATAAAACTTCAATCCAAGTTTGAAACTAGGAGCCTTAAAATGTACATATCTCTCTCATACAACCTCCAAATTAGGTCTACTCACTTTTAAAGAAATATACATTCAGATACCTTCAAAACAAGACCAATTTCATTAAAATCGGTGCTCGTATGCAAAACTTGGATTTTGGGCCCCTTTTGTATATTATACATATTGACCAAATTGCCATTTATTTTATCCTTTTATTTTCTTAATTATAAAAAATCCAAAAAATAGATTAAGTTGTAAATATTCTTTTCATATTTTTTTTCTAACTTTATTTTTATTTTTATCTCTTTTCAAAATGACAAAAAAATTACAAAAGATAAAATGCGGATCTATAAGGTACCACCCAAAAATACATTTTGTACAGATGATTTCATTTGATTTTCGGCCTTCACAAAAGTTGTAGATCTCGTCAAGACGAGCAACTTTTGTGTTGACCACTTTTTGATTTAATCCTTTTTGTTATTTCTTTTTTATTTTTCTTTACATTTAATTTTTGAATTTTCTAGGAGCGACATGTGGCAGCTCCTGGAGTCGCCACATGTCACTCCATTTTTTATTATTATTTTCAGGTTTACTTTATTATTTTCAGATTTATTTATTTATTATTATTATTTTATTATTAATATTTTAATTATTTTAGTAGCCTACTATATTACTTTATTAATTAAATTTTATTCCCCCTTTTACTTCTTCTTCTTACTTGTCTACCACTCCAAGCCACATCTTCTCCACTTCCTCCACCATTTTCTCCACCTTCTCCATCTCTTTTCCAACTTCTTCATCCTCTTTATATTCTCATATCCTCCTCCATTTTCCATCATCCGCCATTTCTTCAATTGAGAGGGAGAGACCACCAGCCCTGTGACAGCGTCAATATTTTTCGGTCGAGCAACGACGATTTCAAAGGCGAGATCCACGAGGAATCCACCTCGTGTCGTTGTGCATCTCTTCGGATCACAACCAAGCTTCTTTGATTTCTCGCCAAATCGAATCGAGGCGACGACAACAGGAGCCGCGCACCGTAGCTCCATCCTTCGGCGAAAGCACATGTATATTTTCCTATCTTATCGTTTCATTTTTTATCTGGCAATTTTTTCCCTTATTGTTCACCAAAATATTTCACATCTAATCACCACAAATCCATCACTATAACCACGCACACACTTTTCCTTCATTGCATTTTATTTATTGTTTACATTAAAAAATTACAACAAAAAAATACAAAAAAAGGAGAACGGGAGGAGGCAGCTGCATCCTCCGCCGCCCCCCCTACCTGCACGCCGGCAGCCAGCCGCTGCCCTCGCGCCTCCTTCTCCGCAGTTAGCCATCCCACGCAACCTCCAGCTGCGTGTGGTTGTGCGCCGCCGCGAACGCTGCTCCAGCAGCTTGTCACGACCCCAGCGTCCCCCGGCTCCAGGCCGCGGCTCCACAGTCGCTTCACACCGCGCGCGGTGCACCCCACCTCCCGCACGGCGGTGCGAGTACCCCCATCCTCCAGACGCAGCACGCGGTCCCCACCGCGCGCAAGGTAGTGCGCTGTTGCTGCCCCCAGTACCGACCCTCCCCACTCGACTGCCACCCGTGCGCACAGTCGCTCGTCCCCACTGCGCGATGTTGCGGGCACCTCGCGCCGCTAGCGCGGCCTCTACCTCCAAGGCCGCTCCGCCCGCTCCCAACACCCCCCCTCCACCCGCGTGTGGCTACCGCCGACGCGCAGCACACATCGTTCCGCCGAGCGTACCACCGCCGCCCCCACGGCCGCGCGCGGTGCAGTGCTGCCACCTTGCACCCCTGCCGCCAACTGCCTACTTCGTGCTCCATCGTGCCCTAGCACGTCTTCAGGTCTATTTTATTGCATTTTTTATTTATTTCATGTAAATTGTAATTTCATCCTTCAAGTTTTTTTATTTGCACAAGTGCCCCTGTGCACAGTTTCTCTTTTTAATTTCAATTTCTATATTGCGAAGACACCCCTGCCTTTGAGTATTAATTTGGACAATATTTTTGCATCATTTATTTTAATGAAAAATAACATTTTGTAGAGCAATTAAATCTTTATCTTGTAGCTATTTATTTGCATTTTTGTGATCATCGGATTATTTATTAAAAATCAGAGATTGAAAATCAATGATATTTTGCCTATTTAAAATATGAAATGCTCATAGCCATATTTATTGCTCTAAAAAGTGTGAAAACATTATAGATGATGCCTCTCTTTGTGCTTTAATTATTGTTCAAGTTTCATCGAAATTGGAGTTGTCGTTTGCATAAAATAAATTCTAGGGTAATTTAGGTAATTGATATTTAATTAAATCCACGAAGATTATATTTGAGAAATTTCAACTCTCCACGATTCCTTATTGAAATATCTATCTGAGATAATTCATACTCTGGATATTTTGACTTCATTGATTTATTAGGAATTAAATACTCACAATCGCTCTATTTTCAGTAAAATATTCATAAAAATCATAAAATGTCAGAAAATTCTAAAAACATTCGTGTAGCTTAATTTCATCATGTTTATCTTCCAGTTTTTTCCCATAATTTGTACATATCATTTGCACGGAAAATTGCATAAAACCCCCAAAAAAGTTTGCATTTTTCATTTGTGCATTTTAAATTCAAAAATTCCAAAAAAATCCATTTTGCATTAATCATTGGATTAGGATTACAGGAAAAATACATCTTGGTTAATTTGGACTAATTTTAGATTAAAATTATTTTTGGCTAAGTTGTTGATTTTCTTAATAACCTAGTTCATCCGCATCAGTGCATCGCCATTTATATTGCATAAAAAAATTAAAAAAATCCCACTTGGAAAACCACGATCTAATTCTTCTAACTTGATCCCGAGTTGTTCCTTTGCCTCCTTGAGTTGACCCTGGGTCTTGCCCAGGTTAAACAAACATAAAACCGTGCGTACATTCATTCGTTAATTATTTGATCCGTGTGGTTATTTTTTATCGATCCGGATTTATCTGATTACAATGAAATCATTAATTCGATAACATTAAAAGGATAATATCTGAGGTTTAACATATACCTGATGGTCCTAACAAGATCCTGAGCTCTAGAGGGTGAGGTCGGTCTGGGTCCTCACCTTTACCTCTCTACGGAAGGCGGGGAGGCTCAACGCGGCGGATCTCCGGCCACGTAACATGAGCGTTGGCTACAGCAACCTTCTCCGACTAAAGGGCTCCTCTGATTGATGTCACCAAGGGGAAGGTTTCTAAAGTAGAAGGAAAGTGTGCGGCCCGAGCTGCGGCTCTGGAGAAAGGACTGAAGGTTTTTAGCAAGTCCCAGGTTGTGAAGAAGATCGGACGTGGGTGCCCGAACCGAGGAAGATCCGCTCTTCCCTAGGGATCCGTGAGGGTCGTGGACCCAAGGGGAAGAGGGGGTGGTAAAATCGGAGCAAAAGGTGGTCGGATCCGAATGGAATAAATGGGAGAAGATGTGATCGAACCCAGATCTGGGTGAAGACTGGTCGGGGAGGGGAGTTTGGGACGAGAGACATCCCGAATTGATCTGGATGAATGGGTAGGTTCATGAGAGAGAGGATCGGTCAGAGTCGATCGAAGAGATCGCCTTCCCATCATCTTTAAAGATTTTGATCAGATCTAGAAAGATTAGACTCACACCGCAATCAAACACAAAGCAATACCCCGTGTTCACCAACGTAACCCTTGTGATGACCGTAAGAGTTCGATCGTTTATCTTTTCAATTTGATGGTTGTTTGGCAAACAATCTTCTCACATATTAGCGAGATCATATAGGTGCCCGAGACTTCGACGTCATACTGTCCCGAGTTCTCGTCAGAAATCACCTCGTCTCAACCAGTATGGGAGAAAGTACGGACCATTTCTGGCTACACGTGTTACTTGAGGATGGAGCCTTACGCGGTGTCCTCTAAACCTCCCAATTTGCTAAGTGAACTCGGACTGTTTCCGGCTACCCGAGAGCACCCACTGAAGATAAGGTGAGTTAAGGTGTGAACTAAGTAGTACTTCGATAGAAGCCCAGATTCTGGCTCTACCTTATGGGTCATCTCTCACTCACTGAATTTGGAGATGGTACATGTGATGCAAATTCGAGGGTTGCTCTCCTCAAGAAAAGTGGAGTCCTTACGCTTATTTTAAAGTTTGATAAAAGTTATCAGTCCTTGTTTTAATTTTCGATTTTCACTTTTTTGGATATTTTCAGAGCAAAATCGTCTAACGTATTTTTGTTTTCGGGATTGGTCCTAGATACAAGCACCTAAGTGTGTCGTAACCTAAGTAAACATCTAATATACAGTGCACAGAGAAGGGGAAAAAACAAAACTCCTAGAAAGCACCTATCTCGGAAAGCTGCGGAAAATCATCGAGAAAACGCCAGCGAAAAAGCCGCGGTGGGTGCCATGCTTCCCCAGGAGTACAACCATGGTGAAACAGACCCCAAGAAGAAGTATAAGTCAGGATGCGTTTACAAGGCCCCTTCCTACGAAAATAAAGAAAAGGGCAAGTGCCCAAAAATTAATATGTTTTTACAAGAAATTACAAAAAAAACAAAATTCTGTGGCTTTTGTGGTGCTCAGATATGCGGCTCAACCTGTGTTGCACAACTTAGAAACAAAAAGCCGTGAGGTTAGAAAATAAATGGCGAAAAGAGGAACCCTAAACCTAGGTCTACGGCAACCCTAGCATTTCCTCCCCGACAATAGCGCCATCTGAAAAACATGCCACCTGACATGCTTCTTTATTCCTGTAAAAGAGATAAAAAAATGTATCGTGGTCGTTGTATCGACCGGGTGGGTTTTGTCAGAAAAGATTAATTTTTAGTTAATCTTCTTTATTTTATTTATACTCCTAAACAAGATGTATAGTGTCAAGTACGGGAGTGTCGAACTCAGGGAGGCAAACTGTTGTTAAACTAGGGGTAAACTATATAGAAACAAAGGTTAAACGGTTCCTAATTTTATTTTATTTTTAAAGATTTTTTGGATTTTTATTTAATTTCTACAAATTTTAAATTGTTTTTATGACTTTTTTAAGGAATTTTATGATTTTTTGTTATTTTAGAAAATGTTTTGAATTTTTATTTGATTTTTATTTTATTTTTATTATGTTTTATTTTTGTTTTACTGTTTTTATGGATTTTAAAAGGTATTTATTATTTTTATGGATTTTGATTTAATTTTAGGGTGAAAAAAACTTTTATTAAAAGCTGTGACGTATTTTTAGTTTTTAAAATTGAAAACTATAGGGAAATATTTTTATTTTATTTTTATTCAAAAGTAGATGAAATTATCTTTAAAATGATATGTAGTGCATTTTTAGGGGATTTTTCTTGAATTAGTTATGATTTTTACAAGTTTTGTGAATTTTATAATTTTTTAAATTGATTTTAATATTTGATTTTTATTGGGTTTTCGTTTAATATGTAAAATATGGTAGAAGAAATTATAGGTAATTTTATAGGATTTTTAAAGGTGTTTTAATATTTTTTATGATTTTTTTAGATTTTTTTATATTTTTATGGTGTTTTAATTGATTCATTAATAAAAGGAAATCTTTTATATTCAAAATATTATTTTATACAGTATATAGAGTAAAATACGGTATTTATACGTATTTTTTATATTTTTATATTTTGTACTTTATTATATTGTGTAAATGGTATGTATAGTAACATATACAGTAGTAGGGGTATTTGTGTAATTAAAATGAAGTCCTGATAGTGTGTGTAAAATATCAGAAATACAGGAGCTTCCGTGCAAAGTTATTCAGATGTCACGTATGCCTGAACGTGCTAGCAGTTGTAGAAGACCTGTGTGCAATTTCACGAAGCACAAGGATGTAATCGCAAATTGCCTCCAAACTATCAGTGATGCATGTGCGTATCACGTGCGTCCCTTAAGCGGTGGGGCAGTCGACTAACTGAAAGGTCGAAGCATGGCGAAATGATATCCCTTGGATCGTATCGAGTCAAAGGGTTCATGCACTATCTGGAGATAATCGTGTTCTTCCCCCTTTCGTAAGTCAAGTGGCAGCGCTCGAATCGAGAAGGTGGCGAAGCAACAGAAGAGGCAATGGTTCTCAATATCGGATAATGCTGCTCTTGGCGATGGTCAATTTGAACATTGATGCTCGATTGTGTAGAGCCCGGTGCAGTGACGGCGATCCTTGAGACAGTTCAGATCAAGTGGCTCAAATCGGCAGGTGCTTTGGTTCTGAAGAAGGTTAAAGATGAAAGTTCTGCAAGGTACTACGCTCGATTCCAGATCTGTGAAGGAGTGCGATCTTAGGTGGTGGAGCTTGCTGTTGTGTTCCTCGTGCTGGTACTTTGCTGCGGGTAATGACAATCGATTAAAGCTCCAGGCAGGATCCTATTCAAGTTCTGCAATGACAAGCTCAACTCGAGTTCGAGACTCAGTTCAAATACACACAAAACATCAATGAATGCGATGGGGATCCTTAATGTATGAAAGAACGAGATCAAACTCTGATCGGAATGATAAGAGAGGAGCCGATCATGGAAGATTGTGGAGAAATGGAAGAATATGGAGATGAAGGTAGATCAGAGATCGTGAAGTCGATTCGAAGAGAAAATTGAGAGAATCGAGAGATTGAGGATAGAAGGGAGGAGGAAGATGATCAGAAGGAGGAGAGTAGATGTCAGAAAACTAACCTAGAACGGAGACGAAAGCGATGGTTGCCTCATATGCAAGGCTTGGAAAAGCCCCAAGGATCGTGGCCTCGACACGGCGGTTGCGTGGAGGTTCTGCGCGTGGACTCGTACTGCTACGATGTGACAATCATGTCGTACTCCCTCCCCTCGCTTGACGGAAGACGAGCTCTGTCACAACCCTTCTACCGAAGCTCTCAAAGGTGGAAGTCGATGATAATGGCAGATCGCTTGACGGCAGAGGGGGAAAAGTCCTTTTATAGGCAAGGGAGGTCGCGTCACCGGTAGGGGGTGACGAGAGCAGGGCAGTTGGGAGAAACGATCGGCCAACGGCCGGCCGTTGGATGGTTGAAGCGGTTGGTGGCCGATGGAGAAGAGGAGGAAGAAGGCGGCGGACGAAATCGTCGGGGAAGACGATTGGAAAAGGGAAGAAAGGAGAAAGAGGAAATTAAGAGAGAGATAGAAAAAGGGAAGAGAAAGAAAGCTAAAACAAATAAAAAAATAAAATTAATAAAATTAATAATAAATTTAAATTAATTAATTATACAATAATTTCGAAATTAAATAAATAAATTATTAATAAGTATAATTAATAAATTATCTAAGTAGTTAACTAAGTAATTAAATATATATACTTAAGTAATTAAGTATTAATTAAATAAATATATAATGTAATTAATTAAATAAATAATTTAAATAAATAAATGAAAGATTATTATTTTATATAAAAAAATAAATAATATAAGTATTAATGTATTAAGTAATAATAGTTTAAGTTACGGTTTATTGTACAATATACCAATACGGACCCGAAAACCGTGTTTTTCGCATTAACTCTGATTAGCGAAACTAGTGTCATTTTGTAGATAATCAAAAAATATAATTTTTGAGACCGAGTTTGCTTAATTCGGAGTTCATACGGCCGAGTTATGAGGTCCGGAAGAAAAAAGTAGTTGCTTCGAGGCTTCGAGTTTTATTGGCATTTTGACTTAATTATATTTTTATATATTTATATCAATTTTACAAGATTTTAGGAAAAAGAATTAAGTTAATTGGGTTAACGGTTATTTAATTAAAAACCCAGGAAGTTTCCACATATATTATATATATACAACGGGTCCAAAATGTCAAAACTCACCGGTTTTATGCGAATATTTTTGTAATATTTTTAATAAATAGTATTAAGTAAAAAAACGGATTTTAAAAGTGTGTTTGGTCTGTTTGGAGTTTTCTTTAAATAGTTATGAATCTTGGAAGTCGGCTTTTGCAGCTTTTACGGTTCATTGCGGTTAATTAATTTTTTCAATGAACTATTTTTCTGATATTTTTATAAAATAATATATATTTTTATGAAAAAATTTTACAAAAGGAGTGTTTTGGTTTGAGATGGTTTTGATGATAAATAAAATAGGTGAAGTAATTACATAGTGAAAATTTTGTAATTTATATTTTTGGTCGTTGTTTTCTTGATATTTTTATAAGTTAGGATTATTATCTCCCTTTCCTTATTTCTTTTGTCGACCAAGTCAATATTGACATGGTCTCGAGATTAAGATCAGTCTGTATATTTTCTATATACATCCTTCTTTACTTTTATTTTCCTTTTTTTCCTTTTTATTCTTCTATTTTGGATGTAAAAAGTGTTAAATATATAATATTAATATTTGTGGTTAGAATGATAATTAGTGGGAATTAGTAGATATTTACATGTATTTTACCAAGGATTTTAACCAAAATGAGAGAATAAAGGCAATGAATCACGGATTCATCAAGTAACAAATAATATTCATTATTATATATTTAACTACAGAAGATATGTGAAAATTAATATTAAAATATTTATTATTGTAGATCGATTAACTTGTAATGTCGCTACAACATAGAAACTACAAGGTAGAAAATTTATACATGTACTCCATCCAATTATTAATTATATGAACATTATTTACATATATAAAGTTAGCGGTCCATAAATCATATCTATTATGACAATCTAATAAAAAATAAATTATATCTATATGATCTATTACCAGTATATAACAAAAAATACTTGTCACGAATTTATATAAGAAAGCAACAAATAATATTCATTGTTATATATTTAACTACAGAAGATATGTGAAAATTAATATTAAAATATTAATTATTGTAGATCGATTAACTTGTAATGTTACTACAACATAGACTACAAGGTAGAAAATTTATTCATGTACTCAATCCAATTATTAAATATATAAACATTATTTACATCTACAAAGTTGGTTTAAAGATTGGACAATCTAATAAAAAAATTTGTGATCTACTCATTCGTTACCATAAATCAATCAACTTATAATGT
The DNA here is from genome assembly GCA_037367405.1 of Ottelia alismoides. NCBI lineage: Eukaryota > Viridiplantae > Streptophyta > Magnoliopsida > Alismatales > Hydrocharitaceae > Ottelia > Ottelia alismoides. The sequence goes on from JAZKJV010005618.1 coordinate 525,489, forward strand.
CACAATAATATAAAGGCTATAGGGTAGAAAAGTATTCATGTCCTCCACCCAACGAGTTATCCAACCATAATTTACATATACAAAGTTAGTTACAAATTATGCACGATCTAGTTAAAAAAGTTGTGATCTTCTTATTCATTGTCGTAGATCAATTACTTGTAATGTTACCATAATATAGAAGTTACAAGGTAGAAAAGTTATTCATGTACTTATCCAATCATGAATTATCCAAACATAATTTGTATATACAGAGTTAGTTAAAAAATTTGCATAATTAGTCAAAAAAATATGATCTTATCATTCATTACCATAGATCAATTAACTTGTAATGTTACTGTAATATAGAAGGTACAAGATAGAAAAACTATTCATGTAATCCATCCAATTGTGAATTATGCAAACTAAATATTATTTAAATTATACAAAGTTATTTACAAATTGTAAACAACCTAGTCAAAAATTTTGTGATCTCGAAAAAGAATGTGTGATATCCAATTGTGAATTCAATTACATATAAATAAATAATATATTAATGATATTTAAAAAAAGGATGGAGTACTAGCATTTCAAGAAGCAATCTTATCCGAGCAATATCCTTAACTTCTTGTCCTTCAAAGAAACCCACTCACAGGAATGTTTTGAGGGGAGAATGAGGAGGACATATGCAATAATTTTGTATTTATAGTGTAAATTGATTGGAATTTTATTTGAATATTTAAGTTGTTGATATTGCAATCAATTAGGGGTTTGGGATTGGAACGATAAGTTGTCTAGTTTTGGGGAGAACGAAGTCCCCCGTCAAATCTTAAAAAATAGGGAAAAGCTTCTATCGAAAGGTGGCCATGTCACACCCCCCCCCCCCCCTCAAATCTCCGCACTGCATGCTCTATTGTGGCCAAGGTTAGGGGTGTATGAAAATTCTCAAGTTCGATATTCGCTCAGGTTCGGCTCGTTAAAAGTTCGATTCAGATTCGGTTCGGAAATAAACGAACCGAACCTGAACACAAGTTAAGGCTCGATTAAATAAACGAACCCAACCTAAAAATAGTAGGTTCGCTCAGGTTCGATTCGTTAAAAGCCCGATAACATGCACATATACATATTTACAAATACTTATCCATAGAAGTGGATCTTATTTTGAGATGAGTGGTTTTTATCCCAGGGTAAGTGAATTTTATTTAGAGATAACTAAATATTTACGGGATAAGTAGGTTTTATCTCAGTATAAACTATCCAAAAATAAATAGTCACATCGTGTTTACAACGTCTATCATCTATGTGTCTAGTATTTTTTTCTTCTTTATCTTCAAATCAACAGAACAAGTATAAACGTTACTTATCGAATATCTCCACGCCTTATCCCCATCTGAATAGATGTAAAGATATATTATACTTATACTTTTTTCAAAGAGATGAATCCTTGTTAATCTAATTTTTTCAAAAGATGAAGATGAGTTAGATAAAGAAAAAGAGTAAATGAATATTTATTCTAATTGTAGATACACATATATTTCCATTTTTCTTCTTTTCACTCCCTCTTATTATAGAATTATTAAGTTCGATATTCGCTTAGGTTCAATTCGTTTAAAAAGACATTCGATTCGGATCCAGTTCGAAAATAAACAAACCAAACCTGATCACGAGTTTAGGCTCGATTAAATAAACGAACTGAACCTAAAAATATAGGTTCGCTCAGGTTCGATCCGTTTACACCCTTAGCCAAGGCACAATAGAGGATCTGCTCTCATCAAGAGAGCCATATATCATGGTAACTCGTAGTATTTAACTTTCAAATTGAAAAGAGACGGACTTCACATCCTTTCACTGAAGCAATTTTCATACTATTTGGGGCAAGTGTTCATATCTATTATGACACAGCAATGAGGTGCTCAACATACCTCCTTTTAATATTTTAAATTATTTCACAGCATGACGAGAAAACAATTTTATTATGCAATCTAGTATATTCGTAAATATATAAGTACCTCGAGGAATCTGTCACTTCCATGCAACATAATTCCTTATTACTCTACTACAAGATCATTCGTTAATAAGATACGTTTTGATATCCTTATTTGATCATTACATTAGAAATGCGGTATCCTTTATTGGTTTATTAACCATATTCATTGCATTTTGTGTAACTATCTTATATTCTTATGGGGTATCCTACAAAAAGAATGCTTTTAGAAAGTGATATAATGTAATTCCTTGATTGAACCCTCTTAGGAGAAAGCTCTACTTTATGATATATCCAACAACTGAATTAAAAATAAAATGGTTCCATTCGATCAACAAATTCTTGTATAGTTAAAGGAAATAAAAAAATCATTTCTACAATTTCATTTATCTTAAATTTGATTATCGGAATAGCTGATATAATATTTTGGGTTGGAGTAGTGAACCTATTTGAAATGGCTCATTTTGTAACAGAGAAGCCCATGTATGAACAAGGATTGATTTTACTACCCCATCTAGCTACTCTAGGTTAGGGAGGGGATAAGTTATAGATACTTTTCTACTTTGTATCTGGAGTTCTTCACTTAATTTCCTACGCAGTCTTATGTTTTAGTGGTATTTATCGTGCACTTCTTGGACCTGAAACTCATATTTTTTGTTATAATTGCAAAAAGATTGATTATTGAAAATGATTGATACCCGATCGATTGTAAATCATTTTTATTTTCTTATATCCTTAAAAAAAATGGGAGATATAAATTTAAAAACTGCTCATTCAATTAACTCCAAGCAAGCAATTAAGTAAATGGTTAAGAATTTGTCATAATTTTCTTTTCTTATAATGGCCTTATACGTGGGACACATGATGTTAATGTAACAACTCTATATATGTTGTGATTTGCTAAATTTAGATTAGGCACTTGTTTTTATTGTCTCATGGCAGATTTAATCATATGTAATTATCCTTAACATCCTCCCACAGTCAAATGAACTAGGTAATTATCTATTGTATAAAATATTTATCTTCTAGTGAATAATGTATTAAAAGTGACTTGATGGGCATGCCAGCAAGTTGGTCTTTTTTCATATGAACTTAACAAATAGATCATAGTTACCATTCGGATAAAAGAATAAAATGAAAATCGACCTCAATAGGTTTGGTGTGGGCATGAAATATAAGATTGGTTGATTTATAATAGGTAGAGATGTTGTCACACTAATGTGTCAATGGATTCTTGATTGTTGATGTGACTAAGAGAAGTGTGCATAATTCAATGAGTTCGTCAATGGTGTTAGACAAGGCTTTATTTTTTATTCAATGGAAGACCAAGTCATATTGTGTTGCATCTTTGAAGCTAGAAGATGAGATGAGACCTAGAAAGATAAAATAACCTCTAGATGACTTTCCATTTTTTTATGGAGCTAGCCTAGTTATTATTTGAATACAAATTAATGTACAATAAATATTTCATCTCATTATTAAGTTAATAATGATTGAACCTTAGAATGCATTTTACATTATCCTAATCAAAGACGATATCAGGATGCTTATGTTGTTAGTCTTTAATAATAAGACTATGCCACATTTAATAATAAGAAGATGTCGTAACAAGAGGATGCTTCATCTTACATGTATTAAGTAACACACTTACATGTATTAAGTAAATTATTTGAATACAAATTAATTTACAGACTACTTGTCTATATAGAGAGAGGCATCCAAAGAGAGCATTTTTTATAGCAATTTGTAAGGTAGATTTAAGAGCGCATGATTCATCACGACAAATAAATCTAAATTAGGCTAGAATATGCTTCATCTTACATGTATTACGGTGTATAATACAATACATAGATACACACATGCATTAACACATTAATAACACAAAAACACCTTATAAGGATGCGAACAAACGGAAGGATGCTATCATGTTAGTATATTATTTCCTTACGTAATTTTGGTGTACAAAAAAGTATCTCATTCTACAAACTCATGATATTTAACTACAAAACATAAGTCTATTTCCATTAAATTAGAAAGGTATTGTACAGATCGAAATCTTCTCATAACTACGGTTGCTATTTTTAAATGAGGGCTTTTAAGGAAATTTCGGTCAAATGAAGAGGATATTTATGCTAATAAACTGAATTTTTGAGAGATTTTTGTATGAAAAGAAACTAATTATACAAACCCATTATACCTAAATACAAAAGTACATATGATTTCCACCAAATACAAACTGTAATTTAAGATTAATTTAATGTTGTTGCATATAAATTCTTGGAGATGGGCTTTCTGATGCGTTTTTTGGAAACAAAAAATGGAACGATGAAAAGTAATTTACTAGGAAAATAATGATTTGAGTGTAAAACAATAATCTATTAATTACATTTCCACAAATTCCATTTTTGTTGTGATATCGCTTGTTTTAAGGGGTTTCACGACAAGAAGGAGGTTTTACTGAGAACCGTCGATGGAAGCTACATGGTGATCTAATGAACCATATTATTGACCTTCCTAATGGATGAATGGACCATGTCCTATTGGAAATATATCCGACCTATATATATTAGATATGTGTGTGTGTATGTATATGTGTGTATCCATATGTGCATATGTACAAAATATATACATACATACGGTCTATGCCTATAAACACACATATAAGTACAAACATGTTTGCATCTATTTGCCCAAGTGCGTGCATGCATGCTCGGGTGCTTAAAATAAACAAAATCCTCTCACAAGTTCATGCATTCTTCCTCAAATCGTGCATAATTTCACATTACAAGCTATTTGCACACATTGCACAGAAAACAATTTAAAAATAACCAATCCACTAACAATCATGTAAAATTCTAAAAAAAAACTCCTGCACTAAATACAACCTGTTGATAATCATACTTATATTCACCCGACTGTGTGCATCACACTATATGCGAGGGTGGGAGATGACTTCAAATGAGCTGAGGTCTTTACAATGGTGGCAGGAAACCTTCCATCATATTCGTTTATACCCGATTAGATGGTTAAGATTAATGAAATATTAGTGTTTATTATTTTATTGATCGAAAACCTATTTTAGTCCTTTTAAAACTTTCAAATATAGTTAGTAAAAACCATGCATTGTTCTTTCACTTGCTCCCCACTTATCCCTCATCCATCACTAGGGTCGCGGCCACCATCAATATGTGGCATGCAGTAGGTAACAAGCAGCAGCGGCCATCAAATATGTCACCTGCTATTTTAGACCTTCTTTAAGTACGAGGATAAGTACGAGGACTCTCCCACCAGATAATGATAGTATGCATGTCTCGATGGTAATTGTTGCAATAGTTGCATCAGATCCTATTTGGATGACTATCTCTCCTTCATCAAGCTTTCTAATTTCCTGAAATAGATGCAACAAATTGCATACAAAAACAGAAGCACCGGAATCAATGATCTAACTACCTTCTCATCCTACGATAAGAAGACTCTAAGTTCAGACCACTAAACATGCCATAGTTTGCTTGCTTGAAAGATGAGGTTTGGGTGATTAACATGCAATTAAGATTAAATTATATATTACTAATTAGCCACTGATTTCATGGTTAAAGATGAGAAATTTGGAGGTAAACTGTATGCAATTAAGTTTAAATTCATGATCTTATAGAAGGGAATTGAAATACAAATCTTACAATATTAATACTCTTCTCTTATGAAGCTAACAAATGATTTCCTAATATCATTATGACTAATAGTCCTCAATCGATTGATCCTTGAGTAGAATCTACTATATCACTAATGATAAGTTGTGACAAAATACCTAGATCTGGAAAGTTAACCACAGAAGAGATTGAGAAAGATTTGAGTAATCAAGTAAATAAATATGATGGTGAATCAGTGATGGTAATTACTTGTGTCGGTCATGGTGACCCTTACACCTGACTGTGCGAGGGTGTGGTGACCCTCAATTGGATGAGAGATAGGAAACTCGGTTAGGGCAGCGATCAACTAGTGTGTGGATCTAGGATCCCAGTCCTTTTTACAGTTTTACACAAGCTTACAATATTTTTACGCTTTGTTGGGATCTAGATTTTTTACCAGTCCCATTGACCCTGTTTCAATAGGGTACCTAGGCAGGAGGACCCTTGGTTTGTTTTTCGAGCTCTTTTTGCCCATACCGATTGGGCATGTTTTGGAGTGACTTAGTCCGAAAGTCTCTCCCACCCATCTCAGAGGTGTAGTTCTGGAGTGTGCCTAGCCCTCTCCTGGACTGCACTTCTACTGGGAGGGCGAGATGGAAGAGTCTCTTAGGAGGCTTCCTCACCGCTTGAGTTTTTGGTTACTATTCCGTCAGTAGGTCTTGGCGAAGAAAATATCATTGTCATATGGAGTGGAGTTTGGTTACCGTTCCGCCAATAGGTCCTGGCGAAGAAATATCATTGCCAGATGGAGTTGAGTTTGATTGCAGTCTTGCCAGTAGGTGTTGGCAAAGATGGAGATTAGACCTTGAAAGTCATCAATCATCAATTATCATTAATTAATCATCAACATTTAAGAAGATCCATCATCACATCTAATATCTCACGATAATGAAAGGGAACAAAGGATTGTGGTACGAAAATCTTCTGCACTAGAATGAGAGCTACTACTACATGTTATTAGGTGAAGCTAGTTGATATGTTTGGAACTTAGTTAGGATGCACTACACTCCACCACATTCCTACAGAGGCACCCCAACCCTAAGGCGTTCTTCATGCCTTAGAGTCATAGTGTGAGGTCTCACCCAGACCAAGACCACAGACTGTCCACTGAGCTTAAAGAATTAGATAAGGACTAATATCATAAAATGAAACACTTCATCTACATTTTCTAAGATCTGTCAACATGTCTTACGAATAATAGAATAATGTTGACCTAAATATGGATCTTATAATTAAATAAGAATAATAAGTGGGAATAGTTAAGGTGGTGAGTGAAAAAGAGGACTCATGTGTATAAAAACAACTTGAAAACCAACTTCTACACAAGTAGCTTATTAAATTTATAGGGCAATACATATCTACTTGCTTTCTTTTGAAACCACTGAAATACATGTCATTTTTAATAAATTAGATTGTACTCCACCTTTGTTAACATCTTTTTTCTTCCTAATATGAATGGCAAACAAGGTGTATGCGACTCAGTAGATTGACAATTGGATCTTGAGCTTTCGTAGTTACTTTCGTTGGTAGACATGTTATATTTTTTGTACAGGATAATGTAAATGTTTTTTCCTTTCTCTTCTATTGCATTTTGGGATACATGTATATGATGCCAGTTTCTTTTGGCATATATAATGTTATATGGAAATTAATGCAAATATCTCTTAGTGATGCTTGTTAGTTTTGTGGTTGTTTATCATTATTGTGAATGTTATTTGAAACGCAAAGAATTTCCCCTCATTTTCTGTAACCTAATGCGATCAATAGTGACTATAATATTGCTAATGCTATGTAAACGGGTAACCCAGATCCCGGTGCATCACAGACGCATCTCTTCTGATGGCTCTACATGGTTAGCAATCTTTCCTAGCAATCTCCACAACTCTAGAAGTCTCCTCTATGATCTGTGGGGGTGAACAGGGTGTTGTCGTCCACCTTTGGTCAACACAGGGGAGTGGTGCATCGCCTCCTATATAAGGCCTCAAAAGGTGCCATGCCTATGCTGGCATGGTAGCTGTTGTTGTATGTACTGGTGGAAGGTGGTCCTTCTAGTATCCCTTCCAGTCAACAACGCAAGCCCGTAGCAAGTTCTCCAAAGTTTGAATGGTCCTCTCAGACTACTCATCTATCTGTGGATGGTAAGATGAACTCATACGTAGCTCCGTCCTTAAGGCTCTCATGAATTCTCCCCTGTAATGTGAAGTGAAATGCGAATCTATGTCTGACACTACTGCCTTGGGTATCCAGTGCAGCCGAATGACATGTTGAATGTATAATCTAGATAACTCAAGTGGTGTACATTTCATGTTGACCAGAATAAGATGGGATGACTTGGTCAATCGGTCAATGATCACCCATATCACATCATGCTTGCTTAGGCAGCATGATAATGATGTGATAAAATACATGGATATGCCCTCCCATTTCCACACCGGGATGGAAAGAAGCTATAGTAAATTAGTAGGTCGTTGCTGCTCTATCTTCACCATCTGACAAGTAAGGCATCATCTGATGTGCTCAATTATGTCATTTTCCATGCCCTCCCACCAAAAGTGTTGGTGGAGGCCTCGGTACATCTTGGTGCCACCTAAATGAATAGAAAATCTCGAACTATACACCTCATCCAAGAATCTCTCCTCAGCTCATCATCCTCTGGGACATATACACATTCTCCCTTCTATAAGATGGATTCACGGACTCGGAATCCATCGAACTCATCCTTCAAGCATCTACAGTACAAGTCCTAGATCCTCTTATATGTTTGTTGCCCTTGGACAACCATGTCCCACAAGTTGTTGTACTTCGCCAGCACGATCATTGTATCGGATGTTCCATTGAATGGATGCCACGCACTAAGTGTAGTGAGCACATCCCAAGTTGCAGCCAAGATGTTGAACCCTCTCTGTGTGATCTCCTACTCAAGGCATCTGCCACCACATTTCCCTTAACAAGTTGATAGGAAATGGTACAATCATAATCGTTTAGCAGTTCCATCCACCACCTTTGCCTCATGTTCAGTCCTTCTGATCAAAAATATACTTGAGGCTCTTGTGGTCAGTGGAAAACTCAAAAGTCACCCCATACAAATAGGGCACCCTATCATCAATACAAAGGCTACAGCTGGCAACTCCATGTCATGAGTGGGGTAGTTACGATCATGCTTCTTCGGTTGTCGTGATGCGTAAGCCACAACTTGTCCATGTTGCATTAACACAATGCCTAACCCTTTCTTGGAAGCATTAATGTAAATCGTGAAGTCTAAGGTACTAGAAGGAAGGGTGAGGATGGGCACAGAAGTCAATCTCTCCTTTAGCATATGACATCTCAACTCACATTTATCACTCCAAGCACATCCCTCTACATCAATCGGGTGAGGGGTAGGGCCAACTAGGAGAACCCTCTGACAAATTTCCTATAGTACCTGATGGAGCCAAGGAAACTATGGATTTCTCTGACCGTCTTAGGCTACTCTCAAGACATCACTACCTCTATCTTGGCCAAGTTGACTGGCACCCCCGCTCTGAAACCACGTGGCTAGAAATGTCACCTCAAAAAGCCAAAACTCTCACTTGCTGTGTTTGACATACAATGGGTTCTCTTAGAGTGTCTCTAGCACAGTGCGAAGAGGGACTTGTGCTCGTTCTCATCATGGGATTATACTAGATCATCATTGATGAATATGATCACAAACCTATCCAAGTACGGATAGAAGACTCAATTCATCAGATCCATGAATACGACAAGTGAATTGATAAGTCTAGAAGGCGTCACTAGGAAATCATGTGACTTCATCACGTCTGTATCCTCGATCCTCAACTGGCGGTACCATGATTACGGATCAATCTTGAAAAACATTGCTGCTCCATGTAACTGATCAAAGAGATCATTAATCCGTGGGAGTAAGTAACGGTTCTTGGTCATTCTCTTATTCAATTGTCTGTAGTCTATGCATAGCCTCAAGGATCCATCCTTTTTATTAACGAAGAGAAAATGGGATCCTTATGGTGATGTACTGGGGCGGATGAATCCCTTTTCCAACATCTCTTGTAACTTCACTTTGAGCTCCTTGAGCTCAACAGGGGCCAACATGTATGGAGGGATGGAGATCGATTGTGTGTCTGCATTAGCATGATCTCAAACTCTATCTCCCTCATCGGTGGTAGTCCAGGTAAGTCATCTGGAAGCACGTCAGGAAACTCACTCACAACTCCAGCATCCTCGATCATCTGATCTAGTGTCGCTAAGTCTACCACGTAGGAAAGGTAACCTACATATCCCTAGTTGAGAAACTACTGTGTCCTCAAGGCATAGATGCACTCGATCCCACCATCATGTGTACTCCCGTCAAACTGAAACAACAACACTCTAGGTAAATGGAACACCACCGTCTTCCCAAAATATTCCAAACACAAGCATGGTGCCTCTCCAGACAGTCCATACCTAAGATGATGGTGAACTCCTCTAACAGAATCAATAGGAGAAATGTGGACATCTCATGCCCACCTATCTGCACGGCTACATCATCCACTACATGGAGGATGATGAACAATTGCCCCTGGACCCTTGACTGAATACACGGGTGCAACCTCAGTAACAGACTTACCCAATGTGGGCACCATACGATGTGCAAGGAAGGAATATGTAGCCTCAGTATCAAACAATGTGTGTAAAGAAATCCCATGGGATGAAATCATACCTCTGACAACCGATCCAAAAGCATGGGACTGCTCCTATATCACTACATTTAGTTGCCATCTTGATGGTGCACGAGATCCCGCATCACTAACTGTTTGTTGTGGAGCTTGATGAAATTCACGACCTCCATGTCGAAATCCTTAGCCATGAAACTATCTAGAAGACCCAGTTGGTCTTCCACTCTATTGTTGTTGGTGTTGTGCACCCAAACTACTAGCACGCAATAGGCATTGGTCTTTGAGTGGCATGGCTATTTATAGCAATAACACGTACGTCTACATGCATGTGACAGGCTTCCTCCAGAAGTAAAGTTTTCGCCCCCAGGCCTATGACTCTGTGTCTGCGTAAGGGGCGAGAAGAAACTGAACCACGACCTGCCAAGGCTTGGCCCAAGGTAGGGGATGGTATAAACCTGCTAGTTATTGGGGTCGTCGTGGTCGGGTGGTGGCGACGGTCTCTACGGAATCGAGAAAAGTCCTGACGTGCAAATATGCTAGATTGGGGTACAGTCAAATGTGATCGACCTTCCTGTAACCGATATTGTCTAACCGCCCACTTCGTCTAACCTCCTTGATGGAGGTAAGGTCCAAGGTGGAAACTCTATCTTGAACCTCCTCGTGCATCCCTCGGATGAACTTCTGCAAGTTCTCCTGTGGGTAACCTATCGTAGCACGGGAATGGCGAGATAACTCTTTGTATCAGATCATATACTCTATCCAATGGTCCATATAGAACTTTGTACGGAACTCATCAAAGAAGACCTTCCAAGTGATGGGCCCGGTTAGGTGCTCCTTGGAGGCATTCCACCATCGCTCTGCGTGCCCATCTAATAAGTACTCTGCAAAAGATACCCAAGTGTCCTCAGGTGCATGCATTATCCTCAAAACCTTTGCCACATGTGCCACCCACAACTCCTCAATGTCAGGGGAAGTGATACGGAAGTATGGTACTGTCGTCCGATGGTATGTCGCATATGTGCTTTGATGCTTATGCAAAGCATCTGCATCCTCCATCTTCTCAGGCTCTATAGAGAAGGACAAGTCAACGCTCTCCTCTCCATCACGAGAGGGACGGTAGGAGGAATCATCCTAGTGTTGTAGTCATTTCTCAATCTCCTCTTGGCAATGTTAGACACCATGTACTACATGTACAAGGAAGGCCAGTTGTTGCACCACATCTGCATCTATACGAGGCGACATGGTTCTGCATAAAGAACCAAAGCATTAATACTTTCCTTACTTTAAAGAGACATGTGGACATGGATGTAAAATAAGCAATTCTCTTTTTATTTTGTGTTGGGTCAGAAAACTATCAACATTATTATGTATTTCGAACACAAATAAGAAATGATATGTATGGAATGGAATGAATGATGAACGCGAAAATTATCTCTTTAATAATTTAAAATTGTAGCATAGGAGACGAAATTCGATCGACCAAAAACCACAATCTTTGAATGTTGTGGAGAATTTTTACTTGGTAAGTGTACGAAGGTCGAACACAAGGAACAACTATATCTAGTTGTGTGGTTTCAAATTAATTTAAATAATTAATTAAATGATGTGTTATTTTCTGTGTCAGGAAATAAAGATGAAATATGATGATGAAAATGCAATGAAAATAAACAGAGAGAATAATTAGGCTCAGGATCTATAATTTAAATCCTCAAATAATATGATCAATAAATCCACAAGTTAATCACAGATCAAAAAAATCAGATGATAACTTGTCCAATCAATTTCAAGCTACAGATATGGTAGTTAACCAATGAATAATCCTGCAAATATTCAGATAAATTAATAGATCATATGAGAAGAATTGTCCTCGAACTTACCTATAATCTAATCCTAAAATAATTAAATTGTTAATCACATGAAAAGTCAAAGAAAGTAGACTGATTCCTCCTCAATTATGCCCCTGCAGAGATTAGTTCCTCAATTAAAATCACATATAGTCACAAGAGAATTAATCATATAAAATCTCCACAAGCGAGTCCCTTGCGGAAATTAAGTCCTCAAAGAATTATTCTCAATAATCACAAAAGGATTAATAGAATAAAAATCTTCATTAGCATCCTTGCAAAGCAGATCATTAGTTTTCTCGATAAAATTATGCACAAAATGTCAGAATTTATCCAGCATATATCAAGAGGTTTAGCAAATAATGTTTATCAATAAATAGCCTTATATTTGTCCACAAGTTATGCAAAATGATAGAGTGTGAAATAAGCTTCAAAATGACATATTATGCGCTAAAAACGGAGTTCCTATGAGAAAGATACGCAATAAACAAAATTTAGGGACTAAAATGCAATAAAATAAAAGTTCTTCTTCTCAATTAAGTCCCATGTAGGACTTATCTATAATTATGCATAGCCAACTGGTCTTTGACACATTTTTTTCCCATTCACCACATGCAGGGCATGTGATTCTGCTCGCGGGGACACTTTCATGATTAGTTGAAACTGCAAGGGCCTTTTCGTGATTAGTTGAAACTATGGGGGGCTGGATGCAAAATACCCCTACAGCACGTGTCGTGCACGTACTGAGGAGGCTTGGGAAGGTGGGGCTGAGGCTCGGGTCGCAAGGCAGAGGCTTGGAAGCCAAGCCTACAAGTGGCAATTTCTAGAAGTTGGGGGCATACGAACCTCTAGGCTTGGGCCCAGATTCGGGGAGGATCCACGTGGCGGCTTGTTGGTTGTTGGATCGGGGCGAGCCCCTGATCCAACGGTAGTGGGTGATAGCGGAGCTGCGATCGGAGGCACTGGAGGTGGTGTGCGGAGGGCGCGACGGAGGTGGTCGCTCATGACCGACACAAGGCTGACACGGAGTGACGAGAGGCGACAAGGGTGCAGAGTGCATGAGGCGGGTGGTGTGGTCAGGTAGCTAGAGGGGGCTCTATAGGCAGATGGTGATGGCATGGGGAGGTGAATGCTCTAGGCGGTGCCGGCAATATGGTCGACGCGGAGGAGCTCGGGGGTGGTTGGGGCAGCCAAGCTTGGTAGGCGGAGCAATGTTAGGTAGCTGGCGAAGGGAGGATCGCGGAGGATCAATTGAAGATGAGTGGGGTTTGGTTGGGAATGAAAGCTCGATGGTGATCAAGGAAGCAGATGAACAAGGGGGTCGGATTCACCAGGGAGGTTGGAGTCGCGTGAGGCGATCTCCGATCTTCGTCTCAGCCACAAATGAGGTTTGCGGAGAAGCTCAGCCACTAGCTAGAGCAAGGCAGGAGAAGAGGTCGAGGATACCTCTGGATCTCTCCTTCCAGGGGCCGATGTCATCAACCTTCAAGGGAGAAATGGCGGATGGTTTTTAAGGCCAGCATCGATGAGGCTTTAAAGGAGAGATGGGGAGGAGACGTTATGCATGTGAGACCGTAACGGTTGGTGAAGCGAAGACGGGGGAGGTACGGTCATTGCAGAGTACAGGCCGAGACACAGCGACAGGAGAGGAGGGACGGGTCATTATGCATGTGCAACCGTAACGGTTGGTGAAGCGAAGACGGGGGAGGTACGGTCGTTGCGGAGTACAGGCGGAGACGCAACGACAGGAGAGGAGGGACGGGTCATGTGCAAGCCACATGACCTATCTGAGAGAGGAAGCATGTGTGGGTCACGTGCTAGGCACCTGACCTATGAAGAGAGGTGAGGTAGAGAAAGAAAGGGGTGGCACATGGAACGCTCAAGGGTTGCCACATGTCACCAAAAAATCAAAAATAAAAGAAAAGTAGAAAAGAAAATAGAAGCAGACCTTGGATCAAAATTTTTCCTTCATGAATGTTGTTCGTCTCAACGAGATCTACAACTCTCATGAAGGAACTGGGAGCAAACGAGGTCATATGTACAAAGTGGTATTTTTTGTGGTTTTTTATGTGTACAAAAACCCGCTTTTTGGAGTTTTGTAGTTTTTTAATGATTTTTAAAGAGGATAAAAAATCAAGAAAAATTATAATAAAATGAAAGACACTTAATTACATATTAATCTATTTTTTGGATTTTTAATAAATAAATAAAATAGGAAAATAAAATAGGAGTACGAAACAAGCGTAGAGGTCATTCGACACAGTCAGTTTCTTTGATTTCAGTCTTAATTTGGATTTGTATTTTTATGCCAATGTGATAAAACTTTCATCAAAGAACACAAATGAAAAATAAATAAAAAGGGTTAATTATGTACATGAAAACTTCGGTCAAAATTGCAAAAAGATAAAATGCGCAAAAGAGGCCTAAAACTCAACTTTCACATATGAGCTCCAATTTTTACGAAATTGGTCTTATTTTGAAGATATTTGACAATGATGTACTTTAAAAGTGAGCAGAACAAAATCGGATACTATATGAGTAAAATATGCCCGCCCATCTGATGTGAAATTAGTTTTTGGGTTTATTTGTCACCTATTTAAGTTAGCAATTTTTTTGTATTTCATTTGTTCTTGTTAGTAATATCTACATAATGGAAGTTGTTTAAGATAAATCGGAGTTGGTATGAATTAATTAAAAATAGGAGAAGTTTCAGCTTTTTAAATCAATTTACAATGGGATTTTTAGTTATGTATTTTATGCAATTAAGCATGATGAAATGCGAATATTATTTACACATGTATGAATGCTAATGATGTTATTTTAATGATTAAATGCATATGGATTTTGGAGAACAGAGCCTAATTGATCAATTTTAGCATGTTGGATCAAAGATTCGCCATGCCTCTATACTTAAACCATGCTCATCCCTGAGCATCAAAGAATGAATGACTTAGTTGGATAAATTCCTGATTGTGCATATGAATTTTCAAGGCTTAATTCATAAAAGATCCTTAATTTGAGTGATCTTAAAAGTCTGGGCTCAACCATGCTTCAATCAAAAGGAATCTGACTTCTCTAGTTATCAGACTCTCTGTTTATACCTATAATATAAGGATATGAGTTTTAGTGTATTGCATTCATGAGAGTCGAGTCGAGATGTCACCCAAAGTTCCAGTCCAGGAGACTCTTCTCTAGACCTAATCCTCAACAATAGGGAATAAGTTGATTCTTGCATTCAATCCACTATCTCATTAGTTTGTCAGACTTGAAAGTGTATATGGACGGCCAGATGATGGAGGGCATAGGATTGTGTAAATTCTTCTCTCCCTCACATTGGAACAAGGGTCCTCTCGAGTGACTTATTACTCAACACATGTATATTTTTGTTTGTTGATCAATGTGTCCGTTAAGAGAGTTCGGAGTCGTCTGCACTTGTTTTCCTGGGAGTGCACAGAGGTGTGTCTCTTTTGAGTATCTAAGATACCTTCGACACCCATACTTTTATCACTATACGATGTAGAGCCCCTTTTCCGTGCTAGCCTGACTCCTTGGTCCTAAAAGCATTTGGTCCAAGTGGACACTTTGAAATGGTTGGGAGCGCTCGCCTTTGGTGGAGGCTCATTGTAATTTGACTTTATGTTTGATAGCTCTTTTCTTTCAATATTTCTTTCTTTTCTTTTCTTTTCTTTCTAGATAGCATCACTACTTTTACCAAGAGTTGGCGCACACTGATCAACGCTTATTTAGTTTCATCACACCCTGGCACATAGGTCAGTATCAAGAGATAGCATGCAAACTTGTTCACATACTGGCTAGGGTTTTGCTGACACTCAGGTTTCTTGAAGCCTTCACCGACCTTATCCCATCTTGAGCATCATTAAATCAGGTCTAAACTCAAATCACCAGTCCCAGTTCCTCAAGTGATAACTCAACTCATCTCATCAATCATGTAGTTGTTAAAGTGATGTGTTGATCATATTTTTTAGAAGGTATAGATGAAGAGTGCAATATAGCCCTCAAATCTTCAAACTAGGAAAATATGGATTATTAAGTTTCAAAACCCTAGTGATTAAGGTTGGCTAACTCATTCTCTCAAGATCTCAGAAACTAAGTGTCTTCAAATTCTCAAGCCTTGATTGATAGTCAATGTGTCAAGAATACATCAACCAATGAATGCATGGATGCATGAGATGCTTAATGAAATGCAAGACCATGAGATTTTTTTAGGTTTTTCAAAACTTTTACACACGCAGTGTTAGTTGCAAAACACAAAGTTTTTTTTTCATTTCTTTTTTTTAAGCTTCAGGTATTATTTACACAAAGAATTTAGTATAATACACACGATATACATAACTTGTACCCATACCCAATTTTAGAAAAAAAAATAATTAAAGTGCAAGCTATGGATAAAGTATGTAGAATACATACAAACACACCCTCTATACTTAGCTTGTGTATGTCCTCATGGTGCAAAATGAAATTTAGACATAGCTTGTACTAAGTATAGTTGAGCGAAAAAAGAAAAAGAAATTGACCTGCCCCCCTATACTTAGACTTTTGAGGGACTAAGCATAGCAGAAAGGCATGAAATGAAGCAATCGAGGGTGAGTGGAAAAGAATAGAAGTAAAGTATACACAATGGTATCGGCCCCCCTATACTTAGTCTCAGGTCAGCCTAAGTATGTTCGGATAATTACAAATGGAGAATCGAGTAGATTTACAGATGTACACGTTCAAGGAGGTTTGCGACGAACCTTCTTGCGGGAGTGTGGCGGGAGATAGTATGGAGATGTGGAGGGTGGTGAAGAGGGGGAGGATGAAGAGGACCAACCATCGTCAGAGTTGTCCTCAGAAGAATAGTAGTCATATGCAGAGGATCTCCAACTATTGTCAACTAGAGGTAAGTACCCTTTGATCATAGTTGTACTTATTGCACTTACATGATGAACCACTTCAGGACCAGACGAGGACTCTTCAGAAATCACCTAATTTCTAAGGTCAAAGGAAACTTTCTTGGTCGGTTTATTTATGTGAGAAGCCTTGGGAGGAAGATGGACAGAGTTCTCTCTATCATGAGTAACCAGTGTGGCATTTATGAGTTCCTTATCGGGTGAATCCTTGTAATAATTGATCGATTCTTGTAGGGTCATACACGGCTTCGGGCGAGGGAGCTTGTTCTTGGTGGCCTTGGATGTGACGGCTGGGGGTGTTGATGTCACTATCTGATATCTATGAGTTTCAGTGATAGAAGATGTTTCATGTGTCAGCTCCTCAAATGGTTCAAGTATTTCATGAATTACAGTCGACTCAAAAATTGGACCACTCAAATAATCATGATGTTCCTCAGAAGCGTAGTCCAATTCATCATAAGCTCGTGAATATTATTTTCTCTTAATTGTTGTCGCAGGGTGGGAGGTGTGGTGAGAATCAGAGGTCTGTCCAACAGTTGATCTCACGGGTGTCTCTCCTAGAGCTTGTGTCGGTGTTTCGTGAGGAGAGGTCTGATCATGTGAAGTGCTCTTGCCCTGATCACAACTATCGGTGGCTAATTTGGTTTTCTTGATCACAACTGTCAGTGGCTACTTTGGTTTTCTCATGTTCGGGCATGTCATTGAGGGTTTGTGCATTGTGGACTGAGTTGGGAAACTTGATATCCTGAATCTCACAATCGACAGTTGCCTTAGCAGAGGCTAAGAACGGCTTTCCTAAAATGATAGGAGACTCAGACAACTTTCCAGGGTGCTCAATGTCAAGGAAAATAAAGTCCACTTTATGTTCGTCACCTCAGAAATTTACGATGATAGAAACGATCCCCCATGTCTTTTGGTAGATCGATTATGTAGTTGAACGATAACCCTTGTCTTTTTGAGTTTTCTGAGTTCGAGTTGGTTAAAAACGGACATGGGGAGGATGTTTAACGTAGAGTCGTCATCTAACCAAACATGAGTGAATATCGTACCCTTAATTTCACATGTGATCCGAGTCAACCAATTGACTTTACAGCTTTTGATTTTGTGATTCATCACCAAAGAACTGGCCATAGATATGACATGATATTCATTCCTTGATCGTTTCTTGCCCGTCTTTTTAGGGTTTAGTCGACTTTTCACAAATCTCTTAAGATCGGGCACATATTCTATGGACTTGATCAATGGAAGCTCTAAGATCAGACTCTTACAAAATGCTTACATTTCAGAATTGTCCATATTTTAATTTTCTATTTTTCGATTTTTGTATTTTTGGGGAGATGGTCAGTAGCGGGGTCAGTGGTGGTTGTGTCTGAATGTGAGTCACATGATGAAACGGTGGTTCACTTGGTAGTGGCCTCACTTCTTCTAGATCATGTATCGACTAGATGAGATCCTATATTTTCTCAGTCAAAGCATCTGCTCTATGATTGATCCGAGCAATCTCATCCTTAAATGTCTCATGACTTGTGATTGAATAATCATTCTACATATGTCGTGATTCTGGCATGTAACTTTGAGTAGAGTATTGATTATTCATAGTCATTACGGTCTGGTCATGAGTCACATTTCCTTGACTCTAGTTTTCTCATGAATTGTCGAAGGAAAATTGATCGTACTTAGGAAGATAGTCAACCTGAGTAGGGGATGGTTCAAGAGGTTGGGAGTCCATACTAACTGGATATCATGTTTCTTTGTCAATATTAGTTACTCTATTTTCCATCCTTAATGTTGCTCGCTCTCTCGTGTCCATAAGATTGTCAATGTGAGAGAGGTCTATTCCAAAAAGAAGTGTGGGCATGGGGTGGGATGTATGGGAGGGAAGAGAATGATAGCTGAGGGGGCCATGTTTGAAGAGAAGGTTCCCTAGAATGAGTGAGAAGAAAGATATTGGGACATGGTCGTGGAGACCGGGTAGGAAGACCAATGTGCCGACATCTTCTCAAGAGAGGGATGGAATGATTTGCGAACCACGATTTACTTGCAATTGCAAGGTCTTTTATGCACACAATTCAAACACAAAACAAACATGTAGATTCACCCACTCGGCTCTTGTGAAGTCACATTAGGGTTCAAACGCTTATCTTTTCGTTTTTAATTTCAAATGATCACACAATCTTGAAGATTAAGCAAAGCCGTTAGGTGCCAAAATTATTCACAAAGACTGACTCAAGTTCATACAACTAGTTGCATCTACTTTCAGCCAGTATAGGTGTAAGTACGGACCGTAAAACGGCTACCCATGTTACTTAAGGATGGTGCCTTACACAGTGTCCTTTAAACCACCCACTCTGCTAAGGAAAGTACGGGCCGTAGAACAGCACCCATGTTCCCTCACTAACAGGTAGCTAATTGTTTCTAAAAATAGTAGTCTAAATGAAAACTTCAGATTTGTGGCTCTACCCTAAATGTGTGATCTTGTCCTTACAAACAATGAGTGGTTTCTCTCCACCGGACACAATGGTTAGTTTTATGTCAATTTTATTTATAGTCACCTTGAGTAACAGTCCTAATTTTAGATTAGGGTTATCACTGAGGTCTTAATTGAGCACAAAAATATCACACTTAATGAGCAATCCCAATTCCTTTAATTCCTATGTTGTAAAAACTGAGGAGGGATAATTGAAAAAGCCAATGCAAGTGTAATCAATAATGCATGCTTAAGAAGGAGACTTACAGTGATTCATCGTGTTCTTCATTTGGGATGCAATACAAGATATTTAAATTTACATTAAATGATATACAGAGAGAAAATGCCCTAGGCAGATAGTTCTATTAGCGGGAAGAATTGATTTCAGTTTATCTAATGTTGAACGATCTACAGTACGTATAATTAGCGAAAGTATGTGTGGCCTAAAAATTACGAGCACAAGCAAAAATAATTCTAATCTAGTGTATATGTGCCTAATTCCTACGCCACTCAAGTCGAGTCCCAACCACATAGCATGGGTTGAAACAAACCTGACACACCACAGAGAAGTCCAGTACGTATTATTACAAGTTATCAGGGTTCAGAGAGAGGGACCCTGTGAATGATGCAGAAATTAAAACTAACTCTCTCTCACAATAAAATAAAATAAAATTCAGTCTTCTCCGCAGTCCCTTGAATTTTATCCAAAAATCCCCGAGTAATCTATGAAGAGAGAATTTACAGTTAGTGTCAGAAATGAGAGAAATAGGCAAAATAAAATGCAGAAAAGAAAAGAAAAGAAAAAAATTGACACAGAAATTATTTTCACAAAAATTAATTAAAGAAAATAATTTAAAACCATAAAAATATGTCATTCCCCGGCAATAGTGCCATTTGATGAACGTGAAAATCACCTCTTTAATAATCTAAAGTTGTAGTATATGAGATGAAATTTGGTCGATCAAAAACTAAAATCTTTGAATGTTGTGGAGAATTTTTACTTGATAGGTGTACCAAGGTCGAACACTGGGAACGACTATTTTTAATTGTGCGGTTTCAAATTAATTTAAATATTTAATTAAATGTTGTGTTAATTTCCATGTCAGGAAATAAAGGAGAAATATGATGATGAAAATGCAATGAAAATAAACAAAGTGAATAATTAGGCTCAGGATCTATGATTTTATATGATTTAAATCGTCAAAAAATATGATCAATAAATCCACAAAGTTAATCACATATCAAAAAGAAATTCAGATGATAGTTTGTCCAATCAATGTCAAGCTGCAGACATGGTAGTTAAACAATGAATAATTTTGTAAATGTTTTATTCATTGATAATTCATCTGAGAAGAATTGTCCTCGAACTTCCCTATAATCTTATCCTCAAATAAATCAATTGTTAATCACATGAAAAGTCAGAGAAAGTAAAATAATTCTTCCTCAATTATGCCTCTAATAATCAGGATTTTTTGCAGATCTAAAATATGTCTCACAAAAGGTGGAGATAGTCGTTATGGCGACCCGCAAGAAACCCTAATTAATCAACAATTAACCCACAATGATGATCAAGCAATGAAAATAATGCGGATCTAAAATTTATTATAACTCTACAATGGATGTGTATAGGTGCAAGTATGTAGAGTGCCGAACACGGGGAGCAAACAAGGTAGATTGGTCAAATTAATGCACAACGTGTGATTGTGAGCTTATTTGTCTATATGTTCTTTTTTGTGGATTTTTATATGATTTAAATCGTCAAATAATATTTTTTAATTTATTTTGTATTTATATTTTTGTATTTCGATTTTTTATTTTTTTTATTTTTATATTTTCTTTTTATATTTTATATTTTTATATTCCTTTTTCTTTTAAAAAATAATAAAGCTATATGTAAGAGTATATATACAAAGTAGGCTAGAGTAGATATAAATAATAGTAAATATAGTCAAATGAAGGAAATAAAATATTTTTGGGTTTCTAAATATTTTCTACTATTTTTGTGATATATTAGGAATTTTTACTAATTTATATATATAATTTTAAAGTCAAAAATACCCTAAATCAGGGTTTAATTAAATACCTAAAATTAAAATGGAGATGAAAAATAGAAAATAGTATCAAAATTTCTTTACATTATTTTTATATATAAATAATAAAATAAAGAAAATATAGAATAGAAAACACATTTTTTGGAATTTTTTAGAATTTTATATATGTTTATAAAGGTTTTTAGAGTTTTTCAATTTTTTAGAATTTTCTTTTGTAATTTTTAGGGTTTTTTGGTCTGAAGGTTAAAAATACTTAAATAAGCAAAATATATTTTTTGGGGAATTTTTCAAAACATTTTATATTTTTAGGGGTTTTATAGGCTAGATAGGAAAAAATAAGGCACTTTTTTTTTATTTTTATAAAATAATAAAAAGTCCTAATTGCAAAACTAAATTATGTGCATGAAAATGCAATGCAATGGGAGCCCGAGCCTATTTTTTGAGATTTTTTAGCAATGAAACTATTTAAAAAAAATACAAGAAACAAAGAGAAAATATATTTTTAATAGGGGCTTTTTTTGCAAATAAAATAAAGTGTAGGGCCAATATGCAACTTCACCAAAAAGATATAACATGCATTTCAAAATATCCAACTAAACGATAATAGACCATACCTGCGAGGGCTTCGTTGCAAAAAACCTAACGTTCGTCGGATGACCTGGACAAGGAATAAACCGCAAATAATAAAAGGTTCGAGGGCTGGTTCGTCGGATGATCACTTGACGCGTGGCGCTCCCACAGATGGCGATGATGGTTGGGTTTAAACAGCCAAGATTAGATTATCTCAGACTAATGGATGGCTCTAGCAAGCTTGATCCAACAGTGGTTGTGCGTTCTTGATCCGACAATGGGGGGAAGGTTGAGGAAGAATAGGGAAGAAGCCCCGCCGTAGCGAGCTTCCTCCGACGAAAGCTCCCTCCTCTATCGTCCTTTGCAGCTCAATAGATGCTCCTGGAAGGGCCCACACTCGATCGGTGCTTCAAAATGGCATGGAGTGTGCCGGTGGTCCACCGCGAGGTTGGACGATGGGGGTTACTCCAGGTACTTCAGTCCAATGCAAAAATGACCCCATCGGGGGTCTTCTCCCTCCAGGAACTGCAAAGGAGCACGTGCAAGCACAAAAGGACCTCCTGGGGGATTTTGATGGGTAGAATGAGTGGGGCACATCGAGCGGAGGTGCTCTGGTGAAGCGGCAGCGGTGGAGCACCCAAGATCTGATCTGGGGGAGATCAGTTGGGATGGAGGTGCAGGGGGCGTAGAGAAACATTGCGGAAAGAAAATGGAGGTGGTGGTTGGTCAAGGAACAAGGTGAAGGACGGCGGTTAGGTTCGCCGGCTAACTACGAAGGACGGATCTACGCGACTAAATGTGGAAATAAAAATGAGAAAATAAAACCTACGGCTAAGATTAAGCTACGATGGCAAGAAGGAACGCACCTCATCGACCAGGACCGTGAAGAACAGACCTCAACAGCGTTTCTCCGCCGGAGGTGGTGGAAGCTCCTCTTCCTGCGCCTGGACCCGCTACAAGTCGCTGGGGAGGCGCTTGTCACTCGCGTCTATCCTAAACAGAGAAGAGGAGGTCAATGCTAGATCAAAAAGGGTTCAAAAAGTGAAGGAAGTCGGATAAGGGATTTTGTACAGGGTGATGGAGTGGTGACATTCGAGGAGATATCACGGGTGGAACGAAGTTTCTCAGTCCAATGCAAGGGCTCGACGTGGATCATGGAGCTACATGTACCAAATCTCATGAAGGGTCCAATATTTATCGATCCACGAATCAATGGCAAGAACATCGAGAAAGAGGGGTTGTACGTGGTTCTGCTAGGGGCTAGACCTGGGGTCAGAGTTGAACCTAGGTCAATGGGGGGTGTGGCCTGATTGCAAATAATAAATTAAAAATAAATTAATAAATGATTTTATTAAATAAAAGTTATAAAATAAAAATTGTTTATTATTTTATAAATTATTTTATTATGATTTTTATTTATTTTTTAGAGGTTATTTATCACAAGTTAGTTTTTAAGGTTAAATTATAGGTATATTTATCTATGTTTTAGGGTACTTTATTTTTATTTTATATTTTTGATTTTATTAATTTATTTTCTTATTTTATATATATAACTTATTTTTAGATACTTAAATATATTTTTATTACAATTTTCTGATATATTATATGCACTTAAATAAGTAGGTGTATTACTTATATAAGTATAGTTATAGGTATTTTATCTATGTATTTTATATGCATACTTTATTTTCGTATTTTCTTAATATTTTTTATTTTGGTTTTAATATGTACATATATTGTAAAAAATATTTACAAAGATATAAAATTAAAAAATTATAAAAATAATAAAGAATAAATAAAATGAATATTTAAATCGGGTAAACTATATAATAAGGTTCCAAAACCTAACTTTCACATATTGACTCCAAAAAATATAAAACTACCTTCATTAAATAGCTTATTAAAAGTTATATACAATTAAAGGTGATTTTGATATATTTTGATTTTTTATTTGAGAGATATGGGTCTGGGAAGTTGGTATTTTAGAAAATTTATTCTGAGTATAACTTTTACATTGTATACCAATTTTGTATGAAATTAATTTTGTATTTTTTTATATTTTATTATCTACAACTTTCATGTACAAAGTTTCTTTATTTGAGGCATAAAAATGGAAAATAAAATAGTCCTAAAAATGAATAAAGAATGAATAAATAAATTGGAATTTTATTGTATTAATGGCCCTTATCTCCCCCTACTTTATTCCTTGTCGACCTAGTCATCAAGATCCCTAGGTCTCAGGATTTAGGGTCATAAAATATCTACGATATTTTATTCTTTTTCTTTTCTTTTCTTTTCTTTATTCTATAATCTTGGCATTAAAAATAGTGTTTTATACAATATTTACACAACAATGAATGGATGTTAATTTATGCAAATTAGAGGTATTTACATGTATTTACTAGGATTTTAAGGCCAAAATGAGAGAATAAAAGTGATGAAATGGAGACTCATCACCATGCAGAGATAAGTTCCTCAATTAAAATCACTGATAGTCACAAGAGAATAAATCATATAAAATCTCCACAATCGAGCCCCTTGTAGAAATTAAGTCCTCAAAGAATGATTATCAACAATAAAAAAAGGATCAATCAAATTAAAATCCTCATTAACACCCCTGCAAAATAGATCGTTAGTTTTCTTGATAAAATATTATACAAAATGTCTGAATTCAAGCTTCAAATGACATATTATGCGATAAAAACGGAGTTCATATGAGAAAGATATGAAATAAACAAAAATCACATACTAAAATGCAATAAAATCAAAGTTCTTCTTCTCAGTTACGTCTCTATAGGACTTATCTGTAATTATGCATAGATGCCTAGGATTTGACGTAATTCTTCCAAATCACCACGAGCAAGGCACGTGATTCTGTTGGCGGGGACACTTTCGTGATTAGCTGAAACTACGGGGGCCTTTTGTGATTAGTTTAAACTGTGGGGGCCTGGATGCAAAATACCCATGCAGCACGTGCTATGCACGTACAGCAGAGGCTTGGGAACGCAGGGTTGAGGATCGGGCCCCAAGGCAGAGGCTTGGGAGCCAAGCCTACACATGGTAAATTATGGAAGTTTGGGGCGCCCGAACCTCTAGGCTTGGGACCAGGTTCGAGAAGCATCCGTGTGGCGGCTTGATGGTCGTTGGATCAGGGTGAGACCCTGATCCAACAGTAGTGGTTGGTGGTAGAGTCGCGGCGAGAGGCGCTAGAGGTGGCGTGCGGTGGGCGCGGCGGAGGACTAACGACCAACACACGGCCGATGCGAAGTGACGAAGGCAACAAGGCGCAGAGTGCATGAGGCAGGTGGTGGTTAAGTAGCTGGAGGGGGCTTTGCAGGCGGATGGCGATGGTGCGGGGAGGTGAATGCTTCAGGTGTTGATGGCGATATGGTCGAGGTGGGGGTGCTTGGGGTGGTTTGGGTTGCCGAGCGTGGTAGGCGGAGCAATGTTAGGTGGTTGGCGAAGGGCGGAGCGTGGAGGAGCGATCGAAGATGAGGGGGATTTGGATGGGAACGAAAGCTTGATGGTGATCGAGAAGTAGAGGAAGAAGGGGTTGGGTTTGCCTAGGAGGTTGGAGTCGCGTGAGGCGATCTTCGATCTTCGCCTCAGCCGTGGGTGAGGTCGCGGAGAAGCTCAGCCACTCGTCGGAGCAAGGTGGCAGCAGAGGTCGAGGCTACCTCTAGATCTCTCCTTCTAGATGTCGTAGTCACTGACCTTCAATGGAGAAATGGCGGATTGTTTCGAAGCCCTGCGTCAACGAGGCTTTATAGGAGAGGTGGGGAGGAGGCGTTATACGCACGCGGTTGTAACGGTTGGTGAGGCGAAGGCGGGGGAGGCGCGACCGTTGCGGAGTACGGGCGGAGGCGCAACGGCAGGAGAGGAGGGATGGGTCATGTGCAAGGCACGTGACCTGTCCAGAGAGAGGAAGAAGGTGTGGGTCACGTACTTGGCACGTGACCTGTTAATAGAGGTGAGGTAGAGAGAGAAAGGGGTGGCACGTGGCACGCTAGGGGCTGCCACGTGTCACCAAAGAAATTTCAAAAATAAAAGAAAAATAGAAAAAATCGAAGGAGACGTCAGATCAAAAAAATTACTTCACAAAAGTTATCCGTCTCAGCTAGATCTACAACTCTCATAAAGGAATTGGGAAAAAAGGTAATCTATACATAGTGGTATTTTTTGGTGGTTTTTGTGTGTATAGAAAATCACTTTTTGGAGTTTTGCACTATTTTAGAGATGTTTAACGAGGATAAAAAATCTAAAAAATTACGATAAATCTTAGTTACACGTTAATATATATTTTTTTATTCTTAATAAATAAATAAAATAGGAAAATAATATAGGAGTACGAAACAAGCGAATTTTGTACAGACCCACAGAGGTCATTCGGACACAATCAGTTTCTTTGATTTCATTCTTAATTTAGATTTGGATTTTTATGTCATGTGATAAAACTTTCATCAAAAAATACAAATGAAAAAGAAATAAAATAAAAAGGATTAACTATGTACATAAAAACTTAGATCAAAAATCTCAATAAGATAAAATACGTAAAAGTGGCCCAAAACTCAACCTTCACATATGAGCTCCGATTTTTATGAAATTGGTCTTATTTTGAAGGTATTTGGAAATGGAGTACTTTAAAAGTAGGGATTTTTACACCCATAACCCTGAATAATTCTGCAATTACAATCATAACCCTACATAATCATGAATTACATCCATAACCCTCAATAGTCTTAACTCTTACACCCATAACCTCTGAGTTAACTTCCATCCAATATTCAGTTAACTGTAACAGTATCCGTTAGACATTTTACATGTTTACCCTTTAGTTCTATTATTCACAAATGAGTATACTCCCCCTACTTCCTCCTCCCGACAACCACCCCTCCCCCTCCCGGTCGACTCTAGCCAACGCAGCCCACGTCGAGCACCCCCCCCCCCCCCCCCTCCCTCAAAGGCCTCCCTTTCCCACCTCCTCCAGCCCAGGCCAATTACCCCGTTGAACTCCCATGCCTCCCTTCGAGCCTGTGGCCCCAAAGCCCGCCACCCAGACCTACCTCCCGTAGAGCCCCTCCTCGTCTTCCCGCAAGCGCGAGCTCCAGCATAGCCCCCCCCCCACTCCCGGGACCTCCAGCCCACCGCCCGCATAGCCCCCCATCCCCGTCGACAAGCTCCTCCCCGACCCCTCTGCAAACAGCTACCCCGCCGCATCGTCTCTCCATCCTCTCGTCGTCGTCTCCCTACTCCAGAACACCCCCTCCCCCCCGGTCGAACCCCATTCTCCTTCCTATAGACAGGCCGGCCCCCGCCAACCCTCCCCCCGATCCCCCCCCCCCACATCAAACCCCTACCTCCTTCCTATAGACAGTCTGCCCCCCGCCAACCCTCCCCCATCCCCCCCCCCCCCCCTCCGTCGAACCCCTACCTCCTTCCTATAGACAGGTCGCCCCCGCCAACCACGCCAACCATCCCCCCGACCCCCGCTGAATCCCTACCTCCTTCCTATAGACACCCCCCCCCCCCCCCCGCCAACCCTCCCCCCGTCGCCCTGCACCCTCTCGGTCGAACCCCTGCCTCCTTCCTACATGCCTGCCATCTCCGTATCCCCCGTACCGCAACCCCCACCGAACCACTGCAACAAGCCTCTCGTTCTTGCACCTCCACCTCTCCACCTCCGTCGCCCAAGCTGACCGGAACCTTCCCCGACCCCCCATTGAGCCCTCTTCCCCTACCCCGACCCCCTGTAAGCAGATGCCCAGCCGCCAACCGCCCCCTCCTCCCCCCATGCGTGCTTCTTGCAAGACTTCCCACATAACTCTCCGTCACCCTGCAAGTCTTCGTTCCCAAGCCTGCAATCCCAATGATATTTTTTTGTTTTTTTAACCCTTGATTAATCCCAACCATTAGATCAGAGATTAGTTAGATTAACTCAACTATATGGTTAAGTTGATGAACTAAACTAACGGAAGGTTATGGGTGTAAAATGGAGCATTTATTCGGGGTCTTGAATGTAATTCATGATTATGCAGGGTTATGTTTGTAATTGCATAATTACTCAGGGTTATGGGTATAAAAATCCCTTAAAAGTAAGTAGACAAAAATCGGACAATGTATGAGGAAAATATGCACATTTTAGTCCGTCTAATGTGAAATTAGTTTTTAAGATTATTTGTCACTTATTTAAGTTAGTTATTTTTTTCTATTTTTTCTTCATTCTTGTTAGTAATATCTACATAATGGAAGTGGTTTCAGGTAAATCAAAGTTAGGATAAATTGGTTAAAAATAGGAGAAGTTAGCAGCTTTTCAGGTCAATTTACACTAGGATTTTTAGTTCCTTATTTTAGGCAATTATGCATGATGAAATGTGAATATTATTTACACATGTATGAATGCTAATGATTTTATTTTGATGATTAAATGCATATGGATTTTGGAGAACGTAGCCTAATCAACCAATTTTAGAATGTTGAATCAGAGATTCATAATTGAAGTACCACTGCTCTGATATCAAATTGTCGCGTCCGTCCCCCTAGTATCCGGGTACCCAACAAATCGATTCTACGCACATACATTCCACATTCTAAATCAAACTATAATAATTGTGAGAAGGATAAATAGCACAAGACTGGAATAAAAAAAATCTTTCCATTCACTTAATAATCAACATTCACTGCTCACTGTTGAGGCTTCTGCTGAGAACCTGCGGATACAACACATAGGTACATTATGAGCAAAGTTGTTCAGTACGATATAAAATTTATAACAAACAAGATATAACTAAAAAGTGTGCAAAAGGAACAACTTGGTAAATCGTTTTCACAAAGAATTAAATTGTAATCATTGTTGTTTGATATGGATCAACCAAGCTTCATGGATAGTATGTGGTCTTGGTATGGGTGAGACCTCACACTATATTAGGGTACCTCGTAGGCATGTTGTGGGGTATAATGCATCTTAACTAAGTTCCCAACATGTCCACTTGGCTTCGCTTATATGATTGTAACTCTGATTTACAAAGCGATTTCCAATCCGTGAATCATCGCGAACCACCCAAGTCCACTACCCACATGTAAGAGTTTGCGATGGCATAGGACACGAGTCAGGACACTAATTACTAAGATCATTCTTAGCGTAGTGCAAATCACCACGACTAACACAATCCTCCTTATGCACAGGAGAATTATATTTCAATCTCACATCATTAATCACATTTTCCTGGAACTCCCCTCTTAGCGCTACCACTCAGATACAAGCCAATGTGGTATACACCAGCCAGCACACGAGTGCTAACTCTAAGTGAACAAGCAAAACTCTAGACCACCAATCACGACTACTTGGCCCACACTCAAAGCACTGGGCTAAAAGCATGCAAGTACTGATGTTGGACACCGTGTGGTGACTCTACGGTGTGTCAAGCGACATATCCTCCAACTATTGCAGCTACATAGTAGCAATTGGGATCGCAACCATCTAGGCTTCTACTCAGGACCCCAAGGGTACATGCCTCTCCCGCGGAGTGCCTACTCCATCTACCCGCTATTTCACAATGGATGAGCATTGTCATAATCCATGAAACCACTAGGTGCAAGAGGCACTACAGTATATAGGGATAGAATGTAACATCCTGGATCCGTGTGACCAGCGGAAACATGAATAAATGACATGTCACGTCGGATCCGAGGGTTACTCATGCATATCAATTCCACAATTTAAGAAGACGATTGAAAAGGGACAAAAACAAATAAATGACTTGAGATACTTCAAATAAATGGGTAACACCACTTAACAGCTTGACATAATCAAAGATCATGTTACATCTTTTAAGATACCCCATTGACAAAGGAAAATCATTAGAAAAGAACAACTCATAATGTTCTTTGGGTACATCTAAGAAAAGACAACAAAAGGGAAAAACTAATACTACCAAGATGAAAAGTCAAATCTTCTGTCAGCCAATCAACAGCTTCAATGCTCTACTCCTCCGAGGAACCTGCGGCAGGGCAAACCACAGGAGCGACAAGATGCTCGTAAGCCAAACAACTTAGCATGCTATAAGAGGGATACAAAATTTCAAGAATGCTTTGATAAAAATTATCAAGGAGTATTATAATACGGTTATATCCATAGCATATAATTATTTCATACTCTCCATAATTGTGCTCTAAAGTTGCACGCATACCCTTATACTCATTCTTTTCATAGAGTATATCTTTTCTTAACTACCACCGGCACTAGCGGCTTTCCCATACAATTACGATCATTCACTTGTATTCATTTCGTGATGACATCAGCTGAGTCAATATGTGGACTTTCCACGAGGTTCTACCGAATCGGACCCCCCGAAAGGTGTTACCCTTTAGGCCATTGATGTCTGCATCGGACCCGGTAATCGGACTATAGAGATGGCTCCCACCATGAGGCGTAGCACTTAGCTCCGCTTACCGTTAATGTGCCATCATTAATAATAATAATAATAATAAAAGTTGTTTATTTAGCAATTTACTCTAATCCCATAGCATGAGGTCGGCGTACTTATACTCATTCCTTGAACTTTGATTTTGACATTTTCATTACAAGTGGTATACAGCTTATACATTGTATATTTGTAGGCACGTGATAATATTAAGAATAAAAAGTACGAATGTGATTAATAGCCATTGTATAGGATATATTTAAAACAAGAGGAGTTGGCAATGGCTATGATGAAGCATAGTCATGTTTACGTAATTTGTAGTGATAGAATCTATATACCTACTATTAGTGGGTTTTTTCAGGGTTAGGTGACACGTGGCCCATTTCCCATCCTTCCCTCCCCGCGCGCCTCTTCCTCTGTCGTTTTTCATCCCTCACGCACTTTGCCTTTTCTTTTTCCTCTATCCACGTGTCTCTCTCCCTTCATCTGTCGTTTTTCATCCCTCACGCACTTTGCCTTTTCTTTTTACTCTATCCACGTGTCTCTCTCCCTTTCTCTCCCCATTTCTCTCTCCTTCCCTACGTTCTCTATTTTTAGCCCTCTCTTAGGCGGACTCCCTAAGCAATCCCTCTCTCTCCCCGTACTTATTCGTTCTCTCACATTCTCTCTCCCTCCCACCTCTCTCTCTCCCTCTCTCTCTCCACAACATATATACGAACCCCACCCTCAACTCTCTCTCCCCCACTCATCTTACTCTCTCTTTCTCCCCCCTCTCTACAATTTCTCTATGAAAACATACTTGAAATATAATATTAAAAATATCTCCTTTTAGTCTATTTTTGGAAAAAAATAAAAAAATTCCTATCTCTCATTTGATTTTTCTCTATAAATTATTTTTCAAAAAATATTTTTTATTTTTAAATATTTAAAACATATCTATTATGATGTTGACATATTATAAGTCAATAGTAATTATCAATTAATCTAAAATAAAATTAATTTCATATGTTAAAATCTTATAATAAAATGACATAGTAAAAAATTTAGAAACTAATTCTTAATGAGTATATATATAGTACATAATAAAAATAATTTAATAGTTAATACAATTAAGATGATTTCAATAAATATACATTGTTAAAATAATGAAAAGATAAAGTGATATAATATCAAATATTTAAATATTGTAATAATGATGTATTTAAAAATAACTTAAAATATAATTAAAAACAATTTAAAAATGTAATGCATGTACACATATTTGACTTATTTTCCACCATATTATGAGATCAAAGAGACATGCAAATAGTAAATTTCATTTTATTTATATCCATCAATTGAATGAATTTATATCTATGTTTTTTACATACTTTTCTTTTTACTCTATCCACGTGTCTCTCTCCCTTTCTCTCCCCATTTCTCTCTCCTTCCCTACGTTCTCTATTTTTAGCCCTCTCTTAGGCGGACTCCCTAAACAATCCCTCTCTCTCCCCGCACTTATTCGTTCTCTCACATTCTCTCTCCCTCCCACCTCTCTCTCTCCCTCTCTCTCTCTCTCCACAACATATATACGAACCCCACCCTCAACTCTCTCTCCCCCACTCATCTTACTCTCTCTTTCTCCCCCCTCTCTACAATTTCTCTATGAAAACATACTTGAAATATAATATTAAAAATATCTCCTTTTAGTCTATTTTTGGAAAAAAATAAAAAAATTCCTATCTCTCATTTGATTTTTCTCTATAAATTATTTTTCAAAAAAATATTTTTTATTTTTAAATATTTAAAACATATCTATTATGATGTTGACATATTATAAGTCAATAGTAATTATCAATTAATCTAAAATAAAATTAATTTCATATGTTAAAATCTTATAATAAAATGACATAGTAAAAAAATTAGAAACTAATTCTTAATGAGTATATATATAGTACATAATAAAAATAATTTAATAGTTAATACAATTAAGATGATTTCAATAAATATACATTGTTAAAATAATGAAAAGATAAAGTGATATAATATCAAATATTTAAATATTGTAATAATGATGTATTTAAAAATAACTTAAAATATAATTAAAAACAATTTAAAAATGTAATGCATGTACACATATTTGACTTATTTTCTACCATATTATGAGATCAAAGAGACATGCAAATAGTAAATTTCATTTTATTTATATCCATCAATTGAATGAATTTATATCTATGTTTTTTACATATTCTTTGTCATCTACTTTAAATGCTTATGGGTTTTTAGAGTATACAACATTGTAAATCTTCTTGACATATAATATTAAAAATCTCTCTCATTGGACTATTTTTGGAAAAAAATAAAAAAATCTTCTACCTCTCTTTTCATTTCTCTCTAGATTATATTTCAAAAATATATTATTTTTTTATTTTAAAACATTTAAAATGTATCTATCATGATGTAAACATATTATAATTCAATAGTAATTATCAATTAAATTTAAAAAATGAATTTCATAGATCTAAATCTTATAGCAAAATGATATATTAAACTTTTATAAACTAATTCTGAATTAGTATATACATATTACATAACAAAAAAATTTAATATTTAATACAATTAAGAAGAATTTAATAAATATACATTCTTAAAATACAGAAAAGGATAAGTGATATAATATCAAATCTTTGAATATTTTAATGATAATGTATTTTAGAAACAACTTAAATATTTAATTAAAATAATTTTAACACGTTATATATGTACACATATTTGGCTTATTTTCTATCATATTATGAGATAAAGGAGACATATAGATAGTAAATTTTATTTTATTTATATCAATCAATTGAATGAATCTTATATATATTTTTTACATATTACTTATCATCTACTTTAAATTCTTATGTATTTTTACAGTATATTTTGGCAATCCATCATTAATGATTGATATAATTGGGGTACAACTAGCAACGTAGATAAAACTATTTTAAAATATATAATAAAACATATAAAAAATAATGAATGAATATTTTAAAATTTTTTAACATATACTCTACTTTATGTAATCTTTTTTTTGAAAAAATATATAAATTTTATAATGTTCGATGTATGTTAATCAAACACGTGGCTTATATTTGAAATAAACGGTGTGCGTATAGTGCGGTTGGATAGCTTTAATTTGTTATCAAAAGTCTTATTTAGTAATGCTAGCATTCATCTTTTTTAAAAAATATAATATTTTTATAAATGTAAATCTGTTGTTTTATAATCAATGATTATTAACCGTTCTATGTGAATTGAAGTTTTATGATACAATAGGAATGCTCCAACGATGTTCTATTTATTTATCTATTTTTTGTAAAAGAAAAGTTGTAATATGATATCTTGCTTATTTTCTATACTTCTAAACATATTATAGACAAATATATTTCCTTCATATAATGTTTCTAATATATTTTTATATTATTACCTTTTAATTTCATAGAATACCCAAAAAAAGTTCCCACGCCGCGAAGCGCGTGTATGCACCCTAGTAATCAATTAAATTGAGGCCAAAAAATGCAATAATCCGATTGAGTTCATTAATAAAATAAGAACAAAATATGAGGAGGAAAAGGAAATACGTGTATGTGAATTTGTGACGTTATGTAAGATGTAAGTAATATGTCTATACTAACAATTGATTAAGCTCGTTAATTAAATTTTTCCTATTTGGATTAACATGTCACACTCCTAAAAGGGTTCCATAACAGTGATCTTTATCTCACAGAAAAGTTGATTTCCTCTTCACATTTTATCACAACACTATCCAAGGTAGATGCACGTTAATCACACAAAATTCAATAATCCATTGTTAATGTGATTTACTGATTCTCATATAATCAAGAATATCGACCAACCTACAAATATTAGTGATGTGAAATGAGAGTGCCCTTCCAAATGATAGTTGATCACGAGGCTAAAGAATAATAGAGTAATACATATCAATAATAGTGGCGTGAACATCGTATTATTCTAGAGATACTGTGCAGATTATTTCAAAGAACGCAGTAACAAGACTGTGATTTAATTTCCATGAATACAAATTAAATCTTAGTGCAACAATGATTCGGATGGTCAATATAACCCACACATATACTTGCATCTATATTAATAAGAGTCTAAAGGCTTATCTATTCTCAATGTGATGGAAAGATGGGATCAATATTGCATGCTAGAGAATGGTCGTAGCCGAATCAAGAAAAAAAGGAGACAAACGAACCGCATACATATGATCCACGAAATCTCACGACGTTGATTTGTTCCTGTCGTCGACGACTCTCTCGCAAACCTCCTTGCAGTCTAAGACAAAGCTTCCTCTCCTTTTTCTCACAGTTTCACTGGCATCTCCATCGATATGGCACGTATGCGGGTGTTACTCGATTGACGAAGGAGTGGGCAATTATTTGAAGTATGTGCGCATGGGATATAACCCACTCATCTCTGTGTGAACTATTCCAAAAATAGGATGGAGGGAACCCGCTCTCTACGTGGATAGTTGGAGTTGGAATAAGTCCCTCCCTAATCTCTCCCTCTCTCTGTTTCCTAATTATTCACTTTATCTCTTAAAAAAACTACTAATAATAATGATGGCCTATTTATTCACAGATAATAATCAAGGGTTATTACATATAATTTGATAGAAATCTCCTGGGATATGAGCAAGCATTGCTGCCAAAATGAATAGTGAGAATTTGGGGGGAACTTGACATGTCGAGTCAATTAGTTTAGAGCATCTATGATATTAGCAGTAGTGAGGATATAAAGGTTGGCTTCATGAGAGTGTCACCGAATGGAGGGATGTTTACGAGACGATGCAAGCTCAACTTTACATGTAAAGATAGGAGTATGGCCAGGGCTAGATCGAATGGTAGCGTAAACTGGTAGATTCAGCCCAACAGAGTAAAATTAGTAGCTCATATGGCCCCAAAACATCACTGTCAGGAATATTTCATCCGGTGAACTCACATTTATTAAGTGCCAAAAGTTACTCGCCATGTTTTCACAATACGATCAGAAGTCAAGATTAAACTCCAATAGGGTCGACAATAGATGCGTCTGAAGTAAAGACTAACTCTAGTAAGACGTGCAACAGATCTGTCTGAAGGCTACAGTAAAATCTGCTATAGATCTGTCTGAACCATACATGACATCAGAAGAGGCTTGGTTTTGGCCTAAAGCTGACAAAATTTGGCTCATAAAAAATGATAGTTCACCATACATACTGTTAGAAAATCGGAAACGGAAGCGTAACATGGAATAAAGGAATAAGAAAATAAAGAAGGCGGGATTTTACGTGGAACCCTACTCCGTGAGGAGCGGGATGAAACCACGGGAGAAGCCCTCCAATAGGGTGTGTTTGTCTATTGACTTTCTCAATGAGTACAGGTGGTCTGGGGCTCCTTATATAGCCTTCTCAGAGCCTCCAAGTCCCACCATTGGGCGGTATGGGACTAAACACAGGATGGGGTAAATGGATCTTCTCCAGGATCCATTTACCCTGCTACAACTCAATAGGTGCACTACCAAATACTCCAACACTCCCCCTCAAGCTGGAGCATGCAATGCTCAGCTTGGACAAACAAACAGAAAGAAACTCAACTCACGCTACAGGACACTACGGACAATATCAACCCAACGCGCACATGCTGCAGTCGAGGACGTTGCTTCTCATGCCGTGCAGGTGAGGAGGACGAACGGGCTGGAGTGTGAGTCAACTGAAGACTCGGAATCTGACCAATCGAGTCTGAAACTGCATCTGAAGTCTCCTCGTCGGAGAACTGGGTCTCTCCCATCTGGCTCAGAGAATGGTGCACTGCTCTGGTGTACCTATGATACCACATGAAAATCCTTGCCCTCAAGGAAATGGTCCTCTGCTCTGGAGTCCCTATGGCTCACATGAAAACTCTGTCATGACAACTAGAAGAATGATGGGGACCTCTGACAATGATGGCAACATTTGCTCATCTGAAAAATGACCGCACACTCGTGCGTGTCTGAAACTGGAGACTCGGAACGATGATCGTTGAGTCGAAACTGGAATCTGTAGAGTCTGAAATATGAATGGTTGGTCTGGAGACTGACATCTGCATCTGAATCTGGATCAAGACCTGTTGACTCTACATAATACTCCCCCTTTCTCCCATACTGGTCGGAACATGAACATCGACAAAGTTGGGAGAAGACAAGATAGGGGGTAAACAAAACACACTTGCGGCTTTTCATTTTTTTTCTTTATCATGTTTTTTTTAAACATTTTTAAAGGCGTTTCATTTCATATTTTTTTTCTGGCTTTCAATCAATTTTTTTAATGCGTGCGGCTCCTTTTTTTTTTAATTGCACGCGCCTTTTTGTTTCTCTCTCTCTCTCTCTCTTTTTTAACAAAATAAACTCGGCCCAAAAAGGGGCCAACATCACAGCCTCCCCTCATTCGTAACCCACGGCTTCTCCCCATAATTTTTTTTCCGCGGCCCAAACATTTTTTTTAGGCCTCGACCCACATGGGCCTCTCATTTTTTAAAAAAAAAACACGCAACGGGATTTCCCCTCCTATATGCGACTAGGGTTCCCACGATTGGGAACCCTGTCTCTGCTAACGCCGCCGCCAGAAGATCGTCTGCGGCAAGGAGTCTGGGCTGGGGCCTGGGCAGCTTGGCGTGCGGCTCTGGTGGGTGCTGCCCCCTGGAGAGTTGCGGCGAAAGGTGCTGCTGCTGCATGGAGAGTTTGGAGATGCGGTGTCGCGTTGTGGTAAAGAGGGAGCCTCGCCTGGGCTTGATTGGAGAACATGTGTATGTAGAGGAGGGTTCGCGGCAGGGGAGAGCAACAATGATCGCCACCGTCGTGGGGAATCACAGAGGCGTGCGTGACGTGAAGGGGTTCCACATGGAGTGCAGGGCTTCACCACAGAGACATCCTATTGTCGACACATGGAGTCGTGTCGTGCAGCCGTAAGGCGCCTCTGGAACTCGGCGGCACATCCGATAATGTAGGTGTCAAGGGAGTTGAGGACGAAGACCTCGTATGAGGTTATGATGTACCGGATCTACTCGAGGTTGACAACGATGGTGCGACAGCGCCGCTGGACGGTGCTGCCAAGGGCTTACGGCTGAAGGGAGGTCTCCTGATATCGCCTGAGATGAGGACTTGCCTCGTGACTGAAACCCTAGATCTGGCTGAAGGTCTGCAGTATATTGGAAACGTGCACGGTACGCAGCAGACCACCTGATGTATCACCTAAGCGTTGGAGATGTACGGAGATGGCATGACAGGAATTTCTTGATGACTGCTGCAGTTGAAAAAAAATAGGGTTTTGAAAACCCTAAAATATATATCTCAAATCGAGCATACTTTGAACAATAAATGAACTTTACCCAAAACATGTATAGATCTCCAAACAAAATATGAATGATTCGAATCTCAAATAGATCAAGAAACGTAAAATCCTCGAGAATCGAACCCGCTCTGATACCATGTTAGAAAATCGGAAACGGAAGCGTAACATGGAATAAAGGAATAAGAAAATAAAGAAGGCGGGATTTTACGTGAAACCCTACTCCGTGAGGAGCGGGATAAAACCACGGGAGAAGCCCTCCAATAGGGCGGTTTGTCTATTGACTCTCAATGAGTACAGGAGGTCTGGGGCTCCTTATATAGCCTTCCCAGAGCCTCCAAGTCCCACCATTGGGCGGTATGGGACTAAACACAGGATGGGGTAAATGGATCTTCTCCAGGATCCATTTACCCTGCTACAACTCAATAGGTGCACTACCAAATACTCCAACACATACATTTGCATTATTTCGGTGTTCATAAACACAAAAAATAACTCCTCATACATGAGCCTTGGCAATATTATATAATACACCACAACTCAACATCTATATCTGCCAACTTTAAGGCAACACTTGGAGACTCTCTCCTAAAGTAAAAATGAAGTGATACGACTTAAAAATAGGTCATTGTAAGTACATAAATAGAATGCAGTGGGATGCGTTGGGACCTCCCAATGAAAAATAGCAAAGCATGAAAGATATTATAAGATTTTACACCAACACTGCTATTCTTACTTATGTACCAATAAACTTTATATACAAAATGCAAATAAAGAGGACATTACCTATTTGATTGTGGTGCAGTTAATTTAAGATAATATGTGGATTCCAAAAGCAAATAACTATAAATGATGATTTTTAATGATTAAAAATCTGGAAGGTAGAATACGAGGATGATCCTACTTCACTGTGATGTAGATTTCTACACCTGGTTCACCTTTAGTTATGCACTGCTACCACCACCAGGACTTTTTTCAACGATACAAGCATCATGGATTTGTTACGTCCAATCTAGTTTAATTACCATCCAACCTCAGAAGTAATCTTATTCACCATTGGTGATGTGCTTAAAAAAATGTTGCCTAATTTCAAACTCACATGAACAATAAAGGAAATCCACTGGAGATCTGATGGGTCCCCCTTTCTCAAGTACTATGACAGCCAGAGCCATTTGACTCATCTACTCCATTAAGGAGGTAAATGAATGATTACATGATATCAATGTCCATCCATAAAATTAAAAAAAACGTTTATACAAATAAAAACCACATAAAATCCAATTCCATGCAGGGCCAATTCCTAACAAAACTTAAAGCTCGTGTAACAACATTCCAAGATAACGCTTCTCCTCTCTAATAACAATACAATGTTTCATGCAATCACAAAGTCCCAAATACTGGTAGGCAATAAGTGCATGTTCAGCATTTGCACAGAAAGATCCAGGTACCTACTCTCCACTGGAATATCTAAATCCAACCATATTAGTAAGTATATAGGAGAAGGCGTTGAGAAAACCGTCACAAGCATACATATAAAAATCCGAATATCAATATATTTCCATGACAGATCGATGTAGGTATGCAACCATATTAACAATGATAAGAAAATTATCTGTTTTAAGAACATATGCAAATTAACGCAAAGGAAAAATCCGGAAACAAACATCACGACAAACAATGCGACAAAGAAAAATCGAGAGAGTTAGAAATCACAACCGAAGTGTCCTGTCGTAGGACTCCCCTTAGAGAGACAGCGCCCCCCACTTTACCGGCGCACAAGTCCTTGACGTGCCGCTCCCAGGGTCCGACGGTCCACGCTCGTCGACGGTGCACACCGTGCTTGAGCGACCTCGAAAGTCACCTCTGTAGACGAAGCCCGAGATCGAGAGAGGAGAGGGCGTCCTCGAGAGAGAAAGGAGGCGCCGAGTAGAATGGATGGAATGTTCGTAACCTACACCCACGCACTTCAAGAGATACTTAAAGGTGCCCGGGCGGTTACGTTTCGTGAGAGGATAATGGGGCGTACCCCTTAGAATTCAAAACGCGCGGTTACCAAAACCGACTCGGTCTTTGCCACGCCACGCCACGCCGCAGCTGCAGCCGCAGCCGCAGCCACGGTAAGGACTTCCCACATATAAACCAAGTGACAGTTTTATCTCTCCACGATGTGGGACTAAACAACACCCCACATGGTTGAAACATTGAATTCCAGGAATTGAGATACATTAATACAACTTGATATTGACCATCAAATTGCATCAAACTATCCCAATACAATTAATTCCAACAAGAAGTAGGAAGCAGAAGTTAGAAACAACTGGTCTGACCTACTGCTAATACGAAACCAAGCGTGTAATCCCAAACATTCCAGCGCTTCTGTTGATTTAATTCCATAATGGTTCATGTCCATCATAATAATGGTTCGTGTCCATCATAATATACCTAATAGATCTACATGTAAAACTTATCGCAAGTCCATCAATTCTTTTCCGATATTGGGAGTTGTTTTGCTCGATATAACTTAGATAAACCACTTGTAAATCAGGCCACTAAAATACTTAAGGTTCTAAAATTTCTCAACTATATGGGAATCAAAACGCATAGAAACCACAACAAGAGGAAAGGGAACATCGTACCTAAGAAAGATCGCAACCTCGGTTTCTTCATCTGTGAAGAACGACGCACTCGACGCTCCGTTCATGATGCGAGACCGCACACGAGGATGACCTCGTCCTTCTCTCCTCGATGACGACTTCGGATCGCCAATCCGACGTGCTCCGGCGAGGGGAAGGGATGAGGAGGGGCTGCTCTT
Organism: Ottelia alismoides; assembly: GCA_037367405.1. Lineage (NCBI taxonomy): Eukaryota > Viridiplantae > Streptophyta > Magnoliopsida > Alismatales > Hydrocharitaceae > Ottelia > Ottelia alismoides. Next base: position 566,212 of record JAZKJV010005618.1, read on the forward strand.
GATGATTTGGGCATTTTTGGGAGAGGGAGGGTCTAGCTTATATGAGATCCAACCCGGATTCAGATCTGAATATGACCCGGACCTAGTCTCGCTAAAATTGTCATAACTCGGGCTTTCAAACTCAGATTTTTGCGTTCTTAGACTCGTTAGAAATATCTTGACGAGCTCTACGTCTTGGAGTGCTCAATCAATTTTTTGATCACTGGATAAGATCGGTTTCATAAGAAAAAAATTCAAGTTCGAATTACGAAGGGTCACAACGGTACACCATAAGGTATACTCATTGAAAAAGGGAATACCAATTCAAATCTGAAGACCTTCTCTCTTAGCATCAACGCCGGATCTACAAAATGTAAAGAGAGAGAGAGAGACGTGAGACTTGAGAGATGCTGAAATATCGTAACAGTATATTATTATAAATACCAGTAAAGGTCAAGTACACAACAACTAAAGCCATTATGCATCTTCTTCCCATTTAATAGGGGGCAAGGAAGGCAAGAGTGGTTTCACGGGCACATCCACACAATGCTTGATTTTTTATTTATAATCTATATCTATGTACATGTGTTAAAGTCGGGTTTTTCACCCGGCTCTTGACACGTGGTTCTCCGAGTGCTTGCCTATTCTCTTCCCCGCGCTCACTAAAGATGGATTCCCCCCGTCTTTCCCTCCTCCTGCCACGTGGACCGCTTCTCCGCTCTTCATTCCTGTTTTCTATCACGCCCTGACTCTCCTGAATCCCCATCCCGTTACCAGGGACGAAGCTAGGATTGTTGGATTGGGGGGCCAAATAGAATAGAAAGATTATATGTGTAGAGAGAAAGATTTTTATTCAGATGTAAAAATTAGTTTGACTTCATATCATATCATCCTTAAAAATATTAAATATTTTTTTGAACATGCCATAATATTTTTGAATTATATGAAAAAAAGCTTGAGTAATAAAATTACCAATAAACTTACTTCGCTGAAGTAAAGCTTGAATTAGAAAATCCATACATATATTGATGAATATGGATGCAGATATAGATATTGACGAATATGAAAACTATGTTACCAAGTCTTTAAAAATGGATACAGATCTAAAACGGGTACCAATCGCATACGAATACTCAAGATATTGGCTTAAATAAACAAGTGTTAGATGGGAAAATAGATGACGTAGATATACTAAATGCACTTGTATGATAACAATTATACCAAATATTGTGAAAAAAGGTATAAAATTAAGGATTTTTATCACTAGTGCCCCTCTTAGATTCTGCATTATTATGTCTTTTCTTTTTTATAATACCAGTTATGCCCTTGTATTCTTACAAAATCCACAATTCTGTCATTTTTTTTAATATCAGTTATGCCCCTAATTTACCATGGCGAAAGGACAAAACTATGAATTTCTTAAAAATAAAGTGCAAGAATTGATATTAGAAAAAGGAGGAGCATAACTGCTATTGCAAAATTAAAGAAGGTTGCAAGTGATAGAACTCTAAAATTATGTTATCTATAGTTAAAAATAAATTTAAAAATATATATAAATATGAAAATGGATATACCGATACCAATACAAAATTTTCAGGATATCAAAGTGATATCCTTATATGTATCCAATTTAAAACGGATATAGATATGGATGTAAAAATCTATATAAAATAGGTACGATGGAGGAACGGATATGTTATATCCTTATCCATTTGCATCCCTATTAGTCAAACATTCATGATCATTTCCATAAAAGTTTAATATACATCTTTCAGATGTTGAGTAATTAACAATCATGAATTAATCATCATACACCATAATTCTATCATCAGATCAATAGAAAAGGAATAATAAATTAAAAAACATATTCGATGACATTGAATCATTGACACCTGCACAGTATCGATGAACAATGTTGGATGGTTCAATCAAACCAACAGAGTGGAAGCCGGGATGGTGTTGAAGCGGTTGCATCGAAGGTGCATTTGTAGTGCAGAAAAGTGACAGAATCTCGCTCGTACACATTGTTGAATCCAGGAAGGAGAAGATGTCAAGATTGGATAAATGTTCTAGAATTTTGGAAATTGGAATTGAAAAGGGAGGAGATTATGTCGGCTTCGACAATACATATTTGCATCTATAGAAATAAAGGTTAAAAAGGAATGAAAAACCACACTCGTTACTTCGAGAGATTTAGTCAAGATTTTTTATTTTTTTTAATTTGAATAGTTACATATAATGTTAGGGGGAGAACCGAAAATCTTGTTACCTAAAGATGAGGAGGCATGGGGGGGCAATCCCCTTTCTCCTAAAATTTAGGGAGGGAAGTTGGGGAGGAACGAGGAGGCATGGCCCCCTCCCGTCCCCCTCCCTCCGTCCCTGCCCGTTACCACATGTTAGCTTAAAGCTACCATGCATTGGTTTGTTTTCTATGCCAGGCATTCGGTCATCTCCCCCTTGCCAAAGCAAAGCCCCCATCGTCAGCAATACTCGTCCCCATCGACTCCTATTCCTCGGATCCGAAGTTGAGGCCCCTCCTCTTCATACGCGGGTGATGTGAAACTTCAAGTCCTACGACGACGAGAGTGTTGTCTCCTTCCACAAGAGCTTCCCGGCCATCGACCTCAATGGCAGCAGCAACAGCAATGTCATCTACACCACTTTCTTCTTCTTCGGCAAGCACAGAAAGCAGATGCGCCTCAACAAGGTGTCCAAGCCCATCTACAGCTCCACCAATCATCATGACCTCGACCATGCCGGGGTCTCTGTCTAGCTTAAACCCCCACACTTCTGTCTACCAAAGATCAGACTCCAACGTCCATGATGCTACCGACCTTGACCGGAACCACAGTGGCGCTCCAGATCAGACGAAGGAGATACGCACAGCAGCACAGGTATTTCATGGTGATGTAGTGATCAAAGAATGAGGGACTTCTTCTTAGTGGTCAAATGTCTAAAGTGGTCCGGATCGGATCTGATGTAGAGGAAGCTCTAAGGAGGCGCTTTGATCTCAGCTTGGTTCATTCATGTGGTATAGGTGAGTGGCCCTGGAGTGATGTTCTTGGGGCTACCTTTTGCCCCTTGTTATTACATGTGTGCAGTGGTTGGAAGCGGAAGGTGGTATAGATGGTGGGGGTTTCCTATCGCACACCAAATATTTGTAAAAATGTCAAAGAAGATTGAAGCTAAAGCTGCACTTCAGGTGTCATAACAAAATGGCCAAGCAATCTGATCAAGGATCTTCCCTCTTCAGAGGTGCAACTGGATGTTAACGAGGCATATTTTCCTTTGCTCTTGCATGTGGTTTATCAGAAGAAAGTTGTTGAGAACGACAGATCCTAAGATCCCTTTTACTGCAGCACAAAGGCATGGATTTTTTCATTAGCCCGCTTCCAAAAGAGAATCAAGATTATTTGTGAAGTTTATAAAATTAAAAGAAGATAAAAATCGAAAAAATAAGAGAAATTTCCTTTCCGAAAGAGTGTAGCAAAATTTTATAAGAAAGGTATGTTTTAAAATTTGTCGAGGTACACATAATGCATATGATTGATTACATGTAGAAAAGAGATTTTGTCCAACTATATACATCTAAAGATAAAAGATGAAAATTAGATCCAACTAAATGTAGTTCGCATTACAATTTATATATGTATTTGTTATATTTATTTGAAATTTTAGTTACTTTAAGACTAATATATAAATTTATATGTATAAATTGATATACTAGGAAACTCTCGGGTTTCCTTGATCAGAGGAAAGTGGTGAGTTTTTAACACATTTGTTCTATCTTATAACTCCTTTAAAATGATTACTATTTTTTTTTGATGATAAAGAGGGTGAACTCCCAGTGTGGGAGTCACCGCAAAATTATATTAAAATAATAAAGATCAAGAGTACATCGTAAGTTATCAAGACTCCCAGAAGTTCAAAAGGGCCCTACAATGTGATACAACATTTTCTGAGTAAAAATTCTGACTCTTGAAAATGAGCTCGTTTCTTGCCAGCCAGATCGTCCAAAGTGTCGCAAAAGGTTTTGAAACATCATCTGTGGAGCTTCCTCCCACCTTCCTTATTGCCTCCCAAAAACTCATTGATCCGCTCGTGTCTAACCAAGGGATAGCCAATTCCCTCCAGACCTTCGTTGAAGACTCGCACTTGAAAAAGAGATGTTCTGCATTCTCCATTTGCTCCCCGCATCTATCACAGCTCGCCTCCTGAGTCCCCAAGAATTTTGCCCTCCTCACCTTGTCACACAACTTATTTTTCCTCAGACACCATAAGAAAACTTTGATCCTGCTTGGTATCCTGCATTTCCAAATGATCTTCATATCCTTGCCTATGTCGAGATCTGTTATTTCCGCTCCTCCACTTCTCAACTCTTCATATAGCTGCTTGACCGAGAATTTGTTTCCTGACCAAATATAATGATCCCTGTTCGTAGTGAAGTCGCTCGCCAACTGCGTCGCCTCCAAAAGTCTAGCCAAATCCTCCCTTCTTCTGTCGGAAAGGACCCCTGCAAAAGAAATTCTCCATTCTCCACTCTGTGCTAACTCCCTTAAAGTTGCTTCCTTCCACTCAGCCAATGCATAGAGCCTTGGGAATCGCCTATCGAGAGTGCCTTCCCCCGTCCAATCCTCCCTCCAAAATCTGAAATCCCTTCCATCTCCTACCTGTGGAGATAGTTTATGTGAAATAAGCATGAGCACTTCACGTATTCCCTGCCACAACGATGACTCAAACCGAATTGCTTCTGCTGTGATCTCTCCGGTCACCCCATAAATCTTCCTCAGTATTCTCATAGCCAAGTCATCATTTGGACCCCAAACACGCATCACCCATTTAGCTATCAACGCTTTGTTCATACTTTCCAAATCTCTTACACCCAAACCGCCCTGCTTCTTAGGACGAGTGATCTCATCCCAGGCCACTAGGTGCATGCCAGATTTCTGTTGCTTCCCTTCCGACTAGAAGAATCTTCTTATCAGCTTTTCTATCTTCTTTCTTACCCCTACCGGCATCAATCTGGTCGAAAAGAAGAATATAGGAATCGCTGATAAAACATGCTTCAACATAACCAGCTTCCCACCCCTAGATAATGATATCGCCTTCCAACCTGCCAATTTACTTTCCACCTTCTTTATCACAACATCCCAATCTGCAACCTTCAGTCTTCCAGCCACCAGCGGAAGCCCTAAATATGAAATTGGTAGATCCCCTAACGGACAGCCAAGCAATTCTTGTATCCTGATCCTTTCTTCATTTTGCAGACCGAAGGTGATAACCACCGACTTTTGTAAATTTATCTCCAACCCTGATAAGCTACTAAAAATATCCAGAAGTTGTGCCGATCTACTCATCATCTCCTCCGTCCCATCTAGAAAAAGTACTGTGTCATCTGCATATTGCAACAAAGGTATAGATATATCATCTAACCGGAACCCTTCGCACCACCCACCTTCAACTGCCTGCCTGAACATTACCGCCAACGCATCCGCTACAAGCACAAAAAGCAAGGGTGCCAGAGGACATCCTTGCCTCACACCTCTCTGTGGCTGGAAGAAACCCCCCTCTGGTCTCCCATTCACTAACACTGAGAGGGATGAGATAGTGATACACCTCTTCATCCAGGCGATCCATAGATCCGGGAATCCTCTTCTGCTCAGTGACTGCCATAAGAATTTCCAGTCCACACTATCATAAGCCTTAGCAAAATCAATCTTCCACATCACTCCCTTCGCTCCCTTTCTTTTCCATTGTAGACAAATTTCCGATGCCACTACCATCCCGTCGGCCATTTGCCTCCCCGGAATGAAAGCAGACTGACTTTCCATCACAATAGAATCCATGACAATCTTGAGTCTGTTTTCCAAGATCTTTGCAATAATAAGATAAATCCCATTTGATAGAGCAATCGGTCTGAAATCATCCACCCTAGCCGGACGGTTTTTCTTTGGGAGTAAGAATAACAAAGCCCTGTTAACCTTCTCAAATCCCCTGTTCCCCTCTCTGAATTCTTCCAGAACCTCCACGATCTCAATCCTCACTAGGTCCCAAAATTCTCTGTAGAAGAAGATCGGAAATCCATCCGGACCTGGTGCTCCATCCGAATTCAGATCCCACACTGCGGTCCTAATTTCTTTTTCTGTGAATGGATTCACCAGTTTGTCAGCCTGATCCCTCGATAGATTTTCACCCCTTTCCCCCGCCACCCCAAACCATCTCCTCTCCTTCTTCGTGAGGCCTCCACAAAATGTCCTCTCAGCGCGCTCCCAATCTGTGTTTCCCCATACACGCTCCTTCCCACTACCTCTATCTCCCTGATGAGATTTCTTCTCTTTCTGCCAGAGGCCATGGAATGAAAGAATCTGGTGTTTGCATCACCTTCCCGTAGCCATCTCTGTCTGGACTTCTGTCTCCATTCCACCTCTTCTTTTCGGTCTTCTTGTAAAATCACCTCCAATAGCCTGGACCACTCCGCCAGCTCCTCTTGGTCCAGCCCTCTCTGGTCGTCCATCCCATCCAGTCGCGCTACCTCCTTTTGTGCTTCTCCTCTCTTCTCCCTTCGTTTAATTCTCACACTTCTCCCAAACTCCTTCAGAAAAGATTTTAGGAGCTCCAGCTTTGATGCAAATCTACTAACCGCCGAGCCAGTTGGGTTCCATCTCCTCCATAAATCAGCCACCGTTTCTTTGAATCCTTCCTCCAACATCTAAGAACGTTCAAAGCGAAAAAAGTACCTGCTTCTACCAACCTCACCCGATGTCCAGACAATGGGAGTGTGATCCGAGTGAGCGCGCGGAAGAGCCCAAACTTGTGAAAGCAGGAATCTTTCCACCCCCTCAATTGAAATTAAGAACCTATCCAATCTTGACCTCGACCTTGTATTGCGCCAAGTGTACTCGCAACCTGTAGCATCCAATATTGTTAAACCCAAATTGTGCACCAATTCTAGAAACTCCGCTGAGCCGGCGTCTTTCCCGCCCCCACCCCTAGGGCGGTCTCCATACAATAGCGTAATATTCAGATCTCCCCCCAAGATCCACACCCCGTCGAACTGAGAAGGGTACACCTGTGCTAAGTCGGTTGCCAACAAGTTCCTGTCATTACCACAAGGGCCGTAAACGTTAGTGACAGCCATAGAGAGGTCATCCGTCTTACGCCTAAGACACACCGTAAGCGAGAAGGATGTCCTCAATATGGTGACAGCCTCAAAGTCATCTTTACTCCATCCTGTGATCAAGCCTCCCGACGCCCCTTGTGCCTCCGTCTCTGCCATCTCAAACTTACATCCCAAGCCCATATTTGGACCACCCTCACCCATATTGCGGGACAACTTTGTCTCTTGGAGCATGAAGATGTTTGCTTTTGCTTCCTTGATCAAATTCCCAACAGCTAGGCATTTTTCTGGCCTGCCCAGGCCCCTCACATTCCAAGAAAGTATCTTCATCTGGCAACCGTGGAGGCCTTCCTATATGGGATTGGTTGCACCACCCCTAAGCATTCCGCAAAGCTACGGTCTAACAGACTGAAACGACTGGGCTTTCCCCAAGGTGAAGTTCCTTCTGTCTTAGTCTGTGATGCTATGGTCGTCCTCTCTGCCTGCAACAACACCTCCGCCCTTCTCCTTCTTCTGGGTGATTTCCGTATATCCCTTCTAGCATCCCTTCCGCTTACATCTTCAACCTCCCCTTCTGACTGCCACCCTATTGAAGTCTCTCCAATGTATACCTTGCCCACCTCCCTTTACTATTTTATATTCAATCATTTTTTGAAATAAAAAAACGTCTATGGAGGGCTAAAATATTAGTTGAAAGATGGATGGATATGAATTCTTCTCTTGATTTTTTACCTTGCTATTCTCTTATTTTAGTATTAAGAGTGTAAAAATACTTGCAACACACTCTTATTTTCTATATGTATTACAATATCTAAGTGGTTTAATATTTTAAAATTAGGAAACAAAAATCTATTTCTATGGAATAGATTAAGCATATTTGGGAAATTAATAATAAAAATTTTAATAACACCTTCATCATAGGACTTTAATCATATGTCTGAATAATTTAAATTAAAATCCAAGATCATAAACATATTTATAAATTAAATATTTGTAATATCCATATAAAAATAAAAGAACAAACTTCCAAAAGTAATTACTCTTATAAAAGAGTATATAATGGAAAAATCCAAAAGATAGCTCTGTCCGAAGTTCTATTAAGATAAAACCAATAACATTGACTTCATGAAACATGAAAATATATTTTAAAATGAAAACTACATCCAACTAAATGCAACTTCTATATTATTATTTTATACGACCTTTCTCATATCCATGTGATAATAAATGTCATGTTCATGTTAAAATTTTCTTTTTAATATTCAATAACATGTGAAATATCAATATTAACTGACACATATATAGCATGGATAAAACTATATTTAATTGTATAATGACAGAAGCTAAAATATATGCTTTTTAAATTTGTATCTTTTTCCTAATCGTTGTAACTAAGGTAATGGTTTTATCCAACTGAGATATAGTTGGAAGCAAAGAATCCATGCATTAGATGACATTTGGAGCAGTAGTAAGTTCCGTTACTTTATTAACTCGAGCAATGGAATTTAATACTAAAATCAACATGTTGTTATGCAATTGTTTCAATTTTCGCACATATAACTTTGAGTCTATGAATTTTTGCTACTTAGATTTGGAATTTGTCTTTATTTTAATTTAAGATAGATAATACAAAAGAGACCATTTGATTATGGTGACAGATATTTACTTAATTAGTAAGAATGTTTGAGTCAATGTTATATTTAGTAGGAGTGTGGGAGTATGATTTCTAGAATCTCACGTGAGATAGTTAAGTTACTCATCAAGACATAATATCAAAAGTAATTCCTAACTAATATAGTGAAGAATTCAGTCAAAACATACCATTTTAATTTTCTACATGTTATACAACAACCGACGCAGCGAAGCGTGGGCTTTTGTACTAGTGAGATAAAAATAGAGGGAGGTTGAGAATTGTGCGCATACGTATGAGGGTGGGTTAGTGGAGGGGGCGCGTGCCCTTATACACAATTTGTAGGTTCGTCCATGCTATTATGGGCATATGAATACATGACCTCACACTTTTTTTAACAAGATACAGAAACTAGACAAGGAGGTTGGTGATTATAACTTGCAAGCACGTAAATATATTTTTTTAACTTGATTAAATGTACAGATTTTTTTGTTTAATAAATGATTATGAAATTTTCAAATATTGTTATCTTATACATTACGGTGTTTTTTTTTTATATTAAATCTTGGATGCTTGAATGAATTTAATACATAAGCTTGCTATTATTGTTAAGAATATTTTTAATATGACATATGATTTGTGAAAAATACACGATTAAATGGTCGAAATTGTACATGTATTATGCCAAACTTATTGAGTATTCAAAGGAAAAGAAGAGAATAAAATATATGTACCAGTCGTGATTAACCGATGCAACAAAATACATCATTGTAGGAAAGTGCACACATGTAGCCAACCTATATTTAGCAGTTTTGTTAGGCGAAATTATAACAAAACAAAAATATACGTTAAAAGTAAGCATACATGTTATTTTTCTGTTCTTCCAATTTTGTTAATATCATGAAACATTGAATCTCTTACATAATACTCTTTTCTAATTACATGCTTTTTTAACTTTATTTCTCTTTTGATTTAACATGTATTGTCATATATCAATGAACTAACACCAATGACCTAACAATTATCACTAACAAAATTAAATAGACAAATCTAATTATAAATCTACATTCTTGAGTTACTCCTATTTTCACCATAAAGTCGATCTTATTCGATCCATTAAAATCATTTAAATAATCTACTCAAATATCATGTGGCATGTATTGACATACTATGCGTTCTAATTACAAACGTATGATTAATACATTTCAATCGTGTTATTCAATTCCCTCTTACACAGAAAAAAAAACTTAATAAAAAATTTAATAACATGACGATATATTTATATAATACTTCTACCACGAGCACACATAACAAAACCATAGGCAAGGAATCCGATCCAAAAAATAAATTAATTTATAGGCATCATCAATGTGGTAAATGTCGTAGTTCTAGAGGAATCATTAATTAAATATATAGAGGGGGAGATCACAAGGGTCTATAACAAAAAAGACATATATGGTGGAATCATAACCATAGAATACAAGCCTAATTGAAATACATACATTTGTCTCATATACTATGACATACATTTGTCTCATATACTATGGGGATAGTAGGAAAATATATATTTTACATCTAAAGGGGTTATAGTTGGAGATACTTGTGTTACATAAAACCAATATCGATAGAAAATGCCCTACCTTTAAGTATGGTTTGAATCATGTATTTGCTCAGTTGGATATAAAATAAATTAATTTTACAACTTTTTAAATACTTAGTTATAACAAATCAAGTTTTGTTAAACGAGTTATTTCTCATAATGGGTACCCAAGGAAAGTATTTTCCAAAATGGGTGCTGATCGAAAATTTTTCTCAGAATGGGGATGTATCGGCAAATCATTTGCCGCTTGCCACGTGGCACTGCAAACGGTTTGTCGTGATGACATGGCATAGGTGGTAAATCATTTGTCATGCCTTGTGTCCGAAATGCTCCCTGTCGTAGGCATCGAAAACCGTCTCGCCTCGTCGATCGAACCACAAGGTGCGACAAACGATTTATTATCGATGCCATGTCACTAGGGCAAACAGTTTGTCGTGCCACGTTGACGAGTGGCAAATGGCTTGCCGATACATCTCCATTCTGGGAAAAAAAATTGATCCGTACCCATTTTGAGAAATACTTTCCCTGAGGTATCCATTCTGGGAAATAACTCTGTTTTTGGCTTAATGCCATGTCCTGGAATTGATGAACAGTGCCTGACAGGCACATAAGAACCATTTATGTATGTCTCAAAAAAGGAAACCTTCTTGAGTCATTCACCATAACCCATCATCACCAGCAATATATTATATATTACACAGCACCACCTTGATTCTGATGTTGCCAGCGTCAGAAATCTAATCGCTAAGTTGCTAACACTCACGTCCTTAGGGACGAAGCCAAGAATATCGGCTTGGGGGGCATATATTATAGAAAGATTTATTTCTTAATATATAATGATTTTTACTTCTGACGTAAAAAATATTTTGACTTCATATCACATCATCTCTAAAATTAATAAAGAACTTTCGTAGCAAATTACGACTTTTAAAAAATATATATAACAAGAAAGACTTGAGTAACAAAATTACCGTAAACTCATTGCATTGAAATTAAACTTGGACACAAATAACTCTTCATACAAAAGTTGTAAATGTAAGTAATTATCCCTCTTCTTGTAATTTAGAATAGTTCCTGAAAGAAAAAAATTAACTATGTTAGAATTTTTATAATATAAAAAATAAAAGAGATCAAACATACATTTAACTTGAGTTATTTAAAACGCACTCTCCTTGACTTTGAATCATATTCATTTATAACTGATTCTGTTGAAATATTTTCTGCAATTTCTTTCTCAATATAAATTAATAAACAATTTCTAAGAAAATCAGCTTCCATCTTGTTATGAAGCCTACATTTAATAATTTTCATTGATGAAAATGCTCTTTCAGATATTGCAGTGGAGACCGGAGGAGTCAACACTAGCTGAATCATTCGATAAACCAAATAATATATACTTGATTTACTTGTTTGTACTAATTTCTGACAAAGATCAACAAGAACAGAAGAACTTAAGAATCGGATGGACATCAAAATCTGATTTATAATGTAATAATTGTTTTTCTAACAGCAATCTCTCTTGATCCGAGAAATCTGCTGGATAGAACTCTTATGCTAATTTACAAATATCAACACTATTGAATGATTTGTAATTATCTCGGATCTAAAGTCGCACTGTGTAAGAAGCTTGGTGGCATTTTCATTAAAGCGGTTATTAAGTTCTGATAATTGAGAATCTTTTGCAGATGTAAATATATCAACTCGATAATGATGAAGAAGTGTAACTTTAGTTACTTGACCACGAGACATAATTCGACTTGTAGAATAGAAAGAGCTTTGGTCTGGAACTTCAATATTTCTTCTTTGAGAAAATGCAATAATTTTCAAAAAATAATGCATCCCAGCCATCTTCTCTTAACTTTTGAAGGTGTTCTTTGGTAGATGAGATAAGCTGCAAAGCATTTAAAATATCTAAATTTTTCTGTTGAAGAACTTGACATAAATCTTCTGTTATCTCCAAAATTGCTTCCATAATATGCATGATAAGAATAAATTCAAAGGAACTTACATCTTTGTATTCTTCATCTGCTTCTGTACGTTGTTGATAATTATCATCTCCATCAATGATGGTCAAAAGTACCTTGCAGATTGCACTATACATTTTGATAAAATTGCAAATAAATCTATAATGAGCACTCCATCGAGTTTCACCCGGTCGTTGTAGTGTACTCATCTGATTATGTCCAGTGCCAGACTGAATTTCATTAGTTGGTAATAAATAAGCAATATCAGTCGCATGAGCAGCTTGTAATTCATCATGTCGTTTAGATGATGCATTAACAATATTGATAATACCACCTAACTTGTTAACAAACTTATGAATGGGAATCACCTTCCTTGAAGCTGCTACAAGAGCTAGTTGAAAACAATGAGCCAAAAAATGGATATAATAAGCATATTGATTTTCATTCATGATCAAAGCTTGTAATCCATTCCATTCTCCACGCATATTACTAGATCCATTATATCCTTGACCTATAATTTTTTTACAGTCAAGATTATTTTGCAAAAGAACATCAAATAATCTACTTTTTAATGTAATTGCTCTTGTATCTGGTACATGGACCAAGTCAAAAAGTCTCTCACGTAAATAACCATTTCTATCAACAAATCTAAGAACAATAGCCATTTGTTCTCTCTTTCATTCATCTCTAGCTTCATCAATTATAACACAAAAAGGCAGCATATGCAATCTCATCACGAATAACATTTCTTACTTTATCAGCCATAATTTGAAGAATCTCTTTTTGAACATCTGGTGACGTATATTTAGCATTTCCCGGAGCATTTTCTAATACAACCTTTTCCCCTTCTTCATTATAAGATGTCGCACATTTCATTAATTCAATGAAATTTCCATGATTGGAAGAACTAGGTCGTTCATCATTTCCTCTGATTGCACATGCTTGGAACGATAGCTAACGAACAACATTATTTGTAATCCTTAGACATAATCGATTTTCATGAATTTGCTTGACATCTTGTTTTTGGATGACATGTTCAATATATTGTGCTTTATTAATGAAGTTTCTCATATTTTCTTCTGCCAAATTATGTGTAGAGTAACTGCTTCCCATGTGACTTAAGAAAGAGCAATCTTTTCCATTGTTAACTTTCTTCCAATTTCAAAATCCATCAACAACAAAGATATTTATGCCTTGCTTAAAATTAGCCTTATCCGGAAAAAGATAGCAAGGAAAGCAAAATACAACATCTTTAGAAGGCGAATACTCTAACCATGAATATTGTCTAAACCAAGATGCATGAAATCTGCGACGATGTTTCTCATTGGTATTATATGGATAGTTTACCATAATGTGTTGGTAAGGTCCCAAATTCAAGTAACTACGTACTATTTCTTCTCTCTTATCATTTGGATACTCTCATATCATTTGTCGTAACCCAAGATCTCTTTCTAATGAACCATCGATAGATTTACGAATCTCAACTCGTGAAATTTTTGAAGGAGGAAGTCTCTCTTCTTCAGAATTTGAGAAGAAAGTACATTTTCTTTACTACTATTTTCATTCGTCGTATTTGCAAAATAAGCGGTGTTGGACCTCTTTGACATGGTTGATCTAGAAGCATTAAATTAGTGTCATAATTTTAAATATAATAAAAAATTTAACTTATTTTCAAGATAATTTTTTAAAATTAATCGACAAAAGAAGCAAGGAACCACAAGACAACTACAACATATAAATAAGTTTATTGATAATTTGATGGTGTAGAAACTCAATTGAAATATTTGTAAGATGTAATACAATTACAATCGTAACAAACATAACAAGCAACAAACTAATGTGATGATGCATTTCATATGCATGTATTAATAATTTATGGTATACCCCACATTTTTATCTTTAAATCATTTGAAAAAAGAATAATAAATTAAAAATATATTCAATGATATTGATACATGCGCTTCCGATGAGCAATGAATGAAGATTATATCAAATCAATACAAGCAGAGGATGCGCTCGAGATGGTGTCAAAAAGGCTGCACTGGGGACTCGGAGTTGTGATACACGAAAATGACGAAGCCTAAAATTTAGTATGTTCACGTTGTTGAACCTAGAAGGGGAAGATGTCAATTGCAAATTAAGATGATAAATATATTATTTTAAGAATCGAGAAACCAATGTCATGATAATATCATAAACGACATGACTAACAATATAATTATTGGCATATAGTTTTTCAAATTGAGATAAAAAGAAATGTATAGAAGGGAACTATAACATTCTTCGAACCACATAATACTATAAATACTAAATATAATTTGGTTGTTGCATCAATCTAGAAGATATAATTACTCTATTTCTTTATAAAAAAATGCGTCATCCGAACAATTGTTCCAAATCCCACATTACTCAATTGTTGCATGCAATTGTTTGACAATCGTAAATCAACAGGTAATGATTGACAGAGATTCTCACCTGATCGGATCACAAAGGAGGATCAAAAGGAAGCACGGACTGAGGAAACCGTATATGACTCCACCATCGAACTACGGATGCGTCGAAGAGAGATGGGGAAGGGGGCGTCGAAGCAGTGACGGAGGGAGGGAGTTATATATCTATATATTAATAGAGGTTTTGATTTACATGAAACTAACCACGTAATGAGCAGTCCTAATTGATTCTTCAACATTCTAATTTTTATATTTTTTAATCTGGAAAGGGTACTAAATTGAATAGGAGCCGTGATTTGTTCTTATTTTTTTAGAAATAGAATGGGGTAGTGACGGCTGAGAAGAATGCGCGACATAGGGGGGCCAAATATGGATATCGACACAATACTCCTGAAATTATGGAGGGGAGGCGTGTGGGTAACGAGGAGGCCCGACCCCCTCCCCCCTTCCTCCGTCACCGCATGTCCTAGTAGTCCAGCTGCTAAATTGACGCAGCAGCAGCTCTAACGTTAGGCATGCATGTTTTTACAAGTATATTTTGTTAGCTCTAACACATAGATGTAACGATTTCTTTGTGTACCTCATGCATACTCGTTATCGTAAACTGTTGATCGGTACAGATTTTTCCTTGTAAAGTAGATAAAATCTCCGCAGTATATGTATAGTAGTAATTAGGCACACTCATTATGATATGACCACTTCGCATGCATGCTCCTGTAAGTTCATGTACATTCCAACGCAGATCTTAAATCCAAAGTTAATTATGCACTCTCATATATTCAACATCAAAATCCGCCACATTCACATGCGTCAATGATCACTGAATTGGATGGCATCTATATAGCTTGACGGATGATGCGAAACCTCATACATGTAAGATAACTCCTGAGATGCCATGTATATGTCACACTGATGGAGTAGTAGGTTAAGGATGATGTGAGGCAAGAGAATGATGAAGAGGAGCATTGAAGCGAGAAAGAATATAAGGAGAGATGTGCGACAAAAGAAAGCGGTTTATGCGTAAATGGAGTGAAGGAAACGAAGCTTGTCCCGCTTAACTTGATATTAATTTGTAGGGATTACAGGAAGCCATTTTTTATCTCTATATATGTTGACCATTTTTTTCTTAACGTGCATTTGCATGAGATATGCCGAACCAGAGTCGTACAGATGATAGTGGGTGGCGTTGGTGGAATATTGTGGCAGTAGTCGTATGTGCTTGTTTTGCAATATCTGCACTATGCTGGCTCCTCTTTCTCATGCTATGTTGCTTACGACGCCAGAGGATCCCTGCACCTGTTGCATAACCTATTGCAGCCATAAAGCTCGGTAGGATCGCCACAACATCTAGTGATGCTCGAGAGCTTCTCTCGGCACTAGATGTTCTTGAAGATGTGGTCACAACATTAGGCGCCGAAGGATGCCCCATCTGTCTCGAAGCTGGGGAAGAATCAGCAGTAACTCTTCCCTGTGGACATACGTTCCACATGGACTATACTATCGACTGGTGTGATCGACAGGTCGGGCAACTGGGGGGATACAATCAATCGCACCAATCGGGAGAATAGTCCCTGTGGAATGTATGTCCACAAGGAAGAGTTACTGTCGGTTCTTCCCCAGCTTCGAGACAGATGGGGCATCCTTCGACATCTAATGCTGTGGCCCCATCTTCAAGAACATCTAGTGCCGAGAGAAGCCCTCGAGCAGCACTAGTTGTTGCGGCGATCCTACCGAGTTCTATGGACGCAATAGGTGGTTCAACATGTGCAGCAATCCTCTGACGTCGTAAGCAACGTAGTGTAGGAAAGAGGGACTAGAGTAGCACATATATTGCAAAACAAGCAGATACGACTACTGCCACAATATTCCACCCACGCCACCCACTATCATTTATATGACTCCTGTTCGGCATATCTCATGCACATGCACATTAAGAGAAGAAACTGTCACCATACATAGAGATAATAAAAAACGGCTTTCATGTAATCCCTACAAATTAATATCAAGTTAAGCAGGAGAGGCTTCGTTTCCTTCACTCCATTTACGCATAAACCGCTTTCTTTTATCACACATCTCTCCTTATATTTTTCCTCACTTCAATGCTCCTCTTCGTCCTTCTCTCGCCTCACATCATCCTTAACCTACTACTCCATCCGTCTGACATATTCATGGCATCTCATGCGTTATCTTACCTGTATGAGGCTTCACATCATCCATTAATCTATATAGATGCCATCCAATTCAATGATCATTGGCGCATGTGAATGTGGCGGATTTTGATGTTGAATATATGAGAGTGCATATTTAACTTTGGATTTAAGATATGCGTTGGAATGTACATGAACTTACAGGAGCATGCATGCGAAGTGGTCTTATCACAGTGAGTGTGCCTAATTACTATTGTACGTATGTTGCGGAGATTTTTCTACTTTACAAGGAAAAATCTGTACCGATCAACAATTTATGGTAACGAATATGCATGAGGTACACAGAGAAATCATCACATCTACATGTTAGAGCTAACAAAATATATTTGTAAAAACCTGCATGCCTAACCTTAGAGCTGCAGTAGCGTCAATTTAGTAGCTGGACTGCTAGGACATGAGGGTTAGCAACTTAGCGATTAGATTTTTGACGCTAGCAACGCCAAAATCAAAGTGGTGCAGTGTAATGTATAATATATTGCTGGTGAGGACGGGTTATGGTGAATGACTCAAGAAGGTTTCCTTTTTTGAGACTTACATAAATGGTTCTTATGTGCCTGTCAGGTACTCTTCATCAATTCTAGGACATGGCGTTAAGCCAAAAATAACATTACTTCATCCTCTTACACAAATCTAGGAAGAGAATCGTAACCTCCTTCACCCTTAAGCTAGATAAGGAGAACACTAAATTATTGTTGATTTCACTTTTCGGTCTGAGTACTATATAATAAAGATCCCATATGAATAATGAAACCTCGTCAAAGATTCATTTTTAATCTGTGAATAAAAGTTAAAATCTATCAAGATTCACTTTAATATATATGTTATCTCCCTGTGATGTAACAGTTCCAAGATTCATAAGGTGAGTTATTTCCCAGAATGGGTATCCCAGGGAAAGTATTTCCCAAAATGGATACGGACTAAAATCCTTTCCCGGAATGGGGATGTATCAGCAAATCATTTGCCGCTCGCCAACGTGGCGCGACAAACGGTTTGCCGTTGTTATATAGCATCAACGACAAATCGTTTGCCGTGCTTTGTGTCCGAAATGCTCCCTGTCGCAAGCGTCGAAGACCGCATCGTCTCGTCGACCGAGCCACAAGGCATGGCAAACGATTTACCACCGATGCTATGTCACCACGGCAAAACGTTTGCCACGATACATCTCATTCTGAGAAAAATTTTGGATCCATACCCATTTTGAGAAATACTTTTCATGAAGTACCCATTATGAGAAATCTCTTGTTAACATGCTACAAGAAGTTAACACTCCAAACAACCAAAGATCACAGGAAAACTATTTCAAAGAAAAAAAGATCAACGTATTCGCTGGTAACCCGCTTCTCCCCAAAATCCGACCTCCTCACCACAGCTCTTCGCTTCCGGCCTTCCTTCCCCAACTCCACAGACCTCGCCCACAGCTCGCTCCCCCGTCACACGAACCTCCCCACAACTTCAATCCTTTCCTCTCCGGTCTTCTGGTCGGTCGAGAACAACCGCCGCTGTACTCAGTCGGACCGCGCCGCGTCTAGGGCTCGGGGCGATGGCCTCCTACCGCCCGTTCCCGCCGCCGCAAGCCGCCTTCGCCCCGCCACCGCCCTCAAACCCTAGCCAGCCCCTCCCCCCTCCGCCCCCTCGCGGCCCGGTCCCACCCGGCGCCAACCCCTACATCCCGCAACCGCAGCCGCAGGCTCAAAACCCCCACCACAATTACGGCCGATTGCATCCTTACGGTTCGACCTTCAATGCCGCGCAGCCGCCGCATCAGTTCTCGTACCAGCAGCCACTGCCGCCCGCTCCGGCATATAACCTTCCCCCGCCTCCCATGCAACCGCCCCCCCAGCAGCTCCCCGGACCGCCCGCTTACTACCCCTCTTCATCCACATCGCAGTATTCGGCTGCCCGATTTAACCAACAGGCACCCCCGCCCCCACCCCCACCTTCACGCCCCGCATCCCCGCCCCCCCTTCCGCCTCCTTCTCAGCCTCCGGTGCATTCGCAGCCCACACAGCCTGTACAACGTCCGACCCACGAGAAAGATAGGCACGGGCATTCGCATCAGAAGCACACGCTGCCACCCAGACCACATAGAGGATCATCTGGAGCTCCCCCAGCGAGGGGCGCTTCACACGGACACCATCTTAACGGTCCTTCTGGGAAGGTGGAGACGGAGGAGGAGAGGAGAATTAGGAAGAAAAAAGAGTATGAGAAGCAGAGGCAGGATGAGAAGAGGCAGCAGATGATGAAGGAGTCGCAAGTAGCGATGCTGCAGAAGACGCAGATGTTGACTGCCGCGGCTAAGCAGCACGGTTCCATGGTGGGTTCTAGATTGGACAGGAGAGCTGGGACTTTCCTGTCGGCAGACAGAACTGAGAACCGGCTGAAGAAGCCGACGACGTTCTTGTGCAAGTTGAAGTAAGTGCTTATTTAAGATATTCTCTACTTTCTTGAACTGTCTATTTAATGAAACATCCTTTGAATCCCTTCTGACAACTGCGGGCATTGATCTTCTTTTGTATCAATGGACATATATTCTGTAAATGCTTAGATGCCGTGATTATATTGCAGAAAGAATAAGGAAGAATGTGGATGTTCGACTTGATTAACAATATAACAATGATAGTTCACAACCGAACTAGCACTATTGCTTGGTTTGTGTGCTCAGGATTGATCAAATTAGGAGAAAGCAAACTGAATTCCTCTTATTAATTGTTCTTACCCTGCTTGATGTGGGGAAATCTAGGTCTTACTGCTTATACATCTTCTCTTTGCATATTAATAAGTTTATAGCCTTTCATGAAAGTGCAGCTTGAGCTAGTGGAATATATTAGATCACTTTTTTGTTAAATTATATGTATAAATAGAAGGTTTGTCTTATACCACATCATATGTGGCATGTTGAAAATATGAATACATTTCTTAAAGTATAATATGCTACTCATTTCATAGCAAGACATTAAATTTCATTGAAATTCGATGAATTTCGATTTTGACAAATAATTGAAATCAACGCGAAACAACTGACATTTAAGGGTTTAGAGTTGCTGATAGAAAGATTGCCGACTGATATGGTTGAAATATCGGTGAAATTTCGATCGAAGTTTGGTTGAAATTTCATTTCGAATGGTCACTGATATGTTGGCCGAAACCAACTTTTAAAACCTTGTTGTATATGAGTACATGGTGTTATGGTCAACTACAACAATGTATGTACGATTGCCGTATTTGTGTGTGTCGGTGGAGGGGATTGATGCAATGATACCTTGCATCCTAACTTTTCAGTTAGTTTGCTATAACTGCAAATGGGTTCGTATTCATGATTTTCCTTATTAATACAAGGATCTTGTCGGTGGGTCAATGAACCTGGGGGAAGGTCAGTGGGGAGTAGGTGTGCTCCCCCTCCTTCACAAGAGTTTTGGAGCAGAGCACTCAGAATCTTATCAAAAGATACTTGTATTATTTAAGTTAATGGTCATATGTAATTTATTGATATATGAAATGACAGATAGAACATGGATATTGGGTTTCTTATAAGAGCAAGATGATTCATCAAAGAAATGATTAAAAAAACTGTTTTAAAAATATAGATTCTTACACCATGTCCCTAAAATCTTGTGCTATTACATTGCAACCCCTATAACCTCTGTTACTACACCACAACCACATCCCTTCGGCATGGACATATGCGTTAAGTACAAAGGTTTAAGGAGTTATGGTGGAAATGGACAAGATTTTAATCGTCATATGTAAAAATCAATTTAAAACTATGTAACAAGTACAAATCAGTCAAAATTTGAGAGAATTTTGAAATTATTCATGGGATATTCATCTTTTGCAGAGATTTCATTGATGTAGAGCATGATATATTGACGAGTCTTGGAAAGAAGAAAGAAGCATAGTGTTTTTGAATTCCCTAGGTAGGCAAAACCAAAAATTTTAGCAAAATTATGAAAAAATCAGTGATATTTGCTACTATGTTTATAAATACACATGGATTTAGGAAATTACCAATATCCGTTCCTAACCCAAGTGCTGACATCCCTAGCTAGAAGGATGCGAACCTTCTTATGAGGAAACATACACTTTAGAATGGATGGATGAATCTTTGTCTATGATCCATGTGCTTAGGGCATCGTATTAATCCCACGCATATTGTCAACTTCTTTTTTTCTGATTGTATTTCAAATGATTCGAAATGGTGACTGAAACCGACATTTAGGGCCTTGCCATGTAGTAGGGCTTTCTCGGTGTTGTATGAGATGATTCATGAGGACCTATGACAAGACTACTTATGATTTGGAAGAACAAGATTCTGCAACAAATCAAGATTTTTATTTGGCTTGTGCGGCATGGTCGTTTGCTTAAGAAGGTATGTAGAGACACGATTCTTCGAACCGTGACTTGGTTTGCCCGAGATGCATCTATCGTATTGAGGATATGAATTATCTCTTTTTCAGCTGTGACCACTCGATGAGTATCTGGGAACATGCTGGAATTCCTTGGCTTAGGATGGAGGATTGTGCTGCATTTTGGAGCTCCATCCGAATGTATTATGGCTACTCTCAAGAGGATTGTATGGCCCTTCACACATCTTTGGGTGATTTGGTGTGCTCGGACTGAACTAATTTTTCATGGCTTGTATTTTTATTCAAAAAATGTACTAGAGCATAACAAGGCCCTTTGTCGGGCCTGGTCTTCTGTAGTCTAAAGATTTTAGTCACCCTCCTTTACTTTTAAAAAAGTAGCCAACCTCGCATAAAGTGGGAAAATGCTTGTTGTTATTGACCGTCACCCTTAGTGTGGGATATGAGCACAAGGTTCAGAAAGTCGGTATGCGGTATTCGTTCGGTCAGGCGGTCCCGAGTGAGTAAGCGGATATGCGGAAGTATATGCGGAAGTATATGCGGATTATGCGGTTTGCAACTTTGCATTAAAAAATATTAAAGATATGCTCTTAATTGTGATGTCAGAGACAAAAAAGTACATGTTTCCATTAGATTCCTACAAAAACATACTTTTAAAAATAAAAAAGGCACCACAATAAAAAGCTACATAGTTCATTTAGATATCAAAATATGTTTCTGAATGTAGAATGTTCAAATATATAAAGTTATAAACCGGCTTCTAAATTCTAATCTAAATCATCTTCAAAATTGATTGTTGGAATGTCATCATCATCATCGCCTTCTGAGTCACTCATAAATTCTTCTTCTTCGTCCAAAGTTGGCAAAGCTTCCTTATTTCTTTGGCTCCTCCTATTCTCAACAAATTCTTCTGCCCCACTTGCTTCTGCAACCAAGTTCCATGTGAGCCCTGACCCTTGGAAGATTTCTTCTTCTTCTTCTTTAATGACACCAATCCAATCCATAACATGTGTTCTGTCCTTTGAAACAAATGGATCTCTCCCAGTTAGTGATCGACGCTCTTTCAGCTTTGAATTGAATTTTACAAAAACCAGATCATTCAATCTCTTGGTTTCTAGTTTGTTCCTTTTTTTGGTGTGAATCTGCATTAAGAATATATAAAATATATCAATTATAAATTACAATCACTTAATGAATATATTCAATTGTACATTTAAATGGTGATAGTTATACTGCTGCAAATGAGCTCCAATTCCTCTCACAGCCAGAAGAAGAGGATAAGAAGAAGAGGATGTCAGCTTCAAAATTCTCAAAGCCATTTCTTTCAAATAAGGCGTTTGAGAACCATATAGCAACCACCAATGAGCTACAAGAGATTAGACAGTTAATTTCTTGTAAAATAATAAACCTAACTTAAGAACTTTTACACCTATAATAAAGTTGAGATATATTACCAGGATTGAAATCATCATCATTAGTGGATCTTTGTCTGACAGCCATTGGCTTTCCAAATGCTCCTTCTCCCCTTCGATAAATATGAATTTCTTTCTTCGTGATGGCATCCTGAATCTCTAACTCAGGATAAAAAATCTCTATGCATTCCATTAAACCATCAACGACGAAGCTATCTTTAGAAATTGCATCGCTATCCCTATAAAAATAATACGGATTAAGATAGAAAGCTGCAAGATGAAGGGGGCTATCCAATCTTCCTTTTGTCTTCAAGGTAATGGCATCTATAAAGGGCTTGTATGAATGCTCAACATCTTTAAAAATAGCCTTTATTTCATTTTTTGCATCCTCCAATCCTCCATAAACGAAGCCCATTGATGGCTTCCTTTCTCCATCAACAATACGTAAGAGGTGGACAAGTGGAGAGAAGATCTTCAACGTCAAGGATACTTGGCTCCAAAATGAAGAACTGAGGACAACGGATGCAGCCACCTCACCTTTTCTTGTTTTTGACCACTTACACTCCCTCCACTCATCAGAAGAGAACATCAATCGTAATTTCTCCTTCTTGTCCATTACACTCTGTAGTGTAAGGAAAGTGGTGGCAAATCTTGTTTGCCCTGGCCGAACAATTTCACCCCTCTGGGTGAACTGCCTCATCAAGCTCAAAGTCTTTGCATGACTGTAGATAAAGAGAGTGAGAGTTCTAGCCTTAGTGATGCAATTTTTTATCTTCGATTCCTTACCAATTTCCTCAAGTACAAGATCAATGCAATGAGCCGCACATGAAGACCAAAATATCCTTGGATATTTGGTCTTAAGAAGCCTCCCAGCTGCCATATTTGCAGAAGCATTGTCAGTAACAACTTGTACAACATTTTCTTCTCCAACATCCTTGATACACTCATCCACCAGAGAAGAGATGTATTCAGCCGTGTGAGAATCAGCAGATGTGTCAACAGACTTCAAGAAAGTTGTGCCCAAGTCACAGTTGACACACAAGTTCATAATGCTCCTTCCCCTCATATCAGTCCACGCATCGGTCATTATTGAACAACCATTGTTCTTCCATGATTCATTGTGATGCTTCAAATATTCCTTTGTTTCATCCACTTCCTCCTTCAACAAAGTTTCTGTTATTTCATAGTATGAAGGTGGTTTGTATCCGCTTCCGTATGGTCCAATTGCCTCACACATTCGGATAAAGGAATTCTTTGTCACCACATTGAAGGGAATGTCAGCATCATAAAAGAATTTTGCCACATACTTGTTGACGCGTGCACGCTCCTCTTTGGCTAAGGCATCTTTAATCACCGTCTGTCGCATTGTTGCACCCAAAGACACATCATCTTCAGAAACACGAGGTCTTTTTGCATCGCCCCCTCCTTCATATGGTGGTTAGAAGATCCGTCAGATGCTTTGATTGTTACTTCCTCCCGTAGTTCTCTCAAACTAACAACTTTCTCATTCTTCTTTTTCATAATATCTTCTATATAATCTCTAATTTCCTTCTGGACATTTGCATCGGCCTTTGGACATGCCTTCGTGTTTCCCTTGATGTGTGCAAGATGTTGTTTCATTCTATTGATGCCTCCCTTTATGACCTTGCCGCACAAGCGACACATAACCGTGTTTGAATCGGTTCTTTCAACAAGATATGCATATTTCCACCCTGGATCGGTAGATCCAGGTGGAACATAGCAAGGAGATTCTGCTGTAGTAGGTGTGGAAGAGGTGGCCATAACAACTGACCTAAACATGACACAAAAATTATGTGTCATTAAAAATAAGCACAAAATGTAATCTTATCAAGAATATAAGTGTACATATGTTTTTCAAGAAGTACACAAATAATAATGGACATTTACATATCACTTGCAATAGATGCCTGGCTAGATTTTGTGAACATATAAAATTACAAGTAATATTGCGCCAGATCAACAACCTTTATAAATGAATAGCATGATCAAACATAACGATACATGACAGCTACTAAAAATTACAAATATCATTATGCCAGATACACAGACTAAATAAAATCAAATTTACAGATAAAACAAGGTTATGTTATAAACCTATAAAAATAAATAAATCAAATTCAGCATCTTACAGTAAAAACATGTAAGTCAACAGTGTATGCACTAAATATTGAATGAAAAATAAAACAAAATGTATGCATCTGTTCTTTCTGAAGAATTCTATGAAAGAAACAAGGAAAACAAGGTTTCTTTCTATGGAAAAAGGATTGCAATGGAGGTAAGAAATTGGCACTATAAAACAACAGGCAAGTCCCATGTTTCAGGAAAGCTTCTCTAAACAATACGAAGAAAATGTCCAAGGACTGCTTGAAGGGCAACATAGCATTGACAGCAGATGAGGTCCTCTCAAAAGGCCTGAGATGAATTTTTTTCTAATCTCTTTGTGCCCCCTAACTAAGACAAACATGATATCAAAAATGGCATATGGGATGTGAAATCTCATATACCAAATCATCTGGCTACTCAAGGGCATAACTTTATTGTGTAAATTAAGAACCAGCTTCCAAGTACCAACTTGCAACCTCTGTTACACATCAAAGAGCACAAGAACCGGCACGAGAGGAGAAACCAAGAAGAAGTAGAAGGATCAGAGAGTTACCAGCGTTGGAGGCTTTGAGGCGGAAGGCGCAGCGCAGCGCAGGAGGAAGGCGCAGCGCAGCGCAGGCGGTGGAGGCTTTGAGGCGGAAGGCGGAGGACCGGAGGTTGAGGGTATCGTCGAGTCCAAAGGCAGAAGCACGGTGGTGGGTGGTGGCTTTGTCGGGCAGGGGAGTCGAAAGGGCAGAAAGGGGGAGGGGAGTCGAAACGGGGAGGGGAGTCGAAAGGGAACGCGAGTTTTGATTAATCGGTATCTCAGTCGGATCCTTAAATGGATCAGCCGCATGAACGACCGCATGAACGGGCGCATATGCGGTTTATGCGCCCCGATTGTGCGCTTGGGCCGCATACAGCTGCATATAGGATATGCGGTTCGGCTGGGTGCCCGCATGCGCATATGCGGCCGCATATGCGGCCGCATGGGCCGACTTTCTGAACCTTGTACGAGCATATACCAAAACGGTTTTGTAGATAGCAAGGCCATGTATTGTGGTTTCGTGGATTTCGATACAACAAAATGATACGATCTTTACATAGTTGGATTGTACTATATGACATTTGAGTTGAAACATGTAGTCCGCGCGGGATATAACAAGTAGAAATGGCTAAGCCTTCTCCCATTATTAAGTAGGAGCGGCTACATGGATACTTGCTGAAATCTATGTTGAAAGACCTGGCTATTTTTACGCTGGCTGTCAGTTACCTAACCCAACTCCCATAAGAGGGATTTGAACCCTAGTCTTTTGGGTGGTAGGCACACTGCACTACCACCAGACCATTGGAGAACCCACATAACAAGTGTGGGGAGATAATTATGTGTTCTTTAAATTTTTTATGTGGGTGAGAGTGTGATGTAAAATCTTTATGCACCTTTCTTTTTCCAATCAATCAAATGAATGACTAGCAACTTAAAGGCCAATCCTGTCGAGCATGAGGAAGTTAGACAAGATGAGGGTCAACGGTGCTCGCTTTATCTCTTTGTTATAATAAGAGAGAAGGGACATGGGACTAAGCCTGTGGTGCCAGC
Organism: Ottelia alismoides; assembly: GCA_037367405.1. Taxonomy (NCBI): domain Eukaryota; kingdom Viridiplantae; phylum Streptophyta; class Magnoliopsida; order Alismatales; family Hydrocharitaceae; genus Ottelia; species Ottelia alismoides. The sequence goes on from JAZKJV010005618.1 coordinate 592,632, forward strand.
TAGGTCTAGGAAGCAATGACTTCTCAATGGAGGAAGCAATAAGGAAGACCTCAAATAGTGATATATCCTAATGAGAACTTTTTTGCCTCAGATTCTTAATGAGATAATGGTAATGAGAATGTTTAAGCGATCAAGCAAGATGGGACTCGACGGATGATCTGAATAGAAAGTAGACTATTGGGCCCGATTTATGGATGAATTTCTACGACTTATAGGATATGACTAATATATTAAATGATAATAAGGTTGTGATGCATCATCATATTGACTGAGGAATGGCCTCTCTTCCTCGACTACATAGTAAGGTCAACCGAATGCTACGGGAGTCAGTATTTGGTGTGCGGATCGATGCCTTTAGCTTATCCCACTCCGGAAAGGTGAGGTAAGGAATGCCAATCTATAATCTCGAGAGCGGCGGAAAGAATTTTCAGCCTGACTTCAAGGATAGAGCGTATATGAGATGTGCAGAGATTCAGAGAAGTCCGCAATGATGATGCGAGGCGAATATATACTAGGTGGCCTCTCGCTCTGGGGGATGTAGGAGCGAGCCGTAGGGAAGTGGAGAAAGTGCTCCTCACTAGGTTCAGGAGCTTACGAAACGGTGGTCGAGTAACTAGTAGTGAAAGCTCATTATCTCATTTCTCATAGCTCGGTGGATATCGAGACTATATTGATTAGCAATGTCCATCATGCATCATGTCTCCGGAGGGAGGTGAGAGGCTTTCACTAAAGTTGGATTTTCGTGAGAAAGGTTAGCCAAGAGTTTCTTCTAAACAGAAAAGTCCGCTGGCTAGTTATAAGGCATTGATACAGGAAACTGGGCACATCGAATCGTAATATATATTGGACTATGGAACCTTTTCAAGCCTATTCTAAAAAAGTCGAGGTTTAATGAAAGCTCGACCGTCGGCAGACGGAAGCGGCTTATATAGTGCGAGTCTGGCTAATAAGGTTAGTTATTAGTTGCTAGATAGAACCTGAGTCTGTCTGTCTGACCTGAGTCTTAGGTAGAGGACGAAGGAGAAGGACAACAAAATGACACTGGTCTCCCATAACATTAGTCAAGAGGGAGATTGCCAGGAAAATGCTAGAGAGGGGGAAAGAATCCAATAGGTTGAGGTTGCAGATGTAGTCCTATATAAGCCACATATGAGTTTACTAATCTACCTTTAAGAGAGCCCCCCTTATGACGACTGCTTTCGAGAGTTGAGAAAGTAGTTAACTATAGCACAGTCGACGCCTCCCGTGAAATGACTCCTGATGCATCGCCCTGTGAAGATCTAGAAACAAAGCATCCCCAGAAAAATCAGACCAGTTCCTTGCTTTTTTCTGTGGAAAGATTGACCACCCCTTGGGAACCGATAAGGAGAACATGCCTCTGCCCCAATCGATATGTGGAAGCAGCAACCCATACTCTACCTATTCATGTTAAGAGCTCGGATGCTAAGACCATGCGTCGCAGCCCAAGGAAGACTTCCCCAGGCAAGTCGATAGGACAAAAACTTGCCTTTACTAGTCTAATATTCTTGGTTCGATTGCAAGTTGACCTCGTTGTCTCATCTTCTATCTAATATAATTGCGATGATAGAAACCAAACGATCCTCGTAGCCATCCGTGGAAGAGATGAAATACAACGGAAGCACATTGCCTCAATAGTAGAATGATTATGAGAAAGTGAAATATGACCTTGTGTACAAGATGATCGATGATAAGGCCCATCACCAAAACCAGGTCACTTGATTTAGCTAGTCTTGTCCAATCGAATCCCATTCTATTCTATTCTTGACTCATTCCGTCCAGTCTATTTTCAAGTGCAACCATTCCGCCTTATGCAAATCGAGGTTCGGTGAAGAGCTTGGACTTCCAAGGATGCTTTCTCAGTGCGTCGTTCAAAGCCCTCTGAGCTGCTTAGTTTTTTATTAACCTCCGCTGATACGCGGGTATAATCAATCAACTACTAATTATAAGAGGCTGGGCCGACTAGGAAGACACTTGGCTCGACTGGGCAGTGATCTAGTAGCGCAGTTCTCAGGTAGTCGGATATGGATGTCTTCCTAGCTTAGCTGCTTCAGGTACAAACATAGTATATAAAGGAAGATCAAAAGTCCATCATATATATGACCACTTTCACTTGATTATTGCATTTCAACTTGATTTCCAATCGTATCCCCTAGAATTTTAGAGAAGGATATTTAAAAGGAGTTGGTACTCGCCCTTTCTCCGTTGAGGAATGAGAAGTAGAAGGGGACCTTGTAGCCAAGGCTACCGATACTTTCTTCTATTTCCTTTTCTTATGTGTGCCATGGTGGCACACATACATCCGAATGTGCAATAAATGCTCTTTGTGAGTGAGGTTTGCAGAAGGTGTAATATTAGCAGTTTTTTTTGAAACAACGATATAAAGGTTGTTGTCCCCTAATCTTTTCATGTGCAGGATATTCACTCATTATCTCTTTACCTCTTACTATTCGTTTTGGATCCGTAGTTACATTCCCTTATGATTTTCTCATTTTTTTCCATTTGCTCAATCAATCTCCATGGAACATGTGCTTTCCATATGATGGCTTGTCTGCTTTCAGTTTCAGTAGCGCATCATTTCCTTTCTATTCAACCCCATTTCTTTCCCATAGATTTTGATTACAGGGATTATGAGGCTGGCCTCACGCTGTCTCTAAAACAATAATCGACATGTTACATGCCACGATTGCCTGATAGACTCACGATAGGCTTATATGATGACTTGCATACTTCGTTTGTTAAGGCAATTCTCTTGCGGTGAATTCTTGACGCACCCAGGAGGTGGTGCACACATCCAACGGATTGTATGCACATATATCTAAGTCCTTTAATTTCTTTTCGTGTTTCCAAAGAATGTACCGCCTTACTTCAAAGGGGTGACCTTTATTTTACTTTCTTTTTGTTTGTAGATCTTTCCCACTTTCTTGTGAAATAAATAAGGTTTGGGTGTACCCTGTCTTGGGACCACACCCTATAAAACATGTTATATGCATCTATAAAAACATACCACTGAAGTTTACAACAACTTAATTGTTTTTTATTATAGTGATACTAAAACACTTCAATGGTGGGAAATTGAATTCAATTGTAGCGGGTTACTTCTAGATACAACTATTGATGTTGTGCCATTAAGTTTGACACCTATAAAAAATTAAGGTATGGGTTTATTCATTTTGCCTTAAAAAACGAGTCTTTTGCAATACAAGTGCACAATTAAAAACTATTTTATTTAAAAAACGTTTCAAAATTTTTTTATTAGAAACAAGGAGATGGATGGTTACAAATACGAAGGTAGATGGGCTGGACACTTCTTTGGATGCCTCCTAGGTTGTGCGCTCACACTCAAATGGAGGCGGGGAGAGCACTAGGTAGTGAAGAGTTGGGGGATGGAGGAGTGCTGAGGGCCACCAACTAGGGGTGCACATGGATCGGATTGGATCGGATTTTGGCTTAATCCGTGTCCAATCCACACATAACGGATTTTTGATTTTTTCAGTCCAATCCAATCCATTAAACATGCAAATCCAATCCAATCCAATCCATCGGATTACGGATTGGATCGGATTGGTTCGGATTTTTAATGCTCACTTAATCTATGATTAAGTTTGCAGCATAGTCGAACTCGGCGTTCGAATCATGGTTCTAAATTTGAGATTATGTTTAAATGTAAAGAAAAGAATAGTTAATTTTTGAAAAGCAATTTGACTTAAATTTTTTAAAAAGCAAAAACATATATGCTTGTTGTGAATTTATTACAACCGATTATTGTATAACTAAATAAAAATGACATACTTGTGATCCGTAGAAATCATAAAAGAATCATATTCGAATAAAATTGCAAGTTTGTATAGATAACTACGCATGCGTAAGGAAGACCTGGCTGCGCATGTGCACAACTAGGACAAGGACAACATCCGGCGGAGATATGTGTGCACCTAAGGGTGGACATGTGTGTGGCGTAGGTGAGTGTTTTGTTTGTAATGGGTCCCGAGTGGGTTTAGTTTTATGTATTATTATTTTTAGAAGTTTGTTTCGATTGAAAAATTGGAAGGGCCTAAAGGACATTGCGAGTAGGTATTACTTTTTTCTAAACTAACTAGTAGAGTGAGATAAGGGGTTTTCCAGCAAGTTGGTGTAGTAAAACTTGAATTGGAATATGTTTAATTTATAATCCAGCAAGTTGTGTTTAGTAAAACTTGAATTGGAATATGTTTAATTTATAAAGAGACTAGCTTGGATATTTACACATAGCTTTCAAATAAAATGCAATATATAATATGCTTTATTGAGAATAAATAAAGAAGTATAATATTAACGGATTAACGGATTGGATCAGATTGGATTTTGACAATAATCCGATCCAATCCATAAATGAACGGATTTGTAAAATTCCAATCCGATCCGATCCATTAAACTTAAAATCCAAACCTATCTAATCCAATGACAACGGGTTGGATCGGATTACGGATTTTATCCGATCCATGTGCACCCCTACCACCAACACACGTGAGAATGCCTTCTCTCAGCAGGCTGATGATGCCGCGAAGATAGATGATGTATCCATGAAAGACCGGGCTAGCCCTGGACCTTGGAGCGCGTCGTGTAAGAAGACCAACAGCCTCAAGGTTCGCGAGGCTGTGAAGGTTTGGTGCTTTAGGTACAGAGCCCCCGGTCACCTTTCTAAAACTTGCATGGCAACTGAGCAACTTTGCTTCCATTGTGGCCGACTGGAATATTGAAGAAGAGACCGCGGAGGTAAAGGTGTGTGGTCAAGGAAGAAGACATTGGGATATCTCCTTTCAAATAAGGAGATGGTTACTTTGCTGCAACGTCTATCGAAGGAGGCATACCTCAAACGTCCCTTGGATGGGGCAGTCGTGTGGGAGGGGAAGGTGGAGGATTTGAAAAGATTCAGGGATAGGCTGGGTACAGAGAAGGAAACAATGATTGCCATCGATTCCATTTGGTTGTCGAGGGGCCTCCTCTGTATCCATGGGCTATCATACAGAGGTGCGAGAGAGGTTCTTGTGGGGGGGGGGGGGCTTAGAGGATTGCGTTCCCTTTGAGGCCACGATTTTTGGACGACGGAGCCGAATGCGCGGCTCCATCTTAGAGGTTGAAGGTAGCTGGTGTGCCCCTCTGCTGTAGGAAGCTTGAGGTCCTTCAAGCATCCTAGACTCATGTGAAAAGTTGATATGCAGGGGCCTCAGGCCTTACGAGGGCTCCCATGTGGAGATCATTCCTTGGAGGGAAAGGCCCCCTACACTGGTTTGCGTCAAGATGAATATAGGGCGGAAGTCTATACTCATTTGGGTGGTTCTCTTAGAGGAGGTGGCTCCTGAAGGCGGGATTGGCGGTGGCGGCAACATCGACAATGGCAAAGAAGCAACCGCGATGGAGGTGGCGACTGGAGAAGAATCCCAAGGAGTGCAATCGACAACATTAAACTTGGAACTGAAAGAATCGATGGAAGGTGGAAGGATTTCGGCCACTATTCATGCTTGTAACCCTAATTTTGCTAGATCTTTCTAGGAGGCGGTTCTCCACATGTCCTCTTATCACGCTTCCACTTCGGTTTCCGATCCTAACCCATTAAAGGACCTAGATGATGATGTTACGAGGGCTTTCAGATTGGCGAGTTTGGGAAACCCGAACTCCTCTCGGGTCTCCTCGTTGAGTACGAATTTTCGGAGGAGCATTTCTGTAGACCCGGAATGATGCAATTATTCCCAAATTTACATGGCGACACGAATTGAAGAAAATTGTTGATTTATGGATTTTTCAAATTAGGGATTTCCGTCCCTAATTAGTTATTTATTTAGCTTTCTTATTTTATCTAAATGAATTGAGATTGTAATCTCAACGTTTTTAGTAGATAAAATTAGTTAAGAGTCAATTAGAATCGGTTAGAGTCAATTGAGATCAATTAGGATTTTATTTGAATTTGAATTTCTTTCTAATTTTCTAATCCCACCCCTCCTATATAAAGGGGATAGTAGGCATTTGTTTGGGGGAGTTCAGATTATATTAAAATTGAGATTTATCTCTCTCTATCTCTCTCTCATTATTCTCTTTCTCAACGTTGTCTTCACGATTCATCCCCAAATTCCCGCACAACCGGCGCGCTTTCTCTTCTCCCTCCCTCCAAATTTCTTCCACCAAATAATTTTTCCACCATTGCAAATTTCTGTTTGCATCATTTGGTATCAGAGCATGGCAACCGGATCGTCCTTTTGATTCGACGATCCCATCGCATATTGGAAGATGAAGTTTGATCTAAGCTACTTATCTCATGGCTCGCGTGCGTATTCACGTCAACAAAAATTCAAGTAACGCCTTTTTTTTGACACCAAAGCACTTCGGGGGATACACGACATGGTGTTCGCCCCAAATATTATTTAAAACGATGATGAAGACAAGGGGGATGGAAAGTTATACAAACACTAAGGATCGAGTGGATCCCGCCTGAGGGCCCCCAAAAAAGGACAACACACGCCGAAAGCATTACAGGAGCAGCCAGTCATTCACAAGCAAAGAAACGTGTGCTAAAATATTCTCCTTGTAAAACCTTTGACCCCTGAAAATCTTCGCGTTCCTAGCAAGCCACAACGCCCAAATGCACGCGAAGGGGCGCAGCAGCTCCCTCCTTGGGCGATCAGCACTTGAGCGCATAGAATCCCAAAACGGGTTAGCCGAAGATGCGTTGACCCAATTAACATTGACGTCCCCCCAAATTGCGGCAGAGCTCGGGCAGAGAAAAAATAGGTGCTCCAATGTCTCCACGCTGCCACCACATAGCACACAGTCCAAAGAGTCAATCCCCGAAACAAACCTTGCACACCTATCTCGGGTCAAGACCCTCCCTCGCCTCAAAAGCCACAGGAAGAAGATCACCCTCTCAGGAAGCTTCATACGCCACAGCCACCCAAGATCCTTGCACAGGAGGTTTGACTGAGAGTTCTGTTGTTGCGAGATGGCCCTGAACGCCCGCCTCGTAGAGAAGATGCCATCGCGCCAAATCCAGTGGTCTCTGGTAGTCGATGGCTTTGGCGTAGCCCTAAGCTGTTGCAAGAGGCTTAAGAAATCATCAAACCGCTCGTCGGATAGGTTGCTAGCAAAAGTAGGGGACCACTCGCCCCCGCTCCAAGAGGACGCCACCGTAACACGAGGGTCAGAAGCCAGCGCACAAAGACGAGGGAAAGAGACACCGAGAGAGGTCTCCCCCGCCCAAGCGTCACGCCAGAAAAGAAAAGAATTGCCATCCCCCATCGCAGGCTTGAAGAGATGAGAAAAACGCTTAACCGCCGAAGCGATCCCTTGCCAGAAAGGTGTTCCAGAGCGCGGAGAGTCGACGTCGCGCAGCATGTCCACCCCGATCGATAAAACATCCCGCAACATAGATGGAAAGAAACCGTTGGCGCTGCCCCAAAGTCTGTTGACCCACTTTAGCATCAACGCGTCATTAGCCAAATCCAGCCTCCGTATGCCAAGACCACCGTCGCACTTTCTTTTCGCCACGTCGTTCCAGGCCACCAGATGAATGCCCCGCGACGAGGGACCCCTTCTTCCCCACAAGAAGCTTCGCATAAGGCCCTCAAGACGACTTCTAACCCCCACTGGGATTAGCCCAATTGGACAGAAAGTACACAGGGATAGAGGCAAGGACCGACCTAATGAACACGAGTCGGCCCCCCCGAGAGAGCATCGCCACACTCCAACCAGCAAGCCTTCTTTCCGCCTTGGCCATCACCTTGTTCCAATCATGCAATCTTGGTCTCCTCGCTCCCAGCGGCAATCCCAGATAATCGATCGGAAGAGAGGATGGAGAACTTCCCAAAAGCTCTCCACACGCCGCTGCCGACCTCTCATTCCACGCGAAAGGAATCACTTTGGACTTGGATTGGTTGATGCGGAGCCCCGAGAGCTCGCTAAAAATGTTCAAAGTCACCGCCATCCCTCTGACCTCCTCCATGCCCCCCTCGATGAAAGCAATAGTGTCATCCGCATATTGGAGAGTAGGGGTGTTCCGGTAGTCGCAGGAGAAGCCCGAGGAGAAGCCACGCGCGACCACCCTATCCGCCATCCTCGGGAGGACATCCGCCGCAATAACGAACAGCATGGGTGCCAAAGGGCATCCCTGCCGCGCACCCCTCCTTGGCTGAAACGAGTTGCCAACGATACGACCATTCAACATAATAGAGAAAGATGCAGTAGTAACGCATCGGCGCATCCACGATATCCACAAATTTGGAAAACCACGAGCCCGCATCACCGCCCAAAGAAAGTTCCAGTCCAAGGAGTCATATGCCTTTGCGAAGTCCACCTTCCAAAGGATCCCCTGCTTCCCCCTCCTCACCCAACTGTCCACCATCTCAGAGGCAAGAGCCGTTACATCGGAGATTAGGCGGCCAGGGATGAAAGCCACCTGCGAAGGATGAATTAAATCGTCCAGCAGCAACGCCAGCCTCCGCGCCAACACCTTCGCAACGATCAAGTATATAGCATTTGAAATTGCGATCGGCCGGTAGTCTTCAATAGCATGCGGAGAAGTAGATTTAGGAATTAACACAATAAGAGCCCTATTGATGCTATCAAAGCCCATGTTTCCAGCACAAAATTCCGCAACCACCTCCCAAACCTCCATCCCCACCACCTCCCAAAAGTCTTTGTAGAATGCAATAGGGAAACCATCCGGACCTGGCGAGGCATCGCCGTTGAGATCCCAGATAGCAGCCTTCACCTCATCGAAGGAGATCTCCTTAATCAACTCCGCACAGCGCGCAGACGAAAGCTTCGAGGCATCCTCTCCCAACCAGCACCATCGACGAGGCTCGCGAACCGAGGAGAACTCCCTGTAGTAAGCCGCCACCGCATTCCCCACCGCCTCCTCGCCCACCACCTCTCTTCCCCCGAAAGAAATCGATCGAATCAAATTTGAGCGCCTTCTGTTAGAGGCCACCCTGTGAAAGTACGAAGAATTTGCGTCCCCTTCCCTGATCCATTTTACCTTCGCTCTCTGGCGCCATTCCGCTACCCTCATTCTTTCCTCCCTCTCCACCGCGGCCACAGCCGTAGCCCTGGAGACCAACTCCTCAGCGCAGAGCTCCCTCACCCCCTCCAAAGCGTCCAACGCCGCAACGACACCCTCCGCAGCCTTCCTTGCAGACATCCTAGCCTCCCGCGACCTCTTTTTGAACTGAGACAGAACGCCTCTCAAACGCGTTAGCTTCTTGCCAAACCTCACCACCGCCGACCGACCCTCGCAAGCCTCCGCCCAACAAGAAGACACCAGCTCACGGAAATTATCCTCGATCAGCCAGCACCTCTCGTATCTAAAGAACCCCGCCGCCGGAGAAGACACCTTGGAGTCCCAAATGATAGGAGTGTGGTCCGAGAAGGCACGCGGCCTAGAGAGGACCTCCGCCAGGGGGAACAACTCCATGAAACCCATCGAAGCGAGAAACCTGTCAATGCACGACTTTGAGGAAGAATTCCTCCAAGTGAATTTCACGTCCGATGCCGTTATATCTTGCAGAGCCAGCCCGTTCACGAAGTCCGCGAAGTCCGCCGAGCCCGGGTCGGACCCCCCCTGGATCGGGGCCTATCAGAGGAACGTAAAGTAACATTGAAATCACCCCCGATCAGCCAAGGCAAGCCCGGGTTATCCAGCGAGATCTGCCGAAGCTCGTCCCACATCCCCTTTCTTTGAGCCGATCTGCCGTACGCGCATAAGAGTGGTTACAGGGGCCTTATAACAAGCATCAAAGCATAAGAGTGGTTGGATACGTTAATCGAGGAAAAATCGCTCGTCAACGACAAAAATCAGACCGTTGTTTTCCCGATTCAATGCGATTTCGTCTAAGAAATAGAGGCACTTTTATTCCAGATGAAGATTTGTTTGGTACAATATTAATACAAGAAGAAAAGGAAGACTCGTGGCCTATATTTGATGAATATCCTGTGGATGGAGAAGTCGAACTTCTCAATTTGTTTGAGGGTGAACTTGCTGTCCGGGAAGAAACAATACCCATATAGGATGAAAGCAGCGTGGAGGAGGTTGTTGAACTCCTCGTTGTGGTCCTCTCCGTTGCAGCCCAAGAAGCCATGGCGTCACCGCCACCACCGGCCGCACAACCTCTTCCCACGCGTTAGCCTTGCACCTCACCCCAACGACGTCATCGGTTCATCGCTGCGAGCCCCGTCGAGGCTATGGCAGCCAAACACGCAGTTTGCGTGGCTGTCATAGTCGTCGTCGCTGCCGGTGTTACAACCAAGTGAGCTCCGTTGAAGTCGTGGCAGTCGAATGCGCTGCTCGCTTGGTTGCTAAGTGTCGCCTCCGCCCAGCTCGTTGCTGCCATCGACGTTGGCCCCCTAATAAAGCTCGACGCCGCCGACTCGCCCAATGGTGGGTCTCCCACCTCCGCCCCCCTTACACACGGGAAGGCGGCTCCAACTGGAATCCCCACCACCGGCGCCGCTCGAGGCCTCCCTGCCCGTTGCACCGCTGCCGCTTACGTCCTCCCGACCCAGGCCGTCGCCACCACTACGACCTTACGACCCAGGCCGCCGCCGCCTCTTAATTTGGGAGCAAGAAACCCTAGCATGTGATTTCTATTCAAGAGAAATCAAATCCCTGACATTTGGGGATGGGAGGCTGGTTTGGAGAATTTGCAAAATACCTCCACCAAATTTTTTTATTTAAGGGTTAAAGTTAGTGGCCACTTAAGGTGTGATATTTTAGGTGAAGGAGTAGAACATTTGTAGCCACACCCTCAGGTGTGAAAAAAAGTATAAACGTAACATTGAAAAGGAGCAAAATTGGGGATATTTGCTCGACCAATCCAGATGGAATTCTTCACTGACGGAACAAAGATGGAGAAATTCGTCAGGAGATGAATTTTTCAAGCAGGGGAGAATTGATGCAATTATTCCCAAACTGACAGGGCGACCCGAATTGAAGAAAAATGTTGATTTGAGGATTTTTCAAATTAGGGATTTCCGTCTCTAATTAGTTATTTTAATTAGCTTGCTTATATTATAATCTCAACGTTTTTGGTAGATTACTAGGTCTGATCACACGCCCATCCTGTGGACTCCGGCGATCTCTCGCCTCCACGTGGCTTCTTCCGCTACGAGAAGGCTTGGCTGCTCGAGGATTCGTTCAGGGACCTGGTGGTTTCGCACTGGAGCTCAATTTCTGTTGCTGGCTCGGCGACGATGAGGTTCGTCCGGAAGCTGGATTCCTTGCGGACGCGGCTGTGCGCGTTCAATAGGGAATCGAGAGAGGCCGGCCGCGCGGTCAGGGGCGCGACTGAGTGCGTGGTCAGCGTGCTGGACTCCTTGGAGGATGAGCGTCCGCTGGCGGAGGACGAGTTGAGGCAGAGAATGGAGGCGCAGAGGAAGATTATTGTTGAAGACAAGAAGAGAGCCATCGAGTGGAAACAGAGATCCAGACACAGATGGCTCAGATAAGGTGACGCGAACACGGCCTTCTTCCACAGAGTTGCTAGTGGGAGACGGAGGGGAAACACCATCAGGTCGATGTTCATTGGTGGAGTGCGGGTGGAGGGTAACGGAGAGTTAGGGAGAGCGATTGCGGACCATTTTCAGGAGTTTTCGGCGAGGGGGACGGGCAGACGTTGGCGATGGACTGGTTCGGGAGCAGTGCGCTTGTCGGACGCTCATGCGTCTAGCTTGACTTAGGCGGTGACTTTGGATGAGCTGAAGACGACGGTGTGGAATCTCAACGGCGATGGCGCGCCGGGCTCGGATGGTTTCCCTGTTTCTTTTTACAGAGACTTCTGGGATTTGATTGGCAGGGAGGTGCTCGATGTGGTGGTAGAGTGCTGCCATTGCAATGCAGGTTTTGAGCGGGTTAATAAGGCTCTGGTAGTGCTCCTTCCAAAAAAAGAATGGTGCTGAAAGGATTGAGGAGTTCCGACCTATTGCTATCTCCAATGCGTTGTATTTGATTGTTGCTAAAGTCTTCGCGACCAGATTGAGTAGAGTGCTGGAGCACTTTATTTCACCTTTTCAGACGGCCTTTGTGCCGGGGAGGCAAATTGTGGATAGCTTGGTTATGGCGTCTGAGATTGTTGCTGATTGGAAGAGAAACGGGAGGCAGGCCTTGCTCTGGAAGGTGGACTTTTCAAAGGCTTTTGACACCTTGGACTGACATTTTCTCTGGGCGAAATTGCATAGGAGATGATTTCCCGAGATCTGGATAACGTGGATGAAGCGGTGCGTGACCACGGCATCTATGGCTGTCCTCGTGAATGGCCGCCCGGAGGGGGGGTTTTTCCAGCCGCAGAGAGGGGTGAGGCAGGGTTGCCCTCTGGCTCCCTTGCTCTTTATTATCGCAGCGGACGTTCTTGCTTGTATGGTTGACAGGGTGCAATAGAATGGGCTCACGGGCGGTTACTCGAGGGATGAGTTGAGGATCCCGCTGCTTCAGTACGATGATGACACTATTTTCTTCATTGAAGGGGGTCTTGATGAGGATAGAGGCATGGATGCAACGCTCGAGCTTTTTAGTGAGATGTCTGGGTTGCTGCAGAATGCTAGTAAGTCCAAGGTGGTTCCGTTCTCTCTGAGTGAGGAGGAGGCGGGTCTTTGTGATTTGGCGATGGGAATTGAGTGCGCCGGGCTTCCCATACACTACCTAGGCTTGCCGTTGGCCACAGGGAGGTCGAAGATGGCGGATTGGCTACCGCTGGTTGAGAAGGTAGAGAAGGGGCTCGCGAGGTGGAAGGCAGCGGTCCTTTCTAGGGGGCCGTCTGGTGCTCCTGAGGGCGGTGCTCTCCGCTGTACCTATCTACTACTCCTCCACGAGGTTAATGCCGGCTGGCATTAGGAGAAGGTTGGAGGGGTTGATGCGGCATTTTTTGTGGGACAGGAACGGACAGGGAACCGCTGGGATCCACCTTATCAACTGGGAGGATATCACTCTCCAGAAGTGCGAGGGCGGGCTTGGGGTTTATCGGTTGGGCGAGTTGAACGAGGCCCTGTTGCTGAAGTGGGTGGCCTGGATCTGGGGGAGCGGTGAGGATCTCTGTACCACTCTTGTTCGTCGGATCTACGCAGTCACTGGTACGACACCAGTGGGCGTTGCGGTAGCCGACGTGCTGGGGCTGAGGCCCTCGCCTTTTTGGAAAGGAGTTTTGGCGGTCACTCCCAACTCTCAGACGATGTTCAGATCGTTGCTGGGGAACGGGTTGAGCTTTGCTTTTTGGAAAGACGACTGGATGGTTGGAGGGGCTTTGTCTTTGCGTTTCCCTCGTCTGTTTGCTTTGGCGGCAGACCAGGATGTGCGGGTTGCCTCTTGCTGGTCGGATGGGAACTGGATGCCGATGTTCCGTTCCAATTTCTCTGATCAACGCATGGAGGAGTTCCTGTGGCTGTTTAACGCGCTTAGGGAAGTGAAGGGCCCTTCTGCGGAGCGTGGTCACTGGATTTGGCGCGGGAGCCCTTTCTCCGTGAGAAAGGCTTATTCGGCGATCTGCAGGCCCCCTCCCTCTCTTTCGGCAGAGCTAATTAGGGACTGCGGGTTCTTCTGGAGGCTGGGTCTTCCCGCAAGGATTGGCTTATTCTTTTGGTTGTGCAGGAGGAAGAGGCTGATGACGCGGGACCGTTGTGCTAGGCTGCTTGGTGTGGTCTCTGACAAATGCCTTCTGTGTAGTGGTGGAACTGAGACGTCGGAGCATCTCTTTCTCTCATGTCAGGTTGTGGTGCCTGTTTGGGATGACCTGGAGTTGGGATGGGTCAACAGGGAGAGCGTTTGGGGCTTTCTGTGGTGGCTTGGTTGCGACCAGGCATCAATCGAGGAGGGAGCTGCTTCGACCGCTTGTGGTGATCTGGGCCATTTGGCTGGCTAGGAATGCGTTGCTGTTTTTGGGTCAAAGGTTTTACAAGGAAAATGTTTGTACCCAAGTGTCGGGTTTGTTAAACTCGTGGCTCGCCTAGTGCGTCTCTTTGTAGTTACTTTTTACTCTCCTTTTTATTAATGCATTTTTGGGGTGAACACCTATGAGTGTCTCCCCCTTTTTTGGTTTAAAAAAATATTTTTGGTAGATAAAATTAGTTAAGAGTCAATTTGAATTGGTTAGACTCAATTAAGATCGATTAGGATTTTATTTGAATTCGAATTTCTTTCAAATATTCTAATCCAACCCCTCCTATATAAAGGGGATGGTAGGCATTTGTTTGGGGGAGTTCAGATTATATTAAAACTGAGATTTATCTCTCTCTATCTCTCTCATTATTCTCTTTCTCAACATGGTCTTCACGATTCATCCCCAAATTCCCGTGCAATCGGGTGTTCTCCTTTTTCATCATCTCTTCTCTAAATTTCTTCCACCCAAAATTATTTCTCTACCGTTGCAAATTTTTATTTGCATCACGGATCCTCATCTTGAATGATTACATTGCATTAGACAAAGCGGTGACATCTTTGTCGGGTTGGCCTCCTGCCTCTCTTCCAACATGATCGTGGGGGTTCATTTGGCAATGTCTCGTGCAAAGATATCGAAAGAAGGGGCATGCGGTGTCGATGCCTCGGTTGAAGCTTCTTCGGCTCCTTCCGCCGACCTAGAAGTATCTTTCTCAATCGGGGGGGGGGGGGGGTTGGGGACTTTCGGAGATGTGGAAGTGGCGGTGTGGGGAGTCACTTGGAAGCTCTGGCGGAGGAGGGTGTTGTAGATGCAAGAGAGGAGGCCGTCGTTTGGGATGGAAACATCAAAGTGGTGGTAGTTTCCCGAGCAAGGAAGATGGGGGTGGTTTTGCGATGAGATAGGGGGGGGTGCTAAGCAGACGGTGCTCGCAGACCAGGCCGTGAGATGCATCGACTACTCTTCGTTCTCAGGGAGAGGAGCACCAAGTGTTGGTGTCTTTTTTCTCGTAAACGGCGTCGGGTGGAGTCTCACTGTTGAGAGGCGGTACATCTGGAACACAACAACGATGTGGGGCTTTTTTGGTCTCTGAGGAAGGCGAGGGTTAGTCAGAGGAGGGTTTTAATGCATTGTGGGAACATGGAATCGAAGGTGATAAGGCTTTAGATGTTATCAGTGAGGTCCTCGAGGGGATAAAGACGGGGCCGAGTACATTGTCTGATGGGTAGCAAACACATAAAGTGTTTGAGCTGAAGGTGGCACATATGGTGGGGGTTTAGGTGGCGCCCTCTCGATTTCCCTATAAATGCTTTACATGGAATATATGCGGGTTGGGCCAACCAGGAAAAAGGACGGCGGTTGGTTTTATGCTTGCCTCTTGGAAGATTGATGTGGCTTGTTTACTTCTCCACTCCGATCGTGGTCAGCTCATACACCCTTGTGCTTGGACACATGTAACGGTAGATGCACGTCTTCTTACTTCAGGTTCGAGCGCTATTGGATGCTGGAGGAGGGGTTTCGTGAGACGGTTATATCATTTTGGAATAATTTGGAGGTGGACGGTTCAGCTACCGTGAGGCTTGTTATGAAGCTGAATGGGTTAAAGAATATGCTGATTGGTTACATTAAGGACACTCGCAGTTTGTGCAAGCAGCAGATGATTCAAGCTGATGAAGAGATGGCACGGTTAGATTTGTTGGAGAATTGCAGGGATCTGGAGATCGAGGAGCTTGAGAGCTGTGGGGTGATTCATAAGATTCTGGAGGAGGAAGATAGGAAGCATGAGCTGGGGTGATGGCAACGATCACGCCAGAAGTGTCTGAAGGAGGGAGGTGCCAAAACTAGATTTTCTCATGCAGTGACAAGCGACAGGAGGATGAGGAATATGATTCACTCCATTGATGTTGGGGGGCGGATTCAGTGGTGAAGAGGCGATTTTGCAGGCAGTGACGGGGTATTTCATGAACACAAGCAGGCGTGGTCCACATTGTGGGTCTAGATGGCTGGGACTGGGGGTGAAGTGCATTGCGGAACTAGATGCAGAGATGTTGACAAAGTCATTCGAGTTGCTGGAGGTCCGTGAGGCTGTGTTTGCTCTGAATTCAGATGGTTGTCCTGCACTGGACGAGTTTTCAGTTTTCTTTTTCCATGAGTTATGGGATTTGGTCGCGGAGGAGGTGATATAGTTGGTTGCTGATTACTGATTTTTCTGCTTCCAATGAAGAATGTAGCCACCAGGGTGGAGGACTATATCCAATGCGATCTACTTTACTGTGGCTAAGGTGTTGCCTAACCGACTGAGGGGGGTCCCGAACAAGATGATCTCCCTGGTTCAACGTGCTTTCTTACCTGGCATGCAACTTATGGATAGTGTTTCTTTCTTATGAGATTGTGAATCATTGGAAGAGGAGGAGAGCGGAGGGTGTGATATGGAAAGTTGATTTCTTGAAAGCCTATGATAGTGCGTGTTGACGCATATGCTTTATTTGTATCATTTTGTTATTTTATTTTCTTGCCATTCTCTTTATGTAATTTACCCATAGGCTACTCTCCTATATAAGAGAGCCTAGGGCTATGGAATAGACCATCTCATTCGCATTTCCCAACATGGTATCAGAGCGACGGTCCTAGACCGGAGTTCTCGAAACCCTAGCCCTAACCCACCCCACCCAGCCGGCCTCTCTCTCTCTCTCGATCGGCGCGCCTCCTCCTCGTCGCGCGCGCCTGGAGCCCTTGCTCCTGATCTCCTGCGCGTGGCGCACCTGCTGATCTCCTGCGCCCCCATTGCGCGTGGCGCCCCCATCGCGCGTAGCGCTCCCATCGCGTGGCGCACCTGCTCATCTCCTGCGCGATCTCGGGCGATTTCTCCTGATCGTTCCTGATCGCGCGTGAGCCTTCATCCCCTGGAGCCCGCTGATCGCTCCTGACGAAGCCCCTGGCGACATCTCTACCCCTGGCGACATCTCCTGTGCGTGACTCTACCCCTGGCGACATCTCCTGTGCGTGACTCTACCCCTAACGCCAATCTCTCCTGGGAACGCCATATCGCTCCTGTGCTAAGCCCCCGTGGCCTAGTGCTGTGCGCATAGGAAGTCCTCTCCTGTGCTGTGCGCATAGTGGGCGCTAGGGCACCATCTCAATCGTGCGCAAGGGTTTCTACAATCGAAACCTGTGCGCGTGCGGATCGTAGCGCGCATAGATCCATGGGGATAGTTGCTTGAGGTCTACACATGCAACTAATCCCGTCTATGTCATTGTAGACAAATATTATCTATTGCAGTTCGCTCCAGTCTTCCGTATCCAGTATGTCAGAAAGCAAGGCAGATATCCCGTCCATGGGCGCATTTCGTGGTCCAGCGCCCATTATCAAGATGGACGGTACGAACTATGAACTGTGGGCAATGCAGTTCATGAGTATGATGAAGTCCACGGGCAAGAAGCATATTCTCACAGAGCCCGAGCCTGCAGAGAAGACTGGAGTCCATGCCTCATGGGAGGCTGACGATGCATATGCAAAGGTGTGGCTATCTGGCACATTGGCTATTGAGATCGCCAATGACATTCTACATCAACCCACAGCCAAAGACATGTGGGATATCCTAGCAGCGACATATTCCCAGGCGAAGAATGAGACCAAGATTCTGCAACTACAACATGATATATTCACAATTAAGCAGAATGGCCGCTCATTACATTCTCTCTACACATCTTTGAGAGGAATGTTTGAGAAGCTCCATAGCTTCATACCTCTTACCGCCACACCAGAGCAGCAGAAGACATACAGAAATGCGACGATGGTGGGTGTGTTTCTCGCTGCACTCGATCCAGAGTATGAGGCAGCACGTTCACAGATTTTGGCGGACTCGACTATTCCTCCCATGGAGGAAGCCTTTCACAGATTGAGCAGGATTACTGTACCCTCAGCAGCCACTAGTCAGAATCCATCAGCCATGGCAGCCAACAGAGGCCGTGGTTCTCAATACCAGGGCCGTGGACGTATTCCCCGTGGAAGGGGTGGTCGCACTAGGCCAACATGCTCATATTGTCACAGAGTCGGCCATACTGAAGACACATGCTACTCCAAGCATGGATTTCCTGCATCTGCACGAGCTGCTGAGCAGATAGAGCCCCCGTCTGCATCCACACTGGATCAACGATTTGATGATCTGGTTGCCCGTCTCAGGGGCATTATACCACCATCTGGCCCAGCACCGTCGACAGAGAATCATACTGATGCCGCTGCTTCTGCTTCTGCCTCTACGAGTACTTCAGGTAGTACACTTGCTCTTCACAGTAGTAGATCAGATACATTGCCGTGGATCATGGACTCGGGCGCTACACATCTCCTATGTGGCGACCAGAGTCTACTTACAGGATATACTCAGATCCCTCCAGGACGGACAGTAGTGATTGCCAATGGCACTCATTCCCCTATCACGGGTCAGGGGGAGATTAGATTGACATCCTCGATGCAGCTCAAGAATGTTCTACATGCACCGCACTTTTCCATGAATCTGTTGTCGATTAGTCAGATTACAAAGGATCTCCATTGTCGAGCTATTTTTGATTCATCTTCTTTGATTTTTCAGGACATCCGTACGGGCAACGTGATTGGTCATGGCTATGAGCAAGGAGGCCTTTATCGTCTGAACCAGACCCCGTTTGCCGGAATCACAGCCTCTCCCGCAGAACAAGTATCTCCTCTCCTGTGGCATCTGCGCTTCGGTCATTTACCGCTTCAGAAGTTGCGTCTAGTCCTACCCTATAGTCTGTCTCACACAACTGTCCAGTGTGAGGCATGTCAGTTGGGAAAACATCACAGGTCTTCTTTTCCCAGTAGTCAAGGTTGGAGTAGTAACTCCAAGTTTGAGTTGTTTCATGTCGACGTCTGGGGTCCGAGTCGTGTTCCCGATCATCAGGGGCACAGGTTTTATATTGTATTTGTCGATGATTTTTCTAGAGCATCATGGGTATTTCTAATGAAAAATAAGTCTGAAGCTGGAGATATTATTATTCACTT
This sequence comes from Ottelia alismoides, assembly GCA_037367405.1. NCBI lineage: Eukaryota > Viridiplantae > Streptophyta > Magnoliopsida > Alismatales > Hydrocharitaceae > Ottelia > Ottelia alismoides. The sequence goes on from JAZKJV010005618.1 coordinate 611,556, forward strand.
TCTAAATGAGATTCAGAATGTCTTTTCCACAACGGTCAAAATTATGAGAACTGACAATGCCTTAGAGTTGTGCACCAACAATCTAGCCAAATACTACTCCTCAAAAGGGATTGTTCACCAAACATCCTGTGCTCATACGTCTCAACAAAATGGGGTTGCAGAAAGAAAACACCGTCATCTTCTTGACGTTACAAGGTCTCTTCTCATTCAGAGTCATGTCCCGTATACCTACTGGGGTGATGCAGTCCTTACTGCATGTTATCTTATAAATCGTATGCCCTCGTCTGTCTTGAATGAACAGATTCCTTTCTCAATTATATATCCTGACAAGGAGTTGTTCACTCTTACCCCTCGTGTCTTTGGGTCTGTCGCATTTGTCCATCAGTTGTCGCCCGGTTCTGACAAGCTCTCTCCTAGGGCTGTCAAGTGCGTCTTTGTGGGGTACTCCAGAACTCAAAAGGGGTACAAGTGTTTTGACCCTGTGCGTCGGCGGTATATGATCAGTGCAGATGTTACATTCTTTGAATCTATCATGTATTTTTCAGAATCCGGGAACATGCTGCCACCACCATTGTCTCCTGATACCGTACTCATGGCACCACCAACATCACAGCAGTCACCAACAACATCACAGCCGTCACCTCCAGTACCACCACCACCACCACCGCCACCAATAATATCCCCGTTACCATTCCATTACACCAGACGGCCGAATCAAGCTCATGGTCATGACCAGTCAACTAGCTCGCCTATGGTATGTAATGAAAATATTAATGTTGATGAATCTGACGACATTTCTCAGCAGGATGCAGTACAGGAGCAGGGTGCTACTACAGAGGATCTGGATGTCCCAATCGCTCTACGAAAGCAGAAGAGAAGCTGTGCCAAGTATCCAGTATCAGCTGCGGTTTCGTTTGAGAGGCTATCTGGACCATTCAGGACGTTTGCATTGGCACTCTCAGCTACAGATATTCCACGGAACCACCATGAGGCGTTGCAGGATTCTAGATGGCGGCTAGCAATGGAGGAAGAGATGGCGGCTCTTCAGTCTCGTGGTACATGGAGCTTGGTTACCATACCTCCAGATGTTACCCCAGTGAGTTCCAGATGGGTGTTTACAGTGAAACATAATGCAGATGGCTCTATTGACAGGTACAAGGCACGCTTAGTTGCAAGAGGATTCACACAGACATATGGGGTAGATTACCTTGACACGTTCTCCCCTGTAGCTCGTCATTCCACTCTGCGGATACTCTTATCAGTTGCAGTTACTAGAGACTGGCCGCTCTATCAACTGGATGTGAAGAATGCTTTTCTGTATGGTGATCTGCAGGAGGAAGTCTATATGCAACAGCCACCAGGTTTTGCTGTTGAGGGGGAGTGTTCCAAGGTTTGCCGATTACATAAGGCCATCTACGGCCTTAAGCAGAGCCCCAGAGCATGGTTCCAGAAGCTGTCAGACCTTTTTGAGAAACAAGGATATAAACGCTCCAATGCTGATCATTCCTTGTTCGTGCAGAAGACGGCAAGAGGTATTACTGTAATCATGGTTTATGTTGATGATATCTTGAATCTTGATTACAGGTGATGATGACCAAGGCATTAAGCAGGCAAAGAAAAAGCTGGGGACTGAGTTTGTCACCAAGGACTTGGGAGTCCTTAGATATTTTCTGGGGCTGGAATTTGCTAGAAATCCATATGGGTTAGTCATGACACAGAGGAAGTATGTCACAGATCTACTAAATGAGACAGGTATGCTAGGATGTCGGCCTGCTACGACACCAATGGATCCTAGCATGAAGTTGTATGATGATGACACAGAAGAGGTCGACAAGCGCAGGTACAGAGAACTGGTAGGCAAACTACTGTATGTCATGATCACTAGACCTGATATATCGTTTGCAGTGAGTCGTGTGAGCCAGTTCATGGAGCAACCACGTCAGGTCCATATGGATGCAATACACATGATTCTGAGATATTTAAAATCATCTCCAGGTGCAGGCTTGCTATTTAAGAAAGGAAAGGAGATTTCTGTCACTGCATGTGCGGATGCAGACTACGCAGGATGCCCCAAGGACAGGAAGTCAACATCAGGGTTTGCAGTCTATGTTGGAGATGCTATAGTTTCGTGGAAGAGCAAGAAGCAGACAGTAGTAGCCAGATCCAGTGCTGAATCAGAATATAGGGCTATGGCCCAGGCTAGCACAGAAATGATGTGGGTAAAATCCTTACTTGCAGATCTATGCCTTGACATACCTCTTCCTATGATGTTGGAATGTGACAATCAGGCCGCCTTATTCATTGCAAATAACCCAGCGTTTCATGAAAGGACCAAGCATATTGAGGTCGACTGTCATTACATACGTGATATGATTCAGAAGGGGTTTATTGCTACATCTCACGTCACATCAGAGAATCAGACTGCTGATATTTTCACCAAGGCACTACTTAGAGGCCCATTCCAGAAGTGCGCGTCCAAGCTGAGCATGATTGATATCTATGCTCCATCTTGAGGGGGAGTGTTGACGCATATGCTTTATTTGTATCATTTTGTTATTTTATTTTCTTGCCATTCTCTTTATGTAATTTACCCATAGGCTACTCTCCTATATAAGAGAGCCTAGGGCTATGGAATAGACCATCTCATTCGCGTTTCCCAACAGTGCGGATTGGCGTTTCTTGTGGGCTTCTCTTTTCAGGAAAGAGGATTTCCGGACAGTGGATATCTTGGATGAAGAGATGTATCACGACTGCGTCATGTGCAGTTCTTGTGAAATGGCAGTCGAGAGGGGTTTTTTCCGGCCGCAACATGGCGTTCGTCAGAGCTGCCTGTTGACGCCTCTGCTTTTCGTTATTGTGGCAGATGCTTTGGCATTTTTGGTGGATTGTGCAGTATCAGACAACGTTTGTAGCGGATACACCTGGGAAGAGATTTCAGTGCATATTCTTTACTATGCAGACGACACTCGCTGAGAGCTGCAGGGGCTCGTCTTTGGTACTTGACATTTTCGGAGAGGCCTATGACCCGAGGCTTAACATGGATAAATCAGAATTTGTGCGACTCGGTCTGGAGGAGGTTGTGCGGTGCAAGGTAGTTGAGATCTTCTCGTACGGACCTATGTTTGCAGTACCTTGGTGTGTTACTGGTTGCAGGGAGAACACAAATGATGGAGTGGTTGCCTGTGATTGAGAAAACGGAGTAGATTGGCGGGTAGGAGATCTATTTGCTTTTCGCACGGTGGAAGATAGGTGCTGTTGAGATCAGTTCTTTCTGCTATTCTCTTTTTTTCCTATCCGCAAGGCTTCTCCCAGTGGGGATACAGATGAGGCTCGAGACCATCATGAGAGGTTTTTTCTGGTCATCATCAGGAAGATCGAACATGGTTCAACGGATAATGGCAGTCTCGGAGTACACAACTTGGAGGAGATGAATAAAGCCCTGCTTAGTAAGTGGATTGCTCGTATCCGGGGGGAGTGTGTAGGCGATGGTAAGGGTTTCAGGTTCTGGACTGACGATTGGAGCAAGGGAGGGTTGCTTGGGTCACACTTTCTAAGACTGCTGGCATCAACAGCTGATTCGAACTACTCTGTGGCAGATTACTGGAATGAGCACTCGTTTCCCCCTCATTTCAGATCTGAGGTATCAAATCAACGAATGAGCGAGTTGTTGGTGATGTTGCAGGAGCTCGAGGGCATTGATGGACCCACGGGGGGTTGGGATTATTGGTGTTGGTATGGCAACTCTTTTTTTGTGGGGAAAACATATAGGGCCTTGAAGGGCCCAAGGATTTCTGATCTTGGAAGGTGTGTGGCCAGCTGCAGAAGAATCTGGAAATGAAAATTCCGGCACGTGTGAATGTGTTTATGTGGCTGTTTCAGAGGAGGAAATTGTTGACGGGGGACATATTTGCACGTTTTGTCCTGACGACGGACCCGACTTGCTGCCACTACCACGAGAATGTTGATTGTGTGAATCACTTTTTTATCAGATGCAATGGCTCCGTGGAGGCCACATAACTGTTTGGAAATACCATGGTTTCAACCGATGTGTTCTCAAGATTTTGGGAGTCCATTGGTGCGGACTGGAACAGTATTGAGAAGGAGCGTGCGAGTTGTGCGACAATGATCTGGACACTCTAGTTGGCCAGAAATAGGGAGATCTTTTGTCAAGATCGTGTTTATGGTGAAAATGTGTTGGAACATGGTAGGGTGTTAGTTGAAAGTTGGACTATATAACATATTGTCTCTCTCTCTCTTTCCTGTAATTGACTTGTAATTACTTTTTTTTTGTGATTAATGGTGAAGTTTTTGGGTATACTCCTATACAATGGATGCCCTTTTTCTTTAAAAAAATAAAGATATGAAGGTAGATCTCTAAAGAATGAGGTATGGCAAGTACGGCTGATTTTTGTTGTCATTTTTGAGTCTGTTCAGCTCTTGTTCCTTTGGTTGCCATTCCCTAATAACTAGATTTTTTAGTTGACAAAGATCAGTGTAATTGGCAAAGCCATGGAAGGTAATTTTCATTTAGTGAATAGGAGTGTCATTTCTTTACTTTGATATTACGATTTTTTGGTAAGTTTATCAACTCGGTGCCATATTGAACTTTAAAAATATTTTATTGATCTTCTCTGTTGTTGGTGTGATGGCATTTTCTCTGTGGGGAAGGCTTACAGAGCCTTAAAGGGTCATATGATTTTTGATCCTGGTGGGTGTGAGATAGGTTGCAAGAGGATTTGGAAATGGAGTGTTCCAGCTCGCGTTAAGATCTTCATATGGATTCTTCGAAGAGGCATACTCATTACTTGGAAAGGTTTGCACGGTTCTTCACTGATGCAAATCTAATGTGTTCGCGGTGCCAGATGCAGACCGCTTGTTCTTCAGGTTTAGGAGCTCCATGGATGCATGGAATCTGTTCGAACCCCAATCGGGTTAGTTTGCTGACGGGGTAGGTCAACCCGACTAATCGGGCCGACTAGTCGGCCTAGTCGACTCATTACATGGAAAGGTTTGCACGGTTCTTCACTGATGCAAATCTAATGTGTTCGCGGTTCCAGGATGTAGACCACTTGTTTTCAGGTGTAGGAGCTCCATGGATGCATGGAATCTGTTCGGCACCCAATCGGGTCAGTTTGCTGATGGGGCGGACTTTTGGGAGTTCATAGGGGCCACTGTTGTAAAAGTCGGCCCGACTAGTCGAGTCGGGGGGATGGCCGACTCGACTAGGCCTAGTCAGCCATTAGTCGGTCAACCTGACTAATCAGGTTGATTAGTCGGTCGACTACTCGACCGACTTTTACATATAGATTTTTTATTTTTTTAGTTTTTCGATTTTTTAGAAGCAAACTTATTCTAATATGTTTATTATTATATTCAAAGATAATTACTTCTTTTATATCATTATAATAGTATCGAAAATGTACAAATCAATGTAAATATATAAGAATATGTGTATAAAGATTGATTTATATATTTAAATTAATTAAAAAAATTCAAAACGACTAATGGCCGATTAAATCCGATTAGTCGCCTGACTGCCGATTAATCGTTAGTCAGTGACCCCGCCGACCTAGTAACAACTACCGATTTCTGCAACCTTGATAGGGACAGGTTGGAGCAGTACGGAGAATGAGCGATCCCATTTTTTAGCTTTAATTTGGGCAATTTGGCTCGCCACAAATGGTACAGTTTTTCGTCATGATCGGGTGTATGGGGGAAAATGTGGTAGCGCATGCGAGGGCTTTAGCTGAGAGCTGGAACTTGTAATTGTTCTTGTTTTTCTTTGCCTATCATAAATTTTTTGAGGTGATAAATGGTGGAAGTTTTTGGACATACGCCTATACGGTGAAGGCATTTTTTTCTTTCAAAGAATCTTTTATAGAGAAAATTTATGATGTTTATTTGGTTGCATAATTCAGACTCACTTTTCTCTGAGTTATGCTTGTTCATTTTTATGGGGATATAATAATAAGGGCAATCGAGGCGAGTTGTCATTACATTGATTTGAACAATTACAAAGAGTAGGTGCTGATGTTTCTCGAGTTCAATGTTGGAGATGGTTTTTTTTTGAAATGTTCTTTTGAAAAAAAATGAGGCGTTTAAGAAGTTGATGGCTTCGACTTGAAGAATTACAGAGAAGTTCAACATTATAAATGTCTAAAAAGTTACGTATCAGGAATTCAGTTGCGTATTTTTAGAATTCATTGCATGATATTATAGATTGTAATCTTTGCTGATATAGGTTGAACTATAGTTCCTGATTGTTTCAGGAGTACATCAAAAATTGGAAATATGTGAATCCAATATTATAGTCTTATGGGATTTAGGATTATCTTTAGTGTTATCTCCCTTTATTGCCATTTACAGAAATTCATGTAATTTTTGAAGAACTTACAAATTTTTTCTTCATATTTTTGTTTGTCAATCTTTAGGTTCAGAAATGAGTTACCTGATCCTACAGCGCAGCCAAAGTTACTTGCGATGAATATTAATAAGGATAGGTACACAACCACTTGGAAGATTTCATCTCAATTTCTGATGTTTTTCATACTTGTTGCTGATTTGACTTCTTCATTATCACGGTCTGTTAGAATTGACAGTTTTTACAGGACATTGGTTGTATCTATTAAACCTCCCGTACTTGTGGTTGAGATTTTATTTTTCATGGTTATAGCATGTCCTTATGAAATGATAATTTAGTGTTTAAAAGCAGATGCTTTTAATATTGTTAATCTGGTTAATTTGCTTTTTCATCATAATTGCATGCTCCCTGATTTTGCTGTTTGTAGCAAGGATTCATAATTTTCCGTTGTTTTGATAAAATATCTGTGCCCTGTAATATAACGATTTAAGGTCTTTTTATTAATGTGTGCATTTTTAAAAGAGGAAATGTTACCGTATTCTCCGAGCACAACCCCCCTCAAGGGGGAATTGAACATTGGTTTTTTCGCTGATAGGTAGACTCGGAATTACAACAACAACAAAGTCTTCTTCCACATTAAGTAGAGTCAACTACATGGATTCTTTGCCTCAATATGTATGGATAGCTAGACTAAGAATTGGTAACGATTATTTTTTAAGATGAGATCCTTAGTCTTTTTGTTTTGTTGCATTATTTTGAGCAATATGTATAATATAGTCAATAAATAATGGCAAATAGTGAAGAATACTGCCAACCGTGCAATTTCTAAGTGAGGCGAAGAAGGATGTTATACGACTTATGGAGGTGGGGGGAGGTTGAGTCATTGTAGTTTGATGATAAGGTTCTCTTGCAAGGTCTTGTGCTGTTAGTGTCAAAGCTGGGATCATTCTCTTGGCTCATGTGGTTCCAATTAACTCTCTTTTATATGAGGTTTGTTGCTTGGGATTCACACCATTCATTTATGGAGCATGGTATTGGTGATTTAAAGGTTTCAAATTGCTTCTCCTTGCCTTTGTGCTCATAAATTTACAACATCATTCTTGGCGGGGATTTTGCCTAGACATATTCATTATTGCAAGCGGTTATTTGTTTTTTGGAGGCAATTTACTCTAGATTTCTTTCTTGTCAGTGTTATCCCCTGTCTTGGTATGTGTGCTAGGCTTGAACATAAAGATGTTGGTTTGGTATTTGAAGCCATCTTATCCCTGATGAAATGTGCATGCTTGCTTTAGGTGTGGGACTTGATATTATTAGGGAAGCTTTGATCACTGTTTGTTGGTCGTCATTGGTTGAAAGCTATCTTTGAAAGAGGCAGCATGCTGAGAATCGAGATGATGAGAGTGGCAGAAGGGGATACTGAATTATTGTCATATATTCATTAGTATTTGTGGTTTTGTTCTATGCTGTGATGTTGAAGGGGCTTTGGAGCTCCTGGTGCATTCCTAGGTGCTCGAACAAGGCAATATCCCAGTGCTTGACTTCGCCTCAACTAACTACTAAGCGTAGCCATACTAAAGTGCTTGCATCAAGCAACTACATTTTTAATCAATTTTTAGGTTATTAATACTATATGCTTATATCTATACAGATGATAAACATATATTATACACGTTTTACACATATGTACTCAATACTTATATTATTCCAAATATACATATTTTAGGTAATGGCTTCAGAAATCTGCCTAGATTGGAGACGCACAAAGACGAAAGGAGCCCTATGGAAGATAGATTATGCGAAAGCCTATGATTGTGTGGGTTGGAGATTCCTGTGGACCTCCCTGCGGAAGAGAGGGTTCCCAGATTTGGGTGGACTGGATGAAGAGATGTGTCACGACTTCCTCCTACTCTATCTTGGTGAACAGCAAACCAGAGGGTGGATTCTTTCAGCCACTGCGTGGGGTGAGGCAGGGGTGCCTCTGGCGCCTATGTTGTTCGTTCTGGTGGCGGATGCCCTGGGGGTTCTTTTCAGGCAGGCAATTAAGGTGGGGTTGTGCGAGGGCTTCCGTAAGGAGGGAATCTCTATTCCTTTATTGCAGTATGCTGACGATACGATACTCTTCATGGGGGGCACTGAGGGTCAGAGTGCTAATGCGACGCATCTGGTGGACATATTTGGCCAGTTGTCGGGATTGGAGATCAACAAGAACAAGTCGACAACTATCACCTTTGGGATGGATGCAGCGGAACGAGACAACATTGCTGAGATTATGGCTGTGGGTTGGGGGACCTTCCCATCCCCTATTTGGGACTTCCCCTGGTTGTTGGGAAGCTCAAGAGTGCAGATTGGGATGACGTGGTCCGGAGGATAGAGCAAATGTTGGCGGGATGGAAAGCTGTCACTTTATATAGAGGGGGCAAGTTGGTTCTTTTGAAGCACGTACTCTCGGCTATCCCAATCTTTTTCTACTATACTAGATTGATGTTGGCGGGCGTACGAAGGAAAATAGAAATGTTGATGAGGAGGTTTTTTTGGTCTGACGGGAAACAACATGGCCCAAGAATGCACCTCGTAAGGTGGGACGAGATCACCAGGGGGCGAAACGACGACGGTCTTGGAGTTTGTGACATGGAAAGTATGAATAGGGCACTAATTGCCAAATAGGTGATTCGTGTTTGGGGCACTTCTACCTTGTTGGCGGTTACATTGATAAGAAAGGTGTATGGAGTGGGTGGAGAACTGGTAGCCAAGAGAGTGAGATATGGGTCTTTGCTCTGGGCTGGTATCCGCGTTGTACTGCCGTTATTGACGCAAAAACTCAGGCCAAAGGTAGGGAACTGACACCTATTTCGCTTCTGTCGTGATGACTGGACTGGAGATGGCATTTTGGAAGGTAGATTTCCAAGGCTTTTTGCCCTGGCAAGTACAAAGGAGGCCACACTCTCACAGCTTGTGGATGGTGAGACCTGGCTACCGCAATTCCTGGCGGACCTTTCTGATCAAAGGGTGGAGGATTACATCTCCATGCTAAATGAACTATCACCTCCTGGGGTTTTCTCGCAGGACAGAGACCACTTCGAGTGGATCGACAAGAAGTTTTTTGTTAAAAAAGTCTACAAGGACTTAAGAGCAAGGGAAGAGGAGCTGGACATGGACCAGTGCCAGGACTTGAAATTTCTTTGGGCGGCAAAGATTCCGATGAGAGTCAAAATCTTTCTGTGGTGTTTTAGAAAGGACCGCCTTTGCGACAAGGCTCGGAGGGGAAATTACTAAACTTGCCAGACACGAGATGCGACAGATGTGACGAGGCGGAGGAGGACTCAGACCACCTGTTCTTCACGTGCAGTGGATCTGAGCGGGTCTGGAGAGTGTTGGATATTCCATGGTTGTGAAGCGACGGGACCGTAGAGTTCTGGAGCTCGATCCGGTCTCGGGGCATGAACTCTAGAGATGATTGCTCCAAGCTGTTTGCGGCCCTCTGGACAATCTGGGCCGAACGAAACGACCTCATTTTCAATAATCAGACGTTCTATGCAGAAAAATGTAGTGGCCCACTGTAATGCTATTTACAACTTTTGGATCTCCCTGTAATATATTAAAAATTTTGGCTTAATGAAATTTTCCGGCGGTGATCCCCGTGATGGGAAGTCACTCGTTTTTCGCTCAAAAAAATATTATATTATTCCATACACCTGTACATTTATACATGTTCCTAATACTATCCTTCATGTATGTATTCACACTTATATACAAACGCACATAAACATTTACATGCTCCCATACACTACATATATATTCATATGCGTACTTGGTTGAAATATGTCGATCTTTTCAAGCGAGTGTCGAGCACATTTGGCTTTTGTTAGAGTTATCTTGTTATTAGACTATGTCATTTATTCATTGTGTCATGTAGCCCTTCGGAGTCCTTTATGTTATTCTTATTTTTAGCTCTAGGGTTTCAGATGGATTGAATATTTATAAAATATCAATGAAATTTCGCTGAAAATTTGGTTTCAACATGTCATGAGTATAGATACTCCCCTATATGTCGATTTCTCGGATTTCGATCAAGATGGGTCGAAATATTGGTGATATTTCGACATATCGACACATTTCTCCATCTAGTAGGGTATGATGCGATCGGGGGGGGGGGGGGGTAGATACGACGATTCTTCAACTTCGGGAGCTTCTCCCCTTTAGTTTTAAGCAATGGAGATGAAACAACTTTGTAGCTTCTAGTTATCCAATATAGCTTGTCCGTTTCATCTCGTTTGTTGTTTATCGTCGTAAATAGATGCATCTTTACTATAAGTCTGTAATTAATTTTGTAATTCATTAGGACTTTGTCCACAATATTGATTTCTATGAACGGAACATTGTCTAATTAATCATTCTCTTCATTTTAGAATCAAATGCTCATCTATTTCTATGAACAAATGGCATCTTCTAAGTGTTGTTAACTTAGTTATTTCGATTTCCATTTCCAGTATCTATCAGTCACATCAACAATATGTCTGATATGGCCGATATGGTGTGATATAAGGCAGATGAGAGATATGTGTGATATAAGTGTGCATTTATAAGCTATTGTTGTTTTGAGATCTTAGATTGGATGATATCAATTTCTAGTATGTATCAACCAAGAATCATCATTAACATTGATTTGACCGATATGGCCAATATGGCCGATATGTGCAATATAAGGGTCATATATGAGCAATATGTATGATATAATTATGTATTTGTAAGTTATTTATTATTGTAATAACTTGGAAGATCTTAATTTACAAAAAATGGCTTTTTGAGCCCTTGGGCATTTCCACCGAAACGGTCGAAATTTCCCAAAATTTTGTCGAAATTTCTGTTTGGGGGGGGGAGGACCAAAACGAAATCAAAATTGAGATTTCGAACCTTGCATTTCACGCAATATAATAAACTTTGGACCCATGGAATAAGACAAGTCATTCATTCTCTCATTTTCTCCACATGGTATCAGAGCAACGATCCTAGACTGGGGCTTATGCGCAAAACCCACCGCCACTACCAGCCTCCGTCCTCTCCTCTTCCTTGCACGAGCTCTTCCTCTCCGCCTAAGAACCTCGTTCACGGACCCAGTTTGCTGCGGCAGCACCCCATGCCTCTCCAGATGTCGCCACTACCCTCAGAAGCTTGCTGCAGTGCCGCTGCCGCCCCTCCAGGCCACTATACGACCCCTTTAGTGACCTAGGGTTGCGTCGCCGCCTCTCCAGGCTAAGCCAGGCTCTTTGTGATGCCACCCCAAGCCTTCTCGAGTGTCGCCAACAGGCTCATAAGGCTTCCAAGCTCTCCCTTGGTGCCTCCAGTGCCTTCTCAGGTGCCGCAGGTGCCGCTGCACGGACCCATGGCTCCTTATGGGCACTTCCAGGTTTCCAGGCACCTTCTAGGCCACCCCTAGGTCCCTCCTTTACTGCTGCATGGCTTGTATTGCTCATCCCAACTCCTATATTACTGTTGACAGAACGAAAAGTCTTCTTTTTTGGAATCTCCATCTGACCACAATGGCATCTCTTCCTACCGAGACCAATCCCTTGTACACTGTCTTCTGTGATGGTACAAGGCACTTGATCAAACTCAAGGGCACAAAAAGCTTCGTGTTGTAGTTTCGTGCCTGTAAGTGTTCATTGGTAGTCAATGAAAGATATACATTCTGACAAAAGATCCTCTAAAAGAGACGCACAAAGCAGTGAAAGATCCACATTATGAAAAAAGATCCTCTGAAAGAGACGCACAAAGACTATGTCACATGGCTTGGAGACAACTATTACGTCATCACTTGGATGACCAACAACGTCGAACCGCACATTGCTATGGAATCTACTTTACAAGGACACGACCAAGGAGATGTGGGGTGACCCGAAACATATTCCCAGAAGATGACCAAGTCTTGCCTCATCGACATATATATTCAGATCTAGTCCACATTTCAGGGCGACTTCATTCTCGTTGAGTACTACTAGCATATCATCGATATGCATGAAGGCTTGCAATATTTCAGCTTGCCTATTGTCCTAAAAGGGTGCAAGAGCGATTTAATTGCCATGTTTATCATTTTCTTGCTTGACTACATCCTCGATACCAAGCAATGTGCCAATGAAGGGGTACTTTCTAACGTATGATACCCTGCCATCGATAGACCATATTTGGTCGTCTTAAGGAACTAGAGACATCTGCTAGATGAGCTTTTACTCTGCTTCTCGCAAAGAATTCTATACACTTTGCATCATTTGGGAGAGGTGGACAACATAGCTTTCGAGGAGGCTGAGGCTGCGACTCTGATCATGGTCGTGGATGCGACTCAGGTCGGAAGTGACTTGGGTCATGGCAAGGGTTTTAGATTTCACGAAATATCAGAAAGGAAACGATGAAATTCAAACAATAACTTGGCATCAAGGAGATGTCTTTAACACATCAATCTTTCATGTCGTAGGTAATATATAAACAAAATGTTGAGATTTATTGGATATCATACGAATAAGCTAATTATCATAATAACACATATGCATGCAACCATTCCTTGATCGGCTCTAGGGTTGTTTCATCTCCATCGCAAAAGAGGCGAAGTCTCCCTTGTTCAAGCGCCCCATACCGAGTCTATAAATCATAATGTGTTTTTAGTACCATGAATATATACAGAACAAAATCCCAAACAAATGGATCAAATAATAAAAAATAGGTGATATTGAAAAATATTAGCACTATGGTATTGGTCGATATCGAACAATATCTGTGAAAATTTGTGCCGAAATTTTCATTTTTTGACCAATATGAGACGAATTGCCGATATTTCACTGATATCTCATGAGATATTGGCTCTTTTTCAAAGAATCTGAACTGAACATCTTGGCTCATGTGTGTATGAAGAAGTCAATGTACTTAAAGTACCTCGTGCTGACTGGATCATGACACAGATAGCCCATCTCAGTTTTGGAATACCCACTAAAGATACACTTGAAAACCCTGGTTATAATTTGTCATGTCAATGAGTCACGGTATGGACAAACGCGACACATTTGAAAAATGAGGAGGTATAATAAACATGGAAAAGAACTTGTAAGGGGGTTTATTCATTAATCACCGATGAGGGCATACATTTTATTAAGTAACATGCAATAAGCACAATATCTCCCGAATACGAGTTAGGAACATGACTATAAACACATAGAGTACATGTGATATCCAAGACTGTTGAGGGAAAATATAAAAATTTTAATTACTGAGAGGCCCTTGGGTTCTCTTAGGTAGGACAGGAACCTATTGGGCAAATTACAGAAGATAAAATAAATAGATAATAAGGGAACAATAAAAAAGATAGCAATTATCTCAACACTCCCCCTCAAGCTGGAGCGTAGATATCGATCAGGCTCAGCTTGGAACATCATCTCTGATAAGGCCCTCTGGCTAGGGCCTTAGTAAAAATATCTGCAGTCTGGTCTCCAGAGCTTACATGCGTAGTGGCGATAAGACCCTTCTGTATCATGTCACGAGTATAGTGACAATCCACCTCTATGTGCTTGGTCTTCTTATGTAAAGCTGGATTGTTGGCAATGAAAAGAGCAATCTGATTGTCACATTGGAGGTGCATGGGAAGAAGCACCTCTATAGTTAGGTCATTAAGAACAGATCTGACCCACATCATCTCAGTGTTAGACTGTGCCATAACCTTGCATTCTGATTCATCGCTCGATCTGGTAACCACGGTCTGCTTCTTGGTCTTACAAGAAACTAGGGAATTCCCTATGAACACAACGAAGCCTGAAGTAGACTTCCTACCTTTGGACACCCAGCATAATCTGCATTTGCACACGCTGTAACTGAAAGAGATGTGCCTCTACTGAAAAGAAGTCCCGTACCTGGTGATGTCTTCAGATATCTCAGAGTCATATGGACTGCATCCATATGTGCCTGTCTGGGCTGCTCCATAAACTAACTCACTTTGCTCACAACAAAGGATATGTCGGGTCTGGTAATAGTCACATATAGTAGCTTGCTAACGAGCTCCCTATACCTCCTCTTGTCGACCTCCTCAATGTCATCATCATAGAGCTTCATGCTTGGGTCAATAAGAGTAGTGGCAGGTCTGCAATCTGCCATGCCTGTCTCTGAAAGAAGATCTGTAACGTACTTCCTCTGGGTCATCGCAACACCTCGCTAGTTCCTGGCAAACTCCCATCCAAGGAAGTAATATAAATTACCAAGGTCCTTGGTCACAAACTGCTGACCTGGGAAGTTCTTGGCATCCTGAATGCCCTGCTCATCATCCCCTGTAACAATAATGTCATGAACGTAAACAAGAATGACAATAGTACCTCTTTGGGTTCTGTGCACAAAGAGTGATCGACAATCGATCACACAAACCCTTGCTGCTCTATCAAGTCCGAGAGATTCTGGAACCATGCTCTTGAACTCTTCTTAAGGACATATATAGCCTTATGTAGCATAGAAACCTTCTGACACTCCCCTTCAGTAGCGAACCCATGTGGTTGCTGCATGTAGGCCTCCTTTTGTAGATCACCATAGAGGAAGGCATTCTTCACATCAAGCTGGTAAAGGGGCCAATCTCGTGTCAAAACAATTGAAAGTAGAATACGTAGAGTAGAATGTTTGGCAACCGAAGAGAAAACATCCTCATAGTCCACCCCATATGTCTGGATGAACCCTCGTGCCACAAATCTCGCCGTACAACGATCCACACTGCCATTTGCATGGTGTTTCACAGTGAACAACCATTTGCATCCTACAATGGATGCGCCAACTGGAGCATAAACATGACTCTACGTATCACATGACTGTAGCGCGGCCATCTCCTCCTCCATGGCCAACCTCCACTGACTGTCCTGAAGAGCCTCCTGATATGTCCATGGTATCTCCACGACTGATAGTTCCAAGGTAAACCTCCTGAAATCGTCTGACAGTCTGCTCAAGGAAACCTGGACTGCAAGAGGGTAAGCAACACACGTACGTTTCTGCTTTCGTAGAACAATTGACACATCAAGATCATATACCAAATGCTGAGCCTGTATGCTCCCCTCTGGAGAGGGCACCTGCTCATCCTATATGGTATCCTGCTGCATAAACAACTCAGTAGTGCCATAAGTAGAACAATGTGCTCATTACAGACCTGAGGCATGTTGGATGATGGGCAAGACCTGTGAGCAGGGGGAATCGAGCGAAACCTGCGAGTAAAAACATGTGGTAAAAACTGAGTCACAACACAAGGAGGAACCACGTGAGCAGGTGTAATGGCACGAGTAGGTGTAGGTGGTGGTGGTGGCGGCTGAGGAGGTGGTGGTAGAGCATGAGTAGAGGAGGGTGGACGAACGGTAGTAGAAGGTGGAGGCATGTAGATCTCATCGTCATATTCAGATGGGGCTAATGTTGTAAAAGTCACCCGACTAGTCCGACTAGTAGGTCCGACTAGTTTAGTCAGTGGGGTGGCCGATCGGGTACCGACTAATTCTGACTAGGTCTACTGGTCAACCAATTTTACTTGGAGATACCATGTTCTTTTACCTTTTTAAAAGCAAACTTATTCTAATATGCTTAATGTTTTATTTAAATTCAATTACTTCTTTTTTTGATTCATTATGATAGTAAATATATATATAAATCTATGTAATATATAATAATATATGTATAAACATGATTTATATATTTAAAAAATAAAAATCGATTAATGTGTGACTAAATCCGATTAATCGCCCGACTGCTGATTAATCCTTAGTCAGTGACCCAACTGACCGAGTACTGACTACCGACTTTTGCAACCTTGGATAGGGCTAGTCTGTTACATGTAGGAGAAAAATACATAACAGACTCAAAGAAAGTAACGTCAGCACTGACAAAGTATTTCCGCCTTAGCGGATCAAAGCAATGATACCCCTTCTGGGTACGGGAGTAGCCGACAAACACACACTTGATAGCTCTAGGAGAGAGCTCGTCATGACCTGGAGAGACATCATGAACAAAAGCAACGAATCCGAATACACAAGGTGTAAGGGAGAAAATATCCTTCTCAGGAAACACAATCAAGAAAGGAATCTTCTCTCCTAACACAGAAGAGGGTATGCAGTTCACCAAATAGCATGCAATAAGGACAACATTGCCCAGTAAGCGTGATGAGCACGACTTTGTACCAACAAGGTTCTGGTCATATCAAGTAAGTGACGGTGTTTGCGCTCGGCAACACCGTTCTGCTGGGAAGCATAAGCATATGAGGTCTGGTGGACAATGACAAGAGATCTAAGGAACTCAGAAAGTTGTAAGGTGCAGCATTCTAAGGCATTATCAGAACAAAAATATTTGACATTAACAGAAAAAATATTTATCTCATTAATAAAATATTTGATCACAGATCCAACCTCCGACTTATTCTTCAATAAAAAGATCTAGGAAAGTTTAGAAAAATCATCGACTGCAACAAGATAAAAACGGTGTCCTTGGTGATCAGGAACACGACTCGGACCCCAAATGTCTAAATGAAGGAGCTCAAATAATTGAGAACTTCTCCGACTCTGTTGAGATGGAAAGGAGGAACGGTGTTGCTTCCCAAGCTGGCATGTCTCACACTGAAAGGATGGCCTTGTAGAAATCTGAGGGAGAACATGACACAGCTTCTGTAGAGGAAGGTGGCCAAAACAAAGGTGCCACAAATATGGAGAGACCGTTCCAGTAGGCATGGAAGGACATATCGATATCCGTATCGATATCGGTACCATGTCGATACCGATATATTGATGCCATATCGCCGACATCGGACCAAATCTCGCTTTTTTTGCCTGTCGATACCCAATATCGGACATATCGGCGATATATCGGTGACCTGTCGATACCGATATATCGCCGATATATCACCGATATATCGCGATACGACCTTCCATGCCAGTAGGTGTAACATAAACACCAGCATGAGGAGGTTGGACTAGTCTGTAGTGACCCCGCTGCTCACTGCCACATCCAATCACCCTGCCCGTGAGTATGTCCTGAAACACTAGAGATGGAGGGTCAAAAATGGCACGACAATGCAGATCCTTAGTAATCTGACTATGGAAAGTAAATTCATCTGAAAGTCAGGAGCATATAAAACATTCTGAAGGTGCATGGACGACGTCAAATGCACCTCCTCCTATCCTATAACGGGTAAGTGGTCGCCATTAGCAAGTGACAACCCATCTGCCAGGTGGTTTAGTCCTGTAGGATCTTAGCTGCACTCTGTCTCCACACAGGTGGTGGGAAGCACTAAAATCCATAATCCACTTTGTCATGTCTGCACCGGTACTACTAGTAAAGCATAGGCGATACATGAGGAGCTCGAAGAGGCTCTGGCTGCGGCTGCGGTATCTATAATTAATCTCTGGCTTAGATCCAAATAATTAATATCCCTTCGAATAGTCTCCTTCCAACACTTCTTAGGCCTTCCTCACCCTCTCTTAACTTGCTCAACATCCCAAATCTTGCATCTTCTAACAAGTGCATCACCCGATCTCCTTTGCAAATGGCTAAACCACCTTAAACGATTCTCTTCCATCTTATCCTCTATTGGAGCTACTCCAGCTTTCCTTCTGACATCGTACTAAATATGATCTTTTTCTGTGTGACCACACATCTATCTTATCATTTTCATTTCTGCTAGTGTCATTCTCTGCACATGTCTATGGTTCACAAGAGCATATCAGGTCTCATGACTGCTTTGTAATACTTCCTTTGATTTCAAAGGAATTCTCTTATCACAAAGAACAGTAGAGGCTCCTTTCCACTTTAACCAATATGCATTTATTCTATGAATAACATCTCCGTCAATTTGCCGACCATGTTGCAAAATAGGTCCCAAGTATTTAAAAGAACCTTTCTTTTGAATGTTATCTTATCCAATCTTCACCCCAATTCCTTCACAACTGCGTCCATCAAATGTGCACTCCATGTATTCCTTCTTAGCCCTACTTACTTGAATTTCTTTAGTCTCTGGAGCATGTCTCCAAACCTCAAGCTTATTATTTACTCCATCTCTGTACTCATCAACCAACACAATATCATCGATGAACAACATACACCAATGCACCTCATCCTGAATGTGATCAGTCAACTCATCCATAATCAAAGTAAAAAGGTCATAAGCCATTACAAATCCACAATGATCTTTCCCTCTTCATTTCTAACCCCGAAGGCTTGACCTCATGAACACTAGCATAGCCAGAAGCTTCCTTTCCCACAAGTCCATTGAAATTTCCACATATGCAAATCATCTTTTTGTGTGGGATTCCTTTTATAATCTTGTTAGAAAAATAAACATGCGGAAGGAAACATGGAATAAGAATAAAGAATAGGAAGAACACGAGATTTTACGTGGAACCCTACTCCGTGAGGAGCGGGATGAAACCACGGGAGAAGCCCTCAAAGGGGCATATCTTGCATTGCTTTTTCTCAATCGTTACAGCAGGTCCGGGGCTCCTTATATAGCCTCCTCAGAGCCTCCAAGTCCCACCACTGGTAGATGTAGGATTAAACTCAGTGGTGGGGTAAATGGATCCTGGAGGGATCCATTTACCTACCTATTACATAAGTGACGCATGCTCCAAATACTCTAACACTCCCCCTTAAGCTGGAGCATGCAATGCTCAGCTTGGACAGACAGAAAGAAACTCAACTCACAATACATGACACTACAGACAATATCAACCCAACACGCACAACTGCTGCAGTCGAGGACATTGCTTCTCATGGCGTGCATGTGAGGAGGACGAACGGGCTGGAGTGTGAAATTGGATATCTCCCATCTGGCTCAGAGAATGGAACTCTACTCTGGAGTCCCTATGATACCACATGAAAACTCTTGCCCTCAATGGCATAGGGAATGGTCCTCTGCTCTGGAGTCCCTATGGCTCGCATGAAAGCTCTGGCCGACCAACAAGAATGACAAATGATTTGCATGCGTCGTCGTCGAGTCTGAATCTGAAAATTGTAGAGTCTGAACATCTGACTAGTCTGGAAAATCTGACATCTAAATCTTAGAACAAGACCTATGACTCTACATATACTCCCCCTTTCTCCCATACTGGTCGGAATGACATTGTTGACCATGTTAGGAGAAGATAAGATAATACATAAATATGGGGAAAACATGAATATTCTCAAAAAGTTTCTTGCGGCTCTTCTTCATATTTTTTTAATAAGCCGTCCAATTTTTTTGAACATTTTTTATAGGCCATTTCAACAATATTTTTTTTTCCGGCTTATGCATCATTTTTTTAATTCTTACGTACGATTTTTTTCTTGTACACACCTCTTTTTTTTCCAAAAACTATACTTCCTTTTTTTTCTCGATAGCGTACGATTTTTTTTCATGTACGCTCTCTCTTTTTTTCCGGATTTTTCTTAAACCTTGCGGACTCCCCCTTTTCTTCCTTCTTCTTCCCTTTTTTTTACACAACCCACGTCTGGGCTCTCAAGCAAATAACCAATATATTTTTTTCTTTTATAACGTTGGACCCCGATTAGGGTTCCCCGTAATGAGAATCCCTTTCATCACGTGCCGCCGCCGCCCTTTAGAGTCTGATGTCGTAAGGCGCGATGGAGAATAGAGGCGCGATGGGGCTCACACGCGCTGCTGAGCACGGAGCGGCACCGCCTGATCGCGCCGCTGTGCGTAGAGAATCTGGGGCGAAACGGGAGAAGATGCATGCCTAGGGGCTGCAGCGGGGCTGGTGCCGCCGTCCGATGGTGCCGTCCCCTCCTGGAGGTTCTTCATTATGTCGCGCGATGCCTGCGAATACGAGGGAGGAGATGCGATGGCGCATCTGGAGGAGATCTCGATGATTGGGCACCATTAACAGCAAAAGGGAAGCTAGCGCCGCTAGAAGCGGTGATGGGAGGCTGCGTAGAGGGGTCGCCTGCCGCATGGTCGGTGAAAAACAGTGCGCCGCCTGAGTCGCCGCGAGAGAGGGGCTCTGGAGAGATCTGTTGTAAGCCTGGGTGGAGCATCGCAAAGGGAACATGGGGCCTGATGCGCCAGGAGGCTGGATCTGGCGAGAGGGGCGCCGCTGCTGCCTGTAGCTGCGGGAGATGCCTGCTAGGGATGCGCGCCGCCAACAGATCTGGAGTAAACAACTTCAAGAACATTCAAAGTTTAGGGTTTTAGGAAACCCTATATTTCTCGTGCAGAATCACGAACAGATCTGCTCTCAGTTGTTTAGACTCGAACTTAGGGTTTTAACGAAACCCCTGAATTCTTGAATCAGAATATGAATAAGCAAGAAACGAATCCATCGAATCTCAAAAAATAAGAACATGAAAACCTCGAGAATCGAACCTGCTCTGATATCATGTTAGAAAAATAAACATGCAGAAGCGAACATGGAATAAGAATAAAGAACACGGAGAATGCGAGATTTTATGTGGAACCCTACTCCGTGAGGAGCGGGATGAAACCACGGGAGAAGCCCTCAAGGGGGCATATCTTGCATTGCTTTTTCTCAATCGTTACAGGAGGTCTGGGGCTCCTTATATAGCCTCCTCAGAGCCTCCAAGTCCCATGACTGATAGATGTGGGACTAAACTCAATGGTGGGGTAAATGGATCCTGGAGGGATCCATTTACCCACCTATTACATAAGTGACGCATGCTCCAAATACTCTAACAAATCTTATACATATCTTCACAAAAATCTTGTTTAATCCTTTCTTTTAAAACAATTTGCGGTGCGTAAACTGAGATGATATTTATGATTTCTTCTCCAAGCACTAACTTTACCAAAATAATCGATTGCTAAATATTTACACCTCAACCACACTATGCTTCTTATTGTGAACAACTACTCCGACACGTTTCTACCCTTTTCTTTACTTGAATACCATAATTTAAAGCATATCTTCTCGATCTCCATTTCTTTCTCTCCATCCTATTTTTTTCTCCTGGAGACATGGTATCTGAATCTTCCTTCTTTCTTCGTAGCTGCCAACTCCATATTTGTCGGTCAAAGTGCCTATATCCCAACTACCTATCACCATCTTCTTTTGCGACCTTTTTTGGACTACCTTTTTCCTCGCATTCGTCTACTATGCGAGAACTCTTGCGACTTTTGGATTGTATCTAGGCGACGATGCAACGTAAATAGCTTATGTACTCGCTTGCGTTCCTCAGGCGAGAACCCTTGCAAATTTTGAAAGACATCTGGGCAACTATGTAGCAGTCCTTGCCAGCTTCTCATTTTATTCGGATAATGCACCACGTCGCTAGTAGGGAACGTCCCAACGATATCCAAATGTTTACTTAAATCCTGGTTGAAAGATGACATCCTTTTACATCCTAAAATATAAACATTAATAGATGATCTTTGGGACGGAGCCCTGATTTTGAGGTACAACACAAAGCTTAAATAGATGCATACTGATTACTGACTTCACTTCTACAATTGTAATATATTTTGACTTACGTGCAGTTAGCTGGTTTTGATGTAATTATACGTTGCAGATATACGAAGTATACAATCTCTTCTTTAGAGAAGATGTACAAACCAAAACTTTACCTCGAACCAGACCTTGGGATACCTCTGGACTTACTTGATATCAGTGTCTACAAGTATGGCATTTTTACCCTTAATATTCCAAACTATGTTTTCTACACCATGTCAGCACACTTAACCAATTTTATTACCATTAGTCCTCCTGCAAGATCCACACGCCTTGCCCCTGAAGATGAAGAGTTATTACGTGATACAGATATAGCCACACCTGTCAAACACGATGGCATACGAAGAAAAGAACGTCCTACGGATAAGGGTGTTGCATGGCTGGTCAAAACTCAGTACATTTCTTCACTTAGCACAGAGAATCACAGAACGGTATGAGACCATTTGAATGGAAAATTATTATCAGGGTTTTGACAATATTGCCTGCCTGCAATGAACTTATTTATTTCTATTATTATTGATAGTCGATCAGCGAAAAACAAGCAAAGGAACAACGGGATGCAAGGGAAGGTCGTAATACATTCTTGGAAACCCTCAATAACAGGTTGGTTAATATTATCGGGTTTCTTTGATGTTTTTTCTACTTACATTTCCTTGACATGGAATAAGGTGAAATGATCTTGGTTCTTATCAAGACTATATGCATTCTCAGGGACAAGCAGATACAAGCTATTGAAGAATCCTTCAAGGCAGCTAAATTACGCCCTGTGCATCAAACTAATTCCAAGTTGGAGCCTGTGGGGATCTTTCCCCTTTTACCAGACATGGAAAGGTATCTGATTATATTTATTTTTCTATAATTTTTTCTACAATCATGATTGGAATGCATGATATTGTTAGCAATGTTTCCATCTATGTAGAGAGAAATACTGAACACTGATAGATTATTTCAAAGTCAAGAAGAAATTAAATCCTGTAAAAATATTACTGGGAAATTTTGTAGAAGCCTCTTTGTAAGACAGTACCAAGAAATCTTTGCGGCAATCTGGTCAACCTCGTTGAGTTGCCCATGTAGAAAATCATAGCTTGTGGAGCACGAACTCCGTTTGTTCTATCAATATGAAATTGTAGGCACTATGAATGGACCCATAACTGGATTGTTGGTTGGAGCATTTTTACAAGAAAAAATTAACCAAAGTGGACCCGGTCCTCTAACTATTGGTTGTATTCGTGTCATGAATCTTGATCTTTTGAGGAAAAAGATGGTAAGACATCGAGGAGACACCCACCTGTAAGCTTCTATATATTCATATTATAAAAGTAGTTACAAAACCAAAAGGTTTTATTTTTTTGCATTCTCAATTACATTCTCCATATACATATGTTCACCTTGGAATAAGATCCATTTCGTTCAAGCTACATAAGTTGGGATACTCCCATGTCTCATGTCGTCTAAGGCTTTCTAGAAACCAACCCAGTTATAGGTAGAGACCATCTCCTCTAGCGTAGCGGCCCACACCTCCTTTGCAAATCACCTTGAGTCAAGTGTACCCATTCCAAATTGAATTCCGATCAAATGATCAGCAACATGCCAATACATCTCATGGTCACAAAAATGTATTGTTCTGAGGTATATCAAAACAAGTAAAGAATAGACATCGAACATTCTCCTCTTCCGTCAAACAAAAGTGACATGTGTTGTCACTCCCAGGAAAAAACCTAGCTCTTCACTCACCAGTCATCAGGCGATCCATTCTCAACAACCAAATAAAAATCCGAATCCGTAGCGGAATCTTCCATCTCCATATGTCTATGAACTGGTCTGAGGCACTCTTCGAATAAAAAACCGTCATCAAGTAGAATGTGTTATAAGCCTTCTATGTTATAAAATGCTCATCAACTCAGGACCAATGATCTACAAAGTCAGATAGTCTTTGACAAATTGTCAGTTTCCAAAAGCTACAGAAACCCCACAAGTCGATGGTTCGATAAGTCGACACAGAAGAGTGGGATCTAGCTGCCGCCTTCCCAGCAATCTGTCACAGAATATTTGACATCAGCAACCATAGAGAAAAGGCGAGGAAACTGGCACGAAGCGTCCTTTGCCTAGTCCAGTCATTAGTTAAAAAATGAACCCATAACCTAAAACATGCCTCATGAGTGGGATCACATGAGGGAGTATCGAGCGAATCCCATTCCAGAAGTTGAAAGGCATAGGTGTAGCAACAACTTGTGAGGAGAAGTACGAAGTTCTGCAAAGCAAATCAGACTCTCCACTGCAGTCTTACACCCACTTTGTCAATAAGGCATTATTCATCGCTTCCAAGCTCCGATCCCAAGCCTACCATCCTCCTTTTAAGCATAAGGTTTTTTCTACCCCACCAATGACATCCCTTGCAACTCCCCAAAAGAGGTCCAGACGAAACGTCTCATAAATGCCTTCGATTTTCCCTTCACCCCAGCAGATAACATGTGCGTAGATAAAAAACAAGGTCTTAAATGTTGGTTTTAGCCAACTTATCAATGACTAGCTGAAACGAAAATTCAAAGGTTCATGATTGTTGATAGAAGGGCTGTCAACCATATGGCTGAAATATAGACGAAATTTCAATCGGATTTTATCGAAATCCGATTGAAATTTCATCGATATTTCGGCCATATGGTCGCCAGTACTTTCATTGGCAAACCTAAACCTTTAAATGTTGGCTATTTTGTCGCCCGCTTATTAGAACCAAAGTTCGATTGAATTTCAACGAAATTTGATGCCATGATAAAAAGAACACCGGGGTAGTCGAGAGAATTGCCTTCAACAGGAGTTGGTGTCCACCTCTCATAAGGGAGGCTGCATGCCATCTCACCAACTTCTTCCCCATCCTCTCAAACAAGTCAGGTTGCTATAGTTTTCCTCCCACCGAGTGTAGTCCAATATAAAATATGGGGAGGGCCCCCCTCTACGTCTGCTAAGCTGTTTTACATACCTCTTTCTTTTCCTCATCCATCCCCAAAGGAACAAAAGCAAATTTGCATGATTAGTCTTCAGGTAATCTCAAATTTGGCATGATCATGGCAACACTGTTTAAAGGAGGCGACAACAATGCACATTTTTCCATTTGTGACGTCAAGTAGGAGGAATTATATTCATGAGATAGATGTGGGTGGGGTGCTGGTCAGGGGCGATCATGAAGTAGGAAGGGCGATGCGTTCTTATTTCCATGCGGCTAGTAGGAGGATGACCCGTGGTAGTTAGGGTTGGTGGGGTAGAGGCGTGAAAGGGATTTCAAACAGTGCAGGCAGAAGCTTTGACTATTCCATTCACGAAAGAGGAGGTTCAGAAAGGCGGTTTTTGGGCTCAAAGCTGATGAGGCTCCGGGCCGGTGTTGTTTTATAAAGTTTTTTGGGAGGTGGTCAAGGCTGACTTTATGGAGATTGGAGATGGTACAAGAATTTAGTGGAGGAAATTTGGGCTTTGTCTACTTGAATAAGGCCCTTGTATTCATGTTGCCGTGGAGGGAGGTGCCTGTTAGGATTGAGGACTTCAGACCCATTGCACTCTAACACATTTTATGTTTTCATTGCACCCTTACGAATCAACTCCGTTCCGTCGCGAATGATAATATCTCCCCATATCAGACAACGTTCGTTCCAGATGGTACATGAATTTGGTGGAGGAAATTTGGTCTTTGAGTGCTTGAACAAAGCACTTATATTCATGTTGCCGTAGAGGGAGGTGCCTGCTAGGATTGGGTATTTCAGACCTATTGCACTCTCTAACGCATCTTATCTCATCATTGCACCCTTGCGAATCGGTTTCGTTTCGTCGTGAATGATATTATCTCCCCAGATCAGACAACCTTCGTTCCAAGCAGATCCATGGCAGATGGGGTGGTTCTTGCCGTGGAAAGGGTGTTGGATTGGAATAGGAACATGGGGAAGGGCTTGTTGTGGAAGGATTATTACTCTAAAGCTTACGTCTACGTTGACTGGCGCTTCCTCTGGGCATCCTTGCAAAAGAGGAGCTTTTCGGATTTGGATCTCATGGATGAAGCGGTGTATTACTACAACATCGTACTCGGTTTTGGTGAATGGATGACTGGAGGGTTTTTTTTTTCTAGCGTAAACGTGGTGTTTGCCATGGGTACCCGCATGCCCCTTTGTTATTCGCGATAACGACATATGCGCTGACAATTATCACGAGGCTTTCATCAGAAGGTGGTTTGTGCTCGTGCTATTGCTATAAGGATATTACTATTCCCTTCCTTCAGTATCCAAATTATATGATATTTTTTCTTGAGGGACACTGGAGTAGACTAGAAGGGCTGCTTAGATCTTAGAGATTTTTGGGGATATTTGGAACCTGCAAATTAATAGGGAGAAGTCGGTGGTGGTGCCGTTTGCTCTTTCTCAGCTGGAGGTGCAGGAGGCTGCTGAGACTCTTCGTTGGCCGATTGGTAAGTTGCCCATTACATACTTGGGGCTGCTACTCATTGGGGGGAGGGTGAAGGTGACTGACTGGAGGATGGTTTTGGATAGACTGAAGACCAAGATGGCTGGTTGGAAGGCGACAACCTATCCAAGTGGGAGGTTTGATCTTGCTCAAACATGTCCTCTCGGCTATTTTGATATTCTTTTGCTCTACTAGAATATTGCCAGTGGGGGTCTGCAACAGATTAAAGCCCTTGATGAGAAGGTTTTTATGGTCAGATGGGAAGCATGAAAAGGGAGGCATTCACCTTATTGAGTGGTCTATGATTACTGTATCCAAAAAGAAGGGGTGGTGGTGGGCATCTTAAAGGTGGATTCATGAATAAGGTACTGCTTGCAAACTGGTTGTTTAGATTGTGGGGAGATTTTGATGACTTGGTGTGCCGTCTTATGAGAATGATTTATGGTATTAGGGGGAAGGCTACGGCTAATGCCATTCGTATACCTTCATCTCTACGGTAGTGCATCTGGAATGAAAATTTTTCCAGAGGTGGTGGAGAAGAGGCAACCAATGTGCGGTAATGGTGAGAACTTCCAGTTTTGGTTGAACAACCGAACACGAGATGGACCGGAGACCATTATCCAAGAGTTATGGATGTTGCTGAACAAGGATGTCCTGGTTCACCAGGTATGAGCCCATAACTCATGGTCTCCGTCATTTGTGGCAGAGTTTTTCGAACAAAGAATGGAGGATTTCTTGGGCATGCAGAGAGAGTTGACATGTGAGGCAGGCCAACTAGAGGAATGGATCACTGCAAATGGACGAAGGGGAGCTTCAGTGTGATGAAAGTGTATCGCTTCTTTATTAATGATCAGATGATGCATCGCA
Source organism: Ottelia alismoides (assembly GCA_037367405.1). NCBI lineage: Eukaryota > Viridiplantae > Streptophyta > Magnoliopsida > Alismatales > Hydrocharitaceae > Ottelia > Ottelia alismoides. Next base: position 638,667 of record JAZKJV010005618.1, read on the forward strand.
CCATTGATGATGCTTATTTTAGGAAACGAGATATTTGTTGGGTCTTTTAAATGAAGCACCCCTACCTTATCGGGTTCGGACCCATCCCTCTCTTGGAGCATTCTGGAGCCAGAAACAAAAGTGTCGCGGATCTTGTGCAGTTGAACCCGTTAAGCGGAATGGATCCATCAATCGATGAATTTTCACCAAACCCGAGCATGGGCTTGCCTTTGGCACGTGACCCCTCACCTATGCTTGACTTGGGCATGCTCATGGAGCTTGCAAAAGGACTTCCTGTGCCGTACAACTCTTCTGAGAGCCATCTGTCGATGGTGGAGGTCCATCCCCAACTATACTCTCTGGAGGGTGCTCCTCTCACTTTTTCGATGGTTCCTTTTGAACCGGTTAAGGGTCTAGTTGCTAAAACGACATTCATGGCCTTCGAGATGACCCAACCCCTGTTGGGTACTGCCCCAACGCCTCAGGCGGAAGCTCCGGTTGGTTTGATTTTTTTGGGACTTCTAGATCGTGCTGTGCATACTTTGGAGATAGCCGTGGAGTAAGCTCCTCTCGCGACCACCTCTCTGCATGGTGTTATGAATGGGGATGCTGATCCCTCTTCATCCTTGGGATCCTCTGTAGCGGTGCTAATTTCTAGGAGAGGGAAGAGATATATGTCTCGGAAATGATCGAAAGTGGTGTACGGGGAAACAATTGTGCTCTCCGAGCAGAAAGCTAAGGTTGCGATGGCGGCTGGAGTGGTTCAAACTGCGGTTCCAACATTTGTTCCTTAATGGGTCCTAACATGGAAGTGACCTGGAAAAATAGAGATCCATGGGGTATATGCTTATTGAATGGGCTTGTGATGTGGTGTTGTTGCAAGAAACTAAGCTTTCCTCTGTTACAAACTTTCTGTAGAGGTCCATAGGCGCTGGTTTGCTGAATGAATACAAGCCGTTGGACGATGTTGGTTCCGTAGGAGGTCTAATTGTTGCTTGGAAGGACTCGGTTTTCAATTTTGTTTTTGAGTTAAGCGGAGCTCATACCCTTACAGTTTTGTTGGAGCATACTCTATCGGGAAATAAGTTTGCCTTCTCTTGTGTTTATGGCCCTTGTGCCCACCCTCTTCGTACGACTTTGTGGTCAGACCTTAGGACTGCCAAGGATACTTTCCCAAGCATTGCATTGCTCGTGGGTGGAGACTTCAATGTCTTGCTACTTTCTTCGGACAGACCACACTTAAGAGGTAGGCAGGACCCTGACTCAATTGACTTGACAGAACTAATCGATTATTTGGAGCTGGAGGTGATTGATGCGTCTGACACCAAGTACATGTGGAGAAATTCTAGGCCTCACTATCGATCGTTTTTTATCCTCCGTGGAGCTTCTGGAAGCCTTCCCTTTATCTGCGTCCTCTTCTAGGGCTCATACTAGGTCTGACCATACGTCTCTGGTCTGGGACTCGAGGGTTGCTTCCCCTGCCAGGGCTTTCTTCCGATTCGAGAGAGTCTGGTTTCAATAGGAGGGATTTAGGGATATGATCTCCAATCACTGGAACTCCACTACGCCCTCGGGATCTGCGACATCTCGGTTGTCTCAGAAGCTTATCTCGCTACACACTCGACTTTGCACATTAAAAAAGGAGGTCAGGCGATAAGAAGGGCTCGACGCGCGGAGGTTGAACTGAACAAAGGTTGCTAGATTTGATGAGCTGGAGGATGTTAGAGACCTTACCCATGAGGAGCTCACGGGGAGAGCAACATCACATAAAATTATTCTGGATGAAGACAAGAAAAGTGTATCTGAATGGAAGCAAAAATCCTGTTATACGTGGCTAAAAGAGGTTGATGCCAACATAACCGGATCTGATTGGTGATGATGAATGGTAACATGGTAGAGGTGGCCATTAGATGGGGAGAGCTATAGATGACCACTTCCACAAATTTTCAAGGAGAAATCTTGTTAGACCCTGGAGGGTTATGGGGCCTTCATCATTTTCGTGCAACACACAAATCATCTGGTGCTTGTCATAACCCAGGAGGAGGTGAAGGTTGTGGTTTGGAACCTGAATGCTGATGATGCATCTTGTTTGGATGGGTTCCCAGTGTTCTTTAAGGAATTTTGGGAGGGAGGTGTTCGAGGTTGTAAAAGAGTTTGTTGCTACTAATGCAGGATTTGATAAGCTCAATAAAGTACTGATCTTTCTGCTTCGTAAGAAAGATGTCTCTAAGAGAATTGAGAGCTTTCGTTCAGTCTCCGTTTCCAATGCTATCTTTTTAATAGTAGCGAAGTTCTTGGCAATTAGGCTGAATCGTGTTCTAGGTCACATCATATCACCATATGAGTGTGCTTTCATTCCGGGAAGACAAATTGCTGAAAGTTTGGTCTGGACTTCAGAAATCATGGCTGATTGGAAGAGGCTAAAAACGAAGGGGATCCTTTGGAAAGTTGATTTTTTAAAGGCGCATGACACAATGGACTGCCAGTTTCTTTGGATGGCATAGTCGAAACATGGTTTCCCTGATGTGTGGATCTCCTGGATGAAGCATTTTGTCATCACGACTTCATATATAGTACTTGTGAATGGCGGATCGGAGGGTTTTTTTTCCAACCACAACGTGGAAGATATCTCTATTCCTCTTCTGCAGTATGCCGATGACATTATCTTCTTCATTGAGGGGTGCAAGGAGGAAGCTAAAGGAATGGTGTTAACCTTGGAGATCTTTGGAGAGCTTTCTAGACTTGTCATTAACCTCGACAAATGCATCGCTATTTCGTTTGATCTTTCAGACACTGACACACGAGATTGTTGCATAGTGCTTGGCACTACAAGTGGTTCTTTGCCGATACGCTACCCATGTCTTCATCCGACGATAGGGAATATCACGATGTTGGATTGGCTACCTATCATTAAGAAGTTGGAAAAAAGCTTTCAGGATGGAAAGCATCTATTTTATTGCAAGGAGATCGTCTGATTTTGGTGAGGGCTATTCTTTTTGCCATTCCTATTTATTTCATTTCATCCCGTCTGTTGCCCGTTGGTATAAGGCGACATCTGGAGACGCTCATAAGATGATTTCTTTGGGGCAAGATTGAAGGATACGGGAAGAATCCTTAAGCGCATCACGGAAGTGTGAGGATAACATCGTATGCGATCGGGAGCGACTAGTCGCACTAGTTGCTCGATGCAGCGGAAATTAAAATTTTCTATGTGACGAAACCACATGATCCAAGAACACTTCTCGGATCGTTTCGTCTAAACCACAAACAAGTAATAGGATTACCTCTTGAAGCGTGGTTGCGATCGAAATCTAAACAAAGAGACCTCCTGTCTTAAGTCCGATCCGACGGAGGAGACGCTTGTGAGCGCGTGGATGAGACGCGTGCTTCTCGCAATCCATGTTGATGATCCAAGCCACGGATCTCCTGATCTCGACAAACGAGATACGGCGTCTTCTTCACGAGCAAGGCATGCCGAAGTAGACGGAGATCCACGAGCAAACGATCGGGCAGCATAACGCTGACGCTGCGGCGATGGAGGATCTCTCTAAGGCATCCATGGTGGACGGCCACATGAGAGATAGAGAGAGTGGGCGTGTAGAGAGAAAAGAGAGAGAAAGCATTCATTAATCATCTCATATGAAGAGCAATGGATGCCTCTTCTTATATAGGGTTTTGGGAGTCCATGGATCCCAATTCATGGACAACACACAATCAATGGTTGAGATTGATTTGTGTTTCTTTCAATGGCTATGATCTTGTAAAAACACAACAACAATTAATTTAATTTAATTTAATATATATCGATAAATCAATATATTTAAATTCTAATTAAATCAATTAATTATTCTTGGAGATAATGAGGAGATAAACCATATCATCTAAAAAGGGGGGGGGGCGGCTACAACATCTCATGAGATCTCATTATCACATGAGATCTCATTATCTCATGAGATACCATTATCTCATGATATCTCCAGGATTTACAACAACAATTGTTGTAAATTATTTCACAAAAATAATTCATAATTATCTTGTGAAATATTGCAATCATGCCATTGGAAAATTGTGAATCACATTCACATCCCAAAACAAAATGTAATTATATTTTAATTAATCATCCAATGTGAATCCAATTCACATCAATAATTAATTAACAAATATAAATCACAATATGCTCTCTCTAATATATTATAAATCACATTTATAATATATATGATTAATATGGATAGTGCTATCCATATTATTCATATCCATGATAATTAAATCACATTTAATCATCTTGGATCTCTTTTCTTATGTGCCTAAATAACATGAATCACATTCATATTATTCACATCTTTGATAATTAAATCACATTTAATTATCTTAGATATCTCTCCTTATGATATGAATCAAATTCATATTATTCATGATAATTAAATCACATTTAGTTACCCATTTTCTCAATGCTCGGATACACATACCAACAATGAAATTATCCATGAACTCTTTCAAGGATAATACGCTTTCTCCGCGGATACTTGGAGATAAGGATAGGGTGATTGTATTGTTCCACCTATAGTAACTTGGACATTGAGATCAAATCTCAAATCCAGATCTTGCGGACCTCCCATAGATGCTTGATTAAATCAAGATCGTAGATCTAATCTTCTCATTGTATCTGAATCACATTCAGATCAATGTCCAACATTTGGACTAAGATTAGACCACTTCTCTACGAGAGGAGTCACTAAAATCCAGACCCGTTTCATCACTTCCTAGGAATGGAAGCGTCATGGTTATACAATCGTTTATGATCACATCACCCTTAGGTATTCCCAATACCTGTACATCCTGCATATTGGAATACTCAGAATAAACCCGAAGTATTAGATCAACTTTAAACTTGTCTACTTCAGGGTTTTATCAGTAAGTTTCTAATTTGATCATTGGGAGTTGGTATCGATCATATACTTTCCAAAAGCATATATCATACCTAGGTATTGATCATATAGTTTCCAAAAGTATATATCAAACCTACAAATTCAGTCAAGCTTCCAAAGCGAGACGACCGTGCATGTGATTTGATTCTTCCCAATATCTCATGAGTGAGCTCATATCTTCCGGTTCAGTAGTGAACCTGTATGATCCCTTTGAGAGATCGTATTACTCATATGTCCTTATATGCACACCAGCGCGCCGGTGTATAGACCTTGGTTAGGTCATCAACTTATTGGTCTGCCAAATGTACATACTCAGACATATAGTAACGCATCAGTCTCCGGTCCGAGGATGCGTGCCTGTATCGTGACAGCATACGATATAGGACTTTGGTTATCTCGATCTCGTTAAGTCAACTCTTTGACTTAACTAATCTAACACCTCCGAATCTCTATTCCTATGCAGAGGACCTGCATCAAGAGGTCGTTCAGATATCAACCTTTAGAGATAAGGATTGCCATCTCCTACTCAGGCTGGAGATCATCTCTTAACAATCATTTGACGGTGCTTGATGAGTCCTCAATCTAACGCTTTAGATTTTTATCTAAGCACCAGCCTCTATGATTCAATAGTTGAATCAACAGCTGTATGATTATTAAGATGGCCATGGTACATAACCCTAATTGTACTAAGGGACCTATTATGCAAATTAGTTATTCTTCATTTCAAATCAGGGATTGATATTTGCAATAACATTTATTGCATAATGGCTCGCCGTGGGCTCGGATGTCCAACAATCTCCCACTAGTCCGAAGAACCATTAATGGGCTAATCATTTAAACCCACACTTATGTGACAATTACAAGCTATTTAGAAAATAGATAGGTAAGCTGATCAGTCACTCTGTTCCCAAAAGACTATGCCAAGTCCTTTTATGGCACTTGCATATCTCCTAATAGCAGTGCTCGCATCCAATGCGAATATTGCATCTTATGTAACCAATACTCAATTTTGATAAAGTAGTTATAGTGTCCTTGACACTATTGCTCAGTAATTATTTTAACCAGTATTTCATTAATCCTTATCAGAATACCTTTACTCCTGGAGATCACTATCTCTTAAGGTATCCACGGTTAATACCTTTTTTAGATCTCTATCTATAAAATCTTAAGCTTTTGAAGATATGACTTTGAGATCACTATCTCAAAAAAAATCATGTCATCTATGAAGATTTTGTTATTACTACAATCAAGTGTTTTCTCTCCATAGTAGGATTAGCAACACTTTACTACTCCCACTGCATGGCAGATATCTGGCTTTTGTACACATCTAGCATACACTCAGCTTCTCGTAACTGATGCACAAGCGCAAGCAGTTCTAGCATTCACTTCCTCAACTCTTTGATGTGCTATCCCTTCAGATAGGCCAGTATCATATCTTAAGGGAAGGAAGCCTTCCTTGGGATTTTCCAAGAATGGAACATGTCCAAGGTGTACTACAAATGTGACGGTCCCAATATCCTCTTCTCTTCTCTTCTGAACAATTTCAGAACTAAGATCTTAAGAGGTATCCTTGAAATCATATTTCAAGATATGGAATATCCAGTCTATAAAACACTTATTATCATGCTTATATCATTCTAAATGATTAAGATATCATCTACATTTAGCACGATGAACACAAAGGTACTCCAAGCTTCATATGGTTCATCAAGATTCTATCTGAAATCATAACATTTACGATTTTATCAAATCTTATGTTCCAACTTCAAGAAGCTTATTTGAGTTCATAGATGGATTTCTTTAGCTTACACATCTTGCGTTTCTCAACCATGAAGCTCTGGGGCTACTTCATGTGAATATCCTCAGAGAGGTATTCATAGAGGAATGCAATCTTGACTTACATCTTGAAGATGTCAAAGTCAAGTTATGTAGCTATAGTTAGCAATATTCTGATGGGTTTAAGCATGGTCACTGAAGAACAAGTCTCATTGCAAGCAATGTCTTCTCTTCCGGTGGGTAGCTCATGGCTACGAACTGAGCTTTGAAGGTCTCTACCTTCTCATCAGGTTCTCTCTTTCTCTTGAAGATCCATTTACACCTTAATGAGTCTAACCCTTATAGGTGGATCCTTGAGGATCCATATGCAACACTTGTATATGAAGTCTACCTTAGAATTTTATTGCTAACATCCATCTTTCCATGCCATGATCCTCAGGAGCTTCATCACATGAAGTCCGATCATTGTCAGACTTAACTGACACATGGAATACATCCTCAAACTTATTCGAAGAGGTATTAGTGCTTCATCTTTAATTGTCCTTTTAGTTCCCGATTTCAGGAGCCTCATTATCTTCTCAAGATTAAATGAGTTCCTACACTTCATTTTCATCTTGATTCTCAAGAGAGTTCCTCTAAGAATCACATTCTCAGAGATGAGATCTTTTAAGAATCTCAGGGTCATAAAGTATGTATCCAATACCATCCTTTATTTTCCTAATGAAGTAGCACTCTCTAGTGCTCGATTCCAGCTTACTTGCATGGAATCTTATTAAGGATATATAATGTAGTCTCTACTACACATATATACCAGGAAACTAAGAGGAAATTATGCTAAAATCATCATTAATCAAATCGTGTCACACATGATCCAATTGTATCTCCCTGCAACTCCATTGAGTTTAGGTGTATTAGGAGGATTAAGTTAGAAATGATATTCATATCTTCATAAGGTATTCTTTGAATTCATCTAATAGGTACTTGCTACGTTGGTTAGATCAAATTTATTTAATCTTCCTTCAAACTTTGGTTCTAAGCCAAAATTCTGAAATCTTTGAACATTTCAAAGGTGAAGGAAAGAAATCTTATATCAAAAATAATCATTAATAGATATCACATATCCATAATGTTTATTCTGATATAGATGATCCACATACATCAATATGTATTAGATCTTGAATACCTCGACATCTTGTACCTTTCCCAAAGAAGGGTGTATCGGACATTTTACTTTGAATACAATATTCATAAGAATGTAAGTTTTGAAATTTTAGACATTCTAAAGTTTCATCTCTTACTAGTCCATTGATCTCATCAACAGACGCATGCCCAAAACTTGATGCCAGATCATTGTCAAATGATCATTATTCTCCTATTGATCTTTTAAAGGTTTAATTTTCTGTTTTAGAAATCTTAATAAACCATTCATTAATTTTCTAATTTAGTAGAGTCCACTAGATGCCAGATTACTATCTGAAATATATCCATCACAACTCTTTATGATAGGTTTATTCCAGAATTCATGTTTATTTCCAATTCTTGGAAGTAAACTATGAGTGTATTCTAATATCTAGGTCATAGAGACATTCTCTAAGACTAAGGGCTCCCACTGAAATAATGAAGTTTGTATATCCAATAGAGATTGTTGTAACAATTGCATCAATATCCATGTAAACGACTATTAAACCTGAAGATTAAATTCCAGTCTTCTAAAACATATGCAACTAATTGCAAGTGTCATTAGAAGATTGGGATACAATTATCAGACTTTATCTTATCAAATAAGTAAGTCAATGTCAATGATTATATGTAGATTATTCTGATGCTTTATCTGAGTCCTTCACTAAGGATTCTAGACAGACTTGGCCGTCATACTATCAACACATCATCTTATTGCAATATTGGCATTCATCCAACTCTTAGGATGTCATATGGAAGTCATAGAAGTATGGTCAACTCTTTGACTATCCTTCTCATCTTGGTTCTGACCCATGCTTCCACTACGCTCACTTTATCTATAAACAACCATTGCTTAAGACTAAGGATCTCTTATGTTGAATTCAAATAGAATTCAATGTAAAAGCATTTCAACATTTATACATTCTTCATTAAATTCATACAATATGAATATTATGAAGCTTCATGAATGGCTAGAGTATAGACAGTAGAATGATGGCACTCATCGTATCTACATCCATCTAAACTCTTAAAACATTGGTTCAGGTAGGTATTCAAACATTTTGAATACATCATCTCTTATAGAGCTACCATTCTGCATGATGCAGTGAGCCATGTCATTTATGATAAATGTCAAGAGCACGTATGTATGCCAGAATATCTTCTTAAATTTTTATAAGGATTATTCGACAATTACGATCACCATCGACATGTCACTTCCAAAGTACACTCGATGAAAGATCAAGACTATAGAGACATACGAACCCTAAGGTGATGTCTTATTGTCTTATTTAATTGTCATTCCTCATTAATATGAGGAAACTTGCACATTGCAACCACATACATTATGTGTCCAATTGCAAGTACAATATCTGGATCATGGGTCCAATCTATGATATTTTACTAGTTATTATTGAGTATAACATTGAGTGTGTTTAATGAAGGATTATCTGAAATAAGAAATTTGCATAAGCGTATATATTTTTATATATATACATATTCTACTTTGATTTAGGGGTTTTTATATCAAAGTTGTCTTGACTTGTCAACACTGAAAGTTCATTCCCTTAATTACTTTCAATGTAAGAGATATACTTACCATTATATCTCAAGCAAGATCTGGGATCTCCTTCCTTATCTTTGTCACATCCCAATAATATGAGAACTTGTGACTTCGATAAAAAGAAGCGAGAACACATTCCACCTTGCAAGTCCAACTTGCATCTCCCAATTCGGTCTTTAACACCCAGGCCAACCACCCCTAAGGTGATGTTGACCCGTCATTAATTGAATCAACCGTCAACATGCCTAATACTCGCTATACACAATCCAATATCGCCCCAATAATATGAGGACTCGATATTGGGGTCACTACGTATATGGCCTTACTCTTTCGAGAAGCGAAGAGCCCGATCCAAATGGATTGTATGCAGGAGCTGTCACTTCGGACATGCGTCTCCTACATACAATATCTGGCGACAGAACCCTTCGCTTTAACGGGAGACCAAGGATGTCACTTATGTGATCCTCCATATCATATTCAAATTCTAATTAATCATCATGAATCACATTCATTATGATCAATTCTTCCAAGGGAAATAACACACCTATTTATGATAGAGTGTCTTAATTTTAATTGGATTCCAATTAATCTAATCATATTAAATTAATGATCCAATTAATATCCAACAAACATTCTTAGTTGTTACTTGAATTATGGTATTATCTCAAATATGTATTATTTCGAATTTTAATAATTAGAAATACATCATGATTTCTTAAGCATTATACCAACCCTACCCGCTGTCATGGCCAGTACTGACGGGAGTGGGACAGACCACACACGGTGCAACCTGCTACTCCAACGCTCTACGACTAGACACCATATCCACCTCGGGAAAGGATAATGCAAAATAGATCGCTTTGTACTTGAGATGATCATCGGTTTTTCAACCGAAATTATACCATATAATATTCATCAAAACTATTTTGATAATATTATAAGGAGGGTTGCTAAACAAATCCTCAATCCTATTCAAGCAACAAGGTTTGGCATGTAAAAGTTGTCCTACAACTATTGTAAGATAAACTAGAGTTTTTCATGAAAACAATATTGGAAATTTCATATTAACCAATTGTGATCAAGATCAACTATCTTATCATTTTGGTTAATGCAATGTCATTTAAGGAAATAGTTATCATCTTTAAATATTTCACAAATATTTATAATTAATCATTTCAGAAAATTAACAATTAATTTTCATCAATTTATTTGAATGACTCTCAAGGTTCATGATCAAGTTTGTTAATTTCCAGCAGTGACCCTTACTCACTAAAATTAACATAACTCGATCAATTTAAATCCAATTAATGCAAACTAAATTTATTTTGTTTGCCAATTTGATTTAAAACAGAACGTAAGTAATAATTATGCATTTCCAGGCATTTAGGACCCGTAATTAACTCTTTAATTATGTCACTAATCGCCATCCCCGAAACAGTGGACATATGGTTATTAAAAACATCATAACTTGAGTTATCGGATTCCAAATCACACAAACTCAAATCCCACGGTTTCCTTATTTATTGGGTAACATTATCCAATTTAAAAATTCGTGTTTAAACATTTTAAACAGGGCCGAAATTTTATCACAAGACAGGGTTGCGAAAATTGAAATGCTAAAATCTTCACGAACCCAAGCGAGCCCAAATCTTCATAGGTTCATGGATCTTATCCAAAACCTTCAACAAACTGGCTCTGATACCACGTGAAGGATATGGGAAGAATCCTTAAGCGCATCACGGAAGCGTGAGGATCGCATCTATGCGATCGGGAGCGATTAGTCGCACTAGTTGCTCGATGCAACGGAAATTAAAATTTTCTATGTGACGAAACCACATGATCCAAGAACACTTCTCGGATCGTTTCGTCTAAACCACAAACAAGTAATAGGATTACCTTTTGAAGTGTGGTTGCGATCGAGTCTCTAAACAAAGAGACCTCCTGTCTCAAGTCTGATCCGACGGAGGAGACGCTTGCGAGCGCGTCGATGAGACACGTGCTTCTCACAATCCATGTTGATGATCCAAGCCACGGATCTCCTGATCTCGACAAACGAGATACGACGTCTTCTTCACGAGCAAGGCACGCCGAAGTAGACGGAGATCCACGAGCAAACGATCGGGCAGCATAATGACGACGCTGCGGCGATGGAGGATCTCTCTAAGGCATCCATGGTGGACGACCACATGAGAGATAGAGAGAGTGGGCGTGTAGAGAGAAAAGAGGGAGAGATAACATTTATTTATCATCTCATATGAAGAGCAATGGATGCCTCTTCTTATATAGGGTTTCGGGAGTCCATGGATCCCAATTCATGGACAACACACAATCAATGTTGAGATTGATTTGTGTTTCTTTCAATGGCTATGATCTTGTTGTAGAAACACAACAACAATTAATTTAATTTAATTAAATATATATTGATAAATCAATATATTTAAATTCAAATTAAATCAATTAATTATCCTTGGAGATAATGAGGAGATAAACCATATCCCCTAAAAAAAGGGGGGACGGCTACAACATCTCATGAGATCTCATTATCTCATGAGATCTCATTATCTCATGAGATACCATTATCTCATGATATCTCCAGGATTTACAACAACAATTGTTGTAAATTATTTCACAAAAATAATTCATATGTATCTTGTGAAATATTGCAATCATGCCATTGAAAAGTGTGAATCACATTCACATCCCAAAACAAAATGTAATTATATTTTAAATAATCATCCTATGTGAATCCAATTCACATCAATAATTAATTAACAAATATAAATCATAATATGCTCTCTCTAATATATTATAAATCACATTTATAATATATATGATTAATATGGATAGTGCTATCCATATTATTCATATCCATGATAATTAAATCACATTTAATCATCTTGGATCTCTTTTCTTATGTGCCTAAATAACATGAATCACATTCATATCATTCACATCTTTGATAATTAAATCACATTTAATTATCTTAGATATCTCTCCTTATGATATGAATCAAATTCATATTATTCATGATAATTAAATCACATTTAATTACCCATTTTCTCAATGCTCGGATACACATATCAACAATGAAATTATCCATGAACTCTTTCAAGGATAATGCACTTTCTACGCGAATACTTGGAGATAAGGACAGGACGATTGTATTGTTCCACGCATAGTGACTTAGACATTGAGATCAAATCTCAAATCCAGATCTTGCGGACCTCCCATAGATGCTTGATTAAATCAAGACCGTAGATCTAATCTTCTCATTGTATTTGAATCACATTCAGATCAATGTCCACCATTTAGACTAAGATTAGATCACTTCTCTACGAGAGGAGTCACTAAAATCCAGACCCGTTTCATCACTCCATAGGAATGGAAGCATCATGGTTATACAATCGTTTATGATCACATCACCCTTAGGTATTCCCAATACCTGTACATCCTGTATACTGGAAGACTCAGAATAAACCCGAAGTATTAGATCAACTTTATACTTGTCTACTTCAGGGTTTTATCGGTAAGTTTCTCATTTGATCATTAGGAGTTGGTATCGATCATATACTTTCCAAAAGCATATATCATACGTTGGTCTTGATCATATAGTTTCCAAAAGTATATATCAAACCTACAAATTCAGTCAAGCTTCCAAAGCGAGACGACCGTGCACGGAATTTGATTCTTCCCAATATCTCATGAGTGAGCTCATGTCTTCCGGTTCAGTAGTGAACCTGTATGATCCCTTTGAGAGATCATATTACTCATATGCCCTTATATGCACACCAGCGCGCCGGTGTATAGACCTTGGTTAGGTCATCAACCTATTCATCTGTCAAATGTACATACTCAGACATATAGTAACACATCTGTCTCTGGTTAGAGGATGCGTGCCTGTATCGTGACAGCATACGATATTAGACTTTGGTTATCTCGATCTTGTTAAGTCAACTCTTTGACTTACCTAATCTGACACCTCCGAATCTTATTCCTATGCAGAGGACCTGCATCAAGAGGTCGTTCAGATATCATTCTTTAGAGATAAGGATTGCCATCTCCTACTCAGGCTGGAGATCATCTCTTAACAATCATTTGACGGTGCTTGATGAGTCCTCAATCTAACCCTTTAGATATTCATCCAAGCACCAACCTTTATGATTCAATAGTTGAATCAACAGTTGTATGATTATTAAGATGGCCATGGTACATAACCCTAATTGTACTAAGGGACCTATTATGCAAATTAGTTATTCTTCATTTCAGATCAAGGAATGACATTCGCAATAACATTTATTGCATAATGGCTCGCCGTGGGCTCGCATGTCCAACAAAGATGAGTCATGCTGGTTCTGGCATGCAGTTGGTGGACTGGGATACAATTATGTTACCTTTAAGGTTGAAGGTCTCGGGAATATGCACTTGGAAACGATGAATGAAGTTCTTCTCTTTAAATGGGTTAGCAAAATTTGGGAAGAAGTGAGGACCTTTGCTGTAGATTCATTTGCACCATCTATGGCATTGGTGTCTATACTCGGTTCCTCAACAGTAGAACTCTTAACCGCCCGCCTTCTAGAAAGGCATCAGATCGATGCTCCCTCGCTTTCACGATTTTTTTTGTCTGACACTTGGTGATGGTGCTACTTTTGCCTTCTGAACTGACAACTGGACATGCGATGGAACTCTCTCCTCCAGATTTCCTAGTTTATTTGCTTTGGCTACTAATCATGATGCAAAGGTGGGGATTGTTGGCTTGACAAAAATTGGATGTGCAAGTTCTTAACTGACTTCTCTGATCAATGTCTGGAGGAATTCCTTTTGCTTTTAGAATCTGTTGGAGTATTGGTTATGTGCGCCCCATTGAGTTGTAGCAGGGTAAATGGATCCTGGAGAAGATCCATTTACCCCCATCCAGTGTTTAGTCCCACACCGCCTGTGGGTGGGACTTGGAGGCTCTGGGAAGGCTATATAAGGAGCCCCAGACCTCCTGTACTCATTGAGAAAGTCAATAGACAAACATGCCCTATTGGAGGGCTTCTCCCGTGGTTTCATCCCGCTCCTCACGGAGTAGGATTCCACGTTAAAATCCCGCGTTCTTATTTATTCTTTATCTTTTTCCATGTTCGCTTATGCATTCTTCATATTTTATAACATGGTATCAGAGCGGGTCGATTCTCGTGGACTCTTTTTTTCTTTTTGGTTGATTCGAGATTCGAGATTATTTTGAAGTTCCTGTTCATGATTCAATTTTCTGGAAGAAAGGCTACAACATATTGTTTTTTTTCATCTCCGTGAGGCCCTGTGCCCTCTGAGCGTGCATCCAGGCGGGCCCTCACGGCTCCTTGCACGACATCCAAGCAGCACGAGCGGCGTGTATCCTGAAGGTTCGATTCCCATCTAGGGATTCCAGGAGCAAAGCCCACATGATTTCCACGAGCAAAACATGTCATTATGGAGTTTTTGTTCCATATGAGTTCGTCTTTGGAATTCTGGCAGCAGCATCTGTCACATATCTGTTCAAAACAAGGCGTCACAAAAAAAATCACGATGGCGCCGATCGAAACTCCGGGCTTCGTCAACGATGGTAGAGACCCATCTTCTCAGGCGGCAAAGAGCAGCCTGCGATCTCGCAGGCACAAATCCTCAAGCCCTCGCGCAGGCGGCGCGAGGGGACCTCCTTCCTCACGCGATACTCAGGCGGCATGAGGCGATCCATGCTCTCACAAGCCCAGACTCCCACCGCGCGGGAGAGGTCCTTCTACGAGAGCATCCCCCTCCCCCGGCAATGACAGCCTCCAGCCCAGGCGCGCGATGCATCTGCATTCGACTCGCAGCCCAGAAATACAACGCCCTCCCCAAGCCGCATCAGCCCTGGTCGGCGACTCCAGGCGATGCAGAAGCACGAGCAGAGCACGCGGCTGTGCTCCAGGCAGCGCCGCCCCAAAGGCGATCCCTCTTTTGCGTGGGCGGCGGGAATTGAAGAAGGGTTCCTGTCGTGGGAACCCTAGGGCTGGAGGCCCGCTATTTTTTTTTTAAAAATGGTCTGCTGTTATGGAACTCACATGGGCCGTGAGTGGTTAAAAAAAAAGAGAGTCTTTTTTTTATGTTGAGAGGGAAAGAGAACGGGCCCAAGTGGCCGTAAATAAAAGAAAAAAAAGGAAAGGGGGACAGAGAAAAGCTGTGCCGTGAGTTATGAGAGGTGGTTGAGATATTGGGCTCGATTTGGTCATGTATTTAAAAGAGAGAGAGAGAGGTTGCGAGTTTTCAAAAAAAAATTAGAATAAAAAGGAGTAAAAAAAGGCGCGTACAAGAAAAAGCCGTACGCAAAATTTACAAAAAAAAAGAAGAAAGAAAGAAAAGAAAAGATGAAAAGCCGAAAAAAATGTTGAAATGGCTTTATAAAAAAATGTGTTTTCGAAAAAAAAGGGTGACGGCTTAAAAAAAGAAAAGCCACAAGGAATTTTTTGTGAATGTTATTTCTCTCCCCATTATGTTGTCTTCTCCCAACTTTGTCGATTTCTCTGTTTCCCGACAAGTATGGGAGAAAGGGGGAGTATATATGTAGAGTCACATGTCTAGATCCAGAATCCAGATTCAGATATCAGTCTCCAGACCAGCCAGATGATCAGACTCTACAGTTCGATTTCAGACTCGACGATTGTCTTCCAAGTCCTCAGTTTCAGACACGCACATGGATGCGGTCATTTTCAGATGTGCATATGTTGCCATCATCAGTTCGAGGTCCCCATCATTCTTGTTGTTGTTCGGCCAGAGTTTTCATGTGAGCCATAGGGACTCCAGAGTAGAGGACCATTCCCTATGCCATGTTGGCAAGGATTTTCATGTGGTATCATAGGTACACCAGAGCAGTGCACCATTCTCTGAGCCAGATGGGAGAGACCCAGTTCTCCGACGAGGAGACTTTTTCAGACTCCATTCTCTAGCGACCGTGGACTACGACGAGGATTGCACAGCCACGGCTCTTGTTCAGTTCGACCCTTTTCAGAGATGGAGCAGTTGTCCACATTATTGTGGCGGGCCAGAGTACTCCGATGAGGAGACTCATTTCCAGTTGTAGCGACTCTGACAGGCGCAATTCAGAGCGCATGCTCTCCGACGAGGAGAATCATCAGACTCACACTCCAGCCCGATTGTCCTCCTCACCTGCACGGCATGAGAAGCAACATCCTCGACTGCAACAATGTGCGCGTTGGGTTGATATTGTCCGTAGTGTCTTGTAGCGTTGAGTTGAGTTTTTGTCTGTTTGTCCAAGCTGAGCATTGCATGCTCCAGATTGAGGGGGAGTGTTGGAGTATTGATTATGTGCGCCCCATTGAGTTGTAGCAGGGTAAATGGATCCTGGAGAAGATCCATTTACCCCCATCCAGTGTTTAGTCCCACACCGCCTGTGGGTGGGACTTGGAGGCTCTGGGAAGGCTATATAAGGAGCCCCAGACCTCCTGTACTCATTGAGAAAGTCAATAGACAAACATGCCCTATTGGAGGGCTTCTCCCGTGGTTTCATCCCGCTCCTCACGGAGTAGGATTCCACGTTAAAATCCCGCGTTCTTATTTATTCTTTATCTTTTTCCATGTTCGCTTCTGCATTGTTCATATTTTATAACAGAATCCATCAGGCAAATCGATAGACCAATGATCGGGCGAGACCGCTGAGTGTGGAAGACTAATTCATTCTCGGTTAAAAGAGCCTACGATGCCATTACTAGACCTCTGCCAATGAGGACCGATACTCTGATTTGTGATTGCAATCTTATCTGGAAGTTAAAGCTGCCGACTAGGATTGGTTTCTTTATGTGGCTGTTCTGAAGGAAGCACAATATGACTAGGGATCACTGCCCTAGACTTTTCAGAAAGGTTTCTAACAGTTGTCCTCTATGTGAAACTCATATTGAGACGTTGGACCACCTTTTCTTCCACTGTGAGAAGATGTCACCTATCTGGTTGGAGTTGGAGGCTAAGTGGTTGTCTGTTCAGAACCTGGACTTGTTTTGGAACTCTCTGTTTGAACTTTGGGGCAAAGGAGCGATCCAGAGAGGATGTCCTAAGGCCTCTTGCTTTGGTTTGGGCTGTATGGTTAGCTATAAATAACTCTCTCTTTTCATCGCATTGGTTCTGTATTGAAAATGTAATCATCCACGCTAGGACTCTTCTTGAGTCTTGGTTTGTAAGCCTTCTTGTTCCTTCACCTTTTATTAGTATAACTGGGGTAGACACCATAACGTGTTTACCTCCTTTTTGGTCTCAAAAAAAGAGGGGGAAGAACAATGGCAAGGGGGGTGGAAGTAGGTGCAGAAGCTCTCCAAGAGGGCAACAGAGGATATAGAACTTGGATAGAAGTACATCAAACGAGGAGGAGGTTGGGGGGCTCTCTCGCATATGGTGGGGACATTGTAGTGTCTAGACGCAGTGTTTCTCCTTTTCACCTGGTGTCCGTTCGATGCTTTCATTGATTTCATAGAGGTTACCTTGCCCAGTCATGTCGCAACTCCATGGTTTCCGCCATGGGAAGACCTGCAACCACTAAGGTTTGTGTGCTTGTGGATGAGGTTTGGCATATCCCCTTACTCATTCTCTCAATGATGTTTTTGTGGGAGAATACTTGGAGGAATTAGGGTGTTTGTGGATAACAACCTTGATGATTGGGCCGATTCTCAATCTAGGGTGCATTTTGAAGGATGTGGTGACATTTGAAGGGTCGATGATATACACCTTGGACTTGGCCATGAAAGTTTAGAAGCTGCTTTAAGACGATGGTGGTGCTTCGTCTATGCATGTTAAGTGGCACTAACCATTAAGGTTGCAGAAGTCGGAAGTTACTACTCGGTCAGCTGAGTTAGTGTCACTAAGTAAGGATTAATCAGCAACCAGACAACTAATTAGATTTAGTCGACATTTAGTCGATTTTGATTTTTTTAATATATATAAACTATTTTAGACATATATTCTTATGTGTTTACAAAAAATTGTACATCTTCTATACCATCGTGATGAAGAAAAGAAGTAATTGAATTTAAATACGAGATTAAACATTGTTAGCGAATGTAATAGGTGGGTAATTTGATCTCACCAAGATCCAATTACCCCACTCATGTTTAGTCCCACATGGATGAGCGGTGGACTTCGGTCTGTCTGAGGGGCTATATAAAGAGCTCCTCACCCCCTATACTCATTGAGAAATTCAATAAAATATCCAACCCCTTTGAGGGCTTTTCCCGTGGTTTCATCCCGCTCTTAACGGAGTAGGGTTCCACATAAATCTTCGTGTTCTTAATGTTTATTATTTTGTTTATCGATTCCACTTCTGCTTCTCAGATTTCAACGTGGTATCAGAGCGGGCTCGATTCTCGATGAATTTATGTTCTTTATTATTATTCGGGATTCGATTATCAGATTCATTGTTCATCATTCTTGAAGATCAATTTTATGGAGATCATATTCGTAGTTTGTTCAAGTTTCATGTTCTAGGGTTTTTTTTGAAACCCTAATTCAGTTCTAGGGCCTTTCGTCTCCTCCAGCCCAGTGAGCTACCAGCGGCTACGTCACCATCCTCTAAGCCACATCTCTGACGGTGACACATCATCTTTTGGAGTTGCAGAACTGATTCTCCTTCTCAAGCTGTGCCGCACAACACCTCCAAGCGGCTCCGGGTTGCCATTCTCCATCGTCCTGGTGCTCTCTCCCTGCATTGCACCATCACCAGGCTCCCAGGCGGAGCCATCGACATCGGAGGCGAAGGGCGAGTCAGCGATACATCCTCCAAGCGAGAGCCTCCAGGCGACGCTCCTTTATGCCGCACCCAAGGCGGCGAATCTCCTCTCGCAGTTCTTCCTCCAGTCGTGCCTGCAGTACATCGCCGCTCTCTCAAGGTGCATATGGCGGTGTGGGACCTTGCCATCGCCCTCCTGTCGAACCTTTGGCGGCTATCCAAGGCAACAACCCCACCACGCGGTTATAAGCGGCTGTACCAGGCCCCGACAAGGTGTCGCCCCTCGCCCAACACCACTCTTCAATCGTGCAAGGTGGCGCGATTCCTCCTGTATGCCGCTCCTCCGCCCGGAGGCCCTTGGCGTCATCCTGGTGTACGATTGCGCCGCCTCCAAGCGCTCCAGGCGCTGCTACGCCTCCGCCCGCAGCACTGGCGTTGCCCTGCTATGCCGGTGCGCAACCCCCTCAAGCGCCCTGGGCGCTTGCTGCTGCGCCCTTGTGCTCCCATCTCTAGTTCCAGATCCACGACGACGACGCACCTCAGCTCGAGGAGAAGCCCCTATCCGCATGATGCTCCCTCTAGAGCGGAGCTCCTATACGCTGCGCGCAGGAGGCTCTCCTCCATGCCCATCGGTGGCGGCGACACAAACAAGAGGTTCCCAATTGGGAACCCTAGTGACGATAAAAAAGGGGTGGCAATGTTTTGGCTCGTGGGCCCTGTAATTAACAAAAGGTGAGCTTGTTTCGCAAAAAGAGAGAGAAATGACGAGAAGAGAATAACCGAAAAAAGGGAACGACTAAGCAAAAAAAGATGAAATGAATTATGTAAAAAAAGAGAAATAAAAAAATGATGATTTGTGAAAAAAAAACAGTACAAAAATTTTTTGCTTGTTTTTTTATTTCTTCCAACTTGATCCATGTTCTTATTCTATCAAGTATGGGAGAAAGGGAGAGTCAGATATAGATTTTTCAGGAGTACTGCACATCTACAACTGACAGACCGACACTCCAGCTTTCTACAGATCATCCATCTTCACCGAGCATCGAATTCTTCGTCAGGGCGAATACTTCTTCTTTTATGATCCGACCAGTTTCTGCGTTGGACTTCTTCTGCAATGATACTTCTCTAAGAACGACAGAGATATGTTCCGGTGACCTGTAGGCATGACAGAGACGTTCCGGTGGCTTGTTATCACAGTGGCTACAGGCATGGCAGAGATATGTTTCGATGTCCTGAAAGCTGCAGAATTGTCCTCGAGCGAGGTCTTCTACCAGTAGCAGATATGTGTTATTGTGATGTATCGTGTGAAGATGTGTTATATACTTTCTTTTTGTTGCAAGCTGCAACTTTCTCAGCTCCGGCTTGAAGGGGAGTGTTAGAGAGTGTAATAGGTGGGTAATTAGATCTCACCAAGATCTAATTACCCCACTCATGTTTAGTCCCACATGGATGAGTGGTAAGACTTCGGTTTGTCTGAGGGGCTATATAAAGAGCTCCTCACCCCATGTACTCATTGAAAAATTCAATAGAATATCCAGCCCCTTTAAGCGCTTCTTCCGTGGTGTTGAAGAATGGTCTTGGTGGGTTATGTTTAGTCCCACATCTTGGAGTGGTGACTTTTGGTCACATTGGTGGGGCTATATAAAGAGCCCCACACCCATTGTATCCTTTGAGAAAGATGAATGTAATATCAGCCCTTTGAGGCGGTTCTCCCGTGGTTTCATCCCTCTCCTTAGGGAGTAGGGTTCCACGTAAAATCAAAGTCTTCATTTTATCTTATTCTTGCTTTGATTTGCTTCCACACTTCATATTGCAACATGGTCTTAGAGCGGGCCACTTCTCGAGGTTTTTCAGTATGTTCATAATTTGTTCAAGGATCAATTTTTTGGTTGTTCGACGATCTGTATGACAGGTTAAAAATCCAAATTCGATTCTAGGGTTCAATACCATGAACCCTAATTTCAGCCAGTGTTTCAGCCAGCCTGCGTCTCATGTTGGTGCGCAACCCTCTATACGCATCCAACCACTGCCAGGTCCTTCTGGAGACTTCCGAAGTTCACAATGAAAATGGGGGCGGTGCCTCCTCTTGTGGATCTAGAGCGATATTGTTGTTCAAGCTTGGATCATGTAGGGATTTTGGATCCCATTTGCTGGAGAAGCTATTGAATCTGCACTCCATGTGTTTTGTAAAAAAAATTGTCTGAAGGTTCTGCTAAAGGGATTTTGTCGAAGAATAAAAGCAATCTGGTGTTGCTCTCACCGGCGATTTGATTATCGTGCCACCATCGTGGCAATTTTTCAAAGTTCCAAGGTTACCCTGCAGCACCTCCTCGCCTCGTCGATCCTCCAACAGCGCGCAGGCGCGACGAGCTCCATCCCTCTATCACAGAAGGAGGCGGGAAGGGAGCCCCAGCCATCGCGCGCTCACAACGCGAGGCGAGACCCCCCTTCCCAGCCCTCCCATCATCGTTTCCAGGCAGGCGACACCGCACAAGTCGGCCATTTCCTTTTTTTCTATAGGCGATGGTTGTTCCTAGCGCACCCTCCGAGCAGCGCAGAACCGCCCTCGGGCATCGTGCGCACCACCTAACAGTATTGGCAGCGAGCCGAATCGCCACCGCTGAGCCACTTTACGACCTAAACTGTGTCAAGGTTCCCACTGGCAGCGGCGACGACCCCCTCACGCATCGTACGCACCTCAGCATCACGTATCTTCTTTGCTCCAGGTGCCCTTCTCCATCACCGCATCTTGATTCTCGCGCAGGCGGTGCGAGAGTGGATCGCGCAGGTCCATTCGGAGGAGCCTCTCCTCCGCTCCCGCTCCTCACGACCCTCCAGATCCGCTCCTCCTAGGCTTGGCAGCGCTCTTGATCCCCATCGAGGGGGAGGCGCCTTTTGTGGGCTCCCACGATGGGAACCCTAGGAGATTGATAGTCCTGTTAAAAAAACCCCCTGCTATTTGTAAGGGGCCAAATATGCCAAAAGAAAAAGGGAAGGGAGCTCGGTCGAAAAAAAGGGCTACATAGACGTGAATTGAAAAAAAGGAGGGAAGGTTTCAATATTTCAGCCCAAATGGGCCATGTGAGATTGCAAGAAAAAAAATGAGGGAGACGGGCCTACGAGAAAAAAAGGGGAGGGTGAGCTGCTGTGTGAAGTTTTTTTAAAAAAAGGGGGGAGGGGAATATTTTTTCATAGCAGTGCAAGAAAAAGATTGTGAAAAAAAAGTGAATGGCCAACAAAAAGGAAGAGAAGGAATGACCTGGCTGAAAAAATGATTAAAAAAGAGAAAAACAGTTTGTAGGATATGTTTGATCTCTCTGTTAAAATGCCAGTGACTGCAATATGAAAAAAAGGAAGCGGGGGCAAATTTGTGGGAAAAATGAGATTGAGAAAAAAGGAGAGAGAGGTATGTTAAAAAAATACAGCCCAAAAAATGTGTTGGGATTGCAAAAAAAAGGAAAAAAGGGGATTTCTTGTTGATCCTTCATTGTTCTCCCAACTTGATCATTTCTAACAAGTTTGGGAGAAAGGGGGAGTGATGGGTAAAGCATTTCATGCTCTACTATTGTTGGGCAGTGGTGTCTTGCCCTACTATTGTTTGAGTTATTAGGTAGTTGTCATCGAGCCCTACCATTGGTTGAGGCACTCTTTTGAGTGACCTATTGTTGCGTAGTGATCATCGAGCCCTACCGTTGGTTGAGGCACTCTATTTGAGTGACCTATTTTTTGTGGAGTTCTCCAGAGGAAGACTCATTGTTTGAGGCGCTTTATTTGAGTGACCTATTTTTTGTGGGGTTCTCCAGAGGGACATTCATTGTTTGAGGTACTCTATTTGGGTACCTATGTTTTGTGGAGTTCTCCAGTGTGAGACTCAATGTTGGATTCATTCTCTAGCGATCGTGAACTCCATTATGTATGAATATTCCCACGGCATGTTTTCATGGCTGTGAACTCCACTATGTTTGGACATTCCCACGACGTTTTTGTTGGCCCTTCGGAGTGATGGAGCAATCTTCAGTGAAGACATGTTGCGGGCCGGAGTGCTCCATGATGAAGACTCATTTTTTTGATCAGATATCTCTGCGGATCACTATTCACACTCCAGTCTCTAGTTCCTCCTCACCAGCATGATATGAGAAGCATCGTCCTCGGCAGCAACCGGTAACGTGCGTTGAGTTGATATTATCTGTAGTGTCATGTACTTTGTATGTGAGTGAGTACATTCTTTCTGTTTTTGCAAGCTCAGCATTGCATGCTTAGCTTGAGGGGGAGTGTTGAAGAATGGTCATGGTGGGTTATGTTTAGTCCCACATCTTGGAGTGGTGACTTTTGGTCACATTGGTGGGGCTATATAAAGAGCCCCACACCCATTGTCACCTTTGAGAAAGATGAATGTAATGTCAGCCCTTTGAGGCGGTTCTCTCGTGGTTTCATCCCGCTCCTTAGGGAGTATGGTTTCACGTAAAATCAAAGTCTTCATTTTATCTTATTCTTGCTTTGATTTGCTTCCGCATTTCATATTTCAACACGTGGTTTCATCCCGCTCCTTAGGAAATAGGGTTCCACGTAAATCTTCTTGTTCTTGATGTTTATTATTTTGTTTATCGATTCCACTTCTGTTTCTCAGATTTCAACATGGTATCAGGACAGGTTCGATTCTTGAGGATTTTTAAATTATTTGTTTTTATTCTGTTCGAGATTCCATTCAACTATTGTGTTCGTTCCTGGCAGCGCTTGCTTCCTCTTCTTGGATTTCCGATGATGAAACCCTAGCCAGTTGTCTCGTGCGCAGGGGATCAATCGATTTCGAAGGAGAGGCGGCCATCTCGCGCCACTGCAGGGAGGGCTCCATCTAACAAATATATTATAATAAGTACGCTTTCAAAAAAAGCAAAAGAAAATACATAATCTTTATGTGAAAATCGACCAACTAGTTGGCCTAGTTGGGCGACTAGTCAGACTGAGTAGTCGACTGACCAACTATTGATTGATTGGTCAATAATCAATCGACCACCCTACCGACTTGACTAGTCGGACTGACTAGTCGGCCTAGTAGCCGACTTCTACAACAGTGCTAACCACTTGTTCATGATTGCACTTTCTTAAATCCGAACACCATCAATTTAAGGTATAATGCCTTTAAAATGTTGAAATCTTGAGAGAGTGTGTGTGGCATTCTTGGAGCTTGGTAAGGTGTGGACACTGGCCTCAGATAGTATTTTGTTGGGGGATTTGACAGATGTCATCGTGGAGGTGCTTGGACCCAGCCTTATCTGTCTAGGGAGTTTTCTCTCATGGTTGAAAGAGTTTATTCAAGATGTAATTTCGTTTTGGTTGATATTGATGTTGGTTCCATTGCTAGTGATGAATCATGCACTAATAGGTGCATGACTATGGCAACGAGGGTTGCGTCCGTTGCTTCAGAAGTTGGAAAGATACAACACATGAAAGATGAAACATCCACTCTTTTGAGACAATAGAAGTGGGACAAGTGTCATTTGGGGATGCCAAATGTAGTTTTTCGATGCTTTCCAAAGTGATTTTAAAGTTTCATTGCGAAGACAATCGAAAATTGATCAATCGGATATTTTTTTAAACAAAGGTCCCATTTAATTAAGTGAGATATATAGGGCAAGTTTGAGTATATAATACAAGGACAACGAATTTTTGCAGTTTAATTTGATCAATTCTGAAACTCTGATCCAAGGTGTTTGTGTGAGATAGTATATGAAGTATTTACGTTTCAAATGCAATGAAACGCGTGCTGCCATGTTTGCATCCTATTGATTTTTGGCTATTTTTTGTTTTGAAAATATTCAGATTTTTCATATCGATAAAATGCTGAAAACTAGAAGACATGTGTTATCAACAATTTAGCCTGAAACTATGGGCTAGAATAATAATAAATTGATTAGAAATTAGCTGCAAAATATTTCTGAAAGGAGGGGTGATGCTATAAATTAACCAGAACAAAATATTCAAAAATAGGAGAAATTACAAAATAAATAAGCAAAGTTTGATGTAAATGCAGATAGGTCCAAACTAAGCTGAAAAATAAACAAAATTATTTTGATTGAAATTTAATGAAAAGAATATTGCAAATTATTTGCAACCGGACCCTTTGGGTAGTCTGTAAAGGCCTACGATGGTCTGATTACGATGTTGATGGGCGTGCCGCTTTAGAGGATGGTAAATTTGTTTCTCATGGAGGCTCAAAGAATTAAGCGTGAGGCTGCATATTTGGCCTCGACTGTTATTTGGCTGTGCTCGCCTCCTCTCTAGCTCGATTGTGATGGTCGAGTTTTATAGCGACGAGGATTGAGACAGACAATCGTGATAGTTGAGGAGCTTGATGGGTGCAATGAGAGTCGTGCATGAAGAAGAGAATGAGGTTGCCGACACGGTTGTCATTTGAGGGTCGATGGCCATCACTCACGAAGTGGATGAGGGTGGTAAATCCACATGCGTGAGGTCGCTAGGTGGAAGATGCGGGAGTCGAGCCGACACATGGTTTGTGTGTACGCAAGGTTCGAAGGGGAGGCTCATTCGCTCGTGCCAAACGATACCATGACATGTGCAAAATTAGGGAGAGAGATGGTACGGGGCAGTGGCCAACCACGTCGCATGGCACACAACCTGTGATGCATCATGCTAAACGAAGGAGGGGGCACCATAATTGATGATTTTGTTCTGAATAAGGAAAGGGGCGAGGATGATGGGCTTTTATATTGGGAAGAAGAAAGAGATTTTGGGAGAGACTCAAGTGGGTCACACGTTTTGGAAGGTATTAGCTTGTGCTACCATTTAAGGAAGTGGGTCTTGGTGGTGGGGTTAAATTCAAGAGGCGATGGGAAGTGGGGAGCTACTCTTCAATCAAAAATTGGGGGTGGGGGAGTGGTGTGCACGAACAAATAAAATTGGCGGATTTTGGGTTTAAAAATGAAGGAAAGTCGGTCCCCCAAATGTTTTGTTATTTTTATCTGCGAAACAGGGGGGAAGATTTGGAATTAAATAGGGAACAAGGTGATTGAATGGATAAAGGAGGGGAGCATGGGCCATCTAGTCACCCTTTGGCTCATGTTTTAATATTTTTCTTATTAAAACAATATATAACGGTTATTTGTTTATATAATAAATGTTGATTAATTTCATGTTTATCAAATATATTGAATAACACACACATATATATATAAGGGGGGCATGTGCCATCTAGTCACCCTTTGGCTCATGTTTTAATATTTTTCTTATTAAAACAATATGTACAGTATATTTGTTTATATAATAAATATTGATTAATTTCATGTTTATCAAATATATTGAATAACACGCACATATGTATTAAAGATGCATGTTTACGTATATATAGTTATATTATATTTTAGATATATTATTTTCAAAATATATTTATATAAGGTTATAATAAATTAATTTCACTTACATGTTAACTAAAGTATATTTATATTATCTCTATTTCAGATAGATTAATTGATGATACATATAAATTACTATTTAAAAATCTGTCTATATGTATATGTAATATGGGCAAATAATGTTATATATAAGTTTATTATCGTTAAATATATGTACATATATATTATTCATTTATATAAACATAGCCGTTATAGATATGTTGGTGTAATATATAATATTTTAGGATATCTAAGTATTTGAAGTGCTTACAAAGAATTGGGTCATATGTGTGCATATATATGCACCAATTTATGAGTATACACATGCATAGAAGCTTTGGAAATTTCCTTTTCAGGATTTTACGTTTATAGGAGTTTTTTAGGATTTTTATTTCTACAATTGTTTTTTAACTGATTTTATATGCAATTTATGTACAGGTCATTTGTTGTAATTTATGTGCAATTTGATGTGGAAATATAGGTAGAAGTTGCTGGTTTTTACTTAATCATGGCCACATCTTGAATGCGTGATTCATCAAGAATCGAGCATAATGGTTTGATGTTTTGAGACTTTACGCGTATATCTCTTTTTTGCCAAATCAACACTGTGGGGTATTATGTTGAATCATTGGGAAGGACCTATACCCATGCCGCTTTGTTTTCATGTAGTCTAGGGTATCAACGCTTGCTCGAGTTGGGATTAATTGAGGGTTCCTATTCGTTCCTACATATGCCAATGGAGGGCCATTCTTGGGTGCTTTTCTAGGGTCGGGAATTGTGCCCTATCAAGTTAGTGAATCCCTTTGGAGTTGGTCGGGGGTGACTAGTTTGCCTTGCAACAAGTGCTCAGCTCTAGGAAAGATAGTGACTTCAAATAAGGAATCAATTTCTTTTTGGAATTGTTTTTTTGATGCAGAAGAAGATGACCTCTTTGGTTTGACGAGGATGGGATTTACTTATGAGAGATGAAGAGGCTAGGAAGTGGTTGATTTGATACATGATATGCAGATAGATAAGCTTGTTGCCTTTTCGAGGAAAAGAAGATAAATGAAAGAAAATGTTAACCGAGAATTTGTTGTGGAGGGGGGAGTGAAAATGAGGGTTTGCTTTGAGTGGCTACTTTAGAGGGAGAAGTGCAAAAATGGTGGACTTTCTGGGGGTGGGTGTACACATGGACGAGCTTC
Source organism: Ottelia alismoides (assembly GCA_037367405.1). NCBI lineage: Eukaryota > Viridiplantae > Streptophyta > Magnoliopsida > Alismatales > Hydrocharitaceae > Ottelia > Ottelia alismoides. Next base: position 666,407 of record JAZKJV010005618.1, read on the forward strand.
GATTATGCAAACAAGATTTTGGGGATGGGGGAAGAGGGTAGAAATCATGCGACAATCTTCGCGAGACGAGAAGAGAATGAAGATGATGGGTAGAATCATTCGAAGAAAATAGAGAGATACACTTGTGGAGGAAATATCCAAAACTCAGTAATCTTGTAATATGATAATCTACTTTTTAAATTGACCAAATTAAAGAGGGGTGAGATTACAAATATATAGAAATAAATAAATAAGATCCATCAAATCCAAATCGGCTCCTTAAAATTACTTAACCAAGCAAATTACAAACCCTGCATTTTTGACATTGTGATTGATCTCAATTTACTTGATCCAAAATGAATATAGCGGACTGGGTTAATCTGACGAAAAACCTTAATTTAGTGGAATCCCTAATCCGTGGTTGCATCAATTCTCATTCGCTTTGAAAAACTTATCTCATGATGATTTGCTTTATCAATAGGTGCATGACGTGATAACTTGTTTCTTGTACCCCTAAACCATGTTGGAAGAACAACTACATAGCATAAGGTGGAGTTCATGTTGATATCATGATCTTCTTGGAAAGTTGGAATTACTATTGACGTCCATAGAATCATGGTTCAAGAATTGATGTGGATGGAGATTGAATGCCTGAAAAGAAATGATGGGAAGTATGGGATATGCCTTGGCATATCCGTATGTCATATTTCCTCACTCCTTTTGTAAATTTTATGTCATAGAGGGCATATTCGTAGTTTTCTTGACCCTTTACCTATAGAAATTCTTCTACTTTGGTTTCTCCCATCTTTAGGCTTTTGATAACAACTTTTATGTGGAGGGACTTCTATAGAAATACCCCACGTCAATCAATAGTTGCTCTTTTACGAGATTAGGTGCTCTATTAAAAGAATCCCTCAACCCTTCTAGTGTTTCTCTTTCTCAACACATGGTAGTGACAACGGGGAAATTGGAGGAATGGGCGACATCGACATCAGATGTTCCAAAGACGACAATGGTGGCCTCAAAGAGAGCGGTGCAGTGTTTGGTGGAGAGGGTGGCATTAGTGGCGACAATGACCACTCACGATGAGGGTAATTACTGCCGTGCGGCTTGCTGGAAAGTCATACCTGGACGCTCGAGTGGCTCTGGATCCCTTCGATGGGGAGAGGGTAGTAGCATTGGCAACATTGATATGGGGGAGGGCAACTGTGGCTATTGTCGTAGTTCGTAACACATCCGATGGGGATCGACTGTTAAGGATGGAGTGTTCGAGGGGATTGCCATGTTGCATGCCTTAAGATCGTGACCATGTCAAGATGATTGTAGAGGTCCTAGATCGTGGTTGCAGTTGCATGAAGTGACAACATAAATCTTCAGAGCCTCGATTGCACATCGTGATGACATGGGAGGATAGGGCAGCAAAAGGTGACCCTGTGTTCATGGGTAATGTGGTTTTCCATCGTGATAAGGAGTGAGAGTACGTTCGAGATAACGGCACAACATGGTATGAGTTCAGTAGTACCAAGGTGGCTGCGACACAATAGGAGCAACTAGTCGCTTTTTCTCAAAGCCATCAATGAGAATAGATTCAAGTGAATCATAGGGAGACATGTGGTGGTCCATAAACTTGATTTTGTGTGGAGTCAAATTGTCGGAGTCAGGCGATGGCCCATATGTCATTGCTATAGAACTTGGAATAAATAAAAAGTTTGTTGGTGGAGGTTGCTCTTTCTCTCTATCATTGGTGTTTCCTTTGCGTTATAAGTACTTGATTGGATCTTCTTCCTGAATGAATGTATCTTCCTCGAGCAATGAATCTAGCCATCATTGTACTTCACACATGATTACATGCGGTTGTTTAACCCTTTTTGCTGTGTGGCATAGGTGACTTACTTTTAACTTACTCTGCCAAAATAAATACAATATGATCATTGAATCATGAGAACAACTCAAATTCCATACTTTGATACCACTTGATGCAAACGTAATTTTGATGATTAATGAAGAGAGGGTAGAAATCACACAACAAGCTTAGCGAGACGAGAGGAGAATGGAGATGAGGGGCAAAGTCACTTGAAGAAAACATGGAGAGACATAACTGTGGAGTCCATCTCTAAAAGTCAAATTTTCGTATTCCGATAATTCATTATACAAACATAACCCAATAACTCTTTATACAGAGAGGGGTGAAATTACAAATATAGGAAAAAATAAAATCTATTAAAACATAATTGACTTTTTAAGTTACTCTAATTTTACAATCCAAATATGAAAGCTTAAACTTTTGAGATCATAAATTGATCTCAATTTATTGGGTCCAAAACAAAAATCAACAACCTATTCAAACTGACGAAAAACCCTAATTTATTGAGACCCCTAATCTGTAGTTGCATCAATTAGGATGCGTTGGCTCGATCCATCTAGAAACCTAGCCCAACTCAAGCCCAAAATTGAATGGGGTGTGCCTAGGACAAAATATATGTCCATATGATTTTTCTGACCTAGTTTGGGGCGAAGCCCAATATAATATACAATATTAAAAATGATATATACTATGTCCATATGATTTTTCCGATCGAGTTTGGACCAAAGCCCAATGTAATATAGAATATTACAAATGATATATAGAATATTAAAAATGATATGTACTATACACTGAGTAATACATGCTTTATTTTTATCTTCGAAAAATCGTATTGATGTTTTGTTGTTTATATGCTTAAAAGTTGCTTAATCGATGTGAACATACTATACTGTGTTGAATGAACCTCCTATTCTTGAGATTTTTCCTAAAATAAATTTAAAGCGTAAGATCCAACACTTAGTGTTCGGAAATGCGGTCCAGGCATCCAGATATGCGTATTTGGTCACTTGATCGAAGTGCATATGTCATATGCGACATTATGCGGTTGAAATGCATACGTGGTCTGAGCGTGCGACATATGCGACCGCATGGCCACATATCTGAACAAGGGACTTGCATATGGTATTCATGTGACTTTTTTGTTTAATCCATAATACGTCGATGACACATTAACTTGATATTTTTTCCAGGCAACTCTTAAATCATTTACATTGATGCATCTTTTCATTGTTCTCGTATATATCGCATTTAGGAACATATTCCAGGGTATTTGTTCTCATATCCATATCTATCCATTGTTCTCAACACTTAGTATTGAATTGCACCTTTTGATTTTTTTTTAATCTAATGAAGTTTATTCTAACTCTCTAATACGAAAGGCAACAATTAACTGTCTGATACTATAAATTTCCGTGTTTCTTAGGATTTTTATATGCAAATACTATTTCCCTTCTATATTTTGTGTCAACAGCTTTTGTTCCTTAGAGATCCATATTTGTGTATATTTATGGGTGTGAGTTTTTACCTATGCTTATCCTTTAGCTTCTGCTATCTATAGGATCCATATATACATCCAATATTTTCTTGTAGAACCATGTGTTCCCTATTGAATCTAAATTTGTATGTGTATAATTATGCATTGAATTCAAAATATACACTAAATAATAATAAATCTATTATATCATGCTTATGTCTTATAAATTATATTATCTTATTTAGATTTTTTATTTTGGATTTTGTTAAATCATCAACGTTTCTTATATAATCATGTTTTATTATTATTATTATTATCTTTTTTTATTGTTTTAAATTAAAATATTATAAACCGCATAAATGACATGCGCCCTCATATATTACTCCGCATATCTGCTTACTTGTTTTAGACCACCTGGCCAGACGAATGCTACGTACTGCATTTCTGAACCTTGACAATACTTCCCTAAGATCATTTATAAGAAATGATATGAGGATACTGGAGCTTGACCCTCTCCAATAATGTATTAAAAGAGTACATGTTGACGGTATTAACATTTAACCTAGGAGATTAACAAGTTGCTAGATGTGCAAGTATTTTTATGGTTCGACCTAGAACTTAGGCTGGGATTTTTAAGATTTTTCGGGCCTTGGCCCAACTGAAAGCCCATCGTGTAAAATAGGCTTCGGCATGGGCCATACATGCCTGGTAAAGGTTCGACCCGATGCTCATCCCTAGTTACCCACATGGGGCCCTTACAAGTTTGAAGGCTATCTTCTATAGCGTAACATGCATATGGGAAACGGAGCAAAGGGATGCAATGGGTGCTCAACTAGGGCGTTGGATGACAGAGGTAGTGATGCTGCAAGAGGTCGAGTTGAGGAATTGGGACGCCATACAGTGGAAGTCTATTCGTGGTAGTAGGCTTTTGGAGTCGGCGTTAAACTCGCTTGCGAGCTTTGAGGGGATTCCAACTACTTGGAACAATAAGCTTTTTTGTCTGCCTGATCGGATATTAGGTCGCAGATTAATTGCAGTGGTGCTTTGGAGAATCTTGGATGGGGTATATGTAGCAGCCACTAACGTTTATGACCTTATTGGGCATTTGATGAGAAGGGAGCTTTGGGAGGATTTATACGTGGCTAATTAAAAGTTTCTACATGTTTTATGATTGTGGGCATGGGTTGCTTCAGGTATCATCCTGGGTTGGTTGATTTTTCGTCTGTCGCTGATGAGCTTTAGTTGGAGGTGATGGATGCATCAAGTCGTAGATATACTTAGCATAATTTGAACCTACATTCTCTTACTGATTGCTTTCTTCTGTCTTTAAAGATATTGCAACTTTTTTCTGTTGGAGTTGATGAAAACCTTACTGTCAGGTGGAGGTCAAGGACCGGAAAAGTGGCGATGAAGTAGTGGTCCTCAAAAGATTGTTGACCTCTATTAGGAAAGACATCTGTATCAAAAGGGAACACATACGGCATTTTGCGGTGGAAGAGACTGTCAGGCTTACAAATTAAAGGATGACAGAGACACCAGAGTTGTCAAGTTGGAGGGACAAATGTCTTTAGAAGTTGGCGATGGAGGAGAATAAGAAACATATTGTGGAATGGGGGCAGCGGTCGAGCCAGACCTAGTTGAGGAAGCGTGACGAAAACTTGATTTTTCCATGCTATGGCTAGCGGGAAAGGATAAGGCATTGGATGGAGAGCTGTGTTAGGATTGTGTTCTATTCGGTCTTAGATAAACGAGCACTCCAAGAGTGGTTTCTTTCAGATGCAGATGGAGGTAATGTAGTCTATTCATTTGCACCTTATGTGGTAGACGCATTGGTGGTGAGGATAGGGAAAGTGGTGTAAGCTGGCATTTACATCGGTTATAGTCATGGTGATCTTTATATCCTTGTTCTTTAGCATGTCAATAACAGGATCCTCTTTTTTTTGGTGGGGGGGATGTGGTGCGTTGGAGGCTAAGAGGATCTCGGTGATTTTGGACATTTTTTGATATTTATGGAGCCTCAAGATGAATAACGAGAAATCTGCTATGTGAATCTGGTACAAGAAAGGGGAGCGAAGTATGCAAGATATGCATTTTAAGGGATAATTGCGAACTAAAATTTCAAACAACTATAAATAGAGGAATCGGCATGCAAACCACATTATATACATATATTCTAACATGGAAACCTAAGCGAGTAAAAAACTACGATCTTGAATGTACCATTCTAGGATTTCGTCTTCGCTCTTTAGATGAAGTACTTTCTACTATCTTTTTACTTTGAATTGAGTGTAGCACAACCTAACCTACACACACACACACACACACACACATATATATATATATATGTACCTTTGGACAACATCCAAGGATGCTTTTATCGCGTGGAGAGAAGGGAACCCACATTGTACAACATTGCTAAAAGAGAATAGCCTCGTCAGTGTCAAAATAAACAGCATAAAGTTTCAATGTTTGGCGATTGTTGATTGGACAATACTAGATTTAACTTGATATCTTGACCGTGCTTGAGTTTGAGAATATCACACAAAGAATGTGAATTGAAGCACTCCTCACTTGTAGGAATATGAAAGTTTTCATGAGTGACTTGCGTAAAAAGTCACAAGGGTCCTATTTATAGGCATAAAATGGCTGATTAGCCCGGTCGGTAGAGCCAGGCATTTAGCAAAAAATACAATGGTCGGCAGAGCCGAATATTTTGAAGAAATCACAACGGTTGTCTGAGCTAGACAGTTAACAGAAAATAAACGATCGGCTGACCCGAACACTTAGTAGAAAAAAATGGAGCTGGACATTTCGCAGAAAATAGAACGGTTGACGGAGCCAGCCATTTGGACGCCTGAGCCAGACATTTGACAGAAAATAAATGGTCGGCTGAATCAAACATTCAACAGAAAATAAAATGGTCGGCAAGATGGACATTTAGCAAAAAGTAGAACCGTCGCCTGAACCAGATATTTGACAGAAAAAAATGGTCGGCTGAGTCAAACATTCAACAGAAAATAAAATGGTCGGCATAGCCGGACATTTAGCAAAAAGTGAAACGGTTGGCTGAGCCAGATATCTGAGAGGAAATAAATGGTCATCTGTGCTGAACACTTAAATGAGCCGGGGGATTTGGCTGGCCGAACACTATAATAAGCAAATAAGAAAATACATGACACAAAAGGAGTTCCATGGATGCAATGCTAATACAATGTAATGACGACTTTCTTCTTTTTATGTATCAGTTAGGCTCTGATGATACCACTTTGTTGCAATCCTACATGCATGGGCTGTTTAATTACGATGGTAGCGCAATATTACCGTTGGGCCTTAATTTCCTCAACAAGGCTGAACATTTGTGATGTAAAATAACAAAAAATGACAGTAAAATAACTAAAAGCAATTTGGGATGTTGTGTTCTCGCAAGAGAATCTGGTGATGAATATAGTATGGGAGTTCACAGGAGATTCAGATCATGCAGAATAAATGAATAAGGAAAATTTAAATGAATAACTGGAGAGTAGATCATTAAATAGATGAAGCATTCACGATTAGCAGAAGCAATCTTAGGCGTTGAACTGGAACACAACGGAAAATAAATGATGCCATATAACAACAAAAACAACAAAGCCTTTTCTCACATTAAGCATGGTTGGGTACATGGACTCTTTGCATCCATTTAGATCTGTTGATGGAATAGAATAGCTTGTGATTACAGAGACCCTAGCACTCTCTTATATAGGAGAAAAGCCCTGAGTAAATTACATAAGTGGTATATGGAAGAAGTAGAAATAAGAAATAAATATGACGGGATACAAATATCTCAACAGTCAGCACTCCCCCTCAAGCTGGAGCTTATATGTCTATCATGATCAGCTTGGAACAACATCTCTGAAGTGGACCTCTAGTAAGGGCTTTGGTGAATATATAAGTAGTCTAATCTCCAATATAAACATGAGAGGTGGATATGAGACCTTCTGGATCATATCTCTGGTATAGTGGCAATCCACCTCTATATGCTTGGTCCGTTCATGGAATGCATGATTATGGGCAATAAAAAGAACTGCTTGGTTGTTGCATATAAGCTGCATAGGAAGAGGTACCTCAATTGCAAGATTAGTCAAGATTGATCTAACCCACATCATCTCTATGCTCCATGGCTCTGTACTCAGACTCTGCACTAGATCTAGAAATCACTGTCTTCTCCTTGCTTTTCCATGACACGAGTGAGCTGCCAACAAAAATAACAAAGCCAGAAGTAGACTTCCTGTCTCTAGGGCATCCTGCATAATCTGCATATGCACATGCTGTCACCTCAAGAGAAGTACCTTTGCTGAATATGAGACCAGTACCTGGTGAAGTATTCAAATATTTCAGAATCTTATAGACAACATCCATATGAACCTTCCTGGGATGCTCCATGAACTGGCTCACCTTGCTTACAACAAAGGATATATCTGGCCTGGTGATAGTAGCATAGAGGAGCTTCCCAACAAGCTCCATGTATCTCCTCTTGTCTATCTCCTCAGGGCCCGTTCGGTAGGAGAATAAGCAGGAATAAGGATGGGGAATAAGGGGAATAAAGGTCTATTCTCCGTTCGGCTGGAGGATAAGAATAAGGAGAATAAAGTGAAATAAAGGTAGGTAAGGTGGGATAAAGATAGGAACAAGAGTGAAATAAGATGGAATAATAGGGAATAGTCGTACCACGGGGAAGCGTGTTAGGGGCTTATTCCCCTTATTCCATTCTAGCTTATACCCCAAACGAACAGGGAAGTGTCATCATCATATAATCTCATGATAGGATCCATAGGGAAGTAGCATGCTTGCACCCTGTCATCCATGTCTCAAGAAGATCTGTCACAAACTTCCTTTGGATCATCACAAGATCATGCTGGTTCCTGTGGAACTCTAACCGAGGAAGTAACGAAGACTACCAAGATCCTTCGTCACAAACTGTTGTCCTAGGGACACCGTGGTAGCCTGAATGCCCTACTCGTCATCACTTATGACACTAATATCATCAACATAAACCAGAATGACAACTGTACCTCTTTGTGTCCTCTGAACAATAAGCGAATGATCCGTAGTGGACCATGCAAACCCCTGTTGCTCTATCAACTCTGACAACTTCTGGTACCAAGCTCTCGAACTCTGCTTCATGCCATAAATGACCTTGTGGAGCCTGCACACCTTCTGAGACTCCCTCTCAGCAGTAAACCCTGGTGGTTGCTGTATATATACCTCCTCTTGGAGATCGCCATATAGAAACACATTCTTCACATCAAGTTGGTAAAGAGGACAGTCTCGAGACACAACAACCGACAGAAGAATGCGCAATGTCGAATGTCTAAACCACTGGTGAGAAAGTTATCCTGATAGTCCACTCTCTAAGTTTGGGCGGGCCCTCGTGCTATAAGCCTTGCCATGTAGCGATCCACACTGCCATCGGCCCGTTACTTCACTGTAAATATCCAATTGCACACTACAACGGAGGCACCTGAAGGAGCAGAAACAACATTCGGACCACAAGAGTGCAAAGTGGCCATCTCCTCCTCCATGGCATGTCGCCGATTACTATTCTGTATGTCCTCCTAGTATGTGCATGGGATAGTGACAGTAGAGAGTCCCACGATAAACATCCTGCGCTCCTATGAAAGATGCTCTAGGGAAACATGACCATCAAGAGGATAAGTGGCATACTTATGATACGACTTCCTCAAGGCAATATGTATATCAAGATCACCGGCCTCTCTGTTCTCTGGTATCAACTCCTCCTGTACAGTATCCCGTGGTACAAGTATCTCACCGGTGCCTCTGTAGAAAATCTGTTCAGTACATACCTGAGGCATGCTTGATGACTGGGAAGGCGCACGAGCAGAGGGGCAAGTAGAGGACATGCGAATGTAAACCGTGGCAGGAACTATGACATCGTAGATTGATGTGGAGGAGGTGGTGGCGGTAGAGGTGGTGGTGGAGATGACTGTGCCTCAACATGAGGTGGTGTTGGTGGAGATAATGGAGGTGGTGGAATAAAGACATCCTCTCCAGAGTCGGAGTTAGACAACCTGTCACCTGTAGGAGAAAAACACATAATAGACTCAAAAAATGTGACATAAGTACTCACATAATACTTTCTCCCTGCATGATCAAAACATCTATACCCTTTTTGGGTACGAGAATAGCTAACAAAAACACATTTGACAGCTCTTGGAGAGAGCTTGTCACAACTAGGAGTAAAATTGTGGACAAAGACCACAGACCAAAGATCCTGTGAGTAAGGGAGAATATGTCCTTCTCGGGAAACACAATCAAGAAAGGAACCTTTTCTCCAAGGACCGTGCAAGATATGCGGTTCACTAAGTAAAATTAGGGAAGGCCGTATCGATATCGATATCGATATCGTTTCGATACGATATTTCGATGATATATCGGCGATATATCATCGAAATATCGCCCATGTAGACGCTCTTTTGTGAATGAAATGCGTGAAAACTGGGATATATCGCCATATCAGTAGCCATATCGGTCACTTCTCGATATCGATATATCGGTGATATATCACCGATATATCACGAAATTTCCTTCCATGAGTAACATGTAGTGAGGACCGCATCACCCTAGAACGAATGAGGAGCTCGGCTATGAATCAAAAGAGTCCTTGTGACATTAAGATGATGACGATATGCTCAACAAAACCATTATGTTGCGAAGCGTAAGCACAAGAAGCCTGATGAATAATACCAAGAGATCTGAGAATGTCGGACAATTGAAAAGTAAAAATTTCAAAGCATTATTAGTGCAAATAAACTTCACATTAGCAGAATTTTTTTTCTTAATTTCAATAAGAAATGATTTGATGACATGACCAGCTTCAGACTTGTTCTTCAACAAGAAAAACCAAGATAATCTAGAAAAATCATCCACAACTACTATATAGAGCCGATGTCCCTGTCGGGAATACGACTAGGACCCCATATGCCAAAATGAAACAACTCGAACGACTGCCTGCTGTGACGACTATGGCGATTCGAAAAAGAAGAACGATGGTGCTTCCCAAGCTGACATGCTTCACACTCCAAGGTGGTACGAGTAGAGATCTGAGGGAAAACATGACACAACTTCTGCAGAGGAAGGTGTCCAAAGCGAAGATGCCACATGAAAGGAGAAACAGATCCAGACGAAATGGTAGCAGCACCAGCACACGGAGGTTGGATTATTCTGTAAAGTCCTCTCTGCTTACGACCACATCCAATCACCCTGCCCGTGAATATGTCCTGAAACACAAGAGAAGATGGGTCAAATATGTTCAATAATGCAAATCCTTAGTAATATGACTAACAACAACATCAAAGCCTTTTCCCACAATTAAGTAGGGTCGGCTACATGGATTCTTCGCCTCCATTCAGATATATCTTGGGTCAATCTCGGACTTATATCCAAAAAATTAAGATCCCTTCGTATAGTCTCTTTCCAAGACTTCTTGGGCCGTCCTCGCCCTCTCTTAGCCGGCTCAACATCCCAACACTCGCATCTCTTAACCGGTGCATCAGTTGACCTTCTTTGCAAATGACCAAACCATCTTAAGCGGTTTCTCGCATCTTATCCTCGATCGGAGCAACACCAACTTTCTTTCTGATTGCATCATTCCGAATCCGATCTTTACGTGTATGTCCACACATCCATCTTAGTATTTTCATTTCTGCTACAACCATTCTCTGTACATGTCTATGGTTCACATGCCAACATTCAGAACCATAAAGCATAGCAGGTCTCACGGCTGCTTTGTAAAACTTTCCTTTAATTTTTAAAGGAATTTTCTTATCACAGAGAACAGCGGAGGCTCCTCTCCACTTTAGCCAGCCTGCATTTATTCTATTAGTAACATCTCCATCAATTTCCCCATCATGTTGCAAAATAGATCCCAGATATCTAAAGAATCTCTCTTCTGAATGTTATCGTCACCAATCTTCACCTCGATTCCTTCACCATTGCGTCCATCAAAGGTGCATTCCATATATTCCGTCTTAGCCCTACTTATACGAAAACCTTTAGTCTCCAATGCATGTCTCCAAACCTCAAGCTTCTCATTTACTCCATCTCTAGTCTCGTCAATCAACTCAATATCATCAGCAAATAACATACACCAAGGTAACTCATCCTGAATGTGACTTGTCAACTCGTCCATAATCAAAGTAAAAAGAAATGGACTCAAAGCTGAACCTTGATGTAAACCAATGTTGATATCAAAATAATCAGTCTTCCCCGTCGGGGTCCTTACACAAGATAAAGCCCTATCATACATATCCTTTATGAGATTAATGTATAGGACAGGTACTTGTCTCTTCTCCAAAACTTTCCACAGTATCTCTCGTGGGACGGAATCATAAGCCTTCTCCAACTCAATAAAGATCATATGGAGATTCTTCCTTTTAGCTATATAAATCTCCATTGTTCTCCTCAACAAATGGATGGCTTCAATAGTTGAGCGACCTTGCATGAATCCGAATTGGTTTTCTTTTACTTGGGAAACTTGCCTCAACCTTCTTTCGATCACACGTTCCCAAATTTTTAGTGTGACTCATCAGCTTGATACCTCTGTAATTTGAACAATTTTGAATTTCTCCTTTGTTCTTATAAAGAGGCACCACGATACTCCTCCTCCAATCCTCAGGCATTTTCTTGCTTCGCCAAATAACATTGAATAGATTCGAAAGCCAAGTCAAACCACGCTCACCTAAAACTTTCCATACTTCTACAGGGATGTCATCCGTTCCAACACCTTTCCCAGGTCTCATAACCTTCAAAGCCTCTACTTCTTTTCTTTGTTCGTCTATAGCATGCACGATTCAAGTAACTTTCACTACTAGCTAGATCACCCAAAGTGATCTTTCTATTTCCTTCTCCAATGAAAAGTTTATGCAAGTACTGCTCCCATCTAGTCTCTATATCCTTCTGAGTAACAAGCACGCGACCTTCCTCATCCTTAATGCATCTCACTTGAGAAAGGTCTTTGGTCTTTCTTTCTCTTGCTTTGGCCAACCTGAATATATCCTTCTGGCCCTCCTTAGAGTTGAGATTTTTATAGAAAACCTCATAAGCTTTTGACTTAGCTTCGCTTACAGCCTTCTTTGCTTCCTTCTTCGCTATTTTATAGTCTGTGATAGAATACTCCATTCTATCCTTAGACATAGCTTTAAAGCAAGCTCTTTTAATTTTTAGCTTCTCTTGCACCCCTTCACTCCATCACCAAGCCTCCTTTTGACTCGAAGCTCCTCCTTTTGACTTGCCTAGCATCTCTTTGGCTAACTTTCGGATACAAGATGCTACTGCCTCCCACATCTTGTTTGCACTACCGCTATAATCCCAAGATAAGTCTTCTAAAACCTTCTCCCTGAAACTTGATTGCTTCAGCAGAAGATTCCACCACCTAGTTCTAGTGGTCTTAGGAACCTTCCTTTTCTTTACCAGCCCTTTTATTTGTAAGCGATGTTGGGTTGTCAAACTCTCTCTAGGGATTACTTTGCAATCTTTGCAACACAATTGATCTTTTCTCCTCAACGCAAAGTAATCTATCTCTGTTCTAGTTGAGCCACTCTTATAAATAATTAAATGCTCCTCCCTCTTCTTGAAAAGAGTGTTTGCTATGAAAAGATCATATGCAGTTACAAAATCCAGAATGGCTTTTCCCTCTTCGTTTCTATCCCCAAAACCATGTCCTCCATGCACACTTGGATACCCTGAAACATCTTTTCCCACATGTCCATTAATATCTCCACCTATGCAAACCATCTCTCTTTGTGAGATTCCTTGTAAAATCTTATCCAGATCCTTCCAAAAAGCTTGTTTAGTCCTTTCATCTAAACCAATTTGCGGTGCATAAACTGAGATGATATTCAGAATTTCTTCTTCAAGCACCAACTTTAGCAAAATAATCCGATCCCCAAATCTTTGCACCTCAACCACGCAATCCTTCAAATCTTTATGAACAACCATTCCAACATCGTTTCTGCCCTTATCTTTACCTGAATACCAAAGTTTAAAGCATTTCTTCTTGATCTTCCTTCCTTTCTCTCCAAGCCATTCCTTCTCTCCATTGTATCCACTATCTCCATCAATTTTCCAGTTAAAGTACCGATATTCCAACTACCAATCCGTAACTTCCTTTGCAATCTCTTTTGGACTAACTTCTTTACTCGCATGTGTCCATTATGCGAGAACCCTCGCAAATTTTGGACTGCATCCGGGCGGTGATGCAGCAGAACTAGCTTATTTACCCGCATGCGTTCCTCATGCGAGAACCCTTGCAAATTTTGAACTACATTCAGGCTGCGATGTAGCGGCCCTTGCCAATTTTTCATTGCATTCGGGCGATGCAACGAGTCGCAAGTAGGGAACGCCCCAACGAAATCTGTATGTTTGCTTAAATCCATGTTTAAAAGATCCAAACGGTTTCGAGATAAATTCATAAATAGTGTTCTTAGAAGAACTTTAAGAACACTATTTACGAATTTATCTCTCCTGCGCTGGCTGTCGGCTACCTTACGCGCAACCCTCCTCATTTAAGACATCTGGAGCATCTAAGTAATATGACTAATGGACAAAAAATTCATCTGAACCAACAATGGGTTTAGGGTAATATGACTAGTGTTCTTAGTATTATGACTAATGGACAAAAAATTCATCTGAAATGCTGGAGCATCTAAGACATTCTGCAAGCGTATGGAGGGGGTTCGGACAATCTCTCCCTGACCAACAATGGGTAGATGAACCCTATTTACAATCACACTGATCTATCAGGAGGAACAGATCTGTAAGAACTGTTAGAAAATAAACATGCGGAAGCGAAACATGGAAAAAGGATAAAGAAATATGAACGTCGGGATTTTACGTGGAACCCTACTCCATGAGGAGCGGGATGAAACCACGGGAGAAGCCCTCAACGAGGCATATTTCTCTATTGCTTTTCTCATCTGTTACAGGAGGCCTGGGGCTTCTTATATAGTCTCCACAGGGCCTCCAAGTCCCACCACTGGACAATGTGTGACTAAACCACTAGATGGGGTAAATGGATCCTGGAGGTATCCATTTACCCATCTACAACTCAATAGACGCATAACCAAATACTCCAATACTCCCCCTCAAGCTGGAGCATGCAATGCTCAGCTTGGACAAACATAAAGATACTCAACTCAACGCTACAGGACACTACGACTAATATCAACCCAACGCGCACATTGCTGCAGTCGAGGACGTTGCTTCTCATGCCGTGCAATTGAGGAGGACGAGCGGGCTGGAGTGTGAGTCAACTGAAGACTCGGAATCTGACGATCGAGTCTGAAACTGCACCTGAAGTCTGCTCGTCGGAGAACTGGGTCTCTCCCATCTGGCTCAGAGAATGGTGCTCTACTCTGGAGTACATATGATACCACATGAAAACCCTTGCCCTCAATGGCATAAGGAATGGTCCTCTGCTCTGGAGTCCTTATGGCTCACATGAAAACTCTGGCCGGCAAAACAAGAGTAATGATGGGGGCCACGAACAAATGATGGCAACATATGCTCATCTGAAATAAGATCGCATCCTTGTGCGTGTCTGAAATTGAGGACTCGGAAGACAATCGTCGAGTCTGAAACTGAACTGTAGAGTCTGATCATCTGGCTGGTCTAAAGACTGATATCTGAATATGGATTCTGGATCTAGACCTGTGACTCTACATATATACCCCCCCTTTCTCCCATACTGGTCGGAAAACATGGATGACAATCATCGACCAAGTTGGGAGAAGACAAAGAAATTGGGGGTACGAACATTCTCGAAAAATTTTCTCGCAGCGTTTCCATTTTTTTTAAAGCCGTCCACATTTTTTTTGAAAATAATTTTTTTAAGTCGTTTCATCTTTTTTACGGCTTTTGCATTTTTTTGCTTGGCGTACGGCTTTTTCCTTGTACACGTCTCTCTTTTTTTTTAAAACTTCGACCCATTTGGGCCAACAAAATAACCTCATTCATTTTTTTATGGGGCCCCTCTCTCTTTTCATCCCACCTCGCTCTCAATATATTTTTTTACAGAGATCAGCCCACTTGGGCTCCCATACAAATAACCCTTTTTTTAATCATTCGGTCTGATTGGACCCTTTGCGCCCCTTTCTTTTTTTTTCCTTCAATAAAACGTGCCTGGGGGTTATTAGGGTTCCCAGCGGGTAACCTCTTCCCTGGAAAAGGAATCGTTGCCTCCGCCCCTGGGATTCTGAAAGGGCGCCTGGCAGGTCGAGCCCTCCGCCGCTTCGAGCCGCTTGAGCTAACGTCGCCTATGTGGGTGCACCGCCTGGACGCCGGGAAGGAGAGCGCGTTGTCGCCTCGTGCCTGGAATGGAGGCGCCCAGCAGCGGAGATTGGAAGCGGGCTTGCGCCGCCGGGATGCGCTCCTGGAGGCCCTGTGGGTTGCGCAAGATGCGCGCTTGATGGGGATAACTCGTCACTGCCTGAAGAGGGTTGCGTCGCCGAATGAAGAGGCGGCTACCTGTGAAGTGTGGCACCGCCTGGGGTTGCTCTCGGGGAGAGAGCTCGCGCGAGGATGGTTGCGCGCCGCTTGCAAGCTGGAGGTTACGCCGCTGGGCATCTCAATGATCTGGAGCCGTAGGGCCTCTTGGGCATCTCGATGGCCTGGAGCCGTAGGGCCGCCTGGGAGAGGCAGCACCTTCTGGGCGATGCCTGTGATGTTACCTTCTGGATGATATTTTTAACGTCAGATTGGAGGCAACACCTTTTGCGATGCCTGTGTGAGCGCCTGGGAGAGGCAACACCTAGAAGAGATGGATGTTTCACGCTGCGGTGGATGACCTCGCGAGTAGGGGCAGAGCCTTGCTGGAACTGATCGGATTGGCCTGGAGAAGGGCGTTGCATGATTTGCAGAAGAAATACGGCATGACGGGCAGCCACCAGAAATCAGATCTAGGGTTCCAGACGGGAACCCCCACAATATTCATGAACGAACAAAAATCCAATCTAAAAAAAAAAAACTTAAAATCCCGAGAATCAAACCCGCTCTGATACCATGTTAGAAAATAAACTTGCGGAAGCGAAACATGGAAAAAGGATAAAGAAATATGAACAACGGGATTTTACGTGGAAACCTACTCCGTGAGGAGCGGAATGAAACCACGGGGGAAGCCCTCAACGAGGCATATTTCTCTATTGCTTTTCTCATATGTTACAGGAGGCCTGGGGCTCCTTATATAGTCTCCACAGAGCCTCCAAGTCCCACGACTGGACTATGTGGGACTAAACCACTGGATGGGGTAAATGGATCCTGGAGGTATCCATTTGCCCATCTACAACTCAATAGGTGCATAACCAAATACTCCAACAAGAACTAAGCTGAGCTCGATCTCCACACATATGATGAGATGCTCCAGAGTCCATGATCCAATCAATCAAATCTGAACTGCTACAACTGGTACGTGCATAAGCAGTGCTTGCTGAACTTGTACAAGCTCTGGCAGCAGTTGCAACATTTGAAGATCTTGCAGCTGGGGTGGTCGGTGTAGTCATGATCTCTCTCAATCTAGAGACAATATCGTCAAGCCTCACCTAATGAGAAAGAGGCGGAGTAATCTTTGTCTGCTCAGCTACACGGGCATACACGAGATACCCATGCTTCAGATAACACGTCTCCTCCTAATGACCTGGATGATGGCAGTGTGAGCATGGGCCACACTGTCGCCTTTCTCCTCGACCACGAGATCCTCTTTCGCGAAACTGTGAAGTACCCCCTTTGCCGCGAGAAGCTACTATTGCAGAGGGAGGTTGGGCCATGGTAGTAGACGAAGTAGTGATTCTGCTCAGTCTCTTGTAGACCTCCTCCATTGGAGGTATCGTCTTTCCAGTAAGCAGTTGAGTACGTTGCAGTTGAGTACGTTCTGCATCGTACTCAGAGTCAAGGGATGACATAAAGACCTTGTCATAATGGCATTTCGGTATGCCTGTTGCTGCTCAGTGCTGGTAGTAATGGGCATAAAGCTATGGAGTCGCTCAAACATGCTTCAAAGATGCTTCAAAAAAAACATGCTTCAAAGATGCGAGAAATGGGTATGAAGAGGCCGACCATTCTGCTTGGTCGAAAATATATCATACTGTAACTGGAGGATCTTGCTTTTATTCTTTGCTTGCCCATATGTGTCTGCTAACTCACATAGCCTTGGGTGTGGGGTGGTTGACAATGTCGTTGGCAATCTCTGTGGTAAGCGTCCCGGAGACCAAATCCGTGCATAGGCATCATCTAGCTTCCAAGAAGAATTAACCATAGTCTTGTCCGTCAGCTCGGAATCAGTTAAAATGTACTCCTTGTTATGACACTGCATAATTGTGCGAAACTGCATGGAGCACAACTCGTAGTTGGTCCCATCCATCTTTACGATGCATGTCGGGCCCTTGAAGGCACCGGACGACGAAAATACATCACC
The DNA here is from genome assembly GCA_037367405.1 of Ottelia alismoides. Taxonomy (NCBI): domain Eukaryota; kingdom Viridiplantae; phylum Streptophyta; class Magnoliopsida; order Alismatales; family Hydrocharitaceae; genus Ottelia; species Ottelia alismoides. The sequence continues at coordinate 684,188 of JAZKJV010005618.1, forward strand.
CTTGTTCTCTGATATGATAAAAAATGCTGAAGATCTGGAACAAACTGGGGAGTAGACTACTCTGAGCGAGTCTACACGATCATATGGAGGAATGGTTGTATGTGTAGACTCATACAACCATCCTCTTCAATCCTTAAAGTAGTCTAGGGCCGGAAACCATGATTTATGTGTCTAAGAGCACGGTTCCCGATCGAAATTAAATCGTGCTTGACAAAGATCAGTCCTACGACTTGCAGGCGGAGAATTAGAGATCGAGGGGGGGGGGCGATGGGCCATGAGGTCCGCACGAGCAACAAGCAGCCTGCAAGCTTGCAGGCGGCAGTCGGGGGCGAGCAGACGATGGCTTGCAATGATGTAGATGGGCTTCGGAGGTGCAGGCGGCGACCTGCAGCCGTTGGAGGGGTAGGCGGTGACCGGCGGGGGGGGGGGGTGCAGGTAGGGTTAGGTTTTCCGTGAGATACGGGTACCCCGGTCTAGGACTATTGCTATGATACCATGTTAGTGGAATAGTATAACTTGTGATTATAGAGACCCTAAGGCTCTCTTATATAGGAGAAAAGCCCTGAGTAAATTGCATAAGCGGAACATAGAAGAAATATAAATAAGGAATAAATATGACGAGATACAAATATCTCAACAAGATCTATCTTGGGTCATTCTCGAGCTTAGATCCAAAAAACTGAAATCCCTTCGGATAATCTCATTCCAACACTTTTTAGGCTTTCCTCACCCTCTCTTAGCCGGCTCAACATCCCAAAACTCACATATCCTAACCAGTGCATCGGTCGACCGTCTTTGCAAATTGCCAAACCACCTTTAGCGGTTTTCTCTCATCTTATCCTCAGTCGGAGGTACACCAACTTTCCTTCTGATTGTATCATTCCGAATATGATCTTTATGTGTATGTCCATGTCAGAAAACTAGAACGCGGAAGCGTAATATCAGAAAAATAGAATGACCATGAAGGAACACCGTGATTTTACGTGGAACTCTACTCCGTAAGGAGCGGGATAAAATCACAGGAGTAGCCACTAATGTCCGATTCTTCTATTGAAGTTTCTCTCATCTGATACAATGGTATGAGGCTTCTTATATAGCCCTCACTAACTCTCCAAGTCCCACCAATAACTGACGTGAGACTAAACATAAGAGGGTGTGGTAATTGGACCCTGGAGGGATCCAATTACCCACCTTCATACAATGGACGCATACTCCAATAATCCACACATCCACCTTAGCATTTTCTATTTTGCTTCTGCCATTCTCTGCACATGTGTATGGTTCATAGGCCAATATTCAGGTCCATAGAGCATAGCGGGTCTCACGGTTGCTTTGTAAAACTTTTCTTTGATTTTCAGTTGAATTTTCTTATCACATAAAACAGTGAAGACTCCTCTCCACTTTATCCAACTTACATTTATTGTGTGAATAACATCTCCATTAATTTCCCTTTAAACAAAAATAAATGACGCCTTAAACAAAAAAAAGTCCTTGTAATCAAAGGAGGATTATAGAGGCGAAGTGCCACCTGGGGATGCACGGCAGTTGGTGTTGCAGTCGGCTGGTGGTGATGGTGGATAAGGCTGAGCCACGGAGGTTGCCATTACGGGTTGGGTTGGGTTTAGGGTTGGAGAAGAAATTGGGTGAAGAATGGGAGACTCGTAGTGTGACAACATTTGGGGTAGAAGAGAGGGGCTGTGGGAGCTGCTGGTGAGAAGAGAGCTGGGGAAGAGAGGATGGATCATGGATGGGTAGGGGAGAGAGGGAAAGGGTTGGGCGGAATGGTAGGGGCCCATACGGGTTCTCTCTGTTCTCAACTAGATGCTCTTTCTCATCCGGCTGCCCCCTTTTTATAACATGGGATGCTCCTTTTAAAAATAAAAAATGCAATTACATGGGTTGCACTATAGACATATGGACTGCACCATTCTAAACTGTACGCTCAAAGTAATGACAACAAAAATTACATGGACTAAGAAACAACGTAATTACGAGGAACACTTGGACTGTGAATTATGATTGTTGTAAATTGCATTTGGACCCTTAGGTTTGGGTATGAAGTGCATTACAAGTGATGATTGAAGGGCACAACCAAAGACGCAAAGTGTCAGAGGAACATGTCCTTTTCAGGAAACACAATCAAATAAGGAGCCTTTTCTTCTTACTCGGAGGACGACTTGCGGGGAATGAGATAACAAGCAGTGAGGCTGCGTAATAGGTCATCCTCGAGCCTTCTTTGGAATTGCGTGAAGTAGTGGACATGGCCCTCCCTTTGTCTTTCCATCGGGAGGCATTCCATGGAGCTTTTCCGGGGTGGTTGTCGGTTAGAAGCTGGAGAAAACATGATTGAAAGAGCCCACACCATGCCTTATATACAAAACTTTGGGAAGCAGCCTATTACTATATTAGACAAAAAGGGGTTGCTTGCGATTGTTATTGACTAAACTCCCGCACCCGCCTAAGCCTGACCCGCATCCAATCTAAGAGGATGTCGGTCATAAAGATGGATGGAGGAGACAAAAGCTTGCTCGAAAAGATATGGAGGGAACCCGAGGAAGGTGTTTGGAGGAGGGGGTCAACTCGAAAACAAAAGTTCGCTCCCTTTCGAGGAGGGGGGTGAAAAGTGGAGGAATTATACGAAGCACTTGTGCCACCAATCAAGGTTTTAAAAACCGAACCGGACATCAAACATGGCATGTATCGATTTTTGGTTTTTATGGTCGGACCAATCGGACCGACCGATCGAACCGGTGATGACGTCAGTAATTCAAAGAAATCGGAAAAGACCGAACCGTTATATTGTTGGTTTGGTTCGTATGGTTCAACCGGGTCGAACCGAGTTGGACCAGTATATCATACAAATAAATACGAAAAATGTTACATCATATCTTTCGAGAATTTGTTTACTCTTGTCCTTCCAAGTTTTTCCAATAACACTTATACACCTATTTTTAATACAATTGCATGTGCCACCTATATTTTTGTACAAAATCAATAGTAGTTGCCTTTTATTAGTACACTTGTGCTCCCATTTTATACCAACATAAGGATGATATTGTGAATTTTTTAAGAAAAATTTGGAGTACAGGTGAAATTGCTTAATAGTTAGGGGTATAAATGTTCTTAAAACTCCCGAAAGTGCATAATAATCATATTTCGTAATATATATAATACATATCTGTGTTGAAAAAAATTAACAATTTTAAAATTATTTAAACTTTAATTGACGACAAGTGTTGTTAGTTTATTGTTTCTCATAGTATGACTATGACACCATCTTCTTCGTGTGTTATTGTTATAAGTGGACAACCTCATACACAATGTGGGAAGAGAGAGGCAATGCTCATATGGCACGAAATGATAAGCGATAATGAGTCATTGGGTCATGTGAAGGAGAAGAGATAAAGGGGTATTATACTATGGGATAGAATGAGACTAGATTATGAATATTTCTGAAAAAGTTTGTACTTTGTTAATTTATTGGAAGTTATTTTTTTGTCAAAAAATGGATGGTTGAATCGATGGTTTGGTTCAATTGGTTCAACCGGGTTAAGCGATTCAACCGGGTTTTGATTGATTTTTATTTTCTGAGTAAAAATCGGGTGGTTGGATCATTTTTCCTCCGATTCTTGGTTTAACCGGTTCAACCGGCCGGTTCGATTCGGTTTTTAAAACCTTGCCACCAATTCTTTTTGGAACAAAGCAGATAAAGTTAGAATCTAGTTGCGAAAAAAGGTAAGGGATAAGGGCTGTCGTCTTTTCGCATGAAGGCTGCTTGAAAGGGCTAGCATATGGTACTAAAGGTCCTCGGACTTCTAAACGATTTTCCATCTCCTCAGTTGGAGTGAGGAACACGACTCTGTTCATGAGTGTCCTAGTAATGTGAAAAAGATGACAATGCGCTTAACAACATTGCTCAGCTAGGAAATGTAGGCACACAGTGTCTGATGTAAGATTTTGAGAGACTGAAAAAACAGAGGTATTGATCATTACAAAATTCCAATGCATTGTTCGAGCGGACATCTTTAATAGTAGTCGAAAATATATTCTTTATTTCAATTATAAATTCACAACAAATTCAACCTTAGACTTATTTTTTATCAGAAAGGCCCAAAAAAGTTTATAAAAATCAACAACAAAATAGAACATATGCCTAGGGGCGGAACTAGTATATGTCATGGGGAGCCATGACCCCTCCTTGATTATTATATGTCACTTGTACAATCTATTTAGTTTTTAATGTGGCCCTTCCTTTTATGTTCAGTAAATAATGTTGTTAGACAAAGATTGTAAAATCATTTAATGATCAAGTGGTAGAGTAAAATGGTTATTATTTTGGAGACCATGGTTTGAATCTTACCTCTCCCAATTTTACTTTCTTTTATATAGTTTATCCAATCATTTCTAAAGTATCAAAATTATAAGTATAATATGATATAGAATTGTATTCAAGTTCATTTATCTCTACCATTGTTTCTAGTACTCCTTATAACTAAAATCCATTTTTTATTTCTTTTAACCATGAGCTTTTTTGTTCCAAAACTTTACTTGATAATTTAGCCTTTTTCGGACGGATTTAGAGAGGCTTAAAATATTGGGATTTTTACCGGCAGACCCTATAATCTTTGTCAATTACCTCCACGACCTGTGAAACAACCTAATTCCCCCTCGACCCCGTAAACTTGCTCCGTCTTACCCCACAGACCCTGCCGTCAGTTTTAACTTTATTTGAGTCAATTGTTTGGGTTAGTCTTGAGTTAATCTAACCAATGGAAATCCAACGGTGGATATTCCACCCCATGTTCTTTCCAAAGGTCTCCCCCTCCCCCGCTCCTTCCCGGCCCTCCACGACCCTCGTGGCGCCCTCCGAAGTTGATGGTGCTTGACTCCTCATCGGAGGCGCCGACACCCTCCTCTCTACCTTCTCCCACGCCCACCAACTGCTCGACGAAACGCCCTACCTCACCAACCACCTGGATCGGGACACCAACGGCCTCATGGTCATCACGAAGACCCGCAGGGCGTCCGGAGAGCTCACCAGGGCCTTCTCCGAGCACTCTGTGTGCAAGGCGTACGTCGCGCGCTGCATCGGGGCCGTGCGGAGTTGGTGGAGGATCCGAGTACTGTCCGGGCACGGGAGGTCGAGGTTCAGAGCGTTGTGTGTGTACGCGGCTTCCAACGTTGGACGAGTGCTCCCCGGGGCGTCGGTGGTGAGGCGTATGGAGACAGTGTTGGAGGTGGGTGGGGGAGCAGAGGAGGAGGAGGTGGTGGTCGTGGAAGCGAGGGGGAAGGAGGGTGGAGCGGAGAAGATGGAGATAGTGGAGCTGTTGGACAATCTGGAGCTTGAGGTGCTTGACACCTCTGATACTAAATACACTTGGCGGATCTCGGGATCTCGCTCCCGCTTAGACCGGTTCTTGGCTTCTTCAGAGTTTTTAAATCTCTTCCCTTCTTCCTTTGTGTCGACAAGGATCCGAACTCGTTCGGATCACTCTCCACTGATTTGGGACTCGGGGGAGCAGTCAACACACTGGGGTTTTTTCAGATACGAGAAGGCGTGGCTACTGGAAGATTCCTTTCGCGAGATGGTTTCCTCGCATTGGACCTCTACGGTCATTTCTGGCTTGGCTGTCTCAAGATTTCTTCAGAAACTTGTCTCCTTGCGGGGGAGACTTTGCACATTCAAAAAGGAGTCGCGCGCTGCCCGCCGGGCGGCCAGGGCCTCTGCGGAGGAGGTTCTTGCCAGCCTTAGCCAGCTCGAGGACTCCTGCCTCTCTTCTCTGTGGATCTCGCGAGGTGGGATTCTGCTCTTCGGCAGGTGGCAATGAAGGACAAGAAACGAATTGCGGAATGGCGCCAGAGATCTAGACACAAGTGGCTCGTGGAGGGGGATGCCAACACTGCGTTTTTTCCCTGAATTTCCAGCGGAAGATGCCACTCTAATGCATTGTGTTCGGTCATTGTGGATGGTGTGCGGGTTGCGGGTGACAGGGAGATGGGCTGTATGATTGCCAACCATTTCCGTGCCTTCTCGTTGCGGACCCTCTTGCGCATGTGGAGATGGATGGGGCGGGGGGCGGAGAGGCTCTCACAGGAGCATGCCTCGAGCCTAGTTGTGCCGGTAACGTTGGAGGAGGTAAAGGCTGCCGTCTGGTCCCTTAATGCGGATGGGGCGCCCGGGCCGGATGGGTTCCCAGTGTCCTTTTATAGGGACTTCTGGGACCTGCTCGCTGGGGATGTACTCGAGGTGGTGCAGGAGATGTGTCATTGCAACGCGGGGTTTGACAAAATTAATCGGGCGCTGATCGTTCTCCTCCCTAAGCATGGTGCGGCTGGGCGCATTGAGGACTTCCGGCCGATTACTCTTTCCAACGGGCTATTTCTTATTGTGGCTAATGTGTTTGTTATCCGTCTTAGTAGGGTTCTTGAACACTTTATCTCTCCCTTCCAATCGGCTTTTATCCCGGGCAGGCAAATTAGGGACTGCTTGGTTATGGCTTCTGAGATTGTTGCGGACTGGAAGCGGCTTGGTAAAAAGGCTATGCTCTGGAAGGTAGACTTTGCAAAGGCATATGATACTCTCGATTGGCGCTTCCTATGGGAAGCTATGCATAGGCGGGGGTTCCCGGACATATGGATATCTTGGATGAAGCGTTGTGTTACGACGGCTTCTTTGGCGGTGCTTGTTAATGGCCGCCCGGAGGGTGGCTTCTACCAGCCTCAGCGGGAGATCATGCAGGGGTGCCCCCTGGCCCCTCTTATTTTTGTCATTGCGGCAGATGCCTTGGCATGCCTGATGGCGCATGTGCAGCGTGGTGGCCTCTTATTTTTCGTTGAGGGCGGCAGGGAGAAGGTTGGGGCCGTCGCTACCATGCTGGAACTATTCGGCGAGCTATCGGGTCTCGTCCAAAACAGGGAGAAGTCCATCCTGGTGCCTTTTGCGTTCTCCGAGGAGGAGGCGCGGTTTTGCTCTGTTGACTTAGGGGTGGGATGCGGCAAGCTGCTGATTCGCTACCTTGGCATGCCTCTTACTATCGGGCGGACGAAGCTGGCGGACTGGCTGCCGGTGGTCGAAAAGCTAGAGGGCAGGTTGGCGGGCTGGCGGTCTTCCATCCTCTCCAGGGGGGAAGGTTGGTCCTCCTAAAAGCGGTTATGGCGGCAATTCCGATTTTTTTCATGTCTTTACGAATTTCACCGAAGGGGATTCGCTTACGGATTGAAGGGGTGATGAGGAGATTCTTATGGTACGGGTGCTGGCAGACGGCCAGGGGCATGCACCTTGTTGACTGGGATACGATTACCTTGCCGAAAGCGGATGGCGGTTTGGGTGTTCGGAGGTTGGATGCGATGAAGGAAGCGTTGATCTTGAAGTGGGTGTCCAGATTATGGGGGAGCGGTGACGATCCCTGTTGCAATTTGATCCGTCGTATCTACGACTGCTCTAGCCCAATGTTACTTGTGCTCCCTACGGGAGTCCGACCATCCCCGTTCTGGAGGGGGATTCTATCGATGCTCCCTCGATTTCACGAGCTCTTCCGGGCCTCCGGCCCATCTTGGGCAACGACCTCACTTTTGCTTTTTGGACCGACGACTGGACCGGCGATGGGGCACTCGCAGTCCGGTTCCCACGACTTTTTGCCTTGGCGGCGGACCGGGAGGCGAAGATCGCTGATGTTTGGTGTGATAGGAACTGGGTGCCTCATTTTTGCGTAAACTTTTCAGATCAGAGGCTCGAGGAGTTCCTTCGATTGTGTGACTCTTTAGCTTGTTGCGAGGGCCCCAGGGGGGGAGGGACCACTGGATTTGGAGGGGCGCTTCTTTTTCGGTCAAGAAGGCATACACGGCGATTCGCAGGCCGCCGCCCGCTCCCTCTGAGATTCTCACAAAGGATTGCTCTTTGATTTGGGGGCTTCGTCTACCTGAGCGGATTGGCTTCTTTCTGTGGATCTTCAGGCGCAAGCGTTTAATGACGTGGGACCGGTGCGCGCGGTTTTTGGCTCTACTTCTGAATCCTGCTACCTATGTGGGGTGGGCATCAAATCGGTGGACCATATGTTCTTTAACTGTTCTTGCACTGCTGGGTCGTGGGACGACCTCGGCCTTAGCTGGGTCTGCTCGACGTCCTTCGACGCGTTGTGGGATTCGTTTCGATCTGCTCGCCTCCGGCCACGGGTAGAGTTGTTGGGCCCGCTGTCTTTGCTTTGGAGTATTTGGCCGGCAAGAAATGCTCTGGTGTTCTCGGGCCACATGTTCTATAGTGAGAATGTTTTGTCTAGTTCCAAGGCTTTTGTGGAAGCCTGATCGTTTTTGTGATTTCTTTCCTTGTACTTCTTTCTTTTCGTTTTCTTTAGTTAATATATTGGGGAGGGCACCATAGCGTATTACCCCCTCTTTTGGTCTTCAAAAAAAAGAAGATGGAGATGGCGGTGAGGGCGTGGCCGAGGAGTGGGAGGACGCCCCAGATACGCCTTCATTGCTAGTACTTGGGGTTGCCCATTAGAGGGGATGTGAAGTATGGAGGAGTGCATGAGTGGGAAGGGGAGGAATGTGGTGGACATTTCTCCATGCGGAGAGCTTGGCTTTTGACCATCTTGTTACTGGTGAGAGGCTCTCTTTCCGGCACCACCTCTGACATGGGCTCCGACCGCAGACCGGTGATGAGCTACGACTCGGACAGGTCGAGCCAGGAGACTCCGGAGCCGCCGTCCCTGTCGTAGAGGAGGAGAAGCTGCCGCTAGAGCTCGTGCCACTCAAGAGCTACGAGTCGGACAGGTCGAGCCAGGACACTTCATAGCAAGTCAGATCTGACGAGGAAGGATCCGTCGTGAGCCTAATGCTGTTCGGCATCCGCATAGGGGTGAAGCGCCTGCGTGTAGAGGACGTTGAGGAACAGAGGCAGCCGGTGGTGAAATCGGAGCGTGGGAGGGCAAGGGCAGAGATCGAGGTTGTATGTCGGGGAGGTGGAGGGCGAGGATAGAGGTCGGGGAGGAGGAGGACGAGGGGGAGGTCAGGGAGGAGGAGGGCGAGGGGGGAGGTCGCGGAGGAGGAGGGCGAGAGCGACTGAGGTCACGGAGGTGGTGGGTGTTGGGTAGGACAGGGAGACACGGATGAGGTGTGGGGGAGTGGCACTCAGTGTAAATTTGATTAACAAAATATGTATAATGTAAAAGAATATAACGGAATCCGGTTGGATTTAACGGGTAAATGAACGAGGGTTAACCACATGGTCTGTAGGGTAAGGGTTAGCAAGTTTACGGGGTCGAGGGAGGAATTAGGTTGTTTCAAAGGTCGTGAAGGTAATTAACAATGATTATAGGGTCTGTCGGGTAAAAATCTCTAAATTATTAGATTTATCAAATTGAAAATCACAATTTAAAATAATAATCTATTTAAAAACCTAACCTTAATAATAGTTTTAAATTGTAAATTTACCAAAATTGAAAGAGGTTCGTTCTAAAAAAATTAACTCTATTTAAAATTATCCAAGGTTGCAAAAAGCGATATGCGGTATTCAGTCGATAGGGTCACTGATTACTGATTAAACGGTATTCGGGAGTTTAAATGGAAATTAAACGGGTTATGCGTTTTTGCATTTTTAATTAATAAAAAATATTACATATATATATAATTAATAAAAAAATATAAATAAATAAGAAATATAATCATAGATTCACAATATAGATCAAATATTATCAAATTCAAGGAATGTTTCATCCAAATTTCAAAATAGATAACATAAACAACAAGAGTTCATAGTCAAATGTCGAAATAGACACCATAAACGTCATGGATAATGGTGATCATTTGAAGAAAATAGACCAATGCGTTTAAAAGGCTGTTTAAGACCGTTTAAACGGCCGTTTAAGGCCGTTTAAATGAGCTGTTTAAGACCGTTTGGGACTGGCCGTTTATGGGCCGTTTTTAATTAAACGATGCGGCCAGGCACTGCATGCGTTTAAACGGCCGTTTAGACCGTTTTTTGCATCCTTGAAATTATCATATTGAAAATACAATATTTCCATTTTTGAGCATGTACATAATAATTGTATATTTGACCCCTCGATAAAATTCATGGTTCCGCCCCTGCATGTGCCTTTGGTGATCTGGGACATGATTGAGAACTCAAATATCAAAATGCAACAACTAGAATAAGGAAGTACTTTTACTTAAAAAAAGAATAAAGAAGTACCAATACATCTTTGACGATGACAACAAATTGGTACAATGATACTTCCAAAGATGGCCCTGGGGTCACTACATAGCTTTTGTAGAAGAAGATGACCGACTGAAGGTGCCGTAGGTAAAGAAGAAGATGGTTCAGTGGAAATGAAAGATTTGGCAATGTAACGTGACTGGACCTATTTATAGAGATCTTCTTGCTCACAATCACATCCAATCACTCGGCTCGTGAGCATATCTTGAAACATACGATAAAAAGGATAAAAAATAGTACGAAGGTTCAATTCACTAGTAACGGAAAATAAATTCATAGGAAATTTTGGTGCACGTAACTTGTTCTGCAGACGCATGGAAGGCATCAACTGAATCTTTCCCTACTTTGTGCATGACAATGTCTCCTATCGATAATGACTACAAACCGAGCTAAAGGAATGGTGATGTAGGTTGTGAATTGTTCTCTATTGCTGCAGAAATGATGAGATGCTCCCGAGTCAGTGATCTATTCTGTATTATCCATAATGTGAAAAGTGGTAAGAACATAATCAATACATGATGTGCTCGTAGATGTAACAATGTCAAATGAGGCTGGAGGAGCATTAATAATGCCGACTGAGGGTCTCCCTTGGACGAGAGACAAATTTATTGTACTTCCGATGTGATCAGTAGGAGTAACGATGGTTTCTAACTGTTCAACAGTACAAGCAGTTGCATGACGATCATGTTTCTGATAACATGTGTCTTCAGATTGCCGTGGTCATTGTAGTTTGCGCACTAAGGGCTAGGACGATCACTTCCTCTCTCGTGGATACTATGTCCTCTGAACTAAGCTGAAGTGCCTTCATCGCATGATGCCTCCATAGAAGAGGAGGTCTGGGTAGTAAAATCGGAAGACACGTCCATCCACAATTGTGGTGTTCTTGTAAAACATTTGTTGATCACGACTCTCACTCATGGGATAGATATGAAGCTTCTCGAACATATGAACATGCCTCTCAAACTAGAGTAGAATGTGTGGAGAGGGTGACCATCATGCTTTATAGTGAAGATGTCATACTGGAGATAAAGAATCTTTGCCTCGTTCTTTGCTTGGAAATTTTTGATGGTAAGAATATCCCACGTCGCTTTTGTTATGCGTTGATGTAGAATACCATTGACTATCTCTCTTATGAGAGTGTCAGAGAGCCAAACACGTGCCCATGCATTGTTCTGCTTTCATGAAGCATTTTCTCCAGTCTTGTCGGTTGGCTCGGGTTTCGTCATGATGTACTATTTGTTGTTGTGCTCCACGATGCTCTTGAATTGCATCACCTGAGGTCATAGTTGGTTCCATCCATCTCGACGACATGACATGAGCTTCTGAATGCCTCGGAAGATGGAGACACATTTTACTTATCTTATGCTTGATGAATGGAGGAGACTGGGAAGGACACGACCAGCTGGTAGATCGATATGTTGGTGTCTACACGATCATGTAGGGAGAGGGATGTGTATGCATGCTTAGATCACAACCTTTCTATCATCCTTGCTGGCAATCTAGGGTAGACAGATTGGATTTAGATGACCTAACCCAACTTGGAGTGCACCAAAATCAATGCGAGATAGCGTTAAAAAGAGTCGCTCTATACTAAGGATGTGCATTGCTGATCAAAGGGACGTTGCAGGACACATCATCGCGTTAGCATGCTTCTTGAGGTGTCGAAGGGGCACGATATGCAAGGGTTCTTGACACTGTCTCGGTTTTGTGGTAGCTAGGGCCCCACCTCTTGGGAGGTCCCATGGAAGCACACGAACTAGTTGGAACAGACGTAGTTCCCGAGGTTCGCAAAGGGTACCACGAGCGCATATTGAGGATGGCTAGGATGCCCACGCATGAGATCTGAGGAGAAGGCTGACGGGTGAAGACTTTGGTGTATCAAGAAGATATCAAAACTCTGGTCCTGGACCGCCGCTCTTATATCATGTGGGAAAAAAATGAATGACTTGTTTATTCAGAGACCATATGGTTCCTTTATATAGAGGATAAACTCTATATGGCAAAATAACAAGAGGAGAAATATATAGAGTAGAAATAACATAAGAAAGAGGTAACAAAAGTGATGTTTCCTATAACACGAATGTAATAGAGCATGCAAAGTGCCTGGTTGATTCTTGGTCTGTGTAATATAAATGAATGTCAGCCTTATACTTGCAATCCTTTGAATCAATGAAGAAGTTTTTGGGCAAACATATTATCGGTGAATCATACTTTTAAAGAAAGTTTCCGCAAGGTCTGATTTATGTGGTTCCGAGGTTACCCTTTTGAGACTTGTTTTGGGGAACAATAGAAGTTTCAATCTTTAGATAGATGACTGGACTGAGGATGTATGTGTTAGGTCCCCGTAGCTCTATGCCTTGGTTATCAATCGGGAATTATGTATTTCAGATGTTTGGTCTGTTAGCTCATGTGTTCCTTCTTTACATTCATGTTTCTCGGAGTCCATGTTAGCTCATGGGTTCCTTCTTTACATTCATGTTTCTCGGAGTCCATGTTGCATGACTTCATGATAATGTGAAAGTCTCATGGCATGGTTGAGGGGCTTTTAATGGTCGTGATAAATGTTGTTGGTTTTATGGAAAGTTCTCTGTTGTTGGGCTTTTAATGGTATTTGATCCTGGTGACTTGTTGTGAGTATAATCTGTTGATTATCTTTATCTACCTGTTAATATATATATATATACATATATATATATATATATATATGGGAGCTGGGAGCCTACACTCGGGGGGTGTAGGTAATTACCTACATCCGACTTTTTTTTCGTTATTTTTGAGGTTTTTTGAAGGAAATCTCAAGGGGATTTACTTAATATATTGAGGGAAATATGTGTTTCAAGTTTCATGCAAAGCAATCATTCCTAACACGTTCATCTAGAAGTGGTCAATTTTAGCAATTCCGAGACCGTTAAAATTTGGTAGTCTTGATGGAGATGATAAAAGTTTCAAATTAAGGTGAATTTGGAATGACAACATGATGATATATGATGATCTAATTTCTCAAAAATTTCATTTCAAAAAAATCAAAAAATATTGAAAAAAAGAGCCGAGTGTAGGTAGTTACCTACACCCCGAGTGTAGGCTGCTTTTTCCCTATATATATGTAGGAGTGATCCTATGAGATGAGATTTGGTGAGATGGTGAGATGGGAGATTCTGGACCACTACTTTCAACCTTCTCTCTCCTGGTTTCTCTCTCCTGGCTGAAACTAGTTGCCTAGAATCTCCCATCTTACCATCTCACAAAAATCTCATCTCATAGGATCGGTCCTCTCTCTCTCTCTATATATATATATATGGGAAAAATGGGGCTGTCCCTTGGGGGCAGCCAACATGGCTGCCCCCAGCCCTTTTTTAGCAAAATTGTTTTATTTTTTTTTTGAAAAATATCGACATATATATTCATCCCTATATCCCTCCTATATGCTATTCGAATTTCGTCAGAAACATAGACTCGTACGGCCTCCATCCAGACGTCATTTTGTTAACGGTCGTAGGATTTTTTAAATCGACACTGTCTGGATGGAGGCCGTAGGAGTCTCTGTTTCTGACGAAATTCGAATGGCATATAGGAGGGATATAGGGATGAATATACATGGTGATATTTAAAAAAAAAATTAAAAATTATCAAAAAATGGGGCGGGGCGGGGCAGCCATATTGGCTACCCCCAGGGGGCAGCCCCATCAACCCCTATATATATAAATAAGAGGAGGTTGTAATAGTAGTAGTAGTGTACCTGTTATAGTTGCTTTTCAGAAGAGGGTGTGATGACAAATGTTCGTTATGCCATGATCTTGAGTCGGACTGGTGATGTTTCCCATTGTGTTTCCAAGGTGGATTATCTGGTCTTCTCGTGCATCGGGCTTACAATGTCTGGCTCAATGACTCGATGGAGTGGGTGAGTTGACACTACTTTTGGAGCTGGCTTTTGGGCTTCTCTTGGGGTGGCACAACAGTGTTTTTGATGTGACCTGTTGAAACAGTTTGCCATTGTTTGTTCTTTGTAAATTTTTTAATAGATATTATGGGTGTGCACCATGAAGGATGCCCTCCCGTAAGCGTATCAGAGTAAAATGTTATAAAAAATTGAACACCAGGATTTAATGTGGAACCCTTCTCTTTAAGGAGTGGGATCAAACCCGGGAGAACGCCTCAAAGGGCTGATGAATGCATTGCACTTTCTCATCTGATACAGGAGGTCTGAGGCTTCTTATATAGCCTCCACAGAGCCTCCAAGTCTCACCACTGATAGATGTGGGACTAAACTCTGGATGTGATAAATGGATCTTAGAAGGATCCATGTACCCATCTTACATGATGACACATACTCTAACACTTCCCTTCAAGCTAGAGCATGCAATGCTCAGCTTGGATAAATAGAAAGAAATTTCAAACTCACACTACAAGACGCTACCGACAATATCAACTCAACGCGCACAACTGTCAGTTGCTGTCGAGGGCATTGCTTCTCATGCCGTGCATGTGAGGAGGAACACTGTGCTGGAGTATGAGTCAAACTGAATCTCCTCGTCGGGGAGCATGTGCTATGTACTGCGCCTGTCAGAGTCAGTGCAACAGAAATGAGTCTCCACTTGGGGAACCCTGGTCCGTCACAATAATGTGGAAAACTGCTTCATCTCTTAAAGGATCGAACTGAAAAGCTGTGGAGACATCCTCATGGGAGTCCACGGTTGCTGGAGAATGGAGTCTGAAAAAGACTCCTCGTCGGAGAACCGATTCTCTCCCATACTGGCTCAGAGAATGGGATCTCTACTCTGGAATCTCTATGAAACCACATGAAAACCCTAGCCCACGTGATATAGGGAATGGGATCTCTACTTTGGAGTTCCTATGGAACACACACAACTCTGACCAAACAAAAGATGGGGACCACAAACAGACGACCGCATACATGTACGTGTCTGAAAAAGGAGTCTCTCAGGAGAACTCGAAGAAAATGAGTCACTCAACTATGGAGTGCCTCGAACTTGGACTCTTAACCAATTTGTAGAGTCTAGAACTGAACTAGAGTCTGAAAATCTGGCATATGGACTGGAGAATCTAAATCTGAAATCTGTCCTGTAGAACTCAACACAATACTCTCTCTTTCTCCATACTTGTCAAAATACATGACGTCGGCTAAGTTGGGAGAAGACAAGAAAATGAGGGAAAACATGGATCAATGAATCACTCAACCGTTATTGATTTTTTTACGGTTTTTTTACAAAATTTTCTTCGGCTTTGCTGCTCACACATTTTTTAAAATTCATTTTCATTTTTTGCGTCGTGAACTATTTTTTTGTACGCACATCTTTTTGGAACAAAATCTCACCGCCTAATCGGGATACGCAACCCACTTGGGCCGAAAACCAAGTAGTCTCTCTCTCATTTTTTTTATAATCGACGGCCAAACTTGGGCATCCCTCTTTTTTTTAAAGGAAGGGCAATCGGGCCCTTTATTCCCGCAGAAGTACTAGGGTTCCCATCGTGAGAACCCATCTCTTTAAAGTTTCTTCTCTTACCGCCGCCAAGGCCTGGGGAGTCGTTTGGAGGTCGAGCTAGGGCAGTGGAGGAATCGTCCGAAGGTTGTTGGCGCGATCGTCTGGAGCCAAGGGAGCGACACGAGGATTTCTGGACTGGTGCATGGAGGAGATCGAGGAAAGGAGGGGCTCCGCCTGGAAGCCTAAATTGCTGCCTGGAGGAGCGACACAAGGAACAATTGCCACCACCTTGAAGGAGGGTGGCGAGGAAGGAGCTCGCCGCCTGGAGCTCGATGGATTGTCGCTGTATCTATGATCAGGGAGGGTCCGCCTGGAACAGATGCCTCCGCCTGGGGCAGAGTCCTTGTACTTGGTGTGCCACAAGGCCTCATCGGATATGTCGAGCGCCACCTCCTACTGCATCTTGGCCTCATATCATTGCAACTCCCATATGGCCGTCGACACGAAGTTGCTGCCTTGGGATCTCGCATGTTGAGGCCATCGACAGGGGGCTTGGATCTGTAATCGTCGCCTGTAGGGGGTGCCGCCATAGTCTCGTGGATGCGCATGGAGCGCCACTTCTGCTGCTCGAATGAGTTCTGAGGGGGGGGTGACACCGCCTGTACGCCACCGTTGCGAATTTTTTCATAGAATCTAGCACCAACTGTGATGAACTTCAAACAATACAGACATTAGTGTTTCAAAATAAACCCTAGAATTTCTGGAATACTTGGAAAGATCATAATCTTGAACAAATAATCTTTACAAACAAATCTTCAACATCAAAATAGATTCTCGAACATAAATAAGAACATGAAAACCTCGAGAATTGAACCCGCTCTGATACCATGTTAGAAAATACGGAATGCGGAAGCGTATCAGAGTAAAATACTAAAAACGATATTGAACACCTGGATTTAACGTGAAACCCTACTCTCTAAGGAGCGGGATGAAACCATGGGAGAATGCCTCAAAGGGCTGATGTATGCATTTCACTTTCTCATCTGATACAGGAGGTCTGGGGCCTCTTATATAGCCTCCATAGAGCCTCTAAGTCCCACCACTGGTAGATGTGGGACTAAACTCTGGATGTACTAAATGGATCTTGTTAGGATCCATTTACCCATCATGCATGATAATGACACATACTCCAACAAATTAACTAAGAAGGGCATAAGTATAAAAATCTCAAAAATAAAAAGAGAGGTTATCAGGGTGCTACTAGTGGCACATTGTAGTGGTTTTTTTATCACTCCTCAGTGCAAACATTCTAGTTTCAGAAATACAGTAAGTCAGACATGTCATTGCATATTGCAATATGCAATGAAATAAGACTGTTTTACATTTTTAATAGAAAATATAGGGTTTTTATCAGCTGTGCCCCTTTGAGATATTGCAATATGCCCATCCCTTTTTTACAATATCAGTTGTGCCCCCGACTTCTTGCGTTTTTATCATTTGTGCCCTTCCGTTAGCTTTGACTATCGATGAATTGAACTTAATCATGGTTTATTCAAACCATGTTTACAATAAGAGGGGTATAGTTGTCCTCCTTTGTCAAGCCCTCTGTCCCAACCTCATCATCCTTCCAACTCTTTACCCCGAACTCCTCCACCGCCCGAACTTCCTCGTTCTCCTCCACCCAACCCTCCGCTCCGACCTCCACTTCCTTGTCCTCCTCTGCCTAGCTCGCCACCATGACCTCCTCTGCCCAGTCCTCTACCCCGACCTCCTCCTTCGCCCAACCCTTCGCCCCAACCTCCTCCTCTACCATCCTAATCTTCTCTTCCACTGGCTCCCTCGACCTCAACTCGAGCAAAGGGGCTCAACTATGATGGGTTCTAAGTGGAAAAAGCATCACATGTTGCTGCTTTGTTGTGTGTGTATGTGTTGTGATTTTTGTGATGGGCTTAAGTGTACGGAGGGTAGAGGGATTGTGGAAGATGGGTATTTTGTGGGTGAAGGGGTGGTGGTAATGATGGGGATACGTGTAATGGGTGCAAAACATGAGTGAAGAAGAGCATGGGAGAAGATGGGGAAAGTTTCCCCTCTTGCAATACGGGATTTTCATATATTTGTTTAGCTTCCTCAAATATTTGATTAATTACAACAACAACAACAAAGCCTTTTCCCACAATTAAGTAGGGTCGGCTACATGGATTCTTCGCCTCCATTCAGATCTTTCTTGGGTCAATCTCGGGCTTATATCCGAAAAACTAAGATCCCTTCGTATAGTCTCTTTCCAACACTTCTTGGGCCGTCCTCGCCCTCTCTTAGCCGGCTCAACATCCCAACACTCGCATCTCCTAAGCGGTGCATCAGCTGACCATCTTTGCAAATGACCAAACCGTCTTAAGCGGTTTTCTCGCATCTTATCCTCGATCGGAGCTACACCCACTTTCTTTCTGATTGAATCATTTCGAATCCGATCTTTACGTGTATTTCCACACATCCATCTTAACATTTTCATTTCTGCTACAGCCATTCTCTGCACATGTCTATGGTTCACAAGCCAACATTCAGATCCATAAAGCATAGCAGGTCTCACAGCTGCTTTGTAAAACTTTCCTTTAATTTTTAAAGGAATTTTCTTATCACAGAGAACATCGGAGGCTCCTCTCCACTTTAGCTAGCATGCATTTATTCTATTAGCAACATCTCCATCAATTTCCCCATCATGTTGCAAAATAGATCCCAGATATCTAAAAGAATCTCTATTCTGAATGTTATCGTCACCAATCTTCACCTCGATTCCTTCACCACTTCCATCAAAGGTGCATTCCATATATTCCGTCTTAGCCCTACTTATATGAAAACCTTTAGTCTCCAATGCATGTCTCCAAATCTCAAGCTTCTCATTTACTTCATCTCTAGTCTCGTCAATCAACACAATATCATCAGCAAATAACATACACCAAGGTAACTCATCCTGAATGTGACTTGTCAACTCGTCCATAATCAAAAATATTTGATTAATCGGTTTAAAAAAATGGCTCGAAAAATTTGAGAAAATCATATTTGAGATCGGAAGGAGCGATTTATCCGTGAAAATATGAAAGTTTTGATGATTTGGTGAACGTATGAGGATGCAATGAGGAGAGAGAAATACGAGGAGTATGGGAAAAAGAAGAGGAATAGAGGAATAAGAGGAAGGAGTTACCTGGAATGACAATGGTTGAAACTTGCGGGTCATGGGCTTCGTCGATGCATTTCTCATCCGGAGGACGATTCAAACATGATGAAGAAGATGAATTATGTTCTGTTAGGAACTTGCAAATTGGGAGTTGAACTCGCGCTCGAAAGCAACATATATGGGTTCCTTATACTTCATCTCAGCCATGACCTCTTCCTCTCTGCCCACTTGCACCTGAACATTTCTTGGTCGATTCAAGCATCAACGAATGAACCCACCACCTGTCTAATGCCAACGAGGAGCTGTAGCAGCAATATTCATGCTATAAAGCAAGAAGGGGATGGAGGGGGATGTGGTCGGAGGAGGAGAAGGGGCTAGAGGGGGAGGGGCGGAGGAGGAGTTGGTCGAAGGAGGAGGGAGGAAGAGTGAAAGGAAGAAGAGGAAAAGGAGAAAACTTCTTTTACCCTTGACTTTTCTTAATTAGATTACCATTGTATCCTCAAAGTTAACGTCCGTTTGGGATGGAGGCTGACGTCAACTAACCCGAAGGGCACACGCGATCATTGTTGAAGAAGTCATGGCTTGAACCATGGTATGAAAAAATGTGCCTCGAGACGTTTGAGGCTTACGCCTCGAGGCATGGCGGTCCTTTTTAGCCTCGAGGCGTGCGCCTCGGTCCAGTCCAGTGAGGCGTGCACATCAGGAGGCTAAGGTGTAGCCTCGAGGTGGTTGAGGTGTTTTGCGAGGCATTTTTGCTTTTTGAGGTATTTTTTATGATTTTAATGGTTTACTTGGTAGTTTGAAAAGCTTATAAATATATACTTCTTTAGGATAATGATTATATGAGATAACTGATTAAATATGATGTTTTCTTTCATGCCCATACCTTATAGCTACTATTAATTGGGTCCAACTATATCACAAACTTTTACTATTTCTCTTTTAATGAATGGATTCATAAATATCAAATCCAACAATACCTGTAAACTACGAGCTTTGCAATATATCATACAAAACGAAATAGATAGGATTCACGATTTTTATGTTGCCATATATTATATGTCTGACA
The DNA here is from genome assembly GCA_037367405.1 of Ottelia alismoides. Lineage (NCBI taxonomy): Eukaryota > Viridiplantae > Streptophyta > Magnoliopsida > Alismatales > Hydrocharitaceae > Ottelia > Ottelia alismoides. The sequence continues at coordinate 704,083 of JAZKJV010005618.1, forward strand.
TATAACATAAATTTTTTCGACGTATATTTAATCGTACTTTTACTTACAACAATATTTCAAAGGTTTGCTCGAAATGGATGGGATTCATGGTTTCTCGTGCGGCCATATATTAGACACATAATATAAATTGTCCGACGTATATTTAGTTGTACTTTTAATTACAACAATATTTCAAGATAGATATGTATTGTTTTATTCTTTCACAACAATTATACACAATGAATTCCTTTTTGATTGGACGAAAATGTGTATAAAGGGGGTATGATGTTCTATCTTCTATTATGACGTTCTTATCTCTATTATTTCATCATATTTTATAGTGTTAAATATTATATATTGGACAAAGAACATATAATTACATTGCCATATTCAATTATAGTTTTATGCATTCTATAAACTGAGGCTTACGCCTCGAGGCAACGCCTCGCCTCGATTCCGACGAAAACGACTCATTCCGCCTTTCATTTTTTAAACCGTAGGTTGAATTGATATTCCAAAAAGGGATGGGTATAACTGATATTGCAACATCTTAGCTGGGCACGATTGATAAAAACCCTAAAATATATGATAATTATTATTAGGTTTCAATTTAAATAGTAAAGTTGAAATCCATAGTACCCACTTCAATGGTCTGGTGGTAGTGTAGTGTGCCTACCACCCAAAGACCACGATTCAAATCGTTCCTTGTAGGGGTTGCATTAGGTAGCCAAGAATCCATGTATCTGACCCTACTTAAAGCAAGAGAAGGTTTCACCATTTAAGTAAATTTGAAGAAGATTCAAAATTACTACCAACAAAAGTAAGGCTTTAAAACAAGTGAAAAATTAAACTCTAATGTCGATGACTGAATATGTGGTACAATGTTCACGAAATCGGTTTGAGCGGTCGCATATGCGGCCGCATATGCCCTGAGCGGATACCCTAGCGCACCGCATACATGAAGCCCCCTCATTAAGCGCCCTTTGCGCTTATGCGGTCCACATATTCGGACCGTGCTCCCGCTTCCTGTTTTCAGAGCTTAATTGGGTTGTCGGATCTGGATCTACGAAAAAAGGCACCCGACACCCCGAATCACTGAGTCCCAAATTCGTCGATTAGGGCTTCCATCTCCCGTCTTCCGGATCATCAGAGTTTTTTGATTCTATACTTTCATTGGTCTACCTTGATGTGTGCTAATTTTTCTATTGTAGTATTGATATTTGATTGATAAAAGATTATTTTGACCTCTATATGAAAGTCATCTTTCTTAGATCTTGTGTTGGGCCACAATTATACATAAATTTAGTTCAATTGTAGTTAATTTTGTATATATTTATTTATTTTTAAATAAAAAATAGGAAACCGCGTAGAACCACATATACCCTCCCATACCGCTTAATCGCTATTTAGTGACCCGTTCGAACGCATACGCATACCGCTTTCCTGAACCTTGATGTGGTATATCTGGCTATGTCGAGTGTTTTATGGATTGGACTGCAAAATGGTCAACTTCGTGAATATGGTTTCATTCGCCTGATAAGTACATACGACCACATATGCTGTACATGGGTCACAATCCTGAACCTTGTGAACATTACTTATTATTTTTTTTCTTGGTTGTATTTTGAGGTGATCTAATTGGATGCTACTTTGCATGGGGTCCTCATACCACTACTGTAGACCGCTACTTAGGTAGGAAACTCGATCTGCAACCCAGAAAAGATCCTCGTGCTGCTACCGCTACCACCTTTTTATTAACCTTTAAATGGATTTTTCTTTAGCTTATAGATATTATTCTTGGAGGATATCCAAGACATCTAGATTAATTGGTCGTATCATATGAGGGTTTTATGTCTTTGACTCTTGCTGCCACCTTCTGCTGTTTCTTCTTTTCAGGAAGTTCATTCAACAGGGTTTTATTATAGGAGAGAAATGTATTCTTTCCTCTTGCTTACCTTTATTTGTATAATAGTTAATCTAATGCGATTCCCTTTATCTGTCTTCATTTTCTTTAACGATGGCAACTTGAACTAATTTTTTTTTTGGAGAATTTGCATTTTTTCCAGGGTTTAGCTTTATGGTAGAGGCAATGTTTGAAAAAAAAATGAAAGGCGGAATGGAGCGTTTTCCCTGGAGGTGAGGCGAGACGTAGCCTCGAGGCGGTCGAGGCGCAAGCCTCAGTTTGTATAGGAAAATAATTACAAAAAGTATAATAAGTATATTTATTGATGAAATCATCTAATCTGACATATATATAATATATACATTGTAATAATGATGAAATAATGAAGATAAGAATATGAAAAAATGATATGTCAAATCCATAAACCTTTCTACTAAATTTCTACCCAATCAAAATGAAATCATTGGCCACTAAAATATTTTATCAAAAAGGAAGTCATTGGCTAGAGGTGCCATTAAAGATATCCGGGATGTTGATATCAATCATATGATTTGAATCCTATTGAGGAACGGTCCGATGTCCCCATGTGCCACCATACCCTACCAGTACGGGGTTCTCGCTGTCTAGTCAGCGAGCCTGGAGGTAGCGCCTCCATCCTGAAAATTTTCTTATATGGGTATTCGAATTCACATGCATATGAGATTTGCAGATTCATATGTTTAAGGGTATAATATTAAGATTTCACTGGAATAATTAGACATATTAGTGGTAAATATGAATAAGAAAGAGGTCAAATTTAAGCATTCACCTTGTATAGATATATCCTCAACAACTAGACCTTTATAAACATCTGAAACTATCAATAGAACCAAATATTTTATTAGAAAAATGTTTGGTAAATCCATAACGCCTCAGGTACCACCTTGACCCGCCTCCCCTCGCATCGACAACCTTGGTCATCTGAGGCGCTCGCCTCAACCAGGGGGTCCGACCGCCTAGAGGCTTTTTTACTCCGCCCCATTTTGCCTCGAGCGACTTTGCATCCCGAGGCATGTTTTTTCAAACAATGGGTAGAGGTTTATGCTTTCCTAACATGATTGTTATGCACAATAATAGGAGCACTTCCCAAAATAATGTGCTGAATACTTTGCTCTGCATCAACTTTTCTTAGAGCACGAGTCTCCTTGTTTTTAATAATTGATTTATTTTAGATTTATTAGCCATTTCCTGACTCTGGTTCTTTTTGTATGATAGATATAATGACCAGTTTGTGATTGCATCCTTTGATGGAGATCCGACCGCAGAGTCGGAAATTTACAATAAACTAGATATATCTCTCCGCACTGATGCTGAATCAGAGGTGATTTTTGTTGGATTTTTTTAGTCAAATTCTATTTCTCATTTTTGCTTGTGAGTTTACTGATGAAAATTCGATAATCTTATTATCATGATAATGCTATTCTAATAATGAAAATCGTGTTTTTTCTTTAATTCATATACCATCTTTTACATTCTCTTCTGCGGTACAGTAGCCTTTACAAATGTTTTCTATATCAAACCGTCGTAAACCCTATGCCCAATCATTATATCCTCGTGTAGACAAAAGCTACCATTCCTCTTCTTGATGAGAAGAAATTGTGCTGAGCGAACAGGAAAAGTTTTAAAGAAGTCCAAATTAAATTACAAAAAGAAAGAAAACCCCTTTCTTTCTTAAATCTTCCCTCAATAATGATTGTGTGTTGTGCAAGCTCTGCCTGGTACAATAATATCCAGTTAATGATAAGGGTGTGACTCTAAAAATGTCACAATTTGCTCATATGTTTAGATGTAAGAAGTGAAATCTTTCCAAAAAGCACTGCTTCAACAAGAAACTAACAATAACCTGTGTTTAGCGCTCTCATGAGAGGCATAAATTATGTGGATTGCAATATTCTATCTTATTATCAGAATATATTGGGACATAGGTGGTGAAGAAATGCTGAAATAGTAAATGGAAAAGTAAATTAAAGAATTCATTAGTAGAGCTCCGGTTTGATGGTGCGAGAATTTGTAACAAGAATCTTAAGAGGGTGTGTGGAAGATTAAAGAAATGTTGAAAGTATAGGATCTCACTTTCGTTATGATCTGAATTTGATCTGTTTGGAAGCAAGTAGTTCACTTAGACACCTTGCTTAAAGTGAGAAAATGCATGGTTGGTATTATTGTGATATGTGCCATGATGGGACATTATGACACAAAATCGATCTGGAGACAACTTGACAACTTGTTTTGCTAAATGAACTAATCAGGTTCCTCTAAATAAAGGTATAGATGCCAGTAGGAGAATGCCTACCCTCGTGTAGGCATCATAAATATTTAGCATCGGAATAACTAATGACATAAAAGTATCCATGATTATCAAGTAGAGATATTTTGAAGGAGAAGCGTTCAAGTATAGTATGACTTGGTTAACACTAACTCAATATACCTCTTTAGATTAGCGTCTGAATTGACAGAATTGTGTAACGAAAAGAGGCAATGCCAATTCTACCGGTAGACAAGCATGAGCAACTTATCTATTATAGATCTTTATCATGTAACAAATATTAAGTCTGGACTACCAAAGTTCTCAACTGTAACACGAATGATGATGTATGGTTATAGTTTTGCAATCCATCATACTAGTTTCATTTACAGGGATTTTTTGCTCAGAAAGAATTGTGCCTTTTTAATGTGTGAGACTTCCATGCCAAGAAAAGAACTAATTGATCCAATGTTCTTTTTGAGAAATTAATAATGCAAGAAGTTTTGCTTTTCAAATTTCACTACCAATCATTTCTAAGAGGATCCTTTTTTGTAATTTGGCTACAGCTTTCTAACGCTCCTTTTAACTTGTTACATAACATGAGTGGAAGTGGGGAATGAGAGGCGTCTGAAGGCCATCGTTGGGCAGGGGATGAGAGGAGGAGAGCGAGGGCCACCATCTAGCGGGTGAAGATGATGGTTGAGTGAAGGTTGGGACAAAGAGAATGGATGACGGATTGGGTTTTTCTCAGCAAAATCACGTGAATTGGGGGCACGTTTGGTTGAGATGTTCGGAAAGAATAGGCTTGAAGAGCTTGACTTGTACTCAACGATAAGAACTCATAAGTCGTGCTTGAAAAGGTAACGAGTTCAAGTTTGAGTTGGATATATGACTCGTTAGCTTTATTAAGTCGAGTTCGATTTTTTTCTCTTGCTTAAATCACTAACTCTACTCGATAAAAAACATTTTACTCATTGTTTTGTTAACGACTCACACCACACATATGCCATGAAATTGACAGAAATATCTTATTAAAGTGGCATACATTTGGAATAGTAACTAATATGAATACATAATAAATAAGATTGAATAACACAATACCAAAATAGTATTTGTATGTATGAGAGTGGCAAAGAATAAGTATATCTATATATTTTTTCAAAACAACTTGAACATTAATATTATTTCTATTTAGATTCCTCATGAGTTCAATTTGGTTCTTTAGAGAGTTTATGGACCAAGAATATAGAAGTCAACCTACAAAGGCTCGTTATGAGGCTTGTAAGACAACTCGACCTCAACAAGTTTGAACCCGCGTCTGTATTCATTAATTTGATGATTATTGGGTTTGAACCCGAGTTCGAATTATGTTGTTGAGTCTGAGTCTAGGATGCCTCTACTCATTCAACTCGATAGACAACCTTCCGTTTGGGAAAGATGTTTCTCTCTTATTGTTGCTTTTAGGTAGAACTGGGATACACTGCCACAAGATGCCATAATATGATCTTATGCTTCTATTACTGGAGTTCATGCATTGCAGAAACGTCTTTTAAAATGTCATTTGGCGGGTACGTAAGGTTGACATGAGAGTGATGCAAGGACAAATTATGGATTTGGTCAAATTAGGATTTTCCGTCGGTTATCAATTTTCTTTGTCATTAAATAAATTGAGGTTGGTTAGAATCTCAATTATGATGATAGAAAATCGCTAATTAAAGTGGATGTTCGAACCGATTGATGTTGTAGAATCAACGGATGAGTTGTGGCTAGACCACTTCTACGAATAGCTCGTAATGCTGTATCTGTTCCGAGATCGGGTTCCTTTATCATTCATCTTAGGAGCCAATTAGGGCTTGTTAAGTGGCCAATTTTTTTCCTTATTTTTGTAATTCAACCCCCTCCTTATATAATAGGGTTAATCATTTCCATTGTTTGAAGAAGTTTTGAATGGTTGGATATTGAGCCATTTGGTTTAGAGTGCCCACACGAGTATGTTCTCCTCCCCCTTATTTTCTAGGGTTTTCTATCTCATCCATGTTTCGCTCTCATCCCGTGAAACTTGCTACATCTTTATTTTCTTCTCTCACTTCTTTTTCTGCATCAAGTGGTATCAAAGCATGGCCATCGAGTCGCCACTTTGATTTGACGATCCTATCGAGTACATGAAATCTAGGATTTGAGAGCACAAGTTATAATTTTCAAGCACAAAATGGAAGAATATCCCAATCAATGCATATGGAAAGGCGAAAACATTTGGAAGAGTGTTACACGATACATTGTAATGGGGGTAATGAACATGGCCTCAAATTTCAGCGAAATTCGGTCGAATTTCTGTCGAATATCGATATCCAGTCGAAATCGAAATTCGACTGAAATGACCGAAATGATCGAAATATGGGGGTCCTAGTACAAAAAATGACCGAAATGACCGAAATTTCGGTCGAAATTCCACTGAAATTCCATCGAAATTCTATTTGGTCGATACCGAAATGGTGACCGAAACCGACATTTAAGGCCTTGGTAATGAAGTGTGCCTACCACCCAAAAGAGCAGGGTTCAAATCCCCCCTTGTGGGGGTTGTGTTATGTAGTCGACAACCATCGTAAAAAATACTCGAATCTTTCAACATGGATTTGCGCAAGAATCCATGTAGCCGAGCCTGCTAATAATGGGAGAAGGCTTTGTCATAACATGGTGGAATCAAGGTTGTAGAAACCGGTAGTCGGTACTCGGTCGACGTGGTCACTAACTAAGAATTAATCGACCGTCGAGCGACTAATCGAATTTTGTCGACGATTATTCGGTTTTGAATTTTTTAATTATTTTAAATATATAAATAATTTTTATACATATATTCATATAATTACATAAGCTTGTACATTTTCTATATTATCATAATGAAACAAAAGAAGTAATTGACTTTAAATATAACATTAAGCATATTAGAATAAGTTTGCTTTTAAAAAAACAAAAAAAATAAAAAATTAAAAAGCTCTATGTAGAAGTCAACTGATTAGTCGACCCGACTAGTTCGGTTGACCGACTAGGCCTAGTCGAGTCGGCTACCCCCGACTCGACTAGTTGGCATAGTCGGCCGACTTTTACTAGCTTGGGTGCAATCGCTAACGGAGAGCTTGCAAAGCTCAAAGAACAAGAACAAAACATCTATAGAAGAACATAGTTCATAACTCCAAATCATCTGGGCTGGTAGTTATTGTCCAAAATTGCATGGGAACTTGTTGCCAACACACTACCATGCACATTCGAAGAGGACCTCTATCTTAGGAATCGCTGCGAGATGGAGCAGTTTAAGAGGGGTCAATTCAGACACCCCCTCAAAATGTCGAGGCACCGACTGAGGTTGTGATTGAGAATATGACTTCTCCCCACCTGATATCGTGTTAGGAAGGTATTGTGATGACACCACTCTTGCTCAACCTCAAAGGATACCCGATCTCTCCAATTAGTGGCTTTGAGTGAAGCAACCTTGAGCGCAAATGTTACCATCCATGCTTGTGGATGCACGATCAAGAAATGCAGTCGCCTCCAGCTTCTTTACAACTAAGAGTGATGTTGCTTGCCGAACTTTGAAGCTTGGCTCCCAACGTCCAAGGCGTCAATGCTGACTTCTGCCACATTCCTCGAGGCCATCGTTGCTATGGCTAGAGGTATTGCAGTTGATGCCATCACAACCACCTGCTTATTAAATGCCACTGACATTTACTCCGCATATACTGTCGCCACTACAGTTGGAACCCATGGTCAAATAGTCAGAGCCCTCAATGCCGACTATGCCATCTACTCTACATCTCCTCCCATTCCCAACTCGCCGCCACTGCAGTTAGGGAGGGAAGAAAACCCTAGCCGTTGTTGATTGATCCTCTCAATCTCAATTGAGAACTGTAATCCCTCGATAAAAGGGATTATGTGATACCATGGGGATTTTTTAAATTTTAAAGGGATTATGAGCTCCATAAAAAGTTATTTATGGGAAGGTTAAACATGAGAAGTGGACAAAGGGGAGAAAAACACTTAAGTGAAGGGTGGAATATTTGCATTTTCATTCCCTATTCGAGAAAAAATATAAAAGGCATGCTGAATTGATGGAGAAAGATTCAAAAGTGGGGAGATTACTCCAACAAATCCAGACGAATGCACTAGTGCGTTTGATGATCAATCAATTTACCTGGAGATGATTTTTTCGGATCAAAGGAGAATCATTGCAAGCATAGTTTGTGGATTTCGTCAAATTAGAGTTTTATGTCCGTGTAAATGAGGGTTGCGCATTTTAGGTAGCCGGCAACCAGCGCAAGAGAGACAAATTCCTAAATAGTGTTTTTTAAGAACACTATTTAAGAATTTGTCTCGAAACAGTTCGGATCTTTTCAACATGGAATTAAGGAAACATTTAAATTTCGTTGGGGTGTTCCCTACTAGCGACACATTGCATAGCCCGAAGGCAATGAAAAGTTGGCAAGCGCTGCTACATCGCTGCCAGGACGTAGTTCAAAATTTGCAAGGGTTCTCGTATGTGGAAAACATGCGAGTAAATAAGCTAGTTTCGCTACATCGTCGCTTAGATGCAATCCAAAAAGTGCAAGGGTTCTCACATAATGGACGTATGCGAGTAAAGAAGTTAGTCCAAAAGAGGTTGCAAAGGAAGTTGCTGATAGGTAGTTGGAATATTGGCACTTAAACTGGCAAATCGATGAAGCTAGTATATATGACGGAGAGAAGGAAGACTTAGATACTTTGCCTCCATGAGACAAAATGGGTTGGAGAGAATGCAAGAGAGATTGACAAGACATGCTTTAAACTTTGGTATTCATGTAAAGATAAGGGCAAAAATGGTGTTGGAGTGGTTGTTCATAAGGATTTTAAGAATAGTATGGTTGACATGCAAAGATTCAGGGATCGGATTATTTTGCTAAAAATGATGCTCAAAGAAGAAATTTTGAATATCCCACAAAGAGAGATGATTGCCTAGGCGGGGATCTTAATGGATATGTAGGAAAGAATGCTTCAATGTATGCTACTGTCCATGGAGGCCATGGCTTCAGAGATAGAATGAAGAAGGAAAAGTCATTCTAGATTTTGTAACGGCTTATGATCTTTTCATAGCAAACACTCTCTTCAAGAAGAGGGAGGGGCATTTAATTACTTATAACAGTGGTCCGACTAGAATGCAGATAGATTACTTTACGATGAGGAGAAGGGATTGGTTGTCTTGCAAAGACCGCAAAGTAATTACAGGAGAGAGTTTGATAAACCAACATCGCTTATTAGTCATGGATATGCAAATAAAAGGGATGGTAAAGAAAATGAGGGTTTCCAAGATCCTAGAACTAGATGGTGGAATCTTTGTTTGAAGCAATCAAGCTTCAAGGAGAAGGTTTTAGAAGACTTATCTAGGGATTATAACGGAAGTGCAAATGAGATGTGGGAGGCGGTAGCATCGTGTATACGAAGGGTAGCCAAAGAGATGTTAGGCGAGTCAAAGGGAGGAGTTCCATGCCAAAAGGAGGCTTGGTGGTGGAGTGGAGTGCAAGAGAAGCTTAAAATTAAAAGAACTTGCTTTAAAGCCATGTCTAAGGATATAACAGAGGAAACTGTCACAAACTACAAGATATCAAAGAAGGAAGCAAAGAAGGTTGTAAGCGAAGTTAAGTCAAAAGCTTATGAAGTTCTGTACAAAAATCTCAACTCTAAGGAGGGCCAAAAGGATATATTTAGATTGGCCAAAGCAAGAGAGAGAGAAAGACCAAAGACCTTTCTTAAGTGAGATGCATTAAGGATGGGGAAGGATACATGCTTGTTACTCAAAAGGATCTAGAGACTATATGGAAGCAGTATTTCCATAAGCTTATCGGGGAAGGAAAAAAGAGATCATTTTGGGAGATCTAGCTAGTAGTGAAAGTTACTTGAATCATGCAAGCTATAGATGAATACACAGGAAGGAAGTAGAGGATGCTTTGAAGGTTAGGAAACCTGGGAAAGGTGTATGACCTGATGATATTCCTATAGAAGTATGGAGAGTTCTAGGTGAGCATGGTTTGACTTGGCTTACAAATTTGTTCAATGTTTTTTGTCGAAGCTAGAAAATGCCTGAAGATTGGAGGAGAAGCATTGTGGTGCCTCTTTATAAGAACAAAAGAGACATTCAAAATTGTTTGAATTATAGAGGTATCAAGTTGATGAGCCATACTATGAAAATTTGAGAACGTGTGATCGAGAGAAGGTTGAGGCAAGTTTCCAAAGTAAAAAAAATCAGTTCGGACTCATGCCGGGTCGCTCAACTATTGAAGCCATCCACTTGCTGCAGAGAACGATGGAGATTTTTAGAGCTAAAAGAAAGAACCTCCATATGATTTTCACTTATATGGAGAAGGCGAATGATTCTATCCCACGAGAGATAGTGTGGAGAGTTTTGGAGAAGAGGCACGTACTTGTCCTATACATTAACCTCATAAAAGATATGTATGATATGGCTTCATATTGTGTAAGGATCCAATCTGGGAAGACTGACTATTTTGACATCAACATTAGTCTACATTAAAGTTAAGCTTTGAGTCCATTTCTTTTTTATTTTGATTATGGACGAGCTGACTAGTTACATTCAAGATGAGATACCTTGGTGTATGTTATTTGTTGATGACATTATTTTGCTTGATGAGACTAGAGATGGAGTAAATGAGAGGCTTGAGGTTTGGAGATATGCATTAGAGACTAAAGGATTTCGTATAAGTAGGACTAAAACTGAATATATAGAATGTACTTTTGATGGAAGCAATGATCATGGAATCGAGGTGAAGATTGGTGACGATAACATTCAGAAGAAAGATTCCTTTAGATAATTGGGATCTATTTTGCAACATGATGGGGAAATTGATGGAGATGTTACCCATTGAATAAATACAGGTTGGCTAAAGTGGAGATGAGCCTCTGCTGTTCTATGTGATAAGAAAATTCCTATGAAAATCAAAGGAAGGTTTTACAAAGTAGCTGTGAGACCTGCTATGCTCTATGGATCTAAACGTTGGCCTGTGAACCATAGACATGTGCAGAGAATGTCCGTTGCAGAAATGAAAATGCTAAGGTGGATGTGTGGACATACACATAAAGATCGGATTCAGAATAATGCAATCAGAAGGAAAATGGGTGTAGCTCCGATCGAGGATAAGTTGTGAGAAAACCACTTAAGGTGGTTTGGTCATTTGCAAATGAGGCCGGGTGTTGCACCAGTTAGGAGATGCGAGTGTTGGGATGTTGAACCGTCTAAGAGAGGGTGAGGAAGGCCCATGAAGTGTTGGAATGAGACTATATGAAGGGTTCTTAGTTTTTTGGATCTGAGCCCGAGAATGACCCAAGATAGATCTGAATGGAGGCGAAAAACCATGTAGCCGACCCTACTTAATGTGGGAAAAGGCTTTGTTGTTGTTTTAGGGTTTTATGTCCGTAATTGGTTATTTTATGTTGGTTGTCAATTTTTAGTGTCGTTAAATAAATTGAGATCGACTACTCAGTTATTGTGGAAGGTAATCTTATGAAAATCATTTTAGGAGTTAATTAAGGTTTGTTAATTGGTTAATTTTTATTTTCCCTAATTATTTTGTAATTCACACCTCCTTGTATAAAGGTTTAGTAGTCCATTGTTTGAAGAATTTATGAATTACTGGATATTAAGTTTTATTTTGGAGAGCACATCCATTATCTTCTCCTTATTTTCTAGGGTTTATTTCCTTATATCCCTTCCTCTCTCATCCCACGGAACTCGTCGCGTCTCTATATTCTTTTCTCTCCCCTTTTTTCCTAACTGCATCGGGAGGCTTTGCGACCTTCTCGATGCGACAGACTTGACATGGTCCTTATTGGGGATGCTGCATATATTAGGCGGATTCAGGTTGGTGACGTCAAAGGGGGGTGAGGTGTTGTGGACTTTATTTTGCATTGATGTTGTTCATTTGGGTGATTCCCTCATATTTGGATGCTCTAGATAGTGGCATGAATGCTGCCTTTTTGAGGGTTGGTGCACTGCCATTAGACATTCTCGCTGAGTCATAATTAATGGGTCATTACTTTGGTGTAAAAGACCTTGCTTTGGTTACCTCATCCTTGGCTCCAATGAGGTTTTGAAGATGGTGATGTTTAATAGAGGGTGTAGGGTGCTTGTTGGATGTCATGGTCGAGGTGAAATGCGTACTTGCATGGGGATTGATGTCTATGATCGATCCAAAAGCTCATATTGTCAATAATTTTATTCTAATACATCTTTAGTTCTCTACACCGACACGTGCGGGTGGGGATGTGCTGATGTGTATGTTTGATTTTTTTATTTTAAAAATCAATGCTACGTATCCACTTAAATGGTTTGGTGGTAGTGCAATGTGTCTACCATCCAAAAGACCAGGGTTCAAATCCCTCTTTGTGGGGATTGCGTTAGGTAGTCGACAACCAACGTAAAAAAATAGTCTAATCTTTCAAAATGGATTTAAGCAAGAATCCATGTAGCCGACCCTACTTATAGTGGGAGAAGGTTTCGTCATTTAACCGACCCTACTTAGAGTGGGAAAATGCTTTATTGTTGTTGTGAAAAATAAATGCTATTGAAATTAGACATTTATCAACAAAACTGAATAAAACTAGAAAAATGGATAGAAGTAAGCATTGCACCTAATATTCATTTAAAATTGACATTAAACGTAGAATAGAGGAAGCAAGTTGTTGCTTATAATTTATAAGTTGCTATTCAACAAATTTTAATTAACTAGTTTCGTATAGTTTTTTTAGTTGAAAAACACATAAAAATATGAATAGAAATTTCTAACATGTAGGGAAAGATCTACCGAAAGTCATATTCAATCAACCCAACGAACGCGCAACGACGAAAGATAGTGAACTGAAAAGAAAAAATATAAAGAGAAGCGAGAGTTTAAATAACAATAAGAATAATCAATGGAGAAACAAGATACACGGACAAAATCCTCTTTACAAAGTTGTATCAGCTCTTGATATCTCCAAGGTCACCCCACTCCCGGTATCTATGATGATGCTCGCCAATTCCCTTGTATCATTGAAATAACTTGCATGTCGTTAGATGCTCACTAGTGCCTTAAATTTTGATTTCGCGTCACCAACTTCGAAAAGAGAAATTGTGGAAAATAAGATTGGAATTATCGGAGTTTGTGGTAATATAAACTCATTTTTTCCTGAAATAAAGGTTTTCAGTGTTTTGAAATCAATAAATAGGTTAGAAATACACACTTATTTATAGAATAGAGGTGTAGGTGTAAGTTTTGAAGTAGTATTATCATCATAATCACTTTACATGCAGATACGATTTAACCACTTGTTTCTCAGATCAGAAGTGGGTCCTGAACTAGAAGCCTAAGCCATGATATCACCTTTTCAACAAGAATGGGGTGATACATGTTATAACAATAGGAAAACACACATCAAAATAATGAAGGATTAAAAAAAGCAATATTTGGTTAAAACTTGAATTTAACTCTTGAAGCTTGTTTCTAACTGATTTAGTTTCGATTTAGAAACTAATTTTTAGAGCTAACTAAAAAGGCTTGTTTATGCAATATAAGCTTTCTAAAAACTCATCACATTAGAAGAGAAATGAGCAAAAATTTGTTGACATCAATGATTTTCGATGAAAAATAGGTTAGATTCCCATATTTCATTGTTTCAGTTAAATGACAAAATTTTGGTGAAATTTCGTTGAAATCTTGAAAAAAAGGAATAAGGTAGCATTTTGATTTCGTTGTAGGAGAAGGCTTTGTTGTTGTATCTTACTCTAGTTCAACCTACCTTGTTGTTGGTCGTTAGATTATAATAGATGGATTTTCAACTGTGTTTAAGAGGATAGTATGCTAAGGTTAAGTGCAAGAGTGTGGAGATTCTTGATAGGTTGTTCTATAAGATTCTCGATCAGCTTAGGTGCATGGGGAAAGATCATATTGGACATGTTTTTTTTTGAAGTCAAAAAAGGGAGAAACACACATTGGTGTCCGCCCCATTTAAATTATATTAACAAAGGAAAAGTGAACTTACAACATGGTCAAGACTCAAGGAGAGTTTTGACATGAAAAATTACATTTCCTCATAAAAATGATCGGACACAAAGATTACACCATTGCTATCTAACTAGATCACCCAGACCACATTCGCTGTTAAAGCAACTCCGAACTTGGTATATCTTTATTCCAAAATAGAGAATCCCAAAAGCACTGATGATTATGCAAGTTTGACCAAGAGAGGCCCAGATTGTGCTATACTACCCATGTCTTCTCGCAATGGAAGGAAATGCGATCAATAGTCTCCACCTTATCGTTGCATAGATGGCAAAGCTGGGACATCTCTGGGAACAATCTATAGCAACGGTCCCTGGTAAGTATATGCCCTGTACATAAGATCCAGAGAAAAACACGAATACAACTAGGGGCTTGAGATTCTGTATAAATCCACAATCACGAACCATGGAATCATCAGAAGGTGGTATTGGAATAGTTAACTCCCTGTATGTTCGTTTGATAGAAAAATTGCCTCTTTTCCATGTCCAGTGAGTGAACGCTCCCACCCTTAAGACTGGGATGAGGGCGAGAGATTCCACGAGAGAAAAATTCACGCAGATGGTGATCAGAAAAATCTGCAACAAAAGAGGGCATCAAGTTCCCATTCTCCCAATAGTTCAGCAACTTGAGCCTCCCCTATTAGCGATGAAGGCGAAAGGCCATGGATATCGGGATGCCAACGTACTACCATTAGTCCAATCATCTGTCCAGAAGGCAAAAGTGAGACCAACCCCAAGCACCAGTCTGAACAACATTGGCAACTGGGGAACACGAGTGGAGATTCACTTCTAGAAGGCTGACGATTGGAAAGAAGGGCGTGTGTGCACGACACCCTATGCTCAAATCCCATAGGTCTTTCGAATTAGTCTGCAATAGATGTCTTCACTCCATAATCTAGAGATCCATTTGAGCAAGAACACTCTATTCATTATCTCCAGGCGAGCCACTCCAAGACCCCCTCACACTTGGGTGAAGTCACCATATCCTAGTTCACCAGAGGTATTTATAGAGATAATTCTATGTACTATGAGTATTAGTTTCTTATTTTTATTTCTTCATGTCTATCTTATCTAATCTACCCATAGGCCTCTCTTCTATATAAGAGAGCCTAGGGTTCCATGGAATAAACATCTTTTGTATTTTTCCCAACATGGTATCATGGCGACGGTCCTAGGTCGGAGCTCTCGTACCCAAAACTCTAACCCTAGCCTCACCATCTGCCCTCGTCTCCGCACGCGGACCAATGCTCCACCGCGCGCCACTGCATGCCACCCCGCGCGCCCTCGCACGCCACTGCGCATCACCGCATGCCGCCTCACACACTCACACGTCACCGTGCACCATCTCGCGCGCCACCACGCACTGCTCAACGTGCTGCCCTTGCGCATGCAGAACCTCCGTGCACGACCTGCTTTCTAGCCGCTCCATTGTCGGCATCGGTCTCTCCGTCTACTTGGTGGATTTGGGTGCATAAGTCTACATATGCATTCAAATCCACGTATGTTTTTGTAGACATTCAATCTTTGGTCTACAAAACCCTAGTCTTCTACATTTGGCAATGTGTATGAGAACAAAGTTGTTGTACCCGTCACATGCGCTTTTAGAAGTCCAACGCCTATTGTCAAAATGGACGAGACGAACTATGAGCTCTGAGCTATGCAGTTCATGAGCCTTGTGAAGTTGAATGGTAAGGAGCACATTCTTACCGAGGAGGCGCCGGTGGAGAAGATTGGGATTAACGCCTCGTGGGAGGCGGATGATGCATATGCCAAAGTCTGGCTTTTAGGGACGTTGACGATAAAGATCACCAATGATGTGTTACATCAACCCACTGCTAAGGCTATGCGGGACATCCTCACAGCCACTTACTCTCAGACGAGGAACGAAACCAAGATCCTTCAACTTCAGCACGCCATATTCACTATCAAGCAGAACGATCGGCCTCTCCATTTGCTGTATACATCTTTGTGTGGGATGTTTGAGAAGCTTCACAGCTTCATGCCACTCACGGCTACCCTGTAGCAACAGAAGGCATATATGAATGCTACTATGGTTGGTGTATTCTTAACGGCCCTGGATCCTGAATATGATCCTACTCGCTCTCAGATTCTTATGGATGCTACTATTCCTCCTATGTAGGAAGCTTTTCGCCGGCTCAGCAGGATCACTGTTCCATCCATTGCCACTAGTTAGACATCTTCAACGATCGTAGCCTCCCGAGGTAGATGAGGCTCTTCTTCTTATCGTGTCCAAGGACCTCGTGGTAGATGAGGTCGTATTCGTCAGCCATGCACGTTATGCCATCGCCCAGGTCACGTCGAGGAGACATGCTACTCCAAGCATAGTTTCCCAGCATCAGCATGTGCAGTAGAGCAGGCTGAGTCTCACTCTGCTCCTACTTCAGATCAGAGATTTGATAACTTCGTGGCCAGACTGCGAGATATCATGCCTCCTTCACCATCTCCAGGAGACCATTCCAATGTCGCCGCTTCAGCCTCGGCCAGTACTTCTGTTACGGCCATCACCTCGGATAGTACTTATGCCTTTACATCCTGTTATGGATCTGAGATTACAGAGTGGATTATGGAGTCTGGGGCGACACACCATTTATGCGGAGACAAAGGTCAGCTTAGAGCATACAGACAGGTCCCCCCCAAGAAGAACCGTGGTGATAGTCGATGTGACTCTTTCCCCAATCAGGACAAGGGGAGATTAATTTGACACCTTCAATGCGTCTGCAGAACGTGGTACATGCCCTTGGTTTTTGTATGAATTTGTTATCTATCAGTCAGATTACGAAGGATTTGCATTGTCGAGCTATCTTTGACCCATTATCTCTTGTTTTTCAAGACATTCTTACGGAGGGTGATTGGCTATGGCCATGAGTAGGGTGGTCTTTATCGACTGGTCCGAACTCCCTATACAGGTGCGTCATCTATTTCAACTGGGCCAGTCTTTCCCTTCACTTGGCATCTACGTTTTGGTCATCTCCCTCTCCAGAAGATGTGTCATATTTTGCCGCATATTTGACCATGGCTTCCTTCCAGTGTGAAGCTTGTCAGTTGGGGAATCATCATCGGTCGACTTTCCCTTGTCGTCAGAGTCAGAGCAGTAGCTCCCCTTTTAAATTATTTCATGTTGACATTTGTGGTCCGAGTCGTGTTCCTGATCATCAGGGAAACATGTTTTATCTTGTTGCAGTTGATGATTACTCTCGTTTGTCATGGATTTTCTTATTAAAAATAAATATGATGCAGGGGATGTGATCAACATATTTATCAATGAAGTACAAAATATTTTCTTTTCTTCTGTGAAATTTGTGAGAACAGACAATGCTTTGGGATTCGGCACACGTACTCTATCCCATTTCTTTTCATTCCTTAGCATTATTCATCAAACAACATGTCCTTACACTTCTCAGCAAAATGGTGTTATAGAGTAAAAGCATCACAATTTACTTGATATTACTTTGACAATTCTTATTTAGAGTCGTGCCCTACATTCGTTTTGGGGTGATGCTGTTCTTACGACGTGTTACCTGGTGAAGCGCATGCCTTTGTTTGTTTTGGGTGAGAAAACTCCTTTCTCCATTGTTTTTCTTGATATGGGGTTATTCTCACTCCTCGTGTCTTTGTTGTGTTGCATTCGTACACCAGTTGGCTCCAGGTCTTGACAAGATCTCTCCTAGGGCTGTCAAATGTGTGTTTGTTGGGTAGTCTAGGACCTAGAAGGGATATAGGTGTTATGATCCTTTGTGCAAGAAATATTATATCAGTGCCGATGTCACATTTTTGAGTCTGTGATGTTTTCCTCCCCTACAGGAGACAAGTTGGCGCCATCAGACTATGATGATTAGGTTTACATGCCACCTCCTCCCACGTCTGTCTTCTCCTCCGCCTGTACCTGTTGTACCAACATTGCCATCACCACCACCACCTTCTACCCAGTCTCACATTGTTTCACCATTACCAAAATTCTATACCCGTAGACCTGTCTCTGCTCACGGTAATCGCTTGTCATCCAATTCACCTCAGGCTTGTTATGATAACATGATTTCTATTGATGGATATGGAGATATATTCGTGCAAGGATCCTTGCAGGAGACTAGCCCACACCTGGTTGGTGCTACCGATGATTTGGATGTACTTATTGCTTTACGGAAGCAAGCGTACTTGTGCCTCTTATCCCCTTGCATTCCAGTCGTCCTTTCATCGTTTGACAGGGGACTTTTAGAGATTTGCAGTTGCTCTATCCGCCGTGGCTATTCCACGAAATTACCAGGAGGCTCTGAACGATAGTCACTGGCGGCTAGCCATGGAGGAAGAGATGGCTGCCCTGCAATCACGTGGTAGCTGGAGTTTGATGTCTGATCCTCTTGCAGCCTCTGTCATCAGTTGCAAGTGGGTGTTTACTGTTAAACATCATGCATGTGAGAGCCTTGATCGTTACAAGGCAAGATTAGTAGCTTGTGGATTTACTTAGACCTACGGTATGGACTATATGGACACATTCTCTCCCGTTGCACACCACTCCACTTTACGGGTCTTTCTTTCAGTTGCTGTGGTACGTGATTGGCCCTTGTTTCAGTTAGATGTTTGATGAATCCCTGATTCTCACTCTTTATTCTTTTATTTTAGCTATTTATCTTGGCAAAACAACATGTAAATACCTATAAATACAATAACATAGCATTTAGCATGCATTTGTTAATACTGCATAATTAGCATGTTTTTGTGAAAAAAATAAAAGAATAAAGGAAAAAAAGGAAGGAGGTATTTAAAATAAATACAGAGTGACCCAATCCCCAAGAGAAGGTCAAGCCTTCACCTGATCGTCAAATAAAATAAGTAGAGAAAGATAGGGTCTACTTTGTGTTGTATAGAGTACCTACGTATAT
Source organism: Ottelia alismoides (assembly GCA_037367405.1). Lineage (NCBI taxonomy): Eukaryota > Viridiplantae > Streptophyta > Magnoliopsida > Alismatales > Hydrocharitaceae > Ottelia > Ottelia alismoides. The sequence goes on from JAZKJV010005618.1 coordinate 723,225, forward strand.
AGATAATTATTTTTGACAAAATTCGAGTTATTATTATTATTATTTTTACCTCCTTGTATATATTTCTAAAAATAAAATAAAAATCAGAAAAATTAAACAAAACAAAAATAAAATCCTCTTCACTTGTGCAAATACACATGTATATATGTCACATCCACCATTTATTTCATACTTGTAAATAATTTGTAAAAATAAAATAAAAATTATTTTATAATCCTAAAATTATGTTGTAAATAAATAAAATATAAAATTGAGGCATTTCTGCAAAAATAATAAAATAAAAATATTTGTACATAATACATAGGTATATTATACCTGCATATAATACTATATGGGAAAAGGGAGCCTACACCTGTGTAGGTAACTTTTCTTACACCAACCTCTTTTTCCCTCAATTTTTGTGACTTTTTTGAATTGAATCCTTGGAGAATTTAGATCACAATATATCACCGTCGTGTCATTCAAATTTCAACTTATTTCGAGACTTTTAACTTATCCATCATGACAATCAAATTTTAACGGTCTCAGATTTGCTGAAATTGACCCCTTCCGATGGAGCTGTTAGGAATGTCTATTTTACATGAAATTTGAAACACATATTTCGTTTAATATTCTAAGTAAATCTCCTAAGGATCTATTTCAAAAAAATCAAAAATAATGAGAGGAAAAGAGGTGGGTGTAGGCTCCCCAATCCCATACTATATATTGTATATACCCTAATTTATTTTTTTTAAAAATAATTAAAAATCACAGAAAATTCTTTGAAAAATAATAAACATTTTTCATTTTATTCATTTTTTAATTTAAATTCATTTATTATTTTTATTTCTTTATTTTTCTCATCTGTTTTGTCCTATAGTGTGTTTTGTCTGTATTCCAGCCCCCTTCTGATTGGGCACCTCATATTGTTGACTCCGATCAACTGGTCCCCCCGGGTATCCTTTTTCGCCAGATCGAGTTTCACCTGGATTTCTCCCAATTTTAGCGGCTCGATCCGACCGTCTTTATCTCCGATTCCAAGCTCCGAATACGAGGCCCGGATCCCTAATCTTCGTCCGACATTCTCCTCCTCGATCCGCGTCTCGATTCGCAGGCGCCTCCTCCTTGTCGGACACTCGCTCTTATATAACATGCACCACCCTCCTTCTTTTCCTCCCCCTTTTGGTTGCGCCACCACCGTCTGCCTACCGGCCTACCTTTCCCAGAATGACAATGAGTGAGAGGGAGTGCATGGGAGTTGTTCGGAGCGTAGCCCTATGTCCGGCGTGGTACAACCTCAGCTTCGCCGTGAGGAGTAGAGCCTCTTGCTGCGCCGACCATTGATGCAAAGACCCCCATGGATGTTCGTCTGCAACCCCAGGCGCACATCTTCCATCTCAGATACCCCCTACGCTTCCATTTTCCATTGAATCCATCGTTTCTTCGTCGAACAAAGTATCGTTGGTCATCCCCTGTTCTTCGCGTTTCCATCGTATTCCGACCCTTCGTACGACTCACTCTGACTCCTTATCATTGCTACATCCGCTCCGCAACCCAGCACGTGGCTTCAATAATCGGGCTGGAGACCCATACAAGTCGAATCCTCTACTCGCCGGAGACCTGCTCGTTCACCCCCACCTTCTGCGTTCGGTTACTTATGGCACTCTAACCCGTGCCGGAGCCATCCTCCGAGCAAGACCACTTCTCCTGCAGGGTTGAAGCGCTAGTAGACCTCATCTGGAGGTCCAGGACAACACATGAAAGCTCCAGGTCGTCCGAGCACCCCCAGGACCCTCCTCGCGGTCCTGGGCCCTTCTGAGCCATCCTGCAGCTGCAAAGCTTCACCGCCGATCTCTTCCATAGTCCAACAGCTCGAGAGGACGTTGGAGATGCACGCTACAGCCGATTGAAACTTTCCTCCGGTGAGTTCTTCCCTGATCTTCCAGACGCCTCTTACGCCGTCCGATCGAAGGCCGTCCCAGTTCTAATCCGGGCCGTTCCTCTACGGGAGGCCTTCTACTGTCACATCCATCTGAGGATCTCATCCACACCCTCCATCGCTGAAGCGTTATCCGTGCAACCCTGCCGTCCGATGATAAGTAGGATGTCATCGACCATTGGATCGCGTTTAATATAGGGTAAATTTCACTTAGGCCCTTTATGTTTTGTTTTAGTGTTTAGTCCTGTAATTATTTGTGGTAGTTTAAAATAATTTGGTTATTTTGCATGTGGACCCTTGTATTTCCAGTATTTGCGTCTTAGTCCTGTTTGTATGAACTCACATGCCGTCCTACGTGCTTATCTGGTGTATTTGCATGTTCTATCTTGAACTTCACGTATGTTATGCTTTGAATAGAAACTTTTTGATAATTGCGTTTATACCCCTGTGCGTGGATTTTTGAGCATGTGCATGAATGTCCTGTGCTTTTTGCATCTTTGGCCCCAAGTTTTTTTTATCTGTGTTATTGATCGGCCTATGGACTTTCTCATAATTGCAACTAGGTCTCTGCAAGCTGTGTCTTATTTTTGATCAAATAAATACGTAATTAATTCCAAAATCCGATACTCCTGCTAACACGTAATATTTATGGTAATTTTTGTGAATTAATTTAGTATTGTTTGATATTTTCTAAATATAAAAAACCATCAAAAAGCTCACTATCTATTTTATAAAATACATAAAAATTATAAAGATTGCTTAAAAAATTCCAAAAAAATCGCGAGTATTTGTTTTTGTGTGTTTTACTTCCAATATCATTTTTGTTTTGAAAATCATTATAAAAACCCTAAAAAATCTAAAAACTCTCAAAAACATATAAAAATAATAAAAATTCTAAAAAAACTAGAAAAATACAATTTGAATTTCTGTTTGTAGCTCTTTGTATTTATTTTCTCATAAAATTTCCTCCAAGTCATTAGGACATTTTAACTATTTTTAATTTGCAATATTGACCTGGCTGCGCACTGTTTGTGTTTTTAGCTGTTATTTGAATTTCATAAAATCATATAAAAATTAGAAAACCCCCATAAAATCACCAAAAACATCCGAATATTTGAAAAACACAAAAATATTTTTATTTTGATTTTTTGAGCATTTTAGGTCTAAATAAAAATTAAAAGGTGTGATTGTGTGCATAGTTTTCTTACATGTTTGATTTTACTTATTAATTTAAAAATATAAAAAAACTGCAAAATAAAAATCAATAAAAATATGCATTTTAGTCTTTGATTTCGACTACTTCGTAGGTTTACTCGTGCTCCTTGAATTCGACCTTGGTCGCTGTACCAGGTTAAATTAAATAGCGGAGATCGCTACCATTATTTTTGTGCTTTGATTGCTTGATTTGAGTGGTTCTCGATTTTTCTTGATTGAGCTTAGGCCTGCTAGTTAGGGTTGCAACGACCCATGTTTATCTGATTTCCTAACTCTAGTTGGCGGACCGCTCGTCAATGTTAAATATGCATTTTTGTATGGAGATCTACTGGAGGAGGTCTACATGCAGCAGCCAGCAGCCTCCGAGGTTTGCTGCTGAGGAGTGTCAGCTGGTTTGTAGACTCCATAAGGCAATATATGGCCTTAAGCAAAGTCCAAGGGCTTGGTTTCAGAAGCTCTCGGAGTTGGTGGAAAAGCATGGGTTCAAGAGATCAAATGCAGACCACTCACTGTTTGTACAGAAGACACCTAGAGGTACTGTTGTTATCATGGTTCATGTGGATGATATTCTTGTTACAGGAGATGATGTGCATGGGATAAAAATCGCAAAAGAATTTCTGGGTCGTCAGTTTGTTACGAAGGATTTGGACACCCCAAGGTATTTCATAGGGTTAGAATTTGCCAGGAATGCACAGGGTCTTGTGATGACCCAAAGGAAGTATGTTACATATATGCTTGCTGAGACAATCATGATTGGCTGTCGACCATCCACTACTCATATGGATCCTAGCATGAAACTATATGATGATGATACAGAAGAGGTTTACAAGAGGAGATACAGAGAGATGGTAGGGAAGCTCTTATATGTTACTATCACTAGACCTGACATCTCATTTGCAGTGAGTCGGGTGAGCTAGTTCATGGAGCAGTCCCGACAGGTACATATGGATGCTATATACATGATACTGCGATATCTAAAGTCTTCTTCAGGTGCATGATTATTATTCAGGAAAGGAGCAACTCTTTCTGTTTATTTCATGTGCTGATGCAGACTATGTAGGGTGTCCTAAGGACATGAAGTCTACGTCTGGCTATGCAGTATTCGTTTGTAGTTCTCTTGTTTCGTGGAAAAGTAAGAAACAAACGGTGGTGGCTAGATCGAGCGCACAATCTGAGTATAGGGCTATGGCACACGCAAGTACAGAAATGATGTGGGTTCGAGCAGTGCTAGCAGACTTGTATATAGATATACATCTATTCATGCAGTTATAATGTGATAATCAAGCTGCCTGTTCATTGTAAACAATCCTGCATTCCATGAAAGAATGAAGCATATTGAAGTAGACTGCCATTATACTAGAGACATGATTCAAAAGGGCTTAATTTCTGCCTCCCATGTCAGCACAGGAGAGCAAACGACATACATCTTTACCAAGGCACTACTCAGAGGGCCATTTCAGAAGTGTTCTCCCAAGCCGAGCATGATTGACATCTATGCTCCATCTTGAGGGGGAGTGTAGAGATAATTCTATGTACTCTGAGTATTAGTTTCTTATTTTTATTTCTTCATGTTTATCTTATGTAATTTACCCATAGGCCTCTCCTCTATATAAGAGAGGCTAGGGTTCCATGGAATAAATATTTTTTCTATTTTTCCCAACAGTATTCCAGATGCACTCTGACCAGAGAAGCAGAAAAATCTTCGAATAATTATCTCCAATATTTTCGGATCCTAACCGGAAGAAGACGAGATGACATGAAAAAAACAGGGATTGCTATAAGAATTGCCTTCACAAGTGTCGAACGACCGCCTCTCGACTAAATAGCATCATATTAGACATGTAAAGTTCTTTTGGTGTGATTTCTTGAACTGTGCAAATGATATTAGTACGAGGATTTTGGTACTATGAAGCTTAGTAAATGCACTTATTAATTTTTTTTTCAGTAGATTAAACTATAATATACATTTAAAGACGGATATATGTCAATAAGGAGAAGTTGAAAAAGAATCGAACAAGTTGTTTCTTTTTGATTGATTGATTATGCATGTTGTACGAAGAAAAGTACATGAGATACACCCATAGCCCTTTATACTTTCATAAGTACTCGTTGAATCCTCCATAACTCTAAATTACGCGTAGAACTCTAGATAGCTGTTAACCATTACATGCCATAACCATGTGTTAACTTCCATCAAATGTTCTTTGTTAAACTTAACGAGATTTCTTAAAAGTTAAACATTTTTACCTTTGTGCTTCAACAACTTTTTGAATAATACCTTATCTTTCTCCTCTTGCCATCTCCTTATCTTCTTCCTTGCCGCAAAATCCTCCTCTCCTCTTCTCATTTCCACCGTCCAATCCTCCCTCCCAACTCTATCCTCTGCATGCATCCTTGAGCCATACATCTCATTACCACCAAAAACAGTGGTGGCATCATCTGGATCCCCTCCAATGATCCATCCACTCCTTGGAGGCTGCGAGCTTGGTCTTAGAGGATTGTGTTGGAGTATTTGGTTGTGCGCCACTTATATTGTTGATGGGTAAACGAATCTCTCCAGGATCTATTTACCCCATCCATGAGTTTAATCCCACATCTACAGTCTGTGGGGTGTGGAGACTCAGTGGGGGCTATATATAGACCCCCACACCTATTGTATCCAGTGAGAAAAGCAATAGACTATCAGCCCTTTGAGATGTACTCCCGTGGTTTCATCCTGCTCCTTAGGGAGTAGGGTTCCACGTAAAAATCCCGAGTTCTTTATATTTCTTATTCTTTATTCTGATACGCTTCCGCATTCCCTATTTTCTAACATGGTGTCAGAGCGGGTTCGATTCTCGAGAATTCAATTTTGAAGATTTATTTTTTATGTCTTGTTCGAGAGTCGATTATTTGAGTTGTTCAATCGTACTTGTTTCTGAAGATTATCAATTCCAGAAAATAATTCGGGTTTCTTCTTTGAAACCCTAATCTTGCATAATCTTCGAGGCCCGTCTTCCAGCAAGAGGGAACCCGAGGCGGCGACCAAGGGTTCCAGATCAAGGCGACGACGCTAGTTATCCCCAGGCGAGTTCCTTATGGTCGCACGAGCGGCGTAGTTGCTCCTCGCTCTCCACCCCTCTTCAGGCGCGCATCATCACCTAGAAGGAGAGGCTTCAAGCTGCAGGCTGCGCCCTTTTTTCCATCGCCATCGAGCCCAGGCTCCCAGGCGGCAGTAGCCGAGGAAGAATCCCATCTCCAATGAGGCCAACGACATCCTCCTGGCCGTACCGCACAGCTTTAGGCTCCCAGGCGGAGCCATCGCCACCTTCTCCTTTGGCGGCCACATCTCCAACAAAAAGGCGCGCACTAGCAACTGCAGCATTTTTATTCGTGCCTAGACGATGGTCCTGGAGGCATCCAAGCCCAGGCGAAGGCGCATCTGATCACCTCCAGGCGGAAGCATCCAGGCGACGGTGCCTCCCTGTATCTCCTCCTCGCCGCTACCCGTCGGCGCCTCCCATGAAATCGAAGGCGGTGAAGGCCTCAACTCCGCAAGTAGCGAGCGCCATGGCTGTAAATCCCAAGCGGTGCTCGCAACAGTACATAACGGTGGCGATGCATTGTCTCCACTCTAGGCGAGGCCTCCATCTTCGCAAGCAGGCGGTGGCGGCGGTAAAGAAGAGGTAGGGTTACAAACTGGGAACCTTAGTCACGCAAAAAGTGGGGCTCGATGGCCCTATTATTAAAAAAGAGAAAGGGATGGCTTCGTTTTTGTCTGGCCCAAGTAGGTTATGACCAACAACAAAAAAGAGAGGAGGTTAGGCCGTGTAAAAAAAAAGAAAATAGATGCACTTAAAAAAAGAGCAGCACCGTTTTTTGGACCCAAGTTGGGCCACTGTTCAAAAAAAAGAGAAAAAATGAGAAGAGGCTTTTACAAAAGAAAAGTCGTACGTAAAAAGAAGAGAAAAGCCTTTAAAAAATTGAGATGGCTTATTTGGTTTTGTTTATTCTCCATCATTGTCTTCTCCCAACTTGGTCGATGTTTGTCATTCCGACCAGTATGGGAGAAAGGGGGAGTGTTAGGTAGAATCACATGCTACAGATTCATATTCTCCAGTCCAGAGGCCAGTCAGATTCCAGACTATACAGTTGTTCATACTCGACGATCAGATTCCGACTCTTCAGTTTCGGATACTCACATATATGCGGTCTTTTCAGATGTGCACATGTATGCCATCATTTGTTGTGGTCCCTATCATTCTTGTTTTCGGCCAAGGTTTTCATGTGATCCATAGAGACTCCCATGGCATTAAAAAATGCGCCTCGAGGCGGTCGAGGCGTATGCCTCGAGGTGAGGCGGGCCTTTTTAACCTCGAGGCGTCCGCCTCAGCCCTGTCCAGTGAGGTGTGTGCCTCAAGTGGCTGAGGCGTAGCCTCGAGGCGATCGAGGCGTTTTTCGAGGCGTTTTTATTTTTTTAAAGTATTTTTTTTAATAGTTTACATGGTGGTTTGAGAAGTTTATAAATGTATACTTATTTAGGATAATGATTATACAAGTTAAATGCCTAAATCTGATGTTTCTTTCGTGCCCATAACTCCATATTTACTATTAATTATGTCTATCTATTTTAGCAAACTGCTTCATATTTTTATTAATTATGCCTAAATCTGATGTTTTTTTCGTGCCCAAAATAGAAGGATCCATATACCCGAATACAAATAGAACCGCTCTTGAAATTTTTCACCGGGGGCACTCCCCGCAGGGGGTGGCGCACCTGCTCCCCCTGGACCCCTCCAGGCTCGCTGATCGGGCAACGAGACCCCCGTCTTGTTGGTATATGGTACAACAGGAGGGGTGCATACACAATTCTTCAACAATGGTCAGATGGTGGGGATTCAAGGCATATCAACAATTCGACATATATTTAATAATACTTGTATTACAATAATATTTCAAAGATTTATTCAAACTGGATAGGATTCACGGTTACTCTCACGATCATATATTATATGTTAGACACATAACATAAATTTCTTTGACGTATATTTAATCATACTTTTAATTACAATAATATTTCAAATAGATATCTATTGTTTAACTCTTTCACGACATTTATTGACGACGAATTCCTTTTTTGATTGGATGGAAATATATAGAAAGGGATATGATATTGTTCTATCTTATATTTTGGAGTTCTTATCTCTATTAATTCATCATATCTTATAGTGTTAAGTATTATATGTCGGGCAGAGAACATATCCATTGATATATATAATTATAGTTTTATGCATAGTTTTCTCTATAAACCGAGGCTTACGCCTCGACCGCCTCGAGGCTACGCCTCACCTCGATTCCGAGGAAAACATCTCGTTCCGCCTTTAGTTTTTTCATACCTTGGGGACTCCAGAGTAGAGTACCATTCCCTATGCTATGTTGGCTAGGATTTTCATGTGGTTTCATAAGGACTCCAGAGTAGAGTACCATTCTCTGAGCAAGATGGGAGAGACTCAGTTCTTCGACGAGGAGACTTCTTCAGACTCCGTTCTCAAGCGATCGTGAACTCCAGTACGAGATCCTTCCGAGGTTACTATGAGAGAGAACCCACTTCGAGGTCCCTATGAGAGAAACCCATCTTTAGAGATCTACGTATGGATAATTAGCGATGCTCTTTTCGGCCCTTTCAGAGATGGAGCATTTGTCCACATATTTTGACGGTCGGAGTTCTCCGTGTAGAGACTCATTTTCAGTTGCAGTGACTCTGACATGATAGTACATGCTATTCGAGGAGGAGATTCAGTTGACTAACACTCCAGCCCGTTCGTCCTCCTCACCTGCACGACATGAGAAGCAACGTCCTCGACAGCAGCTGACAGTTGTGCGTGTTGAGTTGATATTATCTGTAGTGTCGTATTGTGAGTTGAGTTTTCTTTCTGTTTGTTCATGATGAGCATTGCATGCTCCTGCTTGTGGGGAAGTGTTGGAGTATTTGGTTGTGTGCTACTTGTACTGTTGATTGGTAAATGGATCTCTCTAGGATCCATTTACCCCATACATGAATTTAGTCCTACATCTACCATCTGGAGGATGTGGAGATCAGTAGTGGCTATATATAGACCCCCACACCCATTGTATCCAATGAGAAAAGCAATAGACTATCAGCCCTTTGAGGTGTTCTCCTGTGGTTTCTTCCTGCTCCTTAGGTCGTAGGGTTCTACGTAAAAATCTCGAGTTCTTTTTATTTCTTATTCTTTATTTTGATACGCTTTCGCATTCCCTATTTTCTAACAGATTGGAGTAAGTTTCTCCGACAGCCATCATTGCAGCGACCACCACCACCTCCCCCAACCCTCGCCGCCACAGTGACCACCCCCACCTCCCTGACCTTCCCTTTTCCTCCTTCCGGCAGCATCTACCCTTTTCTTGATCCTATTGTCGCTATCACAATCATCCCCCTCCCCAATCCTTCTCCTAGTGAACCTCTACATTCGTCTTCTCCTGTTGTCGCTGCGACCACCACCCCAACCTTCCCTCTTCCTTTTTCTCTCCCCACCATGACCTGCAACCCCGTTGTGAATCCCCCCCCCTCCCCCCCCACAACCTCCATTAGTACTCGGATCTCGACTGCTTATACGCCACTCCCCTTCACTTATGTGTGTCTTAGAGATACACAGCAGGTGTGGAGAGAACGAATGTGGGAGAGGGTTGCGAAATAATTAATAAAATAAACAATAAAATGTCAACCATATGATCTTTGCAGGGTTAGATTAACCTCAAGAGGTGGTTAGGTTACTGACTAAAGTAATGGCAGAGGCTGCGCGTAAACATAATTCACTATCCAGGTATCTATTTGTAATTTGGAAGTATGGATGTTCAGCACTTAATTATGAAAGTACAGGTGGTTATGAGTGAAAATCCCAGAAGCATATATATTGTTAAGAGATATATTTATCTTTCCATGTTTTATGTATTTTCTATTTCTTCTATTCTAGTATGTAATTTACTCACGGGGCTTCTTTATATATAAGAGAACCCTAGGGATTCATGAATAAACAAGTCATTATTTTTCTCTCCACATAATATCATAGCGGCGCTCTTAGACCGGAGTTCTCATTCCCGTTGATTTAACCCTACTCGGCCCCCTACTTCCCCTTCTGCAGCCGCTGGCATCGTCACCAACTCATCTAGCGCTGCCGCAGGCATCACCAGGCCCTAGCGGCACCACAACAGCCGCAACAACCCCTATTGGCATTATTGCTTGGCCACTAGCGCTGCGGTGCCGCCGATTACTTCTAGCACTGTCAGTGACGTCGCCCAGCGCTTCCGATGTCGCCTAGGTCCTCCATGCACAGCCAGTATTGGGATATCAACAAGTTTTCACGGTTGATCTACTCATGCTTATATATTAAGTTACCAACTTACCATGTTCTTGGATAATAACTTTTTCTTTAAAATGTCTTTTTCTTGTTTTCCATTTAATATTCCATTTTTGTTTAAATTTCTTTGTTAAGTGATATCATAGACACGTGTAGGGACTATGGAGTTCGATTGACATAAGCATGGTCATTTTGCAGAGCTTGCTTAAGGTCTGGTCATTTTCAGGAGCAAATTTGATGATCTGGCATAGCTTGAGTCATCATACTAGCCGACATATGCATTGGTTGTCGCATTATTAATGTTCTAATGCCACGGGGTGTTTTTTTTCCCACTAATTGCAAATATCAAATGGCTTCTTTTGAAAATCCTAGTTATTCTTAGCCTGATAAATTGGGGAATCTCATTGCTACCCGAAATCGCTGTTATTTCATCCTAGGTCTTAGCTATAGGGTGCATCATTCTGTCTCCAGGTCACGCTGGTCCAACTCCCCATAATCTGAAACTCCCCTCCAGTTCGAAACCTCTTTGCCCCTTGTATAAAATGTCGAGGGACTGCTCTTTCCAAATATTATATACAGTTATTATCATACTGGTTCCATCTTTTTCTTTGCTGAATTTGTTTACATTTTTAATAGGGCCTTGATTAATTTTTGTTTAACACCTTCAAAGAGTGGGAATTGGTTTTGCCATTTTAACTCCGAAAGAATTAACTTGGATATTATCATATTACTGACATAAAGGAACACATATTTTGTATACATACCATGTAGGATTCACCCACCTACTTTAGCCGGTGAATATAGAAACTCTATTTTGATTTGTCATGCTTCTTCTTATGCTTTTTCTAAGTTGGCATACTTGGGATCGTTATGTTTGTGTGGTGTCTGTTCAAATTCTAACCTTGTGGCTTGCTGGAGCTCGCAGCTTACCTTACATCCTTTCAGCCAGATGCTGTTTCTAGTGGTCTCATTTTTTTGCTCTTCTTTTGCAGGCAATAAGGTGGTGGAATCTAGGTGGTGGAATCTTCCGCTGAAGCAATCAAGCTTCAGGGAGAAGGTTTTAGAAGACTTATCTTGGGATTGTAGCGGTAGTGCAAACGAGATGTGGGAGGCAGTAGCATCTTGTATCCGAAAGGTAGCCAAAGAGATGCTAGGCGAGTCAAAAGGAGGAGCTCCGGGTCAAAAGGAGGCTTGGTGGTGGAGTGAAGGGGTGCAGGAGAAGCTAAAAATTAAAAGAGCTTGCTTTAAAGTTATGTCTAAGGATAGAACAGAGGAAACTGTCACAGACTATAAAATAGCGAAGAAGGAAGCAAAGAAGGCTGTAAGCGAAGCTAAGTCAAAAGCTTATGAGGTTTTGTATAAAAATCTCAACTCTAAGGAGGGCCAGAAGGATATATTCAGGTTGGCCAAAGCAAGAGAAAGAAAGACCAAAGACCTTTCTCAAGTGAGATGTATTAAGGACGAGGAAGGTCACGTGCTTGTTCATCAGAAGGATATAGAGACTAGATGGGAGCAATACTTCCATAAATATTTCATTGGAGAAGGAAATAGAGAGATCACTTTGGGTGATCTAGCTAGTAGTGAAAGTTACTTGAATCGTGCATGCTTTAGACGAGTACAAAGAAAAGAAGTAGAGGAGGCTTTGAAGGTTATGAGACCTGGGAAAGGTGTTGGACCGGATGACATCCCTGTAGAAGTTTGGAAAGTTTTAGGTGAGCGTGGTTTGACTTGGCTTACGAATCTATTCAATGTTATTTGGCGAAGCAAGAAAATGCCTGAAGATTGGAGGAGGAGTATCGTGGTGCCTCTTTATAAGAACAAAGGAGACATTCAAAATTGTTCAAATTACAGAGGTATCAAGCTGATGAGTCACACTATGAAAATTTGGGAACGTGTGATCGAAAGAAGGTTGAGGCAAGTTTCCCAAATAAAAGAAAATCAATTCGGATTCATGCCAGGTCGCTCAACTATTGAAGCCATCCATTTGCTGAGGAGAACAATGGAGATTTATAGAGCTAAAAGGAAGAATCTCCATATGATCTTTATTGATTTGGAGAAGGCTTATGATTCCGTCCCACGAGAGATACTGTGGAGAGTTTTGGAGAAGAGACAAGTACCTGTCCTATACATTAATCTCATAAAGGATATGTATGATAGGGCTTTATCTTGTGTAAGGACCCCGACGGGGAAGACTGACTATTTTGATATCAACATTGGTTTACATCAAGGTTCAGCTTTGAGTCCATTTCTTTTTACTTTGATTATGGACGAGTTGACAAGTCACATTCAGGATGAGTTACCTTGGTGTATGTTATTTGCTGATGATATTGTGTTGATTGACGAGACTATAGATGGAGTAAATGAGAAGCTTGAGGTTTGGAGACATGCATTGGAGACTAAAGGTTTTCGTATAAGTAGGGCTAAGACGGAATATATGGAATGCACCTTTGATGGAAGCAATGGTGAAGGAATCGAGGTGAAGATTGGTGACGATAACATCCAGAAGAGAGATTCTTTTAGATATCTGGGATCTATTTTGCAACATGATGGAGAAATTGATGGAGATGTTACTAATAGAATAAATGCAGGCTGGCTAAAGTGGAGAGGAGCCTCCGCTGTTCTCTGTGATAAGAAAATGCCTTTAAAAATTAAAGGAAAGTTTTACAAAGCAGCCGTGAGACCTGCTATGCTTTATGGTTCTGAATGTTGGCCTGTGAACCATAGACATGTGCAGAGAATGGCTGTAGCAGAAATGAAAATGCTAAGATGGATGTGTGGACATACACGTAAAGATCGGATTCGGAATGATGCAATCAGAAAGAAAGTTGGTGTAGCTCCGATCGAGGATAAGATGCGAGAAAACCGCTTAAGGTGGTTTGGTCATTTGCAAAGAAGGTCAACTGATGCACCGGTTAGGAGATGCGAGTGTTGGGATGTTGAGCCAGCTAAGAGAGGGCGAGGACGGCCCAAGAAGTGTTGGAAAGAGACTATACGAAGGGATCTTAGTTTGCTGGATATAAGTCCGAGATTGACCCAAGATAGATCTGAATGGAGGCGAAGAATCCATGTAGCCGACCCTACTTAATTGTGGGAAAAGGCTTTGTTGTTGTTGTTGTTGTTGTCTTTTGCAGGCAATAATGAAGAGTTTTGTAGCAAATGGCTCAGATCCTTCTAAGCCTGAAAAGTTTATAGCGTACATGGTTCCATCACCTCATGAGGTACCGATCTTTAATGATAGCGGCAGTACATACGATGCTTATTAGTTCCTTCTTTGACTTTATCAAATATGGGTTTTTAAAGATTGAAAGCTAATAATTTAAAAATTTTGAGCTATATATTTGCATTTTTTATTGAAATATTCAAACTTCCATCAACTTATTGTCTTAATTTCTGGTACTATATTTGCAGCTTTTTAAGGATATATACGATGAAAGCGAAGATGTTTCATATTCCTGGATTAGGGAATACCATTGGGAGGCATGTTCTCATAAATTTGAACTTTATGCTTCCGTACTTCGACATTTTCCTGAAAACCATGTTAATCACTTGAATCTGTTTACATTCTTACAAAAAAACAGGTGAGGGGTGATGATGAAGAGGATCCTACGACATACCTTGTTAATTTTGATGAGGATTGTGCTAAATATTTGGTAAATGTCATATTGTCTTTGAACATCTATTTTTCACATGGAAGCTGGAAATATAGTGTAAGCTCAACTTTTTATCCGTATCCTATGACAGCCTCTACCAAGAAAGCTAACTTTACAAAAGAGAAGGGCAAAAGAGGGGAGATCTGTTGATGAAGTTGAGCATTATCCTGTACCTTCAAGGGTGACAGTCAGGAGGAGACCTCAAGCTGCTGTTTTGGAAATAGAACCAACTAGAGGGAACGGTGTGAACAACGTACGTCTGATATTTATGTATTACAGCATGAATTCATTTGAATTGATGAAAATTTTCTATATGATTGTTTTAATTACTACGTATTTGGGATTTGGTTTGTCCAGTGTGGTTGTGGGCATTGTGGACTTTATATGCTGTTGTTTTCTACTTCTTTATATACCTCCTATCTTTACTATTGGTTTTATATTGCTACTTAATAGGCAATGAGATAGGAAAAAAACTTTTTATTAAATCAGTGAAATCAAGGTATCTGCTCCCTGTCCCGGGTTCGTCCATTCTTACTCCTCAACACGACCCAGAATTCTATTCCTTGACGTGATTGATGGGATGACTTTTTCGCTGGGTCTGCCACACAGTAAAGGAAGCGTGTCATTTATGTTTCATATGAAATCTGTTTTGAGAGATTTTTAGAACCACAATCTTGTCATATCACATGTTGCTTTGTAATATCAACATGCCATTAAATTTATTCTTGGCATCACAATATCACATGTTGCTTTGTAATATCCAATTCAAGCATGCTAGTGAATGTATGCACCGGACTTCTGTTTATGCTACTGGATTTTTTTGCACCTGACTTATGTTTTCTGCTATTCTGTTTTGAATTTATGCAAGAAACAATTTTAATCCATGTATATGTTTTGCTCTTCCAGGAATATGGAAGCTCCAAGATGAATCTGAAAAGAGCAAAATCGCCGGTGGAAGATGACGACGAACCCCATCACAAAGTTTCACGGATGGAAGACATGGATCAATATAGTGGCGAAGAATACATGTCTGACTAAGTTATATTTATTTCACGGGCACAAAGGTCAACCCCCCAGTGACAAACTTACAATTTCCAGAAATGTGTACAGAACTACGCGCTCGGTTATTTAGTGATGTGAACAGAGCCAAAGAAAGATGATTTCTTACAGCGAGCATGGAAATGGGGATGCGGCTGCACGTCTGGATCCATCTGTATTACTATATCATATCATGTTCTTGTGATAACAGAGTTATTCTTTAGGCAAACGATGCAGTTTTTGCAGAACCAGTGCTATATGTATCCTAATCAGCGTTGGGTTTCTCAAAATGTGGTATATCAGTTAAATTTTGCTGGTCTCTGAATTTTAATTGGTTTTTCTTTTTTCTCTACCTTGTAGGCAAAGGCTGCCAGCAATGGGCAGTCCATAAAATTATTCTTGTGAGTCTTCCACTCTAATGCTTTGAGAAGGGGGAAACGTATTTTGCATCTGTCTGTATTATTTCAATTATGGTGATGTATAGATATTAGAAATGTCTGATATCATCGCTCAATTCCTATTATGGGCTCATTAGTTTCTCTTAAAAGGTGCAATTGTTTACTTGTTTTTGTAGGTTTCTCAAGTAAACTTGTACCTGATGTATGGTAATCATGGGAGGGTTGATTTACATAAGAGAATAGGGGATATATAAGTCAAGTGATGGGCCTGTTTTGATTTGTCTGGATTTTTGTCATGTGCAGGAATGCAACACATCTTTTGTTCCGGAATTCTTGCAATTTTGGATTATGTTTAGATCGTATAGACTTCTGTAGAGGGTCCGTTTGAATGGAAGCATAAGCTGGCAGTGGGGTAATATGGCAGGTAAGCTATTTGTTTATTTTGATGTTTAGATGGGGAGTTTGTTATTGGAGGGATTTGTTGCGATGACTTTATTGAAGAAAGAATAATTGTTGGTGATTATTTTTAAATATTTCTAAAAAAATAACATTACTATATATAGGAGGGGAGTATGCAACCCGTCTGTATATAATTTATATGTTTATCGTTTTTTCGCCCCTCATTTGTTCCGAAATTTGAGATTACTCGTTCCAATTGCACAACCACTTGCACTCTTTCATCTCGAGACTGATCAATGATTGAGAAGGTGATGAATACATAAGCTACATGAAGCGCACAACTTACTCCACTTTTTCATATGTATATATATATGTATATATATAGCCTATCAAATGAGGTGACACATTTCCTTGATCATGGAAAGATACCATCCTAAGACGTTGGATGATGAGTATACGAGTGAGATTGAAACCACGATGTGGTTTTCTTGCAAATGAACATTCTTAAAAAGAGGGTTCAACTTTAATAATATCGTATAAGTAAAATCTACATAATCAAGTTGCTATATTTCATTAGATGAAATGTGATGTGCTTAAATTTTCCTGAATGTTACGGTGAAATATAAGCTTGTAAAACGAGACAATTGATATCATATTGCAAAAGATTGTGTCCATTTTACAAAGCATATTTCAAATTATAAAAGTATAATTGCTCATGTGAGCGGACAAATGTCCCAAATTTGACTATTTCTTTTGTTTCGACCATCTTTGTTTCCTATTATATGTCACTTTGATTATGATGTCAAAACTGTATTTCAGTACATAGGATGATTAAATTATGGACAAATTAATTACTGGAGATGTGGAAACTTACTAATTTTATAGGGATATTTTAAAATACGTGGCTTTTAATCCAAATACTCTTGTAGCTCATCCGTAGGGAATGGTGTTTCCACAAACATTTTTCGTAAAACACATCATATTTTTGTGAATTGTATGCGTTTGTTGTAAAAATAATTTGCGGAATTGAAATATATTAATCCAAAATTTTTGTATTTTGTCTCTAATCTATGTGGTTTCAAACAATCAGTTTTTTTGTAAAGTACATTCTTCTTTTGTGAATGTTTTATGAGTTTTGTAAAATGAATTTCATATTTGTATTATAGCAATTATGATTCACAATTTCTGTCCATATTTTTTCGAGGATGACATGTAAAACTGTGACAATTTTGTAAAATTTGCACTTCCTTTATAAAATATGCAATCCATTTGTAAATATTGCATGTCCTGCAAAATAAAGCAACATTATGTAAGATTTCCTTAGAACTTGTTAGTTGTAAACAATTAACAAAACAATATAAGCCTTGTAGAGAATGCTCTTCCTGCTTAGAATACTTGAACCCAAAATTAATATGGTTCAAATTCAAAAACAGTAACTTAATTTATATGTCAAATATGTTTCTGTTAAAAAATACATTACTCTCTACAATATTTCAATAACTATAAATTATCCTTCTTAAATCTAACCTACGAGATGATAATAATAAACAAGAAAAATAATATATTATTCTGTACAGTATCTCAGAATCAAATAAACAAGAGAAAAACCTCGGTTTAGATCAATTTACATACTCACATTGATGATAAAATAATGTATATACCATGCAAAAAGGACGAGGAATAAAAACATCATTCATGCCAATCGCGACCTTCACGTAGCCTCCACCATTTACGGATCCTAAGAAGAAACTCATAGCATTGATGCACCACAAATTTTGAAAATCAAGAGGACAAGGAAAGATGAGATCCCCTTTCGTAGAAAATACTATAATAGAAGTACTTAATGTGGTAGAAATTGTCTCGGTGAAAATTGCATGAAAAGGGGGGATAACTAATTGGTTCTAAAAATAGAAAATATAGGTGTTGTTTCATAGGTAGTTCCACAAACTATTATCAGTGACACATAAACTCATATTAGTAAAACAATTCATTAAATAAGTGAATGCTACCATTTTCGATGATAAAGAATTAATTAAAATATTATACCTAATACAACCAGTAGTTTGTAAGTAACCAATAACTCAATATAGTAAGTTACACAATTATATAATCACTTCATTCAACTACATCAGTGATTAACTTTACCAATACATTAAAATTAGTACCATACACTATTAAATGCAATAATTCAATCATATATATTGGTATAAATATAGAGCCATCAATAAGAATACATCTTGGTAACATTATCATTTAATTGATAATTCTCTGACTCTATTGATTTTTTTGGATTATAATCGCTCTTTGCGGAGATCAAATCTATAAAAAACGGAAATAAAGATTTCTATTATTTTGGAATGTTTCAAATAAGTAACTAATGTGAAATATTTCCACAATTGTCATCCTATATTTTAGAGATTTTAAATCATGTTTGAATATAATTTTAAATCACATTTGATTATATTACTGACATATTCTACATTTCATTTTTTAACATCTTCATCCATGAATGGTAAGAGTAAGACATCTAATTTAATGCCCCATCTCGAGGGAGCACATCTCTATTCCCATTCACAAAAATTACCCAACAACAGTTATATAGAACATGCATGATAAACCATTCATACGAAAAATGGTAAAAGAAGAATTTCCATTCATATATAAAATATCCACAACTTAAGATAATAAGAATAATACAATTCTTACTATCACATCATAATTAGAGGCAAAGGAAAGACAATGAAAGTAATATGCTCAACTAGTATATACATTAGAAAAGATTCTCAGCTGCACTGCGAAACCCTCGAGCATCGGTCTCCTGCTCAAGACTTCCTATTGGATTTCCAAGAGGGATAACATGTTAGTCAAATATACCAGTACATATATAATAATAATTTATAAATAAAAATGTTTTAGTTAGGCAATGCAAAATGCATCAACTAAACATGTATAATAAAAATATTCTAAAGGACCTCTAATTATGTTCCATGCCTCAAGTAGATTTAACGACACTTTATACAACTAATCCACTTCTTTTGATTCCTTTAACTTTAGCTTTATTCATTTATTTATTAATTTCGGACCCACCTATCAAAGGAGAAAGTCTATACTAGAAATGAAACCCACATCGCTTCATTCAGAGTGCATATAAAAACCTGCGTGCAAGCGAGATCCTTCAGCTAGTCTGGCTGGCGGTACTCTAACTCTCGGGACAAGGGGAATATAGCCCAAAGTTCCATCAACCGAGTCAACCGTTGGGGTCTCGCTCACCCAAATAAAAAGATCACAAGTACAGTTCCGTATGGTGTGGTGCACACGTGCATCCACCCAACTCTATAGAGTACATACCACCAATACCACCACCCCACTCTGTGATGCCCCTCGAGTGTGAGTGACTCACTGTCCGCTCATTGGGAATACACGGATGTGCACCCATCTTGTAGTAGTATTTATCTTTTAGTCCAGCACAGAGTCATCCAGAGATTTAAGAACAGGTCACTATATATAGCATCCCAATCCCGTCCATAAAATGGACCCTCGGGTCACCAACCGACATTCAACTGGACTCGAACTAATTAACCCACTTCATTAGATCTCCATTTAGACTTGATTGTTATAAAAAAAACTAGAGCACTATGACTCATAGCTTTCCATGAATCATGTTGTGGTGCCTAGAAATAAAGGACCTAGATATATTGCAAAAAAATCCGAGAACCAAGTAAAAAGCAAATATGATATTGTTGGATTTCTTGGGGGAGATCACATTGTCAATATATTAGAAAAAAAGTCAAATATTGAGTTAAACATTGGTGATAAAGAAAGATCTCCTATTAATCCGAAAGTGCAGATTACTAAATATTTGAGGATTGTTACTTAGATGACTGCGAAATTATTAAAACTCTAGAATCAGTAGATATTCGAATTTTTCTACAAAAGAGATAACATATATATATATTCTTTAGAAACAAATAGAGAATATATATCTGACATTTCGAATATAGAGAATAGAGAGCATTACAAAGATTTACCACAAAGAATAAATGATGTTAACTTTCTTTTGATAATACACTAGTTACAAGAAATCCTTTACA
This sequence comes from Ottelia alismoides, assembly GCA_037367405.1. NCBI lineage: Eukaryota > Viridiplantae > Streptophyta > Magnoliopsida > Alismatales > Hydrocharitaceae > Ottelia > Ottelia alismoides. Next base: position 743,289 of record JAZKJV010005618.1, read on the forward strand.
CAGATTTAGTTCATTTGAAACATATAGAATAAATTATGTTTACTTCTGTATCAATGAATGACGATGAAAAATCACAAAAGATTGAACTTACATTTCATATCAGTCCTTTATCACTACGAGAAAAATGAGTTGTGGCCACAACTGCTCTCACGACACTCGATACTTGAACCAAGTGACTCAATCAATAATCAACTAAAAAATGCATAAGCAATAAAAATGTGTGAGCTAAAATTTATTTTAACTCTACAAAATATGTGAATAGAAGCAAGTTTGTAGAGTTTCGAACTATTGAGAGCAGATGAGATTAGAGCAAAAAGTGAATAATCTACTTAGGTATTTTTTATTTTTTTGTTTTTAGATTAATGTTTTGTAGGTTTTTATTTATATTATATTTTATATTTTTGATTTTGCAAATATTTTTGATTGATTTTTACTTTTTAATAATATAAATATAATATATATATAGATAATGAAAATATGTATATATATACAATAGGGACATATAAGTATATAGATAAAAGAAGGGAAACTTGATATTTTTTGAAAGTTTAAAATATCAATTGAATTTAAAATTCAAAATAAATTATTTTTATCTTTTTTTCTTTATTTTCGATGATTTTTAGGGTATTTTTATGAGAATTTTATGGAATTTTAAAAGTGGAAATACATAAAATAAGAGAAAATAGAAATTCAGGACATTGAAATAGGCCTAATAAAATATCTAACAAATCAGACAAGGCACAATATCAATTTTCCAGGAAAATAAAAGTAGCAAAAGATAATTTAGGAATTTAAATCACAATTTTTATATTTTTGAGGAATTTCTACAATTTTTATAAAATTTTTCACGTTTTACAATTTTATGCTTTTGATTTTATATTTTTGTGGTTTTTGGATTGTGTTAGAATACTACACTATACAACTAATATATTTTTTTTGAGAAATTTTGGGAACGTTTTAAAATTTTTAGGATTTTTAAAGTATTAATGAAAATAAGTTTTTTATATTTTTTTATAAATAGGGAAATACATTTAAATACCTTGAATAATTATATGTGATAGAATAGGTACTAAGATATTTAACCTAATTTTTCTACGATTTTTAGATTACTATGGGAAATCAATTATAATAATACAACTACCTAGAATAGAAATTCACAATAGGGACTAATATGTAATGTCAGAGAAGTTTAAATGCAAGAAATAACACAATCAGAATCTCTAGAGGCATACAAATAAATATCACCATCAAACTCAATTTAAAAGATGCATGGCAGGGTTAGTTCTACAAACAAAATAAAGCTATCCAAATATGCAAATTTACCTAAAATATTACACACATATTACAAAATAAAGGACTAAATATAAGTAGCATACCTAGAGGGGGTCGAGTGAAAAATGCCACCTGCCTCACACAGAGAGATACGTAAGGTAAGTCAGTAGAGGACCTAAATGTAATAAACACAAAAGTTCGAGCCTTATGTGCAAATATTACAAACAAAATTACACATCAGATAAATGTGTTAACACTAAATATAATAACATAAATAAGGCAGGGGGGTTAGGATGGCAAAACACCACCTCCACACACCAGTGAACGACTGGATGGTGCCCACTTAAGTAGATCATGCAGTTGAGGGCACCCGCCACCGCTTCATCGATCGATGTCTCAGATTAGATCGTAGGCCAGATAAGAAGGTGGACATGGGCACTGATCCAATGGTGGTTGCTTCTCCTGGTGGATGCCCTTTCTCCGATGGCTTGGAGATGGCGTGGAAGAACAGCTCAAGAACCAATGCATGGAGTGGCTTCGATCAGGTGTATCTTGTGTCCTAGGCTCTCTCTCTCTCTCTCACTTCTCAGATGTGTTATAGACTGCTGGTCATGTTCTACAACTCTGAAATGCTCAAAATAAATCGGGCCCCATCGAAGGGGCCTGGAGCTCTACCGAAGATGGGGCACCTTAGCGTGCATCTATAGAAGGTGAAGACCCCTCAGATGGAGTCTTGGTCAACTGGTACTGCATAAACACTAGGGAGCTTGAAAGAGAAGGTTCTCGACCACTCGTTTGGTCAAAATAAGCATGAATGGTGTGGAATGGGTCTGATCTCCTTTGAGGATGATGGACGAGATATGAGGGGCCATATTCGTGCATAATCAAGGTGAGAGAGGTGGTCTGTAGATGGAGAACGTGCTGGGTGTGAAATGAGGTGTTGAGCGAGTCGGAACAGTTTTGACCAAGAACAGAGACCTAGAGCTCAAGAGCTTCATGTTATGGAGTTTTTTGGGCTTTTTGGATTTTAGGTAGAAATTAAGCATTGAAAATCGAAGACAAATGACTGAAAAGAAGGGCTTCACCTGGCTAGGAGCCATGGAAACTAGACCTGGTGGTGGAGCTCGTCGGTGGGGGTTTGAATCACCTCGAATTGATCTCCTCCTCACCTTGAATCGGGTGGAGACTCTTCCTGTCTTGAAGTGATCTAGCAAGGAATGGATTTCAAGGGGTTACGTTGTAGAAAGAGGGATTTAAGACGAATTGAAGCTCGAAGGGGAAGTTAAATAGAAGAGACGAGGGGTTGTCTTGCGAAAAGGATTCTGCTCAGATCGATAAAGATAAATCAAATCTGAAATTAGGGCGTGATTCATGGATCTCTGATCGACATATTTCGTTAAGAGTGTGCGGCGGTTTGATGATTACAACAAGTGTAAAAGATGGAGTTTTGATATGCTTGGAGGCAATGGGAATAGATAGGGGTGTTGATCAGGAGTCAACATTCCCTGGAATGTAATTGGTCCACGTCAGCCTGCTAGAAGACAAAACAAAAAATAAAGAATAAATCAAAATAAAATAGATATGTATTTTATTAAATAAAAGTTAAAACATAACAAGTGTTTATAATTTAATAAGTTATCTTTATGTAATTTTTATTTATTTATACAACCTCAATTGTTATGTCTTAGTTTTTGCATGCTCATTTATAAGCATATTTACCTATATGTTGAGTATTTTTTTGTATTATTAAGTTTATTATAATATAAACATATTTTATATATTTATAGTATAGTTAAATACATATTTACATATTTTTATTTAAATTTTTTTATTTTATACATACATAAATAATTGTTTGTATGTACAATATTGGTATAACATACCTATATATTTTATTCTATTATTTATTTTGCTGTATTTTTAATTATTTATTTTATCTTTGTATTTTTAATGTGTGTTAAATAACATTTACAATTATTTAAGAATACAATAATAGTAAAAATATAAAAATTATATGAATAAATATACATGTATACTGTACAATGAGACCCCAAAAAGCTGGTTTTCGCGCCTTAATTCTATTTTTAATGAAACCACTTAATGAGATAGATAATTTAAGTTAGAGTACAATGGAGGTAAGTTTGGTGAACTTTGAGTTCATATGAAGAAGATATTGATATGAGAAGTTCTGTTTATGACCTTTCATCTGTATGTCCTAGTTACACAGTACATTGTTTTTATGTGCAATTATTTTTATATTTTTCTATGTATTTTTGTGTACAAGTTTCATGTTAATCACTTTATTATTTGAGGTATATAAAATATAAAATAAAATAGAGCAAAAAAGTCTTATTTAAAAGATAAATGATTCGGGTTTTATCTGCAGAGTAGATCCTTATCTCCCCATACTTTATTACTTGTCGATCAAGTCAATATCAACTTAGTCTCGGAGTTTAGGGTCATTCACTATATATGATACTTCATTTATTTTTCTTTTCTTTATTATTTTATTTTGTATTTAAATACAGATAAACAATATTTATAAACATATCATAAATGTTAATTTGTACAAGATTGCTCTATTTACAAATGTTTTGATAAGGATTTAAATGCAAAATGAAAGAATAAAGGTAGATGAATGACTATTCATCACATACCCAATGAGCACATGTCCATTGGATAAAATCCCTATATAAAATCTATAAATATGTACACAAACATTTTTGGGAAAAAGGAATATGCTCCTTGGGAGAATGTAACTTACATACTCCCACATTTTTTCACTGTATTTTATTTTTTTGAAATGAAACATTTGGGGATTCAGATCACCATATATCACTAGATCCCATTCAAAACTCAACTTATTTCGAGACTTCTACCCCCACCATCAAGACTGCCAAATTTTGACAGTCTCAATTGCTGAAATAGGCCCCTCTAGATGGACAAATTAGGAATATAAGTTTTAGAGGAAATTTGAAACCATATTCCATCTGTTATTCTAAGTAAATCCCTTCTAGGTTTTGTATTCAAAAAAATATGGAAAAGAGGTGAGAGCATGCTCTTTTATTCTCCGAGGAAGAATATTCATTTAACCCATATATGTATGTATATGTATGTATATGTATTTATGTAGAAGAAACTTCCAATATGAGTTACCCTTCTTGTTCAGGAAGGTCACCTCTTTTTTGTAAAAAAAACCAACACTATAATAGAATAAGTATACAATTTGTATTATAATGTACAATTTTGTATTTATAATGTGCAATTATAATACAAAGTGTATACTTATTCTAATAAAGTGGTAGTATTTTTTAAAAATAGGGACGATCTTTGTGAACCCAAGAAGGGTGTATCCTATTGGAAGGCTCCCCTCTCCCCATACACACAGAAATAGGGAAAATGGGACTGCTCAGAAAATGGGGCTGCTCCTGCCTCATTTTCTCTCATTTTTTTGATTTTTTGGAAAATAAATAAATAAATATATATATTTTCATCACTATATCTCCTTAATATGTCATTTAAATTTTGTCAAAAACAGGGACTCTTATGCCCTCCATCCAGAACAAGTCGATTACAATAATTTTAAGATCATTAAAATTACCTGTTCTAGATGGAGTGCATATATGTTTCCAACAAAATTGAATATCATACAAGGGGGATATAGTGATGAAAATACATATTTTTATTTTCAAATTAAATAAAAAATGAGGAAAAATGGGACGGGAATAACCCTATTTTCTCACATATATGTAGTATGTGCCCATGGGCGCACACAACATTGTGTGTTGACGAAGTTTTAAATACGCAAGTCCTAATGTAAACACAATCTAGCATTAATAAATAATCGACGACTCTGATGAAATGTATCCAACATTACTCGATGGATGGGCTGCAAAACTCCAAATGCCCTGAAATTCTAATAGAATATGTATTTTATAGTATCAATCAAGGTCAATAGCTTTCACTTATATTTCAATTTAAAAATATTTTATATTATTGTGGGACATACATTTGTGTGTACCCATGGGCACATTTTCCTTCTTTTGCATATGTATACACAATACACACACATAGAGGGTCCTTCTAATAGGATGTGCCCTTCCTAAGTTCAAGAAGGACGCTCCCATTTTGTAAAAAATCAACACTTTAGTAGAATAAGTATATGGTTTATATTATAACTGCAAATTATAAATACAAAATTGCATCCGATATTTTTTAGTAAATATAAAATATTAAAATTGCACATTATAATACAAACTATATTCTTATTCTACTAAAGTAGTTGTGTTTTTTTTGCAAAAATAGTGCGACATTCTTGAACTCGAGAAGGATGCGTCCTATTGGACAGATTTCACACACACACGCATGCACGCACGCACACACGCGCGTGCGCACACACACACATATAGAGAGAGAGAGAGGGAGAATGGAGCATACTTCATGAAGTAAGTAACCTTACTTACTTCATATCCATTTTTGGCAATTTTTTTGGAAAATAACACCATGGATTTTCATCACTATATACCTATAATATGTCATTCTAATTTCATCAGAAATAAAGACTCCTGTGCTCTCTTTCTAGAACATATAATTTTAACGATCTTAAATTTGTTGTAGTCAACCTGTTCTGGATGGAGGGCATATGAGTCTCTGTTTCTGACGAAATTTGAAGGACATATTAGAAAGATATATTTATGAAAATCTATGGTGGTATTTTTCAAAACAATATTTTTTCAAAAATAGACATGAAGTAGGTAAGGTTACCTACTTCATGAAGTAGACTCCCTCCTCATATATATATATATATATATATATATATATATATATAGGAGAAACTTCAAATGAGGCAGGGTCTCACCATATATATGGTGAGCCACCCTCAATTTAGGCATCTTTCTAATATATTTTACAATTTCTTGTTTCATACATGTAATAATAAATATTAACACAACATGTATAGTGAAATAAAATTATAAAAATATTATTATAATGGATGGAAATATTGATTTGAATTTAGATGCTATATTTTACAAAATTCATTTTTTTACAATGTACCGTTTATATTTTACAAAACTGTTACAGAGTTTTTACTAAATTCGCAGTGGCTTTTAAAATTTCAGAAAAGCCCCCACCTCATTTGAAAGGTCCCCTATATATATATAGGGTTGGCCCTGCATCATTTTCGATATTTTTTTTTATTTTTTTTGAAAAATATCATCATGTATATTCATCTATATATCCCTTCTACATGTCATTCCAATTGTGTCATGAACAGAGACTCCTATGCCCTCCATCTAGAACAGGTCGATTACAATAATTTTAAGACCGTTTAGATTACATGTTCTAGATGGAGGGTATATGAGTCTCTGTTTCTGACGAAACTGGAATGACATGTTGGAGGGATATATAGATGAATGTTTATGATTTTATTTTTCAAAAAAAATAAAAATACACTGAAAATATGGGGCGAGGTAGCCCCAATAAATCCTATATATATGGGGAAAAATGGGGCTGCACCGTAGGGGGAGCTAACTTGGCTCCCCCTCCCATTTTTCTATTTTTTATTTTTTGAAAAAATGAATCAATGAAAATTCATCACCATGTCCCTATATTATTCATTCAAGTTTCATGCGAAGCAAAGACTCCTACGGCCTCCATCTAGACAGTCATTTTTTAACGGTCGTAGAAATGTTGAAATCGACCCCGTCTGAATGGAGGTCGTAAGAGTCTCTGTTTCGCATGAAATTTGAATTACGTAATATAGATATATAGTTTGAAAATCCATGGAAGTATTTTTTAAAAATGATATATATATGGCGAAGAACTAAGTTAGCTCCTCTCAAGGGGCATCTCCATTTTATCATATATATGTGTATGCATGTGCACGTGGGGTGGAAGGTATGAGAAAAGGGAACTTGCATCAACATGTAGGCAACTTACCTACACTCACCTTCTATTTTCCTGATTTTTTGAATGAAAAATACGATAAAACGGGGTTGCCCCTTGGGAGTGGGGGACTAACTTGGCTTCCCCCATCTCATTTTCCTCATTTTTTTTGAAAAATGAATATGTGAAAGGTCATCACTATATAATTATATTATGCCATTCAAGTTTTGTGAGAAACAGAGACTCCTACGACCTCCATCTAGATAGTTATTTTTTAATGATTACAGAATTATTGAAATCGACCCCGTATGGATGGAGGTTGTAGGAGTCTCTGTTTCGAAAGAAATTTGAATGATATAATATAGGGATATAACGATGAAAATCCATAGATTCATTTTACAAAAAAATAGGGAAAATGAGGTGGGGGTCCAAGTTAGCTCCCCCTAGGGGCAACCCCATTTTACCCTATATATAGGGGGAAATGGGGCAACCTTCTTGGGGCAGCCAACAGGTTGGCCCCACCCCATTTTTCGACAATTTTTTTATTTTCAAAAATACCGCCATGTATTTCATCGCTATATCCCTATAATATGTCATTTCAATTTCGTTGAAAACAGAGACTCATATGCCTTCCATCTAGAACATGTAATTTTAACAGTATTAAAATTGCTGTAATCGACTTAATATAGATGGGGGGCATATGAGTCTCTTTTTCTGATAAATTTAAATGACATATTAGAGATATATAGTGAAGGAAATACATGGTGGTATTTTTGAAAAAAAATCGTCGGAAAATGGGGCGGGGCGACCCCATTCACATACACACACATACGCACGCACACACACGCACACACACACACAACACGCGCACGCAAACACACACACACACACACATTGGGACCCTTTCAAATGAGGTGAGGTCTTACTACTTTTGTGGTGAGCCATCAACGAGATCCATTAGATCACAATCCAATGGTATGATGTCAAAAAGAGTATTTCTGTCCTTTTGTTTCGAGTTAAATAGGAAATTTATTTAATGACGCTAGTACCATTTTAGGCTCATTTTTATTAGGATTTTTTTCATTAATTCCTTTATTTGTTGATTTTCAAAAATGTTCTTAGCAAATGCAATTTAATACATGTAATTGTTAACACGAATGAGATTATGTGAAATTTAGATTTAGGTTTTGTAAAATTCAAATAATATGTTTTTTTAATATTCTCGTTCAATAGTTTTTTTTGTGAAATTATTATTTTCATCTATAAATTTTGTATTGTCCTTTGTAAAAGTTATAAGCACTTGTACTTTCTTCGATTTGCTTTATAAATTCCATGTTTATATCTTTGTGTGTAAACATTGTATGGATCTTTGTAATTGTTTCACAATCATTTGTAATTGTTACGCATTTCTTTGTTAAAATTCGTATCCACTTGGTAATATTTGTGTGGAACTCTGCAAAATAAAAGTAGACTGTTAGGATTTGATAACATGCAAAAATGCTACGAGATTGTAAAAAATAATCTAAGTGCACCACCACCGACAAATTGCGAGAGAGCAGGAGGGGGCGTCAATTAATAGAGAGATATTAGGTCAAATATTTGTGACATTCTATATTTAGAATGTGATAAAATAATCAAAATAGATTTTCAGCCATTAAATTAATTTAATTAATGCATCATTAAATCCATCTCTGGGATCAAAAATAGAAGGACGAGATTGAGAGCTCACCACAATATTAGTGAGACCCTGCCTCATTTGAAGTTTCTCCAATATACATACATACATACATACATACATACATGCATGCATGCATGCATGCATGCATGCATGCATGCATGCATGCATGCATGCATGCATCCATCCATCCATCCATCCATACATACATACATACATACATACATACATACATACATACATACATACATACATACATACATACATACATACATACATACATACATATATATATATGAGAAAAGGAAACCTACATCATCATGTAGGTAACTTGCCTGCACTCAACCATTTTCCCTAGTTTTTTTATTTTTTTGAAATGAAATCTAAGGAGATTAGATCACCATATATCACCATATTATTTATCAAATTTCTAATCGAGGCTTCTATCCATGGTCTCAGAATTGTTGAAATCGATCTCTCCAAATGGACATGTTAGGAATGTTTATTTTCAAAGAAATTTGAAACATATATTCCACTTAATATTCTAAGTAAGTCCACCATGGATTCATTTTAAAAAATATAAGGTGAAAAGGGATGAGTGTAGGTAAGTTACCTACATCATGATGTAGGCTCCCCAACCTATATATATATGGGTTAAATGAATATGCTCCTATGGAACATATAAGAGTATGCTTCTGCCTTTTTTGATATTTTTTTTATATTTTTTAAATGGAACCCTGGAGGGATTTACTTAAAATAATAATTAGATTATGTGTTTAAAATTTCATATAAAGCAGATATTCCTAACACATATCCATTTGAAGGGGGTCGACTTCAGCAATTTTGATATCGTTGAAATTTGATAGTCTTGATAGAAGGGATATGAGTCTCAAATTAAGTTGAATTTTTAATGACACCGTGGTAATATATGGTGATCTAAATCCCCTAGATTTCTTTTCAAAAAAATTTAAATAATACGGGAAAAAAGGTGGGAACATGCAAGTTATATGCTCCAAGGGAACATACTCCTTTTTTTCATATATGCATATATATGGGGGAAATGGGGCTTCTCATGGGAGAGCCAATGACTGCTCCTGCCTATTTTCCCTCATTTTTATTTTTTTGGAAAATAAAAATATATATTTTCATTACTATATCCTCATAATATGTCATTCCAATTTCGCCAGAAACAGAGACATCCTATGTCCTCCATCTAGAGCAGGTCGATTACAACAATTATAAGACCTTTAAAATCACCTGTTCTTGATGGAGGGCATAAGAGTCTCTAATTCTGATGAAATTGGAATGACATATTAAGATGATATAGTGAGGAAAATACATAATTTTATTTTCCGAAAAAATCATGGAAAAATGAGGTATATATATAGTGATCCCGTCAGAGCAAAAAATTGTGAGAGCATGAGAGCAATGATTCTGGACCACTAAATTATGTCTTCTCTCTTCAGGTTGAATCTAGTGGTCTAAAATCACTACCCTCATGCTCTCAGTTTTTTGCTCTCACAGGATCACTCATCTCTCTCTCTCTGTATATACATGTGTGTGTGTATGTGTGTGTGTGTGTGTGTGTGTGTGTGTGTGTGTGTGTGTGTGAAGCCTTTCAAATGAGGTGGCACATTTCCATGATTATGAAAATCCACCTATCTCGACCTTTAGATGAAAGATAAGTGTATCCAACTGTATGTTCTAAAAAAACTCTCACAGTTTTTTGCTCTCACAGGATCACTCATCTCTCTCTATGTGTGTAGCATTTTAAATAAGATGCCACATTTCCATGATTATGAAAATCCACCTATCTCGACCTCTAGATGAAATATAAGTGTATCCAACTGTATGTTCTAAAAAAATAGGTTGCAAATATTTAATGCTTATTTGAGTGTAATTTATGTCATAGTATATACTATATTTAAAGGAGCTGATATCTTTAAGGCTGGTGCGTCGTGTGCTTTCCAAAATAATTTCATAGAATAAGAAGCAGTAAAATGATATAACTATCATGTGGTTTAAAAACTGATATGTTCTTTTACAAAGTCGTAATGTAAATTACAAAATCATTTCTTAGAATGTACCAATGAAGGGAAGAATGTAATCCACGTGGACGGGTGGGGGTTCAATTTTCTACAACTAAATTTCCTTATACTGGAGTGTGAATTAAATTTATGCCTAATTAATTATCATCCACGAACTATTTTTTTATCTTAGTCTAATTGTGGTATTTTCCGTAAAGGAGAGAATGGAATCCACATATATGTTTGCAAGTTTAACTTTGTACAACTATATTTCCTAATACGTGCGATGGATTAAATTTACGCCTAATTTTATATGAACCACATACTATTGTATGACTATATTTCCTACCACGTGGAGTGTATTAAATATATGCCTAATTTCCGATGACCATCGTACTATATTTCCTGATTTGGTATATTCCGTAATTATTTTTGCAAATTGTGATGGTGTATGCACCAAGGTGCATATAATTGTATATGGATCGATGTCAAAAACATCCATTCTATATTATATTTTTAAAATAAAACCTTGGAGGATTTACTTAGTATTATTAGTAGAATATGAGTTTCAAAATTTGCTTAAAATAGACATTCTTAACATGTCCATCTCTACAGCTCAATTTCAACAATTATGAGATTGTTAAAATTTTGCAATATTGATGGAGTTAGAAGTCTCGAATTAAGTTTAATTTTGAATGACATCATGGTGATATATGGTGATCTAAATTCTACATGAATTCATTTCATAAAAAATAATATATAACAATTATTTTTGGCGTCGGTGGATATACAGTTAAATGCACCTTGGTGCAAGGAGAGAGAGAGATGAAGGGGAGCTTGCACCAAGGTGCATGTAACTGTAAATGCACCGGTGCCAAAAAGGCCATTATATATATTTTTTTAAAAGTGAAACTTTAGGGATTTATTTAATAGTATTAGTGGAATATGTATTTCAAATTTCGTGTAAAGCATGCATTCTTAACATGTCCATATAGACAGCTCAATTTCAGCAATTTTGAGACTGTTAAATATGACAGTCTTGATGGAGATGTTAGTAGTCTCGAACTAAGTTGAAATTTGAATGACATCATGGTCATATAAGGTGATCTAAATCCCACATGAAATCATTTCAAAAAAATAATATATAATAAACATTTTTTATACTGGTGCATATCCAATTACGTGTTGGTGCAAGCTTCCCATCATCTCTCTCTCTCTCTATATATATATATATAGAGAGAGAGAGAGAGAGGATATGTAAGCTACTCCATGGAGTAGCTAACCTTAGCTACTCCATACCCATTTTCACCGATTTTTTATTTTTCTGGAAAATATCATTGTATATTTTTTTAAAAACCACACATCATCTAAAGTTCTAAAAAGAAAGAACAAACAATGGTCGTTGTATCGATTAGGTGAATTTTATCATTTACTTTTATGTTATTTATACTCCTAAACTCAAAGGTATACCGATAAGTACGGGAGTGTCAAACTCAGGTAGGTAAATTATGGAAAACTAAGGTGAAATAATAGATGAACTAAGGTAAAAGAGTTTTCTAATTTTTGTTTATTTTTAGGGAATTTTCTAGATTTTTATTTGATTTTATGAATTTTATATTGTTTTTACAGTTTTATACCAATAAATAGAGAAATATAGTCATTCGATTATATATATTTTTTGGTTTTTATTTTGTAATTTTTATATATTTTTATTTCTTGTTTTTGTGAAATGTTTAGAGTTTTTTAAGATTTTATAGTGTTTGAATTATTTTTAAATTAGAAAATAATATTTTTATTGAAAACATATATTTATTTTTAATTTTTAAAAAAATAAATAATGAGAAAATATTTTTATTTTATTTTTCGGGAAAATAGAAGAAAATATCTTTCTAACAAGGTATTGTACGTATTTTTGATTTTTTTAGAATTAGTTATGTATTTTTGACGTTTTTTATGTTTTAATTTTTTATTGATTTTAATATTCAATTATATTTTATTTTTGGTTTAATATGTAAAATATAGTAAAGTATATTGTTTTTATAATTTTCATATATTTTTTAAGGATTTTTCCTATTTTTTATGATTGTTAAGTTTGTTATATTTTTGTATTTAGTTTTTGAATTATTAAAAATATAAAATATATTTTTTTAAAAACTGCTTTAATACTATATATAGTATAATACCAAGTATTTATACGTATTTTTATTATATTTTTATTTGCTTTTGATATGTGTATAGTATGCATAGTAGTAATATACAGTATAAGGGGTGTTTCTGTAGTTTTCTGGAAAGTAAAGGGCACATGTGCAAATGATAAAAATGCAGGGTAGGATGCAAAATACCCAGCAATAAGTGGTAGAGCACGCGATTTCTCAAGCACCTGTACTTGTACATGAAAATGAGAAAGAATATGGTCTCCTGTGCAAAACTTTCGCTCAACACGTGAAGAGTCATGTGTTAAAACCTGTACGAAGATCTGATCGTAATATCAAGAAGTTCCAAGGGGTGTTAGTGCAAAATGCCCGAAAAGTACTTCGTTCGCACGTGATTCGCGCGTGACCGCGTTTGAGCGGTGCGGCGATGGACTCAATGCGAGTTCGACGGGTGGCAGGAGTTTGAACGTCTAATTAAAGGCTGATCGAACGACTCATATTCGGTCTGGTAACGACCCATGTTCTTCCCTGTTTTGGAGAGCGGGCAGTGGTTGAATATTGTGGAGCATGATCTAGATGGCGACGGAGGTTATGTGCGATGTATTCGTGGGCGGCAGTGGTTCAAGCTTCCAGACGGCTGTGAATTCCGTACACCCAGCGGAGAAGAACCGATGGCTCGAAGCTGTAGGTGTCGATCGAAGGTCCTAGATGCTCGCAAGTGCAGATCAGGTGGCGAGGCTTCTTGGGCTGCTCAGAAGCGGGTTGAGTCGATATGATCCGGGTGCTGTCAGTTCCATGTACTGTATGGATTTCTCGGTCTGTACATCTAACTCCCACTACAACAAAAAGTAATTTGGGTGACGATCTTGTGGTGACGGAAAAGCAATTACAATTAGCGTGACGGACTTGTGACGACAGATGCGATGGGGGAGGAAGGAGGAGATGGGGAGGAAGAATATATAATTGCACCTCTATCCTTGTCTTTCTTTATAATTATGATTCTTTGCTCATAAGTTAATTATTATTTTGCAAGTAGATGGTCGGCAACTAACTTAAAGGGCAAATGTTATAATTGTGCAAAAAGGTAAGACTCCTAAGAGTACGATTGATAATGGAAGAAAGGAAAGAGGCATAATGGATATTACAGAATCCAAGAGGGATATAATTGTAAAAAAACTTTAAAAATAATATCATGGCAAGTATCAATAAAACGATACATAGGAAAATTCAACGTTAACAAAAGCATGTATTTGAGAGTTATTTATTTATATTTTTGAATTTCGAAATCTAATGGGAGTTCGAATTCTCCATGCCCCAGACCCAGCACCGTCATGCCCTAAATTACAAAAGGAGAAATTTAACTCAGAGAATAAAACCAATAACTAAATGTTGGGATCTTTGCATTTGTACCCTTCCGATATGCTCCTAACTTCTCTACCATCACACTTAGTGACATCATATTCTAACAAAACCAACAAACGGAATGACAACACTGTAAATTTTGTATGAATATGCGGACCCATGTGCAATTTCTTAAAGTTAGGAACACAAATAGAATTGAGAGAACTCAATAAGGGTACAATAGTAAAACAAACCTATTGCAATATATATGTCCGTTGCAAAATACAACCCTAGACGCAGCCGTCATTTGCCCTTTTCCCCAGCCCGTATTTCTTGAGAAACCCTAACCTCTCGCGATCAACTTTGCAATGGCAGGGCTTGGTGGCGATGGTGATGGTGGAGGTGGAGGCGGAGGCGGAGGCAGAGGCGGAGGCCGAGGCAAAGGTCGAGTCCAAGGGCGCGATGGAGGTAGAGGAAGCTGTCAAGGTGACGATGCTCAATGGTCTCAAGATTACGATGATCGGCGAGCGACATGTCATGAAGGCGATCGGTTGTGGACAGATCGAGGTCAAGGTGGAGGCCGAGGGCGCGGTGGAGGTAGAGGAAGCTGGAAAGGTGACGATGGTCGATGGTCTCATGATTATGGTGATCAACGAATAGCATGTCGTGAAGGTGATCGGTTGTGGATAGGTCGTGAGAGAGGGGAAAGCTGGAGAGCAAGGGCGGAGCTGGAGGGCGATGATGATCGTTGGGATGATGATGAGTGGCAAAGCACAGGAGCTATGCATGGTGGTGATAGAGGTGATCGTCAGTGGAGATCGATGAGGACGGAGAGCGAAGCTGGATGGAACGAAGGGCATAGTGCAAGGCGTTTGGCTGGCTGGAGCACGATGGAAGTAGGCGGTGTAAGAGGTTATAAGCGGAAGACAAACATGGAGACCGAGGACAATAATCAGTGGCAGGAGCATGCACGAGGTGGGCCATCTGTTGAACCTGAAGGTCATGATCAAAGGGTGGAACATGAGGATACTGGGTAAAAACTTTACTGTTGTTTATTATGCTACATGATTTATATGTTACATGCTTTTCTTTATATTATTGTTTAGATTATTTATTGAATGTTTAAATTATTTT
Organism: Ottelia alismoides; assembly: GCA_037367405.1. Lineage (NCBI taxonomy): Eukaryota > Viridiplantae > Streptophyta > Magnoliopsida > Alismatales > Hydrocharitaceae > Ottelia > Ottelia alismoides. The sequence continues at coordinate 758,777 of JAZKJV010005618.1, forward strand.
TTTATGAATGAACTAGAGATAAAATTGTGTAGAAAGGAATTATCTACAATTTTTTAGTCAAGAAAAAAATTTTTATTAAGAATTTTATTGTAAAATTCTGAAGAGGACTTGTGTATTACCAGATATTAGTTAATATATTTTCTACTTAATTTAACAATATACACTTTTATATCTGAATATTATCCATGGTATATTAAAGTGAAACTCCTATTTTGTTATTAAGATAGGTTGGTCAACATAGATAGGTTACTCCATGACCATAACATGTGGGAAACATAGGACGTAAGATTTAAAAAAAGTACAAAGGAGGAGAGAGTTGTTATATACTTATTGGAACAGATGGCATTTCACCGTATCAGAATAAGTATAGAATCGGAAAACAGGTGAAGTTTGCATTAAGATACTCCAGGTATTGAGACTACTGAAAGCATATATGTGTGTCACTTCCAATTGATGGTGCTAGTGCTAAAAGTGCACACCTGTATAAAATCTTCAGAAGAAGAAGGGATCGAGTGTACGGTCTCAATATTTAGGTGAGTTGATTCAGGCATATTTTTAGTATAAACATAAATAAATTTCCACTAAAATTTAATTTTCTGTATAAACGTAAATAAATTTTCAGTCAATTTCAGTCAATTTAGAAGAAGAAGGGATCGAGTGAACGGTTCTAACAGGTCCATTTGATCTCAATCCCAATAAGTTGTTCGAATCCACTTTTCCTTGATAATGGTATGAAGATCTTAGCATGTCTCTTTTTAATTAGAAACAGTTCTACTTCATATCGTTCACATATTTTTGTTACAATGAACCCCATAGTACAAAAGAGGATTTCCATATTGAGTAAATTAGTTAGAAATGAATTTTATCTTAAATCCGTCTTTCTATTTGTTACGCATGTTTCCTATCAAAATTGTAACATTACAAACGAGTTTTTTAACTTATGAATCATCAAGAGTTTTGGTCAAATTTCATTCACATATACCACTCTATCTAGTTGTTACATATGGTTGCTTTAAAATGGCAATTGTTTGAAGATTTTTTTCTTACCGATTTTTGTGAGTCCAAGCTTAAATAAACATATGTATATGTGTATATTTGTCTATAATCAAAGCTACAATGCATACTATCGCATTTGCATATTACCCAATTTTTAATGAATTTCGATGACATAAATTTTTTAGTAATTCACATTCATGTAGCCCTTTAAGAAACCAGTTACTCGACCTCGTAGACATGGTAGGCCTCCAGTTCATTGATCACTTCATGAATCTTCACCAAGTTCGTAATTTGTGTATCCGTTTCTTTGTGATCTAATTTTTTCAGAAAGTTTGCATTGTTCTAATGATCCTTTTTGAAAATATATTATATGAAAAATATTTGTAAACACTCTCAACCTTCCAAGAAATTGTATAATATTTATGCTTGACATTTATCTCAACTTCACCACATAATTATTTTTTTTAAAATTTATGTCATTCAGCTGAAATATCTGATTCAAAAGGATTAGCGGATGATATCTAAGGTAGTAAGTATTTCTATTTTTTATGAAACAATATTTAATCGAATTCATCTATCTTCCAAAATAAAGTTCACTAGATAATATTATTTATTAGAATTTACGATGTTGTATCGTATCCTAGATCACGTCACGTGTATTACTACGACCCACCAATTGACATGAACACAAATGAATCAAGTGAGGATATCAACACAGATCCATCTTTATTGTCCTTTGGAAGTCATTTTTTATTATCTTTATTGTCTACTTACAAAAACTAATATTCATTTTCTAATGTTTATTTGGTACATCAATGCTCTCACTGGCGTTCATTTGAATGCAATCAACAAGATTCTGTACTACCTGAAGAAAAACCTCGCAAAGGGGGTTGTTTTTTAACCACGGGGAAAGATGTGTGTTGAGGCCTATATGGATGTCAACTGAGCTAGATTTCTTGATAATTGTCAATTTAATTCAGGTTGCTCTCCGTACTTGGGTGGAAACCTTATTATAGAGTGAAGCAAGATACACATTGTGTGTGCAAATCTAGCACTGAGGCTGAATATCGCTAAGACTCTTGGTGTGGCAGGAACTTTCTGTTGAGCAGTCAAAATTACTTTGGAAATCTGATATATATTACTGTCACTTTGAAAGTAGATCAAGTATGAAAGATCATTAAACTTTTATTTGTAATTTTTGAATAGTATATTCAGTATAATATAGTATAATCTAGATTAAAATTTTAATTTTTGAGCCGCATGTATGTTGAGAATGTAGCCCATCGTGCCAAGATTCAAATCGATCCTTGAATTTAGTACAAGTGGGATTTCTCCCTAAAAAATTCAGTGTAATGCAGTATAAGCTATTTTATATTCTAGTATAATGCCATAAGAATCCCACTTGGCAACTCATAAAAGCTAACCCTATAAGCATGAATGAATACTTCCTTTCAGATTGGGTTGAATCCACCGGAAAATGCACACCATGAGTTGTTTTTTTCCAAACTATAATATCATATCATGGATTAGGGTATAAGATTCCATCTGTTCTTGTCATTTAGTCATTGAGTGAAATATTTTATATATTCAAATTGACAAAACTTGTTGTCCTTAAATTTAGGATGGTGGACTTCTTAACTGATCGGAATTGGATGTACTCTATTCCCAACCGACATCACAATGAATATTTCAATCCGGTGTCAAAATGTTTATTGAATTTGCAGTGGAGAACTTCAAAGGCAACTTAATGAGAATCTATCCTTGTCCTTGCATGAAGTGTTCCAATAGATGCAATAGAACTCCAGAAGAAATATTCCAGCATGTAGTAGTCAAAGGATTTACCCTCCATTATAATACATGGGTGCACCATGGAGAATCATTTCAGAGACATGATATGAGTACTTCACGTGTGCTAGAAAATGACAATATACATGACTTACTAAAGGATACATGTGAAATGCATGATTACGAGATCAATGATGATCTCACTGATGACATTATCGAAGAAGAAAACTTGGAAGAAGATCCCATTAACGAGGATGCAAGGAAGTTTTTAAAGCTCTTGAAAGATGTTGTTGAGCCTCTATACAATGGATGCCAGAATTATAGCAAGTTTTCTTTTATGGTTAAGTTGTTACATCTAAAAGTATTGTTTGGTTGGAATGACAAGTCCTTTGATGAATTGCTAATTCTTCTTAAAGATGTTATTCCGGACGGTGTTGAGGATATGCCATCATCCTATTATGAAGCCAAAAAAGTTGTTCAATCATTAGGTCTTAGTTATAGAAAAATAGATGCTTGTCCAAATGATTGTATGCTATTCTGAAAAGATTCTGAGAATAAGGAAAAATGTGATCATTGTAATGCTTCTAGATACGAAGCTCAAATTACATATGATAAGAAAAGGAAAAAAATACCCGTGAAAGTATTACGTCATTTTCCTTTAATTCCGAGATTGCAGAGGATGTTCATGAATGAAAATTTGGCTAGAGATATGCGATGGCATTTTGATGAGAGAGTCAAAGATAGCTTGTTGAGGCATCCAGCAGATTCAGAAGCATGAAAGTCTATCGACTCTAGTTTCCAAGAGTTTGCCAATGATTCTCGTAATGTTCGCCTTGGCCTTGCAAGCGATGGGTTCAATCCATTCAGAAATATGAGTAATGCATATAGTATTTGGCCTGTTATTGCTATACCATATAATCTTCCTCCATGGTTATCCATGAAACAACAGAATTTTATCTTGACTCTCTTAATTCCGGGTAAAAGATCACCTGGGAAAGATATAGATGTCTATTTACAACCTCTCATTGATGAATTATAGCAACTATGGAATCCTGTTGTGCTTACTTATGATGCCTATTCTAAGAGAAATTTCTCAATGCATGCTATCATTTTATGGACAATAAATGATTTCCCAGCATATGGTGATTTATCTGGTTGGAGTACGAAAGGAAGACTTGCGTGTCCTATTTGTAATATGGACACATCGTCTAGACGATTAAGACATGGGAAAAAGCAATCCTACTGGTTTCATTGTTGTTTTTTAGAAGAAGATCACCCCTTTCGTCGTGATAGAAGTAACTTCGATGGCAGTATAGAAGTCAGAAGTGCACATAAATTGTTATTCGCAATGGAAATACTAGAACAATTAAAAGGATGCAAAAATAAATTTGGCAAGGAAGTTACACATACAAGAAAGCATTCGCGAGCTGGAATGGAAGAAGACGATGAGGATCAATATATTGAATTTCCTTATTCATGGAAAAAAATAAGTATCTTCTTTCAATTGCCTTACTGGAAGCATCTCTTGATCAGACACAACTTAGATGTGATTCATATAAAAAAAATACATGTGAAAATATTTTATATACAATATTGCAAATAACTGGAAGAAGTAAGGATAATGTTAAATCACGCTTGGATTTAAAAGACATGGGGATTCGAGAAGATCTTTGACCACAAACATTACCTAATGGTCGCTTGTTATTGCCTTCAGCATGCTATCATATGTCTAAAGTAGAGAAGAATTCTTTTTGATACTCTTCAATCTATTAAAGTTCCAGATGAATACTCTTCTAACATTGCTAGGAGGATCAATTCAGAGGAGAGAAAGATAGTTGGATTAAAAAGTCATGATCACCATATTCTTATACAACAACTGCTTTCAATTGCAATAAGAGGTTTGCTTCCAGATAATGTGTGCATTTTTTGATACGAATTTGCACATATTTTAACAAGTTATGCTCTAAAGTTATTGACATAGAAGAATTTTCAATGATGGAAGATGAAGTTTCCATTATCTTATGTGAATTAAAAAGAGTATTTCCACCCTCTTTTTTCACCATCATGATGCATTAACTTGTTCATTTGGCATTTAAAGCAAAGATTGTTGGGCCTATGCATTATCGTTGGATGTATCCTATTGAAAGATATTTATTGACTCTTAAAAAGTATGTTCAAAATATGAGTCGACCTGAAGGTTCCATTGCAGAAAGTTATTTGGCTGAAGAATATTTGACATTTTGTTCTCGCTATCTCATGGGTGAATCTAAACTAAATCGCCATGTGAGAAGTATTGATGAAAATAAGATTGGTGGAGGAATAGCTCGTCGACTTAGCATAACAAGTTTGAATCAAGCTCATCTCTATATTCTTTTCAATATAAAGGCATTTGATGCATTTCGAAGGTACTTTCCATCGTTTTGAGTTAAGTGATATTCGTATAGATCTATGTACCTAATATATTTTTTTAGCAGCATACACTTGCAATATATAAAAACTTGTCATCCACGCATATCTCTCTTGGCTTTAGATAAATGGCATCATCTTGAGTTTCCGGATTGGATAAAAGAACATGTGAGTTTTTGGCTTCACATACTTAATAATCTATCTATTGGTATAGTCTAATGTTTTGAATTTTACACAATTTAGGTTCAACAATTGCGCTTTGAAAGCAATATGGATGTATCAGAAGATATAAAGTGGTTATCACAGGGACCTTTCATAGAAACAACATCATTTGATGGATATATAAGTAATGGATGTCGTTTTCTTTGTAAGCGTGTAGATGTTAATCGACAAACTCAAAACAGCGGGGTTTATCTATCTGCCGATACTAGTAGTTCGTTTGTTTCCAAAACCACAACTTTTTATGGCCAACTAGAAGATGCGGTTGAGGTGCGGTATGGTCCTAATATTAAAATCGTGTTATTTGAGTGTAAGTGGTTCAATGAGAAACTCAAAGTTGGACTACAAATAGATAAATATGGGTTTACATCCATTGACTTTGAACAGAGAAAACATGAAGATGATCCATTCATTTTAGCAGCTCAAGCACAACAATGCTTTTATATCAATGACATACAAGAAGAGGAGACCATCATATTATCATTAAAGTTCCTCCTAGAGATTTGTATGACATGCCTCTGGACGGTATATATGGTATTGGCACGATGCATCCAAGTGTAGTAACCGTCGATAAAGAAATATATACTTGGGTGATACCTGATATACCTGGAGAATGCGTTGTCCATGCTGTAGTAGATGAATATGGTAAAATTTCTCACTGCTTGTGATTTAGTTTACTACTCGATTCCCAATAAATATTCAATGAACTGTTAAAGCAACATTGTCTCACATTTATGTTTATATTGTTCTTTATCTCATTAATTCATATAATTGTATTCTTTCACATTGTAGAGCAATGAATAAAGCAACACATGATACACCTATTGATCAACAACAAGAGGATGATGATGTGTGTAGTGATGCCATTCATGTCAAGAAAAAAGGACGAGGATTGAGTACACTAGAGTTCTTTGCGCTCAAAGGTGACGACCGTCACATGCTTGAATGGAATAAGAATGGTCAAGTTATCGGAAAAAATGCATCAAAACTATGTGCTGCTTGTGCATATTATTCGCGATGTTCATGGCTATTCCCTATTGATAAGAAGTGGAATGAGATGCCAAAAAATGCTTGGGCGGATACATGGGTTTTGTTGAAGGTAATATTTCATTATCTAATATTTATTGGCACATTAGTTTATTCTATGTTTTAAATTTAAAAGTTGTTGTAGGGTGATTTTGATTTGGATGTGCATCCAAATGCTTTCAAGTTTGTCTTCGATGTCATCCACGCTCATTTCAAGGACTGGAAAAGTAAAGTGAAGTCAATTTGGATGACTAATGAAGACAAACCAGAAGTTTTGGAAGAGTTGATTTCACAGAATCCTCGCATCAACGAACTACAATTTGACAATGCGGTTAAACAATGGAGTACATTGGACTCTTAGGTATCATTAACTTTTTGAATCAATAACCCACTATCTCATGAATAGTTTCACTGTAGAAACTATCCTTTGAATCAGGAAAAGGCTATGATTAATAGAAACAATCATCAAAAGATGTCTTTGGATCATAGATGTGGAAGGCGTCCATTGGCCACTCGTCGTGAGGACTTTGTAAGTCAATATATTATAAATTATTTTATTACAGATGTAAAGTAATTTATTCCTTAGGTTATGAAAATAATAGGAAACCTACTGACATCGATATGATGAAGATCATGTATCCAAATGAGGATGTAATGGTGAGTCAATAATATTTCAACATTTACTTTTTTTATTATTCATATGAATAGCTTTTTTAAAACTTGTATTAGGGTAAGATTGAGGACCATATTCAAAGATCTCAAAAGATGCAACCACATCTGTCATCTGAAGAAATCACATCAAAGGCATATTCCCATTTTTCTGGCACTGGTAAAAGATATTATGTTAATTTTGTAGGTTTGGGGCATGAAAATTCCCACAAATCATCTAAAAGAGAGAAGTTACAAGCGTCTTTGTAGAAAAATCAAGACGAGCATGTTGCACAACATTAATATTTTTTGATATTAGTGTAGCGTGCACTTATTAATAAGTATTTAATTTATTTCAGGTTGATGTGAAAAAATTGATGGGCATTATTGCTTCACTGAATTCAAAATTTGAACAACAAAACTCGTCGATGAATGAATTACGTCTTTGGATGCAAGGGCTAAGCCAACATGTTGGATTTAATTTTCCTCATTCATTTCTATAGGTAAAATGCTTGCATTAACACTAACATATTGGTCTCACAACCATAATTAACCATCAATTTACTTATAAATAAGTTGTTATCTCTACCGGTGTCTTTATATTATGTAGTTGCAAATAGTAATGTATCATTTGTCTTATGGAATGTTCCAGATTTCTCATGTGCGAGTGGGAGCAGTAGTAGAAATATTGCAAGTGGTCAAAGCGACGATAGGATAAATGAAAGAGGTCATCTTCACAATGTGGGTGTAGGGAGAAGTGTTCCATCTTCTAGTGCTATATCTCAGCCAAAAGTAAATATTTACTATAATTTTATTAATGACTGCTTTAAGTTGATATACTGATTTTTTTTGTTATTTGTTTTACGTTTATAGGGACACTTCCAAAATTGAAGTTCCAAAAGTCATTAATCTGCCATGCTCATCACATAGATTGGGTATAATATCAATTTTATTGTCATTTTTTGTTGTAATATTTTCTATCTACTAATTATTTTCTATCTTTATTTGACTCTATTAGGGGAGATGCAACCACTCTTTGATTGACGTTCAAGCATGACCACAATATAAATGAGATTACCTGCTGAATTTTCACTATTTTTGGGCTGGTGGCGAACATCACCATGATATTTGACATTTTATACGAAATTGACGAATGATGGATATTAAATTTACGTGAATATTTCCTTTGGAATATTTTTTAGGTTCTTTTGGTACATGTTTTGTTTTAGGATCAGTTTTCACTCTTTTTTTGCAATATATTTTTTTAAAAACTGGAATTTGACTGATACATTTGGTGGTATCTAGATGCATTTAGTTCTTGCATACTTGATTTAATTTCCGGCCATCATTATCTATTTATTTTTGAGGTTGCAAGTCACTGGAAATCTGTGAAATCTTTCATTTTAACAATGCATCACTGTTAGTTTCTCGGATAAAAATAAGTTCATAGTGATCTACTTATTCACGTATCATGTTTTACTTGTGGTTCGTGAATACTGTTCATACTTGATCGCATTTTGAGCTTCGAAATGTTGTATTAGGATCGGTGAATACTGTTTTTACTTGATCGCATTTTGAGCTTCGAAAGGTTGTATTAGGATCAGTGAATACTGTTCTTACTTGATCGCATTTTGAGCTTCGAAATGTTGTTGAAATCCATGCTCCTCATCCAGGTTTTGAAGAAATATAGTTGAGCTATTGGATGTAATGCTCCTTGATCTCTATTCCTTGTTGAAATCCATGCTCCTCATCCAGGTTTTGAAGAAATATAGTGATACTTCTATATGAAGAAATATCGTGAACTCATAATTAATTCTTTGATGTTGCTATATCGCTTTTGGTTCATAATATTGAACCTCTTCATCTTGAGATATATGTTTTGCTTAATTGTTGTCACTCATCTCTTGATTTACGATTCTTTTATATGATTATGATGCATGGATTTTGTATGCTGGTTTTCTGGTGCTTTTTTGCAAACCACTTGCTAATTTCTAGGGGAAGGGAACATAGATCCTCAAACCTTGGCTAAGTTCATGTACTATGTTATAGCTTTAGAAGATGCCTAACACACAAGGATGTTCCTGATTTGAGCATGGCTTAGTGATTTGAGAACTTTATTTGTTGCATTGATAGATGAAGGCCTTTATTTATTGCAGTCTTTCATCCACTACAGACCAAAGGAAGGTGAAATCACAGATCCTCTCCTTGGATTGGAAGAAAATGTGAATGTGAAAACCACAAGAGAGTACAAGATTTGGTTAAGATTCTTTCCTATTTTTATCAATAATCATGATTATGAAAACCCAGTTAGAAGATCTGAAAAAGAAAAACATCCAAGTGAAGTTTGTTGAGAAAACATCAACTTGTCTCGTCGCAAAATTGGATAGTATTTTCTTCTTGTGTGACAAGATGATAACACATGTGGTATTGTTTGTTGTTCTTTGCAGGTGGTCTTTCTTGGGCCTTGGATTGCGGGAGGGGACAGTTTGAAGGTACTTTCCTTATACTTCTATTCACAGCTGCAAATAACAGGACACACGTCTTGTTGGGCAGGATGATTTTAAAATTGGGAAGTTTAAAATCACCTTATACAATATACAATAAGGTTCTAAAACCTATTTTGTATATATGAAAATCCATTCTCCCCAATGTATTTCTTAGAAATTAGTATATTTTTAGCGAGCAACTTAAAGGTGGGAAGAATTGAACTGGAATTCATATGTTCCGGATATGTCTTTTACGTTTTGCATATTAGAAATTTGGATTTTGGTTTCCTTGACATATATGTATGATGCAATTTAATAATTAATTAATTTATTTTTGTATTTCTTTTTTTATTAAATGATTGAAAAATGGATTATGGTATTTGATGTGTATTGAAAACTAAAAGGAAATCTATTTATTCAGAACAATTGTACAAGAGGGACCAAAATGGATTATGGGAGAAGGCAGCTCCTGTTTGTAAGCAATTACATCAGATCAGAAAAATATATTTTCCTCGGATTATATGATATATGTACATGGAAAAATCATGCAATATTTCAGATTTCAACTTCAGGAGTATTCACAGGAAGTTTAATATTAGGCTTATCGTTTTATTGGAAGGTAAAACTTAATGCGAGTAAGCGAATTCGAGAGCGTCTCTCTCGGGTTTTTCTGATTGCTGCCATATCTAATAAAACAGGATCACGGTATATTCGCGGATTGGGATCCAATGTTAACTCTGATTGGAATGTTGGTATGAACAGATACTGTTTTTTTTGCTATTTTCAATGAACTGCAAATTCTAGTATATATTATATTAAATTCAACCAGGTTTTCTTGGGATCCTTCTCGTTGGGAATGGGAGCAGTCCCTTGGGTTATAATGTCTGAGGTATGATTCGATTCTATAGAGATAAAAAGCCACAAAAAAAATGGTATTATTAACTATATTTGGCTGCTGATGAACAGATATTTCCAATAAATATAAAAGGAATAGCTGGAAGTGTTGTGACATTAGAGCATTGGGTTGGCTCACTGGTGCTCTCTTATTCCTTCAACTTCCTCGCAAGTTGGAGGTCTTCTGGTAAGAAACGGCAACTTAGAACTCATATACTCCATCCTGAAAGGAAAAAAACACAAACAATTTTTTGCAATGAACTGAAATTACAATCTGAAGAATTCGCCATACGAAGAACGTTTCTACCATATTCGTGGAGTATACATCTTTGTGATCTTTTTAGAGAAAACTAAAAAGAAATCTATTTATTTTTGTCCTATTTTTATCTGTTTATCTTTTTCAATGTAAAAGATGGAACGAAAATCATTTCAAAAGGAATTGAACAAAATTATTATAGATGTTTGCTATTTTAGGTGTATTATTTATGATAAGTTATATACAAGTGAATCTATTTTTGATCTTTTTTGGTGTTTTCTTCTTGTTTATTCTTTTCACAGTTGAAATTGTAGATCAAGTTCTAATAACAAGACAAGATGCACGTCTACACAACAATAGGTTTTGAAGGTAATTTCATGTCTGGCCAAGCTCATCCCGCCCAACAAGACGCACATCTCGACTCGCGTCGCGGGGACAATGTAAGTAGAGATGGTTTCTGATAATTCATATACAACGATACCGATCTAATTGATCAAAATATGTTCTTTTTTTCTGTTGGCAGAGGTTATATGGCACTCGAGTATGCTTACAGTAGACATGTGACGAGAAAGTGTGATATATACAACTTCGGGGTTCTACTTCTGGAGATTGCTTCCGGTAGAAGCAACACAAATCTTAGGTTTCCAAAGGAGGATCGTTGCCTCCTCGAAATGGTAAGAGCCATGATCTCAATTTTGTATCGCTAATTGCACCTGCAAGCTCAGATTTGTGATATGTTTTTCTGCTGTTCTTGAACAAGCGTGGCGTCTGCACGAGCGCAACGAACTGGTTGCTATTGTGGATTCAAAACTCGATGGACAGTTCGACGACGATGAGATTTGCAGATTCCGAAGATCCGAAGATAATTGAGATCTGCTCAAAAGATCCGAAGTATCCACTATTTATGGAGAACACCCTCCACACATGATGCTTAAGGAGAAGAAATCCAATGTTGTTTTAGATGATTATTCATTTGATTCTATTTACCTCTTTTATGTTGCCTATATTTAGGGATATTTTACCCTAAGTATAGGAGAGGTAATATCTGTACATCATATTCTTCGGTTTTCCACTTGGGTACAATCTTCTATACTTGAGATTATTTGATCCTAAGTATAGGAGGATCATCGACCTCTATTCATCTGATTCATTATATTATTTCATTCATCATTGTAGTATAGCATTCTTTTCACTTCCCCATACTCAACATGAGTTATGTCTTTTTTCGTCGCTCTTTGATCACTCTGAGGACATAGTTCGAGCTAAGTATTGGGGGTGTCGTATATATTGTATATATACTTTATCCATAACTCGTACTTTGTATGTGTATTAATAATTGACTAAAAATCACAAAAAATTTTAAAATTTTCTTCCATATAAATGTTTGTAAAAGCCTTTTGTAAAAAATATTTTTGTACAAACTTTTGCAAAAATAATTTGATTGTAAAATATTTGTAAATATTTTTGTATCAAAATTATGTATATAGTACAAAATTTTTGAAAACTGTTTGAAAAATAAATGTTTGCAAAATTTTGTTTGTAAATTTTTGTAAAAATATTTTGCAAAACTTTTCCTTATTGTATTCAAAATTTTCCATAAAAAAATGCATATTTTGAAAAATTTTCCATAAAAAGAGATTTATATATTATATATTCTTCTGAATCTTGGTTGATATTTAAATAGTCTGGAACTAAATTGAAAAATAGAGCTTGGTTAAGACCTTAATCCACTTAACTTCAGAGGAACCTTATAGGATTTGAGGTTAAGACTTTTCGGGTCCACATTGACTTAATTCTTTAGGTCCACTAGGATATGTTCACATGTCATCTTGATAAGCCTATGTAGAACACTGGCTTGACTTGGACATGCACCTTACATGTAGCTCAACACGGATGAGGTGGTGAGGAGGCAAAATCCTTTGTCTTGGGGTAGCATACGAGGGTAGTACTACTAGCTGGAACCTCTTGTCATCCTCTAGGGAGGGATGTGCGCCTCAACTAGGTCTAGTGGCATTGAGGTCTAAAGACAAGAGTTTGTGGGTTGCAATAATGCTTCAAAATAGGGATAGTCTTCTGGCTCAATAAGAAAAACTCCTTATGTACATGCTGCACTGTGCAAATATGTTGTATATATGCACATAAAAAATATGCAAAAATATGAAAAACTCCAAAAAAGGGATATGCCTGATTGAAAATAAAATGCCTGCTGGAGTATATATAGTGAATAAAACAAAGCTTATGTATTCCACCTTTGCATCTCATGGAAGCTTGCAGCTGAAGACTTAGCTACAATGGTTAAGCTGCAAGGGATACGTGGTTACACTGGTCACTATTCATTCTCTTGTTCCCCCCTCTTCTTGAGTTGGTTGTACTTGAACTTAGAAGGGAATACCCCGCTCCTCGAGGAAAGAGTTACTAGACTGGGGGTATTAGAGTTACCTTGTTGAGGGAGGCTATTTCTTTGCCATTTTTGAGGTGGGGAGCTATATATCACTTACACAATACAAAGAATGATGTATAATCATTAGAGTTTGCGTATGTAGACTTGTTATGACTTGGTTATTAAGGAGCCCTGATCATAGAACTGTGGAACTTGGAGGCTGTTGATCTTTAAACCCATGTCCCAATAAGGTTCTGCCAAACTAATAAAATTCAAAGGTCTGACTGAGCTCCATACTCTAATTTAATGAAGATAAGTTTAATAATCAACTTTGGTTCTTTTTCTTCTCTTCTCTTCTTTTTCAAATAAGTGTTTGCTATGGGACTAGCAAAGGTAAAGTATAGGGGGATGATGAATCTACGATTCTCATTCTTTATGCTATTATTTTTTCTCTTTCTTTTAGCAAAACCATCTATAAATACCTGTAAATATAATATATTAACTTTGTACATGCCTTTGTTAATATCTCATAATTAACACATATTTTCCAAAAATAAAAGAATAAAGAGAAAAAAATAAGGATGTATTTAGAATAAATACAAAGTGACCCAAACCCCAAGAGAAGGTCAAATTTTGACATGATCACAAAGAAAATAAGTAGAGAGAGATAAGGGTACACTATGTATTGTACATACCACCTATACTTGTACACAATACATTATTTATTTATTTTTGACAAAATAAAAATATCCTATTTTTTACACACTTGTATATAGCCTTAGAAATAATTTAAAAATAAAAATAAACAATTCATTGTACACAAGACACACGTATATAATATAATAACTATTTATTTTACAACCCTAATTTATTTATATAAATAAAATAAAAATTACTTTGTATTCCTTAAATTATTTTGTAAATAAATAAAATATAAAATAAAAAGTTTTTTTTGTAAAAATAATAAAATAAAAATACTTTTACATATAAAATGGGTATAATATACCTGTATATAATACTTAATAATGTATAAATCCTAAAAATAACAGAAAAATAGTTTATAAAATAATAAACATTTTAAATTTTATACACTTTTTATTTTAAAATCATTTACTATTTTCTATTTAATTTCCTTTAATTTTTGTATATTCTGATCTCTGATTGGGCCAAATAGGAATGTTGACCATAGTCAACGTCTCCTCCTAGCCAGGTCGGGTCTACCATCACGTTGCCAGAGCTTCTTCTCGGATTTTTCCCGATCGCACCTGACCTCCTTTTGCCTCGATTCCACAGCCAGATTCCTCTCATGGAATCCGTGATCCTCGCGGATCCCTAAGGAGGATCAGATATAACTAGGGCTTTGTGCCTGATGAACGTGAAATCTACCTCTTTAATATCGATGAATTGTAGTATAGGAGACGGATTTCGGTCGTCAAAATACCACAATCTTTGAATGTTGTGGAGTATTTCTACTTGGTAAGTGTACCAAGGTCGAACACAGGGAACAAATATTTTTAATTGCGTGGTTTTTAAATCAAATTAAATAATTAAGAAATGCTCGGTTAATTTCTGTGTTGAGAAAAATATACAATGCAATGCAATGATGAAAGGTGCAATATGAAGAAAATGAAACAGAGAGAATGAAGCACCGGATATGTGATTTAGTGATATTTAATCCAAATAAGATTAATCAATATCCACGAAATGAAATCACAGATCAAATAATATCAAATCCAGTAAGATGTATCAAATTAATCCCTGATGCACGCATAGATATCAGATTTATCTCCAAAATACTTCAAATTGTACTCTCAAGAAATGTTTGCAGTTCACAAGTCAATAAACCTATAAATCTCCTTAATTTAACCCCTGCAACAATTAAGTCCTCAGATCTGAGATCAATTTTATCATTGTAATAATCAAAGCCCTGCAAAATAAATCGTGAATATCTTTATAAGGCACAAATATGTCAAACTCAGCCTGCATAATCAACAGATATCCTCAAATATAATCATTAATAAACAACCTGAAATCTGTCCACAAATTATGCTAAGTTGTAGAGAATGAAAAGAGCTTCAAAATGACATATTATATGATAAAATCGGAGTCCGTATGAGAAAGATATGATAAAATGAATTTCCAGAGACTAAAATGTAAATTAAATAAGGTTTTCTTTGCAACTAGGTCCCTGGGAGGACTTATATGTAATTTCAAAAAGTTAGAGGGGCTTCTCTGCAATTTACCCAAGCGGGGGGGGGGGGGGGGTATAAATGTAATTTCTGAAAGTAGCAGGGGGTCCGTTGCAATTTACCCACGAACGCACGTGCATGCGCAGGCTCGGGCAAGGAGGCAGAGGCTCGGGAGCCCGAGCCTAAGGTTCGGGTAGCGGGCCTTAGCTTCGGCGTACTTGGCTCAGGCTTGGAGGAGGCGAAGGCTCGGGCGAGTCTCGGAGATCCCGAGCCTGAGGTGTGGAGGGGGCGGCTGACGTGGCAGCACATGGGCCGTCGGATCAAGGGAAGCACTTGCCCGATCTGACGGCAACTGTGCGTTGCGAGGTCGGGCGGCGCAGCGTCGCGGCGGAGCTCCGCGCGAGCGGTGGTGGTGAGGCGGTCGGCGAAGCCTTGTGGTGGAGGCACGATAGCGGGGCGGTCGTCGCGGCGGAGCTGAGGTGCGACGGAGGGGGCGAAGTCGGAGGCGTAGCAGGGGCGGCGAAGGCGGAGGCGTAGCGGGGCGCCGCGGGTTGGTCGGCTGGCCCTTCGTCGGTCGACACACGACCGGCAGAGGGGGGTCGGAGGCGGAGGAAGCGAGGCGCGGCGGAGGGGGTGAAGCCACGAGGCGGAGGCGGCGGAGCCTTACAGCTGAGGCGGCGAGGCCGTGAGGCGGAGGAGGTGGGGCGTTCACGGCGGGTGTGCGCGAAGGCGGAGGTCGAGGCGCGAGCTGGGCTGCTCTCCGCGGTGGAGCTCAGGCTGAGCGGAGGAGCGCAGGCGGAACGGGGTTCACAGCTGGAGGAAGGAGGAGCAGGGCTCCTTGTCGACAGTGGAGGAGCATGGATCCGTGTACCTGCAGGGGTTATTCAGAGAAAATGGAGACGGAGGAAGAGCCTAGGGAGAGGAGGATGAACCGCCCTCGATTGTCGCTCATGTGCTTGGCAAAAGCACGAGCTCAGGCAAGCTTGGGTGCTTGCTACAGCCTGCGATGGCTGGATCGCGCCACCAGGAGTACGCCGCTATCACCGGCGGTCGTGGAGAAGGGAGGATGAAGAGACGAGGCCGGAGGTGGAGGCTCTTTATAGGAGGAAGGATGGCGGCGGTTACACGCGAGGGGAGTAAATGGAGGCGGCGCGCGCATGCTGGAGGTCCTTAATGGCAGGAGAACGGCCGAGGGGAAGGAGAGGCAACGGCTGGGGAAGATGACCAGGGTCACGTGCTGGTCATGTGATCCGGGTGTGGCCAGGAGAGAGAAGAAAGCGGGGTACCACGTGGCACGCCCTGGGGCTGCCACGTGGCACCCAAAAATTTCAGATTTTAGGGAGGGAAAAAGATATAGAAGATGACCTCGGATCGAAAAATTTTCTTCACGAAAGTTGTTCGTCTCGACGAGATCTACAACTTTCATGAAGGACCCATGAGCAAGAGAAGTCATCTGTGAGAAGTGGTATTTTTGGCGGTTCTCCATGTGTATAGAAAACCGATTTTTTTGGATTTTGTATTTTTTTGGTGGTTTTAGAGAGGATAAAAATTATAGAAAAAATATGATAAAATACAATAAAATTAATTACACACTAATCTAATTTTTTTGGTTTTTTAATAAATAAAAAAATAGGAAAATAAAATAGAAGTTAGAAACGCACAACTTTTGTACAGACCGACAACAGACACTTGGACTTGGTCAGTTTCTTTGATCTCAGTTTTGATCTGGATTTCGATTTTTGCATTTCTTATTAAAACTTTCATCAAAGAACAAAAATGAAAAAGAAATAAAATTAAAAGAGTTAATTATGCACATAAAAACTCAGGTCAAAATTGGCAAAAAGTTAAAAATGCGCAAAAGAGGCCCAAAACCCAACTTTCACAAATGAGCTCTGAATTTTATGAAATTGGTCTTATTTTGAAGGTATTTGAAAATGGAGTACTCTAAAAGTGAGTAGACCAAAATCGGACACTGTATGAGGGAGATATGCTTGTTTTAGTCCGTCAGATGTGAAATTTGACTTTGGGATTATTTGACACTTATTGGGCTTAGTAATTTATTTGTATTTTTTATTTAACAAAGTTAGTAATATCTACATAATGGAGTGGTTTGAGGTCAATCGGAGTTAGGATGAATTAATTAAAAATAGGAGAAGTTAGCGGCTTTTTGGGCTAATTTACACATGGGATTTTTAATGCAATTTATGCAGATGAAATGCAGATATTATTCACACATGCATGATGGCTAATAGTGCTCTATTAATGATTAATTACAGGTGAATGATGGGGAACAGAGCCTAAATGACCAATTTTAGCATGATGAATATGAGATTCATCATACCCCTATACTTAGACCATGCTCGTCCCCGAGCATGAATGAATGACTTAGTTGATTACATCCCTGACTGTGTAACTGATTTTTCAAGGCTTAATTTAGAGAAGACCCTTAATTTGAGTGATCCTAAAATTCTGAGCTCACCCAAGCTTTAATCAAAAGGAATCCAACTTCTCTAATTTTCAGACTCTCTGTTTGTACATATAATATAAGGATATGATTTTAAGTGTACTGCATTTCATGAGAGTCGAGTCGGGGCATCACTCAAAGTTCCAGTCCCAAAAGATCCTCCTCTAGACCTAATCCTCAACACTAGAGAATAAGTCTATTCTTGCTTCAGTCAACCGTCTCATTAGTTTGTCAGACTTGAAAGTATAGATGGACGGCCAGATGATGGAGGGCATAGGATTGTGTCTAATTTTCTCTCCCTCACATTGGAACAAGGTGCCTCTCGAGTGCCTTATTACTCAACACACGTATATTTTATTTTGTTGATCAATGTGTCTGTCAAGAGAATTTGGAGTCGTCTGCACTTATTTTTCTGGGACTACACCGGGGTGTGTCTCTTTTGAGTATCTAAGATACCTTCGACACCCAGACTTGTATCGCTTACGATGCAGAGCCCTTTTATGGTGTCAGCCCGACTCCTTGGTCCTAATTAGCGCTTGGTCCAAGTGGACACTTTGAAAATGTTTGGGAGCGCTCGCCATTGGTGGAAGCTCATTTGGAATTTGACTTTGGATGATAGAGCTTTTTTTTGACATTTCTTTTTCTTTTCTTTTGTTGGCTAGCTCCACTGCTTTTACCAAAAGTTGGCGCACACTGATCAACAATTTTCCTTAAGTTTCATCACACCCTGGCACTTAGGTCAATATCAAAAAGATAGCGTATGAATCTTGTTCACATACTGGCTAGTGTTTTGCTGACACTCAGGTTTTCTGAAGCCTTCATTAACTTTATCCCATCCTCGAATATCATCAGATCGGGTCTAAACTCAAATCTCTAGTCCTAGTTCCTTAAGTGATATCTCAACTCATCTCATCAATCATGCAGTTGTGGGAGTGATTGTGTTGATCATATTCTTTTTGAATCGTAGAGATGAAGAGTGCAATATAGCGCTCAAATCTTTCAAACTAGGGAAATGTGGATTATTAAGTTCTAAAAACCCTAATGACTAAGGCATGCTAACTCAGAATCTCAAGATTTCAGAAATCAAGTGTCCTCAAAAATCCTCAAGCCTTGAGTGATAGTGAATGTGTCAGGAATATATCAACCAAGGAATGCATGAAATGCTTGATGAAATGCAAGACCATGAGTGTTGATTTTTTTAATGCAAATTTTTGTTTTGTTTTGTTTTGTTTTGTTTTTGTTTTATTTTTTGTTTTTTTTGTTGTTGTTATTTTTTTTTGAAAACATGTATTATACACACTACTTGTACCCATCCTCGATGTTAGATAAAAACGATTAAAGTACGAGCTATGGATAAAGTAGATAAAATATATATAAACACACCCCCTATACTTAGCTTGTGCGATGTCCTCATGACACAAAGTGAAATGTAGACATAGCTCGTACGAAGTATAGAAGGATCAAAAATAAAAGAAGAGAAGTGATGTATAAACAATGGATGCGGTCCCCCTATACTTAGGCTCAGGTCAGTCTAAGTATAATTAGATAATTATAGATGGGGAACCGGGTAGATTTGCGGATGTACAAGATCAAGGAGGTTTGCGACGGACCTTCTTGCAGGAGTGTGGAGGGAGATAATATGGAGATGTGGAGTGTGATGAAGAGGAGGCCAATGAAGAAGACCAGCCATCGTCGGAGTCGTCCTCAGGAGAATAGTAGTCGTCCGCAGAGGATCTCCAACTTTTGTCGATCAGAGGTAAGTTCCCTTGGATCAGAGCTGTAACTATTGCACTTATCTGATGAACCACATCAGGACCGGACGAGGACTCTTCAGAAATCACCTGGTGTCTAAGGTCAAAGGTGACTGTCTTGGTCGGTTTGTTTCCTTGAGAAGTATTGGGAGGAAGTTGGACAGTCTTCATCTCCCTGTCTTGAGTAACCGATGTGGCATTCGTGAGTTCCTCATCAGATGAATCCCCGTAAAAGTCGACCAATTCTTGAAGGGTCATGCACTGCTTCGGTCGAGGGAGATTGTTCCTGGTGATTCTGTGATTTATGGCTAGGGGCACGGATGTCACCTTCGGATGATCATGAATTTTGGTGACATCGAATGTTTCCAGAGTCGGTTCCTTATAAGGTTCAAGTATTTCATGAATTACTGCCGACTCGAAGATTGGTCCACTCAGATAATCGTGATAGTCCTCAATAATATGGTCCAATTCTTCATAAGCTCCAAAATCTTGATTTTTCCTAGGAGCAGTAATAAGGTGGTGAGAATCTGAAGTTTGTCCAACAGTCAGTCCTTTAGGTGATTCTCCTATGGTTTATCTCAGTGTATCATGCGGAGATGTCTGATAATGTGAAATATAACTGTTGGTTTCAAGTTGATTTTCCTCAGAGCATGTTGTGTCATTGGGGGTTTGTTCATCGTGGTCCGAGTTCGGGAACTTGATTTCCTGAGTCTCGCAATCGACGATCGCTTTAGCGGAGGCTAAGAACGGCTTTCCTAAAATAATAGGATATCAGACATCCTTCCAGGGTGCTCAATGTCAAGGACAATAAAGTCCACCTTATGTTCTTTACCTCGGAAATTTACGACGACAGAAATGATCCCCCGCGGTCTTTTGATAGATCGATCAGGTAATTGAACGATCACCCTAGTCTTTTTGAGTTGTCTGAATTTAAGTTGATTAAAGACGGACTTCAGGAGGATGTTTAATGTGGAGTCGTCGTCCAACCGAACATGAGTGAATATAGAATCCTCAATTTCACATGTGACCCGAGTCAATCGCTTGACTTTGCGGTTTTTGAGTTTATGATTCATCACCAAAGAACTAGCCATAGATATGACGTGATATTCAGTCCTTGATCGCTTCTTGCCCGTCTTTTTTGGGTTAAGTCGACTCTTCACAAATCTCTTAAGATTGGGCACATATTATATGGCTTTGATCAATGGAAGCTCTAAGATCAGACTCTTGCAAAATGCTTCCATTTCAGAATTGTCCAATTTTTTTGAATTTTCGAATTTTTCAAGTTTTTTGGTATTTTCGATAATAAGGTCAGTGGGGGGGGGGTCAGAGGTCAGCAGTGGTTGTGCCTGATTGTGTTGATGCAGTGGTTCGCAAGGTGGTGGCCTCACTTCTTCTGAATTCTGCATGGATTGGATGAGGTCGTATATTCTCTCAGTTAAAGTGTCTGCTCTATGATTAATCCGAGAAATCTCATCCTCAAACATCTCATGACTAGTGATTGAATAATCATTCTCTATGTGTCTTGATTCTTGCTTGTAACCTCGAGTAGAGTATTGATTGTTCATAAACATTGTGGTCTGGTCATGAGTTGTATTTCCTTGACTTTGGTTATCTCATGGATTATCGAAGGAAAATTGATTGTACTCAAGAAGATAGTCATCCTGGGTAGAGGATGGTTCAAGAGGCTGCGAGATCATAGTAACCGGAATTCGTGTTCTTCTATCAATATCGGTTACTCTATTATTCATCCTCAATTCTGGTCTCTCTCTCTTGTGTCCATAAAATTATCAGAATGTGAGAGAGGACTATTCCAAGAAGAAGTGTGGTCATATGGTGGGATGTATGGGTGGGAAGAGACTGATGGCTGAGGGGAAGAAGAATATCGGGACATGGTCGTGGAGATCGGGAAAGAAGACCACTGTGCCGACATCTTCTCAAGATGGATGGAATGATTAGCGAACCACGATCTGCTTGCGATTGCAAGACCTTCGACGCACACAAATCAAACACAAAACAAACACGTTGATTCACCCACTCAACTCTGGTGAAGGCACGTTAGGGATCAACCGCTTATCTTTTCAATTTTAATTTAATGACAAAACAATCTTGCAGATTAAGCGGAGCTGTTAGGTGCCGGAATATTTCACAAAGACTGTCCCGAGTTCATACAACTAGTTGCACCTACTCTCAACTAGTATAGGTGTAAGTACAGACTGTAAATGGCTACCCGTGTTACTTGAGGACGGTGCCTTCCGCGGTGTCCTCTAAACCACCTACTCTGCTAAGGGAAGTCGGACCGTAAACGGCTACCCGAGACCCTCACTGAAAAGTAGCTAATTGTTTTGAAAATCAGTAGTCTGAATGAAGCACTTTGGTTTTTGGTTCTACCCTAAGTGTGTGATCTTGTCCTTACAAACAATGAGTGGGTTTCTCTCCATCAAACAAAAGTTAATTTTAGGTCAGTTTATTTACAGTCACCTTGATTAGCAGTCCTAATTTTAGATTAAGGTTATCACTGTAGTTTATGTGAGCATAGAATTTCACGCCTAACGAGCAGTCCCAATTCCGTTAATTCCTAAGTTGTAAAACTCGAGGGGAGAATCGAAAAAGCCAATGCAAGCGTAAATCAGTGATGCATGCTTAAGAGAAGGACTTACAGTGAATCCTCGCGTTCTTCATGCGGGATGCAAGACAAGGAATTTAAATTTACACTAAATGGTATGCACAGATGGAAAACGCCCTAAACAGATAGTTCTATTAGTGTGAAGAATTGATTGAAAATTTTGGCTAATGTTGAACGATCTACAGTGCGTTTAATTAGTGAGAGTATGACCTAAAAGTTACGAGCACAATCAATGATAAACAAGCAAGCGTATATGTGCCTAAGTCCTACGTCAAGCCACAGAGAGTTCAATATTAATTATTACAAGGGTTCAAAGAGAGGGACCCTTGGAATAATGCAGAAAATTAAATCTATACTAACTCTCTCTCACAAAATTAAAATTTTAGTCTTTTTTGCAGGTCCTTGACTTAAATCCAAAATATGCTCCGAGTACTCTGCAACGAGAGAAAGTGAGGTTAGTATAAGAAGAGAAAAAAATGCAAAATAAAATGCAGAAAGAAAGAAAAAAAATGACATAAAAATTAATTTTCGCAAAAATCAATTACAAAAATGATTTAAAACCCTAAAAATTCGCCGTTCCCTGGCAACGACACCATTTGATGAACGCGAAATCTACCTCTTTAATATCGATGAATTGTAGTATAGGAGATGGATTTCGGTCGTCAAAATACCACAATCTTTGAATGTTGTGGAGTATTTTTACTTGGTAAGTGTACCAAGGTCGAACACAGGGAACGGATATTTTTAGTTGCGTGGTTTTTAAATCAAATTAAATAATTAAGAAATGCTCGGTTAATTTCTGTGTTGAGAAAAATATACAATGCAATGCAATGATGAAAGGTGCAATATGAAGAAAATGAAACAGAGAGAATGAAGCACCGGATCTGTGATTTAGTGATGTTTAATCCAAATAAGATTAATCAATATCCACGAAATGAAATCACAGATCAAATAATATCAAATCCAGTAAGATGTATCAAATTAATCCCTGATGCACGTATAGATATCAGATTTATCTCCAAAATACTTCAAATTGTATTCTCAAGAAATGTTTGCAGTTCACAAGTCAATAAACCTATAAATCTCCTTAATTTAACCCCTGCAACAATTAAGTCCTCAGATCTGAGATCAATTTTATCATTGTAATAATCAAAGCCCTGCAAAATAAATCGTGAATATCTTTATAAGGCACAAATATGTCAAACTCAGCCTACATAATGAACAGATATCCTCAAATATAATCATTAATAAACAACCTCAAATCTGTCCACAAATTATGCTAAGTTGTAGAGAATGAAAAGAGCTTCAAAATGACATATTATATGATAAAATCGGAGTCCGTATGAGAAAGATATGATAAAATGAATTTTCAGAGACTAAAATGTAAATTAAATAAAGTTTTCTTTGCAACTAGGTCCCTGGTAGGACTTATCTGTAATTTCAAAAAGTTAGAGGGGCTTCTATGCAATTTACCCAGGCGGGGGGTATAAATGTAATTTCTGAAAGTAGCAGGGGGTCCGTTGCAATTTACCCACGCACGCACATGCAACGCACGTGCATGCGCAGGCTCGGGCAAGGAGGAAGAGGCTCGGGAGCTCGAGCCTAAGGTTCGGGTAGCGGGCCTTAGCTTCGGCGTACTTGGCTCAGGCTCGGAGGAGGCGAAGGCTCGGGCGAGGCTCGGAGATCCCAAGCCTGAGGTGTGGACGGGGCGGCTGACGTGGCAACACAGGGGCCGTCGGATCAAGGGCAGCACTTGCCCGATCTGAAGGCAACTGTGCGTTGCGAGGTCGGGCGGCGCAGCGTCGCGGTGGAGCTCCGCGCGAGCGGTGGTGGCGAGGTGGTCAGCGAAGCCTTGCGGCGGAGGCGCGGTAGCGGGGTGGTCGTCGTGGCAGAGCTGAGGCGCGGCGGAGGGGGCGAAGTCGGAGGCGTAGCGGTGGCGGCGAAGGTGGAGGCGTAGCAGGGGCGCCGCGGGTTGGTCGGCTGGCCCTTCGCCGGTCGACACACGACCGGCAGAGGGGGGTCGGAGGCGGAGGAAGCGGGGCGCGGTGGAGGGGGTGAAGCCGCGAGGCGGAGGCGGCGGAGCCTTGCAGCTGAGGCGGCGAGGCCGTGAGGCGGGCGTCCACGGCGGGTGTGCGCGAAGGCGGAGGTTGAGGCACGAGCTGGGCTGCTCTCCGCGGTGGAGCTCAGGCTGAGCGGAGGAGCGCAGGTGGAGACGGGGTTCACGGCTGGAGGAAGGAGGATCAGGGCTCCTTGTCGACACTGGAGGAGCAGGGCTCCGTGTACTTGCAGGGGTTATTCAGAGAAAATGGAGACGGAGGAAGAGCCTGGGGAGAGGAGGATGAACCGCCCTCGATTGTCGCTCATGTGCTTGGCAAAAGCACGAGCTCAGGCAAGCTTGGGTGCTTGCTATAGCCTGCGATGGCTGGATCGCACCACCAGGAGTACGCCGCTGTCACCGGCGGTCGTGGAGAAGGGCGGATGAAGAGACGAGGCTTGAGGTGGAGGCTCTTTATAGGAGGAAGGATGGCGGCGGTTACACGCGAGGGGAGTAAATGGAGGCGGCGCGCGCATGCTGGAGGTCCTTAATGGCAGGAGAAGGGCTGAGGGGAAGGAGAGGCAACGACTGGGGAATATGACCAGGGCCACGTGCTGGTCACGTGATCCGGGTGTGGCCAGGAGAGAGAGGAAAGCGGGGTGCCACGTGGCACGCCCTGGGGCTGCCACGTGGCACCAAAAAAATTTCAGATTTTAGGGAGGGAAAAAGATATAGAAGATGACTCGGATCGAAAAATTTCCTTCACAAAAGTTGTTCGTCTCGACGAGATTTACAACTTTCATGAAGGACCCATGAGCAAGAGAGGTCATCTGTGAGAAGTGGTATTTTTGGCGGTTCTCCATGTGTATAGAAAACCGATTTTTTTGGATTTTGTATTTTTTTAGTGGTTTTAGAGAGGATAAAAATTATAGAAAAAATATGATAAAATACAATAAAATTAATTACACACTAATCTAATTTTTTTGGATTTTTAATAAATAAAAAAATAGGAAAATAAAATAGAAGTTAGAAATGCACAACTTTTGTACAGACCGACAACGGACACTTGGACCTGGTCAGTTTCTTTGATCTCAGTTTTGATCTGGATTTGGATTTTTGCATTTCTTATTAAAACTTTCATCAAAGAACACAAATGAAAAAGAAATAAAATTAAAAGAGTTGATTATGCACATAAAAACTCAGGTCAAAATTGATAAAAAGTTAAAAATACGCAAAAGAGGCCCAAAACCTAACTTTCACAAATGAGCTCCGAATTTTATGAAATTGGTCTTGTTTTGAAGGTATTTGAAAATGGAGTATTTTAAAAGTGAGTACCAAAATCGAACACTGTATGAGGGAGATATGCTTGTTTTAGTCCATCAGATGTGAAATTTGACTTTGGGATTATTTGACACTTATTGGGGTTAGTAATTTATTTGTATTTTTTATTTAATAAGGTTAGTAATATCTACATAATGAAGGTGGTTTGAGGTCAATCGGAGTTAGGATGAATTAATTAAAAATAGGAGAAGTTAGCGGCTTTTTGGGCTAATTTACACATGGGATTTTAATGCAATTTATGCAGATGAAATGCAGATATTATTCACACATGCATGATGGCTAATAATGCTCTATTAATAATTAATTACAGGTGAATGATGGGGAACAGAGCCTAAATGACCAATTTTAGCATGATGAATACGAGATTCATCAGTGCCCCTCGTCAATTCTTCTAGACCCTCGAGCATACATATATAGATGCTCATATGCCTCCTATGCACATAACCTCGTACTTCACCACCTTTATGCCCCTAGCCACCTCCAGTTGAGTGGCAGTTGCCTCGAGCGACCTTCGGAGCTTGGGTTGGTGTTGAATCGACGTAGCTCAAGCTACATGGTCGTACCTCTGTCGCGTTTATCCTCCTTGTCCCGTCACAGCCTGGTTGAGGCCACAACCTCCACTTTTCTCTTCGCTTGGCGTTGATGATTCCTTCAGGAGCATCAGGTATCACTCATATCGCCTCTACTTCCCATTTCAATTTGATCTTCCCATTTTCATCGCCACCCATTCTTTTGCTACGACCACCGGGTCTGGAGCCTTGTACCCACCTTCATCCACACCGATCAAATCATTAACTCACCTCGCATCTTCCTATGCAACCATACCCCCCTTGCTCTCGCTCATTAGAGCAATATTAAGGTTGGATCTCCTTCCTCCATGTCTACCGGAGATCGAGTGCCATCCACCATCACTTCTCTTTGCTTTTTCATGCAATAATCAGACCGAAGCAGTGCCCCCGAATCCTAGTATCCCTTGCTGGTGTCCAGATGCACGAGGAGTACCATCTGGAGTCCCAACTGCTCCGGCGGAGAAGCTGCGGGCAGAGCACCGTCGTCCCGCTCACCCTACCGATCATCTTCCCATCAAAGCCATCCCTTCGACGTGGAGTGCTTTCATAATTGTGCCGGAATCCTCAGAGTCTTCATCGAAGCACCGGATCTTCATCCTCACGCAGTTGAAGTTCTCCTTGGCTATATTCATCGATGACCTCTTGCAGTCGTTCAATCAAGAGTTGCACCCCCAGTTCTGATCTGGACCGTACACCCACATCGCATTCCTAACGGTCTAATCAGATCCCTTGGGGAATCTGACACGCATGCCCCTGACCACGTTAGAGGCGTCAGATCTTTTCCAGGAGGCAATCAAAGCCGCTAGAGCTCCCACGCGCCCCTCACGTGTTCTTGGGATATATTTCATTTTTATCCGTGCATGTTTCCCTATTTAGCTTTATTCTAGTAAACTTTTAGTTAAAAACATTTGTAGTTTAGACCCTCTACTTTTAATAATTGCATTTCATTCCAGTTGAGTCGAGTCCACGTGTGTCCCCACATGAGTATCTAAGATATTTACAATTTATCTCTTGAACCTTCTTGATGTTATGAAATGAATGTTAAGTTTTGAGAATAGCACTTATGCCCCTATGAGTCAGGGTTACGTGTAGCGCATGTCTTTTCTGGAAGAATTGCATGTTTGGCCATGCGTTTTATTAAGTTGTTATTTGCTAGGCCTTGAAAATTAAAGTATTTACGTTTGGGTCCATGTAAACTGTTTTTAATTTATCGTCTTTTATTAGATGAAATAAATGCCAAATTGACCCCAAAAATTCTACAAAAATTCTTGTTAGTTCTGCTTATTTGTTATATACATGATATTTTTGGTTTGCCTAATTGGTCGCATTTTATATTAATAAAAAATCAAAAACCCCATAGAAAGTGTCCTGTTTGAGTTATAAAAATCATAAAAATTCGAAAAATCCCCTAAAAATTCCACAAAAAATTATGTAGGTGTGTCTTATTATATTTTACTTCCATCATTTTTTGTTTGAAAAATCCTTATAAAAACCCTAAAATTACAAAACACCTAAAATCTTATAAAAATTGTAGAAAATGAAATAACAATCCAAAAATTATGTTTTCATTTTCTATTTGTAGGTTTTTGTTTCTATTCTAACAAAAAATATTCATCCAGGAATTTCGGGCATTTTAAGTGTTTTTAATTTGCAAATTATTTTTAGTTGTGCACTGTTTTGTATTTTTGCCACTGTTTGCCTTTAGAAAATCACAAAAATATCTGAAAATTTTCTAAAAATTACCTAAAACACTTTAAAACCTGTAAAACCCAAAAATATTTTCTCTGTAATTTTCTGAGCATATTTTTCTATTTCAAAAAATACAAAAATAGTGTTGTGTGTGTCTTTTATTCCTTGTATTTTTTTTCTTTATTCAAAATTAAAATTTGAAAAAATTAAAAACCACCAAAATTAGTTGTTTTCTCGAAATCTGCTACCTAGTTTTCCAATCATGCTCCTTGTGTTCGACCCTGGCCGCTATACCAGGTAAATAAAATAGCGAAACCACTTACATTTAGTTGATTTATCTTTGAATGGTTTATTTTTCTCGCTGACCGCACTGAGTGATTTTGGGTCACAACGACCTTTGATTTACTTCGTACTTAACCCTAGTTGCTTGGTGTGTCATCAACATGCGAGGAATAATTGGAAGAAATCACGAAAGAAATTAAATCCTAGATTGATGTGAAGCTGAAGATGTGGGATGGGGGATCTCTGGCTTGGGTCGAGGTCATCGTCAACCTCGAGTCTTCTCTTAATGTGCAGCCATGCGCGAAGCTCGACCAACCATCATTGGGATGCTATAGCATGGCCATTTCGGCCATGGATCTCACCAGAAGTGATCATCATTATCACCCGATCGATCCTTCTTCTTCCTATCACGAAGAAAGGGAGATAGCTATGAGAGGATTCATGCAAGGGTGGACGCCGTCTGCAGTAGCTGGGTGAGGAGTATTTGAAGAAGAGGGCAACCGTGATGCTATCCAAGGTGATGGTTTCAACTACCACAAATATTAGAATGGTTAGGGTTTAGGATGAAAGCAGAGGTTGGTGAGGTTTAGAGAAGTTAAAAGTAAAGATTGACAGTGGAAGTTGGTCAGAAAACAACTGGAGGTGGTTGGAATAATTAGGCTGAGTTTGGAGGTTGGAGAAATGGATATCAAAGGTTGGAGGTTGAAGGTGACCTATAGACCGTTGGATATGTGAATTGAACAGTCCACATATGGTTGTGCATGGATGGCGCTAATGATATTGATCAACATGATCAAACGATCTAGCTCAGAGTACCTAACAACGACTCAGATTATGGCGATCAAACATGATTGAACAACTAAAAAAATTTACAGGTGACATGACCAGAACGGGCCATGTGGCTCAATCTAAAGGTGCACGTAGCCCAACCAGGATTGAAGAAAATAAGCAAATCAAAGAAAAATATGAAATAATTATATAGCAACTGAATTAAAAAAAAGTGGTAACCAAGAAAGTTGTAGATCTTGATGAAATCTACAACTTCCATGCAGAAGTCAAAGACATCGATGGTTATTTATACATAGATAAAAAAATTAAATACTAATTAAAATAATATAAAACAATTTCTTTTATTTTTATTTTTTTATTTTTATTGGTTTTTATATTATTTTATGGTATTTTATTTATATACAATATTATTCTAATTTTTATTTGATCTCTAACGAGGAAGAAAAATATAAAATATTAGCACAATAATAGAGTTCTATTAATATTTAATAATTAGTATCAATTATATACAACACATAAACTAGTAATTAGGGTCCATTAGTCAACGAATCTTGTGGCTAACATAAGCAAGAGAGACAAAATTGGTGATTAATAATGATAAATACGAGATTTATCACCCCATATACTTAAGCTCGTCCTCGAGCTAATAAATAAAGAATGAATTAAAGAGTCAGTTTAGTTAGTGAGATCCTTGACATGTGCAAGTGAATATACAAGGCTTGATTTAACCTAGAACAATAGTTTTAAAGAATAATAAAACTCTAAGTTGATCCAAGTTTTAATCAATAGGAATTCAACCCCTCTAATTGTCATACTATTAGTGTATACATATATAAGAAGTATGACTTAGTGTTAACTGCAATAATGAGAGTAAAATCAAAATATCACCAAAAATTCCAATCTCATAAGCTCTCCTAATGACACAACCCTCAACACTAGGGAACAAATATAGTCTTGATTCAATCCACCATCTCTTTAGTTTGTTTGACTTCAAAGGTATGGATGGAAGGCCAGATTAAGGAGGATATAGGATTGTGTACTTATTTTCACCTCCTCTCATTGGAACAGGGTTCTTTGCAGTGTCAATATCAACACAATTTTTATTTTAGTTTTACCAATCAGTGTGTCCATCAAAACGAAATTTGGGTTATCTTTACTTGTTTTCATGGGAATACACCAGCGTACGTCTTCTTTAAGCATTCAATATACTTGTACCCATACATGTAGCATTAACGATACAAAGCCCTTTTGAGGTACTAGCTCGACTCATAAATGCCTAATGATTCGGCCCAAGTGGATGCTTAAGGTTTGGGAGCGATCACCTTGAATGTAATAGCTCATATGATGTAACTTTGTAATGTGATGAGCTTTTCTTTTCACTTTGCATTTCACTTTTTTATTTGAGGGAACTTCCCCTCTTTTTGGCTAGCACCAGTACTTTTACCAAAGATTGGCGCACATTGATTAACTTATTGATTTAATGTCAATACACCCTAGCACTTTAGGTCAAAGTCAAGAGATAGCATGAAAACATGTCCCATGCTGGCTAAGATGCTGACACTTAGGTTTCATGAAGCCGTCATTAATCTTATTCCATCCTCGAGCATCATATAGATAAAGTCCAAACTCAAGCTTCAAATCACAGTCTCCTTAGTGATACCTTGACTCATCTCAATTATGAATGCAATCGTGCATGTGATGTCAAAGTCAAATTCTTTAAAGGAGATTAAGCGTGTAAAATGGCATGCATATCTTGTAACTAGGGAAGTGTGAGTTTTTAAGTTCAAGACCCTAATGATTAAGATAAGATAACACTAAGTTTGGGGACTCCTTAAACCCAATGTTAGAGATCATCTCAAGCCTTGAGTGCAATGTGAAAATGTTAGGAAAAATCACCAATTAATAAGTCAATCTTTGTGTTTTTATTTTTTTCATTATCTTTTATATTGAATTAAGTTAGAGAGTTAAGCAATTAATTTTATCAATTACACCCTTAGCTTTGAAAATATTTTTGAAAACTTTTTGCAAACATCATCACATATAAATAGAAAATTTTCAAACATTTTACAAAGATTTTGAACACAAGTAAAACCCCATTTTTCAAACCTCAGTAAAATATTTTTCAAAACAAAGTAACATAAATATAGGTTTCCACATGTTTTGCAAATGATTTTCCAAAACATCTCAATCCATATTTTCACAAACTATGTAAACAATTTAAAACCATGTTATCTATGAAAAAATTTTCAAAATTATTTTCATAACATTTAAAAAAAATAGTTCCAAAAATGTAGTACGATACCCGAAGCCCCAAGAGTTTGGAAATATTTAAAAATATGATCTATGGCTAAATTATATATATAATGTATACAGTAGACCCCCCTATACTTAGCTTTTGCTATGTCCTTGTAGTACAAAGTGATATGACACCATAACTCAACTAAGTATAAAATAATGTACAAGAACTGAGTCTAGAATCACAAGTGCATAATGAGTAACATAATAAGTTAAACGTAAACAGGGACTCAGATCTCCCTATACATAAATTTAGAAATAGCTTTAGTATAAAGATAGGAAATAAATCTGGGTGACCCGAGGGGAACAATCAAAACGAAATTGGATCCCCCCTATACTTATATTGAAAATAAGCCTAAGTATAAAGATAAGAAGCTAAGTGGAGACGTGATCAATGTTAGCTGAATCTCTAAATGATGAATCTCAGGAGATGGAAAATGGAGTCTAGGGTTTTGGGAGGCTGGGGAGTCAAGCAATATCAAACAAACCTGATTATTTCACAAACTCACACAAATGATGACCAAAATTATGGTCTAATTATCTCGTCTCATTTATTGTTGATAATACAAAATTCGAGTTCATTACGAATAGGTTTAAGTAGGTTTGGGCACTATCCTATGCATGCGTCCCTCATTTCTCAATATTTAAAAATAATCCTACAAATAATGAGGGGTTTACTCTCCCAAAACAAGGTCAAGTTTAGCTCCATTTTAATTACATAAACTTGCATTAACAGTCCCATTTTGAGAAATTAGGTCATCACTTGTATTAAATCTTTTGAACACATAAATCATCGTCTACTATCTAATCCCATTTCATATTATCCTAAGTGACAAATCATGAAATGGAAAAATCCATACAGATGTAAAATCATGATGCCATGCTCAAGAGAATTACTTACAGTGATTCCAGCTTGCTTCATGCACATGTGAGATTGAATATAAAATATTATCTAGATGCATGAAAAATCGCACCTAATCATAAAATCTATTAATGGGAAGAGTCAATTTATTTGGGCTAAGTTGAACGTAGATTACGTGTGTTTCATGAATCTTAGAGATGGGTGAATCTCATAAGATGAAGTTAGTGTGCTCTAACATACGAATCAAACACTAAGAATAATACATCAAAAGTAGCTCTATGAGCCGTGTGCCTATGTCCTAAATCAAGCATCTCAAGTTGAGACCAACCAAACATCGGTGAAACAGACTCAACGTACCAAACAATGAAGTCCAAGTCCACAGGAATACACAACAAATATATTAACAAAATAATCTTCAAAAAACTTGATTGCATCTTCTGCAGTTCTTCTCAGCATGAACTCCATTATGAGCTTCTTTCTTCCATTCTCCATGATAGTGCTCGATGAATGGGCCCTAACACAGAAGAGAAAATATTAGATATTTCAAAGATTATCAACACATATATAATAATGCATAAAAATCACATCATGAGATTGACCTAGATAAATAAAAAATCAACTTAACCAAAAACCTAAATAGATATATTAATGAAGCTGTGTCCCCGATAACGACACCATCTGATGAAGTGCTAAATGCATGTATTAAAATGTATCCGTTGTAGCACAGGAAATTAGAATGTCATACAAAACTAAATGTATACTCTCCGCAAGGAGGATTCAGCTTTAATTTATAACTTAGGAAGTCAATGGTCAAACACAAGGACATGAGCCATAATACGATTATTCAGGTGTTTAAATATCTAGGTTAAGTGATTAATAAGTAATCTAGATCAAAACAAACAAAACAATGAAATTAAATAATACAAGATAAATTGCACATCACAAATGCATGCATGAAATGAAATAAGTTTAAAAATAATTTAGTGCATGTTAGAAATGATGCATTGATGAAGAAAATGAGATTACTTGAACATATAAGAATGCACACATAAATATGCCCTAGAATACTCTATCATGCTTAAGCAATTTACAAAGTTGATTATGATCCAATTAAGCGAAGAATTTAAAGCTAAGTTTCATCTTTATAGGAATGGAAACATATATTTCATCTCTAATTAATCAATCAAACAATAAGCATCAAATCATAAGTAAATGAAGCCATACGAATGATAATGAAACGAAGATTAAAATGCCACAGAAATTATTTAATTGTGATAAAATATGCTCAAGTTATTAGCAATTAAGTATAGGGGCATAAATGTGGTAAAAACGTGCAAAAACATAGCACAAGGTTCACAAACGGGTCCCTCTAGGGACTGAAATACAAATAACAGAAACCGATGTTGAAATTTATGAAATATCCCCATGCGAGGGGATTTTTTTGCAATTATGGATCACCATCAGAGTAGATGCGCAATTTACCCAAGCCCACATGCATGATGCACAAATGTGGCCCTAGGCTCGGGTGGCTGAGCATGGCTCTGGTCACGTAGAGGCATGTTGTGCTCCGTCTCCGGTTAGGTGATGAACGAGGCTGCAGTCTTAGACAAGTCGAGGTGGGCTCCTTTCGAGTTTTAGGGCACAGCATGGAAGTGTCACAATATGAAGAAGCAAGGTCCAAGAATGAAGAAGGGGTAGAATTACGGAATGAATACGAGCTGTGGCAGAGACCCGAGGCATAAAAGAAGCATTTTCTACTGGATCCCAAAACTACCAGCCACCCCGACCTAATTCATGACGAGCCCACCAACTTCCTGGCGAGATGTCTACGGTTAAAAACAACCGACATGTCAAGATCAAAATGCGAATTGCTTCCTCTTCCTGGTCAGAGACCACTGTGTTCGTGTCGGCTGTCCAACAAAGAGGCGAAGTAGACGTGCCGTTTGTACCATGGAGAACAACATGCTTCGCCTGCTCCCTCCGCGCTCCTGTCTAGAGCGAAGAAAGGTGCTTTAAAGACCACTGAAAGGACTACGTTCGAAGAGTTTGATTGAGCGATAGTACGACATGGAGGACGATAGTCCGGAATGGAGGCTCAAGTCAGGAGGTTGAAGAACTATGGCAACAAAGTGAGAAGAAAATAAGAACTATCTCTACTCTTCCTAGAAGGTAGTTATTTGGGGTCTCAGATCTGGTCTACCTCTTTCCCACTCCTAGGTTCAGGTGAGGACCTTCTTCCTGCTTTCTCTAGTCCAATGTCACCTTCTTTCTCTCCGATGTCCGCCCCCTAATATCTAGTTCTGCTGCCCTAAAGCCAAAAAAAGTGGCAGGGCTCGGCTACTACCCCTGCGGGGTAGGGAGGGAGAAAGCTTTTCTGAAATAGTTAAAAGAAAGTGAAGTCGTACGTAATTTGGCACGATCCAACGACAACTATATGCCATTGGCTCTCCTCCTCCGTCATGCAAGGCTGTGAAGGGGTAGAGCTCCGACGAACCCCTCCTTCCTCCTCCAAGCTCCTAGAGGTGCTCCAAAGGTCGGCGATGGGTTCTAATTGGCTCGCAAAGAAGATACAACCTTGGCAAAGACATGTGAGCAACTAGAGGTTGAAGATGTTGATCATCCATCGAAGAAGAAGACCCAGATCAGTGAGGGTCTTTGAACTCCGGTCATTGAAGTCTTTCTTCCCTACAGGTGTTAGAATAACATAACCGAAGCAAAAGTGGCGTGTTTGTGATGGTGAAGTGAAATGGTGTGGGTGGATGATTCGTGTGAAGAAGGCGACAACCATGGAGTCTTCTTCTCCATGGAGATGAACATGGATCGAAATGGTCAGAATCTGGAAGAAATAATAGGGGACAGTGAGTCGACCTCCAACGTGCATCATTAACGTATGGTAAAGGCTAATGGTGAGTTGGATGCGGGAGATAATGTATATAGCATGCGAGGAATAATAGGAAGAAATCAAGAAAGAAATTAAATCATATATTGAATTGAATCTAAAAGATGAAGGATGGAGGATCTTTGGCTTGGGTTGAGGTCATCGCCGACCTCGGGTCTTCTCTTAACGTGCACAGTCATGCGTGAAGCTCGAACATCCATCGCTAGGATGTTGTAGCATTGGTATTCCAGCCTTGGATCTCACCAGAAGCGATCACCATTGTCTCTCGATAGGTCCTCCTTCTTGTCATGAATAAGGGGAGATGGCTAGGATAGGCTTCATGTAAGGGTGGACGCCGACTGTGGTTGCTAGGTGAGGAGTATTTGAAGAAGTGGGCGATAGTGATGTTATCCAAGGTGGTGGTTTCGACCACCACAAATGATGGGATGGTTATGGCTTATGATGAAAGCAAAGGTTGGTGAGGTTTTGGGGAAGTTATAAATAGAGATTGACAGTGGAAGTTGGTCAGAAACAACTGGAGGTGGTTGGAATAATTAGGCGAAGTTGGGAGGTTGGAGCAATAGATAACATGGGTTGGAGGTTGAATGTGACCTGTAGACCATTGGATTTGTGAATCCAACAGTCCACAAATGGTTGTGACGTTGTTGGTATTGATTAATAAAATCAAACGGTCTAGCTCAGAGTGCCTAATAATGGCTCAGATTATGGAAATCAGATAGGATCAAACAACTAAAAACGGTTGCGGGTGGCATTGATGAATCTGCGATTCGTCATCTTTATTCATTTATTTTAGCTTAAAATATCTAATAAAATACCTGCATATAACACTAACTCAATATTCTTACTAACTTGCATATGTGTGTAAATATTGTACACTTCTTACTAATTTTAACCTGAAATAAATAAAGAAAGAAAGAAAAGAAAAATAAAGAAAAGAAAAAAAGAAAAAAAGAAAGAAAAAGGAAGACTGTATACAAGCTGACCCGAACCTTGAGAGAAGGTCAAGACTTGACCTGATTGACCCGGAATAAAGTAGGGGGAGATAAAGGTCCTTAAGCGAAAAATCAAAAAAATGTGTGTGTTGTTGTAAATACTTCTCACTTATTTTGTATATATCTGTATAAATCTGACACTAATTTATTTGTGCTCTTATTGAACTCAAATCAAATAACTTTCAAAACCAAAGTTGTAAATAAAAATGTGTCCTGATTAATAAAAATAATTGCACAATTAAATCTTGTACAGAATAAAAGTAACCACTTTTGGAAAAAAGCCACTAAGCACTAATTGAAAGACCAATTCCGGCTCCATATGAGCTCAAATTGAATCAATCTCACTTCCATTAGACTCGAAATTAAATTAAAATGGCTGTATTTTCATAATTTTTGGAGTTACGGTTGAAAAGTTGGTTTTCTGGGGTTGTTTGTGCAATAATTCTCATGTATTTTGTGCATATTGTATTTGTATATATTTGAAAATTAGTCTTACTAATTATTTAAAATAAAAATAAAAAAATAAAAATTTTTAAAACAAAAAAGGGCTAATTTCCTCATTTACCCTTATATATAATGTCATATATATAGTATATGTATATAGTTGCTATATTTAATAAACCACCATAAAAAATAACATTTTTTAATTCAAATAAATAAAGTGACAAAAATTCAAAAAAGAAGATAATTTTGTAAATAATTTTATCTCTTTTACTTTATCTCATTTCATCTCTCTTATCTCTTCCACCAAAAAAATCAAAAATTTATTTCAATTTTCATCTCTCTTGTCTCTTTATCCAAAAAATTAAAAAAAAAATTCAAATTTCATTCTATCTTTTCTATTCATATGGCTCCTTCCCCCTCATTTCAACTTGATCAATCTTTAAAGAGAGGAGCCCGATCTCTGAGAGAAAATTTCGTCGAGAATAGTGCCTAGTCTCCGAGCCGTCCGGTGACAGCGAGTCGGCCTTGTCGAGGCGATCACAGTCCATTTCCGCTCCTAAGGTGAGATCCACATTTTTCTTCTTATTTTATCTTAGTTTAATCGAAGTTTATTTTGTCACATTTTTTAATTACATCGTCATTTTATTTTTTAGATCTTTTAAAAAAATCTATCTCGATTTGATCCGCCACCGACTCGATTTTTCATCCCACTTTCTTGATCTCCACGCGTTCTATTCTATCGTCCATGATCTCTCCACTCCGGCCGTGCATGGTGGTCGGAGATCGGATTCGAATCTTTCATTTCTGTCAAATCCTCGCTCATTTTCTGATTTGTAAATAAATAAAAACATAATAAAAAACCATGTGTTTTCTTTTCATATCTTACATTTGTTTTGTAGGATAATTAAATAAATAAAATAAAAAACACATATAATTATTTCTCCTTTTTCTCTAACGTCTTGTTTTGTAGGAAAAAATATAAAAAATAAAAAAAATCTTTTTCATTCTCTGTTTACAGTTCTTTTTCTAAAAAAATAAAAAAAACATGAATTTTTTATATCCATGCTATTGTTTACACAAAAGTAAAATATTAAAAAAATAAAATAAAAAAACAAAAAACGAAGCAGGCCCCAGCGGGTCGTTCGGCCATCCCCGGCTGCGCAGCTCTGCCGTCCGTGCACTCCTTCGCCGCCCCTCCTCCAACCGCGGTTGGCACGGTCAACATGCGCTCGTGGCCTTCTCTGCCCCTCCGCAGCGGCCTTCAGCCGCCCGCGCATGCCAACCGTACCCCCTTCCCCATCCACTACCGAGCGAGGGCGGCATCCCCTCCCGCTTCCACTAGCGCGCAGCCTTGCCTCCCGCGAACCGTGCTGCCCCTCTGACTCCCAGAGTCGCCGACCACCGTGCACATCGTGCGGAAGCTCCAGTCGAACCAGCCCCTCCACACGCGAGGTCTCCTGCTGCTCACTCCTTCGCGCGTGGCCGCCTCCCAGCGACTCCGCGGCGGCCCGCACGTCCGCGCTCGACCTCCATCCGCGGCGCCTCCAGGTCGTTCGCCCGCCGCCCTCGCCCACCGAAAAGGGGCGGCGACAACCCTGCCTACTTCTCCCCATTTTGAATATACAAAGAAATCACCAGAACCCTAAGGGGATTTGCAATATAAAATTGGGAAAATTACAGATTTACCCCTGAAAGTTGTCTAAATTGCAAAGATGTCCCTACTCTTCAAAGAAAGTCACGTGCATTGCACATGCTCCCTAGGTAACTTGCAACCGAGCCTCATTTTTTTATTTATTTCTATATCCATTCCTGAAACTTTGAACAATTACATTTTAGTCCTTGAACTGCAGAACAATAAATTGCTTGCTCTCTTTCAATGAAATAAATGTTAATTGTGATTTAAAAATCTTGCAAAAATTATGCTATGCCCCTGATGTGATTATCTTCCTAGCATAAATTTTTAATTGCATTTTAATTTCATTTATTATTATTAAAAATAAAAACATACCATTTTCTCTTCTATACATTCAAAAATTCATAAAAATTTGAAAAATTGATTAAAAATTCCAAAAAATTAGGGTAATTTTATTTCATTGTGTTCTAATTTCTGACCAAATTTCACGCAATAATTATTTATAAAACCTCAAAAAATTGAAAAAGATCAAAAATCTTTTAAAAATCACAAAGAATTCTATAAAAATCCAAAAATAGTGATTTCAGTTTATGTTTGTAGATAATTGCTTCTTTTTTATCATAAAAATAATTGTTAGGAGTTTTGGGCAAATTAAATATTTTTAATTTGCAAATTACTCCAAGTTGTGCACAATTTCACATTTTCTCACTGTTTGATTTTAGAAAAAATACAAAAACATCTAAAATTCCACAAAAATTCCCAAAAATATTTCAAAATATTTTAATTACAAAAATATTGTTTCTGCATTTTTCTGATCATTTTTGGTATAATTAAAAATTACAAAAAATGGTGTGCATATTTCTTGTGCTTGTTCATATCGTTCATTATTTTCGAAAATTTAAAAAATTACAATATTAAAATCATT
Organism: Ottelia alismoides; assembly: GCA_037367405.1. Lineage (NCBI taxonomy): Eukaryota > Viridiplantae > Streptophyta > Magnoliopsida > Alismatales > Hydrocharitaceae > Ottelia > Ottelia alismoides. The sequence continues at coordinate 797,655 of JAZKJV010005618.1, forward strand.
AAAAATTTGAAAATCAGAAAATATAAAAAAATAATTAGATATAAAAAAAGTTAAAAAATAAAAAATCATAAAAACCAAGGATAGTTGTCCTTTGAGATTTCTGTTTTCTCTTAATTGATTCTTGATTAATTGAATAACCCTCGGGATTTGTAGCCTCCCTGAGTTCGACCCTGTCTGCTATACATGTTAATAAGTAGCAAAAATAAAAAAAATTATTTGTTTGTCGCGGAATTTTTGGGGATAGCAATGACTATTCTTATCATAAATTTCCATCCTTTCGAAAACCGTGATCAACAAGCATGACCAGAACATGCCACGTGGCTCAATCTGAACGTGCCACATGGCCCAACCAGGATTGAAGAAAATCAGTAAATCAGAGAAAAATATGAAATAATTAGATAGCAATTGAATTAGAAAAAGTGTCAAACATGAAAGTTGTAAGTCCAGATGAGATCTACAACTGTCATGCAGAACTCAAAGAGATCGGATGCCATTTATACATAAATAAAAAATTAAATACTAATTAAAACAATATAAAATCATTTTTTTTGTTTTTCTCTTTTATTTTTATGGGTTTTTTATTTTATTTTATGGTATTTTATTTATATACAAAATTATTCTAATTTTTATTTGATGTTTAATGAGAAATAGAAAAATAAAATAATAGCACAATAATAGAGTTATGTTAATATTTATTAATTAGTGTCAATTATATACAATACATAAATTAGTCATTACTATTAATTAGTGAATGAATCTTATGATTAACTTAAGAAAGAGAGATAATATTTGCATAAATAATGAAGGAAAATAACCATCATGAGTTCTAAGTTTATTTGCAAATTAATTTAGAATTTCCATCTCTGGCTTATTAAACCTTAAAATTAGCATCTGGCATTTGCATTTAATAATCATTTGGATAGGAAAACTGACAAAAATATTATCCTAAAAAAAACTAGCATATTTATTATATGGAAATTGACCTAAGGAGATAGTGGCCTCCCTGAGTTCGACCTTGGGCTTGCCCAAGTGAAATAAATTTGACCGCTTTGTATTTAATTGAAAAATATTAATTTAGTTATTTTTGATAGATCCTAAGTGCCCGACTACAACATAAAAAATGACAAATTAACATAGACTATTTGGTGAATATTTAAATGGCATCATTATCGATGAGGCACAACCTAGATTGACTTTTAGATCATTTAGAAATTAGGTTTTCCACCTCCCCGGTAGTCTGACCCCCAGACTTTCTTGTAATGATTTCTTCCTTTAATTTTTCAGCATTTTACTTCCTTATTTATTTCTTATTTTATTTGAGTCATCTCTCTGACCACCATCTTATTTTTTTTGCAAGGAACCCGATGCATGTTGAGCGGCTTTTTCGAGCTACTCGGGAGCCTTGGAGGCTGGCTTTTTCAGGAAATAAGCCAGCTGAAACTACAGATAAAATTAAGATCGAGTCGAGTCGTGAGATAGTGTAGAGTCCCTAGGATTTATTTCTGCATTTAATTCAAATTATGTAATTAATTTATAATTAATTTCCTATATCTAGTGGTTTTGATTTAGAATCTCGCCTGTGTATCGGACGAGACTTTGGAAATTCTTCATCTATTCATGGTGTGTTGAGAACTGTTTCAACCTTGTGTAAAGGGTGGGGCTCGACATGAGTGGTTCGTAGGGTAGGCCTACACTCACGAGTCTTAGATCATTTTTATTAGAATATTATATTATTTATGCTCGTACTCTATTAGGACCACACTTCACATTAATAAAGCATACCTTAGATCATTTAATTTATTCAAATCCAATTCTTCCCGACTAAAAGAACTTACTAGTAGGAGTGGTTTATGTCAGCTTGCATCTCATTTAGAATAGATTTTCAATTAATTGTTTTGCATCCCACATGAAAAAAGTGAGGAATCACTGTAAGTATCCTTAACTGAGCATACCATCATTATTTTCACGTGCATTGGCTTTTCTCGATTCCTCCCCTTATTTTCTTACATAAATCTAAAAGGGAATTGGGACTAGATGGTAGACGTGGATATTTGGATCATTAAAGATTTCAATTATAACTTTTTAAAACTAGGATTGTTAAACAATGTCAACTTAAATAAAAGAAATAAAATAAAGAATTATATTTCGGGAGAGTAATACCATCCTAGGACACATGTACTTTCCCCAAACAGAGCAGAGAGGACGTAACCAGTAAGGTTGAAGCCCAAATCCTTGAACTTTTTCCTTAAGTCTCCATTTCCGACTCTCGTGGATTTGGGAGTTGCAAGGGATTACCTTCAACCTTAGACTACATTTTGGTTGTAAGCTTTGTAATCTCCTTAGGGGTGTGATGCTGAAACCCTGCATCCCGGGAAGATCATCCCTTTGATTGGGAGTTATCAAGAGCACCACTGGGTGTAAAGTAACACACTATGTGTAATGGACTTATAAGATTGTTTTATCACCAATATAAAATTGAAAAGATAGTTATTTGGACCTTTGCAGCCTTCACTTTGTGCAGTTGGTGAAAATGGGGTTTGAACTGTGTTGCATTACGTGTTTTTATCAAGGTCAAACATCAAAGACTCTATACTAGTGCCTTCACCATCTCTCTTCGATTCATCATTTGTTATCTCTCTCTGAACTGCTTGACATTGAGAATGGAGGAATGGGGTGATTTTTGCTTGGACTTCGTGACCCTCTCACTGACCACCCTAAACCGACCGTCCTCACTGGCTCGGGGTGACTCTTGTCCCAAGCCCCCATTGTTCCATGGAAACCCTTCCCATGGGATTGTGGTCAAAAAGTTATTTTCTTTTTTGAGAGTAGCCAGATCCAGACCAATCCTCTCTTCTCTCTTAACATCAAGGAACACCCTCACTTCGATGCTTCTACATCAAATTCTTTAAACTCTATTAAATCCAATCCTCTTTTTTTATGAAGGTGAAGAGGACGAACCAAAGATCAATATGCATCCTAAGAGGAACTATGGTGAGGATGATGATATCAAAGATTACCCAATGCAGCAGGTCCTTGCCTGTTTAGCTAGAGCTGAGTAGCAGAATGTAGACCCTATGGCTTGTATGGGACATGTGATGGAGGTGGGTGGAATGGACAGACCTATGTTGGATGCTTACGACCTAATAGAGAATGAGATTATTAGTTGGCTAGCATCGGTTGTTTCATCTGATGCATTTGTGTTGAATCCCCGCTTCCTTAGGTTGTTACCAAAGTTTAACGAGAATGCCACAGAAGAACCTTATGTGTTCCTAAGATACTTCAAGTTGGTGTGTAACAACCTTAGTCACCCTAGGGTTGGATAAGATTACATCAGGTTGAAGGCTACCCCATTTGCCTTAAGATATAAGGCTACCCGTTGATTGAAGAATATCAGGGTCAGATGTATGACCTGGTTGCAATTCAATGATATATTCTTGAAGAAGTTCTACCCAGTCACTATGACTAACTAGATGAGGACAAAGATCTCTAGTTTCTCCCAAGCTCCCCATGAGCCATTTTTTGAGGTGTGGGATAGATTAAATGATTTACTACAGATTTGTCCCTGCCATGGCATTACCAAAGTGATATTAGTCCATACACTTATTTTTTGTTATGACCCGTGAGATGCAGGGGCTAGTGAGTGTAGCTTGTGGAGGTAGCTATCTGAACAAAAATGAAGATGTTGTATGGAAGATCTTAGAGCAAATGGCTGGAACATGCACATCTCATGCCACCAGGGCATATCAGGTGTCTCCCTCATGCCTATCTCATGAGACACCTAGGAGGACTATAGGAGATATGACATATGTCCTCATCCCCAGCATGGAGATAATAGATGGTAAGCTTACCATGGTAGAGCAGATCCACAAGACAGTCACTGATGTTGAGGCACTTTTATGATTGCCAAAGAAAGTGGAGGAATCAGTTGAGAGGGTAGCCAAGATAAAGCTACATGCCCCTTCTACAACATCTGCACTTGTATATCGAGTTCACCTCGTACATTAGCAATCGGAGTAGTTGGGTTGAGGAGTACGAGTATACTCAGTAAGAGCAGTACACACCCCCACAAGTGGATTCAGTATATGGGGAGCCACCACTGGTGTTTGAGATCAAGGGGTTGTGGTACATACATGATCCCATCGACAGAAAGTCGAGGATAGGGAGTGGTTAGCCACACCGACCCTCCCTAGCTTTCTAGGACATCAGCTCTGTCCCCACATTGTGCTTTGTATAGTCAAAGGCCAGGACAAGGGTTCCAGACTCAGCAACACCAACGGAAGCAACACACTTTTCATTCAGGCCAGCAGGGTCTGCCACCACCTTACACCTCGTAGTCCCAACCATAATAGTAGTGCTAGCAGGGCTAGCAAGGCCATTATAGATAACAACATCACCCACCCCCTACCAACAACAGCAACAACAAACCCCACCCATTAGTGATATGGGATCCTTTACCTTGACCATTCAATCTTTGACAGATAGAGTTCAATAGATGAAAAATGATTATCATGACATGATGATCAATCTCAATCGTGTCTCACACCACTAATAATAAAGATTTTTCAAGGGTCAAATATGTCCTCACATGGAGAAGACAAAGTCGTTGTGGCGACTGCTCAAGAAACTCTAATAAATCAATAATTAACCCACAATTAAGAATAAAGCAATGAAAAACAAAGTATGTGGAGTTAAAATTTAGTATAACTCTACAATAGATGTGTATAGTGTCCAAGTATGTAGAGGTCGAACACAAGGAGCGAATGGGAGAAAGGAGGCAAATGAATGCACAAAATCATGTGCTTCTTGTTATCTAATTCTTTTTTGGTTTTTTATTTTAGATTATTTTTAAATTTTTTATAATTTTAGTTTTATATTTTTTCCTTTTTATGTTTCTGATTTTTATTTTCTTTTTCTTTTTATTAAAGATATATAATAATATATAAGGCTATATATACAATATAGGATAATATAGATATAAATACAATTAAAAATAAATGAAATTGTAGAATTATATATTTTGAGGTTTAAATAATTTTTTATTATTTTTGTGAATCTCAAGGATTTTTGCAAATTTTTTATTTTTAAAGTCAACATTATTCAAAATCGAGCATTAGTTAAATAGGACGAATTGAAATGGAAATTAAAAATAGAAAATAATATCCAAAAATTTCCAAATCAATTTTATTAAATAAATAATAATTTAAAGAAAATTCTAAAAATAAAAAAAAGTTATTTCTGGAGTTTTTAAGATTTTTAAGATTTTTATAAATGTTTTTGGGTATTTATAAATTTTAGGAGTTTTCTTTATCTATGTTTAGGATTTTTAGGTTCTGGAATTGTAAAATAAATAAGCAAAGAAAATAAATATTTTTTGGAAATTTCAAATATAAATATATTGATATTTTATACTGCAAATAGGGAATATTTGTGCTCTTTTTTATTTTTAATAAATATTAAAAAGTCTTAAATTATGAATCTAAAAATATGAAGTGAAAGTGTGTGCAATCAGGAGCTTAATAATAATTTTTGGTGATTTTGGAGCATGAGTTATATAATTAATAAATAAAAAAATACACAAAAAATCAATGAACTAGCGTGGGCATATATGTAATTAAAATTAAAGTGAAGGGACTTTCTACATTTTTTCAAAAATATTAGTCTAGAATTGAAAGTTCCAGGACTCAAATGAAATACATAAACCTGTAGGGGTCCGACCACAAAATATCCAAGCTCACGTGTATGGATATGTGAGCCTCACCGGCATAGACTCAACTACAAATATAAAAGGTTCAAGGGACTTTTTGCAAATTACACAAAAATATAATAACAGTTGTTGAAAGTTTAAGTACTGAATATTAATTACAAAAAGTCGCTGGGTGGAAATGCAACGTAAGGTGGAGACGAACAGTTGGATGTGATCCACTAAGACACATGTCGCCTCCAAAGTGTTTGATGGATGTTCACGATGGATGCTCCAGATTAAATCTCCTGTGAGAGATCAATGGTCACAGGCAGACTCATCCAATGGCTCATGATCTATATGGAAGGACTTGATGATCTGATGGGGAGAGATGTGGTGGACAAACATGGAGGAAGCCCCGACAAGGCAAGCTTCCTCCGATGAGATCTTCCCTCTCTGAAGCCCTTTGCTGTTCCAAAATGGTTCGAAAACTTCCTTCAAGGATCCTTTGTCCGCTGGAAGGCACAAAAGTCTCTAGCGATAGCCGAAGGGCTCCCAAGAGGTTGGCAGATGTTGGAAGCTCCAGGAACCTCAGGCGAGCCTAAAAAATGCTCCAATTGGTTCTATGGTCTTCAGTCTTGCACAAGAAGAAAAAAATGGCGAAATGATGACTGGTAGATTCCGATATGGATCTTTGGAGGAGCGATGAAAGGGGGAGATCTGGTGGCCTGATATAAAAGGGATCAAGGTGAATGGAGTGGGTCGGGAAGTGGAGATGGTGACGGGGAATCTTATGAAGGTGGAAAGATTGCCATAGAACGATGGAATCATAGTGGATGGGTTCACCGAAGCTATCCTCATGCGAACTACGATTTGGTGTTTTAAAGCTAAATCAAGTAATAAAAATAAAAACTAATTGCGGTTCATTATACTAAATCCTAAATGCTACCTAGAATGCAGGAAAAAGTTACCTCACTTGGCCGGAGCCATGGAAGTTGACCTCGATGGCAGTGCTTCGCCAGAGGTTGTTGGAATGCACCTAAAGTTTTGCCTGACTTCGCTACGATTGGCTGGAGAAGCCCATGTCACTCACTTCAATTTTGAGGACGAGATATGAGATCAAAACAAGGGTCAAAGGGATTCAAATCGAAGAGGAAGGAGAATGGGGACTTTTGACAGGCAGATGAAGGGCTACAAAGAACGAGGAAGAACCGTCGATGTAGTGATACAATTCTCGATGCAGTGATTGGGCATGAAAGACCATTCATCGAGGAGAAAAAGTCATCGAGGAATCGAGGAAAATGGATGAAAGGGTCGAGCCCCAAAATTGGGCGAAACGAGGTTGAAGGCTAAGTGTGTCAGAGGCACAGGTGTTTGTCAGGGGGTTGACCAAAGTCAACTGGAGACCAACCAGAAAAAACCGACCTAAAATTATTTAAAAATTAATTAATAAATTTAAAAAATTATTAAATTAAAGTTAAAAATTAAAAAATATTTATTATTTTCTATAGTATTTTATTATTTTTTATTTATTTGAACTTATTTATTACAAGTTTATTTTTAGGGTTACATTTATAGGTATATTTACCTGTGTTTTGGTTATTTTATTTTTATTTTGTATTTTTGATTTTATTATTTTATTTTATTATTTTAAAAATTTATAAGTTATTTATATATAAAAATATTTTTTTATTATATTTTTATGATATAGTATTTACACTTAATTAAATATCGGTGCATATTATATAGGTATATATATTGTATATTCATCTATGTATTTTATTTTATTTTTATGTTTTTTTTTTGTTTTATTGTACTTTAAATATGTATAAGTGTTATATATATTATTTAAAAAATTATAAAAATATAAAATTATAAAAATAATAAATAATAAACAAAAAGAATATTTTATATAGGTAAACTATAAATAAGGGTCCAAAACCTTACTTACACACCTTAACTCCACAAAAATATGAAACCACCTTCATTAAATAGAATATTAAAAGTTGTATACAATTAAAGGTGATTTTTCCATATTTTGAGATTTTTTAGGACATATGGGTATGGGAAGTTAGGAGTTTAGATTCTTATTTAGAGTATAACTTGTACATTGTATATTATTTTTGTGTAAACTCAGTTTTGTATTTTTATTTGTATTTTTATCTAAAACATTCATCTAAAAAGTTTCTTTATTTGAAGTATAAATAATAAAGAATAAAATATGTGTCAAAACTGAATAAATGAAGAATAAAAGAATAGGGTTTTTATTCTATTGGCCCTTATCTCCCCCTATTTTTTCCTTGTCGACCTAGTCATCATGATGCTTAGGTCTCAGGGTTTAAGGTCATAAAATACATTTGGCATTTTTTTATTTTTCTTTTCTTTTCTTTTCTTTATTCTATAATTTTGGCATTAAAAACAATATTTTATACATAATAAATAGAACCCATAATGAATGTTTATTATACAAAATAATGGTTTTTACATGCATTAGGTAGGGCTTTTAAGACCAAAATGATATAATAAAGGTGATGAAATGGAGATTCATTACCCAATAAGTAATATACTTACCTTTGCTAGTCCCTAGCAAACCCTTATGCAGTAAGTGCAGAAAATTGGTGCAAAGGAAAGAAAAAGAAAGAAAGTGGATTAAATTTATTTTTCATACTTATCTTCACAAATCAAAGTTTGGAGTCAAGTCGGATCTTTGGATTTTAGATGTGGTCGGGACCTTATTGGTAAACAAATTTGGAATACAACAACCTTCGAGAATCCCCAAACTCTACTCAAGTCTCATCAATAGCCAGATCAAAATACTTCAACTCATACGTAAACCCTTATGACTATGAATCTCACTTGTACAATGTATGTAATAGTGGCTCCCCTCAACTAAAATGACTAAGAGACTAACTTATCAAGTATGACAACCCAATGATCCCTCAATCCATCAAGTCCTTCCTTGAGGAGTGGGTATTCCCTTCTAAGTTCAAGTGACAACCAGCTCAAGAGGAGGGGATAGAGAAGAGAATGGATGATTGCCAGTGTAGCTACCTATCCTAGGATGCTTCGCCAGTGTAGTGAAGTCATCCAACTGCTGGCTCTCATACATATGACTTTGGAGCTCAAGCTTGCTTATTGACTATACAAATATGTACACTCCGACGGGTATTTTATTTTCAATCAGGCATGCCCACTTTTTTGGAGTTTTTGATTTTGATTTTTTTGAAATATTATATACAACAACATTTACATATGGACTTCTTCCTCTTGAGCTAGTAGATTATCCCTCTTTTGAAGCATTATTGAAACCCACACTCTCCTGTCTTTAGACATCTCTGCTTTTGGATGGGTTGGGGTGCACTTCCCACCCTAAAGGAGGAAAAATGTTTCCACTTGTCTGTGTCTCATACCGGCAATAAAATTCCTTCACCACTCTAACTGAGTTGAGCCAAGTGAAAGGTGCAGGTGTCCAAGTTAGGTCATTATCAAAAAGATCTGCGTGTATCCTCCAAAATACTCTACTTAGGCAGTCAAGATGACATTGAACCAAGTCTCACGATTCTCAAAGAATTAAGTCAACTAAACTTGAAGTACCTCAATTCTAGTTTATATAAGGTTCCTATGATTAGGTAGATTTAAGGTCCAAGCAAGCTCCAATCTTCGGATTTTATTTAAACTTGATTCTGTTATCAAACTCATTCTGAAAAATGTGAATGCTATACACAATGCAGAAAATATTTTCGTGGTGTAATTTTCAAATTTTTGAACTTTTATGGCTTTTTGAAAAGATTTTGTAAAATTTTTGCAACTTTTCAAAAAGATTTTGTAAAATTTTTTAGGATTTTTCAAAATAAAAGTTTTTTGGAAAAGAAAACTAAGTACAACTATTTACACGAGGATGCATCTTATATTTACAAGAGTTGGATTTTTAAGGATTTACAAGTTATGTTTTAAATATATACAGTTAATAAAGAATTTTTGTGTGGTGTATATATTCCTCAAACTTATTTGAAAATCATTTACAGACAAATTTGAAAACTATAGTCCGAAATATTTTTTACAATAATTTTTTCAAACATTTACATTATTTCAAAATCATTTTGCAAAGGTTTTTCAAACAGTGTATATAGATTTTTCAAAAAAATATAAAAAATTATTAAACTAAAGTTTAAAAAATTAAAAAATATTTATTATTTTCTATAGTATTTTATTATTATTATTTATTTGAACTTATTTATTACAAGTTTATTTTTAGGGTTACATTTATAGGTATATTTACCTGTGTTTTGGTTATTTTATTTTTATTTTTTATTTTTGATTTTATTATTTTATTTTATTAATTTAAAAAATTATAAGTTATTTATATATAATAATATTTTTTATTATATTTTTACGATATAGTATTTACACTTAATTAAATATCGGTGCATATTATATAGGTATATATATTGTATATTCATCTATGTATTTTATTTTATTTTATTTTTATGATTTCTTTTTTGTTTTATTGTACTTTAAATATGTACAACTGTTGTATATATTATTTAAAAAATATAAAAATATAAAATTATAAAAATAATAAATAATAAAAAAAGAATATTTTATATAGGTAAACTATAAATAAGGCTCCAAAACCAAACTTACACACCTTAAATCCACAAAAATATGAAACAACCTTAATTAAATAGAATATTAAAAGTTGTATACAATTAAAGGTGATTTTGCCATATTTTGAGATTTTTTAGGACATATGGGTATAGGAAGTTAGGAGTTTAGATTCTTATTTAGAGTATAACTTGTACATTGTATATTATTTTTGTGTAAACTCAGTTTTGTATTTTTATTTGTATTTTTATCTAAAACATTCATCTAAAAAGTTTCTTTATTTGAGGTATAAATAATAAAGAATAAAATATGTGTCAAAACTGAATAAATGAAGAATAAAAGAATAGGGTTTTTATTCTATTGGCCCTTATCTCCCCCTATTTTCTTCCTTGTCGACCTAGTCATCAGGATGCCTAGGTCTCGGGGTTTAAGGTCATAAAATACCTTTGGCGTTTTTTTATTTTTCTTTTCTTTTCTTTATTCTATAATTTTGGCATTAAAAACAATATTTTATACATAATAAATAGAACCCATAATGAATGTTAATTATACAAAATAATGCTTTTTACATGCATTAGCTTGGGCTTTTAAGACCAAAATGATATAATAAAGGTGATGAAATGGAGATTCATTACCCAATAAGTAATATACTTACCTTTGCTAGTCCCTAGCAAACCCTTATGTAGTAAGTGCAGAAAATTGGTGCAAAGGAAAGAAAAAGAAAGAAAGCGGATTAAATTTATTTTTCATACTTATCTTCACAAATCAAAGTTTGGAGTCAAGTCAGATCTTTGGATTTTAGATGTGGTCAGGACCTTATTGGGAAACAAATTTGGAATACAACAACCTTCGAGAATCCCCAAACTCTGCTCAAGTCTCATCAATAGCCAGATCAAAATACTTCAACTCATACGTAAACCCTTATGACTATGAATCTCACTTGTACAATGTATGTAATAGTGGCTCCCCTCAACAAAAATGACTAAGAGACTAACTTATCAAGTATGACAACCCAATGATACCTCAATCCAGCAAGTCCTTCCTTGAGGAGTGGGTATTCCCTCTAAGTTCAAGTGACAACCAACTCAAGAGGAGGGGATAGAGAAGAGAATGGATGATTGCCTGTGTAGCTACCTATCCTAGGATGCTTCGCCAGTGTAGTGAAGTCATCCAACTGCTGGCTCTCATACATATGACTTTGGAGCTCAAGCTTGCTTATTGACTATACAAATATGTACACTCCGACGGGTATTTTATTTTCAATCAGGCATGCCCACTTTTTTGGAGTTTTTGATTTTGATATTTTTGAAATACTATATACAACAACATTTACATATGGACTTCTTCCTCTTGAGCTAGTAGATTATCCCTCTTTTGAAGCATTATTGAAACCTACACTCTCCTGTCTTTAGACATCTCTGCTACTGGATGGGTTGCGGTGCACTTCCCACCCTAAAGGAGGACAAATGTTTCCACTTGTCTGTGTCTCATACCGGCAATAAAATCCCCTCACCACTCCAACTGAGTTGAGCCAAGTGAAAGGTGCAGGTGTCCAAGTTAGATCATTATCAAAAAGATCTGCGTGTATCCTCCAAAATACTCTACTTAGGCAGTCAAGATGACATTGAACCAAGTCTCACGATTCTCAAAGAATTAAGTCAACTAAACCTGACGTACCTCAATTCTAGTTTATATAAGGTTCCTATGATTAGGTAGATTTAAGGTCCAAGCAAGCTCCAATCTTCAGATTTTATTTAAACTTGTTTTGTTATCAAACTCATTCTGAAAAATGTGAATGCTATACACAATGCAGAAAATATTTTCGTGGTGTAATTTTCAAATTTTTGAACTTTTATGGCTTTTTGAAAAGATTTTGTAAAATTTTTGCAACTTTTCAAAAAGATTTTGTAAATTTTTTTAGGATTTTTCAAAACAAAAGTTTTTTGGAAAAGAAAACTAAGTACAACTATTTACACGAGGATGCATCTTATATTTACAAGAGTTGGATTTTTTAGGAATTACAAGTTATGTTTTAAATATATACAATTAATAAAGAATTTTTGTGTGGTGTATATATTCCTCAAACTTATTTGAAAATTATTTACAAACAAATTTGAAATCTATAGTCCGAAATATTTTTTACAATAATTTTTTCGAACATTTACAATATTTCAAAATAATTTTGCAAAGGTTTTTCAAATTGTGTATATAGATTTTTCAAAAAAAAATTGCAACCATTTTCAAAACCATTTGCAAATAGTATTCAAAAGATTTTTATTTCACACAAAGAAAATAAATTTTTACAAACAAAATATTTCTACAAAGGCTGAAAATATTTAACAAAACATTTTCCAAATAGTTTTTAAAATAATTTTCAAAAAGATTTTCCAACTAATTTCAAACATTTTGCAAAAAATATTTTTACCTAATTTATTAGTCAATAAATACAAAAAGAATTTAAGGAATAATAAACATCTTTTATTAAGTGATTTTAATGAATTATATTTGTATATATAGTATTTTGTACAATATTTTAGCCCTAATATTAAAAATACGAAAGTACGAGTTATGGCTACAGTATATATGGAGTATATACGACTCCCATATACTTAACTTGAGCTATGTCCTCATAGATCAGAGAAAAAAGAAGAAGACATAACTCGTACTGAGTATAAAAAAGTCTAAAAAATAACAAATACGGAATGAAAGAATGAAAAAAGAATGAATGAGAAGTTGACAGTCCCCCCTATACTTAGGATCAAATAATCCTAAGTATAACAGACTGTACACAATCCAAGGAGCGTCAATGGTGGGAATGAACAAAACACACTCGGTCTATCTCCCCCTATACTTAGAGTAAGATATCCCTAAGTATAGACAAGAATAGGAGACAGTGGAGGGTTCAAAGAATGAAAAACTCAGGGTGCACAGCCCCTATACATAGGAGAAAGTACATCCTAAGTATAGCAGCGGTCAAAAAGGGGAGATACCTTTTTTGGTGGAAAAAGGAAAATAAAAATGAAAAGAAGAAAAGAAGAAAAGACAGATGAATAGATAGGAAAGGATCGAAGACATCACTCCCCCTATACCTAGGGTGAAAGAACTGTAAGTATATGCAACAACAAGAGTGATGAAACGGAACGAAGAAAGAACGCTCGGCTCCTCTACCCCCCCCCCCCAATACTTAGGAAAAAGTACGTCCTAAGCAAGGCAACACGCGAAATGGGGTGGATGAGTGAAACTGTGGATGGAAAGAGGTAAATGAAAGTTATGTACAAAGAGATGGATATACAAATGATCAAGAAGGTAGAAAGCAGACCTTCTTATGTGATTGTTGAGGAATGGATCTGACAAGGTGCAGGTCAATATCGGGGTCCTCAGAAGACACAAACCAATCATGATCGACCTGTTGAAAAATCCTCAACAATCCTCAGATAAGAAGGCGTGGTCGGGTCAGTGGAAGAAGTGTGGCTAGGTCTGGCCTGGGGTGTCTCACCGATATCAAAGTGAAAAGACTTGAGCTCACCACTGGAAGTAGTCAGGTCAAGTCCAGCCTGGTGAGTCTCTGCTAGGTCAAAACAAAAGGGGACGAACTCATCTGTAGAAGTAGTAAAGTCTTGTTCATCCTCTGAGGTCTCAACCGGATCATCATCCTCATCAAAAGGCCTGAATTACTTGATGAAAGTATTAAGATCAAATTCTGTCTCATCAGTCTCTACAATGTTTGCCCTTCGCTCAAAGGTAACAATCAAGTAAATCCTACGGATGTCATCAACACAATGTCAATTACAAGAATAGGGAACTCTAGGGTCTATGCTTTCCAAGTATTCCTCCTTACGAAGGAGTTTTCAGGTCTCATCATCGGTAATAAAGCAATCCACTTTGATATCACCAGATTAGTCATTGGCCTCGGGGATGGCTAATATAGGCGTAGTCACATCAAGTGCAGGTCTTTATATAGTAGTAGGTATAGTGATGACCGCAGTGCTCCCATCATCAGGACTGAAGCGAATCTCTCATGATCCGTAATCAATAACAACTCTCGCAAGGGAGAGAAAGGTCGTACGATGATGATTGGAGAGTGCTCCCCCTAGTTGTCCATGGGCAATACAACAAAATCAATAATGTAGCTCATGCCCTGAATACAAACAACAATGTTTTCAGCATCTTGATAGATCCATCATCGAATTGAATGATCATCCTGGTTTTTTAAGAGGCCTTAAGTGAAGAGATTGTACCAACGAGAAGGGTAATATGCTAATTGAAGTACCACCATTAAGGAGAGTGTGATCATAGGAGTGGTCAGAGATAGTGCATCTGATGAATGGTGTAGCAGTGTTCCCTTTCCTAGAAGAAGGGAGATGGGTGATGGTGTGGGCAGTGGCCATGGTCAAGATATGATGCTCAGATCTGCTCCTTCGCTTTATCTTCTTGGGTTGAGGAGCAGATAAATGGGTCATTGCCTAGCAAAGAGGGGCATCACTGATCTAATGAATAGCAACCACCACTTCAGGTTCGTCAACAATGTTTTTGTATTTTTGGATCTCCTCCAAACAAGGGAGGAGATTAGAATCATCATCTACACAAGGATGATTGGGAGCAGTATGTACAGTGTCATCCTTGGGGTCAAAGGTGGGAACTAGTGTGAGTGAGTGTGTGGTCAAAAGATGTGGCATGGATGCCCTCTCCTCACAATCTGAATAAAAAATGTGTCTCCGAAGTTCTTTTTGGATTTTAGGATTTTTCTCATTTTTTTGTATTTTTGACGATTGCAAGATCTCATAAGAATCCTTGAGTGAACCCATATAATCAATGGTGAAGTGTCATGGTTGCTCTTATTTATGCTAGTAAGGTCATCACATGAAAGTTGACTCCAACATATCACTCTCGGGTGGGTGAAGCAGAGGAAAATGTGAGGGTGATGGTAGTGGGTAAAAATCTGAGGTATGACACTGTGGCTGAGGCGAGTATGTACAAAAAAAATTAAGAGCAAAGTCCTCCTGAAAAAGTGGAGGTGGACCATCTGGAGGGTACGAGGGATCCGCAAAGTCTGGATAAAAAGTACTCCAATCGGTCATTTTCAAAGAAAAAGGAAGTGATCGGGAGAGCACGAAGGTCCAATCAAGAGATGTGAGAAGAAAGGCGCAAATACATAGAGAGATCGAGTATACACACAAACAATCACAAACAACTCTACACATAACAATACCCCTCAATTCACCTACTCAACTCGGTGAAGACCATAAAAGTTTGGTCATTTTATCTGGTCTGTTTTAGAGTTTAGGTGATAATACAAAATGACACAATCACTTAGGAGGCTTAGGATTGGGGCACTAACCTTAGTGTGTACATGATTAAATTAAAACGAATACAACGAGAGGGTTACTCTCCCCAAGACAATGATTTTCTTTTAAGTTTATTTTAGGGTCGAGTAATATTGGTTGTCCTGATTTTATTGATGGTCACTTTTTTGTATTTTTAATAGAAATGCACGAGCCTAACGAGGGATCAATTCTTTTTATCTCCTAGGTGATCAAAATCAAAGGGAGAGAGTCAGAAAAGCAATGCGAGGTGAAAATGATGATGAATGCTAAACAAAAATGCTTACCTTGTTTCCAACTCTCTTCATGCAAGGATGCTAAGCAGAATTGAAACCTATCTATATGTAAATGCAAAGCCGATGAAATCGCCCTAAGTACATGAATTCCTATTAACGTGAAGCACAAAATGTGAACTATCAAGAAATGAGACCAAGGTCTAGTCTTAGAGGTCACTCGGTTCCCACCACAACGGGTCCTGGAAGCATTTTATGAGGCCTCTCACGACACGCTATCTCAAGTCCAAATAATTATTAATTATATTTAGAACAAGTCCAAGTTTGAATCTATAGGTACATGAAAATGTAATTAAGTGTTTGGACCATAATCTATCGATAGGAAATCCTAATGCTAGGGTTCAATCACACAATATAAAGAAAAGTGAGAAACTAGAAAAGCAAATGAATGAAAAGCGATGAAAACCATGATAAAATCGATAAGGCCGTCAAGGGAACAATCCCTCAGGCTGTGGACCTCGTGAAGCATGAAGTGTCCTGAGAGTGTCCAAATTATTACAATTAATGTTTCTCTCTCTTACTTGATTACAAAAAATACAATAAAATAAAAATGGATTTGTCTTCAAAAATTCTTCCAAGTCTCCCTTTGTTGCTAGGTCAAAAAACTGAGCCGTCTTCATATGGGTACATAGGCGCTCCAAAGAGGGCTTCCCTCGATTCACAGTCCTTGCAACAAAGTCAACAAAGAGGGTGGTTAAACAACTCAACAATAATATCAAATACAATAGAAAATTAAATAAAGGGGGAAATAAATACAAGCAAGAAGATATGGGTAAAATCCAAACCACGATCCGTTGCTCCCCGATAACATTGCCAGTCGATAATCAAGATTTTTCAAGGGACAAATATGTCCTCACAAGGTGAAGATAAAGTCGTTGTGGCGACTACTCAAGAAACCCAGATAAATCAACAATTAACCCTGATTAAGAAACAAGCTATAAAAAGCAAAATGTGTGGAGTTAAGTATTTATTATAACTATGCAATAGATGTGTATAGTAAAAAAAAAGTATGTAAAGGTATAACACATGGAGCGAACGAGAGAAAGGAGGCAAATGAATGCACAAAAACGTGCGCTTCTTATTGTATATTTTTTGGGGGTTTTATTTTAGATTTTTTAAAATTTTGTTTTTATATATTTTATTGTTTTAATTTTATATTTTATATTTTCTTTTTATATTTTCTGATTTTTAATTTATTTTTCCTTTTATAAAAGATATATAATCATAAATAAGGCTACATGGGCAATATAGGATAATATAGATATAAATACAACTAAAAATAAATAAAAATTACATAATTAAATATTTATGGGTTTTAAATAATTCTTTACTATTTTGTGATTTTTTAAGGATTTTTGATAATTTTTATGGATTTTTAAAGTCGAAATTATCCCAAATCAGGGATTAATTTAGTAGGTTGAATTGAAATGGAAATTAAAAATATCAAATAATATCCAAAATTTTCCAAATTAAATTTAATAGAAAATAATAATATAAAGAATATTGTAAAACAAAAAAATGGTATTTTGGAGTTTTTAATATATTTTTTAGATTTATATAAATGTTTTGGGGGCATTTTGATTTTTAGGAGTTTTCTTAATCTAGTTTACGGTTTTTGGTTCTAATATTGTAAATAAATAAACAAATAAAATAAATACTTTTGGAATTTTTCAAAAAAAAATATTTTTTAGTGTTTTATACTGTAAATAAGGAATATTTGTAACCTTTTTTATTTTTAATAAATATTAAAAAGTCCTAAACTGTGAATCTAAAAATATAACGTGAAAGTGTGTGCAATCATGAGCTTAACCCTATTTTTTGGTGATTTTTTTATCACAAGTGATATAATTAATAAATAGAATAAATGCACAAAAAAGCAATGAACTAGTAGCGGCATGTATGTAATTAAAATTAAAGTAAATATCTTTTCTGTAATTTTTCCAAAAATATTATACTAGAATTAAAAGTCCCAGCACTCAAACGAAATATATAAACCCATAGGGTCCGGTCGAAATATAGCCAAGCTCACATGTATGGGCACTTGAGCCTCGCTAGCTTGGACTCAACTGCAAATATAAAAAGTTTAGGGGCTTTTTTACAAATTAAAAATTATAATAACGGTCATTGAAAATTTAAGTACTGAATAATAAATACAAAAATTTGCTAGGTGGAAATGTAAAATACCCAAAGTAAGGCGGAGACGGACGATTGGATGTGATCCACTAAGACACGCGTCGCTTCCACAATGCTTGATGATGGTTCACGATGGATGCTCCAGATTAGATTTTCTGTAGGAGATCAATGGTCACGAGCAGGCACATCCAACGACTCATGATCAATCTTTAAGGACCTGATGATCTGACAACGAAGAGAGGAGGTCGACGAACAGGGAGGAAGCTCCGGAGAGGCGAGCATCCTCCAAAGAGATCTTCCCTCTCCAATGCCCTCTACTACTCCAAAATGGTCCAAAGCTTCCTACAAGGATACTCCATCGGCTGGAAGGGGTAAAAGGCTCTGGCGATAGCCGGAGGGCTCTCAAGAGGTTGGCGTAGCTTGGAAGCTCCAGGAACCTCAGATGACCTTCAAAACCGCTCCAACTGGTTCTTTGGTCTTAACTCCTGCACAAGTAGCAAAACAGGGTCGACGACAAACTGCTTCGACCTGTTAAATGACGAAATGATGGCTGGTGGGTCACAGCGTGGATCTTCGGTGGAGCGACGGAAGGGGGAGATCTGATGGCTTGATCTAGAAGGGACAAGGCGAATGCAACATGTCGGGAAGTGGAGAAGGTGATGGGGAATCTGCTATAGGTGGAAAGAGGATCATAGAACGACGGAATCATAATGAATGGATTCACCGGAGCTAGCCTCCAACAAACTACGATTTGGTGTTTTAAAGCTAAATCAAGTAATAAAAATCAAAACAAATTGTGGGACATTAAACTAGAGCCTAAATGCTACCTAGAATGCAGGAAAAATTTACCTCACTTGACAAGAGCCTAGGAAGCTGACCTTGATGGTGGTGCTTCACTAGAGGTGGTTAGAATGCACCTAAATCCTTGCATGACTTTGCTATGATTGGATGGAGAAGCACCTGTCATCCACTTCAATCTAGAGCACGGGACAGGAGGTCAAAACAAGGGCCAAAGGGATTCAAATAGAAGAGGAAGGAGAAGGGGGTCTTTTGTATATGCGGACGAACAACTCCAAAGAACGAGGAAGAACTAGTGATGTAATGATTGGGCATGAAAGATCGCTCATCGAGGAGAAGAAGTCATCGAGGAATCGAGGTGAATCAGCCGAGCCCCAAAATTGGGCGAAATGAGGTTGAAGGCTAGGTGTGTTAGAGATGCAAGTGCTGGTCAGGTAGTTGACCAAAGTCAACTGGAGACGCCACCTGGTTGGTCCATGTGGACCAATCAGGAAAAATCAACATGAAATTATTTATAAATTAATTAATAAATAGTAAATGATTTTATTAAATTAAAGTTATAAAATAAAGAATGTTTATTTTTTCTATAGTATTTTATTTTTTTATTTTTTCGAACCTATTTATTACAAGTTTTTTTATGGTTCCATTTATAGGTACATTTTTTATGAGAAAGAGGGTCAGCTTCTGGAGCGGGAGTCACCACAAGTGATATATATTAAACAAAATTAAAAGAAGTGCAAACATTACTGTAAAGGAAGACGACTCCCAAACGCCCACAAGAGCCCTACAATGAGAAACCACATTTTCTGAATAGAACCGTTGGCTGTTAAAAATGAGCTCATTTCTAGCTAGCCATATCACCCAAAGCATGACAAAGGTGTTGGCGATGTCGTCGAAGGAGTTACTCCCTACCGGCCTCACCGATTCCATTTATAGGTACATTTACCTATGCCTTGGTTATTTTATTTTGTATTTTGATTTTATTATTTTATTTTATTAATATATAACATTATAACTTATTTTTATATACATAAATATATTTTTATTGTATTTTTCTTATAATAATATTTACACTTAATTAAATATAGGTGTATATTATATAGGTATATGCATTGTATATTCGTCTATCTTTCTGTATTTTATTTTATTTTTGTGATTTTTTTTGTTTTATTGTATTTTAAATATGTATAAATGTTGTAAATATTATTTACAAATTTATAAAATATTAAATTATAAAAAAAATAATAAATAAAATGAATATTTTATGAAGGTAAACTATACAATAGTCGTCCAAAACCTAAATTTCACAACTTAACACCAATAATATGAAAACACCTTCATTAAATAGCTTATTAAAAGTAGAACTAAAGATGATTTCGATACATTTTGAGTTTTTGTTTAGGAGATATGGGTCAAGGGAAGTTCAGATTTTAGATTCTTATTTAGAATATAACTTGTACACTATATTATTTTTGTGTAAACTAAATTTTATATTTTTATTTGTATTTTATCTATAACTTTCATGGAGATAGTTTCTTTATATGAGGTTTAAATAATAAAGAATAATATATGTGTCAAAACTGAATAAATGATGAATAAAAGAGTAGGGTTATTACTCTATTATTGGCCCTTATCTCCCCCTACTTTATTCCTTGTTGACCTAATCATCAAGATGCCTAGGTCTTAGGGTTTAGAGTCATATACCTTTGGCATTTTGTTATTTTTCTTTTCTTTATTCTATTTTTTGGGCATTAAATTGTATTTTATACACACTAAATAGAACAAATAATGAATGTTAATTTGTACAAAATAATTCTATTTACATGCTCTAGCTAGGGTTTTTAAAGCCAAAATGATAAAATAAGTTGATGAAATGGAGATTCATCAGCCACCTGGATCAACATATGGCACCAAGGACTCTAATTCCCGCCAAGGTTTAGGCCAATCCCAACAAGCAGAATCAGAGTCAACAACGACCATATGATCAGATATACTATTCAAATTACTCCAAATCTGAACATAAGATCCTTTTGTATGATACTGTAAACCATATGTCCCTCATGAGCGAAAGGACCATGATCATACCTAGTCGGGCAGGGGAGCAGGAGGAGGATGCCGCCAAGTCTCTGTCTAAGGAGAACTTATAAGCAGAGGAGGAGCATCACCATCACTGACATCACCTTCAACAGAATAAGAGGGATGTGAATCCCTAAAAAATTTAAAAAACAGAAAAATAAAAGGAACAAAAAGAAGGACAGGAGCATCGACAATGAATCAAGCGAGCCTGATGAAAAGTTTGCACCTCCATCTGAGGAGGAAGCACCAACAACAGAAGATGCACCACAGTTTTCTTTTCGTGAATTTATTTTCAAGCAGAGTCAGAGTCATGGTCATGTACAGAACCCATTTTCTTGTTTAAATAAAAATGAACACGTTTTAGTTTCAGAATCTGAGTTGTCCTCATTAGTCCCTTTCCCTCATGCTCTTAAGGGTGGAAAGAAGAATTCCAAAAAATCCAAAAAGTTGATCCTGAAATGATAGAGATTTGTAACAAATACATCAAGGTCGCAATCCTCTTTGATAAGTATGTAGATATGACACCTGAATTACAAAAATATCTCAAGGCAAGACATCTACAAGGACAAATAGGAAAACAAGAAGCCGTGTTGAGAAGCACATTCTGTAAGTATCCACTACTTGCACCATTAAGAATGCATTTCCAAAATAAATGAAGGGACATGAGTGCCCATTATGTGGTTATTCATATCGATGACACTGTGTTTGCACGCACTCTCTTAGATAATGGACCACCAATTAATCTAATGCTAACAACCCTCTATGAGAGGCTAAATCTAGGATCTCTTAGGAAATCTAGAGCCTTACTCCAGTTTGCTGACAAGTCGACTAAGAGGTCCAGAGGAGAATTGAGGAACATTATCTTCAATGTCAAGGGATGAGATTACATGGTGGACTTCATAATCATTGATATGAAGACCCCTTGAAATTTAAGAGATTCCCATATCATACATGGACTGCCCTTCTTTAGGATAGCATGTGCTTATTTGACTACAAGGTCGAAAAGATTCAGTTCCAAACTCCAAGTGCAGAAGTATAACTAGAAATGAAGCAAACAAGGTGGCAGAGGAGAGATTCCGAATCCAACACCAATTACTCTTTGTTAGAAGCAAATTGTTTTCACGAATACACCATTGTACCATGGAGATAGAACCCAACTAGCACAGATGAGTCCCTCTCCCCTGGAGAGATCATTGTCCATGATACAATTTGCGAGATACTTTGGAATGAACTAGAGGGTGCATATGACATAAAGATCGCATCCTCTACATTTTAAGACAGAGGCCCAAGTACGTATGTCAATCCTTTCTCATTTAGGACATCCGAAAGATGAGGATGATGAGTTAGTCATGGATTTTACCGATTGCTCGGATACTTTTGACGATCCGACTCTAGAGCTGAATAAGTTAGTGGCAGTTACTTTAAAGACAGATCTGGCCACTATTAGCACAGAACCAGAGTTAGTTGAGCTAGATTTTCTTGATGATCACATGTTACCTGATCTCAAAACATTACCCACAACACTCAAGTATGCCTTCCTTGCAAGACAAGATAAGAAGTTTTCAATCATCATCAGCTCACGATTGACCGAGGAGCAGGAATCTCACTTGCTAGAGATCTTGGAGAAAAATCGCAAGGCGATAGGCTGGAGAATTTTTATCTTCATGGGATAAATCATGCTCTGTGTTTGCACCATATCTATCTATATCAAGACCTTGGTATGGTACCCAACGCCATTTCATTCATGCATTTCATTTTAGTTTCTCAAGGATGAGCATGGTTTAAGTATATGGGTTGATGAATCTATGATTCACCACTCTAAAAGATGAAAATAGAGCTCTGTTCCCAAATCATTAGTTGTATTTATTCATTAAAATTGCATTTTTATCATTCATGCATATGTAAATAATACTCATATTTTAGCATGCATAATTGCATTAAATAAGAAGCCCAAAAAACTTGTACATTATCACATGTATATTACCGAAAAAATTTATCTGTTGTTAATATTCTTCACTAACTACAAATAAAATAAAATCAACTTTATTATATACATACTACTAACATTAATCAATGAAAAATACAAAAAATGCTAACTTGTATATTTTCACGATACCCAAACCCTAATCTAGAGACAAAAGGCGTAAATGTGAATCTCTCTCATATAGTCTCCTGTGGACCTTATTATGCATAAAATTTTATACAAAACAAAACCAAATTCAAAAGAATTGGAGTTCATATGTGAAACTTGGGTTTTGGGACCTCATTGTATATTGTATATTTTGCCTAATATTAACCCTAATATTTTATGTATAAAAATAACTCTTATTTATTTATTTTCTTTGATTTATGTTTTAATAAAATGTGCAAAGATCCAGATCAAAATTGAAGCAAAAATCAAAGAAAATAAATCTTTTTGAGTCGGTATATATAGTCCGTATATACATTCATTTTATTTTTTTTCTTTATTTTCTTAAATATTGGAAATACCAAAAAATAAGCTTAAGTTGTAAATATTTTATTTATAATTTATCTTACTTTTTTTATTTTTAGCATAATTAAAAGTGATAAAATTGCAAAATACAAAAATAGAAGTATTTTATACCTATAGAGTACCATCAATAATACGTTTTATACATATATTTCTTTTGGTTTTGGTCCCTATACAAAAGTTGTAGATCTCGTTGAGACGAAAAACTTTCTCATGAGCCCTAACAAAAAATAAAAGGGGCCGTGCCATCATCGTCGACTTGATCCGTCATTTTCCCTAGAAAGAGAGAGTCTGAGCTCGGTTGTCGCTCCGGTGATAGCGAGAGTAATAGTCCTCGAGCACAAACAAGATACTCCAAGGCATGATCCAGCCATCTCCGTTGGTCATTCTCTATCGATGAAGGTCGCATTAGAGCTCCCTCCCTTCATAGTGAGGTAGAGAAACGACATGTCTTTGATCTAAGCCCATTCTCAGGCGAATAACCATCCATGTATTACTTATTCTCTTCTTCCTTGTTCTTCTTCTTGTTCTTTCTATTTTCTTCTTCCCCTTGTCGTTATTCTTTATTTGCTAGTTTCTCTACTTTCCTCTTCTTCTTTTCCACTCCTCGCTTCATCGCCTTCTACCTCTCCCTGGACCTTTGCGCCCCTTCACTACTGAGCTCCATCCACCACCCTCGTGTTACACCGGCTGCCTTCGCCTCCACTGCATAAAACATCATTGCCTTCGGACACGCCTCAACCATATGTGGACCCCTAGCTTTGTTCTGCCTTGATATGTGCATCACTCATCTCTGACTAGGTGAGCTCCTCTCCTGCAGCAGCACCGCAATCACATTGATAGCCACTCTGCCTCACCCTTCGTGCACCCCGACTGCCATAGCCATCAACCACCTATGTTAGCACGACCATCGATCCATCATCAAACGGCCGTAAATATGCCACACACCTCCACACTGAGCCTCCACCTGAGCCCATAGCCTTGGGTGGGACCTGGCCTTGTTCGACCACCACGTGTCACTTTGGGGCCCCATGCCTTAGATTCACTCCAAGCCACTGCCCATGCCTTCCATCTGCACGTGAGTTGCACATGGATGTGGGGGGAAATTATGCCCAGACCCCTGCACTTCATGACAATTACAAAGAAGACCACCCACTGACAGCTCATGTGAGAATTACACGCACATGTGGGATAATTGTAGCTGACCCGTAACGACTTTTGGTAATTTTAATTAGGTCCTTTGATGTTTTTATTTTAGTAATTCAGTTATGTATTTTTGCATACTAAATTGTGTCTTTGCACCTTTATTTGAACATCCATTCGTTGTCGTTTTAAAATTCTAAAGATGACACTATGTTGTGCAATTAATTCTCTATGATGTGGTGACTTGTGTATATTTTTGTGATCTTGAAATTATTTATTGAATTAATTATGGTGAAAAATTCCATATTTCATTTAGTTGTGAAAATTATAGTAAATTATCCATTGCTTAAAAAATTATAGAAAAATCATATCTTGTAGAATTAATTGTATTTTATAGTGCCTCCAAAAATTGCTTCATTTACATGCTTATTTTTATTAGAATAAATTAAGTTGTGATTGATGTAATTAATTTTCAATTCTATGAAAACTTAATGTTATTAGGAATTGGAATATATCATGGATAGATCTTAATTAGATACTTCTACGATAAAATTAGTTTTGACAAATAATTAGGTTTATTATTTATTAAAATTAAATTACTCGAAAGCATAAATTCTGCATATTTAATTCACCGTAATTACAATCTTCATCAAAAAAATTGAAAAACTTTACAGTAGGTTAATTTCATCATTTTTAACCTCCTTTCAAATTTTCATAATTTTTGCACACTAATTGCACAAAATATTGCAGAAAAACCTTTAAAAGTGTTCATTTTTCATGCACATATTTTATGTCCTAAAATTACAATAAAACGTGTTCTGGATTCTTCATGGCATAAGTAATGAAGGAAAAATATTGATCAAGAGTTTTACATTTATTTTCTAATTAATTTGGAATTTCCAAATCTGGATAATTTGACCTTAAAATTGGCATCTGGCATTCGCATTTAATCATCATTTTCATAAGAAAAATTGCCAAAAATATTCTCCTAAAAAACCTAGCATCTTTATTATCTGGAAATTGACATAAGGAAATAGTTGCCTTCCTAAGTTCGACCTTGGGCTTGCCCAAGTAAAATAAATTTGTTCGCTTCACATTTAATTGAAAAACATTAATTAGTTGTTTTAGATAGATCCTAAGTGCCCAATTCACTTATTCCTGGGGAAGAGTAGGAACCGTCGGATTGAAGAGTTGTGCTAGTTTTAATCTCCGACGTCCGACGAGGGAGCATCACATCCCTCTGATCGCATCTCAGATCTAATTAGGGATGCATATCAATGAAGGTGTATGGCATCCTTAGAGTGTCGATGCATTTAAGTGAGATTATCTAGGCCATATAATTTGCGTGCCTTTTGGAGTAAAATACAACTAAGCACCAGTTTTTTTTATAATTAATATTCAGTTCGTAAATATAGTATTACATGTAAAATGTTAGGGTATTTTACAATGCGGACCTGTAACTTTATTGTATTTGCACTTAGGTCCTCCCGCCTCACATGTAGCATCATGTGAGGCATTATAATTTTTACGTGGATGCCTTTATATTTCCTATACCAATTATTAAATGAATTTTTTGTTTATTCAAATTTCAAATAAGGCCTTGTAACTATGGCATTTTTGTATTATAAATATTTTTATTACTCTAAATATTGTAGAAAAATTATGTTAAATGTCTGATACCATGCTTAACCTCGCATAATTGTATTTTTAGCATTTAACATAGTTTCATATTTTCTTAAAATCTAACAAGATGTATTTATTCCTTATCAAAATATAAAACTCATAACAATTAGAAAAAAATTCTCCAAACTATATTATTATATATTATACCACATATCCAAAAATCACAAAAAATACAAAAGATAAATCATAAAAATAAAAAACCCTAAAATTCTTATAAAAATTAGCAAAAATTAATATAACAATCTATAAATAACTTTTCTTTTTTTGATTTTTCTTTATTAAGCCTAAACAAGTCTTGGGTATTTATTTTATTCATTGTTTTGCTATATTTTCAATTTTAAAAATCAATAGAAATTATAAAAATTATATATAAATTATTAAAAAACATAAAAAATATAAAAATCACAAAACATTTTATTCTATATATTTTGAATATATTTTAACTTATTTATAAATGTATATATCTATATTATATATATACACCATATTACTTATGTATACATTATAATATTTAGATTGCTATATATAATTAAATATCTTATTTTAATCAACAACAACACCGCCAAAGCCTTTTCCTACAATTAAGTAGGGACGACTACAATGATTCTTCACCTCCATACAGATCTATCTTGGGTCAATCTCAGGCTTATATAAAAAAAGCTAAGATCCTTTGTAAAGTCTCTTTCCAACACTTCTTTGGTTGTTTTAACAAAACCATCTTAAGCGGTTTTCTCGCATCTTATCCTCGATCGAAGATACAACAACTTTCTTTATGATTGCATCATTCCTAATCCGATCTGTACGTGTGTGTGTCCACACATCCACCTTAGCATTTTCATTTCTACTACGGCCATTCTCTGCACATGTCTATGGTTCACAGGCCAACATTCAGATCCATAGAGCATAGCAGGTCTCACCGCTGCTTTGTAAAACTTTCCTTTAAACTTTAAAGGAATTTTCTTATCACAGAGAACAACAGAGGCTCCTCTCCACATTAGCCAGCTTGCATTTACTTTATTAGTAACATCTCCATCAATGTCCCCATCCTGTTGCAAAATAGATCCCATATATCTAAAAGAATCTCTCTTCCGAATGTTATTGTCACCAATCTTTACCTCAATTCCTTCACCATTGCTTCCATCAATGATGCACTCCATATATTCTGCCTTATCCCTACTTATACGAAATCCTTTAGTCTCCAATGCATGTCTACATACCTCAAGCTTCTCATTTACTCCATCTCTAGTCTCATCAATCATCACAATATCATCAGCAAATAACATACACCAAATTAACTCATCTTGAATGTGACTTGTCAACTCGTCCATAATCAAATTAAAAAGAAAAGGACTCAAAGCTGAACCTTTATGTAAACCAATGTTGATGTCAAAATAGTCAGTCTTCCCGGACAGGGTCTTTACACAAGATAAAGCCATATCATACATGTCCTTTATGAGGTTAATGTATAGGACATGTACTTGTCTCTTCTTCAAAACTCTCCACAATTTCTCTCGTGGGACAAAATCCTAAACCTTCTCCAAATCGGTAAAAATCATATGGAGGTTCTTCCTTTTATCTCTATAAATCTCCATTGTTCTCCTCAGCAGATGGATGGCTTCAATAGTTGAGCGACCTAGCATGAATCCGAATTGGTTTTCTTTTACATAGTAAACTTGCCTCAGCCTTCTTTCGATTACACGTTCCTAAATTTTAAAAGTGTCACTCATCGACTTGATACCTCTATAATTTGAACAATTTTGAATGTCTCCTTTATTCTTATAAAGAGGCACCATGATACTCCTCCTCCAATCTTCTAGCATTTTCTTGCTTCACCAAATAACATTGAATAGATTCGTAAGCCAAGTCAAACCATGCTCACCTAAACTCTCCATACTTCTACAGGTATGTCATCCGGTCCTATACCTTTCCCATGTCTAATAACCTTCAAAGCCTTATCTACTTCTTTTCTGTGTATTTATTTATAGCTTGCATGATTAAAGTAACTTTCACTACTATCTAGATCACCCAAAGTGATCTCTCTATTTCCTTCCCCAATGAAAAGTTTATGGAAGTACTACTCCCATCTAGTCTCTATGTCCTTCTGAGTAACAAGCACGTGGCCTTCCTCGTCCTTAATGCATCTCACTTGAGAAAGGTCTTTGGTCTTTCTTTCTCTTGCTTTGTCCAACCTGAATATATCCTTTCGGCCTTCCTTAGAGTCGATATTTTATAAAAAAAAACTTCAAAAGATTTTGAATTAGCTTCGCTTACAGCCTTCTTTGGTTCCTTCTTCGCTATTTTTGTAGTTTGTGACAATTTTTGTCGTTCTATCCTTATACAAAGCTTTAAAGCATGCTCAATATCTTATTTTAATATTGAAAAAATTGATTGTTTGCAAAATTAGAAATAAAATAGAATTTTTTTAAAATAAAAAAATATAAACACTTAAAATTCATACAAATTAAATATAGTTAAAAACCACATAAAAATAATAAAAAGAGAGAGAAAATTCAAAAAATAGTATTAATTATCAATAATTATTAATAATAAACTACCCTATCGTTTGCTCTCGGTGGGTCGACAACTCTACATACTTACACATACACATCTATTGTGGAGTTATAATAAATTTTGACTCATATTCAGTTTTATTGATTCATCATATTATCATGGATTGATTGTTGCTTATTTGAGATTGATCGCTACAACAACTGCCATTTCATCCTTGTTAGGAACTATAAATCAATCTTGAGTAAACAGAGACACAGTAGAGTATACTAATGAAACAGAGTCCCCCCCCCTGAGAACATACAAAGGAACATGGTCTATGAGATAGACTGATGTAAGGATAGCATCCCCCAATAGTGTTTAGGAACACTCATGTGACTAAGGAGAGATCTTGCAATATTTAATAAGTGACAAAGTTTCCTCTCTACTATACCATTTTAATGTGGTATATGGGCATGAGAATTGGTAATCAGTCCCATGAGATGCAAAGAAATATGTCAAGTCATGTTAGGTTTACTTAAGAGCATTTTCGATTTGAATGATCTTAACACATGTAAAAAAGAAATTTTAACATATTGAATGAAGTTTCTGACAATATTATTAATTTTCAAATGCTTCTTTACTAGATACACCCAGGAAGATTTATTATAATAATTAATGAAAATTAAAAAATAGCGATGACCACTTAATGTTCGGACTGAATAAGGAACAAGACGAAAAGCACTAGTAGGAAAGGAGTCATTACGAATATGAAATGGAGCCCGATGATGTTTTCTAAACTCACACACTTTGCATTAAAAGGGCTTTAGAGTAGAGAGTTTAAAATACATCATGGAGTTGGCCTTGGCATAGGGATGCCCAAGGCGCAAATGTCATAGGAGCGGGTCCTCGGAGATGGACGCAACACTGACAAACTTGGAGTTTAAGGGTGTATTAAAGATAATATAGGTCATTCTTCTCATGACTCCCACCAAAAAACTTGCCTCCTTCAGATGTCCTAAAAATAGCAACAAAAAATCACGTGATAATAAAGGTCAACACAAAGCTTGGAAGAAAACTCCATTGTTCCGATAGTACTAACTTGTGATTGAGTCACATTAGCAACTCGAACTGACTTCACAGAGTTAGATGGTATGGAGGAGGTTAATAGACTACCTTCTAAAGTAAGATGAGTAGAGGCAACAGAGTCAATAATCCAAGTCATAGTAGGAGTGATAACAGAGTTAGGTACTGTACCTAAGGGAGTAGCCAGAGCAGCATGTGTAGTGTCACAGGAGGTAGCATGTCATTGAGTCTAATGAATCTTCATCAGACGAGAGTAATATACGTTGTTGAGATTGGTTATCTTGCCATTGAAGGTTGCTGCAGGCGACACCTCTTCTACATCATTAGTGTCCTCATAGGCATTATTGGTGTGATAACGAGTCATGTCAAAGTTTTGCCAGCATCTTTCGGATGAGTGGTTCCACCAACCACAGTGAGTGCATGGGGCAATAGAGTCTCGCCCATGGCCACTACCGAATTCACATCCTCGCCTAGATTCTCATACATGATAGTAACATGAATCACTGATGTGTCCTCCTCTAGATTCTCATACATGATAGTAACATGAATCACTGATGTGTCCTCCTTGAAGGTTGTATTTGCCTCCACTCCTAGATGAGTTGATGCATGTAGAGCTCTCTGTTGAAGGTAAGCCAGTATACCAGGCAACATATGTCTCTAGTTTTTCAATTCAACCAAAGATGGCCTTCATCGTTGATAGTGTGTCGGATATAAGAAATTACTCCTTTAATGCATGGTACCTAGAATGCGTGCCATCAAGAAAAGAGATATAACCGCCAGTCGAAATGCTCTTGTACCTATTTGGTACAACATGTGGGTTAAAATATAACAAGCTCCTCATACAAGCTAGAGAGATGAATGTAGTACATAATGAGGGTGGAATCACTCTGAGATGCTGATTAGATTCTCCTGTAAATGTCTACAAGGTGGGACTTCATCTTCTTCTGGGAGTAAGTCCGCTCGAGATCATATCACATTTCCTTAGTCATGATTTTGTAAAGAAGATTTGAGGCAATGTGAGCCTCAACACTGTTGGGCAACTAGTTGATAACAAAGTATTTGTCAGTCTATCAGTTGGCGTACTCTCTGTCCTGCTCATTGATGGACCGTTGAGCATGTGAATTAATTCTGCACTCGTTGTAATACGTGTACTTAGAGAATCAGTCAAAATCGAGAGAAGAATCTCTGCGAATAGTTTCTCAGCTTTAATTTATATCCCGGGTAACTCCGGGGTCGAATACAGGGAGGCAAAGGAAATAACTTTGGGTTAATTCAAATATTTAGGTCTAGATTTCCAATGCGGTTTTTTTTGGTATTTTTTAATGAAAAATGAATGCAAAATGCATTATGCGGGTGAATTAAGTTAATAAGAAAATACACAACTTAGCCAAATTAATTTTAATACAAAATTAGTCCAATTTAGCTAAATTATATATTTGTCTAGAATCCTAATCCAGAGATGAATGCAAGACACTTTTTTTTTTGAATTTTATGGGTTAAAATGCAATAAAAACACACACACTTTTTATGTGCTTTTTTTGCAAATTTTCACAAAAAAGAATGCAAAGATTATGAAAAAATTACTGGAAATAAACCATGATGCAAGGATGCTATGTAATTTTTTTGGAATTTACTGATAAAATATGTTTTTTTATGGATTTTTTAATGGAAATAGAGTGACTATAAGTAATTAATTTCTAATAAATCCACATTAATGAATTTACCAGAATGCGAATTATCTCAAAATTATATTTATAAGAGCAATCCAGGAGATTTGAAATTTCGTAAAAATACTAAGTGTGGATTTATGAAAAAAACATTTATCAAAACCACTCTACAATTTATTTAAAGCAAAAGACAACTCCAATTAAGATGAAACTTGGATATTTATTAAATATTATTTTAAGGGATCAATTCTGATTTTTGTGGAATTTTTGGAGCAACTGTGAGTGAGATATTAATTTCAGACCACAGATTGGGTAAAATATGCAAAATTTTACTTGAACAATTTTAGTTAATTATTCAACGATTAGAAAAATACAAATAAATAACTAAATGGTAGTCAACTTACTAATTTTCAATAAATAAAATGATGCGAAATTAATGTCCAAATCAGTGTGCAAAAAAGGGTGCCCATGAAAAATAGAAATTCAAACTGACAATATAAAACATACACAAAGGCTAAGTTGTAATTACAAAAACAAACAGGATTGAAGATGTAACCTTTACAATAAAAAATATAAACAAAAGGACCTTCTTCTCTATTTGTATGATAGGGCTCGCAGAAGGGATAAACTAGGCAGCGACCTCGGTGGCAACACAAGGAGGGCATGACCGGTGGTGGAAGACGAGGGTGGCTTTAGCGGACGTGCACGGCTACGCAGTGCAGCTCACACGCGTAGAGAGCAGCCGATGGAGGCCGCTTTGCGGGCGGAGGTGCGGCAAGGAGGGTGCAGCAGTGGGCTGCTGGTAGAGGAAGAGCAGGTTGCCGATGAGGGGCGGCGGGAGGAGGCATAGGTGGGAGGGCTGGGTTGCGGTGGCTGAAGTGAGGAGTGGAGGTGACGTGTCGAGGCTGGGCAGCGAGGAGTTGGACCATAGGGGAGCAGCGCGACGTAGCCCGCTGCTGCGGTGGCGAAGGAGAGCTGCGGGGGAGACGATGGCCGACGCTCGTCCACTGGATGGTGGCGAGTCTATGCGGTGGAGGGTGGTGGCCATCGGTATTCTAGGGAGGGGAGGCCGAGGGGGAGCAGCGGGCGGCCGGGGCAGCACTGCTCGACCTGCTTATTTTTTATTTTATTTTTTTAAATTTCTTTTACTGTGATGTTTTTTTAATTAATTTTTATTTTTTTAAAATTTTCATAAACAGGGACCATATATATATAAATGTAGAGGGAATTATGAAGAAAATGTAGGTAGTGGTGATGGTAATGGTATGATGTGATATAAAATGATGGTACGGTGAAAATAGCAAGGAAATAAAATGTGAGACAAACAAAATAACAAGGGATATGAGAGGAAATACTTACATGAGGTTCGTCGGATTTGCGGAGCAGCTACGCTGGACTCCTGTCGTCGCCTCGATCTGATTGGCAGAATAAAAATCGGAGAAGCTACGCGAGCTCGATGGGAAGCTCGTGACGCGGAGACGGTGTCCACCGCGGATCTCGCCTAAAGGAGGTCGTCGCTTGAGGAAAATGATAAGCCCCTATCACTGACACCACGTTCTAGGTTCTCTCCTTTTTCTATAAGAATGGCGTATTGCTGGTGCATTTTTTTTTTTGAAAAGTTTTTACTGTTGCGATGAATTTTTTTATTTTTTTATTTTGTTAAACAGGGAATGCAGATAAAATTAAATATGAGGATACGGTGATGGTGGGAGTATGATAAAGTAAGACAAATGGTGGAGGGTGGGTGATGATATGATGTAATGAAGAGATGATGAAAATAAAGACGATGACTAATGATAGGAAGAGAAATTACCTACAATTAAAACTGTCGCCTATGATGTTCTCTCGAGAAGCACGATCTTCGCTCGAAATGTCGATGAGTGATGAGCTCGAGCAGCGCGCAGGTGCGGCTGCGATGTTAGCTCAGAAGCCAATAGATCTCCCTGGAGAGAGGGCTCTCGTCGCTCGATCGTGGTTGTGTTTCTGTCATCGATTCAACTCTGAGAATTAGGATCTCCTCACATAAAGATGGATCAAAGACAAAAATTAGGAGAATGGGATGTATATGAAGAAAAAATGAGAAGTTATGAAATTGGTGGAGGGAAGGTTAATAAAATGGTGGAGTTGAATTAGAAGATAGAAAAATGGTGGAATAATGGAGTTAAATGGGTGGTTATTGT
Organism: Ottelia alismoides; assembly: GCA_037367405.1. Classification (NCBI taxonomy): domain Eukaryota; kingdom Viridiplantae; phylum Streptophyta; class Magnoliopsida; order Alismatales; family Hydrocharitaceae; genus Ottelia; species Ottelia alismoides. The sequence goes on from JAZKJV010005618.1 coordinate 831,298, forward strand.
ATATAATGGAAATTAAATAAATAACAAATAGTAAAATAAATTAGGCTACTAAAATACAATAAACTAAAGAGAAGAAAAAGAGTGGAGAATTTACAAAATAAGACAAACCATATTTACATGTTTTTTTACTTTTCTAATTTTGATTTTTATTGTATTTTAAATAAGAGATATTTACAATAAAAATACAATAAAATACTATAAATAAAATACAACACAATAATGATTTTTTTAGACTTTTTAAAAATTAAAAAATTAAATAAAAAATGAAGAAAGAATGAATATTTACATTATATACAATGTATACCTACGTCCCAAAACCCATATTTTACAAACGAGCTCCGATTTTAGTGAAACCACTTCCGTTGGATAGATAATTTTCTAACTTGAACTTTAAAAGTGAGTTTGGTGTAGTTCATACGGAGCAGGAATTTGGCTGGGAAGTTGGACTTTATGGCCTTTTCTCTTTGGGATCTAGGAGTATTTATTTGAGATGGAATTTATTTTGTATTTTTGTATCTTTATATACATTTTTATGAGCATGTCAGAGAAAGAATTAGACGAAAAAGTTGAAATAAAATTATTAAAAATACATGAAGTTTGGGCTATTTATAAGTAAAAAAGTCCTTTATTTTGTGTCGTTTTATTATTAATTTATTTTGTACAATCTGATACACAATAATTAGTGTATTTTATTTACAAGAGTCATTTTATTAATTTATTGATTTTATGGATATTTATTGGAGATTTTACTCAGAGATTTTGCAAAGATCAAGATATTGAGATGATAAATCGTGGATTCATTACCACCCTATACTTAAACTTTGCTAGTCCTCGAGAAAATAAAGAATGAATAAGTTGGAATAATGTCTGGATGTGCATGTGAATACATGACTTGATGTGTTCAAGAACTCTCGATTTTAGAGATCATAAAATTCTAAGCTGAACCAAGCTCTAGTCAAAAGGTATGCAATTTCCCTAATCATCAGACTCTCTCTGTATACATATATAGTAGGGATTTCACTTTAAGTGTGGACTGCAGTTATAAGAGTAGAGTCGCAATGTCAACCAAGGTTACAGTCCAAGAGACTATCCTAAGAACCCGATCCTCAACACTAAGGAATAAACCATTTCTTGCATCCAATCCACTATCTCTTTAATTGTCAGACTTAAAAGTGTAGATGGAAGGCCAGTTGATGAAGGGCATACGATTCTGTCATTTCTTCTCTCCCTCTCATTGGAACAAGGATCCTCTCGAGTGCCTCATTAACTCAACGTATTTTTTTGTTATTGATCAGTGTGTCCGTCAAGAGAAGTTGGAGTCATCTGCACTTGTTTTCTTGGGAGTACACCGGGGTGTGCCTTTTTTGAGTATCTAATATACCTTCTACACCCAGACTTGTAGCATTTACGATGCAGAGCCCTTTTTTAGTGCTAGCCCGACTAGTGTCCTAATAGCGGTAGTCCAAGTGAACACTTTGAAATGGTTGGGAGCGCTCGCCTTTGGTGGAAGCTCTTTTGATATTTGACTTGTAGGGTGAGAGCTTTTTCACATTTGATATTTCTTTGTATTATTTTTGGCTAGCTCCATTGCTTTTACCAAGAGTTGGCGCACACTGATCAACATTTTTTTATTTTATCTCACCCTGGCACTTAGGTAAATGTCAATAGATAGTACAAGAACCATGTTCTCATACTGGCTAAAGGTGCTGACACTCAGGTTTCAAGGAGCCTTCATTGATTTTATCTCATCCTCGAGCATCATTAAATCAGATCCAAATTAAAATCCCTTATCCCAGTTCCCCAAGTGAAATTTTAACTCATCTCATCATAACTATAGTCGTGTATGTGAGGTGATGAGCATATTCTTAAGGTAGAGACTAAGTATGCAATATAGCACACAAATCTTTCAAACTAGGGAAATGTGAATAATTAAGTCAAAGACCCCAATGACTAAGGTTGGTTAACTTAAAATCTCAAGACCTCATAAACCAAGTGTTCTTGAACATCACAAGTCTTGTGTGAATGTGTAAGTGTCAGGGACTAAACCAAATTATTAGTTAGTTTTTTTTTTTGTAATTTTTATTTTTGTGATTTTTTATCTTTTTTTTCCTTTATTTGGAAAAAAAGGAAAGGTTTTTTTAAAAGAGATTTTTTTTGGAAAAGTCTTTTTTTTAAAAAAAATAAAGGAAAATTTTATTTTTTTATAATAGGTTTTTGTTTTTTTTAAAAAAGTTTTTTTGAAAAAGAAAGGAAAATAAGAAAGGACACACATTTTTTTAAAAGAAAAAGAAAAAATTTGAAAGTTTTTTTTGAAAAGAAAGAGAAAATAATTTTGAAAAGTTTTTTTGATAAGAGAAAATATTTTTGAAAATATTCTTTTTGCCTTTTTTTAAAAAACTTTTTTTTAAAAAGGAGAAAAGTTTTTTATGATTTTTTGTTATACCTCTCATTTACAATAATTTACCCATAACCCCTTATTTTAATTACAAACAAGTCAAAGTACGAGCTATAAGTAAAGTATATTTGTAATCTATACACGCCTCCCCTATACTTAGCATGTGTTATGCCCTCACAACACTAGGTGACAAAAAGCCATAGCTCGTACTAAGTATAAGTGGGTGAAAAGAATAGAAGTGAAAAAGAATATAAGAGTGTAGATAATACGCAACGGGCATCGACCCCCCTATACTTAGGCTCTGGTCCGCCTATGTATTGGAAAGAACACAAGAATGGGGGACCGATGAGAATGGGAAAGAATATACAAAAAGAAAATAAAAAGAAGAGACTGAGCAAATCAGGTCACTCACTCCCCTATACTTTGGATCTAGTCATCCTAAGTATAGCCACAAAATGAAAACGATATAGAACAGGAGCAAGTGATGTGAATCAAGGGGGAGGGAGGGAAATAAAGAAAGAAAAAACTATACAAGGAGGAATGAGAATATACAAGGATCAATAAGGTTTGTGACGGATCTTCTTGCGGGAGAGAGGGGGTGGGTAGTATACACATGTGTCGCAGTCAGAATCATCCTCAGAGGAATAATAGTGAGGGCTAGGGAACGTCCAACAAGTGTCGACACATTGCTTCTTGCTTAAATATGGCTTTAGAGCAGCCGAACTGAGCTCACTCATATCGATCACCTCATCCGAACCTGAAGAGGACTCCTCAAAAAGTTCCTTCTCTGGTAAGTCGAAGGTAACTTTCTTAGCTGGTTTTCTAGAACCTAAAGCATCAAGAGGAAGAGGAGAGTGATACGTCTTGAGGAGTTCGGGGGAACATCTTGAGGAATCAATACTCTTCTTCTTCTTCTTACCAGAAGACTGACTAGAGGATGGAGCAACTGATTTATTGAGATTGGTCAATTTGGTCCCAGTTGTCTCTTTTGGTGTATGTCTTGGATGTGGTGTATGTGAGGTACTAACTAGAGGTTCATCATCAGATGAGTCACATATGCATTGTAATACTCCTGCAGGGTCAGCACACGTCTTTGGTATGGTACGGTGTTCTTAATTGGCTTGGCATTTATCGGCTCATACGCCAGATCATCTAAATAATCATGGAAAACGGAAATGATTGTGACCGACTCAGGGACAACTTCTAGTTGTGAGTCCTCTCTAAAAGCTGTCATGGTGGTGGTGATACAAGCAGTGGGTGATGTGGAGGTGTAGGGATTCTCTGAACCAATGGTCGTCTGGACAGTTGGTATCTCAGGTGTAGTAGAGAGATGGGACTCAACTGTCTCTTGAAGATCATGACTGTTTGCGACTTTATAGGTTACCTTGGAATATCGTGTGTCCTCAAAGATCGGGTGAGGTCGAAGTGCTCCCAATGTAGTGAAATCAATCTCCCGAGTCTCCCAATCTATAGTTGCCTTAGCCAAGGCAAAGAACGACTTTCCGAGAATGATCGAAGACTGGGTGAACTCTCCTTGGTAGTCAATGTCAATGATTGTGAAGTTTATCTGCAGTAGAGCACCTTGGAAAGTAATAACGACTGAAATAGTTCCTCTCGACCGTTTAATGGATCGATCAGCCAACTGGATGATCTCTCTTGACTTCTTGGCAGATTCGAGTTTGAGCTTGGAAAACACGGAGGTCGAGAGGATATTAATAAGTGAGTCATCATCGATTCTTGCATGGGTGAAGGTGGTGTCTTTGATTTCACAATCAAATCTGGGCAACCGCTTCACTCTACGACTCTTGGTTTTTCTCCCTATCATCAAAGATGTGGCCATAGACACTATATGTTTCTCAGTCCTTGTCCTCTTATCATCCGACCTTTTAGGTATCAATTTACTTCTCACAAATCTTTTAAGGTCGGGGAAAGTGTTCAGTGGCCATTATTAAGGGAAGCTTAGAAATCAACTTTCTATCAAGTGCTTCCCTAACTGCAGGATCCATTTTTTTAGATCTTTTCCTTTTTCAATTTTATGGTATTTTCTGGTTTTTTCATTTTTTGATCTTTTTGATAGGTGAAGGAGGAATAGGATACAGACTCAAGTTTGGAGGAAAAGTGGTTAGTAGAAGAGGGAGGTAGAAGGGAATCCAATTGTACATGACGTGTGGTCAATCCGGTGTCTTCAAGGTTTTCAAGATTCAATCCGCGAAATACATGATCCACATTTCTACCTAGACTCTTGATCGGTCCACAAATGTCATCCTCCAATAAGTTCTCATGACGCCTCATGAGAGAAGTCTGCGTAATTGGAGGATACTGTTGAAAACTCAGGCTCTTATACTCAACACACCTTGACTCAGGCGTGTAATGCTAGGTTGAGTATGGCCCATCTGTATGGAAGATGTTGGTCGGAGCCTCATAAGGTGGAGTCAGTAGACAGGGGGTCTGTAAATCGATCGCAAGAATCCAATCCCATGTATATGTTGGCTCTCCGAATGGTAGATATGAAGGCTGGTCAATGTTGGCTTGATCACTCAGGTCAATCAAGTCAGGAATATCATGTAGTGCAGGCCTCTCCATTCAGTCTGTTTGATCGACCACGTTGTACCCTAAGGTCAAGTCGGGATGTGTATAGGTCAATTGTTGTCCGGTCCCAACTCAAGGTAAAAATGATGTCCGTGGAGGCAACTGATTCTTCCAATCATTCATCTCAGCAGTCGCTTGCTCTTCGATTTGTTCCTTGATTCCAACAATCGGACGATAATATGGTGAGTAAATCCAAGGTGGATGTGGGTCAGGGATGTAAGTATGTGGGGTAGGTGAGAAGGACGAAGAAGTGGAGAAATTAGTTGGAGTTCTGACTTCACGGTCGGGGTGTGGGTATGAGGAGGAATAAGAGGATGCAGATGGTCGGAATAAGGTCGAGGAAGAGTGACATGGATATTGTGATCAATATTCTGACATCTTGGAAGGGATATGAGAGAATGAAGAGGATCGAGGAAGAATGCGTGCAAGTGCACCGAATAACACACAAAACAAACAAACACAAGAGCAAACCCTGAGTTCACCTACTCAACACAGTAATGGTCGTACGAGTCCAACCGTTTATATTTTTAGTTTTAATTATATGATAAATCAAGATATAAGTCCAATTACGCAAGGTTTAAAGTAGGTTTTGGGCACTATCCTAGGGATGCGTCCTCACCTCTCAACAATCACAATAGCTAAGCATACAATGAGGGTTTTGCTCTCCCAAAAAATTGTTAGTTTTAGTCAGTTTTTTTGTCAACTCTGATTAGCAGTCTCAATTTTAAGTTTGGTTATCACTTGATTAGTCCACTAAACTAGGCATGCCTAACGATCAATCCCGATTTCCTTTTAACCTACGTTTCAAAAACCAAGGGGGAAGGGAGTCGGGAAAAATCAATGCAAATAGTGAAATCAATGATGCATGCCCACTTTAGAAGACTTACAGTGATCCTCACGCTCTACATGTGGGATGCAAGACAGAATTGAATTTTTATACTATATGAGATGCGAAGGAGAAATCATTCCTAGATAGAGAATTCTATTAGCGAGTGATAAACAAGTTAATTTGAACTAATAATTCATGTGGTCTAAGGGTGTCTCGTTAAAAGTGATGTGTTGTCCTAAATTTTACGAGCACAAGCAATACAAATATTCTAATAAAAATGCTCTAAGAGTCGCAAGTTCAAGTCCTATTCTACGTCGATCAACCACACGAACACAAATGGGTCAAATGTCCAGTCCGGATACAAGCACGAGCTCTCAAATAAGATACGCTGTAAAGAGCAAAATTACCTAAATTATTACAACACAATAATTACAAAAATTCTCTCAAAAATAAATTAATTTTCCTTGATCTTCAGCCATTGGTGCGCGTCATGTCCGTCGACCTCTGATGCACGTCAAGTCCACTGGGCCCTCGCAAGGAAATAAAATTTTTAGAGAGATCAACAATAAAATATATACAAAAATGAGTAGAGAAATAATTAAGAAAAGAAAATGGATTAATTACAAGATGGCTCGGGGATCAGACTACTCGTGTGAGAGAAAACCTAAATCAAATTTTCTAAATTAATCTCTAAGCCATTTGCATCCCCGGCAACTGTGCCATCAGATGGATCGCTGAGTACGTGAATTAATTTTGCACTCGTTGTAATATGTGTACTTAGTGAATCAGTTAGAACTGAGAGAAGAATCTTCATGAAGGGTGTCTCAGCTTTAATTTATATCCGAGTAAGTCCGGGGTCGAACACAGGGAGGCAAAGGAACAACTTTGGGTTAATTTAAAAATTTAGGTCTAGGTTTCCAATGGGGATTTTTTTTGTATTTTTAACGCAAAATGAATGTGAAATGCACTATGCTGGTGACTTAAGTTAATAAGAAAACACACAACTTAGCCAAATTAATTTTAATACAAAATCAGTCTAATTTAATTAAATAATATTTTTTTAGAATCATATCTAGAGATGATTGCAAGATAGTTTTTTTTTGAATTTTATGGGTTAAAATACAACAATGAAAAATTTACCCTTTTTATGAGTTTTTTTCATAATTGTTCACACAAACAGAATGCAAAAATTATGAAAATTTTACTGGAAATAAATCATGATGCAAGGATTTCTTGAAATTTTCTAACAAAATATGAATTTTTATGGCATTTTTTAATGGAAATAGAGTGACTTCAAGCAATTAATTTCTAATAAATCCAAATTAATGATTAGCTAGAATGCAAATTATCTCAAAATGATATTTATAAGAGCAATCTTGGAGAGTTGAAATTTCGTAAAAATACTAAGTATGGATTTAATTAAAAATCATTTACCAAAATCACTCTATAATTTATTAAAAGAACAAGACAACTCCAATTAAGATGAAATTTTGAGACTAATTAAATTTCATTTCAAGGCATCAATTCTGATTTTTGTGGAATTTTTTGAGCAACTATGAGTGAGATATTAATTTAATGCCACCGATTGGGTAAAATATGCAGAATTTCATTTGAAAAATTTTAGTTAATTATTAAAAGATTAGAAAATATAAATAAATAATCAAATGGTAGACAATAAGTTGCTCGACAACATGTTATTTTTCATTAAATAAAATGAAGCAAAATTAATGTCCAAATCAGTGTGCAAACATAACGGTGCCCATGCAAAACAAAAATTCAAACTGACAATATAAAACATACACAAGGGCTAAGTTGTAGTTACGAAAACATACATGATAGAAGATGCAATTTTTACAATAAAAAATATAAACAAAAGGACCTTCTTGTGTGATAGGGCTCACAGAAGGGATGAATGGGTTGGCATCCTCAATGGCAGTGCAAGGAGGGTGTGGCCGGCGGTGGAAGACGAGGTGGGCTTCGGCGGCGGTGTACAACAACGCGGTGTAGCTCGCGCGCGTAGAGAGTAGCTGGTGGAGGATGCCCTACGATTGGAGGTGCGACACAGAGGGTGCAGCGGTGGGGTGCTGGCAGAGGAAGGGTAGGTCACTGATTAGGCACGACATGAGGTGGCGTAGGTAGGGGGGCTTGGTTGCGGTGGCTTAAGTGAGGAGCGGAGCTGGCGCGCCGTGGCTGGGTAGTGAGGAGGTGAACCGCGGGGGATCAACGCGATGCAGCCCGCTGCCGCGGTGGCAGAGGAGAACCGCGGGGGTGGCAATGGCTAGCGCTTGGCCACGTGATGGTGGCAGCTCCGCACAGTGGAGGGCGACTGTTGCCGGTGGTTGAGGGAGGGGAGGTCGAGGGGGAGCAACGAGCAACATGGGTGACGTAGCTCCTCCTGTTTATTTTTTAAAAAAATTGCTGTGATATTTTTTAATTAATTTTTATTTTTTTAAATTTTCTTAAACAGAGAACAAATATATATAGATAAAAAAGAAAAAAATGGTAGACAGAATGATGAAGAAAATGAAGGTCGTGGTGATGGTAATGGTATGATGTGATATATAATGATGGTGTGGTTAAAATAACAAGGAAATAAAATGTGAGACAAACAAAATAAAAAGGGATATGAGAGGAAATACTTACCTGAGGTTTGCTGGATTTGTGGAGCAGCTACGCTAGACTCCTATCGTCGCCTCGATCCGATTGGCAAAATAAAAATCGGAGAAGCTATGCGAGCTCGATGGGAAGCTCATGATGCAGAGACGGTGGGCACCGCGGATCTCGCTTGAGGAAATGATCAGTCACTATCACCACGTTGCAGGCTCTCTCCTTTTTCTATAAGAATGTCGGATTGCTGATCCATTTTTTTGAAATGTTTTTACTATTGTGATACAATTTTTTATTTATTTTTTTAATTTTTTGTTTTGTTAAACAAGGAATGCAAATAAAATTAAATATGAGGATATGGTTATGGTGGGAGTATGATAAAGTAAGACAAATGGAGGATGGTGGGTGGTGATATGATACGATGAAGAGATGATAAAAATAAAGATGATGACTACTGATAGGAAGAGAAATTACCTACAATCGAAATGGTCGCCTATGATGTGCTCTCTAGAAGCACGATCTTCACTCAAATTGCCGGCGAGCGATGAGATCGAGAAGCGTGCGAGTGCAGCTGCGATGTTCGCCAAGAAGCTAATGGATCTCACCGGAGAGAGGGCTGTCGTCGCTCGACTTTGGTTGTGTCGCTGTCACCATATCAAAACTGAGAACTAGGCTCTCCGTACATAAAGATGGATCAAAGGCAAAAATGAGGAGAATGGGCTGTATATAAAGAAAAAAATGAGAAGTTATGAAAGTGGTGGATGGGAGGTTAATAAAATGGTGGAGTTGAATTAGAAGTTAGAAAAATGGTGGAATAATGGAGTTGAATGGGTAGTTATTGTAGAGAATGGAAATTAAATATATAACAAATAGTAATATAAATTAGGCTTCTAAAATACAATAAAATAAAGAGAAGAAAAAGAGTGGAGAATTTACAAAATAAGACAAACCGAATGTACATGTTTTTTACTTTTCTAATTTTAATTTTTTGTATTTTAAATAAGAGATATTTACAATGGAAAAATACAATAAAATACTAGAAATAAAATACAACACAACAACAATTTTTTTAGAATTTTAGTAATTAAAAATTTAAATAAAAAATGAAGAAAGAATGAATATTTACATTATATACAATGTACATCTAGGTCCCAAAACCCATATTTTACAAACGATATCAGATTTTAGTGAAACCACTTCCGTTGGATACATAATTTTCTAATTAAACTTTAAATATGAGTTTGGTGAATTTGGAGTTCATAAGGAGCGGGAATTTGGCTGGGAAGTTGGACTTATGGCTTTTTTCTTTGGGATCTAGGAGTATTTATTTGAGGTAGAATTTATTTTGTATTTTTGTATTTTTGTATACATTTTTATTAACAAGTCAGAGAAAGAATTAGACAAAAAGAAATTGAAATGAAATTATTAAAAATACATGAAATTTTAGGATTTTTATAGGTGAAAAACTCCTTTATTTTGTGGCTTTTTATTGTTAATTTATTTTTACAATCTGATATACGATAATTAGTGTATTTTATTTACAAGAGTCATTTTGTTAATTTATTGATTTTATGGACATTTGTTGGAGATTTTACTCGAGGATTTTACGAAGATCAAGATATTGAGATGATGAATTGAGGATTCATCAGTAATCTAAAGGATCTTGAGTCAGGATGTAAAGTTTTCAATGACCACCAACAGACACCGTAAAAGATCGAAACCATAGAACATAATTTTCTGTGCCCTTAAGTTTGATATTAGTGCCTTGCTCCATAATATTCATGGCCAAGGGCTCTGTCTCGATAGAAGGAGGTGCCATGGTGGTCTTAGATACATGAGATGAAAGATGCCCTAAACTCACATTCTGGACGTGAAAGAGATCTGAAAAATCGTAGCACAACAGATCATAAGGTCCCTGAGAACTTATTAAAGCCATAAAAGGGCTGGCAGCACCCCTAGAGGTACTATCTACACATGATGATACCTTCGAAGGTGCAACTGGTGCCTGATAATGCTCTAGAAAGATCAGACGACACCTCTAGAGCTGTTGGTTGCTCTTGGCGGCACCTGTGGAGGTGTTGGTGGTTCTCGATAATGCCCTAGAAAGGGCTAGTAGCACCTTTGGAGATACTGGCTACTCCTAGCAACACCTTGGAGGTGGTGTTGGGCCCAAGGATGCCCTAGAAGGGTTGAGGACTCCTTTGGCAATGATGGATGCATCTAGTAGCACTGTTGAATGTGCTATTGGCGGCCAATGATGGCAGATAAAGCCCAAGGTAGGGCCAGATGGATGCAGAGATGACCAGCTTGGAGCCCTGGATCGTGAGGAAGGGCCTGCGCGAGCGTGACTGGAGGTGGCGGTGGGATTTAGGTCAGACCACCGCTCTGATACCATGTGGAGAAGAGAGAATTAGTTGTTGTTTATTTCATAGGTCTAGGGTCTCTTGTATAAAGAGAAAACCCTAAAGAGCTCAAGAGGAAAAGTATATAACTACCCTTAAGGGTTATAGAACATAAAACATAGAAATAATAACTCTAATAGTTACGGTAATTGTATACTTGTCCAGAGCTTGAGTATCGATATATATAACACATGTATCATTAATGGAACTAGAATTTCACTAAGGATGTGAAACAAGGCGAATCTTAAGGAGGAGGTATGTTTGGGCTATCTTTAGCCAAGAAAACAGGGAGATGATGTTGGTTTGCGCAAAATTTCACTACCAGGCCTTTGTATGAAGGAAGACTTGGGACCTGTGATTCATGGAAATAAATAAATTTTGTTTCTTATGAAGTGGGTGACCAGGATGTGGGATGAAGGGAAGGATCTATCGTGAAAACATCTTAAAGGCATTTATGAGTTTGCTCTAATTTTGAGATTTTCGCAAGGCATGGAGTTGCCATCCAGCTTTTGGAAGGGCATTGTGATTAGTCATCCCAACTCTCTCTTGCATCCAATAATTAGGGACAGGAGATTATTCAAATTCTGGAAGGACGATGGATGGAGGAGGGATCTTAGATAAATTTCATATACTTTTCATGATGGAAGATGACAGAGATGCTACACCGGTTAACGATCATATTCTAGTAAGCAAAGAGGAATGTTAATGATAAGAAACTACAGAAGGTTCTAAACTTAATAGAAAGGATGGATTTTGCTAACAGATCAAAGAAGTCATGGGATCATTAGACATGGAGAGAGGGGACTTCACTATCAAGGTGAACATGAATTATATCAAAGCAATCTTCGTAGGTGAAGTGAAGACATTTGCTTGGGTGAAGATACTTCATTTGGTTGGTCTGACCCCAGAGTTATGACGAAATCATTCATGACATGATATTTTTGGACAATGTCAAGGCATGCACATTTGCTTGGGTGATATAAAGAATCTTGGACATCTCTTCTTCTCATGTGAGTTCACCCAAGAGTTTAGGAGGGGGACTAGAAATGACTAAGAACTTGTGAAGGAGTTTGGTTAGGGCAGTCATTGCTACAGGGTCGAGGAAGCAAGATTTTCATTGTAGATCATGTGTTTACATTGGTTGCACCACGTGCAAAATTCAAAACTCATCAATATGAGGAAAAACGTATGGGATATATAATGGGTGGAGAGAAGGATGACCATTAAAAAGAGATTGGTCAGTTGGATATGATGGATGGTTCGATATTCCTTTTAGTGGGGAGGACATTTAGGAGTAGTTGGCACAATAAAATGTGACAATGGAGGATGATATAAAGAAAGTGGTAGACTGATGGAAACTATCAAGACAAACTTGGAGAAGACGGGAGATGCCAAAATGACATTCTCCACTTGACGGCTAGTGGAAGACAACGAAAAAGTTCTATCCATTCGAGGGAGGTCTCTGGGCTACCAATACATGGGGACGAATAGCTGGCGAGCAGCAATTGAGTACTTTACGTAGCTTAGTCAATGGAATAGAGGTATCGGGTTAAAATGGTTGGGGAAAGGTTTGAGAAGACTTCGTCCCAAACAGGTTGAGCACTCCATTCATGGAGTCTTTGAGAAATTCTATGGGGTCATATGTAAGCTGAAAATGGATGGTTTCTCCATTTTATGTTATCTCCTAGTGTTCTTCAAGGAATTCTACGAGATGATGAGTATGGATGTCTTGGAGATGGAGGAGTTCTAGGGTAAGGAATTTCTTGTTTAACAGACTGAATAAGATCTCAATTTTTCCGATCTTCAAGAAAAATGTTGCACCGAGAGTTGAAAACTATTGACCTATTGCACTCTTTAATGCAATATATTTTATTATGGACAATCAACTTGCTAACTAGTTGTGAATAGTATTCAAGGGTACGGCCAAGTTGATTTTGGATGCAATGGTCACAATATAGAAAATTATTACAGATGGGAAGAGGAGAAAGGTGGGAGGATGAGGTGGAAAAAAGATTATCTAAAGCTTGTGATATTGTGGATTGTATAGATATTATTATGTATATGGACTATTTTCACAATTTATCTTATTTACTTCCATCTTATGTAACTTACCCATGTGCTTCTCCTCTATATAAGAGAGCCCTAAGGTTCTTTAGAATATAGATTTTGATCTTTTTCCCTACATGGTTGACGAGTCGCTAGATACGGTGTTTAATTAGGTCACGTTGTAATACGTGTACTTAGCGATTCGGTCAGAACCGAGAGAAGATCTCCGTGAAGAGTGTCTCGGCTTTAATTTATATCCCGGGCAAGTCCGGGGTCGAACTCAGGGAGGCAAAGGAACAACTTGGGGGTTAATTCGCAAATTAGGTTTCAGATTTCCAATGCGTATTTTTTTAGATTTTTTTATGCAAAAAAAACGAAGCAAATGCAAATGCGACTGAATAAGAACACTAAGAAATCACACAACTTAGCCAAATTAATTTTAATGTTAAATTAATCCAATTCAGCCAAATTATATTTTTCTTAGAATCCTAATCCAGTGATGAACACAAAATACATTTTTTTGGAATTTTAGGGGTTAAAATGCAATAACTAAAAATACACACTTTTTATGGGTTTTTTTCGCAATTTATCACACAAACAGTAAGTAAAAATTATGAAAAATTTACTGGAACTAAAACATCATGCAAGGAGACTACATTAATTTTTTTAGAATTTTTTGACAAAATATGAATTTTTTATGAATTTTTTAGTGAAAACAGAGTGATAGTGAGTAATTAATTTCTATTAAATCCACGTTATCAAATTAATCAGAGTGTGATTTATCTCAAGTAGATATTTAGATGAGCAATCCAGGAGACTTGAAATTTCGTGAAAAGAATGTATGTGGATTTAATTAAAAATCAAATACGAAAATAACTCAACAATTTATTAAGGCACAAGACAACTCCATTTTGGTTGAAATTTGGACAGAACGTTTATCACATATCAAGGCATCATATATAATTTTTGTGGAATTTTTAGAGCAATCGTTTGTGAGATATTAATTTAATGGCACAGAATGGGTAAACTATGCAAAATTTAAGTTAATCATTTTTAATTAATTACCCAAGGACCACAAAAATACAAACAAATAGTCAAAATGTAGAAAATTAATTGCTCAACATGATGGCCTTTTTCATTGACTAAAAAGTTACAAGATAGATGTCCAAATTAAAAGGAGAACACAGGGGTGTTTGTGCAAATACAAAAGCTGAAATAAACAAGCAACTATATAGAGGGACTGTTTTGTAATTATAGAAACTATACAAAAAACTTTTGCAATTTTTACAATTAAATAATAGAAAAAATCAACCTTTCTTCTTCTACCTCTTGCTTGGGCGTAGATGAACCCAAAGCTGTGGAGTGCTGCCGGCGGCGTTGGTGCGATGGCGCGGAGACGCCGCCTTGGCGGAGAGGGCGGGAGGTTGGCGGCGCTCTGGCGGCCGCAGCTGGGAGAGGCGGGGTCGCGGAGGGGGTTGAGCGCGGGCCGCTGGCGTTGGAAGGAGACGGTGGTGGCGCTGGAGCAGGTCGGCGGAGGGAGGGTGCCCGCGTGGAGGCCGGGCGGAGGCAGCCGCTTGCAGCGGCGGCGCGCTGGAGGGGCGGCGGCGGCAGGCCGGCGGTGATGGCCGCTGAAGAGACCCGTGGGCGGCGGCGGTGGGAACCTCCCACTACTGCTGCCGTATTAATTTTTTTTGTTTTTTTTTAATTTTTTTTGATTTTTTACTGCTGTAATAAAAGGGAAGTTTTTTTTTGTTTTAGATTTTATTTTTTTTTTATAATTTTGATTAGACAGGGATTAAGATGAAAGAAAAAGTAAGATAGGTTGGTGGTGATGATGATGAACTAAACAAAAAAATGATGGTGTGATGTGGGTGGTAATGAAATAACCTTTTTTTTGTTTTAAATTTTTAATTTTTTTAAATTTTCTTTAGATATATGTACAAAAAAGGGGGATGAAAATGATATGATGATGACGGTGATGGAGATGAAGGTAAATTAAACAAATGGGGATGTAATGAAAGGATGATGGTGATAAAAAAATTGAGAAAATAACAACGGTTATAAAATGAAGGGAAAATTTACCTACGATGGAGATGGTCGCCTATGGAGTGCTCTCGTGAGCACGGTCTTCGCTCGAATCGCCGACGTGCGATGAGCTCGAGCAGCGCGCGGTTGCGGCTGCGATGTTGGCCAAAAAGCCAACGGATCACACCGGAGAGAGGGCCGTCGTCGCTCGACCGCGGTTGCGTCGCTGTCACCGATTCAACTCAGGGAACTAGGCTCTCCTCACATAAAGATGGATCAAGGGCAAATTGAGGAGGATGGAATGTATATATAGATGATGAAATGAGAAGTTATTATGTGGGTGGAGTTGAATGGGAAGTTGGATTATTAATGGAGTTGAATGGGAGGTTTAAGAAATGGTGGAGTTGAATGGGAAGTTGGTGGTGGAAGAGAGTTGAATGGTGGTTATTGTAGAGAATGTAAAATAATTAAATAAATAAAATGAAATAAAGTAGGCTACTTTAATTACAACAAAATAAAGAAGGAAAAAATAATGGTGAATTTACAAGTGAATACAAAACACCATGTACACATTTTTTTACTTTTCTAATATGTAATTTTTTTTGTCTTTTTAATAAGAGATATTTACAACGAAAAAATACAATAAAATAGTATAATTAAAATACAACACAAGTATGAATTTTTTGTATTTTTAATAATTAAGAAAAATATAATAAAAAATGAAGAAAGTATGAATATATACATAATGTACAATGTACATCTAGGTCCCAAAACCCAACTTTTGCAAATGAGCTTCGATTTTAATGAAACCACTTCCGTTGGATAGATAATTTTCTAACTTGAACTTTAAAAGTGAGTTTGGTGAATTTGGAGTTCATACGGAGCGGGAATTTAGCTTGGAAGTTGGACTTTACGGCTTTTTTTCTCTTTGGGATCTAGGAGCATTTATTTGAGATATAATTTGTTTTGTATTTTTGTATTTTTATATACATTTTTATAAACAAGTTAGAGAAAGAATTAGGCAAAAAGGAGTTGAAATGAAATTATTAAAAATCCATGAAGTTTTGGGCTATTTACAAGTATAAAACTCCTTTGATTTTGCGGCTTTTTTTATTGTTAATTTATTTTGTACAATCTTATATACAGTAATTAGTGAGTTTTATTGACAAGAGGTATTTTGTTAATTTATTGATTTTATGAACATTTATTAGGGATTTTACTTGGGGATTTTGCTAAGATCAAGATATTAAGATGATGAATCGTGGATTCATCAATGGTATCATAGCAGTGGTTCTAGAGTGGAGCTCTCGTACCTAAGGAAACCTTAACCTTCACCCCCCTCCTCAGGTTGTCACCACCACCTACGCAACCCACCCCCCCGGTCGTAGCCCCATGCAGCATCCACCACCTCTGTCTCTCCCTGTTGTTGCTGCCTATTACTGCATCTTCTTTCTATAGTGGTTCTGTTTTGCATCAGAGGATGTTCATGGGATTGGTTGCATCTTAAGTCTACACTTGCAACCACTTCCTCGTATGTCTGTGTAGAGGAATCTTCCTTTGGTCTACAAACCCTAGTTTTTCTCAATCCGACAGTGTGCCATAAAACAAGGTTGACATCCCCGACACATGTGCTTTCTGAGGTCTAATGCTCATAGTCAAGATGGATGGAACAATTTATGAATTATGGTCCATGCATTTCATGAGCCTCATGCAGTCTACTAGTAAGAAACATATTCTTACCGAGGAGGAGTCGACTAAGAAAACTAGGGTGAGTGCCTCATGCGAGGTGGACGATACCTATGCATGTATTTGGTTATCTAGTACATTGATGATAGAGATAGCCAATGATGTTTTACATCAGCCCACCACCAAGGAGGTGTGGGATATTCTCACGGCCACCTATTCCCAAGAAAGCAATAAGAAAAAAATCCTGCAACTGCAGCATGACATTTTCACAGTGAAACATAATGGACACCATCTTCATTCTCTATACATGTCTCTTGGTGGCATGTTCCAGAAGCTCCACAGTTTCATGCCATTGCTACTACCCCTGAGTAGTAGAAGTTATACAAGAATGCCACCATGGTTGGTGTATTACTAGTAGGACTTGATCCAGAGTATGATGATGCTCGATTACATATACTTGTAAATGCTAATATTCCCACCATGGATGAGGCTTATTGTAGACTCGATAGGATCATTGTCCCATCATTTGTCTCTAGACAGACTTCTTTTGTGATGGTTGCCTCCAACAGTAGGGGAGGCTCCACTTAGTTTCGTGGTTGTGGACCTCACGGTAGAGGAGGTTGTATTTGTCAATCATGCATATAATGCCAACATCCAGGATATTCAAAGAATACATGCTACTCTAAGCATAGCTTTCTCATATCTGCCCATGTAGTTGAGCAGACTAAGCCCCCTATTGCTCCAATATCTGATCATAGGTTTGATGACTTTTTGGCTCGATTACAGGAGATTATGCCCCTTGTTGGTTCTCATTCTTCCCCACTGATGAATTAACATTCATGGACATTTATTTATTTTATTTTAGGCTTTAATCCCTAGATAAATGCATGTAAATATCAATAACACACCTAAATTAACATTTTTAGATTAACCTATATATCATGTATGAATACATATAATTAAACCTTAAAATAAAGAAATAAATAAAAAAAGAAAAATAAAGGAAGTATCATAAATACTGAATGACTCTAACCCCAAGACTAAGTAAAACATTGACTTGGTCGACAAGGAATCAAGTAGGGGAGATAGGGTTGAGAAAGTACACAAAAATGCAAATTAAAACTCTAGTTCTTTTTGTCAATACATACATGTTGGGACCTATTTTATTTTTCATAATTTTATATGTCAAATCAATAAATTTTGAACACAAACATTATACATAAAAATACAAAGAAAATTACAAATTTTATTTCATTCAAAAATAACACACGGTATGCCTAGGACACACAAAATAAAAAGACACAAAGAAAATTTCTCAAGCCAATATCTTCTCCGTACAGACTCAAAATTCTTAAAACTTACCTTTATTATTCATAAAATTAAATTATCTTTTTACTGAAGGTTGTTTCATTCAATTTGAAGTTAAGATGCAAAAGTTGGCTTTTGAGCCCTAATTGCACAATATACTAATATATATTATATTAGATATGTTTATTATTTATATTTTTCACATTATGTTATTTTTATAAATTTGTGAATATTACTTAAAATACATGTACATAATTAAACTAAAATAAAATCATTAAAAATACACTAAAATAAATAATGTACTTTATTACATAAGTAAATATATCTATAAAGTACCTATAATATATGTATATATATTTATTTAAGTATATAAATAACAAAGGAAAAATAAAAGAAAAATATGTACATATGTATTTAAATATAGTGTAAATATAAAAATTATGTATATAAGATAATAAAATATAAAACACAAAACAAACATAAAATATAGTATACATAGATATTTATACAAATAATATACATGTAAAAATTAAAACCTAAAAAATAAAGTAATAAATATAAAAATCATTAAAAATTAGTTTGATAAATATGTAACATTTTTATGTTTTAAGTTTACTCAAATAAAATCATTTTCTATTTTACTTTTAATTTCCTTTTCTTTTATTTTCTATTTTGTTGTCTTGCATGCATGGTGCCTACGTGGCCCAATCGTATGCCTTAGAGTGTTGACCCCAGGTCAACACCCCCTCCCCCTCTGTTGCTTATCAGATTTGGTCAGTTCGCCATCTTCGCTGAATTTTCATGTGAACCCTCCCTTTGGGTTCGATTCCTTTTTGAAAATGAAGATCGGATCACCCTCTTTCTCGTTTATCACTTTGATCTGATCTTTGTCGATTAATCGAACCGAAACCCTAATTCCCCTTTTCACTTTTCTAAACGTTGTAAAATAACCCCACCTCCCTCCTTTTCTCCCTTGATCATCCATCTAAAATCCCCTTGAATGCCCAAGGAGCTTCGCCTTTGTGATAGGAAGGCCGGACATCGGCTCTTGGGCGTGGACAAAGGAGGAGGAGGCATATCCACCTTCGTTGGTGCTCTTCCTAATGAAGCTCTGCTCCCAGGTGCCTCCGCCTTGGTGAGCTGCCTTTTCTAACTTTATTTCCA
This sequence comes from Ottelia alismoides, assembly GCA_037367405.1. Classification (NCBI taxonomy): domain Eukaryota; kingdom Viridiplantae; phylum Streptophyta; class Magnoliopsida; order Alismatales; family Hydrocharitaceae; genus Ottelia; species Ottelia alismoides. The sequence continues at coordinate 850,349 of JAZKJV010005618.1, forward strand.
TTTCTTAGTTTAGTAATAGCATAGGTTTACTTTTGTTTGCTTTGATTTTGCTCATATAACTCAAAAATCCAAAAGTAGATCTTTGCCAGATCTTGAAGCTCCATCTCTTATCTCCGATCATCTACACTCGCTTAGTCGCTCCTTCCACCCCCATCACCTTCCTGACCACTTCTCCAGTTCCCAAATAACCTTCTCCACCATTATCTTACAAAGATCAGGCTCCTCATGTCTCCCTCCGCCATCGCTTGGAGACCCTATGACCATCCCATTCATGGTTCCTTTCTACCTATTTTTAGGCCTTGCAGCTCTGCTTCCAGGCCCTTGTGCTAACTATGCATGCCCTAACTTCTAAGGACCCCATTTGAGGGGTCCCAAGTCAGAGAGAAGGAGCTCCAGGTCCGTCAATCTTCTCCGACCTCCAGAACCCATTTCTTGGGTCTCGAACTTTCTACCTATAACCAACGAGCTCAGTCACCTCCTAGGAGCATTTCCCGACCATCAACAAGGCAGGAGGTGGCTGGAGCAGCTCAGGAGAGCAGATCAAATCGTCGAGCAGTTGTCCTTTGTTAGTTCTTCCAGAAGCCACACCCACTATTCGATGAAGAACAACCTTCCAGACTGAACAACTATAGTCTAATCAAAGCTTCTCCAACCGTTAGATCGGGCGCCATATCTAATCTCGAATTCATGTACTCAAACCAATACCAGTGCTTCACAATTGTTGATCGCTTTCAATGGATCAATCTCAGTCATTCATTTAAGCGCAAGGAGAGGGTATTTTGCACCTAACCCCTCCTATTTTTGGCATTTACTTTTTATCCTACAAATATGTATTGCAGTATAAAAACTTTGGGATATTTTGCAACTTTGGCCCTAAGGTTTCTATTATTTGTATTTTAGTCCTAGCCACGTCACCTCACGTATCGTCCCACGTGAGGGTTTTTTAGGGTATTTTGCATATTTGGTCATGTGATTTCTTGAACATAATCTAAAATTCTAAAAATAGTTTAGAAAATTGCATTTTGGTCCCTACCAGTTTAAAGTGAATGTGTATTTTATTGGGAAATTTGCATGGATATCCTTAGACCTTTATTTGTTTGCAGAAAAACCTTTCCCAGCCACATTATAATTGCTTAATTAATTGGAAAAGTTGTGGATTGGCCATTGGACTTTGCTATTTTGTTATAGATACATTCCTAGGGTTTACTTATTTGCATATTGGTCCCTATAATGCTTCATTAATTGTGTGTTTTGATTTTAATTATAATAATTAGCTAACTAACTCTAAAAATCCTTGGAAATTTATTTTAATGACCTCAGATTATATTATATCACATATATTTTTATTATAGTATTTATTATTATTTCCCAATTTAAAAATTGTAAATTTAGAAATATTTTTTTTTTAACTTAGAAAAATAATAAAAATTAAAATATAACTCTAAAATTACCAAAACAAATCAGCAGGTATATTTCACTATATTTTATCACATATCTAAAGTTCATAAAGAATACAAAATAGAAACCTTAAAAATTATAAAATACAGAAAACTTGTAAATTATAAAAAATCGTAAAAAATCAAAAAATGTGTAAAGCTTCACATTTTCTTCATTTTGTCTATTATACATGAAAATAATTTTGGGCCCTTTCTGATATGATAGATATTATTATGCCCTTTTTAAGTTCCTATATTTTTTATTTAATTTATTTTGTGTATTTTAGTTTTTCAATATAAATAAAATTCTTAAAAATTCCCTAGAATACCATAAACATAGACAAATATAAAAAAATCCAAAAACATTTTATTTGTGTATGTTCATTTTTATTTGCTATATTTTAAAAATATAAAAAGACTTCTTTTTATCTCTCTTTATATATCTCTCACCTATATAGTATTATATATTTATTATAAATACTAAGTAAATATAAAAAATATTTACAAAATTAAAATTTATTAAAAAATATAAAATTAAAAATAAAATATCATAAAAAATAAAAATCGACAAAAATAAATAAAACCTAATAGGCTGCAAAAACAACAAGTTGTGTGTTTGATTGCTTGATTGGGTTTCACTTTTGTGATCTATCCATGTTTGCTCTTGTTGACAACATTCTACCTACTTGCCTCATACACATTTCATGTAGAGTTAAATAAATTTCATTACTCACACATGTATAATCTCCTTACACATACACATCTGTAGGTTTCGATCAGTGTTGTCTTATTTGATTGATTGGATTCGAGTACAGCGAGAGGTGCCGATACAACAATTATAGGATCCGACTTGCTGGACACCGCAGGCACTCCAATACCAGGCGTTAGGATCTCCATCATTTGACTATTTGAACCTCAACAATTGGAACCATTATCAGGGAGCAACGGTCTGGTAGATTAGCAATCTTAGGCACTTAGGTTTTTTCTGCTATGTCTGCTTGCATGTTTATTTACATAGCTTTCTATTTTATTTTTCTTATAATTATATCATAATTATTTCTGACGTTGTCTTAAGTTACCTTTGCTTTGAGGGACTGCTTATCAAGGGAGTCCATCTTCGGATAGCCTTTGCACCCATGTGAGGTTGAGCAGGTCATTCTTCTCTGGCCTGCAGAAGAGAGCATTAGAGGAGACAGATCACAGTGTTGAGGAGCAGTCTTTGTTCTAGAAGATACTTTATTTCTTATTTGTGTGTGAGTGTGGGAAAGAGAGATTTATTTGAACATGTAATAAAATAGGTACACTTTGGCACTTAGATTATTAGAGGTGTATTTCGCCAAGTGTCAATGCACTTGGGGACCTCACCGGGTGTTTGACGGTTTTGACGATTTTCTTCACTTCTCTTTTCTTTCCTTTATTTTTTGCTTTGTTTTGTTTCTCATGTTTCTTTATTTTTTGTGATTGAGCCTATATATATTAGGATTGCTTGATCGAGTAATCTAGGTCCAAAGCTTAATATATCTCATGCTCCTATAATCACTTTGCTTGGACATAGATTCAAACTAATATGGTGCTTCATGTAATAGTGATTCCTAAATTAGAATAATTTTACATTATTTCATGCATTTAGTGTAATTTCAATTCTATCTAGCATCCTGCATGGAGAGAGTTGGGAGGTAAGCTGACTCTTCTTACTGAGTATACATCATACAACATGATGTTGAGTATTCTAGCATCATGTTAGCTTGCATTGCTTTTCCGTCCTCTCCTGTTTTTGAACACTTAGGAGAAAACAAAGTATATTGAGAAATTGTTAGGAGTTTGCATAAAAAAACTCAAAACAAGTGAAACCCCAAAAAGAATTTTAAAAAGGGACAACTAAAGAAAATTTGACCTGATTCTAAAGTCAGTACCGAACTTCATTATCTTGGGTTCATTAAGCCCTCATTATTTTCAGGTACCTTCCATTTTGAGTGAGGCTCGACCCCTAAGGATTAGAGCCCAAAACCGATCCGTGGCAGCCTTGATAATCACCTGGGATGGTGAAGTATTGGCACTTCTATCATACGTACGCGAGTAGAGCCTTGTCGACAATGTTGCTCCTGCCTTGTGTGTAGCATCTGACTTGGTCTGAAGTACTGAGCATAGGCCACACCCTCACAGGCGTGTCTGTCTCATCATCTTGCGTTCGAGTACCTCACTTGTGAGGGAAGCAGTGGTTTCACCTATCGACTTCCTATCTCTATTTCTTTAGCTGAGTAGCCCCCCAGGCATGAGATCAAGGACCTCTAAGAGTGTATATCACATATTACAAAGGAAGTGGAAAGTACAAGATCCTTTCTGATAGTACTCACTCTCCTATAGGGATATCCCTCTAAGAACAAGTGAAAAGATAATTGCCTGAAAATAACCAATAAAGTTGCCAAGATAATTGTCGAACTTTTATGGCTTTATTGTGTTTAGTTGGTGAATCAACCCTTGTTTTTCGATTTTCTTGGATCAAATAAAAGTAGGTCAAGATCAAATATTCCATGCACTTTGCACCCTTCCATCTTTACTTCTCTCCTTCTACCCCTTCTCATTCATCCCGCTCTCTTCGAGCCTTCTCTTCTCAATTCCTCTTGCATTCTTCTTCTTCCACCCCGTCTTCTTATTCTATCATCATCTCAATCCTCTTGTCATTATAATGTTGCATCTTGGAGGGTTTTGTTTAGACTCCACGAACACCTACATCGACTCCACAATGTCGACATTGTTGCTTCATCGTGGCAATCTCAGAGAGTTGTTTTTGGCTTTTTGTAACCTCGTTAAGCTCCACGATCTTCACTCCACCTTGGGTTGGAGATGACTCTCTTCTTGAATCCTCTTCTTTCAATGCACACCTTTCTCCAATAAATCTGTTGTTCGAGCTTGACTCTAAGCTCAAAATATCTTTTCAGACACGATTATTTCTACAAGCTGATCAGGGCTCATTTCATGATGTCAATCACAAGCCCAAACTAGAGCCAGGTAGTAGCACTGATTCAGAAATGGCTCCTCACAGATAGGGAAAGGTCTAGGGATCCGAACAAGGTTTATATTAGAATGAGGTTAATGCCCATATGCTTGTATCCATTTAGATCATTCAACAGTAGTTAATCCATTAGGCCATTGTCGTGGGTGCTTTCTAGGAAATGTTAATGGAGATGAGGAGGGAATGTGAAAATCGAGGAGGAGCTGATCTTGGAGGTGAACATGATGGTGAACAACCAGGAGGTGAAAATGTAGGAGGTTCAAATGGAAATGCAGGAGGAGCTGCGGGAGGAAACCATGGTGGATCGGAAGAGGAGAGAAAGGTCGATCATAAATCGACTCTCAAAGAGACCTACAACCCTGGAGTAGGGTAGATCACATACTGGATGCGCATCCCATAGATTCATGGTCACTTTAAACTGAATCCATCACTATTGCCTCTCCTACCTACCTTCCATGGAAACACAAATGAGGAACGATGTATTCATCTGCACTAATTCAATCGCATCTGGGGTACCATGCACTATCCAACCATACCACTTGAGGTGGTGAAGATGACTATTTCCTACTTTAGCCTTCAATATAGGGCTCTCTACTAGATTAATCATCTAGGAAAGGTAGTCACAACCAAGGAAGAGTTGAAATATGCATTTCTGCACAAGAATTATCCCCTGGGTCACCTCAATCAGATGTGAGCTCTAATATCCAACTTCTCACATCTGTCCCATGAGATTTTCTATGAGTCTTGGGAACGATTCAAAGATCTATAGCAGAAGTAACCCCACCATGATTTTCTGAAGACAAGCCTAATGCAGAACTTCTTTGGGGGATTACATTAGGGGATTGACGAATCCTAAATTGCTGAGTTAAGAATGTGTTTTTATCGTTCGGCTTAAAGAATGATTAGTCGTGTGTTGTAGGCGGCAGTCGGAATCGATCAAGAAAATAACACAAATAATTTATTCAATTTTTAATCTCGTGGTTTTATGTTTACTTTACTTGGGCAAGTCCCAAGGTCGATCACAAGGAGGCAAAGGAACAACCTAAAGAGATGTCTATCAAAGTTCGTGTTCGGTTTTCGAGGCGGTCTTTTTTTGGGATTTTCAATGCAATAAAGGGTGCAAAATGCAAATTCAGCCTTATTTTAGGGACTAAAATGTAAATTTCGATCAAATGATGTCCAAAAAATATGAAATTAGGTTACGATGTGAATTATGATGAAATGAGTGCACTATATTTTTTTGGAATTTTTGGATGCAATATAAATTTTTTATGGATTTTTAAATGCAAACAGAATGAATTTCAATATTTAATTTTAATAAATAATAAACCTATTTATTTTCAAGAAATAAAATTATTTAAGATCTATCACTAGGTGATGGATCTCAGAAAAATCCTAAACCTCGAAAATGTGGGGTTTAATACCTATAAAAAATTAAATACTAAAATATGCAAAATGATTTTGTAGAGCCAAATATGCATGCAAATGCAAATCTTGTTGGGCACAATGTCAAGTACAATTAACTCTACAATATGTGATTTTTCGGGAATTTTTAGAGCAATGGTTATTTAATTATGAATTTCAGAGCAAGAAATGGGCAAAATAGCAAATTTCCACAAAACAATTATTTACTAATTAACCATCCATCACAAAAATACCCACAAGATGTCAAACAATAGAGAATTAATTGACGAACAAAATGCTATTTTTGATTGATAAAATAATGTAGAGAAGATGTTCAAAACTGAGGGGGAACATAGGGGTCTAATTGCAATATAAATAAAATAAATAAATTAGGCAGGGGGACTTTTATGTAATTACCTATACCTATGGGGGTATTTCTACAAAACTTCTACAGGTCACGTGCTATGCACGTGCCTCTGGCTGGCGGGGGTCTCTGCGCAAAAAGGGGAACTTCCAGGGGGTCGTCTGCAATATGCCCAAGGGCACGTGCAAGGCATGTGACCCGTAGGGATGGAGTGGAGGACGTTCCCCACGCATGTACTGGTCACGTACTGGGGCCTCGGGCTGAGTGCTCGGCGATGAAGGTGGTCTTCACGGCAGAGGAGGGGCCACTTGGCCACGGCGGTTGGGCACGACTGAGGGCAGATGCTCGGCGGAGGAGCACCAGGAGCAGAGGTTGCCAGCGAGAGGGGCTTCGGTGCTGCTAGAGGCGGAGGAGGGTGAACTGGTCGCCCCTGGCGTTGAAGGCGAGGGCAGAGCTGGAGGCGTTGACGGCAATGAAGGCGGAGGTGATGGCTGGCATCGATCGTCGTTGGTGGCACAGGTTGAAGCGTCAGAATCGTAGGTGGTTGTCGATGAAGTAGTTGTCAATGGTGGACCGCGACCTGTGGTTGGGGACGAAGGGGGTAGTTGAAGGTGTGAAGTTGATGAATGGTCGGTAGATATCGGAGGTAGGCTCGACGGGAAGAACCCGGAGCTGGGTAGCGGCGGATGAAGACCGCATGGGCTACGACAAGGCGGGAAGCCTCGGACCTCGCCGGAGAAGATGGCGTCGTTGCGCTGTCACCGCCACGAGGGTGCTTAATAGGTGCAACCGGCGGATGGGTTCTATGGAGGGCGGCGGGGCTCTTAAATAGAGGGAGGACGAGAGGCGATGGAAGGTGGTTTCTATGGATTTGATGGATCGCAGATCGAAGATGGAGGAGGGGACCGACGGGAAGGAGATTTGACGAGGACGAAAGAGGAAAGAGAAGATCGGAGATAGTCGAGATTGGGGGGGCGACGACGTGAGATTTGCGGGGCGGAGAGATTCGAGGGGCGGCGAGATTCGCGGGCGGCGGCCGCATGGGGGGGGGGGGAATTCAGGAGGTAGGAGAAGTACAAGCACCGTCCGATTGATGAGATCGGACAGTCTTTGTGCTGCCACGTGGCCCGCAGAGGGTTGAAGGGCGGATGCGCGTGCAGCGCACGTGCGAGGGGGGGGGCACGTGAGCTGCACGTGCGCAGTCTTTTTTTATTTTATTTTTTAATTTTTTTAAATAAAAACGAGTTTAAATAAGCCCAAAAATGGCTGACACGTGGCGTCACCAGGTGCTGCCACGTGTCAGCACCACAAAATTAGAAATAAAAATACTTTGTAAAATACAAAAGGAATAGTAAATGGCCTCGGATCAAAAAAGTTCTTTCACAAAAATTTCTCGTCTCAATGAGATCTACAACTTTTATGAAGACATCAAAACCAAAATCGATCATTTGGACAAAGTGATATTTTTGGGGTATCCATGTACATAGAACACCTTGATTTTGGGGTTTTGTATTTTTATGTCATTTTTTAGATCAGATAAAAATCCAGAAAATTACAGTAAAATCAAAGATAAATAAAGACTCCTTAATCTATTTTTTTGGATTTTTATTAATTAAGAAAAAATATACATAAAATATTAGGTCAAAAATAGCTAAAATACACAATGTACAAAAGAGGCCCAAAACCCAACTTTCACATATGAGCTCCGATTTACTTGAACTTGATCTTGTTTTTAAGGTAATTGAATGTACATTAGTTCCAAAGTGAGTAGGATTAAAATGGACACTGGATGAGGGAGATATGAGGGTTTTAGTTCGAAAATCCTGAAATTAGGATTTGGGTTTTTGGTCTACTTATTTGGGTTAGTTATTTTTTTGTATTTTTTCTTTATTCTTGTTAGTGATATGTACACAGTGGAAGTAGTTTTGAGTTATTCGGAGTTAGCATGAATGGGTTAAAAATCCAGGAAGTTAGGCTATTTACAAGTCATTTTTGGCATGGATTTTTGGTTTCTTATTTTGTGCAGATTTTTGTGCTAAAATGTAATTCTTATGAAATCATGCACTAATGCTAATTATACAGAATAAATGCAAGAATGCTATTGATTTTGAGGATTTTGAGCTTAATAAATGAGATTTAGAGTGATGAATGCGAGATTCATAATCCCCCTATACTTAAACCATGCTCGTCCCTGAGCATCAAAAAGAAATGCCATGAGGTGAAATGAGATTGGGTTTCATACCAAGACCATGAGCTGAAGGTGAAAGTGAATCTAAACTCAACCTTTGGATTATTTGTGTGTCGGAACTACTGTGAGACTTAGAATTTTAAAATCAACAGCCCTCAAGTTCTACACATCATTGCTATAGCGTCGGCTCAGAAGTCATCTTAGATCGATCCTCTTCCCAAAGTATACCCTATGAACATTGAATAACTGACTCATGTGTGTGAAAGGTTTTAGCTCTTCCCATCTAGAATGCTGGACTACCGTGCAAGCCTCCTCTCTAGTAACTCGTCCTTGGGGAGTCAGGTATTTCCTTCTAAGGTCTGTCGTGCTGTGTTCACAATCGAATTGGGGGGAGAAGATAGAAGAAGGGGAAAAGAACTAGAGGGTGGCCAGTGTAGTCACCTCTCCTTGTGAAGATGGCCAGTGTAGCCGAGTCTCCATCAAGATCTACAGGTTTTCTTGAATCTTGGACCTTTTTGGTCAGATATTTATTTGGTAGAATGCTTCTTTGTATTTGGAAATTTTTGGTAGTTCTGCTTGGATCTTGTTGTGCCCCTACGGATATAGCATCTTTTTCTTCCGTACATTTTTTGGGGTCTTAGAAAAAATTGTGCCCAGCCGTCCATCCCTTTTCTGAAGCTTTATTTCAACCCGTACTCCGGTCTTTAGATTTCCACGCTACCAGAGAAGAAACTTACACAGTCTTCCAACATCCCGTCTGAGTTGAGCTCAGTGCATAGTGCGAGAGTACAAATTAATTCCCTATTCTAGAGTCGTACCCAGAATGAAGAGACCAGGTTAGACACTAAGAGTCAAACGCTGCACATTGTCACATGGAACTCAAAGAATTAAGTCAAAGGCCTGAAGACTCTAAAACCCTATTTCTCGGTGAAGTTCCTCTGAAAATTAGGTGGATTAAGGTCAAGTCCAGACCACTCTCGGTTTCGGCTCATAACTCGGTTCAGAACCCAAAGACTTTTCACATATGCAAATGTGATGCTTGGATGAAGTGCAGGTGTGTGAAATGCAGACACATATTTTTTTTTCAAATATTTTTTTATGCAAAAATGAATAAGAGGCCATTTTTTAAAAAAATTTTTGGGTACAGTTAGTGTTAGTGGCAAAACGTTTTTTTCTTTTTTTCTGTTGTTTTTTTTTGATTAATTACCCACCCTGTAAATACATATAGACTTACACGCAAGTACGAGATATGGATAAAATATATATACAGTATATATACAGACCCCCCTATACTTAGCGAGTGCTATGTCCTCAGAGCACAAGAAGCGTAAAGAAGACATAGCTCGGGCTAAGCGTAAGAGAGTGAAAAAGGAAAAAGAACAAGATTTACAGAATCGCCCCCTTATACTTAAACTATGAATAGTCTAAGTATAGAAGAAAAGCGGAAAAGAAAAAATGAAGCGATCGGGGTTTGTGAATGAGGAGAGTATATACAGGTGAGCGTCGGTTCCCCCTATACTTAGGCTCTGGTCAGCCTAAGTATAGAAGACGGGTGGAAGTGAGGCAATCCGGAGGAGTGTGATGGGGGAAATGGAATCTACAGATGGCATCGGTCCCCCCTATACTTAGGCCTTGGCCTAAGTAGAGGAAGAAGTTGTACAAGGAGACTGATGTGGTTGGCAGGGAGGGTGGGTAGCCGATGATTAAGGCGGTTTACGGCTGATCTTCTTGTGAGCCTGTGGTGGGAGATCGTAATAATGAGACGGAGATGAAACATGTGATTCACAACTATTATCAGTGTCATCCTCAGAAGTATCATGATGGATAGTAGATGAAATATTTGAGTCAGACGAAAGGTAGCCATCATCAGAGTTATCCTCAGAAGAATAGTATTTGAAAGTGGACACACTCTAGATATTCATGTCTTTTTGTTTCTTCAATTGTTTCCTCAAAATTTGTTCCTTTTTAAGATCAATCAGTTTGTCGTCAGATAAATATTCAGATGCTCCGGTCTCAGTCAGCTCATAAGAAATAATTCCAGTGTACTTGTGGAAGGTAGGAGCATCATCTTTGGATGAGTAATAATTAGGAATGTGAGTTGTCCAACGAGAATCAAATTTTGGATCCTTGTGAAGATATGGCTTTAGAGCTGCCGAACAGGCTTCACTCATGTAGACCACCTTTTCCGGACCTGATGAGGGATCATCAACCGATTCCTCTTCCGAAAGGTCAAATCTAACTCTCTTTTTCTTGTTTCGTGAAGCTGTCGGTTCACTTTAGTATCCAGATGAGTAGTCATTAGAGTTCTTTTCCTTGATCGGTGTTTGGCTGCGTGTTTGTTTTTAGTCTCCTGAATGTTGGTGCACTCTCGATTTGGGAGGATTTGGTCAAGATAATCAGAGTAGGTTGCTCCAGGGTGCGACCATGCATATGTCTCAGGATCGTAGTAGAAGGATTTGTCTATTTTGAGATCCGCGGGAATTGAAATACCGGGGAGAGTTTCTAAACCAATAGTCTCATTAACAAAGGCAATCTCAGGTGTAGCAGCGGGGTAGGGCTCTTCTACCGGTTCATGGTTGCGGTTGTTGGAGACTTCATGGGTTACCTTAGAAAATCGTGGTTCCTCAAAGACTGTGTCAGATCGAAGTGTTTCCAATGCCGTAAAATTGATTTCCCGGGTCTCACAATTGATAATTTCCTTAGATAATGTTAAGAATGGCTTTCCGAGAATAATTGGAGACTGGGTGAATTCTCCTTGATGCTCAATATCAATGATCGTGAATTCCATTTTGAGCGGAGCACCTTAGAATGTCATGATGACAGAAATGGTTCCTCTCGGCCGCTTTATTGATCGGTCCGCTAATTGAACTATCTCTCATATTTTCCTGATCGGTCCGAGTTTAAGTTCGTGAAACACATAGGTCGGGAGGATATTGATCGGTGAATCATCATCAATTCGAGCATGGGTGAAACTTGTGTCTTTGATTTCACAGTCAAATCTGGACAACCGCTTCACTACGTGGCTCTTGGTTTTTCTCCTCAACACCAAGGAGGAGGCCATTGACAAGATATGTCTTTCAGTTTTTGTTCTAATCCTTCCCGATTTTTTGTTCATTAATTTTTCCATTAAAAATTTTTTAAGGTCGGGGAAGTGTTCAATGGCCTTTATAATGGGAAGTTCAAAAATCAATCGTTTTTCTAGTGCTTCCCGTACAACAGGATCCAAATTCTTCAGATCTTCTTTAGTCTCATTTTTTATGAAATTTTCTGAATTATCGATTTTTTTATAGTTTTCAAAATTTTCAATTTTTTTTATATTTTCTGTGTGGTGTGGCGATGTGGTGTCTTCCATAGATTTGAAGGGGCCTTGATATTCAGAGTATGGGTCAGCGGAATAATCATTCCTAGGGGAATAATAAGCAGAGGTGTTGATATTAGACTCATCCCTAGGTTTTTGAATATCCTCAAAATTTTTATCATGAGATCCGATCATTTCCTCATTTAGTTTTATATCCGATCCACCATAGAATGAGATTACTTGGTCGGCAAATTTTTGAAATCTATCCTCCATTAATTCGAATCTGGTTTTTATCCTCGAAATATTATCCCCAAAATTCTGTTCATGATCAATCATGGGAGCACTCGGTTTTTGTTCAATGATTTCATCTTCCATTTTTCTGTACATGCGGAGAGGAGAGTTTCTTGGAATATCCATTATATGATCATTTCTAAAAATTTCTCCTCAAAAATTATGGAAGGAGGCTGCTCATATGGTACATGCATACGTATTTGATCTGAGTAGAGTTCAGTCCTTTGATCATGATTGGTCTGATTTTGATATTGTGGAGTCAGCATACAGGGTTTTTGTGTGTCTAGGAGGTCAATCCTGTCCTCTGTATGAGTATCATGTCTGACAAGGGGTCTGTCATGGTCAATCCAATGCTGATGATCATTAAGTGTGTGTCTTTCCATCTGGGTTTGGTTTCTCTGCCGGTCATGAGACTTGAAGGGATTTTGATCTTGAAATGTTTTATTGGCGAGAAACTAAGAATAAGATGGTTCAGTCCAAGATGGTAGATGGTCATGTGTGGTTGGATGATTTGAGAAAGGATTCAATGAGGGGGTCGAAGTCATCCGTGGGTGAAAATTTCCCGCAAATGTTGAAGGATTATTGAAAGAAGAGGATGTAGTTGATTTGGGTCAAACTGAGACAGATTTATTTTCATAGTGATGTTCGGTCATTTTTGAAGGAGTTGAGAGAAATGATGGGTTGGATCTGAAATTTGGAAAATTTTCCATGATGAGATTAAAATCAAGAGATGAGAGTGATGATTGTATGGGACAGAAAATTTATCAAATGTATGGCTATTGATCTTCGATATCAGTTCACGCACACCAATACAAACACAAATCAAACCCCAGGTTCACCAACTCACACAATGAAGCCGTAAGAGTTCGGCTATTATCTTTTCAATTTTAATTGTTGAAAAGACAATCTTGGAAAATAATTAAGCGAGCTGTTAGGTGCTGAAATTTTCGTAATGAATGGCCCGAGTTCTTCGACTAGTTGCACCTACTTTCAGCCAGTATGGGAGTAAGTACGGACCGTAGAATGGCTACCCGTGTTACTTGAGGACGGAGCCTTACGCAGTGTCCTCTAAACCACCCACTCTGCTAAGGAAATCCGGACCGTTTACCGGCTACTGTAGATCCTTACTGAGAAGTAGCTAATCATTTTTGACAGAATCAGTAGTCAATATGAAAATTCGGGTTTGGGCTCTAACCTTAAATCTCGTCTCTCGCTCACTCAGAAAAATAAAATCATCCAAGGTTGGGGTTGCTCTCCCGCAAAAATTCTTGATTTTATGAGTTATTTAGAGTCGGTTATAGCAGTCCCAATTTTATTTCGGTGATCATTGAAGACTTTAAGTGTGTAGAAATACACGTCTACCGTCCAGTCCCAATTTCCTTTTAAAGTTATGTGACAAAACAAGAGAGAAATTCGGGAAAAGCTGATGCACGCGAAAACAATGATGTATGCTCAGTTAGAAGACTTACAGTGAATCCTCGCAATCTTCTTGTGGGATGCTAGACAGAAATTGAAAATTTATTCTAGATGAAATGCAAGCCGATGAAAAACCGCACCTAAGCTGAAAGTTCTATTAGCGGGGAAGAAATGACTTAAATTTTTGGCTAAATTGAACGATTTAGGTGCGTCTCAATTATTAGTGCAGTGTGGCTTAAGATCCTACGAGCAAAATCAAGAATTAAAAATGCTCTAAGAGCCGTATGTGCAGGTCCAACCAAATCGCCACTCAAGTCGGGCCCCACCCTCACCGGAGAGTGAAACAGGCCACGACACACCACAGAATAAAGTTTGAGGTCTTGTTACACATACGAGCGTCCAAACGGACACCGCTATAAATTAATTATAGAAATTAAAGTTCAGAAAAATAAATCCTAGACTCTACGCTCTCTCATGACTTGACTCGATCTTAAATTAATTGCGGTTTTTTAGGAGTCGGTGAAGATGCTTCGATTTCTTGAAAAAGCGCTCCATGTACAAAGTACCTCGCAAGAAAAATAAGAGAGAAAATGTAAGAGAGTGACTCAAAAATATATGAAAAATAAAGGCTGAAAATAAATGGCAGGAAAAAAATGAAATTTACAATGAAAAATTCGGGGGTCAGACTACCCGAATACGGAAAACCGAACAAAAATTTTCAAGACAAAAAACTAAGCCGTTTGCCTCCCCGGCAATGGCGCCATCTGACGAATCCTAAATTGCCGAGTTAAGAATGTGTTTTTATCGTTCGACTTAAAGAATGATTAGTCGTGCGTTCTAGGCGGCAATCGGAATCGGTCAAGAAAATACCACAATTAATTTATTCAATTTTTAATCTCGTGGTTTTATGTTTATTTTACTTGGGCAAGTCCCAAGGTCGACCACAAGGAGGCAAAGGAACAACCTAAAGAGATGTCTATCAAAGTTCGTTTTCGGTTTTCGAAGCGGCCTTTTTTTTGGGATTTTCAATGCAATAAAGGGCACAAAATGCAAATTCAGCCTTATTTAGGGACTAAAATGTAAATTTCGATCAAACGATGTTCGAAAAATATGAAATTAGGTCACGATGTAAATTATGATGAAATGAGTGCACTATAATTTTTGGATGCAATATGAATTTTTTATGGTTTTTTAAATGCAAACAGAATGAATTTCAATATTTAATTTTAATAAATAATAAACCTACTTATTTTCAAGAAATAAAATCTAAGATCTATCACTAGGTGATGGATCTCAGAAAATCCTAAACCTCGAAAATGTGGGGTATAATACCTACTAAAAATTAAATACTAAAATATGCAAAATGATTTTTATAAGCCAAATATGCATACAAATGCAAATCTTTTTGGGCACAATGTCAAGTACAATTAACTCTACAATATGTGATTTTTCAGGAATTTTTAGAGCAATGGTTAATTAATTATGAATTTCAGAGCAAGAAATGGGCAAAATACACAAATTTCCACAAAACAATTATTTACTAATTAACCATCCATCACAAAAATACCCACAAGATGTCAAACAATAGAGAATTAATTGACGAACAAAATGCTATTTTTGATTGATAAAATAATGTAGAGAAGATGTTCAAAACTGAG
Source organism: Ottelia alismoides (assembly GCA_037367405.1). Classification (NCBI taxonomy): domain Eukaryota; kingdom Viridiplantae; phylum Streptophyta; class Magnoliopsida; order Alismatales; family Hydrocharitaceae; genus Ottelia; species Ottelia alismoides. The sequence goes on from JAZKJV010005618.1 coordinate 865,417, forward strand.
GGGGAACACAGGGGTCTGATTGCAATATAAATAAAATAAATAAATTAAGCAGGGGGACTTTTATGTAATTACCTATACCTATGGGGGTATTTCTGCAAAATTTCCACAGGTCACGTGCTAAGCACGTGCCTCTGGCTGGCGGGGGTTTCTGCGCAAAAGGGGAACTTCCAGGGGGTCATTTGCAATATGCCCAAGGGCACGTGCAAGGCACGTGACCCGTGGGGATGGAGTGGAGGACATTCCCCACGCACGTGCTGGTCACGTGCTGGGGCCTCGGGCTGCGTGCCCGGCGACGAAGGCGGTCTTCACGGCAGAGGAGGGGCCGCTTGGCCACGGCGGTTGGGCGCGACTGAGGGCAGATGCTCGGCGGAGGAGCACCAGGAGCGGAGGTTGTCGGCGAGAGGGGCTCCGGTGCTGCTAGAGGCGGAGGAGGGTGAACTGGTCGCCCCTGGCATTGAAGTCGAGGGCGGAGCTGGAGGCATTGACGGCGATGAAGGCGGAGGTGATGGCTGGCGTCGATCGTCGTTGGCGGCACAGGTTGAAGCGTCGGAATCGTAGGTGGTTGTCGATGAAGTAGTTGTCGATGGTGGACCATGGCCTGTGGTTGGGGACGAAGGGGGTAGTTGAAGGTGTGAAGTTGATGAATGGTCGGTAGATATCGGAGGTAGGCTCGACGGGAAGAACCCGGAGCTAGGTAGCGGCGGATGAAGACCGTAGGGGCTACGACGAGGTGGGAAGCCTCGGACCTCACCAGAGAATATGGCGTCGTGGCGCTGGCACCGCCATAAGGGTACTTAATAGGTGCAGTCGGCGGATGGGTTCTATGGAGGGCGGCGGGGCTCTTAAATAGAGGGAGGACGAGCGGCGATGGAAGGTGGTTTCTACGGATTTGATGGATCGCAGATCGAAGATGGAGGAGGGGATCGGCGGGAAGGAGATTTGACGAGGACGAAAGTGGAAAGAGAAGATCGGAGATAGTCGAGATTGGGGGAGGCGGCGGCGCGAGATTTGCGGGGCGGAGAGATTCGAGGGGCGACAAAATTCGCGGGCGGCGGCCACATGGGGGGGGGGGGGAGTCAGGAGGTAGGAGAAGTACAGGCATCGTCCGATTGATGAGATCGAACGGTCTTTGTGCTGCCATGTGGCCCACAGAGGGCTGAAGGGTGGATGCGCGTGCAGTGCGCGTATGGGGGGGGCACGTGCGCTGCACATGCGCAGTCTTTTTTTATTTTATTATTTTATTATTTTTTTATTTTTTTATATAAAAACGAGTTTAAATAAGCCCAAAAATGGCTGACACGTGGCGGCACCAGGTGCTGCCACGTGTCAGCACCACAAAATTAGAAATTAAAATACTTTGTAAAATACAAAAGAAATAGTAAATGGTCTCTGATCGAAAACGTTTCTTCACGAAAATTTCTCGTCTCAATGAGATCTACAACCTTTATGAAGACATCAAAACCAAAATCGATCATTTGGACAAAGTGATATTTTTGGGGTATCCCATGTACATAGAACACCTTGATTTTGGGGTTTTGTATTTTTTAGATCAGATAAAAATCCAGAAAATTACAGTAAAATCAAAGATAAATAAAGATGCCTTAATCTATTTTTTTTTATTTTTATTAATTAAGAAAAAATATACATAAAATATTAGGTCAAAAATAGCTAAAATACACAATGTACAAAAGATGCCCAAAACCCAACTTTCACATATGAGCTCCGATTCACTTGAACTTGGTCTTGTTTTGAAGGCAATTGAATGTACATTAGTTCAAAAGCGAGTAGGATTAAAACAGACACTGGATGAGGGAGATATGAGGGTTTTAGTTCGAAAATCCTGAAATTAGGGTTTGGGTTTTTGGTCTACTTATTTGGGTTAGTTATTTTTTGTATTTTTTTCGTTATTCTTGTTAGTGATATGTACACAGTGGAAGTGGTTTTGAGTTATTTGGAGTTAGCATGAATGGGTTAAAAATCCGGGAAATTAGGCTATTTACAGGTCATTTTTGGCATGGATTTTTGGCTTCTTATTTTGTGCAGATTTTTGTGCTAAAACGTAATTCTTATGAAATCATGCACTAATGCTAATTATGCAGAATAGATGCAAGAATGTTGTTGATTTTGAGGATTTTGAGCTTAATAAATGAGATTTAGAGTGATGAATACGAGATTCATCAGGGATCTAGTGGCTTGTGGATGCCACTTGTGAAGGATCACACTTCAATAAAGATGAGAACGTGGTCTGGCAAATATTCAAAGAAATGCTCTAAGGATCGACAACATTGTCCTCATCTCATACATTCCAGAAGACTCCACAAACTTCTCACAAGGTCGTCAACATGACGACAATTCAGTATGAAGAAGATAGGAAAGATGAGAGTTCCAACCTAATCATAATAAGGAACCATCTTTCCAAGGTGGATATAATTGAAATATGATCACAAGATCTAGAAAAACTCAATGTGATCGAACAAAGAACAGAGAAGCTAGAGAAGCTCGATCTGATTACACAGTAGTTGGAGCTTCTTGTCGACACCATCAATTCTGTCGATGATTTGAGCACATCTCCCGAGAATCTTGCAGCTGAGCCAAAAGAGCATCCACGTTCTCCATTACCGTAGTAACAGAGTCCAGCGCAACAACCAACGGTCCTACATGATTACTACATGCAAGAACTAGACCAGGGTTCGCATTCACTACATCACTAATAGATGGTTGTCTACCATCTAGAAGCTCCATCTTTTTCCGAGACATTCACATTATCTGTGAAGTGGATGTCATCTGGGCAACCGAATAGTCTACGACATGTCCTGGTGGACAACAACATGGTCAAGCACAAGCCAACCGGCCATTCCACCAGAATCAAGGTGGACAGAACTTCCAATAGCAGCAACACCAGCAACAACCTCACTATCAGTCCTCACCGCATCCGAACTATACCTCAAGATAGAACTTCTAGCCTCTAGCATATCGTCAACCGTTCTATCGTCAACAACTTGCGGGACCGTATCAAAATTCCCTCCTTGATATCAATACCAGTTGTACCCTTAGCATCAGTATCAAAACTTCCAACAACAACCATACTATTACCCACCTCAGCAACATCATATTGTTGAGTCATCAGAAGATGCTCCCGTGAATCCTGCTTTGGATTGCTTCGCTCAGTTATATCAAAAATATGAATGAGATGATCCGGAAGATTGATGACCTCACAACTGCGAAGACGATCATACCAGCACAGGTAGAGGCCAACCCTAACAACTTCAAGCGTACGGAGCATGTAGCTCATAGTGCCCCACCACCCATCGATTCATGTACGCTTGATTTTATGTTATTTAATGTTGTGAATCTCAGGTATTGTAGAACATTACAACCATCTGCAAGTGTGAAGGGAAAAAATAAATTTTCTATAGGAGAGTCTTCTATATCAACAGTAAAGCCAGCCCAGAGTTGTGGAACTAATGCACCTGGAGGAAACAACTCTGAATAAACAAAAATTAAAAAAATGAATAAAATCAAAACACCAACAATAACAACAAAGGACGAGTCGATGCATCCAAGAAGATGCCAGTGCCTGCAGCAACTTCCATGCGAGACGATGAGGTTGAACTCCCGTACGAGCCGACGAGGATGACTTTTCAGTTTTTACTTCACCCTCTATTTTGGATGACTGTATTATCTCCAGTTGTCCAGATGTACAAGCAGATTCCCTTAATAAAAAATGTTTGCTTTTGAAAATGTGTATGTACTTTTCCAGATGTAATGAAAAACAAAACAGTTAGAAGATTAAAAGTAGCTCTATATGATCCTTCCATTGTTGAGATTTTGAAGAATATCATGCTTGAGATGCCACTACTGTGAGCCATGAAATACATGTCGAATGTGAAAAAGGTCTAAAGGAACATGTACATCTAAGCGTCAGCACCGCAAGAACCGACACATCTGAGTTGAGAAACATATCCTCACCATGGCGACTGTCAGCGCGGAGAGCAACATCCCACAGAAGAACAAAGACAAAGGAGACCCTTTGATCCAATGTGAGATATTCAATCAGATATTTAATCACACTCTTCTTGATAGTGGGTCTTCTATCAACCTCATGCTCACTTCCTTGGCCAAGGAATTTGGGCTCAATCCGCTCAAACCAACTAGAATGATCCTTTAATTTATTGATCGATCTGTTAAGCAACCATGTGGAGTGTTAGAATATGGTATCGTAACAGTCCAAGGTAAAAAAATCTTAATGGACTTCATTGTCCTAGACATGGAATCCTCAGTAACGATACTCCGAACACCGATCATACTTGGTCGGTCATTCCTACAAACAGCTGAGGCGGTAGCTGATTAGGATCTGGAAAGATCATCTTTCACTCCAGTAGTGACATGGTAACCATAGAGATGTGTGCTGAGCCAAAGAATCAGAATAGCACATCGAGAAACGGATGCATGTTCATGCAACCGACTGTAATACATTTGAGGAGATCAAAGATATAGACAGTTTGTGGACTAAAACTGAGACCAAGGAGTTCATCTTCCTAGATGAAGACCTTGAAAGCACAGTCGAATTTTGCTTCAATTCCACTGACGAGGTAGAATCTGAAGAGCAGATCCATTTGTTCGAAGAATATCCATCCTAGGACGAACATGAGGAAAAGATTGCAGATATATTTAGTGTCACATTGTCTGAACCTGGATTAACGAAGGTGGACCCGAAATCACTGGTCAAGCATTCACCAATCGTAAGTACAATTTCTGAAGTGATTGCAAAGTCAGATCTGGTTCCACTTGAGCTGAAGCCACTTCTAGCAAACCTTAAGTATGTCTTCCTTGTGGGTGAGTCCTAATAGATCATAATCAGTTCACAATTGATCGTTAATCAAGAATCTCTCTTGCTAGAGGTTCTAGAGAAAAACCGCAAGGCCCTTGATTGGAATACTTCATATCTCTGGGGGATAAATCCGGCTTTATGTTCACATCATATCTATTTAGAGGATGACAACAAGCCATCTCATGAGTTTCAATGCATGATGAATCCTAATCTTCGGGAAGTTGCAATGAAAGAGAAAATGAAATGGTGTGAAGCTATCTTTTTTTATACCATCTCTGATTCTAAATGAATTAGCCCATTGCATGTGGTTCCTAAGAAAGCTGGAATCACTATGGTCACAAATGAGAAAGGAGAGGAGATCTTGACCCGAGTACCTATGTCATGGCATGTCTGTGTAGATTACCGGCGTCTAAACTCAGCGACCAAGAAAGGTCACTTTTCGCCGCCTTTTATTGACCAGATCATCAAAAGACTAGCATTGAAAGTGTTCTTTTTTTTCTCGGATGGGTACTCCAGGTATAACCAAGTGGCAATCACTCCCAAGGATCAAGAGAAGACTACATTTACTTGTCCATTTGTCACCTTTACCTTTTGACAGATGCCCTTTGGATTGTGTAACGTTCCTGCTATATTCCAAAGGTGTATGTTGGTTGTGTTCACTAACATGGTAGATAGTTTTTTGGAGGTGTTCATAGATGATTTCTTGGTCTATGGTGATGATTTTGATTCATGTCTAATGGATCTAGATTGAGTGCTTAAGAGATGTTGCGAAGTCAATCTAGAGCTCTTTTGGGAAAAGAGTGATTTCAAGGTTATTGATGGAACTGTATTAGGCCACGTCATCCTAAAAAGAGGTATGGAGGTCAACCCGACCAAGGTGGATGTCGTTGTAAATCTTGAACAACCTATAACACTAAAGTAGGTGAGGTCTTTTCTAGGGCATGCTGGGTTTTACAGGAGATTTATCCAAGACTTTGACAAGATTACACGACCTCTCAAGCTTCAAAAGAAAGGATACCAAATTTATTATCGATGATAAGCTTCTCCTTGCTTTCAATACACTAGAGAAATTGGCTACTCAAGTGCACATCCTTAAGCTACACCATTGGTCTCTCCCATTCGAGATCATGACAAACGCTTCCGAGTTTGATATTGGGTTGTGATGGGTCAGCATGGGGATGGAGTTCCATTTGCTATATACTATGCCAACAAAACTCTGGATGATGCTCAGAGAAAAGACACCGTAATAGATAAAGAGTTGATGGACATTGTGTTCACCCTTGAGAATTTCATATAACATATTGGGTTCAAAAATCATTGTCTACGCTGGTCACTCTGCTATCCAATATCTACAGAATAAGAAGGATGCCAAGTTACGAGTGCACCGTTGAATCCTTCTATTCTAGGAATTTGATTTGGAAATAATAGACAAACCTAGAGTAAAGAACGTGGTAGTAGATCATTTGTCAAGACTAGAAAGTTCAGAGACTCCCTTGTGTACTATAACCATCACTAAGACATTTCCTGATGAATCGATCTTGAATGTTAGATCTCTACCATGGTATGTTGAGTATGTGAACTATCTCATGAATGAGAAAATTCCCAATGATTTGAATCATGTCAAGAAGGACAATTTTTTTTCTGATCTCCGTTTCTACCAGTGGGGAGGTCCGTAACTTTATAGGGATGACATGGATTGCATTTGGAGATGGTGCATTCCTCGGGAGGAGTACGCTAGCATCCTCGAGCATTGTCATAAGCTCGAAGCAAAAGGATACCATTCTGGACATCGTATGGTAGCGAAAGTATTGATGTGTGGCCCTTGGTGGCCAATACTATTCAAGGATGTCACATCATATATGAAAGGTTGCACCTACTGTCAAAAATTTGGAGGTACCATTGGTTCCAAATATTCTATGCCACTCAAGTTCATCCAAATTTCGAACATATTTGATGCTTGGTGCATTAACTTTATGGGCCCATTTCCTAACAGTCATGGATTTGAATACATCCTACTTGCCATGGATTAAGTGAGTCGGTGAGTGGAGGTTGTCCCCGCTCATTATGTTGATAGTTGTACTACTTATCACTTTCTCAAGAAGAATATTATCTTGTCATTCAGAATTTCCAAGATTCTCATTTCAGAGGAAAAATCCATTTTGTGAACAAGGAAGTTAGAAAGCTCGTGAAGGAGTATGACATTGAACATCGTGTTGCATCACCTTACCAACCACAATCAAGTGGTTTGGCTGAGTTATCTAATAGGGAGATCAATACTATTCTACATAATCTTATACAACCGGATAGGAAGAACTAGTCTCAACTTCTTGATTCTGTTCTATGGGCTTATCGAACTGTCTACAAGACTCCATTAGGTATGTCTCCCTATCGCCTTGTTTATGGAATGTTGTGCCATCTGCTGGCTGATTTAATTCACAAATCACTTTGGACAATCAACATCTGTAACTTGGACTCACATCTCAATGGTCAGAACTGCAGGATACATTTGAATAGGCTCCGGGAATTCAGATATTATTCATATGCCAACAGCCTAATGTACAAGGAGGAAGTCAAGAGATGGCACGATAAGCATATCAGAAGGAATACTTTTGAGGGAGGACACAAAGTTTGGTTGTTTGATGCAAAATTGAAGCTTTTCTCAGGAAAATTAAAGAGCGAGTGGACAAGACTACTTCTGGCGAAGATTGTGCATGACAACGGTAGCATTCTCGTATAAGAGTTGTCATCTGACGCACAACCATTCGTAGTCAATGGACACTTGCTGAAGACGTGCATAGATCATGATACATTCTTGTCCGTAGTTGACTCAATTGAAGTGGTATTTCAAGAGGAGAGTGAACGGTCAGAGGATTCATATTCTTGAGCACAAAAAAGATTTTTCATTTCCATTCTTTTCCTTTTGCTTTTCATTTTCCTTTCATTCCTTCTTCCATTTATTCAATCATCCCTTTCATCAATGTTATATTTAGGATGAATTTATCCTAAGTATAGGGGGGTGAGTGTTTTGAGTGTTCATTCTTTCCCTCGCATGTCTCCTAACTTGTGGATATTATGTCTATACTTAGGGATATTTCACCCTAAGTATAGGGGGAGACAAGTTGAGTCATTTATTTTGTATATTCAAACACTTGCCCATACTTGCTTAGTGTACAATATTCTATACTTAGGATTAATTAATCCTAAGTATAAAGGGTGTGATCGACTACTTATTCTTTAATTCTTTAGTCATTGTAGTGTATTCTTACCTACACTTAGTATGAGTTATGTCTCCCTTTTCTCTCCTATCTATGTGGACGTAGCTAAAGCTAAGTATAGGGTGGTTGTCTATACATTGTATATACTTTAGCCATAACTCGTGCTTGTATATTTTAAATATTATGGATAATATATTGTAAAGGTAACGATACACAATTAATAAATTTGTATAAAAATCCTTCAAAACATCTTTGTATATTTTGATTAAAAAATCATGTTAGAATGTTTTGCAAAATAATTTGAAAAATGGTTGGAGATTATTTTGAACAATCTTTTGAAACCATTTGGAAAACATTTTGTAAAATATTTTCAAAACTTTGTAAATATTTTTTTTGTAAAAGTTCCTTTTTTATTTGAATAAAATATTTTGATAATCTATTTGCAAATGGTTTGGAAAATGGTTGCAAAAATATTTTGAAAAATCTATACTAGTTGTTTGAAAAATCTTTGCAAAATGATTTTCAAAATTGTATAAATGTTTGTAAAAATGTATTTAAAAACTATTTGCAAAATAAGTTTTTAAAATGTTTGTAAAAGTTATTTTCAAACTATTTTGGGAATCTTATATATAATCATTGTAAATAAATTTTTTTACAAACTTTGTATATAAAAACATGTAAATAATAACTAACTGGTGCAAATTGCTAAATTTTGTAAATAACAAGATGCACTCCCATGTAAATACCTTCATATATTTCTTTTACTAACCCTTTTATTTTTCAAAATACTACAAAAATTTGTAAAATGTTTTCAAAAATTGCATAAAAATTAGCAAAACCTTTTTCAAAAATCCATAAAACATCAAAATTAGAAAATGTTTCACAAAAAGATTTTCCTGCATTGTACATATCATTGGCATTTTTGTAGATGATATTGATGATTGAACTAGTCTAAGTAAAGTCTGAAGATTGGAGTTTGGTTATGACTTTAATACACTTAAATTCATAGGAATCTTATACGAACTGGATTTGAGGCTTCTCATGTCGGCTTAAATTAATTCTTTAAGACCATAAGACTATGTTCACATGTCGTCTTCATATGCCTAAGTAGAATATTTCGATACATACGCATGCCTTTTTAGACAGTGACCTAGCTTGGGCTCATGCACCTTACGCATTGCTCAACTTAGTTGAAGTAGTAGAGAGTTGGATTTGCCGTCATGGGACACAAGCAAATAGAAACATACAAAGTCACAATGTTGTCTCGATTGTGCCCCAACCCCATCCAATATTGATGAGTCTAAAGACATAATGTTGTGGGCTGCAATAAAGCTTCAAAAGAGGGATAGTCTACTGGCTCAAGAGGAAAAGGTCCTTATGTAAATGTTATTGTATATAGTATTTCAAAATAAGTGCAAAACCCAAAAACTCTGAAAGAATAGACGTGCAAAAATTAAAGAAAAATCAATCACTGTCGGAGTATGCATTCAATAAGCAAGATTATGCTTTAATTCAAATTATTTATGTGAGCCTACAATCGGATGACTTGGCTACACTAGTCAAGCATCATATGATAGGTAGCTACACTGGCTACCGTCCATTCTCTTCTCCACCTCCTCTTCTTGAGCAAGTTGCACTTGAACTTAGAAGGGAATACCCAACTTCTTGAGGAAAGAGTTCCTGGATTGGGGAACTGGGTTCACCATGTTGGATAAGACTGTCTCTTTACCGCTTCAGTTGAGAGGAGCTACATAGTACTAACACTGTACAAGAAATATTCAAAGTTATAAAAGTTTGCATATGAAAAGGTTTATTCTGATCTAGCTACTGAGGAGAACTGAATAGGGGATTTTGGTTCTTAAGGGTTATTAATAATCCAAAGGTTCCAACAAAGTAATAATCCAAAGGTTTAACTCATCTCCAAACTTTGATTTTATGAAGATAAGATAAGAATCATTATCATTCCAATTTCTTTCTTTTTCTTTTCTTTTCTTCCTTTTCATTCACTCATTATCATAAGCGTTTACTAGGGACTAGCAAAGCCAAGTATCGGGGAGTCAAGAATTGTCATTCATGCACATTTAATCATTCATTTTATGCTTTAATTTCTATATAAATGCATGTAAATATCAATAACACACATGAATTAGCATTTGTAGATTAACCTATATAGTATGTATAAATACCAGTAATTAAACCCTAAAATGAAGGAATAAATATAAGAAAAAATAAATGAGGTATCATAGATACTAACTGACCTTGACCCTCAAGATTAAGCCAAACATTTACTTGAACGACAAGGAATAAATTAGGTGGAGATAAGGCAGAGAAACTACACAAAAATGATAAGTAAAATCTAATTCTTTTTATTATATACATTTTGAGACCTATTTTATTTTCATACTTTTATACCTAAAATCAATAAAATTTAAACATGAAAATTGTACATAAAAAAACAAAAAAATATAAAATTTATTTCATTCAAAAATATGCAAAGTTTTACCAGGACACACAGAATAAAAAGCTGCAAAGAAAACTTCTCAGACCTGTATCATCTCTATACATAATCAAAATTCACCAAACTCACCTTTATTGTTTATAAAATTAAATTATCTATTTAATGAAAGTGGTTTCATTCTATTTGGAGTTAAGATGCAAAAGTAAGCTTTTGAGCCCTTATTATATAATACACATGTATATTATATTCAATATATTTATTCTTTATATTTTTTACATTTTTTATTTTTACAAATGTGTAAATATTACTTAAAATACATCTCCATAATTAAACTAAAATAAAATCATTAAAAATACACTAAAATAAAAAAAATGTACTTTATTACATAGGTAAATATATCTATAACGTACATACAATATATGTATGTGTGCATATATATAAGTATATAAATAACTTCAGAAAAATAAAAGAAAAATATTTACATATGTATTTAAATATAATGTAGATATAAAAAATATGTATATAAAATAATAAAATATAAAACACAAAATAAAAATAAACATAGTATACATAGGTATTTATACCTATAATATACATGTAAAAATTATAACATAACAAATAAAGTTATAAAAATAAATAAAAAATATAAAAAAATTAGTTTGATAAATATGTGACATTTTTTATGTTTTAGGTTTATTCAAATAAAATCATTTATTATTATTATTTTTAATTTTCTTTTCTTTTATTTCCCGTTTTATCATCTTGTGCATGTGTAGCACCTACGTGGCCCAATCACGTGCCTTGGAGTGTTGACTCCAGGTTAACAGCCCTCCCCCTCTGTTGCTTGTTAGATCTGGTCGGGTTGCCATCTTTACCAAATTTTCACGTGAATCCTATTGCCCCTTTGGATCCGATTCCTTTTTGAAAAATGAAGATCGAATCACCCTCTTTCTCATGGATCGTTTTCATCTAATCTTTGAGAAATCCATGTTCATCTACTTTGTAGGGATGTTTTAGCAAAATCTTTCTGATAATTCACTAAATAAACTCCCAAGAGTCAATTAATTAACACTCACTAATTGTGATAAAATTAGGGATAAAATCAATAAAAAAATCACCGTTATTTTTACCTTGATTAAGCTTAATATTTTGTGTAAATAATCTTTATTTTAAACTAATTCTTCCTCTAGTCTATTCTTTAATTAATCAACTAACATGGCATAAAGAATTAAAATCTATAAAAAGAGAAAAAAAGATAAAACACAAAAATCTTACTTTGTATAATTTGTATATATTTGTTTTTTCATCCTACCTTTTTCTAACCTAACAAAATCCCATAAAAATTAGATTAATTATGCATATATTGTATATAAATTAATTCACTAATTAAATCAAACTTAAGTATAAAAAATATACAAAATACAAAAATGTGGTATTTTATTATCTATAGAGTGCCACCAAAAATACTTTTTGTACAAATGACCTCTTTTGAGTTTGGGTCCTTCACAAAAGTTGTAGATCTCGTCGAGACTCGGCAATTTTGTGTTGACTAATTTCGTTTGACTGCATTTAGTATCACTTTTTGAGCCTTCATTGTTCATTCATTCATTCATTATTTCAACTCTTTATTATTATTTGAACAAATTAATTTAATTTTTGTTTATTTGGTTACTTTTTATTTTTTTAATTTTATTCTCTCCCCTCTCTCTCTCTCTTCCTCCTCTCTTCTCATTCTCCCCCTTCATTTCTCTCTCTCTCTCTCTCTCTCTCTCTCTCTCTCTTCACCTTCAGCCTAGGTCACGTGCAGAGCATGTGCCCCCTCCTCATTCTCTCTCTGCCAGCACATGCTACCCTCCTCCCTACATGTATGTGTGCAGCACGTGCCCCTCCTGCCTCCTTCCCTTCCTCCCAGCAACCGCTCTGCCTGCTCCTCTTGTAGCGACCTCCTCCTCTTGCCATCTCTCCCACCTCTTGTGTAAACCCCACCTCCGCCACCTACAAAACCCTTGTCTCGCCTCCTTCCCTCACCATTTGCCCATTCTTCTGCAAGTTCGATGACATCGGCCAGAGCCCCTCCTCGTGACGAGATCCAGAGCTTCAATCCCTATTGTAGACTCCTCATTAAGCTGCTTAGCTCATTGTGCATCGGTGACTCGAGTCAAGATTGGAGCTCCCTTCCGAGCTCCTCTCTCAGTCGTACCCTTCATCTTCATCCTGCTCTTCTTCATTGTTCCTCTGCTTCTTCCCCAATCACCAATCACAACTTAGCCTTCTTCCATCGCCATCGCCCGCTCATCGCCTCCGCCCTTCCACATGCGTGCAGTTGTATGCGACCACACCGATGTAGCAATAGAACAACCACCGCACATCTGCAAGCCCCCACAACCATCGATCGCCCCGCTCGACGTCAGTTGCACCTCTACCTATGCCACATCATCTTGCATCACCTTGGAGCCTCCATCTCTGCCACTACCTTACCATCATCATTTGATGAAGGACAAGGAATTTATCCAACAGCCCCAAAGATCCTATGTGTCATCTCCGAGCCTCGACCCATGCCTCGAGGCTCGGGCTCCCGAAGCACCCGCAACTAGACACATATAGGCTCGGGCTTCCAAGCCTGCACCTCCAATCGAGCCTCGCGTGCACGTGCTTTGCACGTGTGTGGGATGTAAAATTGTAGAGAGGCTCCTGTCGATTCAACAAATTGCAATAAGGGCCCCTCTAGCAGAATTGTGTGCCCTGTACGTGGAACCTTGGAAATATTATGCCAGATCCCCTCCAAGTTTCTTATATTGTAGAGAAGTCCCTCCAGGGAACTTTTTTAGAATAAAATTCCATTTTTATTACATTTTAGTCCTTGTAATTTTGTTTATAGCATAACTCCCTCATTTGAACTCTGATTTTTACACACAATATGTCGTTTTGAAGCTTATTGAATGCACTATCATATTATCTATCTTGTGGACTGATCTGACACTATTTATTGATGATTACTTTTCTTTGAATCTCTGTTGACATTTGTAGGAGGATTTCTAATATTTTGTGCCATATTTTTGAGAAGATTCTTGATTAATTTTTACACGATGCTATGAAGAATATTTGAATTGCTTGTATTCTTGCTAATTACCTTTGAGGATTTAATCTTTGCAGGGGCTTATTCAAGGATAATTAGATTGATTAATCCATCAATATTTTTGTTTATTTATCGAGGATTTATTCACATTGGAGCTAATTTAAGGGATTGCTGAAGGATATCTGCAAGCCTAACTGAACATATGTGCACTGATAAATTTTGAGGATTTTAACTTAAGTTTGCATGGTCTTCAAAGAGGAAGATTGAGAAATTATTTCGTTGATAATTTTTGGAGATAACGACTATTCACTTGAGGAATAACTTACAGGGAAATTAGGGTAGAACATCTTGAGAATATTTCACAAGTCTTTATTAGATTATTATTTATTGATCTTTAAAGCATGCATCTTGGATTTAAATTGATTGCAATTCTTGAACTAAATCTTCTTTGATCTGTGATTAAGTTTTAAGGATATTGATTAACTTATTTGGATTTAATTTTCTAGTGGAAGATCATGCGCTTATCCTCTCTGTTCATTTTATTCACACTGCATTTTCCTTATTGCATTGTATCTCATTGAATTTTTTTTCTGACACAGAATGTAACTTAGCATTTGATTTGTTATTTAAATTAATTTGAAACCACCCAACTAAAAATAATCACCCCTGTGTTTGACCTTGGTAGACTTGCCAAGCAAAAATTTCTCCACGACATTCAAAGATTGTGGTTTTTGATAACTCGATTTCTGATGAGGGAACGAGTGACATGGATTAGGAAATAAAAATAAAGGGTCGTTGCGAACCAGATCACATGCCTAAGCTCATTCAAGAAAAATAGTGAACCACACAATCAAACAGATAGAGCAATCAAAATAATGTCAACGGTCTTCACTATTTTATTTTAAGCTGGTGTAGTAACCAGGGTCGAACTCAAGAAGCACAAGAAATCCTTCGATGTCGTCAAAATAAGACATGGAAATGCATATTTTATTAACTTGCAAATTTTTATATTTTTTAATTAATAAGTAAAATCAAACAAGTAAGAAAACTATGAACACAATCACACCTTTTCAATTTTTATTTAGACCTAAAATGCTCAAAAATTCAGAATAAAAATATTTTTGTTTTTCAAGTATTCAGATGTTTTTGGTAATTTTATTGGGTTTTTTTTTCATTTTTATGTGATTTTGAAAATTTAAAACAAGAGCTAAACAAGGAAATAGTACATAACCAAGACAAAATGACAAATTAAAAATACTTAAAGTGTCCTAATGTCCTGGATATGAATTTTATGAGAAAATGGATAAAAAAGTGGAACAAATAGAAACTGAGATTGTATTGTTTTTTAATTTTTAAGAATTTTTTATGATTTTGATAAGTTTTTGAGAGTTTTTAGATTTTTAAGTTTTTACAATGATTTTGAAAACAAAAATGCTATTGGAGGTAAAGCACACACAAACAAACAAACGCTATTTTTTTGGAATTTTTAGCACAATTTTTATAATTTTTATATATTTTATAAAATAGAAATAAAAGTTTTTATGGGTTTTTGATTTTAGAAATTAAAAGATCTCACAAAATTAATTCAAAAAAATTACAATAAATATTACGTGTTAGCAAGAGCTAACAGTCATTTTTATAGAATTTTTGCGCTTAATTTTATATTTAGTTAATTAAAACAAGACACACAGTTCACAGGGACCTCGTTGCAATTACATGAAAGTTCACAGTCCAAATATTAACACGGGAAAGAAACTCGGGGCCATTAGTGTAAAATATCCAGTTAATTAACATACATGTTGAATAACCCATGCACAGGGGTATAAATGCAAATATAAGAAAACTTCTATTCAAAACATAAGAGTAACAAGCTCAGGGTATATCATGCAAATACACCAGACACATACATGAGACAGCATGTGAGTTCACACACAGAGGACTAAAGTGCAAATACGTAAAACTATGAGATTCTGACTTCAAAATTTCTACACTTACAACTTTATTTGCTGGACTAAATAGCAACGTGAAAATAAAACGAGGATAAAAGAGCAATATACCCTTCGGGGCATGTGCGTGGTGCTTGGGCCTCCTAACGATTTTATTCATTCCCTGGAAAGCATCTGATGGTGCAGATCGGGTCGGGGATGTGTGTGTCAGATGACGGTTACAAAAGCTGATCCAACAGTCTTCAGGGGTTGCTGTCGGGCAGCTCAGATGAGAGGCCCAGCTCCGATCCAAGCATCAAGAATGGACGCTAAAGAATGGCTCAGATCAAAACTATGGCTCATGTTCAGATTGTACGGTGGAGGCCATCGCTAGAAGAAAAAGATCCAACCGAACTTCATGTCAAAAGGGTGGTTCTAATGGAGAATTGAGCGATCGGATGGGCTGGTCAGAGGTCCTCCGCCAGGGTAGCGAGCATCTCAGAAGGATCCCTTGCGTACACGGGTACCTGCAAAAGAAAGACAGGGTTTGGGGCTACGCGCCGACCCAGGTTATTGCTGCAAAAGATGAAGGAAGCGGTGGTGGCGCGCATGGGTGATCTCCGGCGTACGGGGAGGATGGAGATCAAGCTCAATCGTGCTCTAGTGAGCATGATTCAAGTTGGATAGGTTGGGAGGGAAGATAAGGCGTTAGTCGTAGTGTCAATCGGTATGGATGTGCGAATGGAACGGATCTCCGACTGGATTGTCGGAGCCAAGAGCTCGACGGTGGAGATGGAATGAAAGATTCGAATGGAATAATGAGGGATGTGAAGATGATTGGTACCTGAAGGTGCTGGCGAGCTCAGCAAAGTCAGGTGGTGAGGAAGGTCGAGGTCGTTGATGAATCTCAGATTCATCACTCTAAAGTCATTAATTAAGCTCTAAATCCTAAAAATCATTGGAATTTCTTTATTTATTCTGCATAATTAGCATTCATGCATGTTTAGATAAGAATTGCATTTTATCACTTATTTTTGCACAAAATAAGAAGACAAAAATCCCAGCCCCATTGACCTGTAAATAACCTAACTTCCCCGATTTTTATCTAATTCATGCTAACTCCAATTGACCCAAAACCACCTCCACTATGTACATAGCACTGACAAGAGTAAATAAAAAATACAAAAAATCACTAACCTAAATAAGTGGACCAAAAACCCAAACCCTAGTTCTAGGATTTCCGGACTAAAACCTTCATATCTTCCTCATCTAGTTTTTGTTTTGATCCTAATCACTTTTGAACTAATGTACATTCAAATACCTTCAAAACAAGGCCAAGTTCAAGTGAATCGGAGCTCATATGTGAAAGTTGGATTTTGGGCCTCTTTTTGTATATTTTGTATTTTAGTGGTTTTTAACATATTATTTTATGTACATAATTAACTCATTTTATTTTATTTCTTTTTCATTTGTCTTCTTTGATGAAAGTTTTATTAAAAGGTGCAAAAATCCAAATCCAAACTTAGCTTGAAGTCAAAGAAACTAATTGAGTACGAGTCTTCACTAACTATCTTTACAAAATTTGTATTTCTGTATTTTATTTTCTTTCTTCCTTTTTAATAAAAATCCAAAAAAAATATTAATGTGTAAATATTTATCTTTGATTTTGTCATATTTTTTCCGGATTTTTATCTGGTTTAAAAATGACAAAAAATTATAAAACCTAAAAATCAAGGTGTTACATGTACATGGGATACCCAAAAAATATCACTTTGTGCAGTTGATCAATTTTGATTTTAGTGTCATCATGAAAGTTGCAGATCTCAAAGAGATGATAAACTTTCATGAAGAAATTTTTTCGATCCGAAGTCATTTACTATTTTTTACATATTTATTAAGGTATTTATTTTCTGATTTTTGTGGGGCTGACACGTGGCAATTCCTAGAGATGCCATGTGTCACCCATTTTTGGCATTTTTATATTTCATTTTTTATAAAAAAAATTAAAATTAAGAAGACACGCACGTGCGGAGCACGTGCTTTGACCAGCCCCCAAAGAAGCACGAAGTGGCGCCCATCTGGTCGTCCGATCTCGGTCGATCGGACAGCCATTGTACCTTCTTCTTCCCCAATCTTATCTGCCCACAATCTTGCAAATCCGTCGCCAACCGCAAATCCCGCACCTCGTCGCGATCACCACAGATCTCCTCCTTACCGCCATCGCCAATCGAATCCCATCATCGATCACCCCCTGCAATCTTGGGCAGCCTCCATCATGAATCCATCCTCTTCAATCAAATCCTCCCCAATCCGTACTTCCTTCTCCGACTAAGCCTTGCCCGCTATTTAAGAAGCACCTCCGACCTTCATCATCTTCATCCGTCGATTGTACATCTAAGGAGAGAGCTCCAGAGGTGATAGCCTAGACGTCAACTTCTTGAGGCAAGATCCGAGGCCTAGTGCCTCGCTGCAGCACACCGCCTACTTCGCGCCTGCCTCTGCTCTGGCGACTTGCCGTTGAGCCAACCCCCAAAATCCATAATCCTCTGTTATCATCTTCAACCCACTGCTAATATCCCAGTTCACCTTCGAGCCCGTACATCATCGTCATCTTCGCTCCGTCCAGCCGTTTGCATCATCGCCACATCTTCTCCACCGGAGTTGCGACCCTCGCTCTGACCTTACGTTGAACAACAACGTCTTCTTCATCAACCACCAACTGCAGCAACTCCAGAAGCAACGCCACTAACGACGCCTTCCTCCTCTTACTTCATCGTTATCATCCACTAAATCAAAGCACCAGCATCCTGCCTCCATCGAGCACTAAGGAGGGACAACTCCACTGCCGGGCATAGTCTTCATCGATAAAGCTTCACCTATTCCATCTTGCCGGCCGAGCGGTGTTCCCAAGGCCCCCTCCACATGCAACGCAGGTGGGTTTGGGGAACAACAGAGGAGAGGCTCCTCCTCATGTGATTCCTGGAGAAACTTCATCGAAGCCCCTCAAGTTCCAACATTTTGTAGAAGTGCCCTATCCATCCAATGGCATGTGCATAGTACGTGCCCCTTTGTACTTTTACAATCAACCCCCAGAGATTTTCCCATATTGCACATAAGCCCAGTCAAGAAGTCACATGCATAGCACATGATTATCTGGAAATTTTGTAGTGATATCCCCCAGTAACACGGTAATTATATTTAACCTATGTGTTGTATTTTGTTTTATTAATTATTGTAATATTCCGAACAGACCCGTGTGTTCCCCTTTCATTTTGGACTCCTATGTTGCATTAATTTATTTATCAAAAATACCATGATGTTCTTCAATTAATTCTCTACATTATGGCATATGTCTGACATTTTTGTGATATGTGGTTAGTTATTAATTAAGTAATTAATTGTTTTGTGGAAAATTATATATTTTGTCCATTTTATGCTCTAAAATTCATAACCGATTAACCATTGCTTTGGAAATTGAAGAAAAATCGAGGATTATGGAATTAGTTGTATGTTACATCATATCCAAAAAGAATTGCATTTGCATGCATGGTTTACCTTGTAAAAATCATTTTGTATATTTCGATCTTCGATTTTTAATAGGTATCAAATCTCATATTTTCAAGGGTTAGGATTTTTTTTTAGGTCAATCATGTATTGATAGATCTTGGATAATTTTATCTCTTGAAAATAAATAGGTTTAGTATTTATTGTAATAATATTTTGTAATTCACTTTGTTTACATTCAAATATTCATAAAAAAATTATCTTACATCCAAAAATTCCAAAAATATTACAGTGCATTAATTTCATCATATTTGTCATCATAGCCAAGTTTCATATTTTTCGGACATCATTTCATTGATTTTTACATTTCAGTCCCTAAAATCGTCCAAAGTTGCATTTTGCATCCCAAACTTGCATTAAAAATACAAAAAAGGACCGCCTCAAAAAGCCGTGCACGAACTTTGATAGACAAAATTCTAGGTTATTACTTTGCCTCCTTGAATTTGACATTGGGACTTGCCCAATTAAAATAAACATAAAACCACACGATTAAAAAAATGATTAAAATTAATTATGGTTATTTCTTGACTGCTTCTGATTGCCCGCCTACAACGAAATGACACATTAATTTAAGCGCTCGATAATCCACGACATTTAAACAGGGTTATTCAGGACCCGTCAGATGGCATCGTTGCTGAGGAGGCAAATGGCTTAGTTTTTTTTCTAAAAATTTTTTCGTTTTCTTTATTAGGGTAGTCTGGCCCCTGAATTTTTCATTGTAAAAATCCATTTTTTCCTGCATTTATTTCTATTTTATTTTCAGTAATTATTTTCTTGTTTTATTTTTTTTATTAATTTTCGTGTCACTCTCTTACACCCTCTCTCTTTTTTTCATGCGAGGTACCCTGCGTACGTGGAGCGATTTTTGGAAACCTAAGCAACTTCACCAACTTCCGAAAAGCTGCATTAAAATTTTAGATCGAGTCGAGTCGTGAGAGAGCGTAGAGTTTAGGACTTTATTTTCTGTAATTTTATTTGCTGCAATTAATTTCTCATTTCTAGCGGTGTCCGTTTGGACTCTCGCGTGTGTAAAAGACTTCAAACTTTTTCTATGGTGTGTCATGACATGTTTCACTCTCCGGTGAGGATGGGGCCTGACTTGAGTGGCACTTAAGGTAGACTTGCACAAACGGTTATTAGTGCTTTTTAATTTTTGATTGTGCTCATAGAACCTAGGACCACACTTCACTTACTTGAGATCCACATTAAATTGTTCAACTTAGTCAAATTCAACTCCATTCTTCCCAGCTAATGGAACTTTTTGCTAGATGCAGTTTTTCATCGGCTTGCATTCATATAGATTAAATTTTCAATTCTTGTATTGCATCCCACATGGAGATTGCGAGGAATTACTGTAAGTCTTCTAACTGAGCATAAATCATCGTTTTTCATGTGCATCAGCTTTTCCTAAAGTTCTCCCTCATGTTTTGTCACATATTATTAAAAGGAAATTGGGACTGGATGGTAGACGTACATTTGTGCTCACCTTAAATTTTCAGTGATCACCTAAATAAAATTGGGACTGCTAAATATAGTCAATTTTTAAATAACCCATAAAATCAAGAATTTTTGCGGGAGAGCAACCCCGACCTTGGATTCTTTTATTTGTCTGAGTGAGGAGAGACAACACTTAAGGCTAGAGCCCAAATCTGGATTTTCATATTGACTACTGATTCTATAAGAACGATTAGCTACTTCTTAGTCAGGATCTACGGGTAGCTGGTAAACGGTCTGGATTTCCTTAGCATAGTGGCTGGTTTAAAGGACACTGTGTAAGGCTCCATCGTTAAGTAACATGGGTAGCGATTTTACGCTCCGTACTTACACCTATACTAGCTGAAAGTAGGTGCAACTAGTCGTAAGAATTCGGGCCAGTCACTAAGAAAATTTCCGTCACCTAACAACTCACTAATTTATTTTCCAAGATTGATTTATCACCAACTAAAATTGAAAAGAAAATTGTCGAACTCTTGCGGTTTCATTGTATGAGTTGGTGAACCTAGGGTTTGATTTGTATTTGATTTGTATGCGCGAACTGATTTCAAAGATCAAAAGCCGCACACTTGTGCCATCACTCTTCTTTCTTGATTTGAAACAGATACATTATGTCAACCAATAAACCTCCTATGACAATTATGGAACTTTTGTCTGAGTATCCATCTGATCTATGTCATGAAAATAAATTCGTCTCGGTCAAACCCAAATCATCATTCATTTCAGCTCTTTCAAAAATGTCGGAACATTTATCCAAGAATCCATCAGAGCTATAATATGAAAATGAATTTGTCTCAGTTAGACCCAAAGTTTCAAAACCTCCTCCAACTAGACATCATCCACCTTCCACAGGAGACTCTCACCCACACATCAAAACAACAAATCCGATCTACGTCATTAATGGTAATCCTTTGTATTCGGAAATACAAACAAACAACCGACTGAGGTCTCCACTTCTTCATATGTCAATCCTCTCTATTCTAATCATACAATCCATCCTTCATATTCCATAAATGTCAATCCATCATTCATGGAGATTCTAACCACATCGAATTCAAACTTCTTCACATCTTCCACCTCCTCCAGCCTTGAAGACAAATGAACAACCATCATCTCTGATTGACCATGACAATTCCATCTTCAGACATGACACTCATACAGAGGACTAGACTGATGACATCGAAACACATAAACCATGTATGTGGACTCCACAGAATAATGGTCTGACTAATCATAATCTAAGGAATAAACTCTACTCAGACCAACTCCACGTGCCTGAATCACATGTTTTCTATCCTATTGAGCAGAATCCTTCCATGATTTTAGAGGAGAAATTTTCAGAAGATAAAGATCATATATTCGACATTCCTAGAAGATCTTCTCCCAACTCATACATGAAAATGGAAGATGAAATGATTGGATCTCAAGATAGAAAACAAAAGAATACTCATGAAACTACACAAATTGCTCCTTAAAGTTCTTAGGAGGATGACATTTCGAGGATAACTAAGAGATATGAATTAATGGGGGAAAATTCAGAATTTTACTAACCAACTCAATTTATTTTATGGAAGCTCGGGTACGAAAGTGTAAGATGAAATAATTGGATCTAATATTGAGAACCCAGAGGATATTCAGAAACCCATAGACAACATCCATCCTAGGGATGACTCTGACAGCAACACATCTGCATACTATTCCCCTAGGAATGACTCGAACTCTGATTCTTACTCAGCTATGCAAAACCCCTTCTCATCCATGGAACACACCACATCACCACACCACATCGAAAACACCAAAAAATTGAAAATCCAGAAAAATACATAAAAATAAAACTAAAAAAGATCTGAAAGATTTGGATCTTGTTGTATGAGAAGCACTGGAGGAAAGATTAATTTTTGAACTTCCCTTTATACATGCCATTGAACACTTCCATGGCCTTAAAGGATTTGTAATGGACAAATTAATGATGAAAAAGTTGGGAAGGATAAGAACAAAGACTGAAAGACATATCTTGTCAATGGCCTCCTCCTTGGTGTTGAGGAGAAAAACCAAGAGCCGCATAGTGAAGCGGTTGCCCAGATTTGACCGTGGAATCAAAGACACAATTTTTACTCATGCTCGAATTGATGACGACTCACCAATTAATATCCTCCTGACCTCTGACACGAACTCAAACTCGGACCTATCAGGAAGATACAAGAGATCATTCCACTGGCTGATCGATCTATAAAGCGGTCGAGAGGAATCATTTCTTTCAACATTATATTCTAGGCACTCCGCTCAAAGTAGACTTCACGATCATTTATATTAAGAATCAAGGAGAATTCACCTAGTCTCCAATTATTCTCGGAAAACCATTCTTAGCATTGGCTAAAGCAATTATTGAGTGTGAAACTCGGGAAATCAATTTTATCGCATTGGGAGCACTTCGATCTCAACAAGTCTTTGAGGAACCATAATTTTCTGAGGCAACCCATGAAGCCCTTGACAGCTGCAACCATCAAGCGGTAGAAGAGCCATACCTCGTTGCTACACCTGAGATAGCGGTTGTTGGTGAGACTATTGATTTAGAGGCTCTCCCTCATATTCTATTCTCCACTGCTCTCACCATGGAAAATCAAATAGATGACTAATATGATCCTGAGACTTATGCATGATCACACCTTGAGTCAACCTACTCTGACTACCTTGACCAAATCATTCCAACTCGGGAGTGTGCCAACATTAAGAAAACTAAGAACAAACACGCATGACGAGCACCGACCAAGGAGAAAAATTCCCATGGTTATTCATCTGGATACTAACGTGGACTAACACCTTCACAAAACACAATGACTACTCCTTCATCGAAAAAGAAAGTCACCTTTGACCTTCCGGAAGAGAAATCGTCTGATGATTCCTCATCAGGTCCGGAAAAGGTAATCTACATGAGTGAGGTATGTTCGGCAGTCTTAAAACCCTACCTTCACAAGGATCCAAATTTCGATTCCCATTGGACGATTCCCGTTCCTAACTATTATTCATCCAAAGACGATTCTCCTGGTCTCATCAAATATACAATAATTTCTTATGAGTTGATTGAGTCTGGTGCTTCAGAATATTCATCCAAGGATAAATTGCTTGATCTCAAGAAGGAATGAATTCTGAGAAAACAACTGAAGAAACTAAAAGACAAGAATATCTGGAGTGCGTCCACTTTCAAGTACTATTCCTCTGAGGACAACTCCGATAACGGTTATCTTTCATCTAACTCATACACATCATCTACTATTCAGAATGATTTATCTGAGGATAACACTGATAATAGTTGGGTTTATATGATTCATCCCCTTCTTATCATTACGATCTCCCACCACATGCTCACAAAAAGATCGGTCGAAAACCGCCTTAATCATCATCTACCACCCTCCCTCCTGAGTACAGCGGTCTCCTTTTACATCTTCTTCCTCTACTTAGGCCAATGCCTAAGTATAGGGGGACCGATGCCATCTGTATATACCATTCCCCTAATCAAACTCCTTCTCAGGATCGCCTCATTTCCACCCTTCTTCTATACTTAGGCTGACCAAAGCCTAAGTATAGGGGGAACCGATGCCCATCTATATATACTCTCCTCATTCACATATCTCGACCACCTCATTTTTACTCTTCTTCTATACTTAGACTATTCACAACCTACGTATAGGGGGCGGACCTATGTATCTTGTTCTTTTTTGTTTTCTTTCACTCTTTTACGCTTAGCCCGAGCTATGTCTTCCTTACGCTTCTTGTGCTCTGAGGACACAACACTCGCTAAGTATAAGGGGTGTGTATATATACAGTGCATATACTTTACCTATATCTTGTACTTTCGTATAAGTCTATATGTATTTACAGGGTGTCTAACTAAAAAATAAAAACAACAAACAAACAAACAAACAAAAAGAGAAAAAAAGAAAAAAAAAGAGTTTTGCTACTAACAGTGACTGTGTCCAACCAAAAATTTTTTAAAAAAATGGCTTAGTGTTCATTTTTTTCATAAATAAACTTTTCAAAAAAAAAAATTTGTGTCTGCATTTCACACACCTACTTCATCCAGCATTATATGCATTTGCATTTGTGAAAAGCCTTTGGGTTCTGAACCGAGTTATGAGGATAAACCGAGAGTGGTCTGGACTTGACCTTAATCCAACCAATTTTCAGAGGAACTTTACCGAGAAATAAGATTTTAGAAGCTTCAGGTCTATAACTTAATTCTTTGAGTTCCACATGACAATGTACATCGTTTGACTCTTAGTGTCTAACCTGGTCTATTCATCCTGGGTATAACTTTGGAATAGGGAATTAATTTATACTCTTACACTATGCACTTAGCTCAACTCAGATGGGGTGTTAGACGACTGTGCGAGTTTCTTTTCTGGTAGCGTGGACATCTAAAGACCGGAGTACGGGTTAAAATAAAGCTTCCAAAAAGGGATGGACGATTGGGCATAATTGTTTCTAAGACCACAAAACATGTACGGAAAAAAGATTCTACATTCGTAGGGGTATAACAAGATCCAAGCAGAACCACCAAAAATCCAAATACAAAGAAGCCACTACCAAATAAATATCTGACCAAAAAGGTCAAAGCTTCAAGAAAACCTGCAGATCTTGGTGGAGACTCGGCTACACTGGCCAGCTTCACAAGGAGAGGTGACTACATTGGCCACCCTCTAGTTCTTTTCTCCTTCTTCTAACTTCTCCCCCATTTCGATTGTGAACACAGCACGACAGACCTTAGAAGGAAATACCGACTCCCCGAGGATGAGTTACTGGAGAGGAGGTTTGCATGGTAGTCCGGTATTTTGAATGGGAAGAGCTAAAAGCTTTCACACACATGAGTCAATTGTTCAATGTTCATAGTGTATGCTTTGGGAAGAGGATTGATCTAATATGACTTCTGAGCCAAAACTATGACAATGATGTGTAGAACTTGAATGCTATTGATTTTAAATTTCTAAGTCTCACAGAAGTTCCGCCAAATTAATAATCCAAAGGTCGAGTCTAGTTTCATTTTCACCTTCAGCTCATGGTCTTGGTATGGAACCCAATCTCATTTCACCTCATTGCATTGCTTTTTATGCTCAAGGACGAGTGTGGTTTAAGTATAAAGGGATGATGAATCTCAGATTCATCACTCTAAAAGTAATTAATTAATCTCTAATCCTTAAAAATCATTGGCATTTCTTTATTTATTCTGCATAATTAGCATTCATGCATGTTTTGATAAGAATTGCATTTTATCACTTATTTTTGCACAAAATAAGATGCCAAAAATCCAAGCACAATTGACCTGTAAATAGCTAATGAACGCTCAGTCGATCAGGGTTAAGTCTAAGATAATCATATCAACATCATTGCGACCTCAACCGACGAAGCGTGGCTCAATCGAGAAAAATGTAGACCACCAACGAAATCAAGCAAACATAAGAATGTGGCAAGCGGTCTTGCTAGTTATTTAACCTGGTATAGCTACCAGGGTCGAACACAAGGAGCACGAAATGAAACTACGAAGTGGCCAGGTAATCAAGGAAATAAAGGAATTTTTCGTGGTTCTTAATTTTTAATTTTTTTAATGATTTTCTATTAAGAAAAGAAATGAAGAAAAAGGCCAAAAAGTCACATTCAAGCAATTATTTAAAGGGCCAAAATGACTCAGAAATTCAAAACAAAAATATTTTTATGTTTTTAAAATATTCAGGTGTTTTTGGAAATTTTTTGATGTTTTTTCTGATTTTTATTTAATTTTCTTAAAATAAAAGAAATAAGAAAATTGTAAATAGTGCGCAGCCGAGATTGCCAAGCACTTTAAAAATATCTAAATTGCCTATAAAATCTAAACAACAATTTTATGTGAAAATAAAAAATAAAATCTACGTACAGAAACTGAAAACACATTTTTTATTTTTTTTATGAATTTTTAATAATTTTTAGGAGGTTTTTAGTCTTTTTCAATTTTTAGGGGTTTTATAAAAGGGAATGAAATAAAAATCACATTGAATCTAAAACAAGACAAAACAAGCAATCATGGATTTTTTGGAATTTTTGAACTATTTTTATTATTTTAATCGATTTTGCAAAATAGACAGAAACACTTTTTAGGTTTTTTATTTTTAGAAAATATCAAATAAAATCAATATGAGTCATAAAAATTACCAAAAATACTACCCAGTAGCAGGAGATATGTTTAATTTTTTTGGAATTTTTGGAGTAATTTCCATATTTATTTGATTAAAAATAAGACACAGAGATAACAGAGACCTAGATGCAGTTTATTTAAATTTTGGGACTAAATAATAACAAGCAATAAAAGTCCCAGGCGAAAGATGCAACTTGCCCACTAAAATACGCATATGCGTTAAATCAGCGCTCATAGGGGCATATATGCAAATTTGGAAAACATTCAATCAAACCTTAACACATGAAAAGCTCAGGACAGATAATGCAAATAACCCACTATTCACGTGACCAAGCACGTGTCTCCAAACTGTAAGGACTAAACTGCAAATATCAAAAACTACAAGGACTGATATGCAAAAAGGTCCATCAGTAAATTTTAGTTTACATGTTAAAACATAAACTAAAAGAAATGTAGGGTAAAAGGTGCAATATACCCTCAAGGCATGTGAGTCGCGCGTGGATGGCCATGCGTCGGACGTTGGTGAGCGAGATCGTATGGCTCTGATCCTCTGTAACGGCAGATCTGACGATCAGGGAATGTTCGCTACGTGCGGCGTAGATGTGTCAGATGATGTCAGATCAACGGTTGAAAGGCTGCAACGACGGACGACTCGGATGGAATCTTGTGCTCCACTCCTCATCCAACGATGACGGAGGATGGTGGACGAACAGGGAGCTGGCGATCTTCGAACTGGGACCGGGGCGAATCCGCCCAGCCGATCAGACCTCCAACAGGTCGAGCACCTTTAGGGAGGCACTCCGTGTCGAGCAGTGGGCTCTTATCGTCCGGCGAACGGTCGAATGGACAGGATGGAAGAGCGTGGTCTGGAGGAGCTCTGTTGTACTGCTAGAAGATAGATAACGCTCCTCACGGCTCAAGGATGCCTACAGTGCAAGGCCAAGACTCGGGGCTACGCTCCGATCAAATTTATTAGAGCAAAATACGAAAGAAGCAAAGGTGAACGTGGGTCGATCTCCGACGGTCGTGATTGAGGGAGATATGGGACCTAACCCTTGCAATACGAGCTAAGATCATGGTGATCAGATTGTGTGGGAAGATGTAGGATGAGCATGCACAGATATCTGAGCGGTTGGATGTGGGCAAATGAGATTCGATCGGTTGGTCCGAGCTGGCGGAGCTATGGTGGCGTACAGATGAAAGATTGGATCAAACGAAGAGCTAGGAAGGTCTAACGGGTTACCTGAAGGTCCAAACATGTTCCTTATCTCTAGGCGAGACGATCGGCGGGGTTATGGCCTCGACCAAACGGTGGCAAGCAGGGGAGGCTTCTTGCGGTGGAGGTCCGGCCACGAAAAGTGAGCGTCGACTACACTGCACCGAATCGACCACCGAAGGGTTCCTCAGACGGCTGTCACCACGTTGAAGGGTTCTAGGGTATAGAGAGGGAGTGAGGCATAAGTTGCTGACCTGGGGAGGCGGATAAGAGATTTTATAGTGCTCACAGGTGGCTGGAGAAACCGGGTCAAAGCGCATAAACTGAGGAAGATACGCGCCTTCCTAGGGATCCGCGAAGGTCACCGATCCACAGGGGAGGTGCGGGCCAAGATTCAGAGCATGGGGACGCGTGATCCGCCTGGGATAAATGGGAGAAGGAGGTCCAGTGGAGCAGTCGGGTCAGGTCAAACCCTAGAAGAGGGGGTTGACCCGAGTCAACGATCCGCCGTGGACCAATCAGAAAATCGGATTTACAAAAATATTTGCAAATTCAATAAAAAAATCATAAATGATTTTAAATTAAAAAGTGTATAAAATAAAAAATATGTGTTATTTGTCAAACTATTTTTCTGTTATTTTTATTTTTTATGAAAAATAAATTATTGTATATACAGTATAATGTATTATATACAGGTATAATATACCTATGTATTTTGTACAAATATTTTTATTTATTATTTTTACACACATACCCCAATTTTATATTTTATTTATTTACAACATAATTTTTGAAGTATAAAACAGTTTTTGTTTTAATTTTATTATGTATTTACAAGTATAAAATAAATAGGGAAGAAGACAAATATTATGTACAAGTGAGAGAGAGAAATTTATTCTAATTTTATTTTATTTTTCTGATTTTTGATTTATTTTTAGAAATATATTCAAGGAAGTAAAACACATTTTCTATTTATTTTGTAAAAATAAATTATGTACACATATGATACATATATATAAGGTAGAGTGGACCTATCTCTCTCTACTTATTTTATTTGACGATCAGGCCAATGCTTGGCCCTCTCTTGGGGTTCGGGTCACTCAGTATTTATTCTAAATACTTCCTTCTTTCTCTTTTTATTCTTTATTCTTTTATTTTTGCATAAATACATGCTAATTATAGGATATTATCACATGCATGTATAATGCTAAGTAATTTTATTTACACCTATTTATATGATGCTTTGCCAAGATAATTAGCTAAAATAAAAGAATAAAGAGTGATGAATATGGATTCATCACCCCCCCCCTATACTTTACCTTTGTTTTTTCCTTTAGCAAACACTTATTTGAAAAAGAAGTGAAAAGAGACAAGAAAGAAAAAGAAGGAGAATCAAGATTGATTATTAAACTTGTCTTCAGTAAATTAAAGTATGGAGCTCAGTCAGACCTTTGGATTATTAGTTTGTCGGAACCTTATTTGGACTTAGGTTTAAAACTCAACAGCCTCTAAGCTCCACCAATCTATGGTCAATACTCCTCAATAATCCAGATCAGAACAAGTCTACATACACAAACTCTAATGACCATGAATCTTTTCTTATACAGTGTAAGTGATATGTAGCTCCCCACCTCAGAAATGGCAAAGTAACAGCCCCCATCAACAAGGTAACTCTAATGCCCTAGTCTGGCAGCTCTTACCTCAAGGAGCGGGATATTCCCTTCTAAGTTCAAGTTCAACTGGCTCAAGAAAAGGAGGAAGAAGAGAATGGACCATGACCAGTGTAGTTATGTATCCTTGGGAGTCCAATCAGTGTAGATAAGTCTCCCTACTGCAAGCTTCATGAGATGAGAATGGGTAACATAAACTTTGCTTTATTTGGCCATATACACTCTGGTGGGTATTTCATTTTCTATCAGACCCACCACTTTTTTGGAGTTTTTCTTTCTTTTGCACATTTTTGTTGATGTGCATATGTACAACATATCTACAACGTGCAACATATATACATAAGGAGTTTTTCCTCTTGAGCCAGTAGACTATCCCTCTTTTGAAGCATTATTGCAACCCATAACTCATGTCTTTAGACCTCCATGCCACCAGACCAAGTTGAGATGCACTTCCTTCACTAAAAGAAGACGAGAGGTTCCTCCTAGAAGTACTACCCTTGTATGCTACCCCAAGCCAAAGAAGACTGCCTCCTCACCACCTCATTCATAGAGAGATATGTGTAAGGTGTTGGTGCAAGTAAAGTCATTATCTGTGAGAGTCATATGTGTGTTGTTAAGTGTTCTAATTAGGCTCATCAAGATGACATGTGATCATAGCCTAGTGGACTCAAAGAATTAAGTCACTAACGGGCCTGAAAAATCTAACCCTAAGCCCTATAAGGTTCCTCTGAGAATTAGGTGGATTAAGGTCTTAACCAAGCTCCAATTTCTAAATTAATTCCAGGATGGTTTAAATGTCAACTATGATTCAGAAAAACTGTACAAGTATATACAAAAATCTTTTTATGCAAATTTTTGAAAATGTGCAAATTTTTTGAAAAAAAAATGAATGAATGAATGGATGGATACAGAAGTTTTGCAAACTATTTACACACATTTACACATGGGTTTTTTCAAACTTTTGTTTTTCAAATATTTTTACAAAAATTTTGTACTATATACATAATTTTGATAGCAAAATATTTGCAAACTCTTTACACAAAATATTTTTACAAACATTTGTACAAAAATATTTTTTTATAAAAATCTATGTATTTGCAAGAAAGAATTTTATGTACAAGAAAGAAAAAATATTTTTTTTAATTTTTATGGTTTTTAGATAGAGGATTTGAACCATTTTATTTATTCACACACTCACACAAAGTACGAGTTATGGCTAAAGTATATACGAAATATATACGACGCCCTCGTATACTTAGCTCGAACGATGTCGGTGGATCAATACTAACTCATGCTTAATATAGGGAAGTGAAAAGCAAAATTGTACTACAATGACGAATCAAAGAATAGAATGAAGAGATCTCAGTGTTTCCCCCTATACTTAGGATTAAGTAATCCTAAGTATAGCATATTGTTCATAAAGGGAAATCTGAGTGGAAGAATGTACAGGGTCTACCTCCCCTATACTTAGGGAAAAATGTCCCTCGATATAGGCAGCAAAATAGAGGTAAAAAGGATCAAAAGAGAAATCAAAAGTCTGACATCCCCCCTATACTTAGGGTAAAGTACACCCTAAGTATAGCATAATCATAAGATGCAAATTGGGTGTTTGAATGAAGAATAATATGATATGGACATCTGGATCTATACAAGGCAGAAGATGGTGATAATTAGGTGTGGGATGCAATATATGTGAGTTAAAGACCACTTCTCATGCAAAATGAATAGGGGCGACGTCAACGACCAATGGCTCATGATCTAGATATGGTTTGAGCCACTGCCCGTAAACACGAAAGGTGGACTCAGATGACATTTCAGATATGTCAATACTCCCATTGTAATGTACCTTTCGGACCAGGTATGGTCCCTTCCACTTGCTCTGCAACTTCCCTGGAATTAATCTAAGCCTAGCATCGAACAATCATACTCTCTGATCTGGCTCAAACTGCTTGTGGCTGATGTGAGAATCATGCTACTCCTCCACTCTCTTCTTGTATTGTAGGCTGCTCGAAAAGTCTGCATCTCTAAGCTCCTCCAGGGCTGCCAATTCTGCCTTCCTCTGATCTCCTACACTCATTGAATCCAATAATATATTGGTGACAACCCAAAGTGACTTGTGCCTAATCTCAACAGGTAAATTGCAAGGCTTGCCATAAACGAGACAAAAGGGAGATGTACCCAAAGGAGTCTTGAAGGAAGCCCAATATGCCCACAAGACCGAGTCCAAAAGCTGTGACCAATCCTTTCGGTCAGGGCGGACTACCTTCTTCAAAATAGTCTTGATCTCCTTGTTTGACATTTCAGCAAGACCATTGGTCTGAGGATGATATGGAGTGGCAACTTGATGGTCTATGATGTACTCGCTAGTAAGGGCCTTTACCTTGTCGTTGACGAAATGAGAACCCCCGTCAGATATCAAAACTCTTGGTACCCCGAATCATGAAATGATATTCTTCCTCAAAAATCTGCAAACAGTTTTAGCATCTGCGGTTCGGGCGGGGATGGCCTCAACCCAACGACTAACATAATCAACGACCAACAGAATGTACTCAAATCCCTGACTCTTAGGTAATGGACCCATGAAATCGATGCCTCATGCTTCAAAAACCTCACAGAAGTGAATGGGCCGCATAGGTGTCATATCACGCTGTCCACAAGTACCCATCCTCTAACAGTCGGTATACCTCTTCACAATATCATCAGAATCCTTGAAGAGGGTAGGCCACCATAGGCCAGATTGGAGCACTTTCTGTGTCGATCTCCTCCCAGAGTGATGTCCTCATGCCTCAAGCTTGTGACAGTATGTGAGGATGCTATGGTGCTCCTCTTGAGGAATGCACCGACGCCAGACGCTATCCCCTCCCTCATGATAAAGGATGGGATCCTCCCAATGGTAGAATCTGTCCTTCACATGGAAGGTCTCAAGTCGCTGCCTGGGCTAACCTTGTGGAACTTTCTTGGCAACAAGATAGTTCACAATGTCGGTGTACTAGGGGAGCGATGCGATAGCAAGGATCGCCTCATCTGGGAAGGTCTCAGAAATAGGATCATTCTGCTCAGATTCCTCAAGATGCTCTAATCGAGAGAGATGATCCGCCACCACATTCTTGACTCCAGGCTTATCCGTAATATCAATGTCAAACTCCTGGAGTAGAAGGATCCATCTAGTCAATCTCACTTTGGCATCCTTCTTTTCCAAGAGGTACCTAACGGCGGTATGATCTGTAAAGATAGTCACTTTTGATCCAATGATGTATGACCTAAACTTATCAAAGGCAAAAACTACGGCTAGCATCTCCTTCTCAGTGATGGTATAGTTCCGCTACGCGGCATCCAATGTACATCTAGCATAGTGAATGGCAAATGGCACTCCATCCCTCCTCTGTCCCAACACGGCCCCTATGGCAAAATCGAAGGCATCCGTCATGATCTCGAATGGGAGAGACCAATCAAGCGGCTGAAGGATAGGAGACTCAACAACTAGACTCTTGAGAGTCTCAAATGACGCAAGACACTTATCATCTACAATGAACTCGATGTCTTTGGTCAATAAATTTGTCAACGGTCAGGCAATCCTGCTGAAATCATGAATGAATCATCGGTAGAAACCGATGTGCCCTAGAAAAGACCGTAGTTGTCGCAGATTGGACGGTGGATTGAGTTTCCTGATTATATCCACCTTGGCTGGATCAACCTCCATGCCCCACCTTGGCTGGATCAACCTCCATGCCTATGTTGGGGATGATATGACCAAGCAACGTCCCTTGAGTCACCATGAAGTGACTCTTCTCCCAGGATAATACAAGATGGACCTCTATACATCGCTGAAGGATGTGGTCTAGGCAGTCAAAACAAGCATCAAACCCATCGCCATAGACCGAAAAGTCATCCATGAAGACCTCCAAGCACTCACCCACCATGTTCGAGAAGATGGACAACATGCACCTTTGGAATGTCGTCAGGGCATTACATAGACCAAAGGGTATCTGTCTGAAAGCATATGTCCCAAAGGGACAGGTGAATGTAGTCTTGTCCTGGTCTTCAGGCGCAAGGGCCACTTGATTGTAACCGGAGTACCCGTCAAGGAAGCAGTAGCGACTCTTCCTAGCTAGCCTCTCTATAATCTGATCAATAAAAGGCAACGGGAAATAATCCTTCTTGGTGGCCTGGTTCCGTCGTCTGTAGTCCACACAGACCCTCCAAGAAGTGGCTACCCAGGTAGCTATCTTCTCTCCAGACTCACTCACAACTATAGTAATGCCTGTCTTCTTGGACACTACATGTAATGGACTAACCCACTTGGTGTCGAAGATGGGGTATATAAAATCGGCACTCGACCATTTTGAGATTTCCTTCATGACAACCTCTCAAAGGTTCGGGTTCAGCCGTTGCTGGAACTCACGCGATGGCTTGGCATCCTTATCGAGATAGATATGGTGGGAGCACAGGGTCAGACTTGTCCCCTGGAGATCAGCTACACTCCATCCTATTGCCTTGCAGTTCTTTTCAAGAACCTCCATCAAATGAGATTCTTGATCTCCAGTCAAATCTGCTGAGATAATGACTGGGTGCATCTCATGCTTGCCTGCAAGGAATCTATACTTCAGCGACCGCGGCAAGGGCTTCAGCTCTAGGAAACTAGGAGCTGGCAAATCTGGCCGCTGAAAAGTCTAAGTGAAATCAACCAAATATGCATGGGAGAACTCTCACTGATCATGAAAATCTAGTGAAGACTGCTCTGCTGATGTATATGTACTCTGCATCGGATCAGTCTCCACCCTAGCTGTTGGCTCTATGAGAATCAGACACAGTACCAACTCATTAAACTCTGCCCAATTGATATCTGACTCCGAGGGATCTGAATTTGAATCAAATGAAATATCAACTGACTCGCTACCCTGAGTGTGGTCTACTGCCTCGAATGTGTCCTTTGCCAAGAGTGTGCTCTCAAAGCTCTCCTCTGCTGGAATATGTCGATCTATGGTATCTGAATGTGAGAGGATGGCTCATGAAACGGGATCTGACCAAGCGGCTTCATCATCTGTAATCACAAAATCACACTCCTGGTGGACGGCTCACTCTGCCTCTGTCATCTGCTCTGAATCACTGAGCTACTCTGAGAAGGTTGAATCTCGTGCTCTAGTCTCGTCGATCATCTCTATTTGTATACTCTCGCCCTCGACACGAAAGTACACCTTCCTGCTATCATGATCGGACACTGCCTTGGCTGTGGCCAAGAACGGACATCCTAAAATGACGAGGATATCAGTCACAGATTCAGGGATCTCCATGTCCAACACAACGAAGTCCACGGGGAATTTTAGGCCCTGAATCGTGACGACCACATCCTTCAACAACCCCTTCGACCTCTTGACAGATCTATCAACAAACTGAAGGACTGTCCTGCTCTGTCGAAGAGGGCCAAACTCGAATCGGTCGAGTAAGGCTGCCTCCTTGTTGGCATCATGGATATGACATCTGACATAGGGAGCTCCTACATCTGGCCTTTTGGCTGGCAGACGGTTCTGAATGGCGAAGCAGGTGGCACGAGTGAGCACATGGATCTCTGCATGGCGGTTCCTCTTCTTCCTGTGAATGTTAGTCTTCTCTCTAAGGTTCCTCTGGAGGAGAGGGATGTGCTCAAGTGCCTCCTGTAAAGTCAGCTGAATCTGGAATCCATCTATCATATGCTGGTTGAACTCTAACTGCTGAAATTTTTTATTTTCTTTTTTATTCCCCTTAGCCAAGCGGAGTGCTTGAGGGAAGGGGATGGTTGGACCCTCCTCAGATGGAGGGCTAGGAATGGGTCCCTGCTGCTGAGACGAAACAGAATCCATACACATATCTCCAGGTATCGCAGATGGACTCGCGAATAAAGAACCATTTCCTTTATTTTTTTTAGATTTTCCTGAATAGTCTCGAGATACAAAAAAAGAAGGAAATGCAACAGGAATAGAATGGGTGGCCTCAGTACCACCCATGGCATCTGGACTTGCGATATCAACATCGCTATCTGGATCAGCATCAACATGTCTGGTGGCATCAGCACCACCTCCTGCATCTGGTGAAGCGACAGCCTCAGTACCATCGGTTGGATCTACCTCCTTGTTGGTGTCAGCACCACCGTCATCATCATCATCATGGGTGGCTTCAGCACTGCTCCTCCTCCTCGTCTGGCACTTCTGAGTCATCATGGTGTCGTCACTTTGACAAGGCATCACCGGCTGGCATCCTACTGCTACCAGGTGTAACAAAGTCAGCATCAAAAGTATAGGAAGTAATATCACCCAATGAGTCACTAGGAGTGGTGACCTCTGTAAACTGTACTTTCTCAGACTTCCTCTTTAGGTTGTTCGGATTTAGCTCGATCTGAGCGGGTATGGCGGCCTTGCCCTTCAATATCTCCCTCATCTCCTGATGGAACTCGTCCATCTCCCGCCTAAAGGTAGCCTACTGCTCGGAGATAAAGCGGCTAAGTCATCAAGTGTTGGGTTCTTATAGGCTGGCACATGAGAACTGGATGGGGTGCCTCTATGGAAGTGAGGCTACTGCTGCTGGGAAGGATGAGGGGGATACTGGTGAGAATACTGCTGAGGTTGTTGCTGCTGCCTCCACGGCTGTCCCTCCTGATAGGAATGAGGGCCCTACTGGTAGTGTGGCTGTGGGAACTAGGGCTGTTGCTGCTGCTGGTTGTACTTGCCACCCTGAACTGGAGGTTACTGCTGGGATGTGGCACCTCTGGTCGACCATCAAAATCCGGGATGGTCTCGGTGGATCCCAGGTTGAAGTCGGTCATACCAAATCCCATTGACTTCTATCAATGGCTCCTGCTCGTAAGGGGGTGGGGGAAGAACTGCTAGGGGCTGATCCGGCTAGTATACCACCATCTGAGTGTCCGGAGATGGTCGTAGATGGACATACTACTGTTGCTGCTGGAATGGCTCCGCCTGAATGTGGTGCACCTGTCTATAGTGGGCGGAGGGTTGGGTCGAGCTGCTGCTACTGAGGTCAGCCCATGACCTGAGACGGGGCAGAGAAGTCGTCTGTGCCTCCTAGAGACACATGATCTGGGTCTTCAGGTCACTCAACGTCTGTGCCATCTGATCTATCTGAGACATGCCCTGGCACTGCTTCTTCTCAATGATCTCGATGTGGTCCAGCTTTTCACTGATGATATTCATATCAGTGGCCGACAATTCTGCCTGTGCTGCGGCTGCTGAAGATGTGGAAGGACATGCATCGACCCGTGTCCTCTGATAGGACACAACCTGTGGTGTGGGCTTCCCCTGTGCGTAAAGGCAGGTCTAGGACATGACTGTATAGTTCTCTTCCATCTCCTCATAGATGGCCCAGACCTGATCCTCATATTTGGCAAAATAGGAGCCCCACAAGATGCGTTCACTAGCCCCTGCAACTCTGGTGTCAGCCCGCAGAAGAAACTCTGAACAAGGTTGGGCTTGGATATGTCGTAATGAAGACACATGTCGACGAGCTCTCTAAATCGGTCCCATGCCTCATGGAATTGCTCATTGGGAAGCATGGAGAAGTTGTTGATGAGGGCTCGCGCTGCATTCGTCTAGCCAAGTGGATAGTACTTATTCAAGTACTCGTTCCGTAGTTGTTCCCATGATGTGAAGTATCTCCCTAGGTGCTTCAGCCAATAGGCTGCTCTGTCGACGAGGGAGAACGGAAAGGCCATCATCTTGATGGTATCCTCATCCACGAGTCGATCATGGACCGTGTTGCAAATCATCTCAAACTCCTGGAGATGGAGGTGCGGCTCCTCGGTGGCAAGCCCGTGAAATCTGGGCAGTAACTGGATGGTCTGAGGGGGGAGCATGAAGTCCCCCAGAATAGCTGGCAGCTAGATCCATCTGTATATCAGAGTCACACCAGGGTTGTGCAACTCTCTCATCAGACGTGCAGGTGATGCTGGCTGTA
Source organism: Ottelia alismoides (assembly GCA_037367405.1). Taxonomy (NCBI): domain Eukaryota; kingdom Viridiplantae; phylum Streptophyta; class Magnoliopsida; order Alismatales; family Hydrocharitaceae; genus Ottelia; species Ottelia alismoides. The sequence goes on from JAZKJV010005618.1 coordinate 902,970, forward strand.
CTGGCTCTCCTCCCTCGGGAATGTCTCCTCCACCGGCTCTGTTCTGCTCTTCTCTATCCGCTCGCATTTGCGCCATCTCCCTGCGCATATCGACCATGAAAGTCCCCTGGTCTCTGATTTGACGCTGCATGGTCTCTAGGGAGGCTAACATGGTGTTGTTGATGGCACCCTGATCAAGTACGTACGTGTGGCTCTGTCTGGGTCCATTAGTGCGCTCCTCGCTGCTGGCCATGTCTTGGGTCTCTGCAAAGGCAAAAGACCCGAACTCAGGTGCCGTCAAATGAACAAACATATGATGCGGTCTCTGCTCGGGCACCTCAGGACTGGTAGAAGGGTGGTCGAGGGGGAACAGGGTGAAGTGAAACTCTTTTATCTTATCGATTTTATTTTGGTGACAAATCAGTCTATTAGAGTGATTAAGCGAACTGTTAGGAATCCAACGCTCTCAGGAGACTATCCTGATCCCAAGGCTAGATCTTTCCCAACCAGTACAAGCTACAGACCGTTTACCGGCTATCCGATCAACTCGCTTTGTTAAGGATATCGCAGCTCGCTTTACTGGAAATCGGAGCGATCCTCACTGAAGAACGACTAACCCGAAACCAGTAGTGTGAAGAGAGATCGGATATGGCTCTAACCTAGTGTACATGTCATTCTCTCCAAATCCAAACCAGACAATGAGGGGATTGCTCTCCCAAGACAATTTTTTCAATGAGGTGTCTTTTAGGGTCAAGTGTGTTTAGCAGTCCCAATTTTATGGTTTTTTCTTTTTTTAGATATTTTTCAAGCAAACATTTACACCTAACGAATTTTTTGATTCTCCTGATTATTTTAAGTCCAAAAACAAGAGGAGAAGTCGAAAAAGCTGATGCGCGATCAAACACTATGATGCATACAAAGTCAGAAATGAGTACCTGACGCCAGCACTCTACATGCAGGGTGATTCACCCATAAAAGAAAGACAGGAATAAAACTATCTATATGATGCAAGAAGAAATCGACCATAGACAGAAAATTTCTACTCGAGAAGAATGGTAGCAGATAGGTCAACAAGAGAGGTCAGGGTCCTGCCTCTAATGCCGATCGGTGTCCACCACAACGGATCTTGCCAGCGATGTATACGGCCTCTTGCGGCACATGACCTCTCAAGTGACCAAATTAGCTTTTTCTTTGTGATTTAATTAAGTAGGTCCAATTAGCGATCTATAGGTGTAGGGAATATAATTAGGGATGGGACCTTAATTATTTACGTTACAATCAAGATAGAATCCTAAGTCTAGGGGCCAAAATCTTCGAGAATCAAAATAAAAGAAAAGTCAAAAAACTCAAAACCGACGTAAAATCCGCGGTGAGGTCCCCCGAGCACACCGGTGCTCGGTGAAATAGACCCCAATAATAGGCCAAGTCCAAGTATCTGAGTCATGTATTATTACAATCATAATGGAATAAAAATGAAGAACAAAGACTGTAATCCCTCTAAGGGTCATGCTCCTACTATCCTACGCTCACCTATAGCTCGATGCAGAAACGAGTCGCCTCCGCTTCGCTCGAGTGCCTTGGTGCTCCTAAGAAAGTCGCCCTCGCTCGTCGGGCCCTCGTAAGAAAGAAAGAAAGAACAGAAACTGATCAGATCACAGACGTAAAAATAAAAATAAGAATAAAATAAAATGAATGAGAAGAAAAAGAAATAAAAACAAAAACAACAGTAAAAATAAACAGGTAAGAAAACAAAAATAAAATCAAAAATAGAAAACCGACTACTAAGTTGTGCTCCCCGGCAATGGTGCCATTCTGATGAGCACTCAGCCGATCAGGGTTAAGTCTCAAAAAATCAGATCAAGGTCGTTGCGACCCCAACCAATGAAGCGTGGCTCAATCAAGAAAAATGTAGACCACCAACGAAATCAAGCAAACATAAGAATGAGGCAAGCGATCTTGATAGTTATTTAACCTAGTATAGCTACCAGGGTCGAACATAAGGAGCACGGAATGAAACCTAAGAAGTAGTCAGGTAATCAAAGAAATAAAGGAATTTTTGGTGGTTTTAAATTTTTAAATTTTTTAATGATTTTCTTTTAAGAAAAGAAATGAAGAAAAAGGCCAAAATGTCACACTCAAGCAATTATTTAAAGGGCCAAAATGATTCAAAAATTCTAAACAAAAATACTTTTATGTTTTTAAAATATTCATGTGTTTTTGGGAATTTTCCGATGTTTTCCTGATTTTTATTTAATTTTATAAAAAAAGAAGAAAAATGCAAACAGTGTGCAGCCGAGGTTTCTAGGAACTTTAAAAATATCTAAAGTGTTATAAAATCTGAGCAACAATTATATTGAAAATATAAAATAAAATCTACCTACAAAAATTGGAAACACATTTTTTTATTTTTTATGAATTTTTAATAATTTTTATATGGTTTTTTGTTTTTTTCAATTTTTAGGGGTTTTATAAAAGGGAAGGGAATGAAACAAAAATCACACTGAAACTAAAACATAACAAAATAAGAAATTAGATATTTTTTGGAATTTTTGAAGCTATTTTGATATTTTTAATTGATTTTTCAAAAAAGACAGGGACACTTTTTAGGTTTTTTATTTTCAAAAAAATATAAAATAAAATCAATATGAGTCACAAAAATTACCAAAAATACTACACAATAGCAGGAGCTACATGTAAAATTTTTAGAATTTTTGGAGTAATTTCGGTAATTATTTGATTAAAAATATGACACACAGATAGCATGGACCTAAATGCAATTTATTTAAGTTTTGGGACTAAATAATAACAAGCAATAAAAGTCCTAGGTGAAAGATGCAATTTATCCACTAAAATACGTACATGCGTCAAATCAGTGCTCACAGGGGCATATATATGCAAATTTGAAAAACATTTAATCAAACCTTAACACATGAAAAGCTCAAGACAGATAATGCAAATAACCCACTATTCACATGACCAAGAACGTATCTCCAAACTGTAAGGACTAAACTGCAAATATCAAAAACTATAAGGATTGATATGTAAAAAGGTCCAGCTTTAACTTTTATTTTACAAACTAAAACATAAACTAAAAGAAATGCAGGGTAAAAGGCGCAATATACCCTCAAGGCAAGTGAGTCACGTGTGGATAGCAACGCGTCAGTCACTGGTGAGCGAGATCGTGCGGCTCTGATCCTCTGTAATGGCAGATCTGACGGTCAGGGAATGTTCCCTATGTGCGGTGCAGATGTGTCAGATGATGTCAGATCAACGGTTGAAAGGCTGCAACAACGGACAGCTTAGATGGAATCTGGTGCTCTGCTCCTCATCCAACGATGACAGGGGATGGTGGACGAAGAGGGAGCTGGCGAACTTCGAACTGGGACCGTGGCAAATCTGCCCGGCCGATCAGACCTCCAACAGGTCGAGATCCTCTAGGGAGGCACTCCGCGTCGAGCAGTGGGCTCTGATCGTCTGGCGAACGGTTGGATGGACTAGATGGAAGAGCACAGTCTTGAGGAGCTCCGCCATGCAGCCGAAAGATAGATAACGCTCCTCACATCTCAAGGATGCCTGTAATGCAAGGCCAATATTTGGGGCTATGCTTCGGTCTGGTTTATTAGAGCTAAAGACGAAAGAAGCAAAGGTGAACGGGGGTCAATCTCTGGTGGTCACGATAGAGGGAGATCTGGGACATAACCCTTGCTATACGAGCTATGATCAGGGTGATCAGAATGCATGGGAAGATGTAGGATGAACGTGTGTGGATATTTGAGAGGTTGGATGTGCGCAACTGAGCTCCGACCAGTTGGTCGGAGCTGGCGGAGCTACGGTGGTGTATAGATGAAAGATTGGATCAAATAAAGAGCAAGGAAGGGCTAACGGGTTACCTGAAGGTCCAAACACGTTCATTAGCTCCAGGCAAGATGATCGGTGGGGTTATGGCCACGACCAAGCGACGACAAGCGAGGGAGGCATCTCGCGGCAGAGGTCCAGCCACGAAGAGCGATCATCGGCTACACTGCACCGAATCGACCACCGAATGGTTCCTCAGATGACTGTCACCACGCTGAAGGGTTCTAGGGCATCGAGAGGGAGTGAGGCACGAGCTGCTGATCTGGGGAGGCGGATTAGAGATTTTATAGTGCTCCCAGGTGGCTGGAGAAACTGGGTCGAAGCGCACGAACCGAAGAAGATCCGTGCCTTCCTAGGGATCCGCGAGGGTCACTGATCCACGTGAGAGGTGCGGGCGAAGATTCAGAGCATGAGGACGCATGATCTGCACGGGATAAATGGGAGAAGGGGGTCCGATGGAGCAGTCAGGTCGAGTCAAGGCCTGAAGAGGGGGTTGACTCGAGTTTACGATCCATCGTGGACCAATCAAAAAATTGGATTTACAAAAATATTTACAAATTCAAGAAAAAAATAATAAATTATTTTAAATTAAAAAGTGTACAAAATGAAAAATGATTGTTATTTTCAAACTATTTTTCCGTGATTTTTATTTATTTTTATGAATAATAAATTATTGTATATACAGTATAATGTATTATATACAAATATAATATACCTATGTATTTTATACAATTATTTTTAATTTGTTATTTTTACATGCATACCCCAATTTTATATTTTATTTAATTATAACATAACTTTTGAAGTATAAAACAATTTTTGTTTTATTTTTATTATGTATTTACAAGTATGAAATAAATAGGGAAGAAGACAAATATTATGTACAAGTGAGAGAGAGAATTTTATTCTATTTTATTTTATTTTTCTGATTTTTATTATTTTCAGAAATATATTCAAGGGAGTAAAAACACATTTTTATGTTTATTTTTGTGAAAATTAAATTATGTACACATATGATACATATATATAAGGTGGAGTGGCCCTATCTCTCTCTACTTATTGTATTTGGCGATCAAGCCAATGCTTGACCCTCTCTTCGATTTGGGTCACTCAGAATTTATTTTAAATACTTCGTTCTTTCTCTTTTTATTATTAATTCTTTTATTTTTGCACAATACATGCTAATTATAGGATATCATCACATGCATGCATAATGCTAGGTTATTGTATTTACACATATTTACATGATGCTTAGCCAAGATAATTAGCTAAAATAAAAGAATAAAGAGTGATGAATAGGCATTCATCAATAGCCTAACTACCCCATTTTTTAACTAATTCATGCTAACTCTAATTGACCCAAAACCACCTCCACTGTGTACATATCACTGACAAGAATAAATGAAAAATACAAAAAAAATCACTAACCTAAATAAGTGGACCAAAAACCCAAACCCTGGTTCTAGGATTTCCAGACTAAAACCTTCATATCTTCCTCATCCAGTGTATGTTTTGATCATACTCGCTTTTGAACTAATGTACAGTCAAATACCTTCAAAACAAGACTAAGTTCAAGTGAATCAGAGCTCATATGTGAAAGTTGGGTTTTGGGCCTCTTTTGTACATTTTGTATTTTAGTGGTTCTTGACATATTATTTTATGTATATAATTAATTCATTTTATTTTATTTCTTTTTCATTTGTCTTCTTTGATGAAAGTTTTATTAAAAGGTGCAAAAATCCAAATCCAAACTGAGCTTGAAATCAAAGAAACTAATTGAGTCCAAGTCTTCACTAACCGTCTTTACAAAATTTGTCTTTCCGTATTTTATTTTATTTCTTCCTTTTTAATAAAAATGAAAAAAAATTAATGTGTAAATATTTATATTTGATTTTATCATATTTTTTCGGATTTTTATCTGGTTTAAAAATGACAAAAAAATATAAAACCCAAAAATCAAGGTATTCTATGTACATGGGATACCCCAAAAATATCACTTTGTGCAATTGATCGATTTTGGTTTCGATGTCTTCATGAAAGTTGTAGATCTCATCGATACGAGCAGATTCGAGAAGACATTTTTTCGATCCGATATCATTTACTATTTTTTACATATTTATAAGGTATTTATTTTCTGACTTTTGTGACGCTAACACGTGGCGGCTCCTAGAGCCACCACGTGTCATCCATTTTTAGGGTTTTTATATTTCGTTTTTTTATTAAAAAAATAAAAAGACATGCAGGTGTGGAGCACATGCTTCGATGAGCCCCCAAAGAAGCGCCACGTGGCGCCCATCTGGCCGACCGATCTCGACCGATTGGACGGTCGCTGCACCTTCTTCTTCCTCAATCTTCTCCACCCGCGATCTTGTAAATCCGCCGCCGCCCGCGAATCCCGCACCTCGTCACGATCTCCACAGATCTCCTCCTTGCTACCATCGCCAATCGAATCCCATCACCTATCACCCCCTACAATATCGGGACGCCTCCATCACACATCCATCCTCTTCAATCAAATCCCCCCCAATCCATACATCCTTCTCCGGCCAAGCCTCACCCGTTATTTAAGAAGCACCTCCGGCCTTCATCATCTTCATTTGCCATTTGCACATCGAAAGAGCAAGCTTCGGTGGTGATTGCCCGGACGTCAACTTCTCGCGGTGAGATCTGAGGCCTGGTGCCTCTCTACAACACGTCACCCACTACGCGTCTGCCTCTGCTCCGGCGACTCGCCGTTAAGCCAACCCCCTAACTTCCATAATCCCCCATTGTAATATTCAACCAACTGTTAATATCTCAGTTCACCTTCGAGCCTATACATCATCGTCGTCTTCGCTCCGCCCCGTTGTTTGCATCATCGCCATATCTTCTCCATCGGAGTTGCGGCCCTCTCTCTAGCCTTCCGTCGAGCAACGACGTCTTCTTCATCAACCACCAACTGCAGCAACTCCTGAAGCAAAGCCACCAATGACGTCTTCCTCCTCCGACTTCATCATTATCATCCATCGAATCAAAGCACCAGCAGCCTGCCTCCATCGAGCACCAAGGAGGGATAGCTCCACCGACAGGCGTAGTTTTCATCGACAAAGCTTCACCCATTCCGTCTCACCGGCCAAGCGGTGGTCCCGAGGCCCCTCTACGTGCAATGCACGTGGGTTGGGGGAACGATAGAGGAGAGGCTCCTCCTCACGTGACGCATGGAGAAACTTCATCGAAGCCCCTCAAGTTCCAACATTTTGCAGAAGCACCCCAGCCATCCAAGGGCACGTGCATAGCACGTGCCCCTTGGTACTTTTACAGACAACCCCAGAGCTTTTCCCATATTGCACAGAAGCCCAGTATAGAAGTCACGTGCATAGCATGTGATTATCTGGAAATTTTGCAGTAATATCCCCCAAGAACACGGTAATTATATTTAAACTATGTGATGCATTTTGTTTTATTAATTATTGTAATATTACGAAAAGACCCATGTGTTCCCCTTTCATTTTGGACTACTATGTTGCATTAATTTATTTATCAAAAATAGCATGATGTTCGTCAATTAATTCTCTACATTATGGCATATGTTTGACATTTTTGTGATGTGTGGTTAATTAAAAATATTTTTTTGGGAAAATTATATATTTTGCCCATTTTGTGCTCTGAAATTTATAACCGATTAACCATTGCTATGGAAATTGCTAAAAAAATCAAAGATTGTAGATTTAGTTGTATGTTACATCGTGCCCAAAAAGAATTGCATTTGCATGCATGGTTTACCTTGTAAAAATCATTTTGCATATTTCGATCTTTGTTTTTAATATATATTAAATCTCATATTTTCGAGGGTTAGGATTTTTTGAGATCAACCACGTATTGATAGACCTTGGATAATTTATCTCTTGAAAATAAAAAGGTTTAATGTTCATTATAATTAATTATTGAAAATCACTTTGTTTACATTCAAAAATTCATAAAAATTTATCTTGCATCCAAAAATTCCAAAAAAATTACAATGCATTAATTTCATCATATTTGTCATTTGGCTGAGTTTCATATTTTTCGGACATCGTTTGATTGATTTTTAGGTTGTTCCTTTCCCTCCTTAAGTTTGATGTTGGTACTTGCCCAAGTAAAATAAACATAAAATCACGCGATTACAAAATGATTAAATTTAATTGTGATTATTTCTTGATCGATTTCGATTGCCCGCCTACAATGAAATGACACATTAATTTAAGCGCTCGATAATCCATGATATTTAACCAGGGTGATTCGCGACCTGTCAGTCGTAACCTCAACCGTGTTGCGTCAGGTAGGGAGGTTGGACGCGGCGGAGAACTCTAGCCACGTAGGGGAGCTGCGGTTATAGGCCACCAAGTTTCGATCCAAGGGTACCCACAGGTTGTTGTCACTCTACTAAAGACACCTAAGGATGAAAGAAGGGGCGAGACACGAGTTACGCTGCCGGGAAGGGGAAGAAGATATTTTATAGGTCGCTCTGGGGTCCAGAAAGATCGGCGAAAAGGGGGAAACCTATAGTGATCCAGATCAAACAAGGGACCTGGATCAACCAAGGATTATTGGGTCCAAATTCTGAGGTAAATGGAACTTGGAGCCGGGTTGGAGAAAATCGAGAATACGCTCTGACGAAGACTATCCACGTCTGACCCGAGAAGGGCGCGACATTGACTGGGGGTCAACAACCGGTTTGGACCAATTAGAAAATCTGGATATACAAAATTTTTATAAATTCAAAAAAAATAGTAAATGATTTGAAATTAAAAAGTGATAAAAACAAAAAGTGCGTATTATTTTTCAAACTATTTTTATATGATTTCTAATTAATTTTATGAAAAATAAATTAGTCTATATACAATATATAAGATTATATACAGGTATAATATACATATGTATTACGTATAAAAATTTTTATTTTATTATTTTTATATGAATACCCCAATGTTGTATGTTATTTATTTTCAACATCATTTTAGGAATACAAACTAATTTTTATTTTTTATGAATTATTTACAGGTATAAAATAAATAGGGGATTTGGTATTCATATATGTGTTTTGTACAATGAAAGAGGAATTTTATTTTTATTTTTATTTAATTTTTATGATTTTTATTTTATTTTATTTTATTTTTATTTTATTTTTGAAAATATATACAAGGAGGTAAAAATAATGATTTAGCTTTATTTTGTCAAAAATAATTATTTATCTACATAGGTGATATGTACAACAGAAGGTAGGCCCTATCTCTCTCTACTTATTTTATTTGGCGATCAGGTCAAGGCTTGACCTTCTCTTGGGGTTCGGGTCATTCTGTATTTATTCTAAGTACCTCCTTCCTTTTTATTTTCATTTATTCTTTTATTTTTTCATAAATACATGTTATTATGTAGTATTAACAAATGCATGCTAAATGCTATGTTATTGTATTTATTGGTATTTACATGTTGTTTTTCTAAGATAAATAGCTAAAATAAAAGAATAAAGAGTGAGAATTAGTGATTCATCAACCCCCTATAATTTACCTTTGCTAGTCCCTTAGCAAACACTTATTTGGAGAAAGAATTGAAAAGAAAAGAAAAGAAAAGAAAGGAGAATCAAGGTTGATTATTAAACTTGTCTTCATTAAATTGAAGTATGGAGCTCAGTCAGACCTTTGGATTATTAGTTTGTCGGAACCTTATTGGGATCTCGGTTTAAGACTCAATAGCCTCTAAGTTCCACCATTATATGGTCAAGACTCCTCAATAATCAAAATCAGAACAAGTCTACATACGCAAACTCTAATGACCATGTATCATTTCTTGTACTATGTAAGTGATATGTAGCTCCCCACCTCAGAAATGATAAATAAACAGCATCCCTCAGTAAGGTAACTCTAATTCCTCAGTCTAACAGCTCTTTCCTTGAGCAACTGGGTATTCTCTTCTAAGTTCAAGTGCAACTGGCTCAAGAAGAGGGAGAAAGAAGTGAATGGATCGTGGCCAGTGTAGCCACGTATCCCTGGGAGCCCAACCAGTGTAGCTAAGTCTCTCGCTACAAGCTTCATAAGATGAGAAGGTGTAATACATAAGCTTTGCTTTATTTGGATATATACACTCCGGCAGGCATTTTATTTTCAATCAGGCTTGTCCAGCTTTTTCGAGTTTTTCTTGATTCTGCACTCATTTTCTTGATGTGCATATGTACAACATATCTACATGGTGCATCATATACATAAGGACTTTTTCTTCCACTAGACTATCCCTCTTTTGAAGGATTATTGCAACCCATGACTCTTGTCTTTAGACCTCAACACCGCTAGACCAAGCTGAGGTGCACATCCCTCCCTAAAGGAAGACGAGAGGTTCCTCCTAGAAGTACTACCCTCATATGCTACTCCAAACCAAAGAAAATTTCCTCCTCATCACCTCATCTGTGGAGAGCTATGTGTAAAGTGCTGGTCCAAGTAAAGCCATTGTCTATGAGAGTCATGCGTGCATTGTTAAGTGTTCAACATAGGCTCATCAAGAAGACATGTTAACATAGCCTAGTGGACTCAAAGAATTAAGTCCCCAATGGACCTGAAAAGTCTCAAACCCAAATCCTATAAGGTTCCTTTAAGAGTTAGGTGGATTAAGGTCTTAACCAAGCTTCATTTTCCAATTTAATTCCAGACTAGTTTAAATGTCAACTATGATTAAGAAGAATATATAAAATATGTATAAAACTCTTTTTATGCAATTTTTTAAATTAAAACATTTTGAACACATGCAAAATTTTTGAAAATGTTTGAATGCATGAATGCAGAAGTTTTTTCAAAATATTTACAAACATTTACACACGGGTTTTTGCAAACGTTTATTTTTCAGACATTTTTCAAAAATTTTGTACTATAGACATAATTTTGATACAAAAATATTTACAAATTTTTTACAAGCAAAACATTTTTACAAATATTTTTTTATAAATAACTATTTACAAACATGTATGTACAAGAAAATTTTTCATTTTTTTGTGATTTTTAGGTTGTGGTTTTTAGCCATTTTATTTATTAACACACTCACATAAAGTACGAGTTATGGATAATGTATATATACAATATATACAACACCCCCCTATACTTAGCTTGAACGATGTCCTCAAAGTGATCAAAGAGTGATGAAGAAGACATAACTCGTGCTTAGTATAAGGAAGTGAAAGGAAAGATTATACTATAATGACGAACAAAAGAATAAAATCAATAGAAGTCGGTGATCCCCCTATACTTAGGATCAAATAATCATAAGTATAGAAATCTCAAGGGGAAGACCGAGGGTGAGAATGTATAGGGTCTACCTCCCCTATACTTATGATAAAATATCCCTAAGTATAGGCAACAAAACAGAGGTAAACATAATCAAAAGAATAATCAAAAGTCTAACACCCCCCCATACTTAAGGTGAAGTACACCCTAAGTATAGCATAATCATGAGATGGAGATGGGCTGTTAGACATAAGAATGTATGATATGGACATTTGGATCTATACAAGGGCGGAAGAAGGTGATAATCAGGCCTGAGATGCAAATGATGTGAGTCAAAAGCCACATCACATGCAAAATGAATAGGGGTGACGCTAATAATCAGTGGATCATGATCTAGATGTGGCTTCAGGCGATGACCGTTAACTCAAAAGGTGGACTCAAATGACATCTCAGATATATCAATACTACCATTAACATGCACCTTTCGGACCAAGTATGGTCCCTTCAACTTACTATGCAATTTACCTAGAAATAATCTCAGCCTGGCATCGAATAATCATACTTTATGGTTCGGCTCAAACTATTTATGGCTGATATGAGAATCATGTCATATCTTCACTCGTTCCTTATACTGTAGGATACTCGAAAAGGTTGTATCTCTAAGCTCCTCCAGGGCTGCCAATTCTGCCTTCCTCTGATCTCTTATACTCTTTGGATCTAATAATATCTCAGTGACAGCCCATAGTGACTTATGCTTTATCTCCACAGGTAAATGGCATGGCTTGTCATAAACGAGACAAAAGGGAGGTGTACCCAAAGGTGTCTGAAGTCTGATATGCACACAAGATAGAGTCCAAAAGCTGTGACCAATCCTTTCAGTCTGGGTAGACTATCTTCTGTAGTATCGTCTTGATCTCCCTGCACTATACTTCATCAAGACCATTGGTCTGAGGATGATAAGGAGTGGCAACTCGATGATCTATGTTGAACTCGTTAGCAAGGGCCTTTACCTTGTCATTGATAAAATAAGACCCCCTTTGGATATCAAAACTTTAGGCACCCCGAACCGTGAAATGATATTTTTCCTCAAAAATATGCAAACAGTACTAGCATCTGCAGTTCGGGAGGGTATGGCCTAAACCCAATGACTCAGATAATCAACAACCAATAGAATGTACTCGAATCCCTGACTCTTAGGGAATGAACCCATGAAATCAATGCCCCATGCATCAAAAACCTCACAGAAGTGAATGGGCTACATCGGCATCATATCATGCTATCCACAAGTACCCATCCTCCAACAATCAGTACACCTCTTCACGAATTCATCAGAATCCTTGAAGAGGGTAGGCCACCATATGCTAGATTGGAGCACTTTTTTTGTTGTTCTCCTCCAAGAATGATGTCCTCCTGCCTCAAGCTTGTGGCAGTATGTGAAGATGCTATGGTGCTCCTACTATGGAATGCACCAACGCTAGACGCTATCCCCTCTTTCATGATAAAGGATGGAATCCTCCCAATGGTACGACTTGTCCTTCACAAGGAAGGTCTCAAGTCACTGTCTGGGCCAACCTTGTGGAACTTTCTTGGCAACAAGATAGTTCACAATGTCGGTGTACCATGGAAGAGAGGAGATAGCCATGATCGCCTCATTTGGGAAGGTCTCAGTGGTAGGCTCAATCTTCTCAAATTCCTCAAGATGTTCCAATCGAGAGAGATGATCCGCCACCACACTCTTGACTCCAGGCTTATCCATAATCTCAATATCAAACCCCTGGTGTAGAAGGATCCATAAATTCAATCTCACTTTGGCATCCTTCTTTACCATGAGGTGCCTGATGGTGATATGATAAGTATAAATAGTCACTTTGGATCCAAGAGTATACGATCAGAACTTATCCAAGGCAATTACTGCGGCTAGCATCTCTTTCTCTGTGATTGTGTAGTTCTGTTGAGCGGCATCCAATGCATGGGTAGCGTAGTGAATGACAAATGGTAATCCGTCCCTCCTCTGTCCTAGCACGGCCCCTATGGCAAAATCAGAGGCATCCGTCATGATGTCGAATGGGAGAGACCAATCAAGTGGCTGAAGGACAGGAGCCTCAACAACTAGATTCTTGAGAGTCTCAAAAGATTCAAGACACTTATCATCTACAATGAACTCGGTGTCTTTCATCAGCAGATCAGTAAGCGATCGGGCAATCCTGTTGAAGTCCTGAATAAAACATTAGCAGAAACCGATATGCCCCAGAAAAGACCGCAATTGTTGCAGGTTGGACGGTAAATTGAGTTTCCTGGTGATATCCACCTTGGCTGGATCAACCTCCATGCCCCTGTTGGATATGATATAACCAAGCATCATCCCTTGAGTCACCATGAAGTGACTCTTCTCCCAAGATAGAACAAGATGGACCTCTATGCAGCGCTGAAGCGCAAGGTCTAGGCAATCAAGACAAGCATCGAACCCATCGTGGTAGACTGAGAAATCATCCATGAAGACCTCCAAGCAATCACCCTCCATATCCGAGAAGATGGACAACATGCACGTTTGGAATGTCATCGGGGCGTTACATAAACCAAAGGGTATCCGTGTGAAAGCGTAAGTCCCAGCTGGACAGGTGAATGTCGTTGTGTCCTGCTCTGCGGGCACTATGGCCACCGAATTGTAGCCAGAGTACCTGTCAAGGAAACAGTAATGACTCTTCCCAGCTAGCCTTTCTATTATCTGATCAATAAAAGGCAGCGGGAAATGATCCTTCTTGATGGCCTGATTCAATCATCTTTAGTCCACACAGACCCTCCAAGAAGTGGGTACCCGGGTAGTGATCTCCTCTCCAGACTCACTCACAACTTCAATGATGCTCATCTTCTTGGGCACCACATGAAATGGACTAACCCACTTGGAGTCGAAAATGGGGTAGATAAAATCAGCGCTCCAACATTTTGATATCTTTTTCATGACTATTTCTTGAAGATTCGGGTTCAGCCGTCATTGAAACTCACACGATGGATTAGCATCCTATTCGAGATAGATATGGTGGGAGGACAATGACGAACTTATCCCCTGGAGATCAACTACTCTCAATCCTATCGCCTTGCGGTTCCTTTCAAGAACCTCCATCAAACAAGATTCTTGCTCTTCAGTCAAATCTGTTGAGATAATGACTGGGTACATCACATGCTCACTTGCAAGGAATCTATACTTCAACGACTGTGGCAAGGGCTTCAATTCTGGGCAACTGGGAGCTGGCATATCTGGCTTCTAGAATGTCTGTGTAAAGGCAACCAGATCTGAATTTGAGAACTCTCATTGATCATGAATGTTTGGTGAAAATGGCCCCGCTAATATGTCCGTACTTCGTGCTGGCTCTGTCTCCACCCTAGTTGCTGGCTCTGTAGGAATCAAACAAGGCAAATAATCATCAAAAGCATCCCAGAATATGTCTGAATCCGAGGGATCTGAATTGGAATCACAAGAAATGTACTCTGCTTTGCTATCTTGAATGCGGTCGTCAGCCTCGAAAGTGTCCTTGGCCAAGAGTGTGCTCTCTGAACTCTCAAATGCTGGAAGCTGCAATTATGTGGTATCTGAAGGTGAGACAGGGGCTCGTGAAACATGGTCAGACCAAACTGCTTAATCATCTATGATCACAAAATCACACTCATGGTGGACGTCTCGCTCTTCCTCTATCGTCTGCTCTGCATCACTAAACTACTCTGAGCAAGCTAAATCTCGTGCTCTGGTCTCTTCGATCATCTCTATTTGTACACTTTTACCCTCGATGCGAAAGTATATCGTCCCATTATCCTGGTCGGAGATTGCCTTGGCTTTAGCCAAGAATGATAGTCCTAAAAGGATGGGGGTATCTGTCATGGGATCAGGATCTCCATGTCCAACAGTACGAAGTCAACGGGGAATTTCAGTCCCTGAATTGTGACAACCACATCCTTTAACAACCCCTTCAGCCTCTTGACAGATCTATCAGCAAACTAAAGGATTGTCATGCTCTGTCTAAGAGGGCCAAACTCGAATTGGTTGAGTAAGGCTACCGAAAGTAGGTTGATGGAAGAGCCACTGTCTAATAGAGTCCGATCAAATCTCTGCTCATGAATGTGGCATCTGACATAGAGAGCTCCAGCATCTGAACTCTTGGCTGGCAGATGGTTCTGAATCGTGAAGCACGTGGCATGGGTGAGCACATGGATCTCAGCATGATGGATCCTTCTCCTCCTATGGATGGTAGTCTTCTCTCTCAAGTTCTTCTGGAAGAGAGGGATGTGCTTAAGTGCCTCCTGTAGAGTCAGCTGAATCTGAAATATGTCTATTATCTATTGGCTGAACTCTAACTGTTGGGTCTTTTTTAGATTTTTCTTTTTTATTCCCCGTTCGCCAAGCAGAGTTCTTCAAGGAAGGGGATGGTTGGGCCCTCCTCAGATAAAGGGCGGGGAATAGGTTCCTGCTGCTGAGAAGGAATGGAATCCATACAAGGGTCATCATGCATCACATATTGACTTGAAGTAGACGAAGAAACCCCTTTATTAATTTTTTTGGTCTTTTCGTAATTGTCCTGAGATACAATAGAGGGAAACACAACTGGAATAGAAACAGTGGCATCAGTACCACCCACGGCATCAGTACCACGCTCTAGCTCAGCATCAGGTAGACTAGTGGTGTCAATACCACCAACTACATCTAGAGAAACGACGACCTTAGTACCGTCAGTTGGATCAACGTCCTTGGTGTCTTCAGCACCACCGTCATCAACATCATCATTAGCAGCCTCAGCACCGTTGTCCTCGTCTTGCGCTCATGAATCCTCATGTAGTTGTCGCTCAGACGAGGCGCCGTCGGTTGGCATGCTACCGCTCCTAAGTGACACAAAATCAGCATCAAATGTGTTTAAAGAGATATCACCCAATGACTCTCTAGGAGTGGTGGTCTCTATGAACAGTACCTGCTCAGACTTCCTCTTGAGGTTGTTCGGGTTGGGCTCGATCTGAGCGAGTATGGCAACCTTGCCCTTTATGATATCCCCCATCTCCTGCCTAAACTCATCCATCTCCCGCCTAAAAGATGCCTACTGGTCTGAGAGAAGTCGGGTTAGATCATCAAGGGATGGGTTCTCATAGGCTGGACCATGAGAACCAGATGGGTTGCCTCGCTGAAAATGAGGCTAGCTCTGGTACTGATGAGGGGGAGGCTGACTGAACTTATGAGGCTACTGCCTCTACTGTCATCCCTAATGGTAGGGATGAGAACCCGACTAGTGATACTGTGGCTGGGAGTACTGGGGCTACTGCTGCGGTTGGTTGAACTATCCACATTGAGCTGGAGGCTGCTGCTGGGACGAGGTGCCTCTAACAGGCCACCTGAATCCAGGATGGTCATTGCGGATCCCAGACTATTGTCAGTCATACCAAATCCCGTTGACTTCCATCAATGGCTCCTGCTCATAAGGGATCAGGGGAAGAACTACCAGGGGCTGATCCTGCTGATACACCACCATCTGAGTGTCCTGAGATGGCGGTGGCTGAGAGTAGTGATGCTGCAACGGTTGAACCGGCTATGCCTGGATGTAATGAACCTGGGGGTACTGGCGGAATGCTGGGAAGAGTTGCTGCTGCTAGGATCGGTACGTGACCTGAGACGGGGCTGAGAAGACGTCTATGCCTTCTAGAGGCACATGATCTGGGTCTTCAGGTCACTGAGGGTCTGTGCCAACTGGTCGATCTGTGTCATGCCCTGATACTGCTTCTTCTCGATAATCTCTATGCGCTCCAACTTCTCATTAATGACACCCATGTCAGTTGCCGATGACTCTACCTGTGTTGCTGTTGCTGACGAAGTGGATGGACCCGCATCAACCCGTGCTATCCTCCGATAGGACACGGCCTGTGGAAGGGGCTTCCCCTGAGTGTAGACTCAGGTCTGGGACATCGTGGTGTAGTTTTCGATCATCTCCTCATAGATGGCACAGACCTGGTCTTTATCCTTGGTTAAGTAGGAGCCCCCACAAGAAGTATTAACAAGCCGTTGCAGCTCTGGTGTCAGCCCACAAAAGAAACTCTGCACTAAGTTGGTCCTAGAAATCTCATGGTATGGACACAGATCGATGAGCTCACAAAATCGATCCCACCCCTCATGGAACTGCTCGTTGGGTATCAGGGTAAAGTTATTGATCAGATCTCGAGCTATGTTGGTCCGGCCGAGTGGATAGTACTTGTTCAATTACTCGGTCCGGAGATGCTCCCAAGTAGAAACGTATCTCCTTAAATGCTTCAGCCAGTAGGCTACAAGGAGAAAGGAAATATGATCATTTTGATGGTGCCCTCGTCCACGAATCTGTCATGGACAGTGTTGCAGATCATCTCAAACTCATGTAAATGCAGATGCAGATCCTAGGTGGCTAGCCTATGAAATTTGGGCAAGAGCTGAATCGTTTGGGGGCCGAGCTTGAAGTCACCCAGAATCTCAGGGAGCTGGATCCAACGATGGGAGAGGGTTGCACTAAGGTTGTGCAACTGCCTCATCGATTGTGATTGCCTGGATGGATCTGGCTGATCCTCTGGGTGTTCGTCTGCTCCTCCTCCATGTATTGGGATGTCTCCACCGGCAGGTTGCTGCGACTCTCCTCTGTCGACTTGCATCTATACTAACTCTCGACGCACCTCTGCCATAAACGC
Source organism: Ottelia alismoides (assembly GCA_037367405.1). NCBI lineage: Eukaryota > Viridiplantae > Streptophyta > Magnoliopsida > Alismatales > Hydrocharitaceae > Ottelia > Ottelia alismoides. Next base: position 920,714 of record JAZKJV010005618.1, read on the forward strand.
TCCATGATCTCTAATATGTCTCTGCATCATCTCCAGGGAGGCTAAAAGTGTGTTGTTTATGGCACCCTGATCTAGAACACATGTAGATCCCTGGAGCTTCCCATGGGTGCGTTCCTCACTGTTGGCCATCTCGCGAGTCTCTGAAAAGGTAAAAGACCTGAACTCAAGTGCCATCGAATGAACAAATAGTTGCGCCGGTCTCTGCTCGGGAACCTCAGGACTAGAAGAAGGGTGTTCGATGGGGAACAGGGTGGAATCGAACTCAGGTTCGGAGAGTGGGTCTAGGCTCCCCGAAACCTCCTTAGATGAATGAGGTGGAGTGCTCGAGAGAGGGTCTACCAAAGTAGTCTAAGGGATTTCCGTCCCATCATCATGATATAGGGATGAAATGCGGATGAGATCTGGAAAGCAAACAAGATAAGCAGTCAAAACCCTCAATTCACCTACACAACGCTGAGTTGATGACCGTGAAGGTTTGATCGTTAGTCTTGTCAATTTTATTTTAGGTGATAAATCAGTCTTGTAGAGTGATTAAGAAAGTTGGTAGGAATCCGATGCTCCCGAGAGACTGGCCATATCCCAAAGCTAGATCTTTCCCAACCAGTATGAATTACGGATCGTTTACCGGCTACCCGAACAATTCAATCTGTTAAGGACGTCGCGATCCGCTTTACCAGTTACCGAAGAGATCCTCACTAGAGAACGACTAACCTCTCGCTCAAGCAAACAAACCAATGAGGGTTGACTCTCCCCAAAACAAAAGTCTTTTATGTGAGGTGGGTTTTAGGGTCAAGTTTGCTTTAACATCCCAATTTTATGATTTTCTCTTTTTAGGTATTTTTCAAGTGCAAAAATGCCTAATGAATTTTTCGATCTCCTGATTTATTTTCCAAAAATAGTGGGAGAAGTTGAAAAAGCCGATGCGCGATCAAACACTATGATGCATGCAAAGTAAAAGATGTGTACCTATCGCCAGTACTCTACATGTAGGGTGATCCACGCATAAATTAAAAGACAGAATTAAAACTAATCTAAATGATGCATGATGAAAACAACATTAAGATGAGCAATTATTAAAGATCGTGAAGAATGGTAGTTAACTGATTAGGAAGAGAGATCGATGTCCAATCTCGGATGTCGATCAGTGTCCACCACAACAGATCATGCACGCGCTGTATATGACCTCTAGCGGTGTGTGACCTCTCAATCTATCAAGTTAACTTTTTATTTTGAATTATTAATAAGGTCCAATTATGAACTATAGGTGCAAGCAATCTATTAGGGATTGGGCCTTAAGTTATTTACACCACAATCAAGAAAAAATCCTAAGTCTAGGGGCCAAATTCTACGGGAATCAAATAGAGAAAAAATGTGATAAAATCAAAATCGGCGAAAAACTCAGTGAGGCCTCCAGAGCACATCAATGCTCGGCGAAACAGAGCTCAATATAAGAGTCAAGTGTCCAACAAGTCCAAGGTCCAAATTATTACAACAACAATAAAGAATCTGCTGAAATGGAAAACTAGTAGATTTCTACTCTATCTAATATAACTACTTCTTCTACTCCTCCTCAGGTATGGGTCTCCTCCAAAGTGTCCTCGGTGGTTCCTCGCACAAAAAGCAAAGAAGGAAAAATGTCAGAAAACAATTATAACTGATAGAGATAAAAATAGGCAAAAAGTCTGAAAAAGACTACTAAGCAGTGCTCCCCAACATCGATGCCATTCTGATGAGCGGCCGAGCGACACATGTTAGGAAATAAAAATAAAGGGTCATTGCGACCCGGATCACAAGGCCTAAGCTCAATCAAGAAAAATAGAGAACCACACAATCAAACGGATAGAGCAATCAAAACAATGTCAGCGGTCTCCGCTATTTTATTTTAACTCGGTATAGCAATCAGGGTCGAACTAAAGGAGCACAAGAAATCCTTCGAAGTAGTCGAAATCGACAAGGAAATGCATATTTTTATTAATTTTTAATTTTGCAAATTTTTATATTTTTAAATTAATAAGTAAGATCAAACAAGTAAGAAAACTATGCACACAATGACACCTTTTCAATTTTTATTTAGACCTAAAATGCTCAAAAATTCAGAATAAAAATATTTTTGTGTTTTCAAATATTCAGATGTTTTTGGTGATTTTTAGGGGTTTTTCTAATTTTTATGTGACTTTATAAAAATAGCACAAGAGCTAAACAAGGAAACAATACACAACCAGGACAAAATGACAAATTAAAAATACTAAAAGTATCCTAATGTCCTGGTTATGAATTTTATGAGAAAATAGATAAAAAAGAACAAACAGAAATTGAGATTATACTATTTTGGACACAAATAAACAAACACAAATTTTCTTGGAATTTTTAGCAGAATTTTTATAATTTTTTGTATTTTATAAAATAGATATATTAGTTTTTATGGTTTTTTTATTTTTAGAAAATAAAAAACCTCACAAAATTAATCCCAAAAATTACAATAAATAATAAGTGTTAGCAGGAGCTAACAGTAATTTTTATAGATATTTGGGGCTTAATTTGATATTTATTTAATTAAAAATAAGACACATAGTTCACAGGGACCTCGTTGCAATTATAAGAAAGTTCACAGGCTAAATACTAACACTGGTAAGAAACTCAGGGCAAATAGTGCAAAATGTCCAATTAATAAATGCACATGCTGAATAACCCACACACAGGGGTATAAATGCAAATATAAGAAAACTTCTATTAAAAACATAAAAGCTCAAGGTATATCATGCAAATACACCAGACACGTACGTGAAACAGCACGTGAGTTCACACAAAGAGGAATAAAGTGTAAATACATAAAACTACGAGGTTCTGACTATAAAATGTCTACACTCACAACTTTATTTGTTGGACTAAATAGAAACGCAAAAATAAAATATGGATAAAAGAGAAATATACCTTCGGGGCACGTACGTGGCGCGTGGGCCTCCTAATGGTTCTGATCATTCCTTGGAAAGCATCTGATGGTGCAGATCTGGTCAGGGACATGCGTGTCAGATGACACCTGTAAAAGCTGATACAACAGTCTTCAAGGGCTGTTGTCGGGCGGCTTAGATGATAGGCCTAGCTCTGATCCAAGCGTCATGTATGGACGCCAAAGGATGACAGAGATCAAAATTGGGGATCTTGTCCAGATCGTATGGTGTAGGCCATCGCTGGAACATCAAGGTCCAGCCTAACTTTGACTAGGTGTGAGAGATGATCCACGCTCCTGATGAGGCTACTGAGGAGTCCAGGATAGTCGCGGAATGACTCCGCATCAAGAGGGTGGTTCTGATGGAGAATCGAGCGATCGGATGGGCTGGTCGAAGGTCCTCTGCCTGAAGCTACTCCGTCGGTGCAGCGAGCATCTCAGAAGGGTCCCTGCGCATGGGGGTACCTATGAAAGGAAGAGAGGGTTCGGGGCTACAATACGACCCAAGTTATTGCTGCAAAAGATGAAGGAAGCGGCGGTGACACGGGTGTCTGATCTTCAGTGTACGGGGAGGATGAAAATCAAGCTTAATAGTGTTGTAGTGAGCATGATTCGGGATGGATATGTCACGAGGGAAGATGAGGTGTTAGTTATAGTGTCAATCAATATGGATGTGCGAGTGGAACGGAGCTTCGACTAGATGGTAGGAGCCAAGAGCTCAGCGGCGAAGATGGAATGAAAGATTCAAATGGAATGATGAAGAGAGTGAAGATGATTGGTACATGAAGGTGCTAGCGAGCTCAGTAAAGTCAGGCAGTGAGGAAGGTCGGGGTCGTAGCCTCAACCGTGTTGCGTCTGGCAGGGAGGCTGGAAGTGGTGGAGAACTCCGGCCACGTAGGGGAGCTACGGCTACAGGACGCCAAGTTTCAATTAAGGGTACCCACATATTGCTGACACTCTACTGAAGTCACCTAAAGATGAAAGAAGGGCGAGGCATGAGCTACGACAGCAGGAGGGGGAAGAAGATATTTTATAGGTCGTTCCAGGGTCCAGAAAGATCGGCGAAAAGCAGGAAACCCTAGAGCAATCCGAATCAGTCAAGGGACCCGCGAGGATGTTGGGTGAATGAGGATTATCGGGTCCAAAGTTCAAGGCAAATGAAGCTCGGAAGCGGGCTGGAAAAAATTGAGAAGACGCTCTGGCGAACACTATTTGGGTCTGACCCGGGAAGGGGGCGGCATTGACCGGGGGTCAACAACCAGTCTGGACCAATATGAAAATCCGGATATACAAAATATTTCTAAATTCAATAAAAATAGTAAATGATTTTAAATTAAAAAGTGTTCAAAATAAAAAGTGTTTATTATTTTTCAAACTATTTTTATGATTTTTATTATTTATGAAAAAGAAATTAGTGTATATATAGTATGTAAGATTATATACATGTATAATATACTTATGTATTGCGTACAATAATTTTATTTTATTATCTTTACATGAATGCCCCAATTTTGTTTGTTATTTATTTTCAACATAATTTTAGGAATACAAACTAATTTTTATTTTATTTTTATGAATTATTTAAAGTATAGAATAAATAGGGGGTGTGGTGTTCAAATATGTGTTTGTACAATGAAAGAGGACTTTTATTTTTATTTTTATTTATTTTTTTATTTTTATTTTATTTTTATTTTATTTTTAGAAATATATAAAAGGAGGTAAAAATAATGATTTGGTTTTATTTTGTCAAAATTAATTATTTATCTACATAGGTGATATGTACAACACAAGGTAGTCCCTATCTCTCTCTCCTTATTTATTTAGCGAGCAGGTCAAGGCTTGACCTTCTCTTGGGGTTTGGGTCACTCTGTATTTATTCTAAATTCCTCCTTCCTTTTTTCCTTTTCCTTTATTATTTTATTTTTGCATTAATATATGCTAATTATGCAGTATTAACAAATGCATGCGAAATGTTATGTTATTGTATTTACAAGTATTTACATGTTGTTTTGCTAACATAAATAGCTAAAATAAAATAATAAAGAGTGAAAATCTGGGATTCGTCAATTTCCGCCTCTTATACTACGATATTGCCATAATATTGAAGAGGCGGATTTCACAGCTCATCAAATGGTGTCATTGCCTAAAATGGCGTATTTCTAGGGTTTTGAATTATTTTCTGTAATTAATTTTTAGGAAATTGATTTCCATGTCAATTTGTTCCCTTCTTTTCTTATTCTTACATTTTATTTCTGCATTTTTTCTCTTAACAGGTAATAATTGTATTTTCTCTCCTCATAGATAACTCGGAGCAATTTTGGAAATAAAAGCAAGGATCTACGGAGAAGACCTTAATTATATTTTTGTGAGAAAGAGAGTTAGATTAGATTTTATTTTCTTCATCACTAACGAAGTTCCTCTCCTTGAACCCTCAAACTTGTAATAATTTGGATTGTACTTCACTGTGGTGTGTCGGGTCTGTTTCAATCCCATTTGTGTGATTGGGACCCGACTTGAGTGGCGTAGAATTTTGAGCACATAATACTATCTTAGATTTTTATTCTTGATTGTGATCATAATTCTTAGTCCACACTTTCACTAAATTTATGTAATGTAGATCGTTCAACATTGACCAAATCTGAAATCAATTCTTTCCCGCTAGTAGAATTATCTGCTTAGGGAGTTTTCATCTATGCATATCATTTAGTGTAACTTTTAAATTTATTCTATTGCATCTCGTGTGAAGAATGTGAGGAATCATTGTAAGTATTCTTCTTAGCATGCATCATTGATTTAAATGCTTGCATTGGATTTTTCGATCCTCACCCCCAGTTTTACAACTTAGGGTTTCAAGAAATTGGGATTGCTCATTAAGTATGAATTTTTGTGCTCAGATAAGACTGAAGTGGTAACCTTAAATTAAAATTGGGACTACTAATCAAGGTAACTATAAATAAACATGCATAAAATTCACCCTTGTATCTGGTGGCGAAGAACCCACTCATTATTTGTAAGGATAGGAATCCCGCACTTAGGGTAGAGCCAAAACTTTAGAGGTTTCATTCTAACTACTGGATTTAAAAATGACTAGCTACTTCTCAATTAGGGAACTACGGCCTCCCTTAGTAGATTGGGTGGTTAAAGGACAACATGTGAGCAGCATCCTAAAGTAATATGGGTAGTTGTTCTACGTTCTACGGACCGTACTTATACCCATACTGGCTGAAAGCAGATGCAACTAGCTGTACAAATTCGGCTTAGTCTTTGTGACACTCTCCTGAACCTAAAACTCCTCTTAATCTTCTCAAAGAATGTTTCATCATTAAATTAAATTTGAAAAGATAAGTGGTTGACCCCTAATGTGCCTTCCCAAGAGTCGAGTGGGTAAATCTACGGGTTTATTTTGTGTTTGACTTGTGTGCATTAAAGTCCTTGCAATTGCAAGCAAATCGTGGTTCGCAAATCATTCCATCACTCTCTTGTAAAGATTTCAGCACATTGGTCTTCTTACCTTGTCTCCATAACCATGCCTCGATACTCTTCCCAAGGGAACCATCTCTTTAAACATGGTCCCCCTCAACCATCATTCTCTTCCTCCCCATACATTCCGCGCCATGCCCACACTTCTTCATGGATTAGATCGCTCTCACATTATGGTTATCTCATGGACATGAAAGAGCGAGTAGATTGGAGGATGGAAAATAGGGTAACCAATATTGATAGAGAAACACAATTTCTGATTACTATGGACACCTCACCTCTTGAACCATCCCCTACTCAGGTTGACTCTCTTCTTGAGTATGACCAATTTTCCTTAAACTAATCATGAGAAATCCAGAGTCTAGGAAATACGACACATTACCAGACCACAAATACATTGACTAATCACTACTCCTCTCAAAACTACATGCCAGAGTCACAGCATGTGGAGTACAATTATTCTGCACCAAGTCATGAGATGTTTGAGGATGAGATTACTCGGATCAACCATAGAGCAGACTCTTTGACTGAAAAAATACATGATCTCATATAGTCAATGCAAAAATAAGAAGATGTGGGTACACCAGCATGTGAACCACAAGTTCATCACGTAACAAACAATAATTGGCAATTGCCACTGACCTCTGACCCCCTACTGACCATCACACTGAAAACACCAAAAAAATGAAAAACCGAAAAAATCAAACAAATTGGATGATTCTAAAATGGAAGCATTTTGCAAGATCCTGATCTTAGAGCTTTCATTAATCAAGGCCACAAAGTATGTGCCCAATCTGAAGAGATTTGTGAAAAGCCAATTAAACCCTAAAAATATAAGCAAGAAGCGATCAAGGATTGAATATCATATCATATCTATGGCTAGTTCTTTAGTGATGAATCAAAAAACCAAGAGCCGTAAAGTCAAGCGGTTGACTTGGATCACGTGTCAAAATGAGGATTCCACATTCACTCTTGTTCAGTAAAACAACGAATCCACGTTAAACATCCTCCCCAAGTGTCTTTGACCAAGTTAAACTCGGACAACTCAGAAAGACTAGATGATCATTCAATTGCTTGATCGATCAGCCAAAAGATCGTGGGGGATTGTTTATGTTATTGTAAACTTTTGAGGTGACAAGCATGGAGTGGACTTTATTGTCTTTGACATTGAGCACCGAGGAGGATTGCCTAAGTCTCCTGTCATCCTAGGAAATCCATTCTTGGCCTCTGCTAAGGCAATTGTCGATGACGAGACTCAGGACATACGATTTTTGAACTAGGACCACAATGAAGAAACTTGCAATGACATACCCGATCTTGAGACAGCCCAACTTTAAATCAACAATCAAGATCAAGACAACATCACTTAACATAACCAGATCTCTCCTCACGAAACATAGACACAAAACCTAGGAGAGACACCTGAGAAATCGATTGTTGAACTGTATTTGGATTCTCACCACCCTAACACTGCTCCTAGAAGGAAGCATTATTCAGGAGCTCCTAGAAGGAAACAATTATTTGAGTCGTCTAATCTTTGAGTCGGTAGTCATTCATAAGATACATGAACCATACAAGGAACCAACTCAGGAAACCTTTGATGTCACCAAAACTCACAAATATCAGAAGGTGACATCAACATCCCCAACTATCACTCACAAAACAACCAAGAACATGCTCCCTCGCCCAAAACCATGTATGATCCTACAAGAATTGGTCGACTTTTATGGAGATTCATCTGACGAGGAAGCCATAGATGCCACAGCGGTTACTCATGATAGGGAGAAGAACTCTGTCTATCTTCCTCCAATGCTTCTCACAGAAACAAACTGACCAAGAAAGTCATCTTTGACCTTAGAAAATAGGTGATTTTTGAAGAGTCCTCCTTTGGTTTTGAAGTGGTTCACTAGGTAAGTGCAGTAAGTGCAGTTGTGATCAATGGGCACTTACCTCTGGATGAAAATAGTTGGAGATCCTCTGTGTATAACTATTGTTCTTCTAAGGACGACTTTGACAATGGTTGTCCTCTTCATCCTCCCCCTCTTCACCACCTTCTACATCTACATATTATCTCCTACCACACTCCCGCAAGAAGGTTCATCACAAACCTCCTTGACCTTGTACATTCGTAAATCTACTCAGTTCCTCACTTGTAATTATCCGATCATACTTAGCCTGACCTGAGCCTATGTATAGGGGGATTGATATCATTGTGTATACCTCACTTCTATTCTTTTCTTCTCACCCTCAACCGGCTCATTTCTTGCTCATCTACTATGCTTAGGCCCTCAAAAGCTTAAGTATAAGGGGACGAGTCGACTTCATTTTCTGTTCACTCAACTATACTTGGTACGAGCTATGTCTTCATTTCGCTTTGTGCCATGAGGGCATAGCACGAGATAAGTATAGGGAATGTTTATATATATTCTATGTATTTTATCCATGGCTCATACTTTAATTATTTTCATAAAAAATCAAGTATGTTATAAGTTGTGTATATTATGTATACTATGCTAAATTTCTTGTGTAAATAATACTTTTTTGAAAAAAAGAAAAAAATAATAAGGGGTATACCAAAAAAATCCTTTTTACAAAAAAAACAAAAAAACAAAACTAACTTAAGGTTTTATCCCTGACATTTTCACTAGCACTCAAGACTTGAGAAAGAAAGAAACTCGGCTTTTAAAGTACTTTGATTCAGAGTTAATCGGTCTTAGTCTTTAGAGTTTTAAAATTAATAATCCACACTTCCATAGTTTGAATGATGTAAGTGTTATATTTCGCACTTAATCTCTACCTTTAAAAATATGATCAGCACATCACTTACACAACTACATAATTGATGAGATGAGTTGAGATTTCACTTGAAGGATTGTCACTTGATATTTGAATCTGGACCGGATTTAATGATACTCGAGGATGGGATAAAGTCAATGAAGGCTTCAAGAAACATTAGTGTCAATAAGACCTAGCCAGTATGTGAACAAATTCACATGCTATCTTGATATTGACCTATGTGACAGGGTGTGATGAAACTAAAGAATTGTTGATAAGTGTGCGCCAACTTTTGATAAAAGCAGTGGAGCGAGCCAAAAAGAAAAGAAAGAAACATTGAAAAAAAAGAGCTCTCAAACACAAAGTCAATATACAAAGAGCTTCTGTCAAAGAAAGCGCTCCCAATTATTTTCGAAGTGTCCCATTGAACCAAAGTTAATTTAGACCAATGAGCCAGGCTAGTACCTGAAAAAAGGCTTTGCATCGTAAGCGATACAAGTTTGGGTGTAAGTATATTAGATACTTTAAAAAAGACACACATTGATGTACTCCCAGGAAAACAAGTACAGACGAATCAATCTCTCGTGACGGACATATTGGTCAATACCTAAAAACACATGTGTTGAGTAATAAGCACGAGGGGATCCTTGTTCCAATCACAGGAAGAGAAGAAAATACACAAACCTATGTCCTTCATCATCTGTCTTGCTATTTACACTTTCAAGTCTGACGAACTACTGAGATGGTAGACTGAACACAAGAACTGATTTATTCCCTAGTATTGAGGATTAGGTTTTGAGTAACTGTTGGATCAGGACTTTGAGTGACATTTCCACTCGACTATCACGATGGTAGTACACATTAAATGGTGTCCTTATACTATATGTGTATACAGAGAGTTTGATAATTAGAGAAGTTGTATTCCTCTTGACTAGCGGCAGATTAAGCTTAGAATTTTAGGACCACTAAAACCTAGGATTCTTAATGAGACAAGTCTTGAAATTCACACATGCACAATCAGGGATTCAACCTTCTAACTCACTAAAATTCGCTTGGGGAAAAGCAAAGAGCTAAGTATAGGGGTGTGATGAGTCTATGATTCATCTCCTCTATATGGATGTTCTAACAAAATCCCCTTAATAATTCACTAAATAAACTCTCTAAAATAAATTAATTAACACTCACTAATTGTGCTAAAATTAGGGACAAAATTAGTAAATAGATAACCCTTATTTTTGCCCTTATAAGATTATTATTTTATGTGTAAATAATCTTTATTTTAACCTAATACTTTTTCTAATCTATTCTGTAATCAATTAACTAACAGGGCATCAAGAGTTAAAATCCATAAAAAGAGCAAAATCAAGATAAAACACAAAAATTTGACTTTATATAATATTTATATATTTGCTGTTTTTATCCTATCTTTTTCTAACCTAACAGAAATCCATAAAAATTAGATTAATTATGTATATATTGTATATAAATTAAATCACTATTTAAATCAAATTTAAAATAGAAAAAATATTCAAAATGAAAAAATGTGGTATTTTATTATCTATAGAGTACAACTAAAAATTTTTTTTGTACAAATGGCCTATTTTGATTTTGGGTCCTTCACAAAAATTATAGATCTCGTTGAGATAAGCAACTTTTGTGTTAACCACTTTTCGATTTGACTTCATTTAGTATCTCTTTTTGAGACTTCATTATTTATTTATTTATTTAACTCTTTATTATTATTTTAACTAATTAATTAAATTAATTTTTATTTATTTACTTTTTTATTTATTTTATTCTCTCCTTTGTCTCTCTTCTTTCCTCCTCTCTTCTCTCTCCCCCTTCATTTCTCTTCTATCTCCCCCTTCATTTCTCCTCTCTCTCTCTCTCTTCACCTTCAGCATAGGTCACGTGCAGAGCATGTGACCCCTCCTCCTTCTCTCTCTGCTAGAACGTGACACACACATGCTGCCCTCCTCCATACATGCATGTGTGCAGCAAGTGCCCACCCTACTTCCTCCCCTCCCTCCATGCAACCGCCCTGCCTGCTCCTTTTTCGGCCACCTCCACCTCTCGTCGTCGCTCTGCCTCCCCCTTTCGCATAACCCCCACCTCCGCCATGTACAAAACCCTCGCCTCTCCTCCTTCCCTCTTCATCCGCCCCTTCTTCTGCACGGCCAATGACAGAGGCATGAGACCTTCCTCGCTGTGAGATCCAAAGCTTCAAGCTCTGCAGTAGACTCCTCATCAAGTTGTTTACCTCGTCGCGCGACGACAACTCGAGCCAAGATCGGAGCTCCCTTTTGAGCTCCTCTCCCAGGGGCACCCTTCTTTTTCATCCGACTTTTCTTCCTTGTTCCGTTGCTTCTTCTCCGATCATTAGTCACAACTTAGCCTTCTTCCATCGCCATCGACTGCTCATCGCCTCTGACTTTCCACCCATACGCGACCATGCCCTTGTAGCAGCAAAACAACCGCTGCACCTTTGTGAGCCCCCGCGGTCGTCGCATGCCCCGCCCGATGGCATAGTTGCACCTCCACCTGTGCCATATCGCCTTGTACCTCCGCGGAGCCTCCAGCTCCTCCGTCACCTCACCACTGTTGTTCGGTCAACGACCCCGAAGCCCCCATGTGTCATCTTCGAGCCTCGGCCCATGCCTCAAGTCTCGGGCTCCTTAAGCACCTGCAGCAAGACACGTATAGGCTCAGGCTTCCGAGCCTTCGCCTCCAACCAAGCCTCGCGCACACGTGCTTTGCACATACGTGGGAGGTAAATTTGTAGAGAGGCCCCAACTGGTTCAATAAATTGCAAGAAGGGACCCGCTAGTAGAATTACATGACTCGTATGTGGCACCTTAGAAATATTACTCTACAGCCACTCCGAGTTTTCTATATTATAGATAGGTCCCTCTAGGAAGCTTTTTGAGAAGAAAAACTTCATTTTTATTGCATTTCAGTCCCTGCAATTTTGTTTATAGCATAACTCTCTCATTTGAACTTCGATTTTTATGCACAATATGTCATTTTGAAGCTTATTGACCTATCACATTATCTATCATATGGACAGATATGACGCTATTTATTGATGATCATTATTAGTTGAATATCTGTTGACATTTGAAGGTGGATTTATGATAATTTGTACCATATTTTTTAGAAGATTCTTGCTTTATTTTTACAGGATGCAATTTAAGAGATTACTAAAGGATATCTGCCATCCTAACTGAACATATATGTGAAGATATATTTTAGGTATTTTAACTTAAGTTTGAAGAGGCTTCAAAGAGGAAGATTGAGAAATTATTTCCTTGGTAATTTTCGGAGATAATGACTATTCACTTGAGGAATAACTTACTGGGAAATTAGGGTAGAACATCTTGAGAATATTTCACAAATCTCTAAGTTTATTAGATTATTGTTTATTGATCTTCTGAGCATGCATCTTGGCTTTAAATTAATTACATTTCTTGAACTAAATCTTCTTTGATTTGTGATTAACTTTTGAGGATACTGGTTAATACATTTGGATTAAAAATTCTAGTCATAGATCATATGCTTATCCTCTCTGTGTATTTTATTCTCATTGTATTTTCCTCATTGCAATGCATTTAATTACATTATATTTTCTAACATAGAAATTAACTTACAATTTGATTAATTATTTAAATTAATTTGAAATAACACAATTAAAAATAACTGCTCCTTGTGTTTGATCTTAGTAGACTTGCCAAGTAAAAAAATCTCCACAACATTCAAAGATTGTGGTTCTTGATAACTCGATTTCCACCTCCTATACTACGTAATACGACCATATTAAAGAGGCAGATTCCATGCTCATCAATATTTATCGACCAATCGAGCTGAAACCCTAATTCCCCTTTTTACTTTTTAGCTGGTATAAAATAACCTCAACTCCCTCCTTTGTTCCCTTGATCGTCCATCTCGATCTCTAACCCCCTTAAGCCCTCAAGGAGTTGTGCCTTTGTGATAGGAAGGCCTGATAACGGCTCTTGGGTGCGGACAAAGGAGGATGAGGCGCATCCACCTTCATTGGAGCTCTTTCCAGTTAAGCTCTGCTCCCATGTGCCTCCGCCTTTGTGAGTTGCCTTTTCTGCTTTTATTTTCGTTCCTTATTTTAGTATTTGCATAGGTTTACTTCTCGTTTGCTTTGATTTTGCATGTATAACTCAAAAGTCCAAAAATAGATCTTCATTAGAGCTCAAAGCTCTGACTCTTATCTCCAATCATCTACACTCGCTTCGCCTCTCCTTCCGCTCAGATTACCTTCCTAACCATTTCTCTAGTTCCCAGACCACTTCTCCACCCTGATCTTGCAAAGATCAAGTTCCTTAGGTCTGCCTCTGCCACCATCACGAGAGACCCTCTGACCATCCCATCTATGGTTCCCTTCTATCTATTTTTAGGCCTGGAAGTGGATTCCAGGCCCTTGTGCTAGTTGTGCGGGTCCCAACTTCAAAGGACCCCATCTGAGGGGCCCTAGTCAGAGTGAAGGAGCTCTTGGTATGTCTATATTCTCCAACCTCCAAGACCCATTCCTTGGGTCCCAGACTTGCTTTCGACCACCATAGAGCTCAATCACACCCTAGGAGCACATCCTGACCATCAACAAGGCAGGAGGTGGCATGAGCTGCTTAGGAGCGTAGATCACCGAGCGGTTGTTCTTTGTCAGTTCTTCAAAAAGCCTTATCCATTGACCGATGAAGAGCAACCTTCCATACTGGACAATTGTCGTCCGTTCAGAGCTTCTCCAATCGTTAGATTGGGTGCCAAATCTTATCCCGATCGCACGTGCTCGAACCGATAATAGTGCTTCACATACGTTGATCGCTTTAAATGGATCAATCACAATCGTTCGTTCTGCGCGATGAGAGGGTATTTTGCACCCAACCCCTCCTATTTGTGGCAATATATTTTGGTCCTATAAATATTTATTATAGTACAAAAACTTTGGGATATTTTGTAACTTTCACCCTAAGGCTTCTATTATTTGTGTATTATTCCTGGCCACATCACCTCACGTCTTGCCCCACGTGAGAGTTTTTTGGGTATTTGCATACATGGTCTTGTGGTTTCTTGGACTTGATCTGAAATTCTAAAAATAGTTTTGAAAATTGCATTTTGGTCCCTACTAGTTTAAAGTAAATGTATATTTTGTTGGGAAATTTGCATGGATAGCACTGGACCTTTGTTTATTTACAGAATTACCCCACCCATGCTCATTTTAATTGCGTAATTAATTCGGATGTGGATGTGTCTTTGAACCTTGCTATTTTGTAATAGATGCATACCTAGGGTTTACTTATTTGCATATTGGTCTTTGTGCGGCTTCATTAATTATGTGTCTTGATTTTAAATGTATTATTTAGATAATTAGCTCTAACAAATCTAGGAAAATTATTTAAATGCCTTATATTATACTATATCATATATATTTTTATTAAGGTATTTAATATTATTTTATTATTTAAAAATTGCAAAACTAGCTATATTTTAATGTTTTAATTTAGAAAAGCTATTAAAATTAAAATATAGCTCTAAAAAATACAAAAAAAAAGATAGAAGTTGTATTTCATTGTATAATTTATCTAAAATTCATAAAAAAAATACATAATAAAAACCTTAAAAATTGTAAAATACAAAAAATAAAAAAATTATAAAAAAAATCATACAAAAATCAGAAAGAATATGGTCTAAAGCTTCGAATTTTCTTTATTTTTTCTACGATATTAGAAAAATAATTTTGGGACCTTTTTGATTTGATAAATATTTATTAGCCCTATTTTAAGTTCTTATATTTTTTATTTAATTTTTTGGTATTTTAACTTTTAAAAATCCGTAAAAAGCACAAAATAGCTTAAAAATAACGAAGAAAAATATTTTAAAAAATCCAAAAATATGTTATTTTAGGTATTTTTACACCTCAAACATTGTAAACTTGGTAAATGATATCTATGACCTTTGAAACATCGATATTCCTCCCTCGACCCTTACCCCATGAACCTCACGTTAACTCCCATCCATTTACTCGTTAAATTTAACCGAATTCTGTTAAAATAAGGTACATATTACCCTCTTTGTCGAAAAATACAAACAATGTCATCTTCATCCTTCCATCATATTCCCCTACCCCTCAGTCTCCTCCCCCTCCCCTTGATCCTCCACCCGCGGGTGGTTGCTCCTCCACCCCTCCCCGCCTCAACTGCTCTTTTCCCATCGCAGCTCCAGCTGCTCCTATCTCTCACTGCCTCCCTAACCCTGACCACCTTCTCTCCCCCTGCTTCCTCCCTGACCCCGACCACCAACTCTCACCCATCATCGCATCCCTGATCCTGTCCTCCTCTTCCCTGCCTCCTCCCCCTCTCCTTCGTCCCGACCTCCTCCTCTCTCTCACTGCCTCCCTAACCCTGACCTCCTCCTCTCCCTTGTCATTGCCTCCTTGATCTCGACCTCCTCTCCCCTACCTCCTCCCCCTCTATTTCATTTCGACCTCCTCACCTGCCACAGCTTCTCGGCTCCCTGCTGCACCCAACCTTGACCTCCTCCTCTCCATGCTGCCTCCCTGGCCCCAACCTCTTCATCTCCCCCACCGTCGCCTCCGCGATCTCGACCTTGTTGGCTTTGTTTGACAACTCCCATGCAGCAGAGAACCCATGAAGCCACCATTTCTTCTGCATCAAAGAAACATGGTTACAAGTCATTTACGAACGACAAGCCATCAAAGCAGCAACGTTCAATTTCGAGCAATTGATTTTGAGTCCTTCGCTGGAAGCTCTCTCCATCATTGCTCTCATCCATTTGATTTCTAATCTTCATTTCCAAACACATCTGTATAGCGAACATGCCTTTTCCAGGTATTTTCTTTGTGGTTTATCATCCTTTGATCCTCTAAAGCATAAATTTGCTCTTTGATCAAAAAAGAAGGCCAACAATGTGGTATACTCTCTTAGTCGGAGCATGAACATGACCTTTGATTTCCGTAAGATCAAGATTGACAAATAGGGATTGGGGGTAGAAGAAGATGAAGAGGAAGAATTAGATTAGGAGGTGGAAGATCCACCATCTAATGCCTCCCTGGTTAGATTAACCCAATGTATTTGACTCCAGTAAAAGTAAATTTAACAACATGGTTCGTAGGGTAAGACGGAGAAGGTTTACAGGTTCGAGGGAAGAATATCGATGTCTCGAAGGTCGTAGAGGTCATTTAACAAGTTCATAGGGTTCGTGGGGTAAAAATACATTTATTTTATGTATTTTGACTTTATTTTCTATATTTTAATAATACAAAAAACTTCCTTTTATATCTCTTTATGTATCTCTCACCTATAAAAGTATATATATTTGTTATAAATATTAATTAAATATAAAAAATATTTGCAAAATTTAAAATTCATAAAAATTTATATATAATTAAAAATCAAATAATCATTATAAAAAAATTACAAACCCAAAAAAAATAAAAACCTAATTGTTGAAACCAACAAATTTTGTACTTGTTTACTTGATCGGGTTCTATTTTTGTGATCTATCTGTGTTTGCTCCCATGGATGACACTCTACCTTCTTGCCTCATACCCATTTCATTTAGAGTTAATAAATTTCCTTGTCTACCCTGCACGATGTCCTTACATATATACATCTGTGGGTTTGGTTATTGTTATCTTAGTTGATTAATTGGATCCAAGTACTGCAAGAGGCGTCAATACATCGATTGTTGGATCCAACTTTCAGACAATGAAGGCCATCCTAGACCGACATTAGGATCTCCATCATTCAACTATTTGAATCTCAACACCCGCCTACATCAGGAGGTCATTCATATGTTGCATTCTCTACTTCTGCCAGTACCTCAGGTTGCATCTATGCTCTTATCATTTGGCATAGAACCGATATTACAAAGTAGATTATGGATTCTGGGGTGTCCCATCACATGTGTGGACACATGAGTCAGTTTGTTGAATATAGATAGGTTTCCCCTGGCAGATCAGTTATTATAACTGACAGGACCCATTCTCAGTTGCCGGATAGGGGGAGATCAGTTTGGCACCTTCTATGCATCTACAGAATGTGTTGCATGCTCTAAAATTTATTGAATTTATTATTATATTAGTTAGATTATTAAGGATTTACATTGTCATGCTATTTTTGATATATCTTCACTTGTATTTCAGGACATTCTTACGGGTAGTGTGATTGGCTATGGTTGTGAGTAGGGTGGCCTCTATCAACTGGTATGTACTCCATATGTTGGTCCAACTTCTCATCCTATAGGATTAGTCTCTCGATTTATGTCACATATGCGCTTTGGTCACTGATAATAGGGAAAGATCACATGGTCGCACGGTTTCACAAGGTGAAACCGTACTCGGTTTGTTGACCACTCTAAAGTCCCCAGTTAATCACCAATTAACCCGCAATATAAATAAAATCATGAATAACAAAAATGTGAGGTTAAAAATTATTATCTCTACCATAAGATGCACAGTGATTAAGTATGTAGAGGTCGAACCACAGAGAGCAAAACGGGTAGCCTATGGTTATTTATTTGCAACCATGTCATTGATCATGTATATACATATATCTTTTTGTGGGTTTTTGATTGTATTTATTTATTGTTTTATATTTTTGCATTTTGTTTTTAATTTAATATTTAAAATTTATATATTCAGATTTTTATATTTTTCTTATAAATATATATAGGATATATAAGGCTATATATATACGTATAGAGTATTATATTTATACATACCAATAAATACAAAATAAAAATTGTTTTTGTGTTTTATATATTTCTCTAATATTTGTATAATTTTTCTATAGTTTTTGCTCAAAAATATCCTAGATAAATGATTAAGTAAATAGGATGAAATTGATTTGAATGTTAAAAATAGTAATTAAGGTCCAAAATTACTCAACTCAATTTTAATATACAAATATTTACATAAAGAAAATTATAAAATAGAAAAAGATATTTTTGGATTTTTAATTCTTTTTTAGATTTTTATGAAAGATTTTGGGATTTTTCAATTTTAAGCTTTTTTTCTTTTTTTATTTTTAGTGATTGTAGGTAGGTGATTAAAATATGATAAAATATACTATATATAACTTTTTGGAATTTTTAGAACATTTTTATATTTTTTTGAATTTTCTATAAATAGTACCAAATAGGCTCCTTTTTATTGTTTAATAACTAGATAAAATGCACTAAAATGAAAAATGAATATATGGCATGAAAATACATGGCATAATGCATCTTTCCCTATTTTTGCGTATTTTTAGAAGCATATTAGGTACTTTAATAAATAGATAAAATACACAAAATTAAATGTCCTGGTAGGGGCATATTTACAATAAAAATATGCGGGGTTCAGATGTGAATACGCCAAAAATATACAATGTATTTAACATTTATTGAACTATTTCATAATTACAAAAACTCTAGGGGTTTCAATGATATTTGCCCAGCTCATGTAGGATGACACCTGAGCTGTGATGGATAGGACCAAAATGTTATTACAAGAAGTACATGGGCCTTTCTACAATTTTTTTTATTTTGAATGCTAACTTTTATTTACACAACTAAATAATAAATATAAAAAGCAGGGTACAAATTTGGCAATTTACCCCTAAACATGCGTGAATGGGCGATGCTGATGATTTCACTTGACATGTGGCGTCTCATAGCAGCCTGATGATGCTTCGCACTCGACGCCTGAGATTAGATCGTTGGTGGTGATCCAACAGCTGCGGCTCTACTTGATCCGACGTTTGTTATTGCGCGAGAAGAACGGGGCTCGATCCGACGGCGGAGAGACGCATTGGATGAACAGGGAGGAAGCCTTGGAGGGGCGAACTTATTGTAGTCGAATCTCATTCCTCCATTGATCATAGCTGCTCCGAAAAGTCCCAAATGGTTGCTGGTGAGGTGCTCTGATGTTGGGGGTATCAAAAGGAGCGGAGAAGCACTGGTGCACCACCATGACACAAGAGAAGAAGTGGTGCCCCATGT
This sequence comes from Ottelia alismoides, assembly GCA_037367405.1. Lineage (NCBI taxonomy): Eukaryota > Viridiplantae > Streptophyta > Magnoliopsida > Alismatales > Hydrocharitaceae > Ottelia > Ottelia alismoides. The sequence goes on from JAZKJV010005618.1 coordinate 939,942, forward strand.
ATCTCTAACGAAGTGCAGAATGTCCCCCTTGGCGCCTTCCTGCGATTTGACTTGCACAGACGAGAAGTATGGCTTGAAATGAAGTGCCTCAACCACTGGTGAAGCTGGGATGCGTAAATGGGAGGCAGAGCGGAGAGGGTCCGATGAGTGGTGGTGGAGAACCCTCGAGTCGCTGATCGAGACCCGATCAAATGGGTCATATAGTCGGTTCAGATGGAGAAGATGAGGGGGATCGAAATGGGATGGATAGCGGGATCGAGAACGTCCTGAATCACGGTGGAACATGGCCGGAGCAGAGAGCTGCGATGATCGAAGATCTAGAACCTATGCTACTCTAATGAGCCATAGGCTAAACTAATTATTCAAACAACAAGGCAAAGCAAAAATCTACCTAAAATGAAATATATGCAACTTGTACCTGGTCGGAGACCAGGGAGAAGGGATGTTGCCGGAGCTCCTCCCTGGGTGCACCTCCGTCTTCTTGGAGCTCCTCCCGGCCACACAAAGACTCCTCCTGTCATGAGAAGACCTACTAGACCAACAACAAGGGTTCCTAGACTCGAAATGGTGACCATATTTGAGATGAAGGTTGGAGGCTTTTATTTATAGACATTATGGGACACCCTTATTGACTAATGAATTGGAGAGCTTATGAGCTATGTACATTAGATCAAAGGCCAGGGTATGGATGCACGATGATCAATGATCATTTTCTCCGAAGGAAGCAAAGTCGATTGATCGATAGATCAAGCAAAAAAAAGGCATGAAATCGTGAGACTCGATATATGCATCAAGTTAGGAGTCGGGGGAGGCAGTTGATCGCAGGTCAACAGGCGACCTGATGTGATTGTTTCATATCAGGTCGCTACATGACAAAATAGCATGTTTATTCGTAATTAATTAAAATTAGTAAATGATTTTTTTAATTTTTGTGTAAAACATAAAAAATTTATTTTTTAATGTAGTATTGTATTATGTTTTTTATTTTTTTGATGTTATTTATTAGTAGTAAATTTCTAAGGGTATAATTATAGGTATATTTATCTATATTTAAGCTATTTCATTTTTATTTTGCATATTTTATTTTATTCTTTTATTATTTTATTTTATATATTTATAACTTATTTTTATGTATATATATTTTTTATTATGTTTTCATGATATTATTTCTACACTAAAGTAAATAGGTATATAAATTACATAGGTTACAAGTATTTATCTATGATTTATATATATTATTTTATTTTAATATAATTTATTAGATTTTGATTTCTCTTTGTAGTTTTATTAAAATATTAATGATATTTATAGTTGTATAAAATATAAGAGCATAAATAAGGAAATAATAAAATCCCATTTTATTTATTTATAGGTACTAACATAGGTATTTTACATATATATTAATATAGACTTATTTCATTTTGTGTCTTCTCTTTGGTTTTATTTTTGTTTTAATATGCACATAAGTCATAAATAATATTTACAAAATTATAAAAATATGATTTGTAAAAATAATGAAGAATGAATATAATGAATATTTTACTCGGGTATCTTGTACAATGAGAGTCCAAAATCAAACTTTCACACCTTAACTCCAAAAAATATGAGTACACCTTCATTAAATAGATTATTAAAAGTTATATACAATTAGAGGTGATTTTGATAATTTTGAGTTTTTATTTGGGAGATATGGTTCTATGAAGTTGGGATATGGGCTTTTTATTATGTGTATAAATATTATATTGTATATTATTTCTGTACAAACACATTTTGTATTTTTATTTACATTATTATCTACAATTTTCATGTACAAAGTTTCTTCATTTGATAAATAAATACTAAAGAATAAAATGGTGGTCAAACATGAATTATTGAATGAATTAATAAATGGGTTTTATTGTATTTTTGTACCTTATCTCCCCCTACTTTATTCCTTGTCGATCAACTCAATTCTTGACTTGGTCTTGGGGTTTAGGGTCATAAAATATCTTTGATATTTTATTCTTTTTCCTTTCTTCTCTTTATTCTATAATTTTGGCATTAAAAACACTACTATTTACAAAAGAAATGCAATAAATGATGAATGTTATTTTGTACAAATTGATGTTATTTACTAGTTCCCAGCGAACACTTATGGAATAAGTATAAAGAGAATAAAGAAGAAAAGAAAAAGAAAGAAAAAATGAAATTGATTTCAATGATTAAATTTGTCTTTACAAAATCAAAGTTTGGAGCTCAGGTTAGACCTTGGTGTGAGAATGTGTGTGGAACCTGGTCGGGAACCAAATTTAAAACACAACAACCCTTTAGAGTCACAGAACTCGGTTCAAACACCTCAATAGCCATGTCAGAACTAGCCTACATCATACACAAACCCTTATGACTATGAAGCTGACTTGTACAGTGTAAGTGATAGTGGATTTTCCCAACTGGAATGACAACCCAATGATTCCCCAGTCCAGCAACTCTTTCCTCGAGGATTAGGGTATTCCCTTCTAAGTTCAAGTGGCATCCGACTCAAGAGGAGGGGTGAAGAGAAGAATGGACGGTAGCCAGTGTAGCTACCTATCCTTGGATGCATGACCAGTGTAGTCAAGTCGTCCAGCTACTGGCTCACATGGTATAACTTTGATGCTCAAGCTTACTTATTTTCTATACAACATATATACATACTCTGGCGGGCATTTTATTTTCAATCAGGCATGTCCACTTTTTTGGAATACTATACATAGCAGCATTTACAAAAGGAGTTTTTCCTCTTGAGCCAGAAGACTATCCATCTTTTGAAGAATTATTGCAAGCCACACTCTCTTATCTTTAGACATCATGGCTATTGGATTAGGTTGGGGTGCACTTCCCTCCCTAGATGAGGACGAATGTTTCCACTCGTCTGCGTCTCAAACCGAAAAATCCATTCCCCTCATCACTCCAACTGAGTTGAGCTAAGTGAAAGGTTCAAGTGTCCATGTTAGGTTACAGCCGGCAAGAGTCATGTGTGTGTCTCGAAAAGTTCTAGTTAGTCAATTGAGGTAACTTGAACCCAGCCCAGAGTCTCAAAGAATAAATCTAAATAGACCTGAAGTACCTTAAATCTAGTTCTCAAAAGGTTCCGTGCAGTTAGGTGCAGTAAGGTCCAACCAAGCTCCAATCTTCGACTTTATTTGGACTAGTTCAATCATCAAGCTCAATTATGAAAGAATGTGAATGCTATGAAAATGCTTTGTGCAATGCAGACAATATTTTCGTGATGCACTTTCTTCAAAGTCTTGATCTTTTGAAAATGTGATTCATATGCAATTTTTTCTTTTATTTTTCAAAAAATGTTTTTGGTATTTTTAGTTTTGCGAATGTTTTTGTGATTTTTGAAAACATAAGATTTTGGCTAAGAAATAGGTACAAATATTTACATGGGGATGCATGTTATATTTACAAGAGTTCTGTTTTAATGAATTTACAAGGGGTAAGTGATCACTTTTATAGACATATGTATAAAGAATTTGAATATGGTGTGTATACTCCTCAAACTTATTTGAAAATCATTTTACAAAAGTTTTGAAAACTATAGTCCAAAATAATTTTCACAAACAATATTTAACAATATTTACACAAATTTAAAAATCATTTTGCAGAGGTTTTTCCAAACAGTATATATAGATTTTCAAATATTTTTGCAACCTTTTTTCAAACTATTTGCAAATCGTTTTAAAAACACTTTTATTTCACACAAAGATTTTTGCAAATAAAATCTTTTTACAAAGATTGAACACATTTTACAAAACATTTTCCAAACAAATTTTTAAATGATTTGTCAAAAATATTTTTCAAACTTTTTGCAAAAGTACTTTCACCTGATTTATTAATCAGTATGTACAAAACGAGATTGATGAGATATAATCATATTTTTATTAGGAGATTTTAATGAATTTATCAGTTTTTTTAGCCATAAGTATTATTTCAAAAATATGAGAGTACGAGTTACGGCTAAAGTATATACACGGTATATACCACCCCCCTATACTTACGTGAGCTATGTCATCATAGAACGAAGAGAAAAAGAGAAGACATAACTTAGACTAAGTATAGAAAAGCCTAAAAATAATGAATGAAGGAATAAATGAATAAGAAATCGACCACCCCCCCCCCCCCCTATACTTAGGATCAAATAATCTTAAGTATAGCAGACTGTACACAAAGCAGGGAGGGTCAAGGGTGGGAATGAACAGATCATACTAAGGTTGTCTCCCCTATACTTAGGTTAAGATATCCCTGAGTATAGACAAGAAGAGGAGACATGGGAGAGGATTAAAGGATGAAATAAAATGGGGTGCATACCCCCCCTATACTTAGGACAAATTACGTCCTAAGTATAGCAAACTGACAAAAAGAGGTGATACACATAAGCAATTTTTTTTAATAGAAAACGGAAGTTGAAAACGAAAAGGAGAAAAGATAAAAGTTTAAAGGAAAAGTTTTTGAGTTGCATTATCTGAATCTTTTGATGCAGCTACTGTTGTGGATGTATCATCAAAGCGCAATACTTGTATAGAGTCGCCAATGGCCAAGAAGGTGTCATGCTCGAGGTAAGGCTTCAGAAGTTGACCGTTGACGACAAATGGTTGTGCATTAGGAGACAATACTGATATTGCAATAATGTTGTTATCACGCACTTCTCGAACTTGAAATGGACATGTCCATTTGCTTTTCAATTTACCCGAGAAGATCTTCAACTTTGCATCGAATAACCACACTTTCCGTCCAGCTATGAAGGTCTTTCATCTGATGTGTCGATTATGTCAGCGTTTCACCTTCTCCTTGTACATCAATGTGGTATCATATGCATAGTCTCGAAATTCCAGGAGCCTATTCATATCATCTTTTCTTTTTTGACCACTTCTTTGTGAGTCCAAATTGCAAATGGTGATAGCCCATAAAGATTTGTGAATTAATTCCACAAGCAGATGACATGGTTTCCATATACAAGATGGTAGGGCGACATGCCAAATGGAGACTTGTAAGAGGTTCTGTACGCCCACAAGAAGGAGTCCAATAGTTGGGACCAATTCTTTCTGTTTGTCTTCACAAGCTTCTGGAGGATCGTCTTGTTTTCTTTGTTTGATAGCTTTATCATGCCATTGGTCTAAGGATGGTAAGGAGATGTGACACGATGCTCAATGTCGTACTCCTTCATTAGCTTCTTGACCTATCTGTTTATGAAGTGACTGCCCTCATCTGATATCAGTATCTTCGGAATCCCGAACCGCGAGATGATGTTCTCTTTCAGAAATCGACAAACTGTACGGTTGTTTACAGCTCGAGCGGAAATAGCTTCAACCTAGTGACTCACATAATCCAACTAGAAGAAGGATGTGCTCATATCTCGGACTGTTGGGGAAAAATCCCATGAAATCGATGCCCCAAGCATCGAATATGTCCGCTATCTGAATGATCTTTAGGGGCATTGAATCTCTCGTTGTTAGGGTGCCTTTCAATCTCTGACAGTCAGTGCATCGTTTGATAACGGTTGTTGTGTCCTTAAATAGTGTGGGCCACCAGAGGCCACACTAAAGTACTTTTGCTGCCGTTCTATCTCCATAGTGATATCCACCAGATTCGAGCGAGTGGCAATGCTCGAAGACACTATGATGCTCCTCCTGAGCAATAAACCTGTGCCAAATTCAATTTGCTCCTTCCTTAAATAGGAGTGGGTCTTCCATTAGTAAAAATGAATGGTCGACAAGAACTTGTCCTTCTTGATTCTCGTCCAATCTTGTGGAACCACATCGGATACGAGGTAGTTCACAATATCGGCATACCAAGGGAATGAATCCACGACCAAAATTGACTCACTAGGAAAGGTGTCGGTGATGGGTGCACTGCTTAACGGAGGCTCTTGCTGCTCAATTCTGGAGAGATGATTTGCTACCACATTTTGAACTCCAAGCTTGTCCTTGATTTCCAAATCAAACTCCTGGAGGAGAAGGATCCATCTGACTAGTCTGGGTTTGGCAGCATTCTTCTGTTGTAACTATCGAATAACAGAGTGGTCAGTGAAGATAGTGACTTTTGATCCGAGCAAATAGGATCTGAACTTCTCCAGGGTGAATACCACAGCCAGCAATTCTTTCTCTGTTACAGTGTAATTTCTTTGAGCTCCATCTAATGTCTTGTTGGCATAATTAATGGCATAGAGTACCTTATCTTTCCTTTGTCCCAATACAGCCCCAACTACAAAGTCTGATGCATCTGTCATGATATCAAAAGGGAGAGACCAATCTAGCGGTTGTAGGATTGGAGCTTGAGTGATTATATCCTTCAGCTGATTGAATGAAAGGAGAACCTTCTAACCAACATTAAACTCGATCTCCTTGCATAGTAACTCTGTAAGAGGTCGGGCAATGTGGATGAAATCAGTGATGAACCTCCTGTAGAATCCCACATGCCCTAGGAATGACCTCACATACTTCACTATCTGAGGTGGCTCAAGATTGACAATCACATCCACTTTGTCGGGTCGACTTCTGTGCCATGTTTGGAAACAACGTGACCCACCATAATCCCTTATGTAACGACGAAGTGGCTCTTTTCCATGATAATACAAGATTGACTTCATGGCATTTCTGAATTACTCTGTCCATATGCTCAAGACAAGAATTGAAGCTGTCACCATAGACGGAGAAGTCGTACATAAACACCTCGAGAAAACTACCTACCATCTCGACAAAAACTGCAAGCATGCATCTCTGGAATGTTGCTGGTGTATTGCAACATCCAAAGGGTATTCTCCTGAAAGCAAAGGTGTCGAACGAGCAAGTGAAGATCGTCTTCTCTTGGTCTTCTAGGGTGATTGCCACTTGGTTGTACCCAGAATACCCATCAATAAAGTAGAATAACTCATTGCCAACTAGTCTTTCCAAAACTTGATCGATGAAAGGCAAGGGAAAGTGTTCCTTCTTCATTGCTGCATTAGGACGGCGGTAGTCAACACATACACGCTAGGCTCTCGGTACCCGACTAGATATCTCCTCTCCTCTTTCATTTGTAACAACAGTAAGCCGTGACTTTTTCGGAATGACGTGCAGTGGGCTTACCCATTTTTAGTCGGAGATGGGATAAATGAAGCCTGCGTCACACTATTTCATTATTTCCATCATGACAACGTCCCTCAGATTCGGATTCAATCTTCTTTGAAACTCACGGGATGGTTTGGCATCTTCTTCTAGGTAAATGTGGTGTGAGCACAGCGTAGGATTTATCCTGCAGAGATCTGAGACATTCCAACCAAGTGCCTTGCGGTTTTTCTCTAGAACCTCGAGGAGGCAAGATTCTTGCTTCGAGGTCAGCCTGCTGGTGATGATGATTGGATACATGTTGTATGCACCTGCAAGGAAAGCATACTTCAGGCCTACAGGAAGTGGCTTGAGTTTTGGTTTTGCTCTGGACAACTTATCAGTCACTTCTAAAACAGTATTGGTCAGGGGATGTTCTACCTGAATTTTTGCAAAGTTGTTGACCTCAGTGCTCTGTTGATATTCTGACAATGTGACAAACAGATCCGTAATGGAATCATTATGTTCGGACTGGAGTGAATCATCGGATCAAAAAGATACATCAACAAGTTAGACTATGTCTCCTAAATGTCCTCGGAGCTTGTGTCGACTGTGCTTTCTAAATCCTCCACGAGAGAGGATTTCTTGTGTCCATGGATCGTTCAAGCAGAGTTGTGTATCTCTGATTCCTGTAATGAAGTCACAGTCTGCTAAAATGTCGCTGCATGACCCTTATCAGTTATGACTTTGGGCTCGTTGATCATGTCTATGGTAATTTTGTTGTTGCCTGAGCTGAAGGTGATCTTGCCAGACCCATAGTCCACCACGACCTCTAAATTAAGCAGGAATGGTTGGCCTAGAATGATAGGAGTTTGGAGTAAGGTTGTGGGTGAGTCCATATCAAGGACTACAAAATCGACTGGAAACTGCATGTCCCCACCTTCACCACAATGTCTTCTAAAAGACCTCAAGGTCACTTGATGGATCGATCAGCGAACTGAAGGATCATACATGTTTGCTTGAGAGGACTTAGCCCAAATTCTTGCAGTAATGACGAGGGTAGGAAGTTGATGGAACAACCGATGTCAAGCAGGGTTCGCTCGAAGACTTGATCAAAAATCTCATAATTGATTAGAGGTGCTCCTTTATCTGGTTTATTTTGTGGGAGATTGTTGATGGTTGTTACCGTGGCCATAGTGAGAATGTGCTTCTCAACCTGTCAGACATCTGTTGTTTCATGACGCTTGCTTGTACATGCCTCTTTCAAATCTTTCTTCACAGCTAGCATGTATTCCATGGCCTTCATCAATGGAATCTCAACAGTCAAATTCTTGATAATGTCCACAACTCTAGGGTCAGATAATACATTTTTTTTATTTTTGCATTTTTTTATTTTTATATTACAACAGGAAAAGGAATATTTAGATGACAGTAATCAGAAACAGAATTTTTAGTTACAGCAAAATTCTTGTCCACAATAGCATGTATATCTGGTTAACAAAAAGGTGTACATGTTGGAGACGGCGATACCGGTGCTGGTGGACAAGGAAAAAGTAGTGCCTCTATTCTGTTGCTGGCATAGGATCGATTGCAGCTGATGGCTCCTCTAGGGCTGGCACGGCTTCACTTTGACTGCGATCATCTTTTTGGTCTTTTTGCTTTTTCTGATTTTTTTGTTCTTTTTGGTGATGGAGATGGTGGTGAATGGTAGCTGGAATGGCTCCTCCTTCTTCTTCTTCCACACCCGCCCCTATAGTTGGCAAGGTTGATGTAGAAGATGATGATTCATCTGAAGCTTTATTTTTCCCCTGGTTTATGGCAGGAGGAGGCAAGGCCCTACCACTCCTGAGAGTGACAGCATTAGATAAAACAATTGAACAATCATCTGACTCTACAGGCATAGACAGGACATCACATTCTACCTGCTCTCTTCTCTTAAAGATGTTGGGATTGGCTTCGACCTGTGTCGGGATGGTAGTTTTGGCGGCGGTCTGGTCATCGAGCTTCTTCATCATGTCTACTAGGCCTTTGACGAGTTGGGCCAAGAAATCAAGGGTAGGGTTCATAGGATTTGCCTCAGAAGGTTCAGTGTGCAGACCACGTTATTACTACGTGTTTGGGGGTTGAGGCTGTGATTGCTGGTGGTGCTGAGGTGGTGGAGGAAGCTGATATTGATGGTAAGAGGGAGGAGAGTAGTGCTGGTACTGTAGAGTGGGTGCAGCCACATACTGGTGGTATAGTTGTGGATGACAATACTACGGCTGTTGCTATTGTTGATTCTGCCTCCATTGGTTGGTACACTACAGAGGCTGGTGATACTGCGGCGGAGGTTGTGAGGACTGTCCAAACCAACCACCCTATGGTTGATGGTATAGCTTGTTGGCTTGTTGCTGGCCCTGTGTGTGCCTAGTAGGTTGGGCCAGTTGTGCATCATTGCTCCAAACACCATTGACTTCTTGAATCAAGGGTGGTGGTGGGAACCCAGGATCGGATGATGGAAGGAAGTCTGGTTGGTAAACAACCATCTACTGCTGTGGCGGGCCCTGATCGGATGCCTACATGTAGTACACATGTTGGACTGCCGGTGGTTGCTGGCTCGGCTGAGGTTGTTGTGGCAGTGATGCTCATCTTTCTTCTCAGCTGGAGCTTCTGTAGATGGTGTCGTCGACTGGACTGAATTGATGGTGCCACCAGCAGCTCCAACTGCTTGGTGATATAGTCCAGCTTGTCGAGGTTCTGCATCCTCTTTTTGATCACATCGAGTTTCTCAAGGTCTTGTGATTGCTTATCAATAATATCAACCTTTGAGAGATGACCCCCGATGATGTTGAGGTTGGATCTCTCATCTCTTTCCGCCTCACGATACGCTTCCATATGAACTTGCTTCTGGAGGATATGGGGTTGCTTCAATTATGCCTTAGATGAAGAGAGGAAGGCCTCTCCTTTGGCCATTTCCTCAAAAATCTGCCACACTACATCTTCATCATTGTTGAAATGTGATTCCCCACAGGCTACGTCAACGAGCCTTTGGCTTTCCATGTTCAACCCCACGAAGAAGTGTTGGACCAATATGCTCCTTGGAATTTCATAATGTAGGTATTTCTCATGCAGATCTGTGAACCTCTCCCAGGCTTCATGAATGGTCTCATGGGCTTCTTGAGAGAAGTTACTAATTTAGGCTAGTATCTGGTTGAGCCGACCGAGAGGATAGAATTTATACAGGAAGGCGGACTTCAGCTCCTCCCATGTCATCACGACCTTTCCCAGATGATTGACCCAATATAGAGCCTTGTCCTGTAGACTGAAGGGGAACACCATCTTCTTTACTACATCCAAGGGAACATTAGGGTAGTTGGTAGTACGGCAGATGCATGAAAATTACTGCATGGTGTTCCCGTGGAAAGAAGGGAGAAGAGCAAGGAACTGAGGCTTCAGCTCAAAGTGAGCATGAACCGCTGGAATGAGGATCCACTCGGTCATCTGGTTGTCTCCAGGGTTATAGGTCTCTTTTAGTGTGGGTTTCAGCCTCCCTTGTTCTGGCTCTTCCTCATCAGGATTCTCACAAGGTCCCCATCCTCCTCCTCCTGGTATGTCTCCTCCTCCTCCTTCTTGTCTATTCATGACGTCATTCAGCATATCCTGAAATGTAGTATGTGCTAGGGATTGCTCTGTCAACTGCTGCTGAATGGCTTTGATAGATGCCAACAACTCAGTGTTCACTTGATTCTGATCAGGCATCTGTCCTTGCTCTGGCTGAGAAGGTGGCTGTTGAACCTTGCCCTTTCCTTGAGGACCCATTTCGGGGTCTAAGTCCGAAGAGATGAATTCCTTCTTTGGATCCAGGACTGGGATTGCCTTCTATCTACAATGTGAAAAATCCTCAATCAGACCACTTGCAATTGAATCTTCAGTTGCCAAGATGGATCTGAAATTAGGGTCAATTCCAGAGCGTTGTGAATGAAAAGATGTGGACTATAATCGACTCTCATTTACAATAGTGAAGGTGGGACAAAGGTGGTTCTGGTTTATTGGACAGTCAAGAAGGATGGATAGAAGATGAGGAGTCTAGAGATCGACCCAGAAGGTTCGGATCGGGTTCTCGGGAATCACCTTGAATTATTGACGAAGTCGAATCAATGGAATCGATGTAGGTGTCGGCAGAGTCCCGACTAAACCATACATGATCGACATCGTGAAGCAAGAGGGAGATCGATGCAAGAGAAAAGAAACGGTGGTCAACGAGGAATAAAATGGGGTGAAAAACAGTAGAAAAGGATCGAACTAAGCAGGGGTCAAGAGAAGACACATATGACAAAATTTTGCACAACTGTGTGGGACTTATTCTTGAACCTTAATCTAGATCCATACAAACACAATACAAAATTGGTTTCACTAACTCATGCCATGTGAAGTCGTGAAGGTTCAGCTACTTATTATCTTTTCAGTTTTAGAGTTATTATTTCAGGCATATCGCGTAACAAGTCCTTATCATGCTATCCCTATAGGAGAGAAAGTACTACCAAAAAAATATCGCATACTTATCCTCCTCCTTTGTAAACTATAGTCTGCTCTTTTTGAGGTCCTTGTAACCCTTCCTGGATCCCTACTCAACCAACGAAATAGCGAGAGGAAACCGATAGGCGAAACCACTATTTTGGTTCTCCCTCGCAACGGAATCACCTGTAAGCGTGCAAAAACCTACTCGAACGCAAACTGATGAGATAAAACACCCCCGTGAAGGCGTGGCCTATGCTCATTACATCATACCATGTTGATGCTCCACACAATGCGAGAACACCACCGCTGACAAGGCCCTACTAGATCACGTACGATAGAAGCGCCATTACTTCGGAAATACATGCGATACATAAGGCAGTTACAGACTAGGTTTTTTGGCTCTAATCCTTAGCGGGTCGTGCCTCGTTCATGGGATGGGTTTTGGTCCCCTCCTAAGGTACCTGAAAACAATGAGGGCTTTATGAATACAAGACAATTATAGTCCATTACGGATTTTAATTAAGGTAGAAGTTTATTTAGCAGTCCCCTTATTTTAACTTTTTTGGTTTTCACCTTTTTTACATTTGTTTTCATACAAGCACCTAACATTTTTGTAGATTCTAATTTAAGTCCTAGGTGCTCAAAATCAGAGGAAGATAACGAAAAAGTCGTGCAAGTCAATTCAATGATGGAAATCTCACCATTGAATCTAATGATGCATGCTGAGTTAGAGGACTTACAGTGCTTTCCATCTCTCTCCATGTGGTATGCAAAATAGAATTTTTAAACCTATTCTACATGGCAGTGTGCAATCGTCAAAATCATCCTAAACATTAGTTGTTATTAATCGTGAAGAACTAACTATTAGTTATTTAGAAATGAGACCAAGGTCCGGTCTTCGATGTCGATTAGTGCCCGCCACAACAGGTCCTGCAAGCATTGTGTACAGCCGCTCTCGGCATGTGATCTCAAGTCCAAATTACAAACATTTATTAATTTGACTAGATCCAATCGTAAAGGACTATAGGAACATGCATTCTTTATTAGGGTTCGGACCTACTTACCGAGTCAAGCAACCTATGTATAGGGGCTCCATGCACACAAAACAAAGTAGAATAAGGCAGAAAACTCAAAACAACGAAAAATAAAATAAAAGAAGGTGAGAAAATGCAGAAAACTGCAACGAGGCACCTAGGTGAACAGACACCCGGGCACTGGACCTCATTGTGGAGAGTAGAGTCCAAATTCCTTAATTATTACATATCAAAATTGTCTCTCTCTCTCACCAATACTTACGAAAAATAAAACTATACTACTTCTATGCTAAGTCCTTCTCCTTTCTTCCTTTGTAGCCTCTCCAACTGGTCACAAAGAGAAGACCAGCCTCCTCCAAGCTTGGTTGCATCAGCCTCCTAAAAACCTGTCCTCGCGTGGTGGGCCTTCCCAACAAAGTCACAAAGAGATGGCATTAGCACAAATAATCAAATTAATCAACTTGAGCTATAGACAAAGAATTAATTGAATGAAAATAAGTCAATAAATATTTACAACAATAAATCAATAAATTAGAATAAATGACTATACAAAAATATGAATGACAAAACTAGGCTATGCTCATTGCTCCCGGGTAATTGCGACATCTGATAACAGGGAAATATCATAGGGTCGCACTGTTTCACAAGGTGAAACCATAATCGGTGTTGATCACTCTAAAGTCCCCGGTTAATCAGTAATTAAGCCACAATATAGATAAAGTCATGAATAACATAAATGTGAGGTTAAAATTTAATATCTCTACCATAAGATGCATAGTGATTAAGCATGTAGAGGTCGAACCAAAGAGAGCAAAACGGGTAGCCTATGGTTATTTATTTACAACCATGTCATTGATCATATATATACATATATCTTTCGGTGGGTTTTTGAGTATATATATATTATTGTTTTAGATTTTTGTATTTTGTTTTTAAATTTATAATTTTATATTCTCCTTTTATATTTTCAGATTTTTATAATTTTTTTCTTTTAAATATATATATATAGGATATATATGGCTACATATACATGTATAGAGTAATATATTTATACATACTAATAAACACAAAATAACAATTTGTATTTGTGTTTTATATATTTTTCTAATATTTTTGTAGTTTTCCTGGAATTTTTGTTGATTTTTATGTATTTTTAAAATCAAAAATATCCCAAATAAGAGATTAAGTAAATAGATCAAAATTGATTTGAATGTTAAAATAGTAATTAAGGTCAAAAATTTCTCAAATCAATTTTAATATATATAATATTTATATACAGAAAATTATAAAATAGGAAAAAGATATTTTTGCATTTTTAATGTTTTTTTAGATTTTATGAAAGATTTTGGGGTTTTTCAGCTTTTAAGCTTTTCTTTATCCATTTTTAGTGATTTTTTATCTGTGATTAAAATATGATAAAATGTACTTTATATAATTTTTTTTCGAATTTTCAGACACGTTTTTATATGTTTTGGTATTTTATAAGCTAAACAATACCAAATAGGCTCCTTTTGTTTTTTAATAAATGGATAAAATGCACTAAAATGTGAAATGAATATAGGGAGTGAAAATACATGACATAAGGCATCCATCCCTATTTTTGCGTATTTTTAGGAGCATATAAGATATTTTACTAAATATATAAAATACACAAAATTAAATGTCCTGGTAGGGACATGTTTGTAATAAAAATAAACATGCGGGGTTCAGATGCAAATACACCAAAAATATAAAATGTATTTAAACATTTATTGTTCATAATTACAAAAACGTTAGGGGTTTTTAATGCAATTTGCCCAGCTCACTTGGGACGAAACGTGAGCTGAGCTGGACAAGATTAAAATGTAATTACAAGAAGTACAGGGGCCTTTATGCAAAATTTCTTTTTTATTTTGAATGCTAACTTTTATTTACTTGACTAAATAATAAATACAAAAAGTGGGGTATAGATTTGGCAATTTACCCCTAAACATGCGTGGATGGACGGTGTTGATGATTTCACTTGATACGTGGCGTCTCCTTGCGGCCCGAAGATGCTTACCACTGGACGCCTGAGGTTAGATCATTAGTGGTGATCCAACAGCTGCGGCTCTGCTTGATCCAACATCTGCTGCTACGCGGGAAGAACGGGGCTCGATCCAATGGTGGAGAGGTTAATTGGATGAATAGGGAGGAAGCCTCATCGGGGCGAACTTCCTACAGTTGAATCTCGCTCCTTAGTCGGTTATAACTACTCCAAAAGGTCCCAAATGGTTTTCGGTGATGTCCTCTGTCTTTTGGGGTTTCAGAAGGAGCGGAGAAGCACTGGAGCGCCATAACGGCACAAGAGAAGAAGTGGCACCCCAGGTATCTCCTACGAAGTGCGATATGTCCCCCCAAGCGCCTTCCTATGATTTAGCTGCACAGACGAGAAGTATGGCTCGAAGCAAAGTCCCTTGACCACTAATGAAGCTGGGATGCGCAAATGGAAGGCGGAGCGAAGAGGGTCCGACGAGTGGTGGCAAAGAACCCTCGATTCGATGATCGAGGCCCGATCAGGTGGGTTAGATGCGTCTAAGATGGAGAAGATGAGGGGGTCGAAATGGATGGATAGTAGGGTCGAAAAATATCCTGTATCAGTGGAACATGGCTGGAGCAGAGAGCTTCTATGATCGAAGATCTAGAACCTACGCTACCCTAAAGATCCACAGGTTAAATTAATTATTATTGGAACAGCAAGGCAAAGCAAAAATATCCCTAAAAATTGAAAGACGCGTAGCTCGTACCTGGTTGGAGACTAGGGAGCAAGGATGTCACCGGAGCTTTGCCTTAGGTGCACCTCCGTCCTCCTGGAGCTCTGCCCGGACACGTAAAGACTCCTATTGTCATGAGAAGATGTGCTAGCCCAACGACGAGGGTTCCTAGACTCGAAATGGTGACCAAATTTGAGATGAATGATGGAGGCTATTATTTATAAACATTATGGGACACCCTAATTGACTAATGAATTGGCGAGCTTATGAGCTATGTACAATGGATCAAAGGCTTGGGCGTGGATGTATGATGATCAATGAACATTTTCTCTGAAGGAAGCGGAGTCGATTGATCGATAGATCAAGCGAAAAGAAGGCATGAAATCGCAGGACTCGACATATGCGTCAAGTCAGGAGTCGGGGGAGGTAGTTGATCGCAGGTCAACAGGCGACCTGACGTGATTGGTCCATGTCAGGCTGCTACAGGACAAAATATTATGTTTATTAGTAAATGATTAATTAAAATAAGTAAATGATTTTTTTAATTTTTGTGTAAAAAATAAAAATTGTTTATTATTCAATGCAATATTTTATTATGATTTTTTTAATTTTTTTATGTTATTTATTAGTAGTTAATTTTTAAGGGTATAATTATAGGTATATTTATCTATATTTTAGCTATTTTATTTTTGTATACTTTTTTTATTCTTTTATTATTGTATTTTATATTTATAACTTATTTTATGTATATAAATATATATTTATTATATTTTTTATGATATTATTTGTATACTTAAATAAATATGTATATAATTTACGTCCGTATACTTATAGGTATTTTATTTATGATTTATATACATTTTTATTTTAATGCAATTTATTATATTTTGATTTCACTTTATATTTTTAATAAAATATAAATGATATTTACAGTAGTATAAATATATAAGAATATTTTGATTTCACTTTATATTTCACTTCATTTTGTGTTTTCTCTTTGGTTTTAATATGCACATAAGTCTTAAATAATATTTACAAAATTATAAAAATATGAATTTGTAAAAATTATGAATATTTTATTCAGGTATCATGTTCATTGACGGTCCAAAACCAAACTTTCACACCTTAACTCCAAAAAATATGAAACTACCTTCATTAAATAGCTTATGAAAAGTTGTATACAATTAGTGGTGATTTGATACATTTTGAGTTTTTATTTGGAGATATGGGTCTGTGAAATTGGGATTTAGGCTTTTTATTCTGTGTAAAAAGTACATTGTATATTATTTTTGTACAAACTCAAATTTGTATTTGTATTTACATTATTATCTATAACTTTTATGTACAAAGTTTCTTAATTTGATAAAAAATACTAAAGAATAAAATGGAGGTCAAACATGAAGTATTGAGTGAATAAATAAATGGATTTTTATTGTATTTTTGGACCTTATCTCCCCCTACTTTATTCCGTGTCGACCAACTCAATTCTTGACTTAGTCTCAGGGTTTAATGTCATAAAATATATTTGATATTTTATTCTTTTTCTTTTATTCTCTTTATTCTATAATTTTGGCATTAAAAACACTATTATTTACATAAGAAATGCAATAAATGATGAATGCTATTTTGTACAAATTGATGTTATTTACATGCATTAGCTAGGGTTTTTAAGGCCAAAATGATATAATAAAGGTGATGAAATGGATATTCATCAGTCACCTTCCTCTTCAGAAGATGGGTCACATCCTTCTTAGATCTCACCTCGCTCATCCTTCGAGTGCGAGGCATGACAGTTAGGAAAGCATCACGGGTCTGCTTTTCCTGGTCATCAGGGTCAGAGTAGTATCTCTCTTTTTTAGTTGATTCATGTAGACATTTGGGGTTTGAATTGTGTTCCCAATCACTAGGGACATATTTTATCTAGTGATTATGGATGACTCGCAAGCATCTCCCAGCTGGATCGGACTTGAGACAGGATGTCTCTTCATTTAGAGACTCGATCGCAACCACACTTCAAGAGGTAAGCCTAATACTCATTTATGATTTAAATGAAATGATCTGAGAAGTGTTCTTGGATCACGTGCTTTGAAAATTTTAAATTCTGCTGCCTCGAGCAACTAGTATGACTAGTCACTCCCGATTGCATATGATGTGATCTTCACGCTTCCATGATGCGCTTACGATTTTCCCACAACCTATAGAGAGAGCTTGTCACGATGAGGAGACAACTGATGTACAAAGGCAACTGAGCGAAAAACACAAGGAGTGAGTGGGAACAAATCCTTCTCGAGAATGGCAAGTGAGAATTGAGTTTTCTCACACAGTAAAGACAAGGGCATGCGATTCACAAGATAACAAGCAGTAAGAATCACATTACCCCAGAACAAATGTGGAGCACTTTCCAACGCGATTTTGTTGAGACATGTAGGCACATGAAGTTTGATGAACAATACCACGAGATGAGAAGAACCGTGAGAGTGCAAGAGTGCTAAATTCCAATGCATTATCAATTCACACAAATTTGACTACAAAGGAAAAGATATTCTTTACTTCATTGATAAAATATTTTATCACATATCCAATTAAAATTTATTTTTTAATAAGAAAACCCAGGATAAATTAGAGAACGCATTGATGAAACACATGCTCCTCGCAATCCATATTGATGATTCAAGCGGTAAATTTCCTGATCTCGTCTCACAAAATCCAACGACTTTTTCTCGAGCGAAGTGCAATGAAGGAGATGGGGATCCACGAGAAGTTGAAGAGGTGATCACGACAATTCTCTCTAAGGCACTAAGGTGGACGACCACAATGAGAGAGAGAGAGAGAGTAAACATGTAAAGAGAGAAAAAGAGAGAGATGTGTCTCATATTATGTGTGTCAAATAAAAGGCTAGGGCTACCCTTCTATTTATACTAATTTGATGTCCATGGATCTCAATCCATGTGCTCACAAATTCAATGGTTGAGATTGATTTGTGCTTTCAGTCAATGGCCATGATCTTGTTGTGTTTAAATTACCAACAATGAATAATTATTTTAAAATAAACCAAATTTATTAAATTATATTCAATAAGCTTAAAATCAATTAAATCAACATGGAATATTACGGAAAGGAGTGTCGCCTCATTCCATACATAGAGTGGATGGCCACTATTGAGTTATTTTCTTGGTGGTCATCCGTACCATATATGGTATAGTGGCCCTCCTTCCAATTTCATGAGATCTCATATCTCACCAAATTTTCCACATGTGCAACATATATTATTGCAAAATCATTCACCAAAATAATTCCAAATTATTTTGTGATAAATTCAATCATATCATTGATATTATGAATCATATTCACACATCCAAAATAAAATGTAAATTGCATTTACAATTAATTGTTTAATGTGGATCCAATTCATATCAACTATTAATTCATAAATACAAATTGTAGTTATCTCTCTCTAATATATTATAAATTACATTTATAATATCCATGAATAATATTAATAGTGATGTCTACATTAAACATATCCTTGATAATTAAATCACATTAATCATCTTGGATGTCCATTCTCATTAGCCCAAATAATATGAATCAAATTCACATTATTCATAATAATTAATCACATTTAATTATCCATTTTTCTCAATGCTCAGGTACATTTTCAACAATGGAATTATTCTAGAATTCTTTCAAGAATAATGTGCTTTCTTCACGGATACTTGGAGATAAGGACATGGAAGTTGTATGTTCCACGTATAATGACTTGGATATTGAGATCATATCTCAATACAGATCAAGGGAACCTCCCAACGATATTTGGTTAAATCAAAGCTATAAATCTAATCTTCTCATTGCATTAGAATTATATTCAAATCAATGTCCAACATTTGGACTAAGGTTATATTACTTCTCTATTGAGAGGAGTCACTAAAATCCAGACCTGATTCATCACTCGCTCGGAATGGAAGGATCATGATTATACAATCGTTTATTGATCACATCACCCTCAGGTATTCCTAATACATGTACGTTCTACATACCAGAAGACATAGAATAAACTCGAAGTTTTAGATAAATTTAGACTGTCTTCTCGGGGGTTTTATCATTAAGTTTCTCATTTAATCATTGGAAGTTGGTATCGATCATATACTTTCCAAAAGCATATATCATACCTCAGTATTGATCATATACTTTCCAAAAGTATATATCAAACCTACAATTTTAGTCAAGCTTCTAAAGTGAGACGACCATGTACAGAATTATTTTCCCAATATCTCATGAGTGATCTCATGTCTTCTAGTTTAGTATTGAACTTGTATGATCCCTTTGAGAGATCGTATTACTTATATGCTCTCGTATGCACACCAGCTCGCCGGTATATAGACCTTGATAAGGCCATCAACCTATTGGTCTTTCAAATATACATACTCAGACATATAGTAATACAACTGTCTCCGGTCAGGGGATGAGTGCCTATATCATGACATTATACAACGTAGGTCTTTGGTTATCTCAATCTCGTTAAATCGACTCTTTGACTAACTTATCTAACACCTCTGAATCTCCTATCAGAGGACCTGCATCAAGAGGTCGGTTAGATATCATTCCACTAGAGAAAGGATTGCCATCTCCTACTCAGGCTGGAGATCATCTCTTAATAATCATTTGGCGGTGCTTGATGAGTCCTCAATCCTCTTTAGAAATTCATCCAAGCACCAGCCTATATGATTCAACAATTGAATCAACAATTGTATGATCATCAAGATGGCCATGCCACTTAACCCTAATTGTACTAAGGGACCTATTATGAAATTAGTTATTCTTCATTTGAGATCATGGAATGATATTTGCAATAACATTTATTTCATAATGGCTCACCATGGGCTCAGATGTCCAACACTCTCCTAGAGTTGCCAAATGTGTTTTATCAAGTACTTCATGATACAGAAGGGATACATATGTTATGTTCCATTGTACATGAAATATTATGTTAGTGTTGATGCCTCATTTTTAGTTGTAATTTTCCCAACATGAAATAGATTAACTTTATCTTATTCAGATTATGAGGTTTACATGCCACCTCCTCCTACAAGCCCATCACCACCTACCGCTACGCATGTTTCTCAACTTCCACCACCTCCTCCTGTACCACCACCACCCACTTTCCTTGTTCTATCCTTTCCATGTTTTTATACTCGTCGGTTGGCTTCTTCTCATGATCCTCGCCCATCATTCAACATGCCTCAGACTTGTTCTGAATACATTATTTATACTACTAGATCTGGAGATGTATTTGGGAAGGCACCTTTGTAGGAGGATGACATACATATTGAGGAGGTCTCCAATGCCCTGGAGGTACCTATTAAACTTCGAAAGTAGAGGTGTTCGTGTGCATCGTATCCTCTCGCTTCCCATGTTTTTCTTTATTTCCTAGCAAGGAATTTCAGGAAGTTTGTAGTTGGTCTATCTACCATGGAGATTCTACGGACTTACCAGGAGGCCTTGAGAGAAGGTAGGTGGTATCTTTCCATGGAAGAGGAGATGGCAGTGCTACAGTTGTGTGGTATATGAAGCTTGGAACCTACTCCTACTTGAGTGTCTAGTGTCAGTTGCAAGTGGGTGTTTACTGTCAAGCACAACGTCGATGGAAGTATTGATCGTTACAAGGCCA
The DNA here is from genome assembly GCA_037367405.1 of Ottelia alismoides. Lineage (NCBI taxonomy): Eukaryota > Viridiplantae > Streptophyta > Magnoliopsida > Alismatales > Hydrocharitaceae > Ottelia > Ottelia alismoides. The sequence continues at coordinate 960,919 of JAZKJV010005618.1, forward strand.
GATTAGTTGCACATAGATTCGCTCAAACCTCTGGGGTGGACTATCTGGACACATTCTCTCCGGTTGCTCACCACTCCATACTTTGAGTTCTTCTTGGTCCAGCAGTGGTACATGATTGGCCTTTATTTCAGCTTTATGTCAAAAATGCATTTACGTATGATGATCTCTTGGAAGAAATCTACATGCAGTAGCCTCTGGGGTTTTCTGCTAAGGGGGAGTGTCAGCAGGTTTGTAGACTTCACAAGGCCATCTATGTCCTTAAGCAAAGTCCAAGGGCCTGGTTCTAGAAGCTCTCGGACCTGATTGAGAAGTAGAGATTAATAGATCAAATGCATACCATTTATTGTTTATTCAAAGGACCATAGAAGTATGGTCGCTATTATGGTCTATGTTGATGGTATCCTTGTTACAGGAGATTATGTGCAGGGGATCAAAAAGGCAAAAGAATTTCTTGGTCAACAGTTTGTCACCAAAGATCTTGGCACCCTACAATACTTTTTGGGGTTAGATTTTACCATAAATCAACATGGTCTTGTGATGAACCAAAGAAAATATGTTACATATATGAAAGTTGAGATAGGCATGACCAGGTGCTGACCTTCCACTACTCCTATGGATCTGAGTATGAGGATATACGATGATGATACATATGAGGGGGATAGGAGAAGATACAGAGAATTGGTGGGAAAGCTACTTTATGTTACCATCACTAGGCCAAACATCTCATTTCCTATTAGATGGGTCAGTCAGTTTATGAATCAACCTAAACAGGTACATATGGATGTAGTCTATATGATCTTGAGGTACTTGAAGTCATCCCCAGGTGCAGGATTGTTGTTTAGAAAAGGGACATCTCTCACTATGACAGCATGCATAGATGTAGACTATGCAAGATGTCCTAAGGGTAGGAAGTCGACCTCATGCTTTGTTGTATTAGTTCGCAGCTCTTTAGTGTCTTGGAAGAGCAAGAAGCAGACTGTGGTTGCCATGTCTAGTGCTGAGTTAGAATATAGAGCTATGGCAGAAGAGAGTACATAGATGATGTGGGTCCGAGTTGTTTTGTTGATTTATATATTGATGCTCCACTTCCTATGCAATTACAGTGTGATAATCAGATAGCCTTATTCATTGTAAATAATCATGTTTTTCATGAGAGAACTAAACATATTGAAGTAGATCGCCACTATAAACGGGATATGATTCAGAAATGCTTTATTTCTACTTCCCATGTAAGCTCAGGGGAACAAACTTCAGACATTTTCACCAAGGCCTTACTTAGGGGACTCTTTGAGAAGTGTACATTCAAGATGGGCATGATTGACTTCTATGCTTCATCTTGAGGGGGAGTGTGAGATATTATTACGTCTATATACCATTTTCACAGTTTATATTTTTTTATTCCATCTTATATAATTTACTCATGGGCTTTTCCCCTATATGAAAGAGCTCTAAGGTTCTTTGGAATATAGATTTTATCTTTTCCCAATATGGATTGAGGCTTTTTTATCTCTCTTCATAAGACAAGGTTACTGGATGGGTAAGTCACGAAGATGAAGTGTTAGTTATTGTGTTATCCCTTGCGGTTCGGATTAATGGATATAAGGAAGGTGCTCCTTTTCATCCATAGATGGGAGTTTGGTATGGGTGTCTATTTAAGCCACTTCTTTTCAATTTAGCGACAAATACATTAGTAGAAATGTTTCTGAAATTGAATCGGAGGTCGAACAGGAAACCTTATCAAAAAGGTCAGATCATGTTAGACCATGGAATAAATCGATTTAATCAGATGATGATGTCATCATTTTTTGAACGGATTAAGTCAAACCGGTGAGGGAAAAGTAGTTGAATTACCGATCAAACCGACATAAATAAACTCATATGCAAAATACACATTTAAATATCATTCAAATTATTGATAGAACCATAAAACACACATACAAAAACATCAATAAAAAGATAGTAATATATAAATTTGTATTTGCTTGTATTAGCATGCAAATCTTTTCTTAAATAATATGCATTTGTAGGTATAAACTTCTGCATCTACATATGTTGTAATTACATACATATACAAAAGCAACCACTTAGATATAAGCAAAGACATGTGAATAAATAAAATATGTAAACATAGATATATAATACATGTAATGTCAATATGGATACATATATGATATGCATACTTTATGTATATAACAACAACAACAACAAAGACTTTTCCCACAATTAAGTAGTGTCGGCTACATGGATCTTCGCCTCCATTCAGATCTATGTTTGGTAATTCTCGGGCTTATATCCAAAAAACTAAGATCCCTTCGTATAGTCTCTTTCCAACACTTCTTAGGTCGCCCTCGCCCTCTCTTAGCCGGCTCAATATCCCAACACTCGCATCTCTTAACTGGTGCATCAGTTGATCTTCTTTGCAAATGACCAAACCATCTTAAGCGGTATTCTCGCATCTTCTCCTCGATCGGAGCTACACCAACATCCTTTCTGATTGCCTCATTCTGAATCCGATCTTTACGTGTGTGTGTGTGTGTGTCCACACATCCACCTTAGCATTTTCATTTCTGCTACAGCCATTCTCTGAACATGTCTATGGTCATAGGCCAACATTCAGATCCATAGAGCATAGCAAGTCTCATGGCTGCTTTGTAAAACTTTACTTTATTTTTTTAAGGAATTTTCTTATCATGGAGCACAGCATAGGCACCTCTCTGCTTTAGCCAGCCTGCATTTATTCTATTAGTAACATTTCCATCAATTTCCCCATCATGTTGTAAAATAGATCCCAGATATCTAAAAGAATCTCTCTTCTGAGCGTTATCGTCACCAATGTTAACATCGATTCCTTCGCCATTTCTTCCATCAAAGGTGCACTCCATATATTCCGTCTTAGCCCTACTTATACGAAATCCTTAGTCTCTAATGCATGTCTCCAGACCTCAAGCTTCTCATTTACTCCATCTCTAGTCTCGTCAGTCAACACAATATCATCAGCAAATAACATATACCAAGGTAACTCATCATGAATGTGACTTGTCAACTCGTCCATAATCAAAGTAAAAAATAAATGGACTCAAAGTTGAGCCTTGATGTAAACCAATGTTGATGTCAAAATAGTCAGTCTTTCTAGACGGGGTCCTCACACAAGATAAAGCCCTATCATATGTATCTCTTATAAGATTAATGTATAGGATAGTTACTTGTCTCTTCTCCAAAACTCTCCACAATATCTCTCGTGGGACAGAATCATAAGCCTTCTACAAATCGATAAAGATCATATGAAGGTTCTATCTTTTAGCTCTATAAATCTCCATTGTTCTCCTCAACAAATGGATGGCTTCAATAGTTGTGACCTGGCATGAATCTGAATTGGTTTTTTTTACTTTGGAAACTTGCCTCAACCTTCTTTCGATCACACATTCCCAAATTTTATAGTGTGACTCGTCAACTTGATACCTCTGTAATTTGAACAATTTTAAATGTCTCCTTTATTATTAGGCACCATGATACTCCTCCTTCAATCTTTAGGCTTTTTCTTGCTTCACCAAATAACATTGAATAGATTCGTAAGCCAAGTCAAACCACGGTCAACTAAGACTCTCCATACTTCTACAGGGATGTCATCCGATCCTACACCTTTCTCAGGTCTCATAACCTTCAAAGCCTCATCTACTTCCTTTCTTTGTATTCGTCTATAGCTTGCACGATTCAAGTAACTTTCACTACAAGCTAGATCACCCAAAGTGATCTCTATATTTCCTTCTCCAGTGAAAAGTAATATGCATACTTTATGTATGACCATAAAAAATGCACACATAACGTAAATATATTACATTATGTATGCAATATTTTAACATATACAACATTAAATACAACTCATATATAATATGTAAATTAAATACAATATAGCATTAATATAGTATAATAATTATTGAAATCAATTTATGACAAGAATTGCTGTAGTAAAGTTGGTTAGTAAGTGGTCTGGGGTAATCCACAGGTCTTGGGTCAACTCCCACAAAAGTGTTATTTTTAAATAAAATCAAACTTAAATTTTGGTTCAAATTTGGTTAAATGAATCGAAATTTAGACATCCAAGTGAATCAATGGTTGGATCCAAAAAATGAATATTTGCAGGACTGGAGTTATGATGAGAGCATTCAGAACATGTTTTTTTCGAAAATGTCAAGGCATGTCCATTTGCTTGGGCGAAATGAAGGATATTGGACATTTTTTTCTCATGTGAGTTCACCCAAGAGTTTCAGAGAGGGACCAAAATTGAATTGACTAAGAACTTGTGGAGGAGTTTGGGTAGTGTAGTCATTGATCCAGCTATGAGAAAGTCAAGATTTTCATTTCTTTTTAAGCTCTTCGACGTGCACAGAAGGAATTGGATCTTCAGTGAGAATGCTTTTGTTGTAAATGCAATTGCTAATTTGATTATGCAAAAGTGTTCCAAGAGTCTTGGTTATTGTACTAGTAAGTTTTGTTCTTATTACAAAATAGAGTTCCTAGGTGATCCTTTTGTTGTATTTAATGTTAATGTAATTAGGTTTTAATTTGATAAATATATGCAATTATATTGGATTATCAATTTGGTTTCAATTACGAAACCAAATGATGTTGAAGGAAAGTTTGAAATTCCCAAATTTGAAACAACGTGAGGCTTGGGTTGAACTTTAGTACCCAATATATAGTTCTAAACTTTTGGTGGGCTTACATATGAATTTACAACCTAAAATCTTGTAGCAATAGCAGAGAGGAGGAATGGAGGACCACACGCGTACGTGTTCCACTCCATCTTAGGCTCAGGAGAGTCAATTTGGATCTTGGATAAATTGTGATTCAACCGCAATGAGGGAATTCGGCTTGACTCCAATGGCTCTGATCTAGCTGCCATTTCAGAATTCGAAGAGGAGCTCGTTGAGGGTATTTTTGGAAGATGAAAAGTGGTGCCTTAGGTCTTCATATACCCACTCCTGGACGTCATTTTCTTCACTCACAAGAAAACTCTCTCATTGTCTTTTGCTCTCTTTTCCACCGCAACTGTGACTTGCAACTTCTTCTTCTCTCGGCTCCTATTCTCTAAAGCACTTTCGAGGACAATCTCGTAGGTGTACGTGAACAATGATCGTGTGCAATCATATCCTGGGAGCTGATCGTCGGTATCCTTCACGCCAGTGTTCTGGGGTTGATATCCTCTCTAAGGATAGTCATTAATGGGCGCTTCAATGATCTCTAATTTAATTTGTTTTCTATCTTATTTACCGCAATCTATTTACTGCTTTGTTTTTCCTAGGTGTCTCCCTAAAATAATGTATAAATGGTTTGATTGGTTCATGTTTGCATCTTCTTATTGCTATATGAATCGGATATGCATGATTACAATTTTATTAATCTATAATGCATTGATTCGCATTGATCATGGAACTTATTGTTTAAGGTATGCCTTAATGATCATGTTAACAACACCTTTCTCAATATAAAAATTTTTAGTCCATCACAAAGACAATGCTTGGTTACAAAGTAACAACAAAATCTCCTACATAAAAGATTTATATGAATTGCTTCCATGGGAGGGAGACCAAGCTTCCACCTTTAAAAGTAAATCTATACCTAACTAATAGTGACTTTCTCCTTCTTTGTGCCAAAGCCAGACATGTAGCTTCCTCTCATGCCACTATTCCTCTTTCTCTCCAATCTCCCCCCGCCCCCCACTATCGACCACTCCCGCTCTTTCTACTTCTCTCTTCATATTCTCTCTCTCCACTTGCTCTCTCTTTCATGTTCTCTCCCTCCCTCACTCCCGCTCTTTATGTTTCTCTCTTCAAATTCTCTCTCCTAACTCGCTCTCTCTCTCTCTCCATATTCCCTCCCTCCCTTTCTCTCTCTCCATCAATTCATATTTTATGTCTCTCATTTCCTCTTTTTAAATTTAGAAATATATTAATATTAATTAAATAATATCAAAAGTATATTTTTGTATCCTTCATTAAAATTTGAAATATATATTAGAAAACTCCTTATACAACTACTATTTTCCTTTTAAAACTACTATTTTGGGAAAAAATAAATGTAATTTTTTAAAACTACTCTTGGCATCATTCATATGTAATAATTTATAAGTAGTAGATTTTTTATATTAAATGAATCCTTTGGAATAAACTAATTCTGAATATTCTGTCGTGTGAATATTAATCTTTATACCATCTTATTAATTTGTGATTGATATATGATAATAAGTTCCATTCATTTATAACACATAATTAACATATTATAAAATTCGATATTTAAATATTAAATGATGAAAAGTTCAATAAATAGTTTAAGTTTATGGATTATTTCGTAAATACAAGAGTTAAAATAGATTTGTTCCAACCAATTCTTCTAATTTCTTCATTATTTCTTCTTTTATGTTATATAACTTCCTTAATTACTCAAAATTTATATGGAATTTTAAGGTTCTATTTACTTCAAGTCTTCATTTTGTTTAACTTATCATTTTATTTAGTTATTTTTAGAAATAGAAAACCAAAATATTATCAAAAAATCACTAAAAATATTACAAATATACTAAAGCATAAAAAAATTATTTCATATTTTTTGAGCATTTTGATAGCTATAATAAAAATTATTAGATGTTGCATTTATATATTATTGAATATTAAAAAAATTTTTCAAAATTAGAAAATAATAATCAAATATAAAATAAAATTTAAATATAATAAAAACAAAAAATTAATAGATTTAAAATAGATAAAAATTTATATATAATTTATAAGTATGGTTAAACTAAAATAACATAAAAATAGAATGCATAAAATAAAATAAAAATTCATAAAAATATTAAAAGAAAAAATTCGTATATTTTGAATAAGTAAATTTAAATAGTGGAATGTATAGAATATTTTATCTGAATATGTGTGTGTGTGTCTAACACATTATCATTATATATATATATATATTATAAATCTAAATATAGGATGATAAATGAAAATTAAAATTCTTCTGATATATATTCTATCTATATATAAGAGATTATAAAAGGGGAAAAAGGAGTATGTTCCCTAGTTGTAGCTAACTTACATGCTCCCACCCCTTTTCCCCTGTATTTTTTATTTTTTTTGAAATGAAACATATTGGAATTTAGATCACAATATGTCACCATGGTGTCATTAAAAATTCGACTTAATTTGATACTTCTATGACCTCCATCAAGACTGACAAATTTTAACGGTCTCAGAATTGCTGAAAATGACCCCCCCCAGATGGAGGGCATAAGAGTCTCTGTTTCTGATGAAATTGGAATGACATGTTAGAGGGATATAGTGATGAATATACATACTTTTATTTTTTAAAAAATAAAAAAATGTGGGAAAAACAGAGGTGGGAGTAGCCCATTGGCTACTCCCAGGGAGTAGCATCATTTAACTCATAAAAAATACAACAAGTTTTGAAAAAATATAAGATATTATAAATTTAACAAATACAAACTAGGATGGGAACAACACTGATAAAAAATATATACTCCTTTTTCAACTAAAATCCCCCTCCTCTCCATCTTAATTTTAACTTTTATTATTTTATTTGCCCTTATTGTGATTTAATGTCTACTATTTATTGTATATGACATTATCTTGTAAGTCAAGAAAATAAAGCATGCTATTTGGAAAGCGTACCTTCCATATCATTAAAATTTCTCCGTAATATGTTCATACTTCATATTATGATCTCAATATGTTTTTATATATTATCTAGAAAAAATACTCACGCCATGAAGCATGGGTATGAACCCTAGTTTACCTTATTACGGTGAGCAAAACTGTTGTTGATTGTCGCCGCATTGCAGATGATACAGTGGATGCTTAGGGCATTTCTAATTTGTGAATTTCTGTTATTTTTTGAGGTTTACATGTTGAAACTTCTAACATTCAATTTTCATTAGAAAGCATGTTGATTTTTTGTAGTGCATAACTGAAACTTTTCATTCCCATAGTATCAAACTAGTATAACCCTAACTAATAATGAGTTTCTCCCTTCTTCATGCCAAAGCCAGACACTTGGCTTCCTCCCATCCCATTGTTCCTCTCTCCCCACTCTTTCCCCCTCCACTATCGATCACTTCTGCTCTTTCTACTTGTCTCTTCATTTCTCTCCCTACTTTTTCTCTCTCTTCATATTCTCCCCATCCCTCACTCGTGCTCTTTCTATTGTTCTCTCTTCATATTCTATCTCCCCACTCGCTCTTTCTCTTCATATTCTCTCCCTCCCCTTCTTTCTCTTTCCATCAATTCACATTTTATGTCTCTTATTTCCTCTTTCTAAATTTAGAAATATATTAATATTAATTAAATAAAGGTAAAAGTATATATTATTTATATCCTTTATAAAAATTTGAAATATATATTAGAAAATACTTCCAAACCTACTATTTTCCTTTTAAATATAATATTTTGGAAAAACAATAAATGCAAATTTTTTAAAACTACTCTTGACATCATTCATATGTAATAATTTTTAAAGTAGTAGATTTTTGTATATCAAATGAATCATACGGAATAAACTAATTCTGAATATTTTATTACATGAATATTATTCTTTATAACATCTTATTAATTCGTGATTGATATATGATAATAAGTTCCAAATCATTTATAATACATAATTAACTTATTATTATATAATTCAATATTTATGTATTAAATGATCAAAAGTAATAAATAGTTCACATTTATAGATGGTTTCGTAAATACATGAGTTAAAATAGATTTTTTATAACCAATTTTTCTAAGACTTTCATTATTTTTTCTTTTATGTTATATAACTTCCTTAGTTCCTCAAAATTTGTCTGCTATTTTAAGGTTTTATTTACTTCAAGTCCTCATTTGTTTAACTTATCATTTTGTTTTGTTATTTTTAGAAATAGCAAATCAAAATATTTTTCAAAATAAAAAATCACTAAAAAACTACAAATATATTAAAGCATAATCTTTCATATTTTTTGAGCATTTTGATTTCTAAATAAAAATTGTTAGAGGTTGCATTTATATACTTCTGAATATTAAAACTTTTTCAAAATTAGAAATTAATAAACAAATATAAAATGAAATTTAAAATAAAAATTAAATATAATAAAAAATATGAGATGTAAAATAGAAAAAAATATAAAATATATATATATAATTTATATGTATGGTTAAACTAAAACAACATAAAAAAATATAAAATGAACTAAAAATTCATAGAAATACTTTTTAAAAGAAAAATATTCATAGATTTTAAATAAATAAATTTAAACAATGGGATGTACAGAACCCGTTATCTGAATATGTATGTGTGTGTCTAACACATTGTCGTTATATATATATGGGGCCTTTCAAATAGGACTTGGTCCTTCCATCCTTACGGAAGGCCAATGATCATAGTCGTTAGATTCAAATCTTACGGCATCATCAATTTCTTTGCCTAAAGGACATTTTGATCATCATATTTTGCATTAATTATGCATGTCAATTAATATTTCGAAATACTAAATTTAACTAGTTTTGTTTTTGGTATTTTTCGCATTACCATATTTAAATAATGTCCAGTTTTATGCTAGACGACATTACGTGGGGTATATGTTTGTATCCTCACACATTTTTTTGTAGAATTCAGGGTTCCTTTTGTAATGATTGTATGATTTTTGTAGAATCCGTTGTTCATTCAAAAAGTCATCAGTTATTTGTAAATTTTGCATGGTTCTTTGTAGAATACAATTCATATTAGCAATTAATTTGTGGTTCTTTGTAACGATTGTATGGTTCATTGTATAATAAAATATGCATAGTTCTTTGAAAAATGCGGTAGTCATTCATGTTCAATTAATACGAATATACAAACCAAATATGTATAAAATGCATTTAAAATGTATAATGCACATCCAAAATGTGTAATGCACATCAATATATACAAGATTTATAAAAAAATACAATTTTCTTTCGCAACCAATTTATTTGTAAAAATACATATGAAAATTGTATAATACACATTAAGATTATATATTACACAATAATATTGTATCAAACTGCGAATCGTTCTTCATCCAGGACTGGTTGCAGCACCATGTACACGCATTGTCATCCGATCTACGTGTTGTCATCATCATTTGCATCAAGATCTTCCCGGATAGCTGCAACATCATTCTCTGGCAACTACATGTGTCATCAACTTCTTCCTTGTCGATGAGGCCACACATGATGCTAAAAATCACTTCAAGGAGCATTCAATCATCATCTTCATAGTCGACGGTGAAGACGAGGATGAAGGCGGTGAGCATTATATATATTAAAAAATCCTACATATAAAACATGCTAATATAATGACAGCAAGATAAGAACTTGTCTTCTTAAACAATCTATATAATTTTTGTGATGATGCAATATAGAGGAAAGGTTGCCAGCAAAACCCTATAATCTGCTGATCGGATTTGATTACGGGATGCACAAAGAACTATTGTTGATGATCTCTTCAATCGATACGTTCACCTCTCGTGGTCGTCATCATCCCTCCAATACCAAGGAAGTCCCTCTTCAACCCATTTGACCTGCCCAACGTGAGCCCTTGCTGGTACAACTTCCTCTGATCCATGCATCCCTCGTTAGGGCTCAACCCGGTAATGCTGTCATTGCAACTCCCTCCGAACATGCCGAGATTGTTCATGAGGTCCTGCATGTGCGCATTTGGGAGCAATGTGCTGCCACTTTCTGCCGTGGTCGTCGACCCGATCTCCTCCGCCTTCTGGAGCAAGGCGATCATAGACATCAATTAATTATGCATGTCACTATTGTTGTTGTTGCCGTCGAGGCCAAGGAGGTGCATAAGACCATGAAAAGTCTTTTGGGAGAATTCACGAGTAGAGGGATCGAGGAAGAACCCCGGGGACGGGCCGGGAGGTGGCGCATCTACGAGATGATCAAATGGTGATGCTCTTCATTTTTTGTGCAAGATTTTGAAATTAAAAGGAAAGATTAAGAGAGATTAATGAGGAGATAAATTAGGTTGTTACATACTATATTTAGATAATGATAATGACCAAAATGGGTTGATTAATTAAATAATAATTATAACATGCCTTTAATGACAACCGATGGATTAAAGATGGATGCATGGAGTCGTTGGCCTTCCTTAGGGATAGAAGGACCATGTCTCCTTTGAAAGATATCCTATGTATATTATAAATATAAATATAAGATGAAAAATTAAAATTAAAATTAAAGTTCTACTTTTATATATTTTATATATAAGAGAAATTATAAAAAATACAACAAAGTTTGTTTTTAAAAAAATCATAAGATATTATAAATCTAATAAATATCAACTATGATGGGACCAACACTGATAAAAAAACATCTACACTTTTTTCAACTAAAATTCCCCCTCCATCTTCTTATTTTGAAATTTTATCCTTTTATTTGCCCTTATTTTGATTAGTATTTATTGTATATAATATTATATTTTAAGTCAAGAAAATAAAGCATGTTATTTGGAAAGCATACCTTCCATATCATTAAAATTTCTTCGCAATATGTTCATACTTCACATATTATGATCCCAATATGTTCTTATGCATTATCTTGAAAAAATACTCACGTCTTGAAGCGCGGGTATGCACCTTAGTTTTACCTATTATGGTGAGGGTAATTGTTATCGATTGCCGCTGCATTGCAAATGATACAGGGGATGCTTAGGGCATTTCTAATTTGTGAATTTCTATGATCTTTTGAGGTTTACATGTTGAAACTTCTAGCATTCAATTTTCATTAGAAAGCATGTTGATTTTATGTAGTACAGAACGGAAGCTTTTCTATTCATAGTATCAAACTATTCTTCCTTGGGGGCTTTGCATAGTATAAACCCCATTTCTCTCAACATTTCTAGAGGCTACGATGATCACCTCTGTACATGTAGGCGCTATCACTATTTCGTTCATATTTAGGGTTTTGATGTTCCAGATTAAAGATTTGGGAGACTTCTATTTGCCAGTGAGTGGTATAAATGGACTGATATTTTGGTGAGAAATAATGTTCAATATCAATAATGAACGTAATATTGTCCATCTTAATGCTAAATATGGTGCCAAATATATAGCAGCAGATATAGATAGAGATGGAGAACTTCGAAAAACGGATGAATAACTATTTCCAATGCTCCAGTTGGTAAGATGAGATTTTTTTAGACATTTGTTCTTCATATTACATATATATTCTACATATATTCTACAGATCTTTCCATTTAGGGCATGTTCAGTTGTAGGGTTTAGTTTGAGTTCGATCGTTGAAATGGGCTAGTAATAGTAAGAAGGGGTAACCTTACGTGAATAACTGAGTGTTTGGATAGTTGAGAGGGCTGGAACGGTGAATATGATGTGATTTGATGTTGTTTGTGTTATATTGATTAAATTTATGTTTACATATGCTTTTCATGTTACCTTTTTGTAATGAAATTATATAGGAATATTACAGTATAAGAAAATGTGGAACTAAATCTTTTAGTTTCAACGCATGAATTTACGGTATAGCAGATAAACAATCCTGTTCTGAATGCGATCGATCATTTGCCACATGTATATTTTGTCATGTAGGTAATGGGACATCTCGGTGTATGTGTGGATATTTACATGTTAAAATTTTTTACCCAGAAGACCTTATAAACTTTGCTAATTACCTTTACGACATTTGAAACAACCTAATTCCCTACTCGATCTCGTAAACTTGCTCTGTCTTACTCTACATACCCTACTGTCATATTTAACTTTATTGGAGTCAATTACTTGAGTTAAACATGAATTAATCAAACCAAAGAAAATCAACGGTAGATCTTCAATCTCCCTCTCTCCTTCCTTCTCCTCCTCCTTCTTCGTCCTCTTCTTCTACCCAATCAAACAGGAAGCAACGGAGGACCTAGAGGGTGGTGGACCTAGGTGAGGGGGAGGTCAGGGAAGAGGAGGGTCGGGGTGCCTACGGATGGGAGCGTCGCTACGCAACCTACGGCTGTCAGCGCATCCGGACAGTGCCTCGTTGCTGAGGCGGCAGCGACGCTCGACGAGGGTGTGGAGGTTGTGCATCGGTGATCCCATCCCACGTGCAGACCACGTCGCTCCACATCATCTCCGCCCTCCTCTCCCTGCCCTCGTCATCCTCCTCTATCCTCCGCGACGCCCTCGCCCGCACACGTGGCGGCACCGCCTACTCCCCGCGCCTCCACTTCAAGGCCCTCGAGCTCTACTTCTTCGTCACCCCCGACCGTCTCCCCTCCGTCAATATCCTGGCGCAGGAGGCAGAGCCCCCGCTGGTATCCAACTCCCTCATGGTCGCCATCAAGCTTCCGCGGGCCAACCAGCGCCGGAACCCCGAGACATTCCACCTTTATCAACAGCGACAGTCGCAGTCATCGGTGATAGTGTTCACTGGAGTGAAGGTGGAGCTGCAGCAGCTGATCCTCTCGATCCTCAACGATCCCGTGGTCAACCGCATCTTCGGGGAGGCGTGGTTTCAAAGCTATGACATCAAGCTTGTGATCCTCCGCCCGCAGCCTCTGTCGTCGTCGTCGATCCTGAGGTTCCCACGGTGCCCGTCGTTGTTTCTTTGTAGCTTCTCTACAGCGAAGGACGTTGTATGTCTGGCGAAGGCGGCGGATGTCAAGGAGGTGGGTGGGTGCTGGGTGGGAAAAGGGAGATGAGGATGGTGAGGGGGAGTAGCACTCAATGTAAACTTGTTAAACAAAATGGGTATAATGTAAAAGAACATAACGAAATCCGGTTAGTTTTAATGGGTAAATTGATGGAGGTTAACCACAGGGTCCGTAGGGTAAGGGTTAGTAAGTTTACAGGGTCGAGGGATGAATTAGGTTGTTTCAAAGGTCGTTGAGGTAATTGACAAAGTTTATAGGGTATGTCGGGTAAAAAATTCCTTACATGTATAACTTGTAGAGTAGATATGAACTATACACCCAATTACAATGTTGTTTGAAAGTAAACATGCGATCCTTTAATATTTGTCTCAATTTGATTTTGAACTAATGTGATTTAATATTCCATAGATAAAACGAACTGCTATATTTCAGTAGTCGTGGATCATATTAAAACAGATATTAAAGATAAAACCATATTATTCCTTTATAAAGTTTTATTTTTCTATATACCCACCAAAATTTCATCCAAATCTGATGTCTATAACTACATAATCTTAGCGATCAAAAGTCTGCTCCGTTATTAAATGGGTTTTAATGTACATAAAACATTGGATTTGGATAACATTTTGGTGGGTATGTAGAGAATTAAGCATAAATTAAGCATAGTTGGATGCATAGGCAAATACTTCCCAATGGGAAAGGCAACCACCACTAATGGAGACCCTAACACAATTGATGAGAGAAAAGAAATCCAACATTCGCAAGGAAAGCTCCTATTCACAACAAGGCAAAGTCGTGACTGAGCTACGAGAGGTAGGATCTGCTCCCTTTAGTTTTTGGTCGGTAGAAGACATTGGAGCCCAAGGTGCTAATGCAATGTCCAAATGGAACACACCTCTGAATTCAAGCCTTGTGGCAAATCCTATTTTCGGATTTCGGGTTAGATGAAAAATCCAATGCTTAACCTAGCATTATCTTTATCCACTATAAGATAGCTGCAAGGATAATATCTGAATCTATTTATGCTATTCACATAGCTATTATATTTTTTTCTGATAATGGAATTGGTCAGTTACATAGAAATCAATTGGTCATGGAATTTGATCAAGAAACTATAAGATGTTCATAGGAGGATAACCACTCAACCTACCTTCCTGATGGCGTCGGTGGTGAGATAAGTACTATGCACTTACCCAAATACCAGATTTTAAGTCTATAGATGATATCTATATGCATAAACAAACACATTCATATCCGTTTGGCAAAAAATGCACTGCATCCCTTTGCATCATTGTTACCCATTCATTACTATACAAATCCAATAAAATCACTTTCTTGTGAATCCATGTACTGATCTTGTGAATCGTGATGGTTGAGCAAACATGGAGTAAGTCTTACTCCTCATTTGAGAAACAAGCAATAGAATTAAGTATGCCTTGATTTTCTAATTGGTAAAGCTTTAGATATTTATTCAGTTAAATGGTATGGTAATTAAAAAGTTCGTCTCTCCACCTGTAGAACAGATTTGCAATCTTACCCTTATAAAAACAAAAAAGAAATCAGGCAGTTTTCTTTTTAAAGAATATAAAGACATGGAGGAAGTTGCCGTTTCTTTTCCTTTTCTATGTAAACTACCTTTCTGGACAACCTAAGTTGCATGTGAACAGAGGTCAGGGAGTGGTCCTTGCAACCACATCTGCATAGGTGCAGACATGTAATTTAAGTGTGAGTGGCTGCCAACCTGAGAAAGGAGGTACTATCCATTTCTTTACTTTGATGGCCAGGTTTAAAATCTGAAACACCTCACCTAGAGAAAGATGATCCAGGCAAAACTTCTTTAGCAATGTTGCTGCCTGATAGCTGCAATAAAAATCACTCATTAGTGGAACAAGGTGAAAAGATTTTAAAAAGGGAAGATAATCTCGACTGTGACAGATACGACTCTTACTATAACTCATTCCAACTCAGAATTTTGTTATTTTTTGCCCTTCCAGATTTTTTTCACAGACATGTGCAAAGAATGGCAGTAATAGTAGAAATGAAAATGCTAAGTATATACGTGGCACAAACGTAAAGATCGGATTTGGAATAATGCAATCAGAAGGAAGTTAGTGTAGCTCTGATCGAGGATAATAGGCGAAAAAACCGCTTAAGGTATTTAGCCATTTGCAAAGGAGGTCCGCTGATGCACCAATTAGGAGATGGAATTTTGGGATGTTGACTCGGCTAAGAGAAGGCGAGGAAGGCCCAAGAATTGTTGGAATGAGTACGAATGGATCTTAGTTTTTTAGATCTAAGTCCTAGATTGAGCTAAGATAGATCTGAATAAAGGCAAAGAATCCATGTAGCCGACCCTGCTTAATGTTGGAAAAGGTTTTGTTGTTGTTGATGATTCTTTACCAAATCAATGTGATTCTCTCTTGAACTCTCTACTGTTAAAATGATTTCATAACATGGATGGATGCCTTTTAGCACTACATACATCAAAAACTTTGTTTATGCATTAATTTAATATACTTAACAATCAAACAATCATGAAATGTTGATGTAAAAATCCCCACTTCTAGTACCTGCATTTAGTGGCTAACATCGCAGATCGACCGCCAGAAGACGAAAGGAAAGACTGGAGTGCATCCCATGTTGCTTTTGGGTGTATAGCATTATTGTCCCAAATGTTCACCCACTCCCATGGTCTAGTGTTTCGTTGGATATATAATGGCAAGGGTGTGCCTGAATAATGCGTCTCAATCAAGTGTTGACGCATAGCATATTCCAAGCCCAGCTGAACATCGAAATATGGAAGATTTATCTCCCCAAAGCGTATGCAGTCCGCAATATTAGCTTCAGTAGGAGGTACCATGCCGACTTCTAACATGTGAAGAGCAAGTAAAATGATTGTGACATGAAATTCATCCTGATTCCATGACTTATTATGTTCAGGTAAACTCTGAAATCCTGGTGGAGGCCCTGTATATTGCGAATGAGTGAGGCCATCTCGTCTTTCATCTGTGCTGGAGATACTTATCTGGCAATTGTCTTTGGAGCTCTTGCATGCAACTTTTGGGGTGAAACAAGACTGTAAAACATCAGATTTCAGACTGGTAGTGCTCGAAGCATCGTGCTTACCAGAATCAAAGAACTTGTGCGGTGCGACCTTTATAAGCTTCACGCCAGGGCTGTTATTCGAACAAGTAGTACCAGAAGGCAGATATGATGGAAATGGTGGAATGAAAGGTTGTCCTGCTCGGCTTGGCCTGCCTGCAAACCCACACGATGTGCAAGTTGAATGTTGCAACATGTTTCTTTGCTGCAGTGGACTCTACATCAAAGAACTAAAATCTTCAACTACTCCATTGACATCCTCTTCGGTTGGAAGCAAAGAGACTTCAAAATCTACTGTCCTCCACATGCCCCAAGTATCTGTTCGGGACTGGAATTTCCACCCACTGGTCTCAAGCGGTTGCACGGCTGGGGTCAATGGGGGACCTCCTGCCATAAGACTCCTCCAGAGCCACACACGGTTTGCAGCAGCTACTAGGGTTTGGGATACATTAGGAGCATGAGCAAGAAGAACGCTGTATCTCCTCATCCTCAGTTGGTGAAGTGTACTGGCGAAATCGACGTCACCAGATATTATCAAATAGTTTGCAGGTGGAGGATTATCGACGGCCCAGAGCAGCATATCAATGAGAATCTTCTGGTCACTTGCATCTATGACACCTAAAACATTTTTACATTATATGCTAGCCAAGGTCATAATTTCAAAGTATCCTGAGGCAGTCATGGCACAATGCAAAGAAAGTAGCGCAAAATGTTCCCAAAGTAAACTGTGCCATCAACACCTTAATAAGTTAAGATTATATTGCAAATCCAAATCTCCTTTTTTAGCTCTGAAGGGGAAAATTTAATGCAGGGAACAGGACATCAAGGGCTGGACATTACAGAAAAGCAATGCAATGAAACTATACTCGCAAAAAGCACCTGGTTACGTTTTTTTTTCAGATGTGCTAACAATGCTCGGGGAGCTGACAAGAACTACCAGATAGATCTATTTATTTTAAAAAAAACTCGAGTCTTCTTCTCCTTTCATATCATCTATAACCATAAACTACAAAGGTTGGGTTTATTTGCAAGCATTCGGCAATTCAAAAATTTCAACAAGGAGAAACAACATACAGAAACAAAAAGGCTGCCTTGAAGTTTGGAACCTCAACACCACCCTATGACTATTTTGTATCAGAAACTATGCAAAACGCACGCGGACAACAGTTTTTTTAAAAAAAAAGGCATACTGCGAGCAATACGAAGGGCTCGTTTGATTCAAGTTGCGAGTAGCGCACCGGCATTCTAATTTCTAACCGCCAGCGATCAAGCGGCGGTGACGCACCTATATGCGAAATGGTCGAGGACGAAAGACAAACAAGCCGATCTCAAAAGAAAGGAAACTGATAGTGATGACCATGTGATGCATCGCGTTTGATTATTGGATGCATGGATGGATGGGAGGAGAGGAGGTACCGGAGGGGGAGGGGACGTGGTGGAGGCGGACGCCGGAGGTGGAGAGGGCGCGGTGGACGGAGGGGGGGATCCTGGAGACGTCGCCGTAGGCGGAGATGGAGGAGAGGAGGGTGCCGAAGCCCGCGGCGGAGACGGCGTGGGCGATGTTGCGGATGATGCAGTGGGGATCGAAGCCCGTCGGGACGTCGCACTTCTCTATGTCCCACCACACCGACGTCCTCCTCTCCATTGCCCCCGAGACGAGAGGGGAGGGGAGCTAGAGGCGGGAGATTAACTGGTGCTACTGTGCTGGAGGAGTTGTAATGGTGGGGTTCTCGTAGGAGTTTTGTATTGGTGGAAAGTGGTGGTCCCCTGCTGTGTTTAATGGAAGGCTTTCTTGGCCTTCTTTTGGCCCCCTCCTGCCTAGGGATTTTAACTTATTTGCCTCCACTACGGCTGCGCCTTCTATTTTCGGATGCCTTCATGGAGGGTTTAAAGTGACTTGGGCTTGGACAGAACCAAATCAACATGGTACTACATCTCATGGAAAAGGAGAATTGCCCTGGAAAGTTCATTGCGGGGAGCCATTCTGGCGAGTATTTTCCCATAATGGAGAGAGAAACCAAAATATCTCCCATTCTGAATACGGAACGAAACAAATTCCCGGACTGGGTATATAACGGCAAATGGTTTGTCGCTCGCCCATGTGACGCGGCAAACCATTTGACGCGCTTACGTGGAAGGCGCGGCGAACCATTTGTCGTGCCCAGTGGCACGGTCAGCGAGGTGTGCGGTCTTCGGCGCAGACGAGGCGCAGACGACGGGACTGCGCGCCAGAAGCGGTCGGCGACCCGCCCTGCACGGCAAATGGTTTGTCGTGCAGCGGCAAGCCGTTTGCCGCTGGGCGGCATATAAATAGCCCCGCCCGAGCCCCCCATTCCCCCACACTCTCAAGCATTCTTCCTCTCATTCACTCCCCCCCATTCAAGGTCTTCCTCCAACATCTCTTCCCTTCTAAGGTATGGAATTTTTTTAAATTTCTATAATTGTTAAGTATAAATTGTAGATGTCATTTATTCAAGTAGAAAATTAATTAGTTCTCATTAAATTATTTTATTCCTTAAAATGAAGTTGTTATTTAGTTATTCACAGTTATTGATAGTTGTTTAGTTGTTAATAGTTGTTGTACTTAAGAAGTTGTTCTTTATTTCGAAATAATTATAATTAGGAAGTAATTTAGTTCTTGATAATTGTAGTATTTCATCTAACGCGGAGATTAGTTTAGAATTATATAATCGATGACCTACATGCCCACATGCCCACATGATAATATTAGGAAAATTAGAGTCACATTAAAATGGCATACAATCCCCCCATGACACACACTACTATCACTAATTATACTAGGAATAAATTTAATTACGGTAACATTAATTAAGGAATTAATTAAATACTTATGCAGAAAATTAGTTCAGTAATCAATAAATATAAAAAAATTCTATAGGTCATTAATTACAGTAAGGACAGTAGTAATTATAAATATATTGTAGAGGCCATTAATTAAAGAAAATAATTTATTACTTATGTAGGAAATTAATTAAAGTACTTATGACGGAAATTAATTAAACACTAATTATACTACCGTTAAATTAAATCTTAATATTAATTAGGAATCTTATATGAAGTACTTATGTATAAAATTAAATTTAAAATAATTAATTACTAATTAATTGAAAATACAATAAATTAATTAAGATTTTTTAATTAAATTATACTACAATTAATTACGAATTTTTTTACCATAAATTATTTAAACACTAAATAATTAATAATTAATTATAAATATCATAAAGTAATTAAGATTTTTTTTAATAAGAGTAATAATTACAACGAATCTTAAAATTATTAATAATTATACTACCGTTAAATTAAATCTTAATATTAGTTATAAACTATCATAATATTAATGTTGACCACAATTAAATACGAATTTAAATTATCCTAACATTAATTAATGAATTAATTAAGTACTTATATAGAAAATTATTTTAATATTCAATAATTACAAATGCATTATAGAGGTCATTAATTATAGTAATTACAGTATCCTAAATTAATTAAGGTCATAAATAATTAATAAATCATAATATTAGTTATAAACTGTCATTAAATTAATGTATACCATAATTAATTACGATTTGAAATTATCCAAACATTAATTAGGAATCTTAATTAAAGTACTTATGTATAAAATTAAATTTAAAATAATTATTTACTAATTAATTAAAAATACCATAAATTAATTAAGATTTTTTTAATTAAATTATACTACAATTAATTACGAATTTTTTACCATAAATTAATTAAATTTAAATTAATTACAATTAAATTAATATGTTTAAGAATTTTTTTAATTAAATTATAAATACCATAAATTAAGTAAGATTGATTTAATTACAAATTTAATGAACAAACTACCATTAATTTAAATGAAATGAAAATTTTAATAAGTAGGATTCTTAATTAAATTGGTGATATACTTAAAAAAAGTAGAGCAATTTAAATGGCCTTAACTTTTAGTTGTCTATAGGAAATGGGTGACGTAGCTGCACTTTATGTGTTCTGGGGCGGACGAGTTACGAATATAGAATCTGAGATCAGTTACGAAGGAGGTGAGAGTGATATGATCGGAGTGCCTGTATCATGTAGCTATAATGATTTACTAGCTTACATATACAGTGTTACGGGCTATACTCCAGACTTGTTCGAGATTACTGTGACGTGCAAGTGGCCCACAAATGCAAATTCCTTCCGTCCAATCGTTATTGGATCGGATAAAATAACAAAGTTGATGTTGCAAGTGAGTCGACAAATGGGGATGATGGAACTACTGATTGAGGCTGTAGAGATTTCTTCACATCAACGGGACGTGGCATCATCATCTATGCAAGGGTTGGACCTTAACATATCTCTTTACGATGGAGTCGAGGAAGAGGATGTCGTTGAAGACAATGAACAGAATGAAGTTGAGGACGAGGGGGAAGGGGAAGACGAGGGGGAAGAGGAAGACGACGAGGAAGATGATGAGGATGAAGAACAGTCTAGGACCAGAACTACTCAACGAGAGGGAGTGTTGACCGATCATGGTCAAGAGTCCCTTCTTCATTCGATACATCAGGAACCTATTTTCGATCCACCGGTAGACTATGGGATGGATTTAGACACGATGGAGGATCTTCCAGACTTCTTCGGGTCCGATGATTGGATCTTCGGCACATTTGTAGAGGAGATGCCATTTTTAAATGAAGTTGCGGATCCAACATCCGAAGGCGTATCCGGTAAAGATTATTGGTTGAATCGTGCGTTCGACTCGAAGACTTCCTTAGTGGACGAGTTAAGCACTTGGAGCATGACAAAGCACGTCCAGTTCAAGGTGGACGTCTCGAAGAGCTCCCAGTATACCGCACGTTGCATCTTCAAAGATTGTGGATGGAGGTTGCATGCATCGTACAATAGTCAACGAGACAATTGGGTTGTGCGTAGTTATCGGGCGAAACACACTTGTCGCAATGCAATATTACTCTTTGACAATCGAACATGCACTGCGAAATTTGTTGGAAGATTTATTCTTGCCACTCTACGGTCCAACTTAACTCTTACGCCAAGCGTCATCCAGTCACTGGTCCAAGACAGATACAAAGTGTGCATATCTTATAAGAAGGCATGGAATGGGAAGCGACGAGCAATGGAGAAGATTTTTGGAGATGTTGTTGGCTCATATGCGGACATACGACGATTCATGTGGCTGATGAGGCACTGCAATCCTGGTTCCTTTTATGAGTTCGAACATCAACCGGCTGTTGATCCCAAAACCGGGGCTCCTGTAGAAGGCAGAAATGCCTTCTTTCATTTGTTCTGGGCTTTCGCTCCGTCAATACAAGGTTTCACACACTGTCGGCCTGTACTGAGCATTGATGCTGCGCATCTATGGGGAAAATATAAAGGACACATCTTAGCAGCTACATCCGTCGATGCCAACGGGCACCTCTTCCCAATTGCTTTCGCAGTTGTTGAGGGTGAAACTTTGGACTCATGGGGGTTCTTCCTCCATAAATTGTCGGGTATCATTGACCGTGATGGAATATGCTTCATTAATGACAGATTCCCAGATCTAAAGAACTTACTTCCGCGGCATTTTCCACCTGAGAAAGGTCACTGCCACCGTTTTTGCCTTCGTCACATGCAAGCCAACATGCACCGAGCCGGACACACGAACAGATTGATCCAGAAGAAATTCTACAGCGCAGGTGCTGTTATAAGCAAGTATGAGCACGAGAGGATTCTACATCAAATCCGTACAGCGGACTCGGATGCGTATGATTGGATAATGAGGCAAGAAGGCGGAGATCGTCGATATTGGGCATGCGCATACGATGATGGTCGGCGGTGGGGTCTGACCACAACGAACCTCTCTGAAAGTTTCAACAGTGTTCTTAGAGGAATACGTGGTCTACCGGTGCTAATACTTGTCCTGGCCATCTTTTACCGGCTCAACACGTACTTCGTGGAAAGATGTAAGTTTGGTGCTCGGATGACAGGCCACCTTATGCCCCGATATGAGAAACTAACCGATGGCCTTGTACAATCCGCGCGCGGTCTACTGGTCGAGCAATTCACACTTATGGATTTCGAAGTGCGTGCTCCGGAGGGAAATTACACAGTTAAGATGAACGGTCAGCAATCAGTATGCACATGTGGTTACATGCAGGCCATGAGGATAATTTGCCCTCACATTATTGCTGTCTGCGGCAATGTCAATGTCAGTACCGAACATGTGAAGCTTTGTGCTGATTTTTATACATCAAATGCATTCCGGGTCACTTATGCACCAGCCTTTGTTCCGATCCCCGATCGACGATTTTGGCCACCCTTAGAGCCATCCCCGTTACTGCATCCCAATGTTGTTCCGGCACCTGGTCGACCAAGAAGACGACGCCTCCGAGGTAGCATGGACGAGATGGGAAAAGTGCAAGTAAGGTGCAGTCAATGTAAAGAGCACGGTCACAACAAGACAACGTGTGACCGACGTCACCGTTAGTTTCTATGTAACTTTTTTTTGTAAATAATTGTAAACTATTTCTTAAGTAATGCACCTTATTGATGTTGTCATAAGTAATATTTGGATTTAAAGAAATAATTTCCTTCGTATTATATAGTGATATACTTTTCTAGCGTAGCGATGGAGGAATTTGCAGGACCAGCCGATGCGTCCGTACTTACTAGGCAGAGGGAACATATCTCTAGTCGACCACTCACAGATAGTGATACGGTTAGTAAAAATATAAGCATCACCTTTCAAGTTAGTTCAATATAATCGATGATTTCCTTTATTCAGGCACATCGCTTTGTCGAGCATGGTCGGACACTTAATCGGATACTGGAGGAGCCACGCAGCGATGCCGTAAATCGGCAGCTTGAGATCGCTGGATTCCATTGCATTTCGAACCTGAGACGGGCCACCATTGATCAGGCTCTTATGAAGGCACTCGCTGAGAGATGGCGACCAGAGACTCATACTTTCCACCTTCGACAGGGCGAGGCATCCGTCACATTGAAGGATGTTTCCATACTCACAAGTCTGAGAGTGGAATCGTTGCATGTCACCTGTTTGGAAAAACACGCTCAGCTGGATTGGGGTGTATACTGCGCGCAATTATTCGGTACCAATCCTGAAGATAGCGAGGACCAGGAACTAGTGGGGGGGAAGCTTAGGCTAACGTGGATAGCCAAGACTCTTCTAACCTCCACTGCTCTGCAATCGACGGATCCCGTTCGAGCTGTACAAGTTGCCCGTGCATTGATTCTATTTCAAATTGGCACAAGCTTGTTGCCAGATGCTAGCGCGGACAAGGTGCATCTACGCCACCTTCTGCTCCTGGAGGACCTCCAGAGTTGTGGACGTAGGGCATGGGGTGCAGCTGTACTAGCACAGATGTACTACCAGCTGGACCAATTTTCTCTCATGAACATTCGGAGAGCATACACATTTTGGACCATGTTCCAGGTAACAACTCTAAATTGTTCTAATTTGCATCTACACTTATATAATAAGATTTCTTTCACCATATAGGCCTGGTCTTGGGAGCATATCCACATTGGTCGCCCCCGACCGTATCAGCTGGTAGAGGCTACACTGCGCTCTGCCCCTTACACAGCAAGGTCAATATAACTTCATAACTGCTTATGTGAATTCATTTCGATGTGGACCTTATGATTTGTAATTTTTCATTAGGTGGACGGACGGAAGGAGGTCACATAGAGAGAATGTGTCGACCACTCACCTTTCATTTTATCGTAATGAGTTGGATTTGCAGGAAGAACATCAGGTACGTAACCTAAATAATTCCTCAAGAGAAATTAAGGTCTGAACAATATTAACACCCTCCTGATAACAGATGCGGTGGACACCCTACGAGGCCCAACATGTGTTGCAATTACCAGAGATTTGTCGTGAGGGCCAAGCTATCTGGCGTTCGCAGACAGTACTTATATACTTCAACGTCGTTGTCATGCATGCACCCGGTAGGGTAATGCGACAGTTCGGGTTGAGACAACACATTCCTGATGTAATGCCGCAACTCCCCTCAGAGGACAGACGGGCTAAAGCACGAGACGATCAGCCCTATGATTGGGGGCTACACCATCAAGAGCGTCTGGCTCAGTGGCAACAGCGACTGAACGATGTCGTTGAAGAGAGGAATTTGGATAAGACGCCTGCTGATGTCTTGTCCGACTACCTTACTTGGTATTGGCAGATTACGCGACGTTGGATTGCTACGGCCATACCACCACCCCGCCAAGCGTATGAACCACACGGACCGAGGTGGAACCAACTGGTAATTTCGTACCTAATACAAAATATTTTAAAAATAATTTCTTCGTAGTTTACGATTTAAACTTCTCCTCTATAGGTGAACTCCTTGTTTCGTGTGAGAGAACTGATGACGGAACATCGACGGAGCATGGAATTGCAACAACTGATTGGTTATGTGGACTACACCATCCACAATATGTCGCTGGTGGATCCGGGAATACATGATGTCCCCCCCATCTACACTTCATACACCGAGCCCACGACGTTTGCTTCCCAACAGTGGGGTGATCAATACACTTCTGGGGCAGAGGAAGTTCGACCGTCGTATCAGGCGACACAGTCCTACACCCAGCCCTACATGCCTCAGATGCAGCAGATGGGTTCCGCACTACCACCATTTGACTTGCTTTCCACACAGGAAGCTCAGCCCTCTCAAGCACATCAATTCTTCTGGCACATGGGGCCAAGTCAAAGCCAGCCCTCTTTCATTGGGCTCCCGGGTTATGGTGCTGAACAAGTCACTTGGGGTATACAACCATCAGCAATGGATCTTCCCAGGGTATCCACTCAATCGTTACCGGTGACAATACAGGAGCCACCTCGTGCTTCAAATGTATCAAGTCAGAGAGGGGGTGGTAGATCTACGACCGGAAGGGGATGCTCAACCGTGACTGAACCTGAGAGAAGAACCGTTGCAAGTCATGGTAGGGGTCGGGGTGATGCGGGTAGGGCAGCAACATCGGGAAGGGGGGAGGCAGTCTCAGCGACAACAGAACAAAGGAGGGGGGAAAAGGGAAAGCATCTTCATCAAAGGGACCACTATCACATATTGTAGAACATACAAAAAATGGTTTCATTGATTGGACCCTTATGTTATCCCTGTTTAAGTAATAAAATATGATGTTTTGGTTTCATTGATTTCTTTAATGTTGTTATGCAAATGGCTGCAAATTATTGTTAATTATATGATTATTGATGACATTAATATTGATTTCTACATTACTTTTTCGAATGAATTAACATCCGAACAGGACATGGCCAAGACACGTATCACAGCTCGCAAGTCGGTGCGTCTGCCCGACAATCGTTTCTTAGCAGTACGTGCTCCACCGAGTCGGGCCTCCAGCCGTGTACCATCTCACGTTCCACCGCCAGCGCATCCACCACCAATCACAACCCCAAGCAGGGCACCAACCGCATCAGAAACAGAACCAGTGGAGGAGTTCGAGTCACAGTTCACCCCGTATTCTCCACAAGCCAGTCCGATCCCCAGTTCATCCCATGGCGAGACGTCACTGCTTTCAGAACCTGTGGACGAGGAAGAAACCTTATACGCTGACTTAGCTGATCTCCATTACACCATCCCATTGAAGTATGCATGTCTGAGTGCGCTGCGTGGAGAGCGATGAGGTCAGGTCGTCAGTAGAGTTAGTACATTTTGTTGTTTTGTTTGAAATATAGTGATGCTTATGTCTACTTTAAGGGTCTCTTGCGTATGTATTCTGCATGTATCTTTTTCAAGTAAATGAAATATTTCAGCTTCTACTACTTGGAGAATTTATGAATGTATGTGCGTCCCAGTTACATGTTAAATATATTTCAGTTCCCATGTTAAAAATGTTCACTTAATTTTAATATAAATTAAAGAACTTTATTGTTAACTCCATGTTAAAAGATCCAACATTCATCTACATAAAAAGATGTTTAATATAATAGTATACAAATATCTAATATAGAAATTATAAGTACCATAACATATTAATTATAAATATCATAACATATTAATTGCTAAAACTATACGAATTATATTTTTAAATTAAATAATTATTGCTTAATAAAACATAATGTTTATATAAATGTATTTTTAATTGTTACATAATATTTATTATTAATGTTTTAAAGTTACTCATAAATAAATACCAAATACACTACTAAAGTCTTACTTAAGTTATATCATAATATAATAATTGCTAAAAGTATACAAATTACATTTTTAAATTAGATAAATATTACTTATTAAAAAATCACATTTATATAAATGTAATTTTAATTGTTACATAATATTTATTATTAATATTTTAATTTTATTCATAAATAAATACCAATTACACTACTAAACTCTTACTAAGTTATATCATAACATATTAATTGCTAAAACTATACGAATTAAATTTGAAAATTATACAATCATTATTTAATAGAAAATCACATTTATATAAATGTATTTTTTATTGTTACATAATATTTATTATTAATATCTTAAATTTAATCTTAAATAAATACAATATAAACATGTAAATTGTTAAGTTAAGTAAAAATGTAAACTCTTAAGTTAAGTACAGGTTTGGGCGGGAATGGCCATTCGCAGCAAATGGTTTACCGTAGGCGGCAAACCATTTGCCGCTCTGTCCACGTGAGCACGACAAATGGTTTACCGCGCCACATAGGCGAGCGGCAAACCATTTGCCGATATATACCCAGTCCGGGAAATATTTTCAACCGATACCCAAAATGGGAGATAGTTTTGTCTCTCTCTCCATTCTGGGAAATAGCTCCATTCTGGCAGGTGCATAGGGATCAACTTCTCAAATTAGTCTTCTAGATGTTACTCAAACTGACTATCTTTCCTCGTAAGCACCATCGTGTTGGATCAACGTGTGCCAAACTAGCTTGGACCAACGATTCACAGCGATCGTTGATGATCATTCGTGAGCACCTGCTATTAGCCACGATCTTCTGCGAACAACCATGATAGGATACACGCAAAAACTATAAATTGTGAGCATATATGATCCTTTAAGATCAATCATGATAATTTAAAGGGTAAATTATAAAAAGGGCCTCAACTATGCATCGACTCTCAATTAGGAGCCTAGAATTTGTCATTTGGAGTTTAACGTCAGCATAGAATGGTCGTGGAAGCTAACAAAAACATATCTTTGAAATAAAAGAAACAAGATCATACCCATCTTTATTACATGTGAAAAATGAGGCCCCTGATTGAGAATTGGCGCATAATTGAGGATCTCTTATTGCAATTTACCCTAATTTTAACTAGAACAGATGGCATGTGAACCATAGACATGTGCAGAGAATGGCAATAGAAGAAATGAAAATGCTACAATGGATGTGTGGTCATCAAGAGAAGATCGAAATCAGAATGATGCGATCAGAAGGAAAGTTGTGTAGCTCTGACTGAGGATAAGATGAGAGTGAACCTTTTAAGGTGGTTTGACCATTTGCAAAGGAAGTATGTTGATGCACAAGTTAGAAGGTGTGAGATTTGGGATGTTGAGGTGGTTAAGAGATGGCGAGGTAGGCCCAAGAAGTGCTAGAAGGAGAATATCTGAAGGGATTTTAATTACTTGGATTTAAGTCCGAGAATGGCTCAAAATATATCTGAATGAAGGCAAATAATCCATATAATCGCCCCTACTTTATGGGGGAGAAGGTTTTTTTGTTGTTGTGGTCAAACTAGAATTGATCATATAATCACAATAAAGTTGTGGAAAATATAAAGTTGTGTACAAATGTTTATCATTTCTTATTCACTCTAAATAGAACTTCAAGGTGGTGGTGATTGGAACAACTCTGGACACATTCTCTATTTATAGTTGAGGTAAGGGATCCGCTTCTTCAATTGTAATAATGACACTAAATTGCCACAATGCCAATTATAATCATAAATAAGGATGCTATACTATTTAATGTTCATTATGTGGATGTTATAAGAATCTAAAGCCATTGACCTCTACTATTGTCCAATGTATATCTTCACACCAATTTTTTAATCATTCACATTGATTGATTTATCATTATTTATCAGTACATTCATGCATACCCCAAGTTCACAATATCATGTCTCATAACACATCAATATGTGCATTAGTGTCATACAAGTCCACATTATTGTGTCTCATCAGTCATCAATGATTCCTTGTGATGTGCATCTCGGCTTACTCGGGTTAAGTTGATTAATTAAAGTGGCGTTGTGTGATGATCTGCCAAATGACCAAGGTAAAGGTATCAATCGATGGTCGTCGCGACCTCAATCACTCGGCTAGGTCAATCAAGAAAAATATAGACCACCAATAAAGAGAAAATCAATCAAACACAAACTAGCGGTCCTGCTATTAATTTAACCTGGTATAGCGACCAGGGTCGAACACAAGGAGCACGGGTTGGCCTCGCGACCTACGAAGTAGTCAAAAAGAAATAAAAGAAAATAAGATAAGTATTTTTGGTGGTTTTTAAATATTTTATAATTTTTTGGATTTTTAGTCAATTAAGAAAATAATAAAAACAAGAAAACAACACACTTCAACAATTTATTTAATGCACTAAAAATCAAACAAAAATTCTAACAAAAATATTTTTAAGTGTTTTATAATTTTTAGTGTTTTTGGTGAATTTTTGGTATTTGTCTGATATTTATTTAATTTTCTAAAAATCTAAAAGTGACTAAAACAGTAGGTATTGTCCAGCCGAGCTAAAAGGGCCTAGATAAAATATCTAAAGCCCCAAATTAGCTGGGAGGTAATTTTCTTGTAAAGAGAATAAAACAAGGAAAATTTAGGCACCTAATTTATTATTTTTGGATTTTTGGTTTATTTATTAGAAATTTTATAATATTTTGAGTGCTTTTCAATTTTTAGTGGTTTTCAGTAATGAAAAATAGCCAAAATTGGCTAGAAAATCAAACACAACAAAAAAACAGTAGACAATTTTTTTGTGATTTTTAAACACTATTTAATATTTTTTTGTGATTTTTAAACTTAGACAGTGGCGAAAATGGAGGTTTTTTAATTTTTAAAAATATCAAATGAAAACAAAAGTGTCCTCAAAAATCCTCGAAAAGTTTACACTATGGCAGGAGCCATGTATCTAATTTTCGTTGGATTTGGAGGTGTTTTGCTATATTAATCAAAAATAAAGAGGGGGCACTGTGCACAGGGACCAAAGTGCAAATACCCGAAAGTCTGGGGGGTCTGGTGCAATTAACCCAGCGAAACACGTGCTACGCGCGTGCCTGGGGCACTTACAGACCCAAATGCAAGAAAAATAAGTTCCAAGGGCTTTCTGGTAACAGGTACCAAAAGTCCAGGGACCTATTCGCAAAATACCCAAAAATATCCGCACATGCTCAAATGTATCACGCACAGGGGCATAAATGCAAATAATTAAAAACTTTCATTCATTAAGGAACAACCAGAACTACAAGGGCATGTATTGCAAATACACCAGAAACTCACGTGTCGATGCACGTGTCAGACCATACACAGGGGCATAAGTGCAAACTAAATAGAGTACGGGGTCCACTATGCAAATATCCCAAAAACTAAACAACTACGCTAACTAATTACAGGACTAAATGCGAAATTAAATAAACAGAAGGGCCTAAGGGTAGTTTACCCTTTATTAATGGAGCGGCTGGATGGAGGCCACGTGGAGCATCTGACGGTTGGGAACAACGGGCGTTCCACAGCTGGGCTCCTCGAGTGAATCCGACGGCGGGGGTTCCTCCACGTGGATGATCGAACGGTGTTGGGCGCAGGTGGCTAACCCTCGGGCATCGGACGGCTGGGATCAATCCTCCTTAGATCTGACGGTGAATGCAGCTCCTGAACGGACGACCCAGATGCAAACTGGAGCTGGAGGTCTGATCGGACGGCTGCTGAAGGTCGAGGAAGAACAAGTCGCCGGCGAAGTTCGCCGGCCTCGTGCGTGCGCTCCTGACCTCCTCGCGGGGCGCTGGTGATCGGAAAAGGTCTGGCGTGGGCCTCCGCGTCGGATGGGAATCTCCGATGACCCGGCCGAGCTCTAAGGAGCTTCGGCGAGGTCAACGGAGCTGCGCCTCCTGGCTCGATGTCGAAGGGCCTCAGATGGCCCTTTTTGAACCTGCAAAGCAGTCCAGGAAGCTCGCGGGTCGAGGGCAAACTGCCTCGACCCAGTTAGGCGGGTGAAGGTGGATTGTGGAGCGATATGGGCGAGCTCCGGCGAGGGGGGTAGACGGTGGAGCTCGAATCCCAGCTCCTGTGCGAGCTGGGTTGAATGGGGATACGGAGAAGGTGCGCGAGAAGGGGGCGATGGTGAATGTGGATTCCGATGATCGAATAGAGCTATGGAGTGGTCGGAATCGGCGTAACACGGCGGAGCGGCGATTTGGGGGTAACTAGAAATTAAAGGAACAGAGAAGGCTACAGGTCTACCTGGGTGGCTGAATGGGATGTGGGTGAGCTTGCGCAGCTCTGGGTCTTCGCCTCACGGAGCGCCGATGTCCGAGGCTCGAGCTCCTGCTGGTGACGGAGCAATGCGGCGAAGCTTCGCCGGATCAGTGGTTTCGCTCCCTCTCCTCGCTTCGACACCACGGGGGACAAGCTATCACTCACGCCTACGCAATGGAGCTCACGGGAGGTGGAATCGAATGGACAAAGATAGGCAATGAAGGTGGCGGAGCTGGCGTTATATATGCTGGAGGGTCCGGAAAGGAGCGCGCGGGTAGGGCAATCTGGAGCGCGGATCCCAAGGCAAATACTTTGGCGAGGGTGATGGATATCTCAAGATTAATTCAGACCCGGGGTTTGAGCAAGTCATGATCGGGTTTAGCGGGGAAAAATCCGAGAAGATGGATACCCGCTAGGGACCCGTGGGAAGTGGTCCTGGGGTGGTAGTTGACCGGGCGGTCAACAATCCCAGGACCAGTAGGAAGCGGCCACGTGGCTGGATTTTGAAGGTGAAATTTAAGGTAGTAAATGGCCGAATTTGCAAAAAGTTAAAACATGAAATATTTTTATTTCATTTTTTTTCTATTTTTTAGTGATTTTTAATTAATTTTTCAAAGTAAAAATAATGTATTTACATAGTAGGTTCATATATAGGTGTATATACAATATATAGGATTTTGATTTTTGATTTTTAATTTCTTATTTTTATACAATTTTATTCCTATTTTATATTTTATTTATTTTCATTATAAAATAAGGAATAAAA
Organism: Ottelia alismoides; assembly: GCA_037367405.1. Classification (NCBI taxonomy): domain Eukaryota; kingdom Viridiplantae; phylum Streptophyta; class Magnoliopsida; order Alismatales; family Hydrocharitaceae; genus Ottelia; species Ottelia alismoides. The sequence continues at coordinate 992,954 of JAZKJV010005618.1, forward strand.
AGATATTTTTATTTTATTTTAATTATTTATATACATAGGTAAAATAAATACATATATACATTTATATACATGGTATATTTACAATATATTTTTGTGTTTTTAATTTTGCTATTTTTATTTTGTTTTTTGTTTTAATTGTTTTTATTTTATTTATATACATTATATCATGTAGAATATTTACAAAAATTTTGGAAATTAATTTTTATTTATAAATAAGGCTAAATAAATATAAAGGTGGTTCTACGTACAATGTGAAAGTGGTGTTTTTGTTCTTTTTGATTTTTCTATTTTTATCTTGTTTTTATACTTATAAATATTTACAAACCAATTTGAGTCTATTTTTGTGAGTAAAATACTTTTATTTATTTACATAAGTATTTACACACATGAGCCCCTATCTCCCTCTACTTTGGCTTTTATGCGGTCAGGCCCATGCTGAGCCCTCCCTTGGGTTAGGTTGCTCAATATTTATTCTAAATATTTCCCTCTTTTTCTTTTTAATCTTTATTCTTTTATTTTTGCACAAAAACATGCTAATTATAGATTTTTACACAATGCATGCTTTTGGTAATTATTTCTATTTACAACTATATACATGCATTTGCAAAGGTTTTTGTAGCTAAAATATAAGAATAAAGAGTGATGAATGAGTATTCATCACCCCCCTATACTTAACTTTGCTAGTCCCTTAGCAAACATTTATTTGAAAAAGAAGTGAAAAAGAAATAAAGAAAAAGAAAAAGAGAATGTACATGGATCAAGGCTGATTATTAAACTTGCCTTTATTAAATTAAGGTATGGAGCTCGATTAGATCTTTAGATTATTAATGTGTCGGAACCTTATTTGGACTTAAGTCTAAAACTCAACAGCCTCTAAGTTCCACTAATCTATAACCAAGACTCCTCAATGCTCCAGATCAGAACAAGTCATCAATCACAAACCCTGAAGACCATGAATCTTTTCTTGTCCTGTGAATGTGAGGTTTAAGCTCTCCACCTCAGAAATGGCAACTTGACAACCCTCCCCAACAAGGTAACTCTATGACCTCAATCTGGCCACTCTTTCCTCAAGGAGCGGGGTATTCCCTTCTAAGTTCAAGTTCAACCGGCTCAAGAAGAGGAGGAAGAAGAGAATGGGTCAAGGCCAGTGTAGCCAAGTACCCTTGGGAGCTTGACCAGTGTAGCCAAGTCTCCCTGCTGCAAGCTACATCAGGTGGATCATGAAACCAAGCTTTGCTTATTGCACTCTATATACATACTCCGGTGGGATTATCATTTTCTCTCAGACCCACCACTTTTTTGGAGTTATTTTCTTTTTGCATTTTTTTTCAAGTGCATCTATACAACATATACATGTGCAGCATATATACAAGGAGTTTTTCCTCTTGAGCCAGTAGACTATCCCTCTTTTGAAGCTTTATTGCAACCCACAACTCCCGTCGTTAGACCTCATGGCAACCAGATCAAGTTGAGACGCACTTCCTTCACTAAAAGAAGAAGAGAGGTTCCGCCTAGAAGTACTACCCTCATATGCTACCCCAAGTCAAGGAAGACTGCCTCCTCACCACCTCATCCGTAGAGAGCTCGGTGCATAGTGCTGGTGTCCAAGTAAAGCCATAATCTATATGAGTCATGTGTTGTTGTTAAGTGCTCTATTTAGGCTCATTGAGATGACATGTGATCATAGCCTAGTGGACTCAAAGAATTAAGTCACCATGGACTTGAAAAGCCTTAAACCTAAGCCCTATAAGGTTCCTCTTAGAAATTAGGTGGATTAAGATCTTAATCAAGCTCCATTCCTCAATTTGATTCCAGGCTAGTTTAAATGTCAACTATAATCCAGAAAAACTATATACATATATACAAAAGATGCTATTTACACAAAGTTTACAAGCATGCAAAATTTTTGAAAAATGTTTTGAAATCATGAATGGATGATGCATGAAGTGTAAGTTTTGCAAAAAGATATTTACACAAATGTACACACGATTTTTGCAAACTTTTGATTTTCAAAACATTTTGGAAAAATTTTGTACTATATACATAATTTTGATAAGAAAATATTTACACAGACTTTACACAAAAGATTTTTGAAATCATTTTTACAAAAATAATTTGTACACTAGCCATTTATGTGCAAATAAAAGAAGGTTATGTACATGAAAAATTTTTAATTTTTGTGATTTTTAGCCATTTTATTTATTAATACACTCACACAAAGTACGAGTTATGGCTAAAGTATATATGAAATATATACACACCCCCCTATACTTAGCTCGAACGATGTCCTCAGAGTCAAGAGCGATGAAGAAGACATAACTCGTGCTAGGTATAGGGAAGTGAAAAGAAAGGCTATATACAAAGATGAAAATAGAAAAGTCAAGAGGGTCTCGGGTCTTCCCCCTATACTTAGAATCAAGTAATCCTAAGTATAGCAGGCTGTATACTAAGGGAAAGACCGAGTGTAGAATGTACAGGATCTACCCCCCCTATACATAGGGTGAAATACCCCTAAGTATAGGCAGCAAAACAGGGGTAGAAAGAAACAAAAGATATACCCAAAGATCTCACATCCCCCCTATACTTAGGGTAAAGTACACCCTAAGTATAGCATAATCACAAGATGAAGGAAGGGATGTGGGACTAAAGAATGTAATGATATGGACATCTGGATCTATACAAGGCGGAAGATCAGTGAAACTCAGGCGTGAGATGCATTAGATGTGAGTCAAAGACCACATCTCATGCAAAATGAATAGGGGCAAGATCAGCGACCTGCGGCTCATGATCTAGAAATGGCTTGAGCCGCTGGCCATTCACTCGAAAGGTACTCTCAGAAGACAACTCGGATATATCAATGCTACCGTTGTCATGTACCTTTCTAACCAAGTAGGGTCCCTTCCATTTGCTCTGTAGCTTCCCTGGAAATAATCGTAGCCTCGCATCAAACAGCCATACTCTCTGTCTAATCTCAAAGTGCTTGTGGCTGATGTGAGAATCATGCCACTCCTTCACTCTCTCCTTATATTGTAGGCTGTTTGAGAAAGTTGTATCTCTAAGCTCCTCCAGGGCTGCTAACTCTACCCTCCTCTGGTCTCCTACACCATCTGGATCTATGAGAATATCTGTAACTGCCCATAGTGACCTGTGCCTCAACTCAACAGGCAAATGGCACGGCTTTCCATATACGAGACGAAAGGGAGATGTGCCCAATGGTGTCTTGAAAGACGTCCTATATGCCCACAAGACCGAGTCCAAAAGCTGTGACCAATCCTTTCGGTCAGGGCAGAAGACTTTCTGCAGTATAGTCTTGATCTCCCTATTCGACACCTCAGCTAGACCATTCGTCTGTGGATGGTAAGGTGTAGCAACACGATGGTCTATACCGAACTCGCTAGCAAGGGCCTTCATCTGGTCGTTGATGAAATGAGACCCCCATCAGAAATCAAAACTCGTGGAACCCCGAACCGCGTGATGATGTGCTTCCTCAAAAATCGGCAAACTGTCCTCGCATCAGCGGCTCGGGCGGGGATAGACTCAACCCAACGACTAACATAATCCACGGCCAACAGAATGTACTCAAATCCCTGACTCTTAGGGAATGGACCCATGAAATCGATGCCCCATGCGTCAAACACCTCACAGAAGTGAATGGGCTGCATCGGCATCATATCACGCTGTCCACAAGTGCCCATCCTCTGACAGTCAGTACACCTATTCACGAACTCATCAGAGTCCTTGAAGAGGGTAGGCCACCACAAGCCGGATTGGAGCACTTTCTGTGCCGTTCTCCTCCCAGAATGATGTCCTCCTGCCTCAAGCTTGTGGCAGTAAGTGAGGACGCTATGGTGTTCCTCCTGAGGAATACACCGACGCCAGACACTATCCCGTCCTTCGTGGTAAAGGATGGGATCCTTCCAATGGTAGGACTTGGCCTTCGCAAGGAAGGTCTCAAGCCTCTGCCTGGGCCAATCTTGTGGGACTTTCCCAACAACGAGAAAGTTCACAATATCGGCGTACCACGGTAGTGAGGCGATAGCAAGGATCGCCTCATCTGGGAAGGTATCTCGAATGGGATCAATCTACTCAGACTCCTCAGGCTGCTCTAAACGGGAGAGATGATCCGCCACCACATTCTTGACTCCAGGCTTATCCTTGATCTCAATGTCGAACTCCTGGAGTAGAAGGATCCATCTAGTCAATCTGGCCTTAGCATCCTTCTTTGCCATGAGGTACCTGATGGCGGTGTGATCTGTGTACAGGGTCACTCTAGATCCAATGATATAAGATCGAAACTTATCTAGGGCGAACACTACGGCTAGCATCTCCTTCTCTGTGACCGTGTAATTCCGCTGCGCGGAATCCAATGTGCGGCTAGCGTAGTGAATAGCAAATGGAATTCCATCCCTCCTCTGTCCCAGCACTGCCCCTACGGCAAAATCGGAGGCATCCGTCATTATCTCGAATGGGAGAGACCAATCAGGCGGCTGGAGGACAGGAGCCTCAATAACACACTGCTGGAGAGTCGCAAAGGACGAAAGACACTTGTCATCGACAAGGAACTCGGTGTCTTTCATCAAGAGGTCAGTCAACGACCGGGCAATCCTGCTGAAATCCTGAATAAATCTCCTATAAAATCCAACGTGCCCCAGGAATGACCGTAGCTGCCTCAAATTGGACGGTGGTGCGAGTTTTCTAATGACATCAACCTTGGCCGGATCAACCTCCTTGCCCCTGTTGGAGATGATGTGGCCAAGCACCGTCCCTTGAGTCACCATGAAGTGACTCTTCTCCCAAGATAGCACCAAATGGTACTCAATACATTGCTGGAGTACTCGGTCTAGGCAGTCAAGACAAGCGTCGAATCCGTCGTCGTAGACCGAGAAATCGTCCATGAAGACCTCCAAACACTCCCCTACCATGTCCGAAAAGATCGACAGCATGCACCTTTGAAAAGTCGCAGGGGCATTGCACAACCCAAATGGCATGCGTCGAAAGGCATATGTACCGAAGGGACAGGTAAAGGTGGTCTTCTCCTGATCCTCAGGAGCGATGGCCACCTGGTTGTAGCCCGAGTACCCATCCATGAAACAATAATGGCTCTTCCCTGCCAGTCTCTCAATGATCTGGTCAATAAAAGGCAGGGGGAAATGGTCCTTCTTGGTGGCCTGGTTGAGTCTCCTGTAGTCAACACAGACCCTCCAAGAGGTAGGTACTCGTGTAGCAATCTCCTCTCCCGACTCACTGATCACAGTCGTGATGCCCGTCTTCTTGGGCACCACATGCAAGGGGCTGACCCACTTGGAGTCGGAAATGGGATAAATAAAATCTGCACTCCACCATTTTGATATTTCCTTCATCATGACCTCTCTCAGGTTGGGGTTCAGCCGCCGCTGGAACTCACGTGACGGCTTCGCCCCTTCCTCGAGATAAATATGGTGGGAGCACACTAATGGACTAATCCCATGGAGATCTGCTACGCTCCATCCAATTTCCTTGCGGTTCTTTTCAAGAACCCCCATCAAACGGGATTCTTGCTCTCCAGTCAGATCAGCGGAGATGATGACTGGGTACATATCAGGTTCGCCCGCAAGGAACCGATACTTCAGCGAAGTAGGGAGCGGCTTCAGCTCTGGACAGCTGGTTCTGGCAAATCTGGCTTCGGAAGAAGATGTGTGAATGCTGCTAAATCTGCCAAGTCTGCCTGGGAGAAAGAAGACGAGCTCTCGCAAACTGGATCTGGAGGAGGCTGCTCAACTGTGCTGTCTCTGATCTGCTCTGCCTCTACCTCCTCCTCATCTGTAGGCTCAGGTGGACTCAGGTCTGGCATCTGGTCATCACAATCTGCCCAATCAGACTCTGAATCCGAGGGATCTGCATCAAATAAGGTGGCATCAGTACCACCATCACACAAGGTGGCTTCAGCACCACCATCACTAGAAATCGTGCCGCGGTCAAGAACCAGCTCTGCTGCCTCTGTAGTATCTGGACCAGGGCTGTGCTCTCTAAGCTCTCCTCTGTTGTCATCTCTGCATCAGTGGTGTCTGGAAATGAGAGGATGGCATGTGCTGAAGGGTCTGCCCATGCTCCCTCATCATCTGTGATCACAAAATCACAGTCCTGGTGGATGTCTAGCCCGGCATCTGTCAGCTGCTCTATATCTGTGCTGGTCTCCGAGCATGCTCTCTCTGGCTCTGTAGTCCTCGACCGTCTCTATTTGTACACTCTCGCCCTCGATGCGAAAGTATACCTTCCCGCTATCATGATCAGTCACCGCCTTGGTTGTGGCCAAGAACGGACGACCGAGGATGATGGGGGTATCGGCCACTGAATCAGGGATCTCCATGTCCAACACTACGAAGCCCACGGGGAATTGCAGGCCCTGAATAGTGACGATAACGTCTCGCAACAACCCCTTCGGCCTCTTGACAGATCGATCAGCAAACTGAAGGACTGTCCTGCTCTGTCGAAGAGTGCCCAACTCGAAGCGGTCGAGAAGGGCTGCCGGAAGGAGGTTGATAGACGATCCGCTATCCAATAGAGTACGGTCGAACCTTTGCTCACTAATCTGGCATCTGACATACGGGGCTCCTGAATCTGGCCTCTTGGCCGACAGACGGTTCTGGATTGCGAAGCACGTTGCTTTCGTCAGCACATGTATCTCTGAATGGTGGTTCCTCCTCCTCCTCCTGACTGTAGTCCTATCTCTCAACGATCGCTGAAGAAGGGGGATGTGCTGCAAAGCCTCCTGAAGGGTCAGCTGTATGTGAAATCTGTCGATCATGCTCTGGCTGAACTCCTCATGCTCTCTCTTTTTTGGGTCTTTTTCTCTTTTCTTCTCCTTCCCCATCTGAAGGGCTCTAGGGAAGGGGATCACAGGGTCCTTCTCAGATGACGGACTAGGAATAGGTCTAGACGGCTCGAAGGCCGGATCCACACATACATCAATCACCACAGTGGGACCAGAAGAAACTAAACCTTTTCCTTTATTCACAACAGTGTTCTGAGGTACATCAACAGAAGGAAAAACAACATCTCTATCAAAACGAACACCGGTGGCCTCAGTACCACCTCGGGCTGGCTCTGCTAGACGTCTCGCGGCCTCAGTACCGCGAGCTGGCTCGGCTACTCTGGTGGCGTCAGTACCACCTCCTCGAAGTGGTGAAGCGGCGGCCTCAGTACCGCCGGTGGAATCAGCATCCTTGGTGGCATCAGTACCACCATCATCGTCATGAGCGGCCTCAGTACCGCTCTCCTCCTCCTCATCTGGCGCCTTGGATGGATCCTCGTATCGTCGCTCAGACGAGGTGCCGCCTGCTGGTGCTCTACCGCTCCTAAGTGTAACAAAATCAGCATCAAACAGATCTGAAGACATATCATCAAATGGATCACTAGGAGTGGCATGCTCAGTGTAAACTACCTACTCAGACTTCCTCTTGAGGCTATTGGGATTCGGCTCTATATGTGCAGGGATGGCGGCCTTCCCTCTCATCAGGTCCCGCATCTCCTGGCGGAACTCGTCCATCTCCCATCTAAAGGTAGCCTGCTGATCCGTGAGGAGGCGGGCTATGTCATCCAAGGCGGGGCTCTCATGGGAGCCCGACGGGTAGCCTCTCTGGTGCTGAGGCTGCTGGAACTGATGCTGCTGCTGCTGAGAGGGGTAGGAGGACGGATGCTGCTGCTGGTGTGGCTGGTGAGCCTGCTGCTCACGTCTCCAAGACTGTCCCTGCTGCTGATAGGGACGAGGAACGAAGGACGACTGCTGGTGTGGTGGTAGGCTGGGGGCTGCTGCTGCTGGTGATCCCTCTGCTGGCTATACTGGCTTCCCTAGCCAGATGGCTGCTGCTGGGGCTGGGTACCTCCATTCCCCCACCTGAATCCGGGATGGTCTCATCGGATCCCAGGCTGAGGACGGTCATACCAAATCCCGTTGACATCCATCAACGGCTCTGCGTCGTACTGGGCTGGCGGGAGTACTGCCAGAGGCTGATCAGGCTGGTATACCACCATCTGCAAGTCTGGAGATGGTGGGGACTAGTAAGAGGGCTGCTGTTGCTGGTACGGCTCCGCCTGTACAAGGTGAACCTGTCTAGGCTGCTGAAAGGGGCTGGAGCGTTGGGATGAGCTGCTGCTGCCGTCGGTATCGCCTCGTGACTGAAGACGGGGCTGGGAAGCCGTCTGTGCCTCCTAGAGAAACATGAGCTGGGTCTTCATGTCGCTCAGAGTCTGTGCCATCTGCTCCATCTGAGTGATTCCCTAGCACTGCTTCTTCTCGATCAGCTCCATGCGGTCCAACTTCTCGCCGATGATACCCATATCCACAACGGACGACTCTACCTGTGTTGCTGCAACTGCGGATGAACTGGATGGACCGGCATCGACCCGTGCTATCCTCTGGTACTGCACGGGTCCTGGCTGCTGCTGGGGTCTGCCCTGAGTGTACAACCGGGTCTGGGACATCACCATATAGTTCTCGGCCATTTCCTCGAAGATGGCCCAGACCTGGTCGTGATCCTTGGTGAAATAGGACCCGCCACAAGAAGCGTTCACCAAGCCCTGGAGCTCTGGTGTCAGCTCGCTGAAGAAGCTCTGCACAAGGTTCGGCTTCGAGATATCATGGTACGGGCAACGGTCTGTGAGCTCTCGGAACCTCTCCCATGCCTCATGGAATTGCTCGTTGGGGAGCATGGAGAAGTTGCTGATCAGGGCCCTCGCTGCATTGGTCTGCCCGAGTGGATAGTACTTGTTCAAGTACTCGGTGCAGATCTGCTCCCAGGTGTAAACAAACTTCCCCAAATGCTTCAGCCAGGTGGCTGCTCTGTCTGCTAGGGAAAAGGAGAAGGCGATCATCCGAATCGTATCCTGGTCCACATGGCGGTCGTGGACAGTACTGCAGATCATCAAGAACTCCTGGAGGTGGAGATGGGGCTCCTCGGTGGCAAGTCCGTGAAAACGGGGAAGCATCTGCAGGGTGTTCGGGGGGAACTTAAAGTCCCCCACGATAGCAGGCACCACTACCCAATGATGCATCAGTGTAGATCCGGGGTTGTGCAACTCCCACATCGGTCTCGGTGGTCCTCCTGTCGCGGCGGCTGCCGCTACGGCGGCGGCGGCTGCTGCGGCTGCTGCGGCTCGTGCCTCTGCATCTGGTCCGTCCTCAGGCTCGCTCTGATCTCTCTCTGCTCTGAGTCGCTCCAACTCTCTCCTCATCTCAATCATGAAAGCTCCCTGATCCCTCAGTTGCTGCTGCGCTGTCTCTAACGAGGCGATCAGGGTGGAGTTGATCGCTCCCTGGTCCATCACGATGTGCTCTGTCCTGGAGCGATCCTCTGAACTACCGGCCATGACGTTTGCAAAATCAAATGAGCCATACTCAGGTGTTGTCAAATCTGCTATTCTCTCCTCTGGCTCATATCTCTCAGAACCGAAAGAAAGGGGGTCGAGGGGGAACAGGGCGGAATCATACTCAGGCTCGGAGAACTGGTCTCGGCTCTCGCGGGCCAACCTAGATGATTGGGTGGACGTGCCCGAAAGCGGTGCAGCCAGAGGCTGCCTAAGAGAGCATCTACCCATCATCGTGATCTGGTCGAGTAGGGCGGATGAGATCTGGAGAAACGATGATCAAAATGCAAACCCCCGGTTCACCAACGCAACGCGAGCTGAAGATCGTAAAAGCTCGGTCAAATTATCTTGTCAATTTTTATTAGGTGAACACACAAGATATCAGAGCGCTTACGTGACCTGTTAGGATACCCGATACTACCCCAACCGACTGGCCCGCACGGAAGAGTCGGTAGTCAGCTAGGAATAGCACCGGAGGGCTCTACCTAGGGTGTGTGTCACTCTCTCGCACAATCAAACCAAATAATGAGGGGGTTGCTCTCCCCAAGACAAATTTTTAAGGTGAAGTGTCTTTTAGGGTCAATAGTTTTAACCAGTCCCAATTTTATGGTTTTTCTTTTTAATATTTTTCAAATAAAAACAAAGGCCTAACAAATTTTTCGGCTCTCCTGATTATTAAGTCAAAAACAGGGGGAGAAGACGAAAAAGCCGATGCACGATAAATCAATGATGCATGCAAAGTTAGAAAGGCGTACCTGTCTCCAGCACTCTACATGCAATATGATCCGTGCATAAATGTAAAGATAGGAAATAAACTACCTAAATGATGCAGCGATGAAAACCGAGTCCTAGATGAGCAAGTCTACTCGCAGAACCGTCTAACTGGTCACCGACCTCCAAGCCAAAGGGTCCGGTCTTGGCCCACCCCTCCTCTGCCCGACAAATCGGGGGTAGGAGAAAGCGCTTTACGGGGCAGGCTGCGGCACGTAGGCTACGAAGGAGATGAGTCAGTTATTTTATTAATTGATTATTAGTAGGTCCAATTAAGCGTACTATAGGAACATGCAAATAATTAAGTGTGGGGGCCCTACTAATTACGGCACAAGCAAGTATAAAATCCTAAATCTAGGGGCTCGATCAAAAACCACGTAAACATCGGAAAAGGCAGTAAAAAGAAAAGAAAACAAAACCGCGAAAAAGCCGCGAAAATCCTAAGGGTCCCCCGAGCACACCGGTGCTCGGCGAAACAGACCCGCTAAGTCAAAGAGTCCAAGTGTCCAGTCACTGAGTACCTGTATTATTACAATAATAATTGAATAAAAAGAAAAATAAAAACCTCTCCCACTCAACTCTCTCTTGCTCTCTCCTGCGGCTCCGTACAGAAGGGAGCCGCCTCCAAGTCCTGCAGTTGCGTCGGCTCCTTGAAAGTCGCCTCCGCGGTCCTCGGGCCCTCGCAAGAAATAGAGACAAGTGGTCAGACCAAAATAATCAAATAATAGTGATAAGAAAAATAAATGAAACTGAAATGGGGGTATATATGCAAAAATGCAAAATAAAATAAACACTCAAAATAAACAAAAACAAAAACAAAAGAAAAGAAAATAAAACAAAATAAAACAAAAATAAAATATAAACTAAAGCCGCGAAAAAGCCGCGAGCTCTGAAAGAGCCGCGAAAATAAAAATAAAGCAAAAACAAAAACTACTAAGCCGTGCTCCCCGGCAACGGTGCCATTCGGATGACCCGCCAAATGACCAAGGTAAAGGTATCAATCGATGGTCGTCGCGACCTCAATCACTCGGCTAGGTCAATCAAGAAAAATATAGACCACCAATAAAGAGAAAATCAATCAAACACAAACTAGCGGTCCTGCTATTAATTTAACCTGGTATAGCGACCAGGGTCGAACACAAGGAGCACGGGTTGGCCTCGCGGCCTACGAAGTAGTCAAAAAGAAATAAAAGAAAATAAGATAAGTATTTTTGGTGGTTTTTAAATATTTTATATTTTTTTGGATTTTTAGTCAATTAAGAAAATAATAAAAACAAGAAAACAACATACTTCAACAATTTATTTAATACACTAAAAATCAACCAAAAATTCTAACAAAAAAATTTTATGTGTTTTATAATTTTTAGTGTTTTTGGTGAATTTTTGGTATTTTTCTGATATTTATTTAATTTTCTAAAAATCTAAAAGTGACTAAAACAGTAGGTACTGTCCAGCCGAGCTAAAAGGGCCTAGATAAAATATCTAAAGTCCCCAAATTAGCTGGGAGGTAATTTTTCTGTAAAGAGAATAAAACAAGGAAAATTTAGGCACCTAATTTATTATTTTTGGATTTTTGGTTTATTTATTAGAATTTTTATAAGATTTTGAGTGTTTTTCAATTTTTAGTGGTTTTCAGTAATGACAAAATAGCCAAAATTGGCTAGAAAATCAAACACAACAAAACAAACAGAAGACAATTTTTTTTGTGATTTTTAGACACTATTTAATATTTTTTTGTGATTTTTAAACTTAGACAGTGGCGAAAATGGAGGTTTTTTTAATTTTTAAAAATATCAAATAAAAACAAAAGTGTCCTAAAAAATCCTCGAAAATTTTACACTATGGCAGGAGCCATGTGTCCAATTTTCGTTGGATTTGGAGGTGTTTGCTATTTTAACCAAAAATAAATAAGGGGCACTGTGCACAGGGACCAAAGTGCAAATACCCGAAAATTTGGGGGGTCTGGTGTAATTAACCCAGCGAAACACGTGCTACGCGCGTGCCTGGACTCAGGGACCCAAATGCAAGAAAAATAAGTTCCAAGGGCTTTCTGGTAACAGGTACCAAAAGTCCAGGGACCTATTCGCAAAATACCCAAAAATATCCGCACATGCTCAAATGTATCACGCACAGGGGTATAAATGCAAATAATTAAAAACTTTCATTCATTAAGGAACAACCAGAACTACAAGGGCATGTATTGCAAATACACCAGAAACTCACGTGTCGATGCACGTGTCAGACCATACACAGGGGCATAAGTGCAAACTAAATAGAGTTCGGGGTCCACTATGCAAATATCCCAAAAACTAAACAACTACGCTAACTAATTACAGGACTAAATGCGAAATTAAATAAACAGAAGGGCCTAAGGGTAGTTTACCCTTTATTAATGGAGCGGCTGGATGGAGGCCACGTGGAGCATCTGACGTTTGGGAACAACGGGCGTTCCACAGCTGGGCTCCTCGAGCGAATCCGACGGCGGGGGTTCCTCCACGTGGATGATCGAACGGTGTTGGGTGCAGATGGCTAACCCTCGTGCATCGGACGGCTGGGATCAATCCTCCTCAGATCTGACGGTGAGTGTGGCTCCTGAACGGACGACCCAGATGCAAACTGGAGCTGGAGGTCTGATCAGACGGCTGCTGAAGGTCGAGGAAGAACAAGTCGCCGGCGAAGTTCGCCGGCCTCGTGCGTGCGCTCCTGACCTCCTCGCGGGGTGCTGGTGATCGGAAAAGGTCTGGCGTGGGCCTCCGCGTCGGATGGGAATCTCTGATGACCCGGTCGAGCTCTAAGGCGCTCCGGCGAGGTCAGCGGAGCTGCGCCTCCGGGCTCGATGTCGAAGAGCCTCAGATGGCCCTTTTTGAACCTGCAAAGCAGTCCAGGAAGCTCGCGGGTCGAGGGCAAACTGCCTCGACCTGGTTAGGCGAGTGAAGGTGGACTGTGGAGCGATATGGGCGAGCTCCGGTGAGGGGGGTAGACGGTGGAGCTCGAATCCCAGCTCCTGTGCGAGCTGGGTTGAATGGGGATACGGAGAAGGTGCGCGAGAAGGGGGTGATGGTGAATGTGGATTCCGATGATCGAATAGAGCTATGGAGTGGTCGGAATCGGCGTAACACGGCGGAGCGGCAATTTGGGGGTAACTAGAAATTAAAGGAACAGAGAAGGCTACGGGTCTACCTGGGTGGCTGAATGGGCTGTGGGTGAGCTTGCGCAGCTCTGGGTCTTCGCCTCACGGAGCACCGACGTCCGAGGCTCGAGCTCCTGCTGGTGGCGGAGCAAGGCAGCGAAGCTTCGCCAGATCAGTGGTTTCGCTCCCTCTCCTCGCTTCGACACCACGGGGGACAAGTTGTCACTCTCACCTACGCAATGGAGCTCACGGGAGGTGGAATCGAATGGCCAAAGATAGGCAATGAAGGTGGCAGAGCTGGCGTTATATACGCTGGAGGGTCCGGAAAGGAGCGCGCGGGTAGGGCAATCTGGAGCGCGGATCCCAAGGCAAATACTCCGGCGAGGGTGATGGATATCTCAAGATTAATTCGGACCCGGGGTTTGAGCAAGTCATGATCGGGTTTAGCGGGGAAAAATCCGAGAAGATGGATACCCGCTAAGGACCCGTGGGAAGTGGTCCTGGGGGGGTAGTTGACCGGGCGGTCAACAATCCCAGGACCAGTAGGAAGCGGTCACGTGGCTGGATTTTGAAGGTGAAAATTAAGGTAGAAAATGGCCGAATTTGCAAAAAGTTAAAACATGAAATATTTTTATTTTATTTTTTTCTATTTTTTTAGTGATTTTTAATTAATTTTTCAAAGTAAAAATAATGTATTTACATAGTAGGTTCATATATAGGTGTGTATACAATATATAGGATTTTGATTTTTGATTTTTAATTTCTTATTTTTGTACAATTTTATTCCTATTTTATATTTTATTTATTTTCATTATAAAATAAGGAATAAAAAGATACTTTTATTTTATTTTAATTATTTATATACATAGGTAAAATAAATACATATATACATTTATATACATGGTATATTTACAATATATTTTTGTGTTTTTAATTTTGCTATTTTTATTTTGTTTTTTTGTTTTAATTGTTTTTATTTTATTTATTTACATTATATCATGTAGAATATTTACAAAAATTTTGGAAATTAATTTTTATTTATAAATAAGGCTAAATAAATATAAAGGTGGTTCTATGTACAATGTCAAAGTGGTGTTTTTGTTCTTTTTTATTTTTCTATTTTTATCTTGTTTTTATACTTATAAATATTTACAAACCAATTTGAGTCTATTTTTGTGATGAAAATACTTTTATTTATTTACATAAGTATTTACACACATGAGCCCCTATCTCCCTCTACTTTGGCTTTTATGCGGTCAGGTCCATGTTGAGCCCTCCCTTGGGTTAGGTTGCTCAATATTTATTCTAAATATTTCCCTCTTTTTCTTTTTAATCTTTATTCTTTTATTTTTGCACAAAAACATGCTAATTATAGATTTTTACACAATGCATGCTTTTGGTAATTATTTCTATTTACAACTATATACATGCATTTGCAAAGGTTTTTGTAGCTAAAATATAAGAATAAAGAGTGATGAATGAGTATTCGTCATTGTCCCAAATCAACTAAGTCGATCAATCGATAAAATTATTTAACCACTAAAGAATCAAACAAATCACATAAGTGGTATATGTACTTTTATTAATCTGGTATAGCGACCAGAGTCGGACACAAGGACCACTATGATAAACTAGGTAGGTGACTCAAGGAATCAATGGATTTTTATTCTCTTTTTAGTAGTTTTTAATTTTGCAAATTTTTTATTTTAAAAATAAGGAAAGTAAAGACAAAGAAGAAAATGCAGACACATACCTCTTTTTGTATTTTCCAAATTGGATAAAAATGCAAAGAAAAATCAAGTAAAACTATTTTTGGGTTTTATAGGTTTATACTATTTTTGTAGATTTTTGGATAATTTTTACCTATTTTTTGAATTTTCTAAAAATCAAAAACTAGGAAAATATGCAAACAGTGGACAGTTAGGGGTATTTTTTAATTTAAAAATAGAAGAAAGGCTCAAAGTTCCTATAAACAAATTTTATTAGAAACTATAAGAAAATATCTATAAAAAGAGACTGAAAATATAATTTTTGAATTTTAATAGATTTTATATGATTTTTATAATATTTTTGGTGTTTTGCAAATTTTTAGGGTTTTATAGAAAATAATGAGATGAAATTTATATATAGTTAGAATAAGATAAAATATACATACAGTAATTTCTTTGGAATTTGTAAAACAGTTTTCAAATTTTTATGATTTTCTAAGGCAAACAAGGTCTTTTTGATGGGTTTTTGAATTTTTAATAATAGTAAATGAAAGAAAATTGGCAAACTAAAATTACCATGCAAATTACCATGCAAATTTGTAAAACAATCAGTATTTTTATAGAATTTTTAGGGCCAATTTAATGTTTATTGCAATAAATAAAAGAGCATAAAAAAACAGTGAAAAGAGGACCTATTTGTAAATATTTCAAGTCCTAGGGCCAAATAATAACAAACAAAAGAAGTGTGGGGGCCCTAGTACAATTATTCTAGAGAAAGCATGTGTCATACGAGATTCAGGCTCGTAGGGGCATAAATGCAAATTAAGAAAATAATTTCTATTTCATGAACCAATCAGAAGCACAAGTATATTGTTGCAAAATACCTACAAAAGCATGTGAGGACACACGTGAATTTGACTCAACTGGACTACAATGCAATTAAACAAAGCATAGGGACCAAATTGTAAAATATTATTTACTACATATTATATTTATTGGACTAAACTGAAATGGCATAAAATGCGAGGGGAAAAAGGAAGTATACCCTTGCAAGCGTGCGTGGCACGTGATGTCTCTGGCTACTCTGATGCACCTCTGAGAAGTCCTATGGTGTAGAACGTGGCGCAGGCGTACGATGTAGATGGTCGTTAGTGGCAGATCTGACAGCTCAGATGGCAGGCGAGCGTGCATGCCAGATATGTTGTTGCTCTGATCGGACGTGCAGATTTTAGGCGTGAATAAGCGATCGCGATCAAATACAGAAAGAGAGGCTCTTCATCCAACGGACGTGAATGGCTTTGGAAGAACACGAAGAAGGAGCAGCTTGGTGAGCTTTGATCTTGACTATTGGGCGATCCACTACTCTGATCGACTCGTCGAAAGGTCTAGCACCACGCTGGAGATGGTCTGCGTCAAAGGGGTTTCTCCAATGGAGCAAGGAATAGCCAAATGGGTGAGATGGAGGTGCAGCGCCAGGAGGTGCTCTACCGTTCCTGTTGAGGTGTTAATCACCTCCTCGTACGCACTTGAACCTGTAAAAGTATCGTGGCTCAAAGATGAGACCTCAACCAAGGGTTATTTGCAGCTAAAAATGAAAGAAACAATGGGAGATGATGGTTTGATGTTTGATCTCCTACGTAGGCAATGGAAGGAAATCGGACCTAATCCAACTCTGGTGAGAAAGATGTAGAAGTCAGGGGGCACTGGAACATGAAGGATGGGATGAAGGTTCGATCTAAGAGGATGGATGGGCACAGTAGGGCTCTGACCCGATGGTCAGAGCAGATGAAATGGACAGTGGCGATGAACTGGAAATCGAAGAAATGAGGTGAAATGCGAAGTGAAGCGAGGGTACCTGAGTGGTCTACGATGAAGGGTGGAGTGAAGCGGAGGTTTAGGCGAGGTTGTGGCCTCAACCAAGTGGCGGAAGTCCTGGGAGGCTAATCACGGCGGATCTCTGGCCACGAGATGAGCTGTGATCGATCTGCCACCAACTCGGGCTCCAAAGGGGATCAAGAGGACCCTATCACGATCTTAAGGACACGAGTGGAAGAAGGAGGCAAGAGGAACGAGCTGAGCTGTGACGGAAGAGGAAGAAGGGATTTATAGGTGTTCCCAGGGCATAGAAAGATCGGACGAATGTATGAAACCCTAGGAAGATCCAGTGTTGTCTAGGGATCCACGAGGATCACATATCCTAAGAGAAGAATCGGGTGAAAGAATAGAGGGAAGAAGTGGTCGGAGTCAGGTCAGTATATTATATACATGTATTTTTATTTTATTTGTTTTACATAAATACATTAATTTTATAATTTATATTTTTACAAAATATTTTAAAGGGTATAAAAGCATTTTTATTTGATTTTTACAAATTAATTATAGGTGTTAAATAAATAGGTATCATGTACAATGTATACATGCTTGATAATTTGTACAATGAAGAGAGGATTTTATTTTTAATTTATTTTATGTTTTATGAATTTTATTTCAATTTTATATAATTATTAGAAATATATACAAGTGTAAAAATATAAAATATATATAGAAATAAATAGATATATACAAATATAGGTGTTGTATGTTTGTACACATTTTAATTTCTTTATTTATTTTTATTATTTTTATTTACTCTTTTATTTACCAATTGAATTATTTTGATATTATTTTATTTAGAAATAAAATGGATGATATACACACACACATACATGCAGGAAGAATAGTGATGAATATGTACAAGATAAGGACCATATCTCTCCTCACTTTATTCCTTGTCGATTAAGCATGCATTTGGCCTTCTCTCGAGGTTCGGGTCAGACTGCATTTATTGCATAAATACATCATTATTTTATTCTTTTTCTTTTCTTCCTTATTCTTTTATTTTGATCAAAAAGAATGTTAATTACATACTATTAACAAATGCATGTACAATGCTAATTTATTGTATTTGATTTATTTACAGGGATTTTGCATAGGGAATTTTGCTAAAATAAAAGAATAAAGGATGTGAATCAGGGATTCATCAATCCTCTATACTTTACCTTTGTTATTCCCCTAGCAAATACTTATTTGAAAAAGAAATGAAAAAGAAATAAAAAAGAAAATCAAGGAATTTAGAACAATATTGATTATTAAAGTTATCTTCATAAAATTGGAGTATGGAGCTCGGTCAGACCTTTGGATTATTAGTTTGGCGGAACCTTATTAGGAAATACACTTAAAACCTAACAGACTCTAAGTTCCACAAGACTCCTATTCAGGTCGCCTCAATAGCCAGGTCAGAACAAGTCTACATACACAAACTCTTATGACTATGAATCTTTACTTGTAATGTGTAAGTGATATATAGATTTCCATCGTAGGAATGACAAAGAAACAACCCCCCTTAACAAGGTAACTCTTGTTCCCCATCTATAAGCTCTTTCCTCGAGGAGCAGGGTATTCCCTTCTAAGTTCAAGTACAACCAGCTCAAGAAGAGGGGAAATAAGAGAATGGATTGTGGCCAGTGTATCCATGTATCCCTTGGAGCTTGACCAGTATAGCCAAGTCTTCAGCTGCAAGCTTCCTTGAGATGAGACAATGTATCACATAAGCTTTGCTTATTCAACTATATACACTCTAGTAGGCATTTATTTTCAATCATACATAGCCCCTTTCTAGAGTTTTTGCATTTTTTTATGACATATATGTACAGCATATCTACAAGGTGCAGCATGTACATAAGGACTTTTTCTTCTTGAGCCAGTAGACTATCCCTTTTTGAATCATTATTGTAACCCACAGCATCTTGTCGTTAGACCTCAATGCCACTAGACCAGGTTGAGATATGGATGCTCCCACTAATTGTTACACATCGGTATGCTACCCCAAGCCAAAGGATTCTGCTCCCTCACCACCTCATCCATGAAGAGCTACGAGTAGACTGCTTGTCCAAGTCAAGGCCATTGTCTATAAGAATCATGGTGTGTTGTTGAGTGTTCTACTTAGACCAATCAAGATGACATGTGAACATAGTCTTGTGGACTCAAAGAATTAAGTCTCTAAAACCTAAAAAGTCTCAACTCCAATTCCTATAAGGTTCCTTTGAAATTAAGTGGATTAAGGTCTTACCCAAGCTCCATTCTTCAATTTTATTTAAAACTGGTTTAAATGTCAAAAATATTCATAAAAATGTATATGCACATGCAAAGAATATTTACAAAATATTTGAAAAAGAATGGAAAAGACAAAATTCTTTTTGAAATATTTTTCAAAGAATTTTTGCATATTTTTATGGTATTTTTAATAAGAAAGAAAGTTTTGCAAAAATTACAAGGATATGTACATAATTACAAGGGTTTTATTTATAAATTTCATATACAGTTTGTACAAGTGGATTTTATCTACAAGAATTTTATAAAGGGATTTTATAACAACAGTTTATGCGAAGTTTACAAATAGGTTTTATTTACACATATGTACAACTACTTGATATACCCATAGTTTATATCCCATGTGAAAAAATATTTTACAAAAAAATTTGCAAATTATTTTCAAAAAAAATTCAAAATGTTTTCAAAACTAGTTTTACAAACTAATTTAAAATCATTTTACAAATAATTTTTCAAAAAGGTTGTGGAAATATTTTGCTTTCACACATTTTACAAAAAATTATACAATGTACAGACTTTTGATACACAAAATAATTTACAAACATTTTACAAACAAAACATTCATAATAAAATTTGTACAAAAATATTTTTATAAAGGTTTTTACAAACAATTTTACAAAAGTTTAAAAAAAACTTTTTACAAAACTTTTACACACATTTTTTGCAAACATTTTTTTTCTAAAATATTTTTATACCAATTTTATAAATAATAGCCATGTTAGTAACCCCAAAGTACGAGTTATGGCTAAAGTATATATACAATATATATGACACCCCCTATACTTAGCTCGAACGATGTCCTCAAAGTGATTAGAGAGCGATAAAGGAAAATATAACTCGTGCTAAGTATAGAGAAATGAAAAGAATCCTATACTATAACGACTCAAAGAATGAAGGAATTGAATAGAAATCGGTGACCCCTATACTTAGGATCAAGTAATCCTAAGTATAGAAGACTGTACAAAAAGGAAAAATCGAGGAAGCGAATGTACGCAATCAACGACTCAACTTATATCCCTGATACTTAGTGTAAAAGATGCCTAAGTATAGAAAAGAATGTCAACAGTTGAGGGACAAGTGAGTGAGCAATCAAATAAAGGGAAAACATATATTACCTCCCCTCTACTTAGGGTCAGATGTTCCTGAGTATAGGCAGCGAAATAGAGGTAATAGGGTGAACAGATATATGAACAACACAAGTTCAACAACTTCCCTATACTTAGGATAAAGTACATCATAAATATAGCAAAAATCATATGATTAGGTATGGAGTGTTAAACAAAATGAATGAAAGAATGATATAGACAACATGGATATACAGAGAGGCGGAAAGAAGTGTAACTCAGGTATGAGATGCATAAAATGAGAATCAAAGAACACATCTTATACAAAATGAATAGGGGCAACATCAACGGTCAATGTATCATGATCAAGAAAAGGTTTCAGGCGTTGACTGTTGACTCGAAAGGTGGACTCAGAAGACAACTCGGATATGTCAATATTGTCGTTATCATGCAACTTTCTGTTGCTATGTAATTTCCTTGGAAATAATCTCAGTCTAGCATCAAATAGACATACTCTATGATCAGGCTCAAATTTCTTATGGTTGATGTGAGAATCATGCCATATCTTAGCTCGGTCCTTATACTGTAGTCTAAAGAAAAGGTTGTATCTCTAAGCTCCTCCGTGGCTGCCAACTCTGCTCTTCCTTGATCTCATATACTCTCAGGATCCCATAATATCTCAGTGATTGTCCATAGTGATGTGTCCTTAATCTCAACAGGTAAGTGGCATGGTTTTCCATAAACGAGTCGAAATGGAGATGTTCTCAAAGGTGTCTTGAAGGATGTCCTATAGGCCTGTAAGACCGTGTCCAAAAGCTATGACCAATCCTTTCGGTCTAGGCTGACAACTTTCTGCAATATAGTATTTATCTCCCTATTTGAAACCTCAGCAAGACCATTCATCTATGGATTATATGGAATGGTAGCTCTATAGTCTATTTTGAACTAGTTAGAAAGTGCCCTTACCTTGTTCTTGATAAAAGGAGACCCTCCATCAGAAATCAAAACTCTAGGAACCCTGAACCGTGATATGATATTCTTCCTCAAGAATCTGCAAACGGTCCTCGCATCAGTGGCTCGGGCAGGGATGGCCTCAACCCAATGACTCACATGATCCACAATTAACAAAATGTACTCGAATCCCTAACTCTTAGGGAATGACCCCGTAAAATCTATGCCCCAAGCATCAAAAACCTCACAAAAGTGAATGGGATGCATCAGTATCATTTCTCTATGACCACAACTGCCCATCCTTTGACAGTAAATATACCGTTTCACGAATTCATCTGAATCCTTGAAGAGTGTTGGCCACCAAAGGCCAGATTGGAGTACCTTTTATGATGTCCGTCTCCTAGAGTGATGTCATCCTGCCTCGAGCTTGTGGCAATAGGTGAGTACACTATAGTGCTCCTCCTGAGGAATACACCGACTTTAGACACTATCCCCCCCTTGTGGTAAAGGATGGGATCCTCCCATGGTACGACTTGGCCTTTGCAAGGAAAGTTTGAAGTTGTTGCATGATCCAACCCTGTAGAACTTTCTTGGAAACAAGATAGTTCACAATGTTAGCATACCATGAGAGAGAGGTGATAGAAAGAATCGCCTCGTCTAGGAATGTCTTAGTGATAGGTGTGGTAGTCTCAGAATCCTCAAGATTCTCTAATCGAGAGATGGGATTCGCCACCACATTCTTGACTCCAGGTTTATCCTTAATCTCAATACCAAACTCATGGAGTAGAAGGATCCATCTAGTAAAGCATGCCTTGGCATCCTTCTTGGTCATTAAGTACCGTATGGCAGTGTGATATGTATAAATAGTCACTCTAGATCCGAGAATATAAGATCGAAACTTATCCAAAGCAAAGACTACGGCTATCATCTCTTTCTCTGTAATAGTATAATTCTGCTGGGCGGCATCCAAAGTCTGGCTAGCGTAGTGTATGGAAAATAGAAATCCATCCCTCCTCTATCCTAGCACAACCCTTATGGCAAAATTGAAAGCATCTGTCATGATCTTGAATGAGAGAGACCAATCAGATGGTTGAAGGATAGAATCCTATACAACTAAATCCTTGAGAGACTCAATGATGATAGACACTTATCATCTACAATGAACTCGGTGTCTTTCGTGAAAAGATTAGTAAGCGGTCAGTCAATATGATTGAATTCCTAAATGAACCGTCGGTAGAAACCAACAAGTCCCAGAAAAGACCGCAACTTCTTCGAATTGGACGGTGGATTGAGTTTTTCGATGATATCCTCCTTGGTCAGATTGACCTCCATGCCCCTGTTTGAGATGATATGACCAAGAACCGTCCCTTGAGTCATCATAAAATATCTCCTCTTCCAAGATATAACAAGGTTGACCTCAATGCACCGTTGAAGCACTCGGTCTAGGAAAGAAAGACAAGCATTAAACCCATCGCTATAGACTGAAAAACCATCCACGAAGACCTCTAAGAAGTCACCCACCATGTCCAAAAAGATGGAAAGAACATACCTTTGGAATGTATGGGACATTACATCATCCAAAGGGCATCCGTCTAAAAGCATATGTTCCAAAGGGACAGGTGAATGTCAACTTATCCTAGACTTCGGGCGCAATGGCCACCTGATTATACCCTGAGTACCCGTCAAGAATGCAGTAATGACTCTTCCCAGCTAATCTCTCAATAATCTGATCAATGAATGGTAGTGGGAAGTGATCCTTCTTGGTATCTTGATTCAACCGTCTAGAGTCCACACAACCCATTTAGGAAGTGGGTACACGGGCAGCAATCTCCTCTACATACTCACAACTGTAGTGATACATGTCTTCTTGGGTACCACATGTAATGGACTAACCCATTTGGAGTCAAAGATGGGGTAGATAAAATCGATGCTCCTCCACTTGGATATTTCCTTCATGACCACATCTCGAAGATTCTGGTTCAACCTGCGCTGGAACTCACACGAAAGGCTTAGCATCATCCTCGATATAGATGTGGTGGGAGCACAGGGTCGAACTTATCCCCTGGAGATCTGTTATAGACCAACCAATTTCCTTGTGGTTCCTCTCAAGAACCTCCATCAAACGAGATTCTTGGTCATCAGTCAAATCTGTTGAGATAATGACTGGAAACATCTGGCTCACCCGCAAGGAATCTGTTCTTCATGCTGTGCGGTAAGGTCTTCAATTCTGGGCATGTCGGAGCTGACAAATCTGGCATTTGAAAAGTTTGAGTGAAGGCTACTAGATCTGAATGGGAGAACTTTCACTGCTCATATGCAATCGATGAAGATGTCCTTAATGGTGTCTCTATCAACTGCACTGACTCTATCTCCATCCTGGCTGTAGGATCTGTAGACATTAAACACAACAAATACTCATCAAAATCATGTCAATCAGTATCTATGTCTGAGTCTGAGGGATCTGAATTGGAGTGGCATGAAATGAAATCAACCTCACTACTAGAAACCGCATCGTTAGCCTCTAAAGTATCATGTTCCACAAGTGTTCTCTCTGAGCTCTCATCAACTAGCATCTGTGAATTTGTTGAGTATGAAGATGTGATAAGAGCTTGTGAAATTGGGTCTTCCCAAACTACCTCGTCATGCCTGGCTCTGTATCTGTCATTTGCTCCAATCCCCGCCTGAGAAAGTTGAATCTCTAGCTCTCATCTCCTCAATCATCTCTATTTGTATACTCTCACCCTTGACACGAAAATATACCTTCCAACTATCATGATCAGACACAGCCTTTGTTATCGCCAGGAAAGGTCGGCCTAATATGATGGGGATATCGGTCACGCACTCAAGGATCTCCATGTCCAACATAAAGAAGTCCATAGGGAATTTCAGGCCATGGATGGTGATGATAACGTCCTTCAGTAACCCCTTCAGCCTCTTGACAGATCTATTTGCAAACCGAAGTATTGTCTGCTCTTTCATAGAGGGTCGAACTCGAAGCAGTTAAGTAAGGCTGCCGGAAGAAGGTTAATCGAAGACCTGTTGTCTAATAGAGTATGATCAAACCACTGCTCGTGAATGTGGCATCTGACATATGGAGCCCATGCATCTGGTTTCTTGGTTGGCAATCAATTCTGAATAGCGAAGTATGTGGCACGGGTGAGCACATGGATTTCTGTACTATGGTTGCACCTCTTCTTCTTGCGGATTATGGTCTTCACTCTAAGGTTATTCTGGAAGAGAGGGATGCGCTCTAATACCTCCTGAATAGTCAGTTGGACATGAAATATGTCTATCATGTGCTGGTGAACTCTAGCTATTGTCTCTTTTTGGTATTTTCTATTTTTTGGCCCTTCCCTAAGTGGAGAGCTCGAGGGAAGGGGATAGAGGGACCCTCCTCAGGAACTAGAAGGTCGGGAGTAGGAGAAGGTCTCCGAGCATGCAAATGAATGGAATCCATATAATCATCATCATTCACAATAGATGGACCAGGATAATATACATAAACCTTTTCCTTATACATATTTTTATTTTTCAAAGTTTTGCTATTTTTATTTTTCTAAGGGGGGTAATCCTGAGGTACAAAAGTATGAGTCAAAACGACTAGAGTATCTGTATATAGATTCTTGGTGGCATCAATACCATCGACAACATCTGAAGTTGCGTCATCAGCACCGCACTCTGACCCATCATATGGAATTTTGGTGGCATAATCACCACCATCTGCAGCATCTGGAGAAGGGACGACATCAGCACTGTTAGTTGGATCATCCTCAAAATGGGTGGCATCAGCACCACCATCAACATAAACGGTATCAACACCACTTTCTCGTTCATCTGGCGCTCTGGAGTCTGCATTTGGATATCTCCTAGATGAGTCATCGTCGGCTGGCTTCCTACTGCTCCTAAGCGTTACAAAATCAGTATCAAATAAATAATGCATGTCATCAAGTATCTCACTAGGAGTGTCGAACTCTGTAGACTATACCTACTCAGATTTTTTCTTCAGATTATTCGGGTTGGTCTCTATTTGTGCAGGTATGGTAGCCTTGCCCTTGATGATCTCTCTCATATCCTGCCTAAACTCGTCTATCTCTCGCCTGAAGTGGTCTGCTGCTTTGTAAGAATACATGCGAGATCCTCTAAAGCTGATATCACGTTAACATCCATCAACGGCTCCAAATACTCATGCACTGGTGGGGGAAGGGACACCATGGCTGATCACTATGATATACCATTATCTGAGTGTCTGGTGCAGGTGGTGTGGCAACTGGTACTGGGGGGCAGTTGAATGTGCTCCGATTGAATATGGTGAACCTGTTTGTATGAGGCCGATGGCTATGACGATCGGCTCCCCAGATCAGCATGTGACCTAGACTGTGGCGTAGAAGCTGTCTATGACTCTTGGAGGCACATGATCTATGTCTTGAGGTCACTTAAATTATGTGCCAGTTCGTCAATCCTTTTGAGCTTGTCTAGTCCCTAGCACATCTTCTTCTTTATAATGTCCATGCAATCCAACTTCTGGCTAATGATGCCCATGTCCGCAACGGATGACTCTACTAATGTTGCGGCTGTAGAAGATGAAGATGGACCTACCTCAATGCATGCAACTTTGTGGTGAGACAATGCCTGCGGGGGAGGCTTCCTATGAGTGCAGACACGAGCTTGGATCATCACAGTGTAGTTTTTAGGCATCTCCTCAAAGATGGCTTAGACCTAGTCCTTGTCCTTGGAGAAATAGTACCCTCCACAAGAGGCATTGAGTAGCCCCTACAGCTTAGGTATCAGCTCACAAAAGAAACTCTGGACTAAGTTGGGCTTGTTAATGTCGTGATGTGCACACCTGTCAATGAGGTCTCTAAACAGATCTCAAGACTCATGGAACTGTTCAATTGGGATCATAGTGAAATTGTTGATCACATGGATAGTATTTGTTAAGGTACTCGATCCTCAACTGCTCCCATGTCATGACAACTCTCCCCAAGTGCTTTAGCCAGTAGGCTGCTCTATCAACCAAGGAAAATGGGAAGGCTATCAGCTTGATTGCGTCCCCATCCACACATCTATCATGGACTATGTTGCAAATCATCTCAAACTCCTGGAGATGTAGATGGGGTTCCTCGGTGGCGTGTCCATGTAACTTGGACAACAACTGGATCGTTTGGGGTCGCAGCTCAAAATCACCAAGAATGGTTGGCAGCTGAATCCACATGTGGGTGAGAGTTGCACAAGGGTTGTGTAATGCTCTCATGGTGCGTAAGGGTCTTTGTGGATCACAAGCCTCCTCCTGGAATCTGGCACCTTCTCGGTCCTCATGTCTACGAATCTCTCCACCATCGGGTCTATCATCTCTTACATTTGATTACCCATCTCGCATCTGAGTCAACACCCATCTCACCTTTGTCATGAGCAGCACCTGGTCCTGGATCTATCAATGCATCGCCTCTAGGGATGCTAGAAGGGTGTTGTTGATAGCCTCCTGATCAAACACGTTGTGAATATCTGGCTGCTCATCATCTCTTCACTCTTGGGCCATATCGTCATATTCTGAAAATTACATATTTTGCCCAATCTATGACTCGAAATTGATAAATAATTAACCATGGTTTCAAAAATTATAAAAAATTCACAGAAAGTAGAATTAATTGATATTTACATCGGCCCAAAAGTATTGCATTTTCATGCATAGTTTGCTCTATAAATTTATTTTATGCATTTCACCAATTAATTTTTGTAGGTAAAATAAATTCAGCATTTTTAAGGTTTAGGAATTTTCTGAAATATATTACCAAGTGATATATCTTAGATAATTTTACTTCCTGAAAATAATTAGATTTATATTTGGTTTTGTTTCATTTCACCCATCATCAAGTCAAAATCTTGGTATTGCAGTGTGGTGATCGTCAAATTAGCATCTTTAATAATAAGAGAATGTTGTAGTATAGGAGACAAATTTGGTTCAGCAAAAACCACAATCCTTGAATGCTTTGGATTATTTTTACTTGGCAAGTCTACCAAGGTCGAGCACAGAGACACGAGCTACTCTATCTATTTATCAAATTTTGATCAATTAAGATCAAGTGTGAATTATTTCTCGATTGCAGGTCTTTATGCAGATGCACAACGTAAAATGAAGAATAATGCAGATATATGATGCATACAATTTTTAGTTGATTTTTAAATGCAATTTTTGAGTGATGCATGAAAGATAAGGCAACATGAATGGTTGCAAAATAAAGGGTTATAAAAATGCCCTAAAAGTATCACTAAATTGAGCAACAGAATATGAATTGAAATTAGAGTCATTTTGAGCATAATAATAAGGACAGTCATCAATTCAGGACAAGGAAAAGTAGAGCAAGTTCATCATCTAACAAAAAAATCACTTCATTTAAAATGGTGGCAGATGAGAAAATTAAACATGCCATGATATAGATGAAGAAATAAGGATCAAAACGACCATTTAAAATCATGCAATTTGGACCTACGATGCTCAAGTTATGAAGAAAACAATGTAGGGGCATAATTGTAATAAAAATGCAAGAAATAAAAAGTATAAGTATTACAAATAGGTCCCTGAAGGGACCTATTTGCAATTAGCAAAAATCGCATGGGCACTTATGCAATTTTTTCCATGCGTGTAGGGGTCTTTTTGTAAAATCCTGAAGTTACAAGGGTCTCTCTGTAAAATACCCAGGCACGTATGTGAGGCACGTGCCTGGGGACTAAAGTGTAAATACCAAAACTTCCAGGGTCTTTCATGCAAATTTCCCAAGCCCTCACGTAGGGTGCACGTGAGGGGCCTAGGCTCGGGAGGCGTCACTGGTTTAGGACACGTGGCTTGTGATGGCGACTCAGAGAGAGGTCCGGTAGACCCAAGCTTGGTGGGTCGGGTCGAGGCTCGGGTCGTCCACGTGTCTTCATACTAGCCGTCCGATCTAGATGATCGGATGGTATCTGCTCTTCGTGCTCCACCGCAGACCTCCAAAGGAGGCGGGGCTCTGGCAATCCTCCTGTGGCTCCTCCATGCTCCTAGGGATCGCCTAATGGCTGAGGAGGATGGCTGAGGTCCTGGCCAGAAGCCTGGTGGTGAGGCGGAGCTCCGGGGATGGTCGGAGGTGAAAGTCGATGAAGCTTCGTCGGAGGAGAAAATCTCAAAGGAGCTCTGATGCAAACTCCGCCCAATTAAGGTTCATGCATGTGTCAGATACTAGCCGAAGCGATGTGCAAGTGAGTACGAGTTGGTGAGTGAGTGAGGGTCGTGGGTGTCAGGAAGTGGTGGCCCAGGTTCTTCTCCTCCGGCGAGGTTGAGGAGAAGATGGGTCGGAGCGGGGGAGATTGTGGGAAAGAGAGGAGTGGTCGGCGAGGATGTATGAAAGATGGTGGAGTTTTTTGGATGGTCTGATGGAGGTGGACGATGCTGTAGCTGACAGGATAATTCAGAGAAATAAAAGGAAAATCACCTCGCTGGAGCAAGGTGCTGGTGGAGGTTGTGATCTGGGCTGAGGTCCTTATTGGACCTCTGGGTCATCTTACGATGAGGCCGATTGTGCCTCGGTGCTCAGCGGTGCTCGAAAGCAACCGCGACGTGGCCGGAGGCCACGGATCTCATCGGAGGGTGGCGACCATCGTCACCTCGACAAGGACGCCCTCCTCTGTCACCGGAGGGTGGCGGAGGCTAGGATGAGTCCTCGTAGATGGTGGATAAGGAATGGTGGTGGCTGAGAAGTGGTTTTATAGAAGAGGTTGGAGGTGTGTTACGTGGTGGCTGGAGGAGGTTTGAAGGAGAAATGAAGGCGGGGGAGTAATGGGGTGAAATGAAGATGGCCTCGTGAGGAAGGCAGATCTGAGGGCTACTGGAAGGGGTCGTTATGGAGTGAAGATAAGGTTGGTAGGCAGCGCAAAAATGGAAAGGGGGCGGCGATCGTCACGCTTGGAGGGGGAAGATAACGGAGGTAGGAGACGACTGGTGAGCCGTTGGATTTGGCGATCCAACGGCTGGGATGGTAGCGCGTTTGGAGGGTAGTGATCAGATCCGAGGAGTGGATTGGGTGGATGAGATGAGTGCGGAGGTGAGCGGTGATGATAAGAAGGCGGGTTTGATCAAACGGTGGAGAAAAAGAGGCGACGTGAATGAATGCGAGGCGTAGGATGAGGAGGCAATCGTGCGGTGGAGATGAGGGCGGACATGAGAGGTTGTGATCTAATCAGAGGCAGTGATCGGACGACTATGGTTGAGGCCGGAATGAATGGTGAGGATTCGGGCAGGGAGGAGAATATCAGACGGCCCAAGAGGGGTCGGGTGTCAGATGATAGTGCGACCGCGTGGCGGCTCTAGAGAGCACCACATGGTTGCACCAAAATATTCAAAAATATAAAATACAAGAAAAATCGAAAAGAATTAGTTAGAGGCAAAATTTTGAAAAAAAAAGTCAAAACATGAAAGTTGTTCGTCTCGATGAGATCTGCAAGTTTTATGTTGGACGAAAAGTCAAAAGAGGTCATTTATACAATAAGTATTTTGGGGGTATTTTTAAGGGATTAAAAACACTGAATTTTGGGTTTTGAATTGTTTTTGTATTTTTAGTCTTTTTAAGGGTTAGTGGTATTATATACAATTAATTCCCTTAATTTTAAGGGGTTTTTGGTGACAAAATAATTACAAAGAAAATAATAGTAAATAAATACAATTAATTATGGGTTAATTACACACAATATATACAATATAATAATGAGGAATTATTGGTGAATTTTAGTGGTTTATTTAAGCCAGGGGATTAATTAATGACTTTTAGCATGATGAATTCGACATTCATCATACCCCTATACTTAAACCATGCTCGTCCTCGAGCATCTAAAGAATGAAGGAGTTGAATTAATTCCTGATAGTGCGAGTGAAGATTTCAAGGCTCAATCTTTCGAAGACCCTCAATTTAAGTGATCCAAAATATCTGGGCTTATCCATGCTTTAGTCAGAAGGAATCCAACTTCTCTAATTTCAGACTCTCTTTTGGTATATATAATATAAGGATATGAAATTAGGTGTACTGCATTTCATGAGAGTCAAGTCAAGGCATCACTCGAAGTTCCAATCCCAAAGACTCTCCTCTAGACCGCATCGTCAATACTAGGGAATAAGTCTATTCCTGCTTCAGTCAACCATCTCATTAGTTTGCCAGACTTGAAATGTAGATGGACGGCCAGTTGATGGAGGACATAGGATTGTGTCTATATTTCTCTTCCTCACATTGGAACAAGGGGTCTCTCGAGTGCCTTTTTACTCAATACAAGTAGATTTTTAGCTTGTTGATCAATGTGTCTGTCAAGAGAATTTGGAGTCGTCTGCACTTGTTTTTCTGGGAGTACACTGGGGTGTGTCTTTTTTGAGTATCTAAGATACCTTCGACAGCCAGACTTGTATCGCTTACGATGCAGAGTCCTTTTATGGTGTTAGCTTGACTCCTTGGTCCTAATTAGCTCTTGGTCCAAGTGGACACTTTGAAAATGTTTGGGAGCGCTCACCATTGGTGGAAGCTCTTTTTGTAATTTGACTTTCGATGAATGAGCTTTTTTTGGCATTTCTTTTTTTTTTGCTGGCTAGCTCCACTGCTTTTACCAAAAGTTGGCGTACACTGATCAACAATTATATTTAAGTTTCATCACACCCTGGCACATAGGTAGATATCAAATAGATAGCATATGAATCTTGTTCACATACTGGCTAGGGTTTTTCTGACACTCAGGTTTTCTGAAGCCTTCATTAACTTTATCCCATCCTCGAATATCATTAGATCGGGTCTAAACTCAAATCTCTAGTCCTCGTTCCTCTAGTGATATCTCAACTCATCTCATCAATCATGTAGTTGTGGAAGTTATTGTGATGATCATATTCTTTTGAAGGCTGAGATGAAGAGTGCAATACAGCGCTGAAATCTTTCGAACGAGGCAGTGTGGATAATTAAGTTTAAAAATCCTAATGACTAAGGCATGTTAACTCAGACTTTTTAGATCACAGAAATCGAGTGTCCTCAAAATCCTTTAGCCTTGAGTGCATGTGATTATGTCAGGAATACGCAAACTCCATAATTAGTGATTTTTTTTGTGATTTTTGTTTTTGCAGATTTTTATGGATTTTAATTTTCAATTTTTTTATTCTTTAGAGAGACAATGACTGGCCCTGGCTTAACACAAATTAATCCCTCAATTTTAAGAAAATATTTTTATAGGGTTTTTACAAAACTCAATTCCCAAGAATACAAAAACCAAGCCTGAAAAAGAATTTTTAAAAAGTTTCAAAAGTACGAGCTATGGCTAAAGTAAATACACAATAATATACGGTATACCCCCTATATTTAATTTTTACTATGTCCTCATAGCACAAGTGATATGAAGACATGGCTCGGTTAAATATAGGGTGATATAACAGAACTGAGGAGGAGGGTCCCCCTATACTTAGGTCAAAAATTGACCTAAGTACAAGAAGACGATGTGAGGGATGGATGAATAGATAGGTCCCCCTATAATTAGGCTACAAATAGCCTAAGTAAGGGATCTGAATTAGCGGGGCTGGGAGGAGTATCTATACATATATATGCAGAAGGGGGGAGAGGTGTAATTTTTTACAGAAGAAGATGAGAAGGGGGTTTGTGCAATCTGTACAGTTTAAGGTGTGAGGGAAGAGAGAGATATAGAGAGAGTGACTATGAAACATACAGAGAGGAGGGAGATGGGGGTGAGTGTATATTTGCAAGTGTGTGGGGGGGGGGGGGGGTAGATCATTTAGTGATCTACTTTTTTCCTTTTTTTTACAGAATGCAAGCCCTCTAATTAGGACTGACAAAAATGCACATGCAACACATTAAATTTTTTTACAAGATGCAACTGCAAGCAGACTGATAATAAATCCTAAAAATTCTCCACGAAGTCTTTTGCGGTCTCTTCATCGGAAGCTCCCAACTCCACAACTCAATGGAGATCAAACGTCCTCGATCCTCATGGGCCCTGCCACAAAAAGAGAAATGTTAGCAAAAATAAAGAGGAATTTAATCAGCAGAAATGATGCAAAAATAATGCATTAAAGGAAGACATGTGAATTTTGAAAATATTCAACACAAAAATAAATCAAAATTCAATAAATAAATAAAGGTGAGTCGTGTTCCCGGCAACGGCGCCATTTGGTGATCATCAAATTTGCCTCTTTAATAATCAGAGAATGTTGTAGTATAGGAGACAAATTTGGTTCAACAAAAACCACAATCCTTGAATGTTGTGGATTATTTTTACTTGGCAAGTCTACCAAGGTTGAACACAGGGACACGAGCTACTCTATCTATTTATTGAATTTTGATCAATTAAGATCAAGTGTAAATGATTTCTCAATTACAGGTCTTCATGCAGATGCACAAAGTAAAATGCAGAACGATGCAGATATATGATGCATGCAATTTTTAATTGATTTTTAAATGCAATTTTTGAGTGATGCATGAAAGATAAGGCAACGTGAATGCTTGCAAAATAAAGTATTACAAAAATGCCCTAAAAGGATCACTAAATTGAGCAACAGAATATGAATTGAAATTAGAGTCATTTTGAGCACAATAATAAAGACAATCATCAATTCATAACAAGGACAAGTAGTGCAAGTTCATCATCTAACAAAAAAATCACTTCATTTAAAATGGTGGCAGATGAGAAAATTAAACATGCCATGATATAGATGAAGAAACAAGGATCAAAACGACACTAAAATCATGCAATTTGGACATACGATGCTCAAGTTATGAAGAAAACAATAAAGGGGCATAATTATAATAAAAATGAAAGAAATAAAAAGGATAAGTATTACAATAGGTCCTTGAAAGGACCTATTTGCAATTAGCAAAAACTGCCTCAGCCCTTATGCAATTTTTCCACGCACGCTGGGGCCTTTTGTAAATTCCAGAAGTTACAAGGGTTTCCCTATAAAATACCCAAGCACGCACGTGATGCACGTGCCTGGGGACTAAAGTGTAAATACCAAAACGTCTGGGGTCTTTCATGCTAATTTCCCAAGCCCTCACGTGGGGTGCACGTGAGGGGCCTAGGCTCGGGAGGCATCGCTGGTTCGAGACACGTGGCTTGTGATAGCGACTCAGAGAGAGGTCCGGTAGACCCGAGCCTGGTGGGTCAGGTCGAGGCTCGGGTCATCCACGTGTCTTCATCCTGGCCGTCCGATCCAGATGATCGGACGGTATCTGATCTTCGTTCTCCACCTCAGACCGCCGGAGGAGGCGGGGCTTCGACAATCCACCGATGGCTCCTCCATGCTCCGGGGGATCACCTGATGGCCGAGGAGGATGGTTGAGGTCCTGACGAGAAGCTTGGAGGTACGGCGGAGCTTCGGGGACGATCAGAGGTGAAAGACGATAAAGCTTCACCGGAGGAGAAAAGCTCAAAAGAGCTCCAATGCAAACTCCGACCAATCAAGGTTCCTGCATGTGTCTGATACTAGCCGAAGCGATGTGCAAGTGAGTGCGGGTGATTGGTGAGTGAGTGGGGGCCGTGGGGTATCAGGAAGTGGTGGCCCAGGTTCTTCTCCTCCGGCGAGGTTGAGGAGAAGATGGGTCGAAGCAGGGGAGGTTCTGGGGAAGAGAAGGGTGGTCGGCGAGGATGTTTGAAAGATGATGGAGTTATTTGGATGGTCTGATGGAGGTGGACGATGGTGTATCTGATAAGAAAATTCGGAGAAATAAAAGGAAAATCACCTCACCGGAGCAAGGTGTTGGTGGAGGCGGTGATCTGGGATGAGGTCCTTATCAGGCATCTGGGGTCGTTGCGCGATGAGGCCGATCGTGCCTCAGTGCTCAACGGTGCTCGAAAGCAACCGCGACGTGGCCGGAGGCCATGGATCTCACCAGAGGGTGGCGACCAACGTCGCCTCGACAAGGCCGCCCTCCGCTGTCACTGGAGGGCGGAGGAAACTAGGATGAGCCCTCGTATATGGTGGATAAGGAATGGTGGTGTCCGAAAAGTGGTTTTATAGAAGAGTGTGGATGTGCATTACGTGGTGGCTGGAAGAGGTTTGAAGGAGAAATAAAGGCGGGGGAGTAATGGGGGTGAAATGAATATGGCCTCGTGAGGAAGGCGGATCTGAGGGCTACTAGAAGGGACCGTTATGGGGCGAAGAAAAGGTTAGTAGGTGGTGTGAAAATGGAAAGGGGGCAGCGATCGTAACACGTAGAGGGGGAAGGTAATGAAGGTAGGAGACGATTGGTGAGCCGTTAGATCTTGCGATCCAACGGCTGGGATGGTAGCAGGTTTGGAGGGTAGTGATCAGATCCAAGGAGTGGATCGGGTGGCTGAGATGAGTACGGCGGTGAGAGTTGCTAATGAGAAGGCGGGTTTGATTAAACGGTGGAGAAAAAGAGGCGACGTGGATGAATCCGAGGTGTAGGATAAGGAGGCAATCGAACGGTGGAGATGAGGGCAGACATGAGAGGATGTGATCTGATCAAAGGTAGTGATCGGACGGCTATGGTTGAGGCGGGAATGAGCGGTGAGGATCTAGGCGGGGAGGAAAAGATCAGACGACCCAGGAGGGGCCGGGTGGCGGATGAAGGTGCGGCTGTGTAGTGGCTCCAGAGAGCGCCACGTGGCTGCACCAGAATATTCAAAAATATAAAAATCAAAGAAAAATCGAAAAAAAATTGTTAGAGGCAAAATTAGGAAAAAAGTCAAAACATGAGAGTTGTTCGTCTCGATGAGATCTACAAGTTTTATTTTGGAAAAAAAGCCAAAAGAGGTCATTTATACAAAAATTTATTTTGGGGATATTTTTAAGGTGTTAAAAACACCGAATTTTGGGTTTTCATTTGTTTTTGTATTTTTAGTCTTTTTAAGGGTTAGTGGTATTATAGATGATTAATTCACTTAATTTTTAGGGGTTTTTGATGAGAAAATAATTACAAAGAAAATAATAGTAATTAAATACAATTAATTGTGGGTTAATTACACACAATATATACAATATAATAATGAGGAATTATTAGTGAATTTTAATGATTTATTTAAGCCAGGGGTTAATTAATGACTTTTAGCATGATGAATTTGAGATTCATCATACTCCTATACTTAAACCATGCTCGTCCTTAAGCATCTAAAGAGTGAAGGAGTCAGAATAATTCCTGACACTGCGAGTGAAGATTTCAAGGCTCAATCTTTCGAAGACGCTCAATTTAAGTGATCCTAAAATTCTGGGCTTATCCATGCTTTAGTTAGAAGGAATCCAAATCTCTATTTTTCAGACTCTTTTTTTGTACATATAATATAAGGATATGAAATTAAGTGTACTGCATTTCTTGAGAGTCGAGTCGAGGCATCACTCGAAGTTTCAATCCCAAAGACCCTCCTCTAGACCCCATCCTCAATACTAGGGAATAATTCTATTCCTACTTCAGTCAACCGTCTCATTAGTTCGCCAGACTTGAAATGTAGATGGGCGGCCAGTTGATGGAGGACATAGGATTGTGTCTATATTTTTCTTCCTCACATTGGAACAAGGGGCCTCTCGAGTGCCTTTTTACTCAACACAAGTAGATTTTTAGAGTGTTGATCAATGTGTCCGTCAAGAGAATTTGGAGTCGTCTGCACTTGTTTTTCTGGGAGTACACCCGGGTGTGTATTTTTCTAGTACCTATGATACCTTCGACACCCAAACTTGTATCACTTACGATGCAGAGCCCTTTTATGGTGTCAGCCTGACTCCTTGGTCCTAATTAGCTCTTGGTCCAAGTGGACACTTTGAAAATGTTTGGGAGCGCTCGCCATTGTGGAAGCCCTTTTTGTAATTTGACTTCGGATGAACGAGCTTTTCTTTGACATTTCTTTTTTTTACTGGCCTACTCCACTGCTTTTACCAAAAGTTGACGCACACTGACCAACAATTATCATTAAGTTTCATCACACTCTGGTACATAGGTAGATATCAAAGAGATAGCATATGAATCTTGTTCACATACTGGCTAGGGTTTTGCTGACACTCAGATTTTATGAAGCCTTCATTAACTTTATCCCATCCTCGAATATTATTAGATCGGGTCTAAACTCAAATCTCTAGTCCTAGTTCATCAAGTGATATCTCCTCATCTCATCAATCATGCAGTTGTGAAAGTGATTGTGTTGATCATATTATTTTGAAGGAAGAGATGAAGAGTGCAATATAGCGCTCAAATCTTTCAAACTAGGGTAGTGTGGATAATTAAGTTTAAAAACCCTAATGACAAAGGCATGTTAACTCAGACTCTTTAGATCACAGAAATCCAGTGTCCTCAAAATCCTTAAGCCTTGGGTACATGTGATTGTGTCAGGAATACACCAACTTCATAGTTAGTGTTTTTTGTGTGATTTTTGTTTTTGCAGATTTTTATGGATTTTAATTTTCGGTTATTTTTATTCTTTTGAG
The DNA here is from genome assembly GCA_037367405.1 of Ottelia alismoides. Taxonomy (NCBI): domain Eukaryota; kingdom Viridiplantae; phylum Streptophyta; class Magnoliopsida; order Alismatales; family Hydrocharitaceae; genus Ottelia; species Ottelia alismoides. Next base: position 1,029,509 of record JAZKJV010005618.1, read on the forward strand.
AGAGAATGGCTGGCCCATGCTCAAATGAATAGAAGTATGTACTCTCAACCAGTATGCGTGTAAGTACGGGCCGTTAGACGGGTCAGTGTTACTTGAAGACGGAGCCATATACAGTGTCCTCTAATCCACCCACTCTGCTTAGGGAGATCGAAGTTCCCTCACTGAAATTATCTACTAAGCCTAGTAGTCAGAGTCTAATTCAAAGAAAAGTTTTAAATTTTTCAAAAGTTTTTTTTTCTTTTTTTCTTTTTTTGAAAAAGGGTTATTTACACAAATTAATCCCTCAATTATATGAAAACATTTTTATAAGGTTTTTACAAAACTCAGTTCCCAAGAATACTAAAACCAAGCCCGAAAAAGAATTTTCAAAAAGTTTTAAAAATACGAGCTATGGCTAAAGTAAATATACAGTAATATACGGTATACCCCCTATACTTAATTTTTGCTATGTCCTCATAGCACAAATGATATGAAGCCATGGCTCGGTTAAATATAGGGTGATATAGCAGAACTGAGGAGGAGGATCCCCCTATACTTAGGTAAAAATTGACCTAAGTACAAGAAGACAATGCGAGGAATGGATGAATAGGTGGGTCCCCCTATACTTAGGCTACAAATAACCTAAGGGATTAAATCAGGGGGACTGGGAGGAGTATCTATTCATGGATATGCAGAAAGGGGGAGAGGTGTAATTTTTTACAGAAGAAGATGAGAAGGGGTTTGTGCAATGTGTACAGTTTAAGGTGTGAGGGAAGAGAGAGATATAGAGAGAGAGTGTGTAATTGTGAAACATACAGAGAGGATGGAGATGGGGGCGAGTGTATATGTGCAAGTGTGTGGGGGGGAAGATCATATAGTGATCAACTTTTCTTTTCTTTTTTTACAGAATGCAAGCCCTCTAATTAGGACTGATAAAAATGCACATGAAACACATAAATTTTTGTTACAAGATGCAAATGCAAGCAGACTGATAATAAATCCTAAAAATTCTCCACCAAGTCTTTTGAGGTCTCTTCAATGAAAGCTCCCAACTCCACGCCTCCATGGAGATCAAGCGTCCTCGATCCTCATGGGCCCTGCCACAAAAAAAGAAATGTTAGAAAAATAGAGAGGAACTTAATCACAGTAATGATGCAAAAATAATGCATTAAAAGAAGACCTCTGAATTTTGAAAGTATTCAACATAAAAATAAATCAAAATTTAATAAATAAATAAAGATGAGTCGTGTCCCTGGCAACGATGCCATTTGGTGATCGTCAAATTTGCCTCTTTAATAATCAGAGAATGTTGTAGTATAGGAGATAAATTTGGTTCAGCAAAAACCACAATCCTTGTTGGTTCTGGATTATTTTTACTTGGCAAGTCTACCAAGGTCGAACACAGGGACACGAGATACTCTATCTATTTATCGAATTTCGATCAATTAAGATCAAGTGTGAATATTTCTCAATTGCAGGTCTTCATGCAGATGCACAAGGTAAAATGCAGAACAATGCAGATATATGATGCATGCAATTTTTAATTGTTTTTTAAATGAGATTTTTGAGTGACGCATGAAAGATAAGGCAACATAAATGCTTGAAAATTTTAATAATTACATAAATGTCCTAGATCATTAAATTGAGCAACAAAATATGAATTGAAGTTAGAGTCATTTTGAACACAATAATAAGGATAATCATCAATTCAGTACAAGGATAAGTAAAGCAAGTTCATCATCTAACAAAAAAATCACTTCATTTAAAATGGTGACAGATGAGAAAATTAAACATGTCATGATATAGATGAAGAAACAAGGATCAAAATGACACTAAAATCATGCAATTTGGACCTACGATGCTCAGGTTATGAAGAAAACAATGCATGGTATAATTGTAATAAAAATGCAAGAAATAAACAGGATAAGTATTACAAATAGGTCCCTGGAGGGACCTATTTGCTATTAGCAAAAACTGCCTGGGCCCTTATGTAATTTTTCCATGCACGCAAGGGCCTTTTTGTAAATTCCAGAAGTAACGAGGGGCTCCCTATAAAATACTCAGGCATACAGATGAGGCACGTGCTTGTGGACTAAAGTATAAATACCAAAACTTCTGAGGTATTTCATGCAATTTTCCCAAGCCCTCACATGGGGTGCACGTGAGGGGCCTAGGCTCAAGAGGTGCCGCTGATTCGGGACACGTGGCTTGTGATGGCATCTCGGAAAGAGGTCCGGTAGACCCAAGCGTGGTGGTTCGGGTCGTCCACATGTCTTCATCCTGGCCGTATGATCTAGATGATTAGACGGTATCTGCTTTCGTTCTCCACCGCAGACTGCCGGAGGTGGCGGGGCTCTGGTGATCCACATGTGGCTCCTCCGTGCTTCGAGGGATCACCTGATGGCCGAGGAGGATGGTTGAGGTCCTGGCGAGAAGACTGGAGGTGCGGCGGAGCTCCGGGGATGGTCGGAGGTGAAAGTGGATGAAGCTTCACCGGAGGAGAAAATATTAAAGGAGCTCCGATGCAAACTCCTGCAAATCAAGGTTCCTGCATGTGTCAGATACTAGCCGAAGCGATGTGCAAGTGAGTGATTGGTGAGTGACTGGGGGCCGTGGGGTGTCAGGAAGTGGTGGCCCAGGTTCTTCTTCTCCGGTGAGGTTGAGGAGAAGATGGGTCGGAGCAGGGGAGGTTCCGGGGAAGAGAAGGGTGGTCGGCAAGGATGTATGAAAGATGGTGGAGTTATTTGCATAGTCTGATAGAGGTGGACGATGGTGTAGCTGACAAGAAAATTCAGAGAAATAAAAGAAAAATCACCTCGTTGGAGCAAGGTGCTGGTAGAGGCGGTGATCTGGGCCGAGGTCCTTATCGAACCTCTGGCGTCATCGCACAACGAGGCCGATCGTGCCTCGGTGCTCAGCGGTGCTCGAAAGCAACCGCGACGTGGTCGGAGGCCACGGATCTGATCGGAGGGTGGCGACCATCGTCGCCTCGACAAGGCCGCCCTCCGCTGTCACCGGAGGGCGGAGGAGTCTAGGACGAGCCCTCGTAAATGGTGGATAAGGAATGGTGGTGGCTCAGAAGTGGTTTTATTGAAGGGGGTGGAGGTGTGTTACGTGGTGGCTGGAAGAGGCTTGAAGGGGAAATGAAGACAGGGGAATAAAGGGGGTGAAATGAAGATGGCCTCACGAGGAAGGCAGATCTGAAGGCTACTGGAAGGGATCGTTATGGAGCGAAGAGAAGGTCAGTAGGCGGCACAAAAATGGAAAGGGGGCGATAATCGTAATGCCTGGAGGGGGAAGGTAACGGAGGTAGGAGATGACTGGTGAGCCATTAGATCTTGTGATACAATGGCTGGGTTGGTAGCATGTTTGGAGGGTAGTGATCAGATCCGAGGAGTGGGTCGGGTGGCTGATATGAGTACGGATGTGAAATACGCCTCTTTAATAATTGACAATTGTAGTATAGGAGGCAGAAATCGGTCGATCAAAAACCTCAAACTTTGAATGTTGTGGAAAATTTTTCTTGGCAAGTCTACCAAGGCGAACACAGGGAACGGTGATTCTCAGTTGCGTAGTTTTAAATTAAAATAAATAATTAATTTATGTTTGGTTAATCTCTGTGTTGGGAAAATAAAATACAATGCAATGAAGATGCAAATAAATAAACAAAGAAAATGTGTTTAAGATGCAATGTGAAGAAAATTTAAACCGAGCAGATGAATTCTGCACAGGATCTGTGATTAAGATTTTTACTCCGAATGATGTTAATCGGTATCCTCAAGTATCATCACAGATTAAAAGATACAGATTCAAGAGAGATATTCGAATTATTCCAAGATTGTATGCACGTAGAATAATAGTTCAATGATAATTCTGCAATAATCCTCAAATAAGAAAGTGATCTCTAAATTCTTTTTAAATTAATCCTCAAGTAACTTGAGTTTGATCTCATAAAATATCGAGAACTAAATTCAATTTTTCTTCAATCGATCCCTTGCCAGTTTTAACTTCACAAATAGTAATTAATAAATCTAGTCAAATCTCCTCGATTTAGCCCCTGCAAAAATTAATCCTGTAGGAAAAATCAATAATAATCACATAGAATTAATCAACTTAGATTCCTTGATCGGATTCTTGCAAAAGATGTCGTTAATTGTTCAAGCACAGATATGTCAAAATCATCTTGCACAAGTCAACAAAGATCCTCAAATAATAATTATCAATAGACAACATCATATTTGTTCTCAAACTATGCTAAATGATAGAGCATGAAAATAGCTTCAAAATGACATATTATATGCTTAAATCAGAGTTCGGATGAAAAAGATATGACGAAATGAAATTTCAGGGACTAAAATGTAATTAAAATAAAGTTTTTCCTTCAAATAGGTCCCTAGAAGGGCTTATCTGTAACTTCACAAAGCTAAGGGATCCTTTGCAATTAACCCTTTAGTGGGGGTATATTTGTATTTTCAGAAACTGGCAGGGGTGACGGTGCAATTTTCCCAAAAGCGTACGTTCCTCGCACGTGCGTCTGGAGGCTCGGATGGAAAGGCGGAGGCTCGGGAGTTGAAGCGGAGGTTCAGACGGCCCGAACCGAGGTGGTGGTGACGGGAAGCTCGGATGATCCGAGCCTGTACTTCGGAGAGCCCGAGCCTCTAGGCTGGGGCCTAGGCTCAGGCTGGATGACGTGGCGACTGGTGGGCTATCGGATCTAGGGCTGGCTGCCCTATCTGACGGCAATTGTACGCTGCAAGGCCGAGGGCGATCGCAGTAGGCCGGCACGGGCGGAGGCGCGGAGTCACCGCTGCGCGGCGGGGGGGAGCTCGACCGGTCGAAGCTGCAGAGCGTAGAGAAATGAAGGAGCGGATGAGGAGAGATGCGTGAGGCGTCGAGTGGATGAAGAGGCCCTCCACAGCGGCGGAGGGTAGATCTGCAGGGGGTTAGCAAATAAAGGGGGGAGGAGGACGATGGACTCGACGGTGAAGGAGGTTGGAAGTGGGGTTCGCTTGGAGGGAGGAAGGAGCGGGGCGCCGACCTGTGTGAGGCCGGCGGCGGAGGTGTGCGATGCAGAGGTAGGGAGATAGATATAGAGAGAGAGAGAGAGAGAGAGAAGGAGAGGAATTACTTGGGAAGGATGCAGTGCTCGACGGTCACTCGACCGGAGCCAGAGCAGAGCTTCGAAGGAGGGGCTTTGCAACAAGGCGTAGGACTTGGATCACGTCGTACGGAGAAGGTACACCGGAGCTGTCACCAACTGGGGTTGGGCTTCTATTCTAGTGATTGGCGAATGATGAAGGCTGAGGCGGTCGTGGTGGTGCGAGAACCGAGGCACCTGGAGAGGCGAGCTGAGGCAGAGCTGGTGATTCTTGGCTCCAGCGAACGGAGTCGTCGAGGCGTGGGGGCCTTGGCACACGGTCGAGGACGATGACGATGTACCTGCAGGAGATTAGCAAACACGAAGGCGGAGTCCATATGGTGGAGATGGTTGAGCGGCGTTGTAAGCGAAGGTGTTGACGAAGGAGTGGGACGGCGGAGGACGATGGCTGGGGCTGATTGACGACGGTGGAGAACCTGCGATGGAAGAAGAAGTTGCAATGAAAAGGGAAGGATTTGTGTCGCCTGGAAATTGGACTGTCGGAGGCAACTCCGGTTCTTGCCTCAATGGCTGACGATAGGACCACGAAGCTCAGCCGCACAGGGCGGCACCAGGGGTCGGGCCGACCGCTGGATCACGCCGGATAAGAGTCACCGCTGTCACCGGTACTGTAGGGAATGGGCGGATGGCATCCAAGGATGGTGAGGGCTGGACTTTATAGGGTCGGAGGCGGAGCCGTTACCAGGGTGGATGCAACGCCCACGAAGTAGTAGGGCGGCGGCCGTTACGCGTGCAAGGCGGAGGGGAAGGCGGAGCAGCTGGTGGGGCCGTGGGTGCATGCATGTAATGGCTGGGAAAAAGAAGAGGGTCACGTGCTAGGCACATGACCCGAGAAAGAGAGGTGAGAGAAGGATGAGTTGGGGTGACACGTGGCATGCCCAGAGGCTTCCACGTATCACCCCAAAAAATTTTCAAAATTAAAGAGATACAAAAATTGAAAAAGAAATAAGAGAAGACTCATATCGAAAAATTTCCTTCATTAAAGTTGTTCATATCGACAAGATCTACAACTTTCATGAAGGACCCGGGAGCAAAAGAGGTCACCTGTGCGAAGTGGTATTTTTGGTGGTTCTCCATGTGTATTGAAAAACCAGCTTTTTGGAGTTTTATAATTTTTTGGTGGTTTTAGAGAGGATAAAAAAATCTAGAAAAAAATACGATAAAATGCAAGACAATTAATTACACACTAATCTATTTTTTTGGATTTTTAATAAATAAGAAAATAGGAAAATAAAATAGAAGTGTGAAATGCGGGATTTTTGTACAGACTCCTAACGGACACTTGGACACGGTCAGTTTCTTTGATTTTCGTTTTAATCTGGATTTGGATTTTTACGTTACTTAATAAAAATTTCATCAAAGAATGCAAATGAAGAAGAAATAAAATTAAAAGGGTTAATTATATACATAAAAACTTAGGTCAAAAAAAGCAAAAAGTCAAAAAGCGCAAAAGAGGCCCAAAACCCAACTTTCACATATGAGCTCCGAATTTTACTAAAGTGGTCTTGTTTTGAAGGTATTTGAAAATGGAGTACTTTAAAGTGAGTACACCAAAATCAGACATTGTATGAGGGGAGATATGCTTGTTTTAGTCCGCTAGATGTGAAATCAGACTTTGAGATTATTTGACACTTATTGGAGTTAGTAATTTTTCTGTATTTTTTATTTAATAATATTAGTAATATCTATACAATGGAGGTGATTTGGGGTCAATCGGAGTTACGATGAATTAATTACAAATATGAGAAGTTAGCGGCTTTTTGGGCTAATTTACAAATCGAAATTTTAATGCATATATGCATGATGAAATGTAAATATTATTCACACATGTATGAATGTTAATAATACTTTATTAATGATTAAATGCATGTGAATTTTGGAGAACAGAGCCCAATTGACTAATTTTAGCATGATGAATACGAGATTCATCAGTGGTGCTGATGAGAAGGCGGGTTTGATCAAACGGTGGAGAAAAAGAGGCGACGTGGATGAATGCGAGGTGTAGGATGAGGAGGCAATTGGGTGGTGGAGATGAGGGCAGACATGAGAGGTTGTGATCTAATCAGAGGCAGTGATTGGACGGCTATGGTTGAGGCGGGAATGAACGGTGAAGATCTGGGTGGGGAGGAGAAGATCGGATGGCCCAGAAGGGGCCGGGTCGCGGATGAAGGTACGGTCGTGTGGCGGCTCGAAAGAACGTCATGTGGCTGCACCAGAATATTCAAAAATATAAAATCAAAGAAAAATCGAAAAGAATTAGTTAGAGGTAAAATTAGGAAAAAGTCACAACATGAAAGTTGTTTGTCTCAATGAGATATACAAGTTTCATGTTGGACAAAAAGCCAAAAGAGGTCATTTATACAAAAAGTATTTTTTGGAGTTATTTTTAAGGGATTAAAAACATTGAATTTTGGGTTTTGAATTGTTTTTGTATTTTTAGTCTTTTTAAGGACTAGTAGTATTATAGACAATTAATTCACTTAATTTTTAGGGGTTTTTTTATGAGAAAATAATTACAAAAAATAATAGTAATTAAATACAATTAATTATGGGTTAATTACACACAATATATACAATATAATAATGAGGAATTATTGGTGAATTTTAGTGGTTTATTTAAGCCAGGGGGTTAATTAATGACTTTTAGCATGATGAATTCGAGATTCATCACAAGGGGGCAGTCAACTTAGTAGTTTGGGTTGATTTTGTTTAGTAGTCCAGATTTTATTGGGTTATCACTTTTTTGGCATTTTTCAAATAAAGACATGTCTAATGAATTTTCCAATTTCCTTGTATTCCTAAGTCCAATAAAATAGAGGGAGGAAGACGGAAAAGTTGATGCACGATGAAATCAATGATGCATGCACGAGATAGAAGGTGTACCTTACTCTAGCAGTCTACATGCAATATGATCCACACATAAATTTAAAGACAAAAAATAAACTATCTAGATGATGCACGAAGAAATCACCCTAAACAATAGCTCTTATTTATGAGAAGAACGAGATGCTAACTATACAGAAATCGAACCAAGGTCTGATCTTGAGGTCGCTCGGTACCCACCATAACGAATCCTGCTAGCGTTGTATGCGCCTCTCACGGTGCGTGGTCTCAAATCCAAATAATTAACAATTTATTTATTTGACTAAGTCCAATCGATTCTATAGGAACATATATTCTTTTAGGTATTTGGACATAATCACTACCTGGCTCAACCAAATAAAAACTAAAGTTTTGGGCTCATACAAAAAAACAAAATAAAACAAAGTCGATGAAAACCGCGAAGAAAATCCAATGAGGTCCCCCGAGTTCACGGGCACTCAGTGAACATACCCTGAATAAGAGTGCCCAATGTCTCTAATAGTTATTAGAAGTTCAAATGAAATAAAATGCGAAAAATAAAAATCTATTCTAAGGCAGTCTCATGCTTCTCCTAAGTTACTCTCTCTTATCGGTCTATGTAGAACGATCCGGCCTCCTCCTCACCAGGGTGCATCTGCTCTCCTAAGATTGCCTCCCTCTCTCCGCGGGCCCTTGCAACAAAAAGAAACAAGAGAATATGTTAGAACAAATGTTATGAAATATATAAACAAAATAAAAAAGAGGAAAATAAAGCAAGAAAATAAAACAAGAAAACAAGATAGATAAAAATCCTAACTACATGGATGTGCTCCCTAGCAATGGCGCCATTCTGATGTGCGTCTCGGCTTATTCGTGTTAAGTTAATTAATTAAAGTGTCATTGTCCCAAATCAATCAAGTCGATTAATCAAGAAAATTATTTAACCACTAAAGAAATCAAACAAACCACACAAGTGGTATAGCTACTTTTATTAACCTGGTATAGTAACCAGGGTCGAACACAAGGAGCAATGTGATAAATTAGGTAGGTAACTCAAGGAATCGAAGGATTTTTATTCTTTTTTAGTGGTTTTTATTTTTGCAATTTTTTATTTTAAAAACAAGGAAAGTAAAGACAAAGAAGAAAATACAAACATACACCTCTTTTTGTATTATCGAAATAGGCTAAAAATATACAGGAAAATCATGTAAAATTATTTTTAGGTTTTATAGTTTTATACTTTTTTGTAGATTTTTTGAGAATGTTTAAATGTTTTTAGAATTTCCTAAAAATCAAAAACTAGGAAAATATGCAAACAGTGCACAGTCTTGGGTATTTGTCAATTTAAAAATAGAAGAAAGGCTCAAAACTCTTGGAAACAAATTTTATTAGAAACTATAAGGAAATATCAATAAACAGAGGCTGAAAATGCACTTTATTGATTTTTCAATGGGTTTTATATGTTTTTTTACAAGATTTTAGTGTTTTGCAATTTTTTGGGTTTTATAGAAAATAAAGAGATGAAATGTATACAGTAGTTAGAACAAGATAAAATATACCTACAGTATTTTTTTAGAATTTAAAATATGTTTCGAATTTCGATGATTTTTCTATGGCAAACAGAGTGATTTTTGAATTTTTAATAATAGTAAATGAAAGAAAATTGGAAAACTAAAATTACCATGCAAATGACATGCTAGCAAAACTACAATGTATTTTTGTAGAATTTTTGGAGACAATTTGATATTTATTGCAATAAATAAAAGAGCACAAAAAATAAACAGTGAAAAGAGGACCTATCTACAAATATTTCAAGTCCTATGGCCAAATAATAACATGCAAAAGAATTATGGTGGCCCTAGTGCAATTTTTCCGGAGAAAGCATGTGTCACACATGATTCGGGCTTGTGGGGGCATAAATGCAAATTCAGAAAATCAGTTCTATTTCATGAACCAATCAAAAGCACAAGTATATGGTTGCAAAATACCGACAAAAGCACATGAGGACACATGTCAGTTCGACTCAACTAGACTAAATGTCAATTAAACAAAGCATAGGGTCTAAAATGCAAAATATTCTTAACTACATATTATATTTATTGGACTACATTGAGATGACATAACATGTGAGGGTAAAAAGGAAATATATCCTTGCAGGCATACGTGGCATGTGACATCTCTGACAGCTTTGACGCGCCTTTGAGAAAGATCCAACGGTGTAGAACGTGGCACAGGACTATGGTGTAGATGGTCGTTAGTGGCAGATCTGATGGCTCAGATGGCAGGTGAGTGTGCTTGTCAGATATGTCGCTGCTCTGATCGGACGTGCAGCTTTTGGGCGTGAATAAGCGATCGTGATCAAATCTGGAAAGAGAGGTTCTTCATCTAACGTGCGTGAAGGGCTCTGGAAGAACACGAAGAAGGAGCAGCTGGGCGGGCTTCGATCTTGAATATTGGGCGATCAGCTGCTCTGATTGACTCTTCGAATGGTTCAGCGCCACACTGGAGATGGTCTGTGTCGAAGGGGGTGCTCCAATGGAGCAAGGAATGGTCAGATAGGTGAGATGGAGGTACATCACCTGGAGGTGCTCTGTCGTGCCTGCTAGGGGTGTGAATTGCCTCCTTGTATGCGCCTGAATCTGTAGAAGCATCGTGGCTTGAAGACGAGACCTCAGCTAGGGGTTATTTGTATCTAAAAATGAAAGAAGCGATGGGGGATGATGGTTTGATCCCCTGCTTAAGCGATGGAAGGAAATCAGACCTAATCCAACTCGGATGAGCAAGATGTAGGCTAGTCAGGGTGCATTGGAAGATGAAGGATGGGATGAATGTTCGATCTAAGAGGATGGATGGGCGTAGTGGGGCTCCGACCCGATGGTCGGAGCAGATGAAATGGATGGCGGCGATGAACTAGAAATCAAAGATGTGAGGTGAAATGCAAAGTGAAGCGAGGGTACCAGAGTGGTCTACAGTGAAGGGCAAAGCGAAGCAGAGGTGTAGGGGAGGTTGTGGCCTCAACCAGGTGGCGGAAGTCCTGGGAGGCTAATCACGACGGATCTCTGAGCACGAGATGAGTTGCGATCGATTGGCCACCAACTCGGGCTCCAAAGGGGATCAAGAGGATCATGTCACGATCCTAAGGACCCGAGTGAAAGAAGGAGGCGTGAGGAACGAGCTGAGCTGCAGCGGAAGGGGAAGAGGGGATTTATTAGGTGTTCCTAAGGTCAAGAAAGATCGAACAAATGTGTGAAACCCTAGGAAGATCTGATGCTATCTAGGGATCCGTGAGGATCATGAATCCTAGGAGAAGAATCGGGCGCACGAATCGAGGGCAGAAGTGGTTGGAGTCGGGCAGGAAAAAGGCGAGAAATCAGCTCCGACAAAGGGAAGTCGGTCGGACCCAGTTGGAGGAAGGGTTGACCCATGTCAACAAACCTGGGTCGACAATCATAATTCAAGAATTTACAAAAACAAAGAAAATTAAACTAAAATAGTAAATGAATTTGAAATAAAAAATGGATAAAATGAAAAATGTTTGTTATTTTTCAAATTATTTTTTTGTGATTTATAATTGTTTTAATAAGTAATATATATGGTAAATACAATATATGTTATTATGTGCAGGTATAATATACATATATATACATATTATATACATGTATTTTTATTTTATTATTTTTACATAAATTTATTAATTTTATATTTTCTTTATTTATAAAATAATTTAAAGGGTATAAAAGAATTTTTATTTGATTTTTATAAATTAAATATGTGTTAAATAAATAAGTATTATGTATAATATATACATGCTTGATAATTTGTACAATGAAGAGAGGATTTTATTTTAATTTACTTTGTGTTTTATGAATTTTATTTCAATTTTATATAATTTTCAAGAATATATACAAGTGTCAAAAATATAAATTATGTACAGAAACAAATATATATATATATATGCGAGTATAGGTATTGTATATATGTACACATTCTAATTTCTTTACTTATTTTTATTATTTTTATTTACATTTTTTATTTACCAATTGAATTATTTTGATATTATTTTATTTAGAAATAAAATGGGTGATATATATAGGAAGAATAGTGATGAATATGTACATATAAGAACCCTATCTCTCCCTACTTTATTCCTTGTCGATCTGGCATGTATTTGGCATTCTCTCGGGGTTCGGATCAATGTGCATTTATTGCGTAAATACATCCTTATTTTATTCTTTTTCTTTTCTTCTTTATTCTTTTATTTTGGTCAAAAATAATGCTAAAATGCTAATTTATTATATTTGATATATATTTACAAGGATTTTGCATAGGAAATTTTGCTAAAAATAACAGAATAAATGATGTGAATCAGGGATTCATCACCTTGTATTGCATGTATGTGTATACATCATCTTTTATGTCGCCACAATGTTCATATACATGTATGTACATGTATGTACATGCATCCACCATCATATCATGCCCTAGTGTACACGTTAAAACTTATTATGTCAATTTGCACCAATGCCTCACATTACTCTACACCCATGTAAGTTCCCATAAACATGGTACCCTTTCTTAGGCTAGAACTAATTGACTATGATGAGTTCATCAAAACTCATGCAAGTAAGCTTCAAGTTAGATCAATTTGTGCAGCTGAAACAACTTTTGAGTTGCCCATTCATGGGTGTCTCCCACTAAGAGTGTAAGCATTTTTATCACAAACTTTATGGTTGTGTCGAAAACCCACAATTTGAAGATTTGATTATCCTTGACTAAGCATCCATCCATCCTTCAACTGGTGTCCCATGACGTTCACTCCACTCGTAATGCATCCTTATGGTTGTATATCAAAGAGAGTGGGGGTGCAAGCATTTACCTTCCCTATCCATTTTTGTTCCCATAAAATTGTTGCCTCCTCTTGATATGGTCAATGTCATGTTGATAAGAGAAGCTTCTACACTAGCTCTAATCCTTATTTTATCTCCCCATGCTCTTATCTAGTGTAGGGAAGGTTCAGCTATATTTATGGAGACAAAGTCTCCATGCATGCACATAACATGATTCTATCACTTTACATGCATTCTTTCCTGCACAATCTTGGACACTCTCATAACATACAAGCAGCTTCAAGATCTCAATCCTAAGAAAATCATTCACGAGGTGATTTATCACTACTCCTTTCGTACAAACTACAAGCAAATTACCCATTCCATCGTGATGTAGCATAGATTCTACTCCATTTTTCCATGCATAGACTGTGCACAGTTGCAACATCTCGTGTATACCTCTTTTGCACATATTGGTGCTTAGCATGCACCTTTATACTCCCGAATCCCTCGGTCGAACTTTGGCACCTCGAAACCATGAGTCTTTGCATAGACTCCTTTGTCATTTTGGAAGTCCCTCTTTCCATTAAAGACATTTCTCCCTCCTTGTGTCCGAACACATTTAACCTTGAAGTGCCCACATAACTATATAAAATCTTCTTAAATTGTAGCATCATGAGACCAACATTATAAATGGTGTTCATAGCTCCCAATTGTATACCCTCATTCCCCTGCCACCCACCCCATCCCAACTCTCCTATGTAACTTGAAGAGAATGCATTTTTTTCACATTTTAGATAAATCTGTTGCCAGCAAAGCCCATCTTATATGAAATATGAAATATCCCTTGCTCTTGCTTTGATTCTTATCTTTGGAACACTATATATCCTTTTTTAGCACCACCAGTTTTATCGACTTGTCCTTTGCCTTCACTTTATCTTTGTTGATGGTCTTATTCTCCTTAAAAAAACATGTTGATTCGTGTGATCAACCAATGTGCCAGTTGCTATAATGGATTGGGTCAAGTCCTTCACCCCTTGACTTCTTAATTAACATGGACCCAACTTTGCAAACTGGTCATGAAGCTGAATAATTTGTATTATTTCAACATTCCCTTGATATTAAGTAACAAAGAAAAAAACTACTTAACACACTCACGAACTATTACAATTTTTAATAGAAGGTTCATGCAAGTAGTTTCTTCACTGGGATGTACTTATATTAGAGTTGCTTGTGTTGAAAGCAACATGTTAATGTTGGAAGACGAGATATGATTGTAAGATTTTGAGTCAGAATGACTACTATCAGCATTTTTAACTGATTCAATCTTTTTGTTAAAAGCATTGTATCTGCTTATAGATTACCGTATTTCTAATGCTGGATACTATACACAGCAACTCATTATTTAGTTTTTTTGTAGATATATATATTCCCATCAACATGCGTATAACACAAACTACACAAGTAAACCTTCATAGGACAAAACACAAAACTATTAAAGGTTAAGTGGTCAACTAATTCAAATAATTTGATTCATATAGAGGAGTTCTGATCCTTCTTACTAAAGATGATGATTTAAGGGACATCATGTAAGGCACAATTCCGAAGGAGTGGGTATATCTTTAAAATAATAGTTTATGACTTTCACTTATTGTCCGAGACTTATGCGTGACAACTTAGAAGAACTACTACTAGATTATAGTGATTAAGAATTGACTAAGAAATAGAAGGAGAAGGAATCTACATGCCTGAAATGTTTAAAATGAAGAAAATTAATGAGTGATTGTCTTGGGAAGGTGTCAAATATAAGAATTAGGGTTTGTGTTTCCTTTCATAATTTGATATGAGTTATTATTGGTAGAATTTTATATTTTAATAGATATTATTATCTACATATTAGTGAAGAAATTAGTGAAAAAGAATTGCACATGAATTATAAAAAGCTTAAAGTATGTACACCATATAAATAAGGATTCTGAGATAGTATTTATATACATAATTAGTTATTTGTGAGTTTTTTTTTGTTTTCCAATATATCTTCTTACTTCTTAGTTTATTGGCCAAGTCAGTTTGACTTCATTCATAGGTTAGGGTAAGTCTATAAATATATGCATATTTTCATCCTTCTTTTTTCTTCTTGTTTTCATTTTAATACATTATTATCTTTTTGTTGATTTTACTAATAGATGGATATTAATGCATATTTGCATGTGTTTTGCATACGGTTTTAATTAAAATGAAAGAATAAAAGAGATGAATATGAGATTAATCAAAAGGTAGAACTTGAGACCCACGAATCATTACATATTTAAGGCATACTTTATACTCCATTCTAGCAATCTCTTCTTTAATTTTATGCAAATTAGTGATAACTATTGTTCATAAGAACATAAATCTTGCTATATTTATCAAGTTTAAATATGAAGTTCATGTCGTAATGTATAAGCAGCTTATGATTCATGAACTTTGCCAAAATATGTGAATGCAAGTTTTACACTGATATAGGTGTTTTAAACCATTATTTTAGGCAAGAGTTGTGAATTTCATGTCAAAATATATATGCAATTATGATTCATAATGTTGTCAGGATACATGAATGCAAGTTTTACACGAATGTGTATGCTTTAAACAGTTTTTGCAAGAGTTATGAATTTCATGTCACAATATATGTGCAGTTAGGATTCATGAATGTTGTCATGATACATGAATGTAAGTTTTACATGGACATGTATGTTTTAAACCATTATATTTGGAAAGAGTTATGAATTTCATGTTGCTATATATATGTGGTTATGATTCATGAATGTTGTCAAAATACATGAATGCAAGTTTTACACGGATATGCATGTCTATGTTGTCAAGATTTCTCATGATATGATATAAGACCAATGCATACTATGGCCTACTCCTCAGAAAAATCATGAACAAGTCACTACATGTTGAGGTTGGTATATCTTTGTGGTATACCTATGGCCTACTCCTTGTGACTCATGAGGGCTTTGGGCTCACATTTTGCATACTAATAGGCTTTGCGTTGTATGCGAAATGTACTTGATCATTGGGACCATCAACATGCATGACAAGATTTTCACAATCTTAGGTTGTGTTTCTCTCCCTAACACTTTACATGATTCATGTACTTAGCAAGACATGTTGGAGTAATGTGACATTGGATACTATATCTACAAGGTTGTCAAGTATTTTCTAAAATTATTCTATGTTACAAGTTAATCCATGATACTTATTTATCCATGTAAATTGTGTTAAGTTATATTCTCTTTACATTATTTTTAGCAGCAATTTATTCGATGAACTGCAAATTACATTGAATAAGTATTTTTACCGAAAGCTTGAGACCGACTCGTTAGTTCTAAGATCCTATTGAGTTTAGATCCAATCTCTTATTAGTAAATATTATTTACAGACACACCTGAGCAGAAATCATAGGAGGCACATGTGAATTAAGTTTTAGCTGGTGGTTAGACCTATCCACTTTATCTCTAGGAGATTCTGACTAATTTTTATACTTCAGGTAAATAGTTGGTACCATTGGAGACGATATTTTTGTGAAGAAAATATTGATGTACCTTTATTTATAACTTTGGATATTGTTCATAGAGAAAATGAGAAGGTTATTGATGATTTCAGAATTCTTTGATTGTTTCTGCACATTTTGAAGATCGTTTAAAATTTGCTAGAGTAGGACATGATTTGATTTGTGTGAGATACTCGTACTCCTTTAGCACTATAATGCACATGCTTAGGCTTTTTAATTATTGTTCTCTAATATCTAAATACATAATAAGATGGATTTTATGATGTTAAGTGACTTGTATATACCGGTTGATCTTTCTCATTGTTTTACATGTTAAAATGTTATCTTTTGTGTTTAAATGATGTTGTCAAGACTTAAAACTTATGTTTATGACTATCTTGAGTGAATACGTTAGTTAAATCTCAAGATGATTCCTATATGACTTGTGTGTGATTGATTACAATATTAATGCCATGGTTTAAGGTTAATGATGGTTATAAGTGACAGTTATGCCTTGGGACTTAGTGCAGCTTTAAATAAAGTCAAATGCATACTGATGAGCTTGTGTTCTATATTAAACTGACTCGTTATCCAATGTTTTAGGCTCTAACAGATGTGAACTATGCCATGTCCTATGTATGTATGCATGTCGGTACAAGGTATTTATTGTAATGAAGAGCTAAGATAGATTGGGTAACTTAATCTATAATATGGTAGTAATAAATACAAGGAGCTTCATGTAACCTAGGGGCCTTGGTTGGGTAATGTGATAATTATAAGTTGATAAAAGATTGCAAGAACATGCCTTAAATTGAATGAAGAAAATGGGCGAGGAAAGATATGTATTAATAAACTCTTCCTATATATGTTTAAGATAGTTGGGCAAGTATCGGTTTGTTTCATACTCTTGCATACCGATTCAGATTATATGTAAAAGTCATTATTAACGCATACTTATCTTGTTATATATGCATGTTTAACTATGTTGAAGACATGTAAGCCCATGTCGAGCCATATAGAAATAAATATTGTTGTACTGATATCATTCATATCCAAAATAAAGCACGTATAAGTTTGCATGACTAATCAAGTTCTTATGTACAATTAGGATTATGTAATTTGGACACTATAGATATCATAAAGTTAATGATCTAAGGAGGTAGATCGGAATAATTGATGTATAGTTATGATCTAAAGAGTTCGATCAAGGGCACAACTAATATGATATAATGTTATCATATAATGTGGTCTTCAGTCTAAAAAGAGGTGGCAATCTTCTCTATGGTTTAATGTCCGACTGATCCTCTAGGTGCATGCCCTCTACATGGAATAGAGATTTAGACTTAGGATATGGACATCCTTTAACTAGATAAATATCTGCACATATATATATCTGATTATTTACGTTTGGCAAACTACTGGGGTACGTACAAACTGGACGGCCTTTGGGGACGCTTCTTGGGGACGATTGCAGACTGACTATCCCGTCCCTAGAGTAATAGTGACGGTCGTTACCGACCGTCACCGATAATTTGACCTTTAGAGACGGTTATATAGCCGTCCCTTACTAGGAGAGCCCCAGCTTGTTTTCTATCTACCCGGGTACTTTAGGGGACGGTCTTAATCGTCCCCTTTACTCCACTGTTGCCGTCGCGTATACGGCACTATAGGGGACGGTGGTAACCGTCCACTATAGTAGGGTATAGGGGATAGTTGCACAACCGTCGCCAATTCATGTCTAATTGGCGCGTTCCGCAAAATATCTGCAACCAAAAGGGACGGTCCACTTATAACCGTCCCCGATTATTCCTATAGGGGACATTCGGACGACCGTCCCCGATGGTCTTATACCCTCTCCGGTCGAATCCATTCCTCATTCTTCACTCGCTCTGTTGTCCTCCCCGCCCTCTCGCCCTCGTCCTCATCCCACTCGCCCTCCGCCGCACGGCCTCCGTCCGCTCATCCTTCGCCCTCTCGACCTCCGCCCGCTCGCCCTCTGCCCGTGCGGCCTCCTCCCTATCGCTGGTGCCCGACTTCTCCGCCATCCTCTTCCCCTCCGAAGCCGCCTCCCTCCGTCGTGATTTCATCCTAGGCTGTAAGTTTTCCAATTACTTTTTTAGTAATTTTTTAATATATTATTCTTGCTTATGATTGTATAGATTTTTTAAAATAATAGCTTGGTCTTTGAAAAATGAAGTATTCATAATGTAGTATTTTAAATGCTTAATAGTTTAGTTTATCGGATCAAAAATATAGTTTTTATGGTCTTCTAATTTATATATATAACCTAGCATACATTATTGAAACTTAGATATAGTCTCCGGGTTACTACAACTTTAAAATATAGGAAAAATGGTGTAGAACTGATTCGTAAGAGATACTTACATTGTAAAAAACTTTGGATCTTTACCTTTAGGTAATGGACAAAAGTTGGATGAACAAAAGATTCGATGATTATTGGATATATAACAAAGGAGTTATCGAATTCTTAGATTGGACTTTTCGATATAAGTCACTCTATCATATTGTAGGAGGTGAAGGAGATAGGATACATTGTCCTTGCATAAGATGCAAGAATACTCTGATCCAAAATCGAATCATAATTTACGAGCATTTGATATTAAATGATTTTTGGCTTCATTATACGTATTGGACGTATCATGGTGAAGGAGTTACTTTAGAATAAGTCAATAATATCCAAGTGGATACTGAAAGAGATATCTCTGAAACACATGACTATGATGCTATGTTTGAGATGATAGATAATATTCGAGGATATGACACTGATGAAATGATGGAATCACTTCCGGATACCTTACTTGAAAAAATACAAGATACAGAAAAGCCAATATGCTCAGGAAATAAAATGTCTCAATTACGTTTTCTTTTGGAGATGTTTAAGATAAAAGTGAAGAATCGATTTACAACGATTACGATGACAGATGTCTTACAACTAATTAAGACATTATTAAATAATCCAGAAAGTTTTTCAAAGGACTGGAAGGACGTTAAGTCAAGATTCCGTGCACTTAGACTAAACTACGAGAAAATTGACGCATGTTCGAACGACTGCATTTTATATTGAAAGGATTATTCAAACTTAGATACATGTCCTGACTACAAAAGTAGCAGATATAAGACTATAGGTCATGATTCGAAGAGGAAAAAATCGGAGAAGATTTTATGGTTCTTTCCTTTGATTCCCCGATTACAGTGATTATATTCATATGAAAGAACAGCTTGAATGATGATATGGCACAGTAATATCAAAAAGAAAGATGTAACTGGTGTTATGCGACATCCGTCAGATACAGAGGAGTGGAGGAAATTCGATGAAATGTATCCATCGTTCTATGAAGAAGTAAGAAACGTACGATTGGGTCTTCCTTCCGACAGTTTTAATCCATTCGGAAATATGAGTACGAGTTACTCTATTTGACCTGTGATACTTGTTACATATAATCTACCACCATGGATGTCGATGACATCTTCTTTTCTGATGATGTCGTTATTAATACATGGTCCAAAGGCGCCAGGTAATGCGATAGATACATATATTCAACCGTTGATGGATGAATTAAAGATTCTGTAGAATTCTGAATTGAGTATGTATGACGCGGTAAAGAAAGAGTTCTTTACAATGCATTCTTCTTTATTGTGGATAATTAATGACTTTTCCGCGTATGCTAATTTATCCTGTGTTCGAAGACTTTAGATCCTGAAGTGTTGTTTCAACTAGAGACAGGTATTGTTATCACTTTATGTAAGCTAGAGCAGCTCTTTCCACCTACATTTTTCGATATAATGGTACATCTAATTGTTCATCTTGCTAGCGAAGCTCGAATATGTGGTCGTGTACAGTATCGATGGATGTATCCAATTGAAAGATATCTATGGAAATTAAAGAAGATGGTGTTTAATAAAGCTGCACTTGAAGGTTGCATTGTCGAGGGATATTTATATGAAGAATGTATTATATTTTGTGACATGTATATGGATGATGGCAAGAGTATTAGATTCGATCGATTCGAACGAAATAATGATGGTGAGTTGTGGACAAAAGATCCAAATAAACTTTGGTCTTTTCAACAAATGGACGAGCTATCCTAAAGAGTGACCATCGCAGTATTTCAGACGATGAAAGAGACCTTATTCATTATTATATTTTGATGCAATTAAATGAGGTTGATTCTTTCTTTGAAGAGTTTCAGTCAACAACCACTAGCAGATCAGACTTTCTTAAATGATTCAGGGATAATATTGAACTATTAAAAGTTACCAAAGATGAACAGTAGAGCACGAATCTCGATATAATCCACATGAGTCCATACTCATTAGTAGTATCACATTCTGGCTATATCGTTAATGGATTCAGATTTCAGAAAAAGTCAATTGATGAAAATAAAGCATCACAACTTTCTGGTGTAATAGTGAAGGCCGATCTTTGTGCTGAAATTGACGGATACTATGGCGAAATTATTGATATACTAGAAATCAGTTTTACACATGATGAAAGGTGTGTTCTATTTCATTGCATTTGTTTCAATGTAGGTCGCGTTGGATTAGGTTACAAGAAGGATAGAAATGGAGTTCTCTCTTTAAAGCAAACAGGTCGGTTACAAACCAATGAGCTGTATGCGCTTGCCAGTCAGGTAGAACAGGTCTTCTATATTCCAGATAAATTAGTTAGTGGATGGATTATTCCCATTAAGACAATACCGAGAGATTTCTTCAATGTTAACGAAGAGGAAGATGCATTAGATAATGGCGTTGCATACCAAAATAACTCAAGTGATTTTTTTTCATGAAGTATTAAACAACGACGTTGGTACTAGCAACATGAGGTAATGCTGTTTTTTATTTTGTATTCAAATAATTGAATTCATTCGGATCTATCTAAATGTATTTTTTAAAATAATTACGTTTGAATTGCAGAGATGGCTCCTAGACCCAGACGTACTCAGGAAGTTCCCAAACCTCCTTAGCAGCCACAGGGAGGTTCTTCTGATGCAGGCAGTGGCGGTACCCAGAGACGACGTGTGCCGTCTCAGTGTAGATTTTCGGATCATCTCGCACTAGGGCAGACGTTACATGTACGTATTATTGGTGGAGATGCAGTGGGAGAGAACTCCGCAGAGTTTCAGAGCTACCTTGGTCAGGTTGCTCGTGCGCGTGTCCCCATCATGATCCATGACTTTCGACAGCTTCCTCATCCTGTCAAGGCTGCCATACTTTCCGATTTGGAGTATTCTAAAATCAAAAAATAAATTTTTACAATTTTATTATACTAATGTTTATTATATTTGTTGTACAAGGATGTCTTTACATAGGAACGAAATGCCCATGTCGATTCTCAGATTCTCTCGCATGCCACTGAGTTATTGCGTCGATACAAGGGACGCATAAAGGCGAAGGTAACAAGATATTTATATACTTATAACGAAAGATTTAAACATTCACGACATTTATTTTTCCATTTTTAGTATTACAACCCCCAGATTCCATATGAGCAACTTGTGTAGAAGTCCCACCTGGTGTTACACCAGATCAATGGAGGGAGTTGATCTATTTTTGGTCCAATGAGGAGTTCGCGGTATGTATATTTTTCTTAATAATTTATTTTATGTTTGTACTAACTTTGTTTAATTTTAGGAGATTTCTACAAAAAATATTGTGAATTGCTCCAAAGGCTTTAGGTCCACCCACAAGATGGAGAGGAAGAACACCAACCAATTGAAGCTGACTTTGTAAGTATTAAAAAAATTAGAATGATTAAGTTTGGAAGAAGAATTTATTATAAGAATTTCTTTTATGTTTTTTAAGTTGAGGGATAACGAAAGAGAAATGACCCGCATAGAGGTTTTTGCCGGATCAAAGAGCCGAGATTCAGGAGGAGAAGTGCAGTGGGTTGATGACGCCTATGCACCAATTCATGTAAGTAATATTTATTTTTAATTTATATAATGACTCATGTTAATATATTGAAAATATTTAATATTTCTATACATGCAGGAAGAAATAATTAGGCTCTCCACCACCTCCTCGCTAGATAGCACGGGGACGAGCACTCCCCCATTGTCCGCCGATGATGCCTTATGCCAAGCCACTGGGCCATAACACAGTGAACGCATACATTGCGGAGGACGTGGAGAAACGATCCGTACATGGTACGGAATGGGTGGTGCAAGTGAGTCTCAGACTTCCTCGCAAAGAGAGGGAGTTGCACGAGATTAAGGCAAAGATGTGCGTACAGGATGAAGAGATGGCTAAGATGCGTATGAACATGGCGAATGTCATGTCATACATAAGCCGTCTTCAAAGTCAAGCCACGCCACATGTACAACCTGCACAACTCGGCGACGATGAGGAGAGTGAGGAGGAGAGCGATGGGAGTGAAGAATCAGAATAGATAACCATGGATGCAGTAAATTTTAGATTTTTCTTAAACATTTTATTGTAATCTTTCTAGTAGTGCCTACGATAATGTAGAATTGAAAAACTATTTCTTTGTAGCTATTATGTTGTTGAATTTTGAGTTTATTAAGTGTCTTATTTGGTTTTGCAGAGGGAGCGTGAAAAAAACACCATGATTCTAGTATTTTTTTTGTTGTCGGGGGGTATTGGAGACAGTTGTAACCGTCCCCTAATGTGCGACAGAAACGTCCCACCTGTCCAAGATAGCTCACGGGATATATTTTTGCCTTACAAAGATTAATAAGAACGGTTACAACCGTCCCCTATGATCTTCTGTTGGCGTCGCTATAGACCCCAACAGAGATGGGACGGTTACAACCGTCCCCTTTCAGAACCAAGGGAGACGGTTTCATCCGTCCCTTCCGAATGTTAGCCACCTGATGTCTCCTTTTAGCACCCATGGGAACTAAAGGGGACGGTTGAAACCGTCCCTAACGTTCTTCTGTTGACGTCGCTATAGACCACAACGGAGATGGGACGGTTACAACCGTTCCCTTTAAGTACCAAGGGAGACGGTTTCATCCGTCCCTTCCGAATGTTAGCCACCCGCTGTCTCCTTTTGGCGTCCATGGGAATCAAAGGTGACGGTTGAAACCGTCCCTACCGTTCTTCTGTTGGCGTCCCTATAGCTCGGTCTAGCGGAAGGGACGTTTACGACCGTCCCCTTTGATACTCAAGAGGGACGGTTTTAACCGTCCCTTCCTCTTCAAAGGACATGGTTGCCTCAAATTTGTGTCAATGAGGGTCATACGGGACGGTTACAACCATCCCTTCAAGCCTTTTGTTGGTGTTGCTAAAGGACCTTTTCACGGAAGGGATGGTCGCAACCATCCCCGTTACTTGACGTTGGCGACAGTTGCAACCGTCCCTACTATTCATGGTATTAGGGACGGTCGCAACCGTCACCATTCGTTAATGTTAAAGGGACAGTTACGACCGTCCCCAATGGTTGATTAAAAGGGACGTTCGTGGTAAGCGTCCTATCTAATCAAATGAGACGGTGGCAGAAGGGACGGTTCTTGGACCGCCCCCTTTGAGCAGAAGGGACGGTTATCACAGCAAAAAGGTCGGTTCTTGACCGTCCCCTTAGGGCCACCGGCCTGTAGTGGTACGTGATATCTTGACAAGGTTTATATACCAAGAAGCTGGTGTGCGTATAAAGATATATGAGATGTATGATCTCTCAAAAAAATCGCATAAGTTCATACATGATAAACTAAGATACATATCTTAGTTATGAGGCATTGGGGTAAAATGTATTCCATTGATGGTCATTATGTTTTGAAATTAAGATACAAATTTGAAATTATCAATATAAACTTTTGGAAAGCATATGATCAATAGTGCCATCATATGATCAAATGTGTTATCTTGTGCTTAATCTTGGAAGGAGACATAATATGTTGGAACATATATTTCAAATTATCCAGGTATTCTTGTATGTAAGATGCATGAGTATCGAGGATACTCGTGATTGAATCTATCATAATAGATTGTATATCATAAACCGTTAATTACGATGGAATGATGAACATGATGAACTTTGGTGACTCCACTTAAAGATAAGTTGAGCGAGAATTGATTGGATTAAATCCCATTTCACCAAAGCTAATCGAGTTCCAAATATTTTTGAGATTGATCCAAAAGAGTTTGAATAAAGTAGTGATATGTTTAATATCCGCCATGATAGTTGTATAATATCATAGTATATATGAAATTAATTCACTATACATAGTTATATTATCTCCCTATCAGTATTTCCAAGTATCTATGTTTATTTACGATAAGATGATATCTAATGTGTCTGGGATATCATTATACACGAATAGCACTATCCAGGATTTCAATATCCGAGTCTTGAATCGGAATATCCCTATATTGTTGTATCATGATTAGAACATGCACGTTGTTGAGGGAATAGACTTGAATACATTATGAGAGACCCAAGGGTTTTCTTATATAGGAGAAGAACCCTTGGGTAAATTACAAGAATATGAAAGGGAAAAATAAAAATTACATAAAAGTCTATACTAATAATAGCAATCATCTCAACACTCCCCCTCAAGCTGGAGCGTAGATGTCAATAAGACTCAGCTTGGAACAACATTTCTGATAAGGTCCTCTTGCTAGAGCCTTTGTAAGTATATCTGTTGTCTGGTCTCCAGAACTGACATGCGTAGTAGTGATGATACCTTTCTGTATCATGTCACGAGTGTAGTGGCAATCTACCTCTATGTGCTTCGTTCTTTCATGAAAGGCTGGGTTATTTGCAATGAAGAGAGCAGCTTGATTATCACATTGGAGGTGCATGGGAAGATGTACTTCTATGGTTAGGTCAGTGAGAACGGATCTGACCCACATCATCTCTGTACTAGCTTGTGCCATGGCCCTGTATTCCGATTCAGCACTTGATCTAGCAACCACAGTCTGCTTCTTACTCTTCCATGAAACCAGAGAATTCCCTATGAATACAGCAAATCCAGATGTAGACTTTCTATCTTTCGGACACCCGGCATAGTCTGCATCTGCATATGCTGTTACTGAAAGAGATGTGCCTCTGCTGAAAAGAAGTCCAGTACCAGGTGAAGTCTTCAAGTATCTCAGAATCATATGGACTGCATCCATGTGAGCTTGTCTGGGCTGCTCCATGAACTGACTCACTTTGCTAACCGCAAATGCTATGTCAGGCCTGGTAGTGGTTACATATAGTAGCTTGCCAACAAGCTCTCTGTATCTTCTCTTGTCGACCTCCTCAGTATCATCATCATCATAGAACTTCATGCTTGGGTCAAGCGGAGTAATGGCAGGTCTACAATCTACCATGCCAGTTTCTGAAAGAAGATCTATAACATATTTTCTCTGGGTCATAACAAGACCCCGTTGATTCCTGGCAAACTCTATTCCGAGGAAGTAACGTAAATGTCCAAGGTCCTTGGTCACAAACTGTTTACCTAGGAAGTCCTTGGTATCCTGAATACCCTGGTCGTCATCCCCTGTAATAATAATGTCATCAACATAAACAAGAATGACTGTAATACCTCTCTGGGTCTTCTGTATGAACAATGAGTGATCGGCAGTTGATCTCGCAAACCCTTGTTGTTCTATCAAGTCCGAGAGCTTTTGGAACCATGCTCTTGGACTTTGCTTGAGGCCATAGATAGCCTTGTGCAACCTGCAAACCTTCTGACACTCCCCCTCAGCAGTAAACCCAGGTGGTTGCTGCATGTAAACCTCCTCTTGGAGGTCACCATAGAGAAATGCATTCTTAACATCAAGCTGATAAAGAGGCCAATCTCGTATCACAGCAACAGCAAGGAGAATGCGTAGAGTGTCTGGCAACTGGTGAGAAAGTATCGTGATAGTCCACCCCATATGTCTGAGTAAATTCTCGTGCCACAAGTCTCGCCTTATAGCGATCTACACTGCCATCCGCGCGGTGTTTCACAGTGAACACCCATTTGCATCCTACGACTGATGTATTAATAGGAGGAGAAACAAGACTCCACGTGCCACGTGATTGTAGCGCAGCCATTTCCTCCTCCATGGCTAACCTCCACTGACTATCTTTGAGAGCCTTCTGATATGTCGGTGGTATCTGTACAGCTGATAGTGCTAGCGTAAATCTCCTGAAATCCTCTGACAACCTGTTTAAGGAGATTTGGGCTGCAATAGGGTAAGTATCACACGCCCGTTTCTGCTTTCGCAGAGCAATCGGTACGTCAAGATCATCTGCTATGTCATGGGCCTGTATATTTCCCTCTTGAGAGGGTGTCTGCTCCTCCTGTTGTACAGTTAACTCAGTAGTGCCATCAGCAGAAATAATATGCTCATTACATACCTGAGGCGTGCTGGATGATGGGCAAGGCCTGTGAGCATGGCGAACAGAGCGAGGTCTGCGAGGAACAACATGAGGTGAGAACTGAACCAATGGAGGTGGTGGTGGCGGAGGAGGTGGTGGTGGTGATGTAGGAGGTGGTGGTGGCAGAGGAGGTGGTGGTGGTAAAGGTGAAGAACCATCTGTAGGAGGTGGTGGCATGTATATCTCATCATCAGAGTCAGATGGAGTAAGTCTGTCACCTGTAGGAGAAAAATACATGACCGTCTCAAAGAACTTAACATCAGCACTAACAAAATATTTTTGGCTTAGTGGATCAAAGCAGCGATACCCCTTTTGGGTACGAGAGTAGCCGACAAATATACACTTGACAGCTCTAGGAGAGAGCTTGTCACGCCCTGGAGAGACATCATGAACAAATGCAACAGATCCAAACACACGAGGTGTAAGAGAGAAGAGATCCTTCTCGGGAAACGCAATCGAGTAAGGAATCTTCTCTCCTAACACGGATGAGGGTATACGATTTACCAAATAGCAAGCAGTAAGGACGGCATCACCCCAGTAAGAATGAGGAGCACGGCTCTGTATCAACAATGTTCTGGTTACATCAAGTAAGTGACGGTGTTTGCGCTCGGCAACACCATTTTGCTGGGAAGTGTAGACACATGAGGTCTGGTGAACAATACCATGGGATCTTAGGAACTCAGAAAGATGTAAGGAGGAAAATTCCAAGGAATTGTCAGAACGAATATACTTTACATTAGCAGAAAAAATATTTTTTATTTCATTAATAAAATACTTGATAGTGAATCCAGCCTCAGACTTATTTTTCAATAAGAAGACCCAAGACAGTCTAGAAAAATCATCGACAGCTACAAGATAAAAACGGTGTCCTTGGAGATCAGGAACACGACTAGGACCCCAAATGTCTAAATGAAGGAGCTCAAATAACTGAGAACTGCTCCGACTCTGTCGGGATGGGAAAGATGAACGGTGATGCTTCCCAAGTTGGCATGCTTCACATTGAAATGAGGATCTCGTAGAAATCTGAGGGAAAACATGACATAACTTTTGCAGAGGAAGATGTCCAAACCTAAGGTGCCACAAGTAAGGAGAGACTGGTCCAGTAGGGATAATAGACATACTAGCATGAGGAGGTTGGACCAGCCTGTAGAGTCCCCGCTGCTCACGGCCACTTCCAATCACCCTGCCCGTGAGTATGTCCTGAAACACAAGAGATGAAGGGTCAAAGATGGCACGACAGTGCAGATCCTTAGTGATCTGACTAATAGAAAGTAAATTCATTTGAAACACGGGAGCATATAAAACATTTTTCAGACGCATGGACGGAGTCAACTGCACCTCCCCCTGTCCTGTAACAGGTAAGTGGTCGCCATTAGCAATGACGACCCATCTACCAGGTGGTATAGCCCTGTAGGACTTCAGTTGTGTTCTGTCTCCGCACAAGTGGTGAGAAGCACCAGAGTCCATAATCCATTCTGTCATGTCTGTATTCGTACTACCAGTAAAGGCATAGGTGATACCTGAGGAGCTCGAAGAGGCTCTAACTGCTGTAGCGGTATCTGTGGTGGTGTCAGTACTAGGAGTCATGATCTCTCGAATGCGAGAGACAATATCATCCAGGCGCGGATCAACCTGTGGAGCTGAAGTCTCTGAAGACACAATCTGCTCTGCTGCTCGACCAGAAACAGGATATCCATGCTTCTGATAGCATGTATCCTCTGTATGTCCAGGCTTGCGACAGTAGGTACAGGGACCACGATGTCGTCCACCGCCTTTTCCTCGGGGTGTACGTCCTCTAAACTGGATCGTCCCACCTCGACCACGAGAAGCGGCCATTGCTGAGGAGTGTGAAGACGTGGATGTTGATGGGATCGTGAGCCGGCTGAGACGGCTATAGGCCTCCTCTATAGGCGGAATGGTTGCTTCTGTAAGAAGATGAGTGCGTGCACCATCATATTCTTTGTCAAGTCCAGCCATGAAGACTCCAACCATCGTGGAGTTCCTATATATCTTCTGTTGCTCAGTAGACGTCGTAATGGGCATGTAGCTATGAAGCTTTTCAAACATGCCACGTAGCGAAGAGTAGTAAACATGCAAGGGACGGCCATTCTGTTTGGTATTGTAGATATCAAACTGCAGTTGAAGGATTTTGGCCTCATTCTTTGCCTGTGCATAGGTGGAGGCCAATGTGTCCCACATTGCCTTGGCAGTGGGCTGAGTAAGAATATCATTGGCTATCTCTGTAGTAAGAGTCCCACAAAGCCAAACACGTGCGTATGCATCATCTTGCTTCCAAGAAGCATTTGCTCCGGTCTTTTCCGCTGGCTCTGGCTCTGTCAGGATGTGCTCCTTGTTGTTGCACTGCATGAGGGTTAGAAACTGCATGGACCATAACTCATAGTTGGTCCCATCCATCTTAACGATGGGAGCCGGACCCTTGAAGGCTCCGGACGAAAAGATATCACCCTTGTTATCTGACATGATATAAGATGGCCAAATAACGGAATCGGTCGGAAACTAAACCGATATGAATCTATGAAATCATACGAAGAATTGGTTGTACAAGTAAATTCATGCAACCATCTTTTTAATATTGCTACTTGCTGGGATCGGAATATTTAAAGCTTGGAGATCGCGCTCTGCGGTTGGAACACTGAACCGATTGCAAAATCTGAGAGTCTTGGCATGGATGCGGGGACTGACCGTCGTTGCAGGAGGCGCGCTGAAGGGGCCGTCACGGACCGTCGTTGCAGGAGGCGCTGAAGACGTCGTTGCAGGAGGCGCTGAAGACGTCGTTGTAACGACGGGAGGGACCGTCATTGCAGGGGCATGGGGCCTGGGTTAGGCGGGAGGGGCGCAGGGACTGGGAGGGGCGCAGGGACTGGGAGCGGGGCCTGGGGGTGGGAAGAGGCGGCGATGGGGGGGGCCTGGGAAGAGGCGGCGATGGGTAGGGGGGGGGGGGGGGGGGCTGGGAAGAGGCGGCGATGGGGGTGGGAAGAGGCGGCGATGGGGGGCCTGGGAAGAGGCGGCGATGGGGTCGGGGCCAAGGGCGATGGCGATGGGGCGATGGGCGAGGTCAGGGGCGATGGGGGGCCAAGGGCGATGGCGATGGGCGAGGTCAGGGGCGATGGGGGCGGGGCCGAGGGCGACGGGGGTCGGGGGCGATGGGTTGGGCGACGGGTTTTTTTTTTTAAGGGAACAGGTGTCGAGTTTGGGAGGGGTTAGGGTTAGGGATGTTACATGGCTCTGATACCATGTTGAGGGAATAGACTTGAATACATTATGAGAGACCCAAGGGTTTTCTTATATAGGAGAAGAACCCTTGGGTAAATTACAAGAATATGAAAGGGAAAAATAAAAATTACATAAAAGTCTATACTAATAATAGCAATCATCTCAACACACGTGAAATATAATAATACTATCAAGTATATGACGGTCTAAGGAATAGGAGTTAAGATAGCAAGATAGAAATATGTAGCACTGACTCGTGGGTTGGGTGTATGAATCTGATATGCGCATGACATGGATCAATACACATGAATATTATTCATACGACATATTTGTGAATTTGATTTGCATGTATTAAGGTTCAATTTCTTAAATGGTTAGGGTTGGACTATAATCACATAAGTGATTCCAACTTCTCTATATAAGAGAGGGTGGATGAACACAAAGATATCACTTGGAACTCTAGTTTCACCCCCACTTCCCCATTCTCTTCCTCTCTCATGGTTGTTCCTTCCCTCGTCCACCTATATTGTCGGTGTTGTCTTCTTCATGGAGAAGCTCTTGTGCTTGTACTTTACGTGCGGTTTGGATAGAGGACCTTGCGTGATGATATCTGCAGAAGCATGGAGCAGATCCTCCATGGATCACATTGGGTGTGTGGAAGAAGAAGAAAAGATTGGTGGCTTTCTCCTTCTATAGGGTCGGACCAAGGGTAGATATATTCTCCTCGGTTGTTGTGCCTGGAACAATGTAGAAAATTTTCCTATGTCAAGTGATTTCATAGTTAAAAAGTTATTATTTCAATGCAACTAAAGAATGTGCTTTTTTCTTAGATTTGATCAAATGTTTTATGTGATCTATGAGGTTTGACCTCCATTATGAACTACTTAGCTCACCTCTTTATATGTGAACCGCCTTAAGTAAACAAGTGGTGATAGAGCCTTCACTAGATTCTTATTTCATCAATTGTGCAACATGAGAGAGGAAGAGTCATGCTTGTGAAGATTGAGTCTTTCTCATTTTTATAGCCGATAATTTTTTTGATTTTTTTTGCCAACTCAAATACAATAAATTGTAGTATTGTGACTATTGGCACCCATGTTTTTATTGGTCTAAACATTTGAAGTAGAAGTAGAATATCATGTTCAATCTTTTCATCAATAGTATGATAATGGGAAATGTGACTTGGTTTCATTCATTATGTGATGTGTACTTATGTTGAACCTCGATTGCATGATTACACCTTCATTAGATGTCAATAGCCTTGGAGTTAATATATTAGCAAGCTATGCCAGATCCTTTGGTTAGGCTTCAGTGGGTCGCATAGGCATGGCGTGATAAAGAAGGTCTTAAAATCTTGAGGATAGTCATTTTATAACTTTTATCATGATGGAACTAGGTCTCACAGACCATTGAGTAGAGGTAAAAAGAGATTCGTGTGCTGCGGCAAGGGTCAGTTGTTTCCAATGAATACATAATATTTGCTAGCATTCATTAGCCCCCATCTCCTACTATGTGAAGTTTCTTTATAGCTTTCACTATTACGCACATGAGAAACTAAAGGGTTGTTCATGACCTCCATCTATTAGGTGCTCAAGCGAGCCCCACAATTTAAACAATCCATGTGAGAGATAAGGAGGACAACCACATTTGTAACCTCAATCATTTGAGATGCTTATATATCAAATTAGGATGTGCTCACAATTCTCAATAAGTGGCACCCACTTTACAACATATTAGATGGCTTGATTATACTAATCAAGCATGGAAAATGGAAAAGTGCAAGATGCAGTTGTCTAGGGTCATTAACACTACATGAGATGCACGATCTCTACCACTGTCATTTGATGGCCGACATTAGTGATTACAAAGTCCATCGATCTATCCTACGAAAAACAGATCGTGTTTGCATCCTCAAAGATGAGCTAAGAAGAAACATTCTAAATGAGTTGCACAGCTTCAAATTATCTATCCATCTCAAAAGTACAAAGATGCAACTAACCTATGTCACTTTCATTGGGGGAGAATGAAGATGGGTATTATGGATAAGATCAGTTGTTTCCTTACTTATCAAGTGATGAACATAGCGTATATGTTTGGTAGGATTTTTGGAGTTTGTCCATGGTGTGGAATTAAGTGGAAGGGTATCCTTTCCATCATAGTGTAGAGGTGGAAGAGCATCTACATGAGCTTCGTGACATTGTTATCTCATGTTACCATGAGGTATGATGCAATTTAGGTGGTCAACATGTCTATCATGTAGAGTTGGATAAGTTTAGAGCCAACACGTCATCCATCTACATGAAATCTCGTCATTTGGAATGGGGGTTACCCCTCTAGTGATAGTCATTATTTAGGGGGGATGGTATTGTGGATAGCCATGTGGTTTAAAAGATAGAAGGGTAGTTGTTGGGAGTATTTCTTATGATGTGACTTTATGGGAATTTGAGAGAATGATTGGATTTGTAATTATTAAATTGGAGGATGTGATGGTATAATATATTTTTATATTTGTTGATGAGATAGATATATTTTTTTAGTTTGAGTAAGAGATGTAATGTGAGATGATTGAAAGGAATCTGATAAACAATGTAAGTTGATTGAAAACAGAGAGTGGGAGTAGATATGGGGTTGGCTTGCTAACCTCCCTCATCCCTCTTATTGTAAGGAGGGCTGGTTGAGGGATGCCCTACCAATTGTGGGGGTGCCCTCCAAACCAAAATGCACAGTGTTTTTTATAAATATCGTCATTTGGCTTCATGATATTAGGGATAGCACATGAGATCACCAAGGATTGGCTTCATGATATTAGGGATAGCACATGAGAGAACCAAGGATTGGCTTCATGATATTAGGGCTAGCTCATGAGAGCACTAAAGATTGTGTCTTATTTTACCTTCAGATGCTCGAGGACATACTTTAAGCATGTGACAAGGATAAGCACAAGGTCAAGCTAACCTGATCTAGCTTGTTTTGAGGTTTGGCTGGTAAAGGCTAATGAAAATTTTTTCTACGCATTTGAGGTGTCTTGTAACCCTAACCCTTATCTCACAACAAAAATAGGCCACTGTGATGGTGTTTACTCCAAACATATTAATGAGAATACAAAGAGTCTAGTGCGAACAAGTAGAGTAGGCACATTGTCGAACCACTATCAATCCATGTTCTACTTGATCATTATTGATCGGATACGTTTCTAGCACCAGTAACTTGGCTTGCATAGCTCAACTTGACGTAAGACCGTACTTAGATGATAGGATCTTATTATTTTAACCAATGTTTATTTCGATCCGAGGCTTGAGTCAAGATTGGTCTACGCCCAAGAGCGTGGTTCAAGTAGGGGCTTATTTTTTGATGGCTCAATAGCTCATTTGGCATGCAATATACATGTATGTTTACAATTATGTATGACAGTTTCCTAACAAATATTTTTCTTTGGCCAAAGGCCCGTAGTATTAAGAAGTCAACTAACACAAGTTGAATGTGACCTCTAATCACAACCTATGTGCTAATGTGGATAAAATACCTGCTTGGAGAATGGAGAGCGTTTTGAATTTTTTAGGGCTTTTCACAATATGCCACTCTTAGATTTTGTAATGTCAGTTATGTACCATCTTTTTTGGTAATATCAATTGTGCCCATATATTTTACAAAATTCACAGCTCCATCCTTTTGTAATATCAATTATACCTCTACTTTAATGAAAGAGCAGAAAAGATTTTGCAAAAAGGTACAGACACAAGTGATGTGTTAAAAAAAAAGAGGGGCATAACTGATATTGCAGAAGTTAAAAGGGACATAACTGTAATATAAAGTAGCAAAAGTGGTTGGAAATATGCATACAAAGATAAAAATGACTTGGAGATAGCTTTACGTAATTTCTAAAGTTGTTAAAAAGGATTACAACATGGAAGAAAGATCTTTGAGCTTCTCTTCCCAAAATCTCAAGGCAATTGGCATTAGCTTTGGGAAGGCTTGTGAGTTGTAACGCACGGCTTAATGTCTATATACCGCACATTATTAAAGACAAAGTATTCAAGGTTAATTTGCACTTTATATCCTGAAAAGCTAATCCTTTGCAAACAAGCATGATCAGAAAAATTGCTAGGAAAACGTATTACTAACATTTCTTCAAAGTTCACATTATAAATAAAGAGCATTTACCAAATAAAAATTAATAATCATAATAATAAATAAATAAATAAATATGAAGAGCAGCTATGACCACACTTTGTTTCATTAAAAATGTGATATATTGCTCACAAGGGCAGATCAACAAATCTACTTCATAACAGCAACAGAAAGCCCACATATCATCATCATTTACATCATATTGATGGCATACATTGGAGATACAATTCATGTTTGATTTAAACTGTACATTATATCGATCCTGTCTTCGTTTTTTTCCTGCAATATGATGACATTTAGCACATGGAGATCTAAGATCCAACTGTATATGGAAACAAAAACAACTGAAAGAACCAGAAAGACCCATAGCTATGCTCCTAATTAAGAGGTTGAAGAGAAAAGAAGAGGCAAAATCATCTTCTAGGCATCAGCAGACTGTAACTGTTGATTCAGAAGAAAAAAATAATACAATGAATCAACAGACAAGCGTTCTCTTTGCAATGGTAAAGTAAAGATTAAATGAACAATTAAAACGAATGGTCCTGGCGATGCATAGAAGAATCAGGGTAGTGGTTCCTGTGAATCTCCCAATCGCGACAAATGGAGATACGCATGAGTTCCTGTTGAAAATGACAAAAGTGTGAGGAGGATCATGTTCTAGGGAAGAGTGAAAGATGCATTTCAAGGTTGTCGTATGGGGAATAAAATAAGCGAATCAATACAAATTTAAGCATAAGCGCAGCAAAGGTTATTTTATAAGGAAAAAACATTTTTTCAGATTTTGGTATTGGAAAAAATAATTGAAATTGATAAAAATTCCAGAATCACTGGACAACTATGTTAGAAAGAAAAAGGCACTGCAAGGTTGTAGTCTAAAAAAATGTTCATGAAATCATTAAAATTTCAGAATCACGGGAATAGTTGTGCTAAAAAACACTATCCTAATGGAATAGAGATTGTGGTATACTGGTATGCACCCCATTCAAAATATGGCATATGTCTCATTAAATTGTGTTCAAATTAAAACTAAAATGTTTCATCAAAAAGCATGAAGCTAATATGCTCACATATGCCACTGTCATGATGGAACATATGCCGATCATGGGAACAGTATGGACATATTAGAAGAGGTAATCTGAGGTTTTATCTGAAAGACAGGCAAAAATAACGGATCAGCAGCTCTCTTGACAAGCCAACTTTCAGTTGCTATTATTTTGTAGATATATTTTCATTTAACAACCAAACCAGTAGGACTAGCCTTTCAATGGATTTTAACTTGCATGATAAAGGGAGAATGGAAGTAGCAGTCGAGATACAGCAGTTGGAATTGAGTATGCAGTAGCAGATGCAGTGTGCATTCAGGAAGATTAAAAAAAAATCAGTCTGAAATATATGATCTTTCAGCAAATGCAACTACTGCTGAAGCAACGAGCTTCAGATTTGCAGTCCAACTAGCATTAGAATTGATTATCACACCTTGTACAATTTTAACGATGTGCAAGATATCATAGAATATAATATCACAGAAAAGTACAAAAGGATATGATGATCGCCCAATTGTAAATGATTTTAAGGCTTTCTTAAAGATTTGACAATTAGGTACAACCACAGAAATTCTGATTTATTGGCTCGTGTCATAGTCAAAATTGGTTCTAAAAAAATGCCATAGTCAAAATTTGTTATGAGAATCTAAGTTAGGTAAATAATAAAAATTTAACTTTTAGAATAAACGAGTCAGAGTGTGGATGTGTTTTCATCAATTGCAGCCAGAAAATAAATACAAAAAATGCATCAGTTGTGGCAGAAACGAACCGTATCCTTCCATGGAAATCATTTGCAGATCACCTCCAAAGTATCGAGCATAGAGACGACTGATGGGTAGCCCACACCCATAACCCGCCATGGTTAACCCATCATTTGTTTCTTCATACTCTTCACTCAAAGCACTCTCAGCAGTACTGTAAAGATAAGTAAAAATTTTGGGAAGGCCACTGCGAGGTATGCCGCCACCTTCATCAGCAATCTATGAGAAAAAAATGGTATATTTTAAATGTAAGAGTATAACTTATAAAATTTATATTTTAACCATATACTTGAGTTTCCAGTTACAATAAATTAATACCGTCTTTGGTTGAGTATATTAAACATCACAATAATTCTTGTAATTATGTCACAAGATCTCCAGCGCAGGATGCTCCCGAGAAATGAAATGAATGCCAATTGAAACTGAAGCTTAGTTTTCCAACTATTTATACAGAGGACTTTTGATACACACAACCGACAAAATGAAGAGAACTGTTGCAACCAACCATCACTTAGAGCCGTTCGGTTCGGGAATAAGCAGGAATAAGGATGGGGAATAAGGAGAATAAGGGTCTATTCTTTGTTCGGCTGGAGGATAGGAATAAAGAGAATAAGGTGAAATAAAGGTAGGTAAGGTGGGATAAAGATAGAAATAAGAGTAAAATAAGATGGAATAATGGGGAATAGTCGTACCACTGGGAACCATGTCAAAAGGAGAATTGGCCCCTTATTCCAGAGCTTATTCTCCTACCAAACAGGGCTTAGGCAAATCACAATGAATTCAGCTTGTAAGATTAATCTCTTTTTTAGTAAGATTATACTCTAGCATTAAAAAAATAACCAAATAGACTTATTTCTAATATAGCAAAATGAAATTTGTGCACAGTTATTGATAAATGCAAATGTTCGAATTGGCAGATTTCAGTTCTAAGAATAAAAGTGGCCCACAGATACATCTGGAAGTAAAGTGTATACCATTATAGTAACATCCTCAATACCATCAGCAACTATAATTCTTACTGGAGGGGCATCTTTGTCTGAATTCATAAACCGTTCTTCAACTGCGCGTAAGGAGTTCTTGACCAATTCAAACACCATAAGATGCAAATGTGATGGTACATACCTGTAATGAAATCATTAGCACGGTTTAACACCTTACTAAACTCTCCAAACATTTCACATTCATTATAATGCAGATACATAGAAATAACTGGCATATATAAGTTTATCACAGGAAGATAGCATCTTAAACAGCAGACTAGTAAGAGTATGCAACAATAGCACAGCCTAAACATACGTTCATGCAAAAAAGTCCATCTAAGTTACACTATAACACGATAATATTATTCGACATATTCAGCAAATAGCTGGACTATAAGGGACATATAAAAAACCCAACTTGTCATTAGTCTAACATTTTCCACAATCCAAGACTTCCATATGGATACATGATGCCATATGACCATGTCCATGATCCATGATACCTAGCCAAAGTTCTACTGACATGAAATTTAATCAATTATAAGAAGATTTGAGCTGTCAATTTCAAAGTTATTGGTTAAAGATGAACGGAAGTGTACTCTATCTTGATAGGATATATCTTAACTGTGGGCAGCAGATTTTCTGTTTATGGATCCTGAAGACTCAGTACAAGAACAAATTATTCTTCATGGGGAGAGATTTTCCAGCATCTAATTTCCAGCATAAATTAAAAAACGCACAGTATAATAAAAAATACAAGTCAAAAAGTATAAAAATTCTAAATAAGAGATAAAGGATGAAATAAAGAAAAAGCTTACGGAAAGGTAAATTCCGGATCTCCATAAATATTAACATCAGGGGCACTCCCGTATTTTCTTAAACAGATTGCTCGGGCATCCTCACTGGCATTCCTCGCGACTAACATAGGAGACATTTTAGTATTTATATGCCCAACACAGCCAGGCTCTTGATGAGGATCATGCAAAGCAACATGCTGCCCTGATTACAAAAAAAAAGCCGAGTTTTCACTTCAGCAACTAGAGTTTTACTCTATGCTTTTGATAATTGTTGAGGGAAAAACCAAGATAAAATTTCATCTAACCCTAGAGCTCTCTTATATAGGAGAAAAGCTCTATGGGTAAATTACAGAGACAGGACAATTAAAAAGACAAATAACATATAATTATTCTAACACTCCCCCTCAAGCTGGAGCATATATATCTAACATGCTCAGCTTGGAACAACATAGATGAAAGGGACCTCTAGCAAGAGCCTTGGTGAACATATCTGCAATCTGCTCTCCTGATGATACATAAGAAGTCGAAATAAGCCCCTTCTGAATCAAGTCCCGTGTATAATGACAATCCACTTCAATGTGCTTTGTCCTTTCGTGGAAGGCTGGATTATTGGCTATGAACAAGGCTGCCTGATTATCACATTTAAGATGCATAGGAAGAGGGACTTCAACAGTTAAATCAGTCAAAACAGATTTGACCCACATCATCTCAGCACTACCTTGGGCCATTGCCCTATATTCTGATTCTGCACTGGATCGAGCCACCACCGTTTGTTTCTTACTTTTCCAAGCTACTGGTGAGCTGCCAACAATTACAATAAAGCCTGAAGTAGACTTTCTATCATTGGGACACCCAGCATAGTCGGCGTCAGCACAACCTGTGACGGATATAGAGGTATCTCTTCTAAACAGAAGACCAGCACCTGGAGATGACTTCAGATATCTCAAGATCATAAAAACCGCATTCATGTGAGCTTGCCTGGGTTGCTCCATGAACTGACTTACCCTGCTAACCGCAAAGGATATATCAGGCCGGGTAATAGTAACATACAACAACTTCCCTACGAGCTCTCTATATCGTCGCTTGTCCACCTCCTCAGAGTCATCATTATAAAGTTTAACATTAGGATCCATAGGAGTAGTAGCTGGTCTACATCCTGCCATACCTGTCTCAGATAACAGATCAGTAACATACTTTCTTTGTGTCATTACCATGCCTTGTTCATTTCGTGCAAACTCCAATCCCAGAAAGTAACGGAGTGTACCCAGATCCTTCGTAATAAACTGCTCGCTAAGAAACTCCTTGGCTGCTTGAATGCCCTGCTCATTACTGCCAGTGATAACAATATCATCAACATATACTAAGATGATCACAATACCTCGCTGGTCTCTCTTTACAAAGAGAGTATGATCTGCTGTAGATCTGACGAAGCCCTTCTGCTCAATCAACTCGGAGAGCTTCTGAAACCAAGCCCGTGGACTCTGCTTAAGGCCATATATGGCCTTATGAAGACGGCACACCATACTGGACTCCCCCTCAGCAGCAAACCCTGGTGGCTGCTGCATATAGACCTCTTCCTGTAAGTCACCATACAAGAAGGCGTTCTTGACATCAAGCTGAAATAGGGGCCAGTCGCGGACAACAGCTACTGCAATAAGAATCCGTAAGGTAGAGTGACGTGCAACTGGAGAAAACGTCTCCTGATAGTCCACCCCATATGTTTGGGTGAACCCACGAGCGACCAACCTGGCTTTGTATCTATCCACTGTACCATCAGCTCTCTGCTTAACAGTAAAGACCCATTTGCTGCCCACTATAGACGCACCTGATGGAGGATGCACAATACTCCACGTACCACGCGACTGCAATGCTGCCATCTCCTCCTCCATAGCTAAACGCCAGTGACTGCTCTGTAGTGCCTCCTGATATGTCCGTGGGATCTGAACTGCCGATAAGCCAACAACAAACTGGCGGAAGTCTGTGGATAGACGCTCCAACGATACCTGAGAAGCAAACTCCAGCCCATACTTGGGATTCATCGTTCGCGCACGCTTCTGCCTTCTATGTGCAATAGGAATATCCAAATCATCAACTGGAGGAGTGGGAGTACCATCAGTACCCTGTACATCAAGCTGTACATGCAAATCACCTGTGCCATCAGAAGAACTCAAAGAATCAGTACATACCTCGGGCGCGCTGGATGATGGAGGAGGCACTTGAGTAGAGGGCCGACGCTGATAGACATTAGGATAAAAATGTGGCGGCGGTGGTGGTGGTGGTGGTGGTGGTGGTGGTGGAGTAGCTGGTGGTGGAGTAGCTGGTGGTGGAGTAGCTGGTGTAGTCGGAGTAAAGCATGGAACTGACGGAGGAGGAGGAGGAGGAGTAGGGACATAGATATTGTCTCCTTCGTCTGATTGAGTGAGCCTGTCACCTGTAGGAGAAAAATACATAATGGACTCAAAGAAGGTGACATCTGCACTAACATAATACCGTCGTCTAACTGGATCAAAACACCGATAACCTTTTTGGGTCTTGGAGTAACCCACAAACACACATTTGACAGCTCTAGGAGAGAGCTTATCAAGACCAGGAGAGAAGCAATGAACAAATGCAACCGATCCAAAGACACGAGGCGTAAGGGAGAAAAGATCCTTCTCGGGAAACGCAATCGAGAACGGGACCTTTTCCCCTAACGCAGATGAAGGCATACGATTCACTAAGTAACACGCAGTTAGAACCGCATCTCCCCAATAGGAATGAGGAGCACGGCTCTGAATCAAGAGAGTCCTGGTAATATCCAATAAATGACGATGTTTCCTCTCAGCCACCCCATTCTGTTGGGAGGTGTAAGGACACGAAGTCTGATGCACAATACCCATAGTTTGAAGAAATCGAGAAAGCTGAGAAGTACAAAATTCTAGAGCATTGTCTGAGCGTATGTACTTAATTCTGGCAGAGAAAATGTTCTTAACTTCATTAATAAACGACTGAATAACAGGACCAGCATCAGACTTATTCTTGAGAAGAAAAACCCAACATAACCTAGAAAACTCATCAACCGCAACAAGATAAAATATGTGTCCCTGGTGATCAGAGACACGACTAGGACCCCAAATGTCAAAATGGAACAACTCAAACAGACTATAAGTACTCGAACTTTGACGACTCTGGAAAGACGACCGGTGGTGCTTCCCAAGCTGACAGGCCTCGCACTGGAAAGTAGAACGAGGAGAAATCTGAGGGAGAACATGAATCAGCTTTTGCAGAGGAAGATGACCAAATCTCAGATGCCACATATACGGAGAAACAGACCCAGTGCGTAGAGAGGATGAGACACCAGCATATGAAGACTGCACTAGTCTGTAAAGGCCCCCTTGCTCACGGCCAGTTCCAATCACGCTGCCCGTAAGTATATCCTGAAACACAAGAGCAGATGGATCAAATATAGCACGGCAATGTAAATCTTTGGTGATTTGACTAATAGACAGCAAATTCATCGAAAATTTAGGTGCATAGAGAACATTAGAAAGTCTCAAGGTAGGAGTCAACTGCACCTCCCCCTGACCAGTAATAGGGGAATATGTACCATCAGCTATCACCACCGATCGTTCAGATCGAACAGGATGAAAAACACTAAACTGACCTCTGTCACCACAGAGATGGTGTGATGCACCTGAATCCATGATCCATTCTGATAGATCCGCCTTGTAACACGTAGTAAAGGCAAATGTCATACCTGTCGTGGATGCTGAAGCAGAAGCAGCCACCTCTGAAGATCCTGAAGGAGAACTGGTAGACCCAGATGTGCCAGGCATAATCTCTCTCAGTTTTGCTACAAACTCATCGAACCTCTGATCAGGTAAACTCTCAGTCCGTTGTGTCTGCTCTGCAACTCTGGCTGATGCTGGAAACCCATGCTTGGAGTAGCAGGTCTCCTCAGAATGACCTGTCCTGTGACAGAAAGTGCATGATCGACCTCGACCACCACCTCCTCTACCACGGTTTGAGCTACCTCGTCCACGATATGTTGTATGACTACCTCTGCGTGAAGCTGCCATCGCTGAAGATGTCTGCTGGTGTACTGTACTGCCAGAGGATATGGACAGTCTGCTCAATCTCCGATATGCCTCCTCCATCGGAGGTATCGTAGCATCAGTAAGGATCTGGGCACGAGCTGCATCATACTCCGGATCCAGGGCTGCAAGGAATACCCCAGTCATCACAGAGTCTCTATATGCTTTAAGCTGTTCTGGTGTAGCAGTCAAAGGTATGTACCCATGCAGCCTCTCAAACATACCCCTCAGAGAAGTATAGAGAGTGTGAAGCGGACGACCATTCTGCTTAGACGTGAAAATATCATGCTGGAGCTGGAGGATCTTCGACTCATTCTTTGCCTGAGAGTAGGTCGCGGCAAGAATGTCCCACATAGCCTTTGCAGTAGGCTGGCTGAGAATATCATTGGCTATCTCCGTGGAAACAGTCCCGGATAGCCATACTCTAGCATACGCATCATCTGCCTCCCATGAGGCGTGTATCCCAGTCTTGTCACTTGGCTCCTCTATAGTGAGGATGTGCTTTTTGCCATTACACTGCATAAAACTCATGAACTGCATGGCCCACAGTTCATAATTGGTTCCATCCATCTTAGCAATGGGTGCAGAACCTTTGAAGGCACCCGAGGATGGAACATCCACCTTGTCAGACATGATGACAACAATTCCTATAGACTGGGACTACACCAGACTTAGACAAAACAGATGTCTATTCGGACATAAGTGTGGCTGTGGAAGTAGACTAATCCAGAACCCCTTCCATGCCTTGAAGGGTCCTACAGGCTGAAATCAGAATCAGATCAGGTGCTCGGGGGCGCAACAGTGCGCAACAGTGCACGCAGGAGATCGCACAGGAGATCAGATGCTCGCGCGGAGGGGGTGCAACAGTGCGCGCAGGAGATCGCGTGGAAGGGGCGCAATAGTGCGCACAATAGATCGCGCGCAGAGTCAGAATCGCCCTGAGAGAATCGCGCTAGGGCTTGATCGCGCGCAGGAGATCGGGCTTGATCGCGCTAGGGCTTGATCGCGCGATGAATCGCGCGCAGGCTAGGGCGCGAAGGCTTGAGGGCTGGGGCTCTCTCTCGCGCGGAGGCTAGGGCGCGAAGGCTTGAGAGAATCGCGCGATCTGGCAGGAGGCGACGGCGGCGTGGGGGGGCACTCGGGCTAGCGGAGGCGACGCCGGCGCCGGCGAAGGGCTATCGGTGGGGACAGGGACTAGGTATAGGGCTCCGGTCTAGGACCGTCGCTCTGATACCATGTTAAGGGAAAAACCAAGATAAAATTTCATCTAACCCTAGAGCTCTCTTA
This sequence comes from Ottelia alismoides, assembly GCA_037367405.1. Lineage (NCBI taxonomy): Eukaryota > Viridiplantae > Streptophyta > Magnoliopsida > Alismatales > Hydrocharitaceae > Ottelia > Ottelia alismoides. The sequence continues at coordinate 1,072,484 of JAZKJV010005618.1, forward strand.
TATAGGAGAAAAGCTCTATGGGTAAATTACATAGACAGGACAATTAAAAAGACAAATAACATATAATTATTCTAACAATAATAAAACATGATATCGCAGTTAGCTTAACTGAAAACATGAAAGAAAAGGTTGTAATCAACCAATCTGACCTATAAGCATTCGAATTCCGATTCTTGACATGTAAAACCGATCAAGAAATTCATGGATTTCTTCGAGATGACTGGGCATACTTTTGGGATTCAGGTCTTTCTTCAGCTGGTGGACACCCATTGCCATCGCTGGTACAACGTTGGTGTGCCTTACTTTGATCATCTTAATCATTTTGGTGAAAGCAAGCTCGTCCTCCATGTCTTTGATCTCGCGGAAAGACCTCAGATCTCTAAAGGAATCCAAATACCAGTCCCTCACCTTAAAAAGAATGACAGGTTCAGATTTCAGAAATCACAAGGACAGAACAAAAGGCACAACTATTGCTTAACCAAATATAGAAATAAAATGCATGGATGTAAGGCCAGTCCAACTTAAAAGAACAAAGAAATAACATGAAGTAGTTTGTGAAAAGGCAACGAGATCAAAGATCTGCTTAAATGGTGTGCATGCAAAGGGCAAAAACGAAGAAGCAAAGCAGAACCGAGTTACTGTTGCAATTCAGATTCACTTATCCAAACCCAATCAGGGAAAAACAACAAGTGGAAAAGCAAATCGAATGCATCCTTAAACAGAAACCAACAGTACAAGCTTCTTCCAGGGGCTCTACGGATCGGAAAGCGTCCACTATCATCATATTCAAAATAAAAAATATACCGACACAACCTCAAACATTTTAAATGCCACAAGAAACAACTCGGGCAGCGCACCGATCTAACGAAAACCAACAAGTGCCCACATCCCAAAATCGCACCTTCTGGGGAGAAAAAACAAGTGGAGAAGCAAATCGAACCCTTCATCAACATAGCCAGCAGGGCGTCCAATTCAGCAAAGTTTCCACTGAAATCGCTTTCTTGAACGAACAAATAAAATTAAAAAAAACAAATACACGATCTGATAACGATTAGAAACAATATTATATTCATACTAGTTACTGCTACATCCAAGAATCTCAAACAGCATAGGGATTCAACGAGAACGAACAGGTACCCACATCACATACTCGCACCTTTAGGACGGCAGGCTGGTGAGAGAGGCCGCAGGGAAGGTTCTCGAGCTCGATGGCTCGCCGGGCGATCCGTATGGGGAGCTCCTTGTGAAGGAACTGGGCGGAGAGCATGAGGTTCCGGTTGGTGGGGGTGGAGCCAAAGTCCATCATGTACTTAAGGCTGACGCCGGTCTGCTTCATCCCACCCCATCGGTGGACGTCCTCGACCAGAGCCTTGGAGAAGGTCTCCGTGGCCTTCCTGACGGCCATGGCGGCGGAGAAGGGAGGTGGAGAGGGAAGGAGAAGGAGAGGAGGATAGTGGCATGAGATCGAGGTGGAGTCGAAAAGATGGAGAGATTATCGTGTTTATGTGGGGTTCTTCTTCTACCTGTTTCCTTTTTCTTTTTCTTTCTGTTTTTTTGCTAACGGAAAATGTCCATGAAGTGACGCAAAAAAAATCACTCTTTAATATTGGTATGTTTTGCAGTTGTACCCTTTTAAGTTTTCCAATAAGGCGTGAGCCTGACTCCTTCACAATTTCCCGGGCCCGTTTGGTTGCTGGGTTGGGTTGGGTTGGGGCAACCTTGTGAATAGTAACATGTGAGGAGGGTTGGAAAGGTTGTAATAGTAGGTGTTTGGTTGGGATGAGAGTTGAGTTGGAGTTGAATGTGACATGATGTGATGTTATGATAGGTTGTAATGAATGTTGTGATGATTGAGGTATATTAATTTGTAAAGTAAAATTTATAAGAAGATGCATCTTTTTGTTGCAAATTTGCCATCAACCCAAAATGAGTTTAGACGTATGATTTAAAAATAACTCTGCTAACCGTGGATTAGGATGTGGTTACGGGTGTAACATATTTCGCATTAAAAAAGGTAGAGAATATCCTTGACGTGGCCCAAAAATCACGGCCACAATATTCTCTTGTGCCGCTGATGTATATCAATATTTACTTCGTAAAAGGTTGGTATTTACATGAGTTTAGACGTGTGATTTAAAAAGAAATAGGGTAATCATGGTGTAGGAGTGTAGCATTACGTAAAAACGTTGGCATGTAAAATCAGAAAATTTAATTCTGGAGTACGCCAAATGAAATACCATCTCCAAAAAACACCAATACATCTTACGATAAAGTCTCTGAATAGCGATCGTATCACGATAGCATGTTCGATACAAACTGTGAGGACACGAAGCCCCTGAATACGGATTCACTTGTACACGGAGCCATCATATGACGTGTTTGTCAACCACGTGGTCGTCCACTTCCGCTAATCCTATATCACTCAGCTGCAGTCGAAGTGGGTCGACCATTTCCAACAGGAAAGATCTCTGCCCATCTTCATCCTCTAGCTCCGAGTATAGGTGACACAGTTCGAGCTCCTTGTCCTGTACTTCTCGCAAGATAGATTGAAGCTGCTGCTGCAATTCCCTGATCTCTGCCTCCTTTTCCCATAGACGTTGTGATATGAAGAAAAACTCATCTGCCAAAATTTCCAATGTCCTTGAAGCTCTCGCGTACGGCTGCTGAGTTCCGCATCGACTGACCGAGCAGATGTAGAACATGCGTCTCACTGGATGTTCTGACCCCTCCTCATACCGTAGAATCAATGGATATCCGCAACTACACCTCTCCGCCGCGGAGTCCATTCAGATCGTTCGGTAAGCTGGAAACTAAAATCATTACCATAGTAAATTACATGCATTACCAAATATATTAAGGTAAAGGTTTAGTACATTATCATAAAAAATGAATAGAACAAACACGACATAATGACAAAACAAACAATGCATCCCATGATTGCAGTCTATGGTTGCCTTGGGCGTCTGTTATTCCACATAGCATTAGCAATTCTATCTCACAACATCTGTCCACATCGTATGTCTTCACGAAGGATGCCCACGACCTGATGTTGCTCCTCGTCCGGCTCCTCCGGCAATATGTCCTCGTGGTCATCGTCAGAAATGGAATCTCCACCATTGAGCCGTATAAAGTTGTGGATTATGCACGTGACCCTTACGACATCACGTTGAATGTTGATTGGATATGCCAACATATCGCGAAGGCAACGAAATCTATTCTTCCATACCCCGAAAGTACGTTCCACCACATTACGCAGACGCGCATGACGGTGGTTAAATAGATCTTTGTGGTTTTCGTAATGACTTCCACGAGCCCTCCAGGCAGGAAGATGATATAGGGAGCCTCTATGCGGCGCTAAGAATGAATCCATATTGGCGTAACCACAATCCACTAGATACTTGCAACCCTCGGGTACAACGAAGGAGCCACTCTCCACTGAATGGCGCCTGCGGTGTCGAGGGTATCGTAGAAAAGAAAACGTTCAGAACCTAACGAATAAATCTTAGATGAATACACATTCTCTACTTAGTAAACGAACAACGTGGCAGATAAATATCCCAGTTAAATTACTTTGAAGTAGGGGTAGTAGCGAGGGTTGGACGTGATTATCTCCGGGGTGACAGGCGGTGCGAGTCGTATATATTCCGCCTCTAGAGTGAGTATCTTCGCGAGAATATTTCTAATGTACCTTGATATAGTCTCGGCACTATGCTGGAAGGCCTCTTGAATGACTCTATTGGAATGTGCATTTGTGAATGCATATAGAAATATGCAAACCTGTTCATCGACATCCATATTCCTTGTCTTGGTTAGTCCATGTTCGGATAAGACACGACCAAACCTTCGAAGCATGCTAGGCTTCACTCAGAAGTTTTGAAAGGCACGATCATCGTGTCCTTCAAGCATCTCCCTAACCCATTCACTATCGGTTAGCGGCCTTGTATGCAATCCTTGTATGCAATGGACGAGGGATCCTTGTACCTTCTTCTACCCACTCCTCTATTGACAGTGCTCCTACTACTCCGGCACAAGCTACAAGTATCAAATCACCAATATTCGGAAAGGGGCTGTAATTCCGAAGCGACATCCCTATAAAATAGAAAAGGGATGAATGAAAACCTTGCCGGTAAACACTGGAGTTCCTTCAAGCCCGGACTGCAAGCAGTAGTAAAGCATTTTTGGTGGACATGTAACAAGGATGTGCATGGCATGTAGTTGCCATATTGAAATGTAACAAAGTAACCACTGCATGCGATGTAAAACATAGCACTTGCAAGCAGTATTTAACATTGACATCGTGAAACATATAACCTGCATAACACCTGCAAGAAATATTAAGTTATGTTTGTCCTAATTCAAGGTGCTAATAAAGGTGCTAATATGCCCCATGATTAACACAGCACCTGCAAACATTATTTAGCAAAAGCATGGCATGTAGTTTCCATATTGAAATGTAACAAAATAACCATTGCATGCGATGTAAAACATAGCACTTGCAAGCATTATTTGACATTGACATCGTGAAACATATAACCTGCATAACACCTGCAAGAAATATTAAGGTACGTTTCTCCTAATTCAAGGTGCTAATCAAGGTGTTAATATGCCCCATGATCAACACAGCACCTGCAAACAGTATTTAACATTGACGTCAGAAAATTGTAACCTGCATAACACTTGCACCTGCAAGAAAAATTAAGTTACGTTTGTCCTACTTCATAACACATACATATCACATACACCTGCACGCAAAGTTATGTTAGTCCTTTATCAAGCTGCTATATCCCCCATGTAGAACATAGCACCTGCAAGCAATAATTAACATTGACAATGTGAAACATAGCACCTTCACCTGCACGAAAAATTAAGTTAAGTTTGTCCTACATCCAGGTGCTAACATCCATTCGGTCGTCATTTGTTCTACTGAGGACATCACTTCATGTTCTTAAGGCAAATGTTCGGTACGAGTAAGAATATTGTAGGGGAAATCAAATTTTTGGATGAGTGGTCAATGCGACATGGTCCTTTCGATCCAGTCGTTCAACTTTCCAGGGTCCCGACGAACAAGCATGTGTAAGTTACGCCCACTTGGGGTAGCCAACTTCTCCGCAATCTTCTCAAGCTGCTCTACGTTCAGGTCAGGCCGCATTGCTCCTATTTCACTGCATGCTGCATGGGCAACTTCGTCAGGGCCACTCTTTGACTCATTAATCGTCTTCGCCAAGGACTTCAGAAAATTCTCCATCATTTCCTGACCAACTTGAGCCCTGGAGCCTCCACTTCTTGACTTCTTGCGCATGGTGCCACCGACGCGTGCATTTCGCTTCCTAGATGACGATGTGGGAGATAACTCCTCACTGTCGTGCGCCTCTTCTTCAGGTTCTGGCATGCACTCGTTGAGGTCCTCGTCGAAATTAAGCTCCCTCTGGCTTGAATGACGGCGTGAGGTAGATGCTCCCATTGCTGGATTGTAGTTACATGGCCTGGAGGAGGTGACATGAACCCCAGTGGCAATGTCCTTACTGAGAAACCTCTGAATGTCACCGAAGTGCAGGAAGGGCTTGTTGCGATATTTGCGATACCTGTCTGCAAGCTATAACAAATACAATAATTAAAAAATTGAAATTATCAAACACCAGTTGATCGTCAGCTCATGCACCTTACCTCAAACCAAGTCGACTCGGAAGGAGGAATAGGCCTGTTGTAGACAGCATCCCAGCCCCAACCAGATTTGTTGCGAAGGTAAAGGTAAGCAGAGTAGTCCTTTTTCAGGTTCTTCCATCTACACAGGAGTTGGGACTTGGTATAATTAAGACAACTGATGTTATTGAACCTGGTCACAATCATCCGCCATCCGGGCACCGTGAACGTGCTACCAGCCCACGATGACTCGAAATCTAGCAAAGTGTCAACGAATATCCTGTCCAAAGCAGGATTCCAATGCGCATTCTCCTGCGCAACTGCCTCAGGACACTCGGATGACGCCCCGACAACTCTGTCACCACTGCTCGCCCATGGTGACATCGCACTTAATTTTCCAGACAAATTATTAGAAATTAGAATATGCACAAATTAACCACAACAAATTATGGCCCACGAATATGAATGAGAAAGCTACAGGAATGAACAACTAAGTACTGAAGTTGCCATATGGTTGTTGACATATGTTTGCATAACTAATATGTTAAATGGCATCTAGAACCAATTTAATCTTAAGCAAAAATGTTCGAAAAATTGCAGATCTACTGGTCTTCCTAGACCGATGTTATCGCTTAAATACAGATGCAAAGGGAGTACTTTCAAAAGCATAGCAAACAAATTACTCCAGTATGGTAATATTTGAGAAAAGTATGGCAAAGCATTACTCCTGGATAAGCATGGCAAACTATTGAGGCTCTGCAGGCGTCTCACTGGATTCCAAAAATTCTATGTATTCAAAATATGTCGTAAAAAAACCATATTCCTTGAACTTGTGTGGAGGCAATAGATCTGCGAGTAAATTACATGGTCCAGTGAAATGAGATCGAGGCGTGGAGATGTTTTTTCGTAGCAGCGAACATATGGTTATGTTATTTGTGGTAAAAAAGAATATGTAACTATACTTCAGATTTGCAATCCTTATCTGTGAAGATAGCCATAACATACAAGAGGCAACAAGAGTGCTTCGCCATCATACTGATCACAACTTAACTGAGGATCATAAGTGAGGATGATATATAATCTGCAGATAGAGTATATGGCGCACAAAAGAGTGCTTTGCCATCACCAAAGTTCCAGGTGTGTTTAATTTTTTTTGTTATTGCCCGAGAAATTGTCCAAGGCGTTATGGATGGGGTAATTTATCAGTCGCAGGTATGTCTACTTAACAAAATCGTGGGTAGTTATCATCATATCAAAATGAACAATGATTTTATTCGTTACAACAAACTAGATCCAGCAACCCAACATACAGGGGAGAGGGACATCGCATGGAGTGAAGCATGGGCAACCACCACGACACAATCAAAATAAGGAGCATGGAGTGTACCTTCCGAGAATACCGTCAATGCACCTCTCATACGCCAACGTTTCCTCCTCTCCAATCCTAACCCCGGCACGTGCGAGCTCGTACAAGGTCCACAAGAACGTCGCACAATATTTATAGGCGGACAGTTCCTCCTCGACCTTGCTCGTTCGCCTTCCTCCCCTCAATGGACGAGGGGACGCGCGTGGGGCTGCGGATTCACAAGAATCGGCGCGCTGCTCCATCGTAGACCTGCGCGGAGGGGAGGGATGGGATGTATGCTACCTGCACCCATATGTCTAGCTACACGACACCAGGCCTGACCGTGTTGTCAACAGCCTTGCTGCAGGTGTTGTCGGTGCAGAGGAAGACTAGGGACTAAGGAGGAAGACGACATAGCCAAAACCTGTGGCCGGATGGGGAAAAGGGCTTCGTTGCAACCGAGTCCATCTCGAGCGTTCTGCAAAAAGTAGCGTCTGTTTCGATGACATGACGTGACAAGACGTGTGGACCGGGTGGAAAAGAGGCTTCGAAGGGACAAAGGCAACGCACCTCAGTGCCCTCCCCATCCCGTTCGGGCCGCTAAACAAACGGGGTTGTAAGGGGGTGACCCGTTCAGACCCGGGTCACCCCTGCACCCAAACATGCCCTATATTTTATGAAATTTACATTAATGTCCTTACATGATTAGGCAAGTGCCTCTATATAACACCTCAGAACGATGTTGTTATGAATTTTGTAAGAATAAAGAGGCACAAGTGTGGTTGCAAAAAAATGTTAAAAGCAGAAGTGTTATTAGAAAATTTCAAAAGGACCTAATTCTATTAAATAAATATTAAATTAATTGTAATTAAATAAAAGGATTTTTACATCCATAACCCTTAGTAATTTCGCAATAACATTCATAACCCTGTATAATCGTGAATTACATGAGAAAGCTCGAGGAATGCTTAACTCTTACATGACATAACCCTATGTTATGTTCCGTTTGGGATACCCGTTATATTTGACGATTCTCGTTAAAAAAGACAAAAATATCCTAGATGTTCATTCTTATTTGCAAAATATGCCATCAACAGTTCCCCCTCCCCCACACTCGTAATCTCCCCCCCCCCACCCCACCACGACCACCTCTGCAAAGCCCCCCCATCCCCTGACCACCTCTGGAAGACACCAACCACGACCTCTCCCCAGTCGACCGACCTGCAAGGCCCACCCCCCGCTCGCCGATGACCAATCGGCAAGCAACCGCCCTCGACGACCTGCAACACCAAACCCCCCCCCTCCCGTGGACCTGCAGGCCCTGATACTGCAACCACCCCCACCCCCTGGCAAAGCCCCCTCATCGACGTCTGCAAATCCCCTTCCCCGACGACTGCAAAGCCCCTCAATCCCGACAAAGCCCCCTCCCCGACGACTGCAACCCACCCCTGACAAAGCCCCTCCCCCCACCCCCGACAAAGCCCCCCCCCCCGAAATGATTGTCCCACCACCCCGACCAACCTTAAAGCCCCCTGGATGTCTAACATGCCTGCAAAAGACACCCATGTGATCACCTCTGCAACCTGCACCCCAAGCCCCAGTCCTGCTGCCGCCGTTCACCGCTCCTCTGCACCTGTCGCTGCCCTCCACCATCGTTGAGACCTCAGCAACGCCTCGCCCGCCGATGTGCTGCCTCAAGAGAAAGATGTGGAATATTTTTTTTATGTGGGTTAATTACAACCGTTAGATCGTTGATCGGTTAGATTAACTCAATTGAGTTAATGAAGTAAAGTAACAGAAGGTTATAATTGTAAGACGGCACACTTATTCTGGGTCATGAGCGTAATTCGTGATTTATGCAGAGTTATAAATGTTATTACGAAATTAGTCTGAGTTATGAGTGTAAAAATCCCTTACATAAATAGGTAGGAAGAATTCGTATTTAAAAAGCACTAGGGTGCCTAAATGGGAGTTCAATCCAAAAACGGTATCTCAGGTGCCGAAATGCAATTATCTCATTCCAATTTGGCACCTAAGTGCAGAATTGGGAGAGGGATAAGTAAATTTTGGTTAAGTACTAAATGGAAGGGAAGAGAAATTGTTGGATAAATTAAACTAAAACCCCTCAAGAGAATTAATTTAGTTGGCATAAAATCACACATATTAAGTTCTTTACTTATTTGCATTTCTATCATCAATTGTGTCTTTATATATCAAATGTGGCATCGTAATAAGCTTAAGCATTCATCTGTATCTATCCATCTATCTATACGGTAACACTCACTATTGCAAATTGACCTATTCGCAACGAATGTCATATTTTTTGCTACATTGCCAGCAATAAATTATAAAACAATAGTTATTCATTGACCTATTCTTTTAAGCTTTCCTAAATTAGAAACATTTGTACGATCTTTTCACAAAAAGTTAATATATATCATCACTGAATTATTCACAATGAAAATGACAGTTTGATGGGAAATACAAGAACAAAAATAACTTTGCAACAAATAATATTATTTGTTATGTATTTAAATCAGAAGACGTGTCAACAAATATCCAAGTTATTCGTTATTGTAGACTATTTTTATTTTGGTGAAAACATTGTTATATAGTGTCATGGGGGAGATGTAGAGAAGAAAAATAAGTTACAAGAAATAGATTAAAATTGAGTTTTGACTATACATCGTATTATGGTATTAGTAAATACTTAGGCCACGTTTGTGTACAATATTGATATATAGAGAGAGAGAGACATAATAGATGATAGAAATGTGAATAAGTAAAGAGGAACTCGGTATTTATGATTTAATGTAGTTTAAAACAAATTTTAAGGTGTTCTTTCGTAAATTTATCCAATAACTTTCTGTTTATTAATTTAGGACTTGACCAAAATTTACCCAATCCTTTTTATGCCAAATTCAAATGAGATATATAATGCAGGGGTGAAGTGTCGATTTCAGGGCGAAATCTTATTTATACACTTCCATCCATACATACATACATCCATCCATTACTATATTACAAGCAGGACGTCTTCCGCCGACATCTCATTAATTTCCGCCCCGTCAATTCCCTTTTACCCTTCCCAATTTTATCTACCACTCATCCCGCCGCTCATCCCCGACTGCTTTTCGTTTTTGACCCCGATCTGTCTACCGAATTACACAAATCACCTCCGCCCTACGACATTTCCCCTCTGTTATAGCTGTTGCATGGCTCAAGCCGCCGCCTCTCCTCATCTCCCAATCCCACCCATCCGCCCCTCCAGTGCCATCGGTGATAACCTCTGACTCCTCAAGCTTTGGATCCGGCAACATCCCCTCCTCCGTTGCCACCGGGATGGAGGAGCTACGGCGGGGCCTGCACAATGTCGAGCTCTGGATTCGGTAGTAACCCACCAGAAAATCTCCTCCATCGTTGCCTTCGTCCTCGTCGCGATCACGCTTCAGATTATATAATCCATCTTTAATCCAGCCAAGAAATTATACTATCTCCAAAAGAGAAGTCGGCCTAAAGACTACGGTATATTTATGTTCTTCCTGTGGATAAATTAAGAGAAGACTTTCACCCAGCGGCAGAAAACTGAAATGGTTGATTAAGACTGGACAGAAAACTGAACTATTCAAACTAACACCCCTTCACCAAGTGTTGAGCAGCTTAGTGAGGCTGGACTGCTAACCACACCACATTGACAACGTTTAATGTATGTTTTCATGTGCATGCACTATTGCTCAAAGAGTCTCACATCCAAGCATGACTCGAATTATTTCGTTTATTGTAGTGCAACTTAGAACAGCATAACATGCTCATTAATCAAGTAGTTGTTTTTTTCATTTGGCAGTTTAGAAAAGAGGGTTTTGTTTCATTTCCCGAAAATAGGGGATTGTTTACCTGAGCAAACAAATCCATCTAAGGTCGATGCTTGACAGCTGAGCTACCCAAGTTGCGGCTGACCCGGTTCCGGCTGACCCAGTTCAACCGCAGATCCAGTCCAGTAACACTTTGTAAACTTATGGAATGGCCATGTTCCATCAACGTCCACAAGGAAATCCATAACCATCTCCCGTGTGATGACTAATCAAGGATCACCATGTCTACATTCTTTAGCATTGAGGTTTTGAATGTTAACATTGCAACCATCCTCCAGAGACAATCATATCTACCAAATATTATAGAGAACTGCTTGGTAGTGGCCCGTCTGATAACAAGGAGGGGGTTGGATTGTTAGAGTAAGCACCTTTCAAATGTTTAGTAAGATGGGCAATCTGTTTGAGAATACCAGGTGCTTGGATTATCAAGATGATTATTAAGAACTAAACTGCAGATTAATTCGTAATAAGAAACCAAAACATCGGTTCTCTGACAATTTTTCTATAAAAGTTTCCTTTGCATTATGTTAGATACCTAGGGTATCTTCTTGATGACCTCCCTCCAAAACAGAGATGCCATTGGGGGCATCACAACCCTCCAGTACATGTTCACAATATGTCAATACTGTCATAAGGCAAGCACATAATCCCCTCTTGTATAAGTTCACAAGAAGACCATAACACAAACACATAATCAAAGCAAAAGGAAGTTCTTTATGTTTTCCAACCAACTCGGAATCCATTTGAACACAGACATGGTCCACAAATCCCGTATAATGACGCTCAACCCATACCGTTAACAAGCAATCACTGCCATTTCTTCTAGACCATTTAAAAGATCTCAACACATCTATTATGTGTTGTTTAGAGAAGATTCATCATTGATTGGCAAAGTACACAACACTTTCGAACGGATGCAACTCATTCGCTTAAAGTGAAAAAACTTGAAGATTGCATCACATTGTACTGTCAAGATAAAGAGACATCCAATTGTCACTAACTATATATCGTTTAGGGGAAGGGTGGCTCTGCTAATGGAATGAATGCATGATAAAGAGACATCCCATTGTCATTAACTATATATCGTTTAGGGGAAGGGTGGCTCTGCTAATGGAATGAATGCAGTAATCACACATGCCCATCTGCAACAACCCTTTGGATTGCAAACAAATATGCTATATGCATTCAATCTAATCAGTTTGCTCGTGTTGACCCTCCTCAGGCTTGTGAGATCATGTCTCTAGCCACTAAGGAGTCACATATGCACTAAAATGTGGCCAATATTAGACGGCAAACACTCAGTCTTGATGAAGTAGGAATAAGAGCTGTGAATGTCATCCAAATTCCGGTCTATAAGAATTTGGAATAACATTACACGGATCCTCCTAGCCCGTTATCTATTACATCTGGCTTTGTGTTTGGCTCGACCCATGCGTGGCGATTAGGGATGCAAACGGGCGGATACAGATACTGATGTAGCTATTGCCATATCCTTATCTGTTTTTGAATACAAATACATATGCGGATACAGATATTGACGGATATTAAAATTATCTTTACCATATCCTTAAAAATGGATACGGATATAAAACGAATATTGATCGCATACGAGTAATGTTAGAAATACTCTATAGAATCAACTTAAATATATACGAATTGGATGGAAACACATGATATAAATTTACTAAATATGTTTGTATCATAAAAATTTTACAAATATGGTAAAAGAAGGTATAAAATTATGTTATATATGGTTAAAAGTAAATCTATAACTATATTTATATACGAAAATTGATATACGAATACAGATACAGATGTTTGTCGTTATCAAAATGATATCCACCTCTGTATCCATTTTAAAATGGATACGGATGTTAAAATCTGTATAAAACAGATACGGTGATGGATCGGATACGGATATATCCATAACCATTTGCATCCCTACTGACGATGCATGAGTCAAACAATAATCGATTTAACGTCTATTGAAGGATCAAATGGCCCCAACTTATTCAAGGGTATTTCTTGCAGTAATCTTTACCCAACTAACTGACAACATCTGCCTAAATTAACAGGAGAATGGTATCTTTAGTGTAAAGTCTAATGCATAGAGAATTTGTGTGTGCAGCTTTACCGATGGCTCCCAAGGCATCACTCGCTAGATTCTTGGATAATCGAAAAGAAAGGTACTATTCATCACTGCATACATCACTGCACACTGCATCGATGACGATATGCTACGATTGAAGGGTGACAGTGTTATGCAATTCCCAGGGAAAGATGTTGCTTTTTATAGATACAAGGTCAGTCTCATACTCCCCTCCACAGTACCTTTTTTCTGGTAGAATGGGGGATTTGGGGGATTCCAACCTTGATCCATGGAAAGATGTTGCTTTTGCCTAGAAGCTGTTTTTGTTGGGTGATCTACCATTTGTCTATTTCTATGACATTGTTATTCAAATGACTTCCTATTGCACAGAAAATTGAATAAATTTTCTTTATCTATTAAATTTTATCAGATTTTTCTTACATTTGCATAACACGGATGTGCACCCTAAATATTCTGCAATATATCGTTTTTGTGCAAAGCACATGTGTATATCTAGGATCAATTTGCACTCTATAGACATAAAACACAATTTGCAAATTGTGATATTGAAATGCATATTGTGTTTCGTGCATATATTGAAGATTCTAGATCACATGTCTAGAAATAAAAATAAAATAGACATGTAAAATAATAGCTACTCTAATTACTAGTAGAATAGATACATATTTTATTAAATTTTGTACATTTCCCTTGCGTATCACATGTCTATTGCTAGATTTTATCTTCTTAACAATTTAATGGTACAAAGTATATCAACAAATAATAAGATGATATGTTCTAATATCTTTCACTATTATGTAAAATAAAAATCCAAGAGAGTTATTTTCATGTGATTATAATAAGTAGTGCAAATATTACATATAAAAAATAACTTTACAACAAATAATAATCTCATCACTGTAGGTGTTATCAGTAGATGTTATCAGCATTATGATTTTCCACCCTATGCACCGCGTGGGTGTGCATATGGAATTTCACTGGGAGATTGTTTTCATATAAGAAAACATTGATCAATGGGAGAACTCTACAAATTGCATTTCGAGCATCTGAAAGAAGAAAATGTTTTCATATAAGAAAATAATTTCATTGTGCATTTCATTTTAAATATTTTTTGTACTCGGATTTGATGTGGCGTTCAAATCTAATGACATTTCAATGTCGTGATCCATGTAATTATGATTCAAAATATTCATGGATCAAGGTTTAAAGAAAAAAGAAAAATAGACCTACAATAAAGAATAATCAAGAATTATCGCACTAACTTTTATGTTAAATGAAAAAATCTATAAGATGTTATCTTGAAATTTATCCACTATTACATTACACACCCTACATTTACATAGATACAAATACAAAGGGTAAATATAAATACAAATGATCGATGCACCTCTTAAATAATGTTACTTTCAAATATAAAACGATGTTCTACATGAAGGCGGTTAAGTGGTGGGACTAGCCAAGTTGATTCTACAAGGTTCAAAAGGTTAGGTTGATGAATTGGATGCTCGCAGAAGTTGCACATGACATAACTTGATTATTGTTGTCATGTAATATAACACGCATGAAATACAATTGCCCGTGCAAAGCACGGGCTCCCTACTATTACATATATTAAAGAGGGGGTCTTCCCCACGCTTTATTAAATTTTGGGCAAATTTCCTAATTTACCCCTTCGATTTTGCCCTTCCATTACAACATATATAATATAATAAAATATATACGGATTTAACGTGGCTGCCCCGTCCACTATTTCGACGTTATTTTTTTTATTTTTTTTTGAAAAATATCACCATGTATATTCATCCATATATCCCTACTATATGCCATTCGAATTTCGTCAGAAACAGAGACTCCTACGACCTCCATCGAGATAGTGTTGATTAAACAAATCCTGTTACGGTTAAAAAACGATTGTCTGGATGGAGGCCGTAGGAGTCTCTGTTTCTGACGAAATTCGAATGACATATATGAGAGATATAAGGATGAATATATATATGATGATATTTTTCAAAAAAAATTAAAAAAAACGTTGAAAATGGCACGGGAGCAGCCCCATTAACCTCAATATATACTTCACCTTCCGCTACTCCCCAACTGTCTTGGTTTAACTCCGAACGGCTAACCCTTTTAGCATCCTCGTGTTGAATGTAGTTTTTCTTTGTGGATATCATTTTACATGCTGAAAGTTTTGTGTAATTTTCAGTGTAATTTCTTCTTAGAATATGTATAGGCGTTGTTTAATGTGCACAACATTAACTCCAAAATAGAAGGTCATAATTATATTTGCAAAATAACAACCTGGTCGTGTCATTTGATATTTTTTTGCAAGAGAGTTATTCGAAATAACTTTCTCCATAGTTTGTGTATTCTCATATTTTATCGGTAAATTGGATTATTGATAAAAATATGTATTGCCAATTTCAAAGCTAAAATATCCTTCGATATTATTGACAATATTTTAGTGGTAGAGTAGGGAAATTTCAAAGTTAAAATGTCTGGATTGATAAAATTTCAATGTTAGAATGGATTCCTAATAAAATTTATAGGTAATTTCAAAACTAAAAATATACCTTTCTCATCATTTGGAATTAGAGTAAATACTAATAAAATACGTATAGGTAATTTCAAAGATATCATCACATTCGATCGCTCGTGATCATCTCTCGAGCGAGGAAACAATCTAACAATAATTTTTTAGGATATTTACACCCATAACTCTGAGTAATTTCGTCATTACCTCAGAAACCCTCTATAATCACGAATTAAACCCGGGACCCTGAATATTAATTAACTCCTACATTCATAACCCCGTGTTAACTTCCATCCAATTTCCGTTAATTGTTAACGGTATCCGTCAAGTATTTTACATTTTATATCATTTAAGTTTCTATTATTTTTCCTCCAACCAGCAATACCTCGCCTACCTCCTCCTCCTCCAGGCAGGCACCCCCCCACCCCCCTCTCGACGTCCTCCGCCAACCTCCCATTCCTCCCCTGACTAAAACCTCCTCCTCCCCTTCTGCCTGCAAGCCCCGACTCGTCGAGGCCCCTCGCCACACCCCCATAGTGGAAGCCGACCGACCGCCTTCTGCCTAGAAGACCCCCCGGCACCGTCGTTGAAGCCCCCGGCCTCCAACCCCGCCCTGGCGCCTACAAGTCATGCCCCACCTTGCGACCCTGACCCAATGCTTCCAACCCAAGCCCCACCCTGCAACCCCCTCCACCTAGAAGACCCCTCCCATCTGCCTTGTCACTGTCAGCCTCATACCATTGTTCATTGTCTACCCTTGTCCATCGTCAGTTTCCTCCGCCTCTACACCACCTGTAGAACCATATCACTATTCCTTATCTAATCCTTCTTTGACAATCTGTAGAACCATCTCCTAGTACTCATTGGACTGTATTAGTTCTAATAGAGAATTGAAACTAAAATTTATTGTTTCTTAAACAAAGCTGTCATAAAGCTGGATCGGGAGATTGACGTGGACACTAGGGCACTCCTGAAGCCATGGAGTCTATGCACGGTCCAACACATTGAGGAGGTGAAGTGTCTGATACGGGTGATCCCATATGGTTCTCCAGCATCAAAGCGCGAGGCGGTCCGAGGCGTTTTCTCTGAAATTGAGGCGAGGCGTAAGCCTCGAGGCGGTCGAGGCGTAAGCCTCAATTTTTTTGAAAAAAAAATAAAATTAAATCAAAATACATTTAAAAAGTATATAATACTATTAAATTTTGCCAAAAACACATTCAAGAATAATTTAAAACTAGTAGAAGATACAATACATAAGCGATGAAGACATTGAAGTTCAAAAAAACTAATACTAAGCCACTAATATATAGAATATCAAGTTCCAATCCAACTTCAATGACTCTATATGAGTATTAAACTAAAGTCTATACTTAATAGTAAAGTACAATAGAAACCATAATCTTTAGTGCGAACTAAAAAAATATTTAATTCGCCTTGAATCCCAATCATTTGTCTTGTTGGACGTAGTTGGAGAACTGTCATATGCATCCCCTCCTGCCATATCATACCCCAACAAGACGGGGGTCTCCCCTGCGAGGGTGTGGGGGCAGCGCCCCCGGCGATTTTTTTTACTAATGATATTATTTGTATTCAGCTACTCACAATAAAACGTAATAATTATTTTACTTCAGTCTTCACGTGTTTATTATTCAACATTACTTCATATATCATATATGTGATAACTATTCTAAGTTCACAACTTATACAACCAAACAACAACATCAACTTGCAAACTTGCAACTAATATAAAATTCTATTACAATTCAAACAAAAATATGTATAATAAAACTAGTATGTGTAGATGTATACAAGATCATGTAATTTAGCTTATTTCAAGCTATCTCTTCTCTTTGCATGGAGCTATATATAGAAATATGCAAGGTTTAACATGGAAACAAAAATACAAAAATAAAAAGTATAATGCTAACAAAAAATAGGGTCATGTGCAACAAAAAATGTAAAAAAAAGCCTCATGACTCGAGGCTTACGCCTCCGCCTCGCCTCGAACGCCTCGCGCCTCGAGCGCCTCACGTCAAGTCAAGGCGCACGCCCCACCTGGAGAACCCAAGGCGTACGCCTCAGGGCGAATTTGGTGCGCCTCGCCTCGAGGCGTACGCCTTTGCACCTCGAGGCGGCGCTTTTTAAAACCATGGTCACCATTGCACAACAATTCACGTATTCTGTCCTGCAGTCGTTAACAATGGATCGCCACCTCGGCCCGCACTTTGAGATCCCCCCTGGAAGCCCCACTCTGCAACATCCTCGCCGCCTAGAAACTCCGCCCCTCCTTGTGGCCCCGACCCACAGCTTCTCCCTCTGCATGAAAGCCCCTCCCTGCGATGCCCCTTCCCGCCCGCCTCCCCTCGGAAGCCCCACCTCGCAACCCCACCTCCACATGGAAGACCCTCTCTGTGATGCCCCCTCCTGCCCGCCTGCAAGCCCCTCGCTCCTCCCTGTGTCCTCGACCCATCGCTTCCCCCTCTGCCTGGAAGCCCCTCCCTACAACACCCCCTCCCACCTGCAAGCCCCTCCCTACAGCCTCGACCATTGTCGAGGCCCCCTCGACCCCTACCGACAGCCTTACCATTGTTAGTCTCTTCTTGCAAGACTCGCTCTGCCTTGGAAGCCCCGCAACGCCTGCAAGTCTTTTTATTTTTTTAAAACTTTTGATTAATCATATCTGTTAGATCGCGAATCAGTTAGATTAACTCACTCAGTGGTTGAGTTTAAACAAAATTAATGGAAGGTTATGCATGTAAAACAGAGTATTTATTCAGGATCCTGGGGTGTAATTTGTGATTATAGAGGGTTTCTGGGATAATTACTAAATTACTTAAGGTTATGGGTGTAAATATCCTATTTTTTTCTAGAATCCATTAGAAATCACTCTCATCTAAATTAAGGAAACAAATATAATTAGAAATAATGGAAGGAAAAATACCACCAATCTTGACGACGACATCCATGATGACGAAAATACTCAGGATGATGACATTCATGTCGATGTTCATGACGGCGATCGTGCTGCCGTCGTTCTCGTCCACCTCTTCCTCCAGCATTTTGTGCGTGTGAGGGTTTTTGAAATTTGAATGGAAAGATTAGAAGAGAGACCAATGAGGATATATTTTAGGTGGTTACATACTATATTTAGATAATAAATAATGATCAAAATAGATTTTTGATTAATTAAATAATAATATTAACATACCTTTAATAACATCTGTTGGATTAATTACAGATGCATGGGATCACTAGCCTTCCTTAAGTATGGAAGAACTATATCTTATAGGAAGGATATCATATATATATATATTGGTTAAATGGGATTGCCCCCCTACGAGGGAACTAACTTGGTTTTCTCCGTCCCATTTTCCTTATTTTTTTGAAAATTACTTCTGTGGATTTTCATCAATATATCTTTGTATTACGTCATTCAAATTTCGTGCGAAACGAAGACTCATACGACCTCCATCCATATAGGGTTGATTTCAGCAATTCTCTTACCGTTAAAAAATGATTGTCTGGATGGAGGCCATAGGAGTCTTTGTTTCACACGAAACTTGAATGACATTATATATAGATATAGTGATGAAATTTCACGTAAGAAATTAAAAAAATAAAAAATAGAGAAAATGGGGGTGGGAAATCAAACTAGCTCCCCCAAGGGGCAACTCCATTTAACCACACACACACACACACACATAGAGAGAGAGGAGTGATCCTATAAGAGCAAAAAACTGTGAGAGCATGAGAGCAGTGATTCTGGACCACTAGATTATGTCTTCTTTCTCTTGGTTCAATCTAGAGATCCAGAGTCACTGCTCTCATCCTCTTACAGTTAGGATCACTCATATATATATATATGAGGGTTGATCCTGTGAGAGCTAAAATCTGTGAGAGCATGGGAGCAGTGAATCTGGACCACAAGATTCTACTCTTCTCTCTCCTCTTGCGAACAATGAGCAGAGAGATGACCGAATTTAGTGGTCCAGAATCACTTCTCTCATGCTCTCACAGATTTTGACTCTCACAAGATCAACCCTCATATATATTTTGTATTATAACTCTACATTATAAACACAAAATCGCATACAAAACTACACATTACAATACAAATATTAAAACTACACATTATAATATAAACATTAAAAATGCACATTATAATACAACTATATAAAACATCGTGCTTTTTTACAAAAAAAAATATTAGACTTCCTGAACTCAAAAAGGACTGTATCCTATTGGATGGAAACCCTATATATATAGAGTGATCCAGTGAGAACAAAAAACCGTGAGAGCATGAGAGCAGTAATTCTGGACCACTAGATTCAATCAGGAGAGAGAAGACAGAATCTAGTGGTCCAGAATCACTGCTCTCATGCTCTCACAGTTTTTTCTCTCAAAAATCACTCCTCTCACTCTCTCTCTATATATAGGGTTAATCCTACGAGAGCCAAAATTTATGAGAATATGAGAGAAATGATTCTGGACTACTAGATTATGTCATCTCTCTCCTCATTGATTGCATGAGGAGAGAGAAGAGCAGAATCTAGTGGTCCAGATTCACTGCTCTCATGCTCTCACAGGATCAACCCTATATATAGAGAGAGGGTCGATCTTGTAAGAGCCAAAATCTATGAGAGCATGAGAGCAGTGAATCTGGACCACTAGATTCTACATAAGAAGAGAGAAGTACATAATCTAGTGGTTCAAATTCACTGCTCTCATGCTCTCACAAATTTTTGGCTCGCACAGGATTGGTCCTCTCTCTCTCTCTCTATATATATATATGACCGATCCCGTGAGAGCAAAAAACTGTGAGAGCATGTGAGCAGTGATTCTGAACCACTAGATTCAACCATACGAGAGAAGACCGGGAGAGAGAAGACAGAATCTAGTGGTCCAGAATCACTGCTCTCATGCTCTCACCTGATCTCTCTCATATACATATATAGGAAAAGGGATCCTACTCCATGGAGTAGGTAACTTACCTACTCCATTTTCATTTTTTTTCCATTTAATTTTATTTTTTTGAAAAATACTTCATGGATTTTCATAACTATATCTCTCTAATATGTAATTCAAATTTCGTTAGAAACAGAGACTCATATGCCATCCATACAAAATAGGTAAATTACAACAAATCTAATACCGTTAAGATTACATGTTCTGGATGGAGGGCATAAAAGTCTCCATTTCTGATAAAATTTGAATGATATATTAGAGAGATAATAGTTATGAAAATCTATGGAAGTATTTTCCAAAAAAAATAAAAATTAGGAGAAATGAAAGTGGAGTAGGTAAGTTACCTACTCCGTGGAGTAGATCCCTTTGCTCATATATATATATATATATGGGTCAAAGGAGGCTACTCCCACCCCTATTTTTTTTCTCTATTTTTTATTTTTTGGAAATAAAAAATACGTATATTCATCACGATATTCCCCTAACATGCCATTCCAATTTTATCAGAAACAGAGACTCATATGTCCTTCATCCGAAGGGGGTCAATTTCAGCAATTCTGAGACCGTTAAAATTTGACAGTCTTGATGGAGGGGATAGAAGTCTCGAATTAAGTTGAATTTTGAATGACACCATGGTGACATATTGTGATCTAAATTCCAATAGATTTAATTTCAGAAAAATAAAAACATAAAGGAAAAAATGGGTGGGAGCATGTAAGTTGGCTACAACCAGGGAGCATACTCCCTTTTCCCTATATGTATATATAGGGGAAAATGTGGCTGCTCCCTGGGAGGAGCCAACGGGGCTATTCCCACCTCTATTTTTTTCAATTTTTTTATTTTTTTGGAAAATAAAATTTTCTATATTCATCACTATATCCCTCTAACATTCTATTAAAATTTCGTCAGAAACAGAGACTCCTAGGCCCTCCATCCGGAAGTCATTTTTTTTAACGGTCGCATGATTTTTCAAATCGACCATGGTTTGGATGGAGGTCGTAGGAGTCTCTGTTTCTGACGAAATTTAATAGAATGTTATAGGAATATAATGATGAATATACAAATTTTTATTTTCTAAGAAATAAAAAAAATTAGGAAAAAATAGAGGTGGGAGTACCCGTTGGCTCCTCCCAGGGAGCAGCCACATTTTACCCATATATATATATAGAGAGAGAGAGAGGGGGGGGGAGGAGTGATCTTGTGAGAGTAAAAAATTGTGAGGGCATGCATTCTGGACCACCAGATTCTGTGAATATGGTGGTCCATAATGCATGCTCTCGTGCTCTCCAGGTTTTGGCTCTCATAAGATCACTCCTCTCTCTCTGTATGTATGTATGTATGTGTGTGTGTGTATATATATATATATAGAGAGAGAGAGAGAGTTAAATGAGGCTACACCCTGGTGTAGCTATTGGCTACTCCCACCTCCATTTTCCCTCTATTTTATTAATATTTTGGTAAAATGAAAATATTTATATTCATCGTTGTATCCCCCTAACATGTTATTCCAATTCCGTCAAAAATAGAGACTCCTATGCCCTCCATCTGAAGGGGGTCAATTTCAGCAATTCTTAGACCATTAAAATTTGACAGTCTTGATAGAGGGGATAGAAGTCTCGAATTAATTCGAATTTTTTTATGACACTATGGTGACATATTGTGATCTAAATTTCAATAGGTTTCATTTCAGAAAAATAAAAAATATAGGAGAAAAAGGAGTGGGAGCATGTAAGTTAGCTACACCGAGGGAGCATACTCCCTTTTTCCCATATATATCTGTGTGTATGTATGTATGTATGTATGTATGTATGTATATATGTATGTATGTATGTATGTAGGAGTTATCTTGTGAGAGCAAAAAACTGTGGAGCATGAGAGCAGTGATTCTGAATCACTAGATTCTGTCTTCTCTCTTCTGGTTGAATCTAGTGATCGAGAATCACTGCTCTCATGCTCTCACAGCTTTTTGCTCTCACATGATCACTCCTCATATATGAGGAGTGATCATGTGAGAGCAAAAAGCTGTGAGAGCATGAGAGGAGTGATTCTGGACCACTAGATTCTACCTTCTCTCTCTTGGTATCTAATGGTCCAGAACCACTCCTCTCATGCTCTTACAGCTTTTTGCTCTCGTAGGATCACTATATATATACATAGAGTGAGAGAGAGAGAGAGAAAGGATCCTACACCGACGGGTGTAAGAAACTCCCTACACCTGGCCTAATTTTTCATTTTTTTGATTTTTTTGAAATGAAATATTCGGGGATTTAGATCACCATGTATTATCATGTTGTCATTCCAAATTCAACTTAATTCGAGACTTATATCATATCCATCAAGACTACCAAAATTTTAATGGTTTCAGAATTGCTGAAATTGACCCATTTTAGATGAACATGTTAGAAATGTTTATTTTGCATGAAACTTGAAACACTTATTCCCCTCAACATATTATGTAAATCCCCCCAACTTTTAATTCGAAAAAAATAACAAGATAATCAAAAAATGAGGTGGGTGTAGGGAGTTTCATACACCTCAGGGTGCAGGCTCCCTGCCCCCCCATATATATATAGAGGAGTGATCCTATGAGATGAGATTTTATGAGATGGGGGATTCTTGACCACTAGTTTCTGTCTTCTCTCTCCCGGTTTCTCTCTCCTGGCTGAAACTAATGGTCCAGAAACTCCCATCTCATCATCTCACCAAAATCCCATCTCATAGGATCGCCCCCCCTCTCTCTCTCTCTATATATATATATATAGAGAGAGAGAGAGAGAAGGGATCCTACTCCATGGAGTATGTAACTTACCTACTCCATTTTCTTTTTTTTCAAAATTTTTCTATTTTTTTGAAAAATGCTTCCATGGAATTTCATAACTATATCCCTCTAATATGTCATTTAAATTCCGTCAGAAACAGAGACTTCTACGGCCTCCATCTAGACAATCATTTTTTAACGGTCACAGATTTGCTGTATTTTTTATGTTCTGGATGGAGGCCGTAGGAGTCTCTATTTCTGACGAAATTTGAATGACATATTAGAGGGATATAATTATGAAAATCTACGGTGGTATTTTTCAAAAAAATAAAAAAAAATTGGGAAAAGAAAGTGGAGTAGGTAAGTTACCTACTCCATGGAGTAGGATCCCTTTCCTCATATACATATATATATATGATATTTTCGAATAGAACTTGGTCCTTCCATCCTTAAGGAAGCCAATGATCACGTGCATCCAAAATTGATCCGATGGTTGTCATTAAAGGTATGTTATTTTTATTATTTAATTAATCGAAAACCTATTTTGGTCATTATTCATTATCTAAATATAGTATGTAATCACCTAAAATATATATTCATTAATCTCTCTCCTAATCTGACATTCATGTTGCCAACAAACCATTCCAAAACCCTAACCTCACACGTAAAAAAAACAAGAAGGAAGAGGAGGATGTGCTCGACGGCAACGTTGGCGATGTACTCTGACCGTGGCTCATCTCCGCCATCATCAAAGACCTCGTCGACTTTGAATGGTTACCACTTTTGCATATAAAGCTCGAGACAATGTTTACTTTCTCACATCTTCCGTGAATTAACATTCATTCTTATTTCCTATGTGTGTTGATTGCAGGATCCAATGGGGAATACAAATCCCTTCCAAGTGACCCAACAAACAATTTTGGCAAGAACTCATCCAAACACACAGATCCAGAGGTGGCGAATTACGGATATCATTCGAATATTATTATGGCATTTTGATCGGTGGACTCTCAATTGTTGATTGCTTGTAGGTACCAATTCTAGAGAATGTTTACTAGAAGGAACTTGGCTTGCTCGTTTTCGTGTAGATCGCATTCCTTTGCATATCGCCAAGGTATTACGATTCCATTTCAAACTTCACGTTTCTGTTGATAGAACTACGCTTTAATCTTCGTTATTTTCTGACCGTATGCAGAATGACATCAAAAACTATTTAGTGTGGTACTGGTGACTTACTACATGTATTGTCATCTGCAATCGAAATGCGACATGAATTGCATCGTGACGAGATGTCGCTATAACATGTCTTCATGCATGTGCCCGTTGCGGTGTGTGTTTTTGGATTCGAGGCTATTAGTCTCTACTCTAGGAGAATCATTTCATCCAAAGAGAGCAAGGAACGAACTTCATGATTCTGCGCCAATGACAACGTGTCGGTCCGACCTGGACGGGGATCTTTCCAAGGAATACGCGGGAGTGGTGGTGACTACCGAAGAAGTTCTTCATGCAAGCTATGATGAAAAAAAGGGTTGCAGCCAGTCCTGGATGAAGAATGATTCGCAGTTTTATACAATATTGATGTATACTATACAATATTGATGTATATTATACAATGGTGATATGTATCATACATATTTATTATGTATTTTTACATATCAAATGGTTGCGAATGAAAATTATGATTTTTTATATATCTCTGTATATTTGATGTACATTACACATTTTGGATATGCATTATACATTTAAGATTTGTATTATATATTTGGTTTGTATTTACTCATCAATTAAGCTTGAATGACTACCGTATTTTTACAAAGAACCCCACAAATTTTATTATACAAAGAACCATACATTCGTTACAAAGAACCATACATTAATTGCAAATATGAATTGTATTCTACAAAGAATCATGCAAAATTTACAAATAAATGACGACTTTTGAATGAACCATGAATTCTACAAAAAACATACAATCGCTAAAAAAAACCACGGATTCTACAAAAAAAGTGTAAGGATACAAACATTGGCCCTTGTTATGTCGTCCAATACAAAACTAGACATTTTTTAAATATGGTATTGCGAAAAATACCAAAAATAAAACTAGCTAAATTTAATATTTCGGAATATTAGTTGGCGTGCATAATTAATGAAAAAGTTGATGACCAAAATGCCCTTTTGACAAATAAATTAATAATGCCGTTAGATTTAAGGTACGATCATTAGTCCTTCTTAAGGATGGAAGGACTAAATCCTATTTGAAAGGTCCCATATATATATATATAGAGAGAGAGAGAGAGAGAGAGAGAGAGGGAGAGAGAGAGAAATGGGGCTGCTCCTTGGGAGTAGCCAACAGGGCTGCTCCCACTCCTATTTTTCACTCATTTTTTTTATTATTTTAGAAAATAAAAAATTGTATATTCATCACTATATCCCTCTAATATTTTATTAAATTTTCGTCAGAAACAGAGACTCCTAGGTCCTCCATCCAGACGTCATTTTTTAACGGTCGCGGGATTTTTTAAATTGACCATGTTTGGATGGAGGCCGTAGGAGTCTTTGTTTTGATGAAATTTTAATAGAATGTTAGAGGGATATAGTGATGAATATACAAATTTTTATATTCCAAAAAAATAAAAAAATTTGGGGGAAAATGGGGGTGGGAGCAGCCCGTTGGCTACTCCCTGAGAGCAGCCCCATTTTCCCCATATATATAGGAGAAACTTCAAATGAGATAGGGACTCACCAATATTGTGGTGAGCCCTCAATCCCGTCCTTTTATTCTTGATCTCACGACGTGATTTATTGATGTATTAATTAATTTTTTTAATGATTAGAAACCTATTTTGGTTATTTCGTCACATTCTAAATATAGAATGTGACAACTATTTCACCTAATCCGGCACCTCCCTCCCCCGTGGAGATATTCATTCTTCGTTCTTACCCTAAATCAAAGGGGGCGGCAGCAGCACGAGTTGCTGCTGCGGATCTCGCGCGACTGGCGACGTGGATTAATGGTTGCTCCAGGCGGAGGAGATCGCTGCAGGCACGTTCTGGATTGACGGAGGTGCTCCTCTCCATGCGGAGGAGTGGTGATGGGGCGGTAGCTCTTCGCGCGGCCGGCTATGCTGGGTGCGATGGGCGGCGGCGTCGCTCCATGCGGATGAGGAGATCGGCGGATGAGCCAGGCTCCTTCGGCGGAGGAGCGATGGCGGGAGTCATGTTGTGGTGGATGCTCCTCCGAGCAGTGATGGCGTTGGGCGACGAGCTCCGCGTGGTGACACACTCTAGGCGGAGAAGGTCAGCATACAGTGGCTCGCGCGAGGGTGACGATCGTCGATCGGAGTAGGTGGCTCGTGCGAGGACCATTGAGCGGATGAGGCGGCTGTACAAGAGGGGCGTGTGAGACGAGGCACCGATTTACATTGTGGTTTAATTTATTTTACATATATGACTTTAATATTTACAATTTGATTCACTTTTTTTACAAAATCTCATTTTTTTCTTATTTTGGAGAGTTATGCATGAATTTTACAAAGGCTCGATATATTGTTACAAAGACTTGTGGAATTTTTACAAAATGAATACACATTTACAAAATAGACTGAAGTTTACAAAGAAGAAATTACTCTTACAGAACTCGCTGGAGTTACAAAATAAATGTACCCATTTACAAAATAGGAATAACCACTTACAAAATGAAAATATAGTAAAAAAAGTGTTAATGAAATTACAAAGAGGAAAATATATTTTACAAAAACTCATTGTACTTTACAAAGCTATGGTTGATTCCAGAATGTTTGGAATAAAATTAATAATTAATCAATAAATGCATTAGTGAAAATAACAAATCAAGAAAAAGCTTAGAATGATAATTTGAAACCAATAAACGAAACTCGAATTTAATTAAATTGAGATGATGTAAATACTCTTTTGGATGAGCTTTTTGATGCAACCGTCAGATTGAGATCTGACGAATCTGAATGATGGCTCACCACAATATTGGTGAGATCCCACCTCATTTGAAAGGGTCCCTATATATATGTGGGGGGGGGGGGGGAATTTTGGTGATAGGAGAATGACTCGAAAACCGTAAGCTTCCATGTCACCATCTTAGTTTCCGGTTCCACCACAATAATAATTCCACATGCTATCAATTCCAACTCTCGTGTACATTCCCCACCTGAAAAAGAAAAGAAAGGGAATAGAGTGAGACCTATTATATCTATTTATAAATTAATGTGTATAGTATAGTAAATAGGTCACCCATTGTAGCTTTCTGGTCTATGACATTGGATCGCATATTTGAAGAAGTTTGACATATTTAACTATAAATTTGGAATATTAGGAGATCCAAATAAATGTTATCACGTTTTCAGCTAAATACAGGATGCGAATTATTTTATCCTTTAGTAAATTCGATCAAGATTAGGTCTATGCTTTAAGAATTTTTAGACCATGATCATATTATATATGATGCTAATTACACCATAAACCTTTGTGAATTTCATATTTTCTTTATGATTTCTATAATCTTGCCATGTTCTGCACCACGATCGTTGCCGTCAATTTAATTCTCTTGAGTTAACATGCTTGAGTTAATTTAACCGCATCGAGAATCCAACCGTGCATTTTTTCTTCCTTCCCTCCATACCCAATCCACTTTTCCCTCTCCACCTCTCTTCCTCGACCATGTCTTTCCATTGTCGTCGTGATCGTCTTCTTCGCCCCCAATGGCCTCTCAACCATCCCGTCCCACCCCTCTTGTCGTCGCCCCACCCTCTGTCTTCCTCAGCCCCATTATCCCCCACCTTCAATCATGAATACTGTCACAGGGACAAAATCCCGTTATCGATTTCGACCGATCCTGTGCGGCGTTAGCTAACCCGTAGCTAACCAGCCTTCCCGAGTAGAACAGTCACGGACGCGCTCCAACTCTTCTCGAGACTACTGCTTGCTAATGCACCGACGCTCAGACACAAGCACGAGCTTGACTATATAGATCGCTCATGAACACTATCAAGAACTCGCTTAAGAACGCTCAAGAACGCTACCAAACAATCACACAAGGCACGGGCACAAAGTGAAGGATATGGAGAGATCCTCAAGCGCATCACGGAAGCGTGAGCGTCGTATCGGATACGACGAAGAACGACTAGTCGTACTAGTTGTTCGGTGCAGCGGAATTTAAAAATTTTTTATTCGATGAAACCACATGATCCAAGAACCATTCTCGGATAGTTTCATCTATAACCACAGCAAGTATAATGCAATACCTCTTGAAGCGTGGTTGATCGAGTCTCTAAGAGAAGAGACCTCCTGTCTCAAGTCCGATCGTCGGAGAGATCGCTTGCGAGCGCGGGGATGAACCGCGGTGTCCTCGCAATCCAAGAAGTTGATCCAAGCGCGGTTGCTCCTGATCTCGTCGCACGAGATCGAACGTCTCCTTCGCGGGCGAAGCACTTGAAGTAGACGGAGAACCGCAGAGCGTCGAAGCGGTAGCACGAAGGCGAAGGCGACGACGATTCCCTCCACTAGGGTGGACGGCCACCAAGAGGAAGAGGGAGAGAGGGCTGTCGAGTATGAGAGAAAGAGAGAGAGAGAGATTTGCTACAATAGCATGTGTAAAGAGAGAGCCAAGAGTGCCTCTCTATTTATAGGGTTTTGGGATCCATGGATCTCAATCCATGTGTCTCATAAAATCAATGGTTGAGATTGATTTATGACAATCCAATGGTCAAGATTGTTGTTGGTAAAAACCAACAACTTGTGATTTAATTTGATAAAATATAATTGATAAATCAAATAAATATTAATACCAAATCTAAATCAATCAAATAAGAGAGAGAGAAGACAAAGGAGATACTCTCCTTATTTGGAAGAGGGGACGACCACCAATTCCCCATGGGAATTGAGTGCCGCCCCCCTCATTCCAAATGAGGAGTCCAATCTCCTTATTTTTCTCTCTTCTTATTTTACCAACAACAATTTGTTGATATATTAATTCACCAAAATAATTCTCAATTAATTTTGGGAATATTGCAATCTTGACATTGGAATATTGTGAATCAAATTCACAACCCAAAACAAAATGTAATTTATATTTTCAATTAATTAAACAATGTGTATCCAATACACATTAATAATTAATCTACTAATATAAATTATATTGAACTCTCTCTAATACATTATAAATCACATTTATAATATATTAGGAATAATTTGATATTACTATCCACATTATTCTTATCCATAATAATTAAATCACATTTAATTATATTGGATAATTTCTCATACATCATGATAATTAAATCACATTTAATTATCATCTTCTCTTTGCTTAGATCTTATGGAATTGCTCTTAAACCATTTAAGAGCAATGCTATTTCTCCTCAGATACTTGAAGATAAGGACAGGGCGATTGTATTGTTCCACGTATAGTGACTTGGATATTGAGATCACATCTCAAATCCAGATCCCATGGACCTCTCATAGATGCTTGATTAAATCAAGACTGTAAACCTAATCTTCTCATTGTATCTGAATCTCATTCAGATCAATGTCCAGTACATGGACTAAGATTAGGTCACTTCTCTAATGAGAGGAGTCACTAAAATCCAGACCTGTTTCATCACTCCCTCGGAATGGAAGCGTCATGGTTATACAATCGTTTATGATCAAATCACCCTTCAGGTATTCCTAATACCTGCACATCCTGCATACTGGAAGACTCATGATCATCATGAAGATAAAGATCACTTTTACACTATCATCTTCATAGTCTGATCATTAAGTTTCTCAATCTTGGTCTTTGGGATATGGTACAGATCATATGCTTTCACAAAGCATATATCTTACCTTCAAATTCATATCATGCTTCTAAAGCATGATGACCATGCATGGAATTTGGTCAATCCCAATACCTCATGAGTGAGCTCATGTCTCCCGATTCACAAGTGAACCTGTATGATCCCTTTGAGAGATCATATTACTCATATGCCCTTACATGCACACCAGCTCGCCGGTGTATAGACCTTGATTAGGTCATCAACCTACTGGTCTGCCAAATGTACATGCTCAGACATATAGTAATATATCTGTCTCTGGTCAGAGGATGTTTGCCTGTGATGTGACAGTATTCATCATAGGTCTTTGGTTATCTCGATCTCGTTAAGTCAACTCATTGACTCAACTAATCTGATACCTCCGAATCAATATTCCTATGCAGAGGACCTGCATCAAGAGGTCGATCAGATATCAGTCTAATGAGATGGGATTGCCATCTCCCACTCAGACTGGAGATCACTACTTGTTAATCATTTGATGATGCTTGATGAGTCCTCTATCTAACTCCTTAGATATTCATCCAAGCATCAGCCTCTATGATTCAATCATTGAATCAACAGCTGTATGATTATCAAGTTGGCCATGGTACATAACCCTTATTGTACAGAGGGACCTTATAGTGCATTCATTCATTCAATATCAGAAAGGGAGTGAAACAAAATCAATAACTTTTATTGATGAATCATTTATTACAATAACATTTATTGTAGGAATGGTTCGCCTCGGGCTCACATTGCTAACAATCTCCCACTAGCCCTCAGAACCATTCAGGAACAAGCCTTAAACCCATACTCATTCCATGCTGGTCGAAAACCTTCTGTGTCAGAGGTTTGGTAAGAGGATCAGCAACGTTGTCGGCGGAGGCCACCTTGGTGATGATGATGTCACCACGCTTTTGAATCTCCCGAATGATGTGGTATTTCCTTTCTACGTGCTTGCTCTTCTGATGCCATCTGGGTTCCTTCGCCTGGGCAATGGCTCCCGTGTTATCACAGAGTAGCGGGATGGGAGTATCAGAGGAAACTACGCCAAGCTCCTGGACGAACTTGCGCAACCACACCGCCTCCTTTGCAGCATCCGATGCGGCAATGTATTCGGCTTCTGTTGTTGAATCTGCCGTAGTGTCCTGCTTCTTGCTTCTCCAGCTCACAGCACCACCGTTCAACAGGAACACAAACCCTGATGTCGACTTTCGATCATCAACATCTGATTGGAAGTCAGAATATGTATATCCCAAGACTTGGAGATCACCATCTCCATAGACCAAGATGTAATCTTGCGTCCGTCTAAGATATTTGAATATGTTCTTTACTGCATTCCAGTGTTGTTCTCCATAGCAGGATTGGTAACGACTTACCACTCCCACTGCATGGCAGATATCTGGCCTGGTACACATCATGGCATACATTAAGCTTCCTACGGCTGATGCATAAGGACATCCAGCCATGGCCTTCTTTTCCTCAACAGTTTGAGGAGCCATTCCTTTAGACAGGTGGATACCATATCTTAAGGGTAGGAATCCTTTCTTGGAACTATCCATACGGAATCGTTCAAGAATCTTCTTAATGTATCCTTGTTGTGACAATCCCAATATCCTCTTCTCTCGGTTTCTGAACAGCTTCAGACCCAAGATGTAAGAGGCTTCTCCAAGATCTTTCATCTCAAAGGTATGGGACAGCCAAATCTTCACACTGGTCATCATCCCTGTATCATTCCCAATGATAAGGATGTCATCTACATAAAGCACGATGAACACAATGGCGCTCCCACTAAGCTTCTTGTACACACAAGGTTCATCAGGATTCTGCACAAAATCATAACTCTTTATGGTTTCGTCAAATCTGATGTTCCAACTACGAGAAGCTTGCTTGAGCCCATAGATGGATTTCTTCAGCTTGCATACTTTTCCATCCTCAGTTATGAAGCCCTGGGGCTGCTCCATGTAGATATCCTCCTTGAGGTATCCATTGAGGAAAGCCGTCTTGACGTCCATCTGCCAGATGTTGTAGTCAAGATATGCAGCTATAGCTAGCAGTACCCTGATGGATTTAAGCATAGCCACAGGAGAGAATGTCTCATCGTAATCGATGCCTTCTCTCTGTGTGTAGCCCTTGGCTACGAGCCATGCCTTGAAAGTCTCTACTTTCCCATCAGGTCCCCTCTTTCTCTTGAAGATCCATTTGCACCCAATGGGTTTTACCCCTTTAGGTGGATCCTCTAGGGTCCATACACCATTCTTATGCATGGAGTCAATTTCTGACTTCATTGCTAGCATCCATCTATCCATGTCATGATCCGCGAGTGCCTCATCAAATGAAGTAGGATCACAGTCAGTTTCACCTGACACATGGAATCCATACCTTTCAGGTGGTGCAACCACCCTTGAACTCCTTCGAAGAGGTATGGGTGTATCATCTTTATTTACTTCTTCAGTTTCTGGTTCAGGAAGCTCAGAATCCTCAGGAGATTCAATAAGTTCCTTTACTTCATATTTATCTTGACTCTTAAGGAAATCATTCTCCAGAAATTTCACATCTCTAGAAACAAAAACCTTCTGAGTCTCAGGGTCATAGAGTTGGTATCCAATACCATCTCTAACATACCCTATGAAGTAACACTCACGAGAGCGAGATTCTAGCTTGCTTGCATCCACATTCTTTGCAAGGACCAAGCATCCCCAAACCCTCAAGTGATTAACACTAGGTTTGGTTCCATACCAGAGCTCATGAGGAGTCTTAGGTACAGATTTGCTAGGAATCTTATTCAGGATATATATTGCAGTCTCTACTGCATATCCCCAGAAACTAAGTGGTAAATGTGCTTTACTCATCATTGAACGAACCATATCCATGATGGTTCTGTTGCGTCTTTCAGCAACACCATTAAGTTGGGGAGTTTCAGGAGGAGTGAGATTGGAAATAATTCCATTCTCTTTAAGGTATTCCTTAAATTCATCTGATAGGTACTCGCCACCTCGATCAGATCGAATTCGTTTAATCTTCCTATCGGTTTGGTTCTCAACCAAAGCCTTGAATTCTTTGAACTTTTCAAAGGTTTCAGATTTATGACGTAATAGGAAGATAAACCCGTATCGCGAATGGTCATCAATAAACGTCAAATAATATCGATATCCATTTCGGGTCGCGGTACTGAAGGGACCGCATACATCAGTATGTATTAGGTCAATAATACCTTCACATCTTGTAACCTTGTTACGAAAAAGCATCCTGGTCATTTTTCCTTGAATGCAATTCTTGCAAGTAGGCAAAGGTTGAACCTGTAGAAAGTCTAAAGGTCCATCCTTAATTAATCTATTGATCTTATCAACAGACAAATGACCAAGCCTTTGATGCCAAATCTCATTTGAGAGATTTTCATTCTCCCTGGATCTTTTAGGGTTTTTATTAGTGCTTGTAACATTCATAACACATTTATCAATGCACAATTCATAAAGTCCTCCAGAAGTCAAAATACCATCTGCAATATATTTATCATAATGGTTTATGACTAATTTATTACAGAACAGGAATGACTACCCACTTCTAACTAACTTAGATACAGATATTAGATTCCTTCTGACTTCAGGTACATAAAGACACTCTTTAAGTACTAGGACTCTACCACTAGATAATGATAGTCTGCAGGTCCCGACGGCGACTGCTGCAACACTTGCATCAGATCCCATCTGGATGACTATCTCCCCTTCTTCAAGCTGTCTAGTTTCCTGAAACAAATGCAACAAATTGCATACATGAACAGAAGCACCAGAATCAACTACCCAACTTCCTTCTCGTCCAACGAGAAAGCTGGTTTCAATGATGAATGTAGATTTCATACCTGCTGGGGCTTTACCTTTGTCGACCGACTTCAGGTAATCCGGGCAATTACGCCTCCAGTGCCCCAGCTTCTTGCAGTGGTGACAAACGTCGGTTTTCTTCGACGCCATTAGAGTGGATGCATTGGAAGATGAGGCAACACCTTGTCCCTTCTTCTTTCTCTTCTGGGCCGGGCCCTTCCAAGAACCTTGCTTTCGACCGCGCTTCCCTTTGACCTGTGCAATCATTGCTGTGCCAGAGGGACCATCTTTCTTCATTACGTCTTCTGCAGACTTTAATGCAGCAAGAAGCCCAGCATTTGTCAGTTCCAGCTTATTCATGTGGAATGACACTACAAAGTTATTGAAAGATTTGGGCAATGACAGCAGAATGAAATCAGATTGCATGTCTGCATCCATCGTTGCCCCCAGAGTCTCAAGCTCTGACAAGTACCCAAACATTTTGAGTACATGATCGCGGACCGAGGTCCCTTCCTGCATCTTACAGCGAAGATCTTTCATAACATTGTACCGCTGGGTGCGGTTAATGTCACCAAACATATCCTTTAGATTCTGCATGATATCCTGGCAAGTGCTCATCTCCACATGTTGCTTCTGAAGAACATTGGAGAGAGAACCCAAGATATAGCATCTAGCCAAGACACGATCTTCATCATACTTGTCATTATATGCTTTGTCTTCCTTAGATTTAGGGTTTTCAAGTTTGTTATCATGGAGCACATAACTGATGCGCTCCGCTGAAAGCACAAGCTCCAAATTACGGATCCAATCCGAGTAATTTGGTCCGGTCAATTGGTTGACCTCCAGAAGCCTATTCAGTGGGTTCATGGCCTTCATTTTCTGAAATTGAGAATGCACTATATTAGAACATATGATCACATATTCAATTTAATTTTATTTGATTAAGGCATTTTAAATCAAATTAGTCTTGCTATGTCAACTATGAAAGTTTATTCCCTTATTCACTTTCAAAGTAGGAGATATACTTACCGATATATCTCAAGCAAGAACTGGGATCTCCTCTTTATCTTTGTTACATCCCAATAATATGAGAAACTGCAACTTCAATAAAGAGAAGCGGGAACACATTCCGCCTTGCAAGTCTAACTTGCATTCCCAATTCAGTCTTTAATACCCAGGCCCACCACCCCTAAGGTGATGTTGACCTGTCATTAATTGAACCAACCGTCAACAGGATTAGAACTCGCTATACGTAATCCAATATCGCCCTAATAATATGAGGATCCGATATTGGGGTCACTACGCATACGGCCTTACTCTTTCGAGAAGCGAAGAGTCCGATCCAGATGCGCTTGTATATAGGAGCTGTCACTACTTACAGGCGTCTCCTATATACAATCCCTGGCGACGGAAACCCTTCGCCTTGACGGGAGACCATGGATGTCACTTATGTGATCCTCCACCTCTTATTCAAATTCAATTAATTACTATGAATCACATTCATATAATTAATTCTTCTAAGAGAATTATCAACTCTAATCATATTAGAGTATTCTCAATTGGATATAATTAACTTAATCATATTAAATTAATTATCAATCCAATTTAATCAATCAAACTTAATTTTATGCTTGAATATACATATATGATATTATTCTCAAAGTACGTATTAATTCGAATTTTAATAATTAGAAAAATACATCATAATCCCTCGGACATTATCCCGGCCCTACCCGCTGTCATGGCCTGTACCGACGGGAGTGGGGCGGACCACATACGTTGCAACCCGCTGACCCAGCGATCCCCGACTAGACACCATATCCACCTCGGGAAAGGATAATGCCAAATTGATTATTTTGTACTTGAGATGATCATCGGTTCTTCAACCGAAATTATACCATATAGTAATCAAAACAATTTTGATTTTAAGGAAATTTGCTAGGCAAATTCCCAAGCCCTATTCAAGCAAGAAGTTTGATGATTGTACTTCCAATTAAGGTTTAGATCAAATCTAATCATCTAATTGGTTGGGGCCAAGTCAATTAGGCAAACAATCATGTTTCAATATTTCACAAATATTTTTCAAGATTATTTCACGAAATTAACAATTAATTTCTCTAATTGACAATCACTTGGTTCTAGATTAGGAAAGCAATTTCAGCAGTGACCCCTACTTACTAAAATTGGCATATCTCAATCATATTAAATCCAAATTAAGCAAATTCAATTTCTAAAGTTTGCTAATTTGATTTAGGACAGAACCTAAGTGGTGTTTCACGCATTTCGAGGCAAGTCTAAACAGTAATTAACATTTTAATCACGTTCAGATTAACAGTTCCCGCAACAGTGCATACATGTCCATTAAAACGACCATATCTCGAGCATACGAAATCCGATTTACGCAAACTCAGATCCTATGGTTTCCTTATTTAATGGGGAACATAATACAAGTATAAAATTCGTGTTTAAACAATTTAAACAGTGCCGAATTTATTTACTAAACAGATCTGCGAAATCAAATGCGATGAAAAACTTCGCGACCTAAACGAACCCAAGTCGTCCTCGGTTAGCGAATCACTATTCGAAACCGTCAACCTAAGGCTCTGATACCACTTGAAGGATATGGAGAGATCCTCAAGCGCATCACGGAAGCGTGAGCGTCGTATCGGATACGACGAAGAACGACTAGTCGTACTAGTTGTTCGGTGCAGCGGAATTTAAAAATTTTTTATTCGATGAAACCACATGATCCAAGAACCATTCTCGGATCGTTTCATCTATAACCACAGCAAGTATAATGCAATACCTCTTGAAGCGTGGTTGATTGAGTCTCTAAGAGAAGAGACCTCCTGTCTCAAGTCCGATCGTCGGAGAGATCGCTTGCGAGCGCGGGGATGAACCGCAGTGTCCTCGCAATCCAAGAAGTTGATCCAAGCGCGGTTGCTCCTGATCTCGTCGCACGAGATCGAACGTCTCCTTCGCGGGCGAAGCACTTGAAGTAGATGGAGAACCGCAGAGCGTCGAAGCGGTAGCACGAAGGCGAAGGCGACGACGATTCCCTCCACTAGGGTGGACGGCCACCAAGAGGAAGAGGGAGAGAGGGCTGTCGAGTATGAGAGAAAGAGAGAGAGAGATTTGCTACAATAGCATGTGTAAAGAGAGAGCCAAGAGTGCCTCTCTATTTATAGGGTTTTGGGATCCATGGATCTCAATCCATGTGTCTCATAAAATCAATGGTTGAGATTGATTTATGACAATCCAATGGTCAAGATTGTTGTTGGTAAAAACAAACAACTTTTGATTTAATTTGATAAAATATATTTGATAAATCAAATAAATATTAATACCAAATGTAAATCAATCAAATAAGAGAGAGAGAAGACAAAGGAGATACTCTCCTTATTTGGAAGAGGGGACGACCACCAATTCCCCATGGGAATTGAGTGCCGCCCCCCTCATTCCAAATGAGGAGTCCAATCTCCTTATTTTTCTCTCTTCTTATTTTACCAACAACAATTTTTTGATATATTAATTCACCAAAATAATTCTCAATTAATTTTGGGAATATTGCAATCTTGACATTGGAATATTGTGAATCAAATTCACAACCCAAAACAAAATGTAATTTATATTTTCAATTAATTAAACAATGTGTATCCAATACACATTAATAATTAATCTACTAATATAAATTATATTGAACTCTCTCTAATACATTATAAATCACATTTATAATATATTAGGAATAATTTGATATTACTATCCACATTATTCTTATCCATAATAATTAAATCACATTTAATTATATTGGATAATTTCTCATACATCATGATAATTAAATCACATTTAATTATCATCTTCTCTTTGCTTAGATCTTATAGAATTGCTCTTAAACCATTTAAGAGCAATGCTATTTCTCCTCAGATACTTGGAGATAAGGACAGGGCGATTGTATTGTTCCACGTATAGTGACTTGGATATTGAGATCACATCTCAAATCCAGATCCCATGGACCTCTCATAGATGCTTGATTAAATCAAGACTGTAAACCTAATCTTCTCATTGCATCTGAATCTCATTCAGATCAATGTCCAGTACATGGACTAAGATTAGGTCACTTCTCTAATGAGAGGAGTCACTAAAATCCAGACCTGTTTCATCACTCCCTCGGAATGGAAGCGTCATGGTTATACAATCGTTTATGATCAAATCACCCTTCAGGTATTCCTAATACCTGCACATCCTGCATACTGGAAGACTCATGATCATCATGAAGATAAAGATCACTTTTACACTATCATCTTCATAGTCTGATCATTAAGTTTCTCAATCTTGGTCTTTGGGATATGGTACAGATCATATGCTTTCACAAAGCATATATCTTACCTTCAAATTCATATCATGCTTCTAAAGCATGATGACCATGCATGGAATTTGGTCAATCCCAATACCTCATGAGTGAGCTCATGTCTCCCGATTCACAAGTGAACCTGTATGATCCCTTTGAGAGATCATATTACTCATATGCCCTTACATGCACACCAGCTCGCCGGTGTATAGACCTTGATTAGGTCATCAACCTACTGGTCTGCCAAATGTACATGCTCAGACATATAGTAATATATCTGTCTCTGGTCAGAGGATGTTTGCCTGTGATGTGACAGTATTCATCATAGGTCTTTGGTTATCTCGATCTCGTTAAGTCAACTCATTGACTCAACTAATCTGATACCTCCGAATCAATATTCCTATGCAGAGGACCTGCATCAAGAGGTCGATCAGATATCAGTCTAATGAGATGGGATTGCCATCTCCCACTCAGACTGGAGATCACTACTTGTTAATCATTTGATGATGCTTGATGAGTCCTCTATCTAACTCCTTAGATATTCATCCAAGCATCAGCCTCTATGATTCAATCATTGAATCAACAGCTGTATGATTATCAAGTTGGCCATGGTACATAACCCTTATTGTACAGAGGGACCTTATAGTGCATTCATTCATTCAATATCAGAAAGGGAGTGAAACAAAATCAATAACTTTTATTGATGAATCATTTATTACAATAACATTTATTGTAGGAATGGTTCGCCTCGGGCTCACATTGCTAACACAAAGCTCTTCTCTTATTAGAAGGGGAACTCGCTCTGGAGTGGGGTGGACACTCTACACTTGTGTGTACACTGTGTGTTTACAAATGAGCCACCACCCCTCCTTATATACAAGACTCAAGGCAACCTAAGGGACACTCATTATTACATCTACAATAATGATACATAAAGACAAAGAGACCTTTCGAGTTCTTTGGCAACCCTTCGCGTTCCTCAGCAACTCTTCTTCTGCTCGTCTCTTCGGCTCCATTGTTGTCCTTTCGTCTTCCTGCACGGTTGATGCCCAGTCAACCACCCAGTCATCAACACACTCGTGCTCCAACGCTTGCTGATGCAGCTTTGCCATAATTCACCAAGTGTCACCAAACACTTGGTCTTGTGCCATAAGGGAACCCGCGGCCTCCAGACCCTCATGCGATAAACCCTTCCTTAGAATTCTACATACTAAGGGGAAGTCCTCCAGAACTTCGCTATCATGGCCTCCAGACCACTGTCGCACGTGTATTACCGAGCATGCTCGACAATGCTCGTACTCAGCATCTGCAACGCTCCATGCCTCTTTGGATCGCCACGCCTCGATACCGATACCATGCACCTTCGTGCGTACACTTATGTGACCGTACGTCATTACTCCTCGATGCGTACTGCTTCACTACGTACCGCCCTTCTGCGCTCGCGTATGTATTTGATGCATGTATCCACTGTCATGTCTTGCACTGCTACCTGTACTCGCTGTCCTTGCACTGCTACTAGCACCACGACACTTTGCTATCGAGCCAGTGTCCTGTGTGACGCTTCTCCATCACGTACGGTAGAGCCTCCAGACTCTCGTGGATAACCTCCTTGATACTCACGTATTTCGGACTCCTCCTGAAGTCCTTGCTCTATCGATCATTTTCGAGCATCCGCTACTGTGTCTGCACGATCATTCTCGATCACGGAATTTGGGGGTGTGACAAGCCTCCCCCACCTGAAGAATAGGTTGTCCTCAACCGAACATTCCCTCTTCAGCTGGCGTCCCGTCACAATCCACCATCCGCCATGCACCTCCTGATGTTGCTCACTTGGAAGGGTGGTGTAAGCGTGCACCGCCTCCCTTCCCGCACTTGTTCTTCCCACGAACCGCATCCCTCCATGACTTGGTCTTCATCGTGAGAAATGGAGCTTACTCATCGGCTCCTGTTCTCGATGTATCCCTCCTGGATACAACAACTTCATCGCTGGTTGGTGGCAGCTCCAACTCCACATGTGGAGTACTCATCTCCACACTTGCTCGTTGATGATCTCTATCATTCCCTGCGGGCATCCCCGCATCTTGGGAAATGAGCACCTCCTAGATCCAAGCGTCTTCGGTATCTTGACTCCTGCAAGATTGTTGGTAGTGTGGTTCATCACCACTCCACCCCTATTGATATGTAGCTCCTTATCCATGCTGCATTGCCCTCTTGAGCTCTGCCTCCTCTTCTCGTGCACGGATGTTCTCCTGTCCGTGGCTTCGATTGTGTGTCTCCAGCACACCTGTTATTGCTCCGCACGCACCCGCACACTCCTGTGCATCCTCGATCGAGCCTTGGCGCCTCCAAAGCTCTTTGTTATGGAGTTCCATCGCTCCACCGAATTTGAAGCTTTAGCTCAAAGTGTCGTGAGGCGTACCTTGCGCATAGCACCGATTGCTCCCAAGCATACCACACCTTCTTCTTCATCCTCCTCGTCCGTACGAAGAGAGTTCATCTTCTCCTTCTTTGGTCACTCCCGCGCCCGATGCGGTCCATCGCATATGAAACATCCCTTGCTCGTGGGTTGCTCCTTCCTCTTGAAGTACTCCAGTTCCTCCATTGGTGGATCGTGGGCAACGCCTTTGTCCTTGTCCTTCGACCGCGCCTTCGACTTGTTGGTGAACTCCTTCTCTTCAGCGTTGTGGCCTGGTTGGGCATCGTAATCGACAACGCATCCGCCACCACGATCGCTGAATTTAGGTCCTTCACTCCCTGCCTCCGCAGTTCGGCTTGTGCCGAGCTCTGCAACCCGATCGTGAAGTTGAACAGCTTGTCCTCCTCTGACATTCCCTAGATGTCCAGCAACAAGGACGTGAACTGCTTCATGTACTCATGAACAGTGCCTGTCTGCTTCAGGCGTCGAAGAGCCTCCCGTGCGACCCACGCAGTGTTCTTCGGCAGGAACTACACCTTCAGTTCCGTGACTAGATCATCTCACCTAGATATCTTCGGTCTTGCCTTATCTGCTGCACGGCTTCTCCACCATAGCTTGGCGTCACTTGACATGTACATCGATGCCAAGCCGACCTTCCCGGCTTCCCTCGTCTTGGTCGCCTCGAAGTAAACTTCCATATCCCAAAGGAAATTCTCCAAATTCTTAGCACTCCGCGTACCTGTAAAGGGTTTGGGTTCCAGTATCTTGCGTCGTTGCACCTCCGTGGAGCTCCTGCTGTTCGCCAATGCCTTCTTGTTGAGGGAGATCTCGCTGCGTAGATCCTCCATCATCGTGCTGAACGCCTCCAGTTTGTCCTATAAGGACTTGATCTGCTCTGCTGAGCGTTGGGTCTCGTCCCCAACATATGATCCTTCTGAAGCACGATCCTCCAAGATGGCGATGCGATGGGTATGAGTCCCAATAGTGGACTCCACTTCTGCCATCGCCTGTTCCAGTGCTGCTACGCGATCGGTAACACCCACCATCTTCACTCTGCTGTTTGAAGATGTACTTGCACCAACAAGTATCCTCTTGTTCCCGCGATCGACTGCTCCAACAACCGCTCGTAGCTTTGCCCGCTTTCTTGCCTGCTTCTTGGCACCAACCAAGCTCTGATACCAATTCGTGCCAACGAATTGTATCACAAATCATGCTATGATACCAATTGCTACATGGTCAAAATCCCGTTATCGATTTCGACCGATCCTGTGCGACATTATCTAACCCGTAGCTAACCAGCCTTCCCGAGTAGAACGATCACGGACGTGCTCCAACTCTTCTCGATACTCCTTCTTGCTAACGCACCGACGCTCAGACACAAGCATGAGCTCGACTATATGGATCGCTCAAGAACACTCTCAAGAACTCGCTTAAGACCGCTACCAAACAATCACACAAGGCACGGGCACAAAGCTCTTCTCTTATTAGAAGGGGAACTCGCTCTGGAGTGGGGTGGACACTCTACACTTATGTGTACACTGTGTGTTTACAAATGAGCCACCACCACTCCTTATATACAAGACTCAAGGCAACCCAAGGGATACTCATTATTACATCTACAATAATGATACATAAAGACACAAGAGACCCTTCGAGTTCTTTGGCAACCCTTCGCGTTCCTCAGCAACTCTTCGTCTGCTCATCTCTTCGGCTCCCTTGTTGTCCTTTCGTCTGCCTGTACGGTTGATGCCCAGTCAACCGCCCAGTCATCAGCACACTCGTGGTCCAACGCTTGCTAATGCAGCTTTGCCATAATTCACCAAGTGCCACCAAACACTTGGTCTTGTGCCATAAGGGAACCCGCGGCCTCCAGACCCTCGTGCGGGAAACCCTTCCTTAGCGTTCTGCATGCTAAGGGGAAGTCCTCCAGAACTTCGCTATCATAGCCTCCAGACCATTGTCGTACGTGGATTACCGAGCATGCTCGACAATGCTCGTACTCAGCACCTGCAACGCTCCATGCCTCTTTGGATCGCCACGCCTAGATACCGATACCGTACGCCTTCGTGCGTACGCCTATGTGACCGTACCGCATTGCTCCTCGATGCGTACTGCTTCACTACGTACTGCCCTTCTGCGCTCGCGTATGTATCCGCTGCGTGTATCCACTGTCATGTCTTGCACTGCTACATGTACTCCCTGTCCTCGCACTGCTACTAGCACCACGACACTCTGCTATCGAGCTAATGTCCTATGTGACGCTTCTCCATCACGTACGGTAGAGCCTCCAGACTCTCGTGGATAACTCGAGCATCCACTACCGTGTCTGCACGATCATTCTCGATCACGGAATTTGGGGGTGTGACAAATACCACGGTGGAGGAGAGGGAGAACACTTTTGTTATAATCGTATTAAATTTGTTAGTAATAGAATTATCTGAATATGATCATTCACAAATCTTTGTTACCTTACATGTGACCATCACTATATTCCCCATAAGCATATATAAGCTTATGAGATAGATAGAATTCACTAAAAATGATTTCATATTGGTTATATTACTAATTCCAATAACCAAGTTACAAAAGTTATTATCTGATGTGATAACTATATTGTTGGAAATGAGCAACAACTAATTTACTATCACATATTTAACATGATATCGAATGATTTCAAATTAACAAACATTTGTTGACTTCTATATATAAATGATTTTATTTAAAAATGAACTTAATTAGAATTATCCTTAAACTTTTCATAAATATTATTACTAGTATTTGATTTTATTTAAATAGATTATAAATACTAACGTTACACATATTGCTAGATTTTTTCTTAGTAAGTGTGTGTTCATTCAAACCACATTTTCGTTTTCACACGATTAGCTTCCTACGTGTCTACAGATTTAATCAGAACGTGAACCCTAATCTTCTGAACATTAGAGGATGCGGTAAAAATTTGATTGATACCCCTGCCGAGATATTATTATAATGAAAACGAATAACTTCGTTTCATAGAGCCTGATGGAGTTTTGTTTAAGACATGTAATGAATAACTACATATAAAGAATGTTCTTAGCTTTTGAATGGTTAAAATATGAGATTTAATTAGTAACTAGCTAATTAATATCTCTTTATCTATTTTTCTTCGAATGGTCACTCAGGCGTTCGAGAAAAAAACGTGGTGGAGAAAAATAAAAAATTCCAATGTACGGACATTACACAACTTGCCGAGTGCCAGATTTGAAAAATATAAATTATTTCGTAAGTCATATAACAATATTATTATGACTTTTGAATATGCTATGGAATTGTAACCATTAGCATGTGATACGAACGTGATCTTATACGTCCTATACCTTCTACGAAGACTTTTCCTTGCGCCGGATCTTTATTGAATATTAAAACCCATAATAAAAAAAAGTTTTTTAGAGAGAGATTGATGTGAGACGGCAACAACTACACTGTCAATATCTTTTGGATGACAGATCTAATTCTTTGAAATACAACATCCATATTGTTGGGATTTGAAAATCCCATTGATATGGACATTAACAATTATCATTAGTGCACCTTTGATTGTCGATTAATTAGAGAATAAAATTCTCTTTATGATGGACAAAAAAGGAAGGTGAATTGACAACCATTTTGATTGTTTATCCAAATATAATAAGGCCAAAGGTCCCTAAACGACATATGTTCTCTTCTCTATTGTTTTCCATCGATAAGAGAGAGCTTGAGAGGCATACGTTCGTGAGGAAGATCCGAGGTTGCTTCGTGGGTTGATCGACGGCTACATCAAACATCAAAGCAATGACATCAGGTACTCCGTTACCCTTGAATTCGGATCGATTTCTAGTTTAACAAGTGGTATCAGAGCCATCTCGATTCCGTTTCATAGGATTTACATGTAGGGGTGTAAACGGACCGAACCTGAGCGAACCTATATTTTTTAGGTTCGGTTCGTTTATTTAATCGAGCCTAAATTTGTGTTCAAGTTCGGTTCGTTTATTTAATCGAGCCTAAACTTGTGTTCAAGTTCGGTTCGTTTATTTTCGAACGGAATCCGAATCGAACCTCTTTTTAAACGAATCGAAACTAAACGAATATCGAATTCAAGAATTCTCTAATAAGAGGGAGTGAAAAGAAAAGAAATGGAAATATATTTGTGTATCTACAATTAGAATAAATATTC
This sequence comes from Ottelia alismoides, assembly GCA_037367405.1. Classification (NCBI taxonomy): domain Eukaryota; kingdom Viridiplantae; phylum Streptophyta; class Magnoliopsida; order Alismatales; family Hydrocharitaceae; genus Ottelia; species Ottelia alismoides. The sequence goes on from JAZKJV010005618.1 coordinate 1,117,302, forward strand.
ATTTAGTTTTTTCTTTATCTAACTCATCTTCATCTTTTGAAAAAATTAGAATAATAAGAATTCGTCTCTTTGAAAAAAAATATAATTGTAATATATTTTTATATATATTTAGATGGGGATATAGAACAAGAATAATGTGGAGATATTCGATAAGTAATGTTTATACTTGTTCTGTTGATTTGAAGATAAAGAAGGGAAAAGTACTAGACACAAAGATGATGGATGTTGTAAACACGATGTGACTATTTATTTTTGGTAGTTTATACAGAGATAAAAACTACTTATCCCGTAAATATATCTCTAGACAAAATTCACTTACTCTGGGATAAAAACCACTCATCTTAAAATAAGATCCACTTCTACGGATAAGGATTTGTAAATATGTATATGTGTATGTTTATCGAGCTTTTAACGAATCGAACCTGAGCGAACCTATGATTTTTAAGTTTGGTTCGTTTATTTAATCGAGCCTAAACTTGTGTTCAGGTTCGGTTCGTTTATTTCCGAATCGAATCTGAATCGAACTTTTAGCGAAGCGAACCTGAGCGAATATCGAACTTGAGAATTTTCTTACACCCCTATTTACATGTGTATTGTTGATATACGTTGATAAGTATTCATTTCTTGGTACTTTGATTTATTATCTTCGTGACGTGTTGTTAAAATAAAAAATTTTGCGGGTCACGACATTTATTGTTCTAACATGGGTTCTGTTTTCTAATTACCGGGACCCTAATTATGAGAGAACCTTAATATCGTTTTTTTTGGTGCTCGACTTGGATTTTTTTCTCACATTCTGTTGCCGTTTTATTCGGACAAAAAGATTTACATAAATCTTGTTTGATGTTTTCTTAAACAAATGGGTCTCACAGACTATTCGTTACAAGTTTTGCCGATTATACATGCCATACTAAATCCTCTATAGTTCATTTGTAACTTTTATTTCTCATTCATTAACGGCATTTTTTCTTGCTGTTACATTATATTTTTATGATTAAAAAATTATACTCTATGGAATTCTGCGATATGGCATAATCCAGCTTTTCAATTACAAAAGCATACCGAATTCTTCTTGCTAGTGTTATCTTGGGATCTTTTCACAATAATGGAAATAATTGATGTCAATATTCGTTTACTTCCTTAAAAGGGAGGTGAGTTTGTCTTTGATTGCAATTTCTGTTTGTGCAATTACAAATTAGGTTCTGACATTATTTTTATTATTTTTTTTAAAAAAGGGGCACAAGTAGTTTTCTTGTGCAATTGACTTTTTTTTAAACCATCATACGTGTTCAACCTTCATCCTTTTAAATCTAGTATCAATTAGTTGATAATTGATAGTTACAGTTACGTTAATTTTATTTATTTATTTATTTTGAAAATCATCCGTTCATACCTTTGTGGTTAATTGAGTAACATTAACATCAGACATGATTTTTGAGTTATAAAATAATAATGATGATCTTAGTTAACTTTTCTGTTTATTCTTGAAACCCTGATAACGTACCATTATCTTAGTATATGTCATCGGTATTATTTTTTTAATACTGTCATTAAATTTAAGATTGATTGATGGATTTGATAATTTCCTTATTGCTTGTTAGCTCTTATATCCATAGACATCTTTCATTCTTTAATAAGTATGAACATAAATATCAGCCATATGACATAACTACAATATCCTCAATAATACAATCGAAGCGAATAAGCCACCAAAGTGACCTCTATCGTCCAAGTTGTATTATTAGGGATATTCGGACGGCTTTTGTATGCATTATAAATATTATCCTTCCCAAAGGAGGGACAATATTTATTTAAGAATATCGCATACCTGTGATGATAATTGAGCAGTGATTATAAAGCTCCATGTGAGTAATGAGATACATCTAAAGACGGTCTCACTACTTGACAGGATTTATCATTGACGATTGATCATCACAACAAGAGTACACTTACAACTAACATTGTTGTCCAAAGACTTAATAGTTAGTGATGTGCTTGGTATCTTGCTTTTATTATAGCTGTATTTGCAAATTCATGTTTATAGATCATACATTAATTATTTTCTTTTGTTCTTTATTTATAGCTTCTGCTTCCGCATCTACTATCTCTGCCACTTTGAACTCCATTCCCTTGCTTCAGGGCACAAATTTCAAGGCATGGAAAGAGAGCATTATGATATTGCTTGGCTGCATGGATCTAGACCTTGAACTTCAGATGGAGACTCCCGCTCCTCTTACAGAAAATAGTTCTTCTGATGAAAAGAAGAACTATGAGAGGTGGGAGCGCTCTAATCGCATGTGTCTCATGATCATAAAGCGCGGCATTATGAAAACTCTCATTGGGATTGCTGAAGAAATGATAATCACAACTAACGAATACCTTGCTAAAATTAAAGAGTGTTTTGTGAAAAATGATAAGGTGGAAACAAACACTTATTTACATCGCTTGATTTCCATGAAGTACACTGGCAAGGGAAACATGAGGGAGTACATTCTTGAAATGGCTCATATTGCTTCAAAGTTACAGGAATTTGAACTAATAATATCTGATGATTTGTTAGTTCATTTGGTTCTGTTGTCACTTCCATCACAGTACAACCAGTTCAGGGTAGTAGACTCTTAATGGGCTCATTTCGTACTGTGCTCAAGAGGAAGACGGGTTGAAGCATGAAAAGCCAGAAAGTGCTCATTTAGCTATGAACTCTAAGGATAAGGGCAAGAAAAGGAAAGAAATGAGTAAAGCTGCTGTGACAGGTCCAATAAAGAAGAATAAGGATGCAATTAGTTGCTTCTTCTGCAAGAAATCTGAACATGTCAAGAAAGATTGTGCCAAATATCATGCATGGCGCGTGAAGAAAGGTACAATTCATAATTTGGTTTGTTCCGAAGTTAATTTAGCTTCAGTTCCAAGAAACACTTGGTGGTTAGATTCTGGTGCCTCTACTTACATAAGTGTTTCAATGCAGGGCTGCCTGAACTACCGAAGACCAACTGATGTTGAAAGATACATCTACGTAGGTGACGGAAAGAAGGCAGAAGTCGAGGCAGTTGGATTTTTTAAGCTTTTATTAGGAACTGATCATTATCTAGAGTTAAAGAATACTTTCGTTGTTCCATCTTTTAGACGAAATTTGGTTTCTGTTTCTGCATTGGATAATTTAGGTTATTTTCTAAATTTTGGAAATGGAAAATTTAGTCTTTCTTTTAACTCTGCTATGATTGGTACCGATTCCTTAGTTTCTAATGATAAGCTTTATTTGCTTGATACCGTTGCCTCGTATAATGAATCTATGGTTGTTGAATCGAGAGGCACTAAACGAAAAACCGCCTCAGAAAATTCAGCATCAATTTGGCATAAGAGTTTGGGTCACATATCCAAATCTATAATTGAACGACTTGTATTTGATAACATCCTAGATTCATTAGATTTTACAGATTTAGATATATGTGTCAACTGCATTAAGGGAAAACAAACCAAATCAAGGAGATTAGATACCAATAGAGCTTCTAGTGTCTTAGAATTGATACATACTGATATATGTGATCCATTCCCTACGGCATCCTGGAATGGCCAATAATATTTTGTATCATTCATAGATAACTATTCAAGATACTGCTACCTATATCTCATTAATGAAAAGTCACAAGCTCTAGACATGTTCAAATCATTCAAGGCCGAAGTTGAGCTCCAACTCAACAAAAGCATAAAGTGCATCAGATCTGATCGTGGTGATGAGACTATGATAGATATGATGGTTCAGGTGAACAACATCCAGGTGCTTTTGCTTTATTTCTAGAAGAATGTGGAATTGTCCCTCAGTATACTATGCCAGGTTCACCTAGCATGAACGGTGTGGCTGAGAGGCGTAACAGGACTCTTAAGGATATGGTGAGGAGTATGATCAGTCATTCTTCCTTACAGAGTCCCTCTGGGGAGAAGCATTAAAAACAACAGCTTACATTTTAAATAGAATACCAACAAAAGCAGTTGCAAAAATACCATATGAGCTCTGGACTGGTAAAAGACCTAGTCAAAAGCATTTACGCATATGAGGATGTCCAACTTAGGCAAGGCCATATAGGCCAAATGAGAAAAAAATGGACTCTAAAACGGTGAGCAGCTACTTTATTGGTTACTCAGAGCGATCAAGGGGTTACAAATTTTATGATCCCACACTTAAAAAATATTTGAAACGGGAATCGCAACCTTTTTTGAGGATGTTGATTTGGAGGGGAAGATGCATATTAGGGATATTGTCTTTGAGGAGGAATCAATCACGATTCCTGATGTTGTGATTGAAAATGCACAAGAATGCATTCCAATCATTGGGCAAGAAACAAATCAAGAACCTCAAGATGACAATATTCAACAACCCCTCATAGAAGATTTTGCTACACAAGATCAAAATCAACAATCTCAATATTTAAGGAGATCCATTAGAGAACGAAGGAGTGCTATTCCGGATGACTATATAGTATTTCTTTAAGAACAAGATGGAATTAGGGAAGATGATCCAATCAACTTCCATCAGGCCATGAAAGGTTCTAACTCTGCAAAATGGGTCGAAGCCATGAATGAAGAATACAAATCGATGCAAGACAATCAAGTTTGGGACCTTGTACCATTGCCAGAAGGTGCGAAACCCATTGGTTGTAAATGGATATTTAAAATCAAAAGAGGTTCAAATGGTAATGTTGAAAGGTTTAAGGCACGTCTTGTAGCTAAAGGATTCACTCAAAGAGATGGAATTGATTACAAGGAAACATTTTCTCCTGTTTCTAGTAAAGATTCCTTTAGAATTATCATGGCATTAGTTGTACACTTTTCTTGAGCTTCATCAGATGGATGTTAAGACCACCTTTCTCAATGGAAACGTTGAGGAGGTGATCTATATGGTTCAAACAGAAAACTTTGTTCAGGGAGATGCAAAGAATATAGTTTGTAAATTAAAGAAATCCATTTATGGACTCAAGCAAGCATCCCGTCAATGGTATCCCAAATTCCATCAAGTAATTATCTCATTTAGTTTTGAGACTAATCCAGTGGATGATTGTGTATATCATAAGTTTTGTGGGAGTAAACACATTTTCTTGGTTTTGTATATGGATGACATACTGCTTGCTAGTAATGATCTGAGTTTGTTGCATGAAACAAAGAAATTTCTTTCAAATAATTTTGAAATGAAAGATCTTGGGGATGTTTCTTTTGTATTAGGAATCCAGATACACTGAGATCGAAATCGAGGTGTACTTGGATTGTCACAAGAGAACTACATCCATAAGGTGCTTCAAAGATTTGGCATGCAGCTTTGCAAACCAATTGATACCCCAGTTGCTAAAGGAGAAAAATTCAATCTCAATCAATGCCCTAAGAATAACCTTGAAATTCAGGAAATGGGTAAGATCCCTTATGCATCTGTAATTAGGAGTCTTATGTATGCACAAGTGTGCACACGTCCGGATCTGGTATTTATTGTGGACATGCTAGGCAGATACATGGCGAATCCATGCATGGATCATTGGAGGGCTGCCAAACGTGTCATGAGATATCTTCAGCGAACAAAGGACAACAAACTTACATATAAATGGTCGGATGAACTGGAGATCATTGGTTATTCCGACTCTGATTTTGCTGGATGCCAAGATAGTAGAAGATCCACTTCAGGCTATGTATTCTTAATGGCTGGAGGAGCCATATCATGGAGGAGTGCTAAACAAACAATTGTAGCATCCTCCACTATGGCGGATGAATTCATAGCATGTTATGAGGCATCGAATCATGGAATATGGCTGAAGAATTTTGTTAATGGGGTGCGTATTGTATGCAGTATCCAAAGATCATTGCAGTTATTTTGTGACAATAATTCAGCAGTGCTTTATTCCAACAGCAACAGAAGCTCAACCAAGTCAAAGCATATTGACATAAGGTTTTTGGTTGTGAAAGAGAGAGTACAAAGTGGACAAATTTCCATAGAGCATATTAGGACAAATTCCATGGTGGTGGATCTGCTAACCAAAGCAGTGACACCCAATATATTTCATGAACATATGATTCGTATGGGTGTTGTATCAAACAAAGTTATCCACTTCTAGTGGGAGTTTGTATTATATTGCTCAGCCCTTTACAGTTTTGAAACATTTGAAGTTCAATAAACTTCTACGCAGAATAAAGTATTTGATGTTGGTTCCATGTTCTCTCACTAAAGTGTCTCCATTAAGAATATGGGCAGTTCATTACAAATGCAACTTTGGATATAGATCCAAATTTATTTATTTATTTATTTATTTGGCATTGATCCATGTCATTTGGTTGTGTTAATATTGGTGACCATTGATGGGTTTAATCGTGCTCAATATGATGAATACCTCCTTGATCTCATGTTATCATAACTAATGAACATGATTGTTCAGTTATATCTCGATTGATGGCAATAAAATTTGAGCTCATACAGTAAGCACATTACATGGTCATTATCAATGTCCAGTGGGAGATTGTTGGGATTTGAAAATCCCATTGATATGGACATTAACAATTACCATTAGTGCACTTTGATTGCCGATTAATTAGAGAATAAAATCTCTTTATGATGGACAAAAGAGGAAGGTGAATTGACAATCATTTTGGTTGTCTAGACAAATATAATAAGGCCAAGGGTCCCCAAACGACACATGTTCTCTTCTCTGTTGTTTTCCATCGACACGAGAGAGCTTGAGAGGCATACGTTCGTGAGGAAGATCCGAGGTTGCTTCGTGGGTTGATCGACGACTACATCAAACATCAAAGCAATGGCATCTGGTACTCCGTTACCCTTGAATTCGGATCGATTTCTAGTTTAACACATATACCTTCTAGTTCACATCTTTTTTTATTATGGATTTCTATATTGATTTTTTTCCATTTGCATAACAACCATTTTTTCTTGCAATTGATCATGTTAGTTTTAGTGTTTGAATAGACGAATGGTAGATAGAAAGATGGATAAAATTTATAGAAAAGGCATCCTAATATTTCTTTTTCATGGGATGCATGCATCTTAGAATAATTTTTCCATCCAAAGCGCCTCTCACACTTTCCATAAATGAAAAAACTCCCATAAAAATATTATTCCTTCATAATGAGATGATGCATTACTCTCTCTTTAGCATATACCCTAGCGAATTGTCTCGAATTATGTATATCAAAAAGTAGATATTTAATTAAGCATCAATAACATGAGTGTGTATACACTCACTAATCGTGTATCTTAAGTCCTATTAGCATCAGCATAGAGCTGATAAAATTGACTGAGCCAACTTGGCTACAATTGTTATTTTTATTTATTTTAAGTGTTTTTTTAATACATATGGAGGGATTTAGTTCATTGGAGGATAACATGGCCTCATTCAAAATTCGTATAAAATGTACATTCCTACCACGTCCATCTCTAAAGGGTTTTTTTCAGCAATTTTGGTATCACTAAAACTTAATATAATTGATGGTTGAGATAAGAGTCTCGAATTGAGTCGAATTTGAATTAGAACATGATGTCATGTAGTGATCTAAATCCATCCAGGTGTTATTAAAAAATACCACACAAAATAAAATTTAATGACGAGGATAGACAAGTTGTCTCATCCCTTGGGGTAGCCCCACTTTACCCATGTATGTGTATTTACACATTCAAAAATATCATCTATATTCACAAACAAACATACACATATACACACATATCATATACACAAATACACATGAAAACCCTCCACACGTAGCTTGAATTATGTTCTCATGGTGACCGAGAGGTAACAAGGAAGACATCACATGTACTAAGAATAGTTTGGGTGAAAAGAATCAAAGAATGAACAAAGTGGAAGTTAGTCATTCACTTGCACCTTGGATTAATTAATTGTAAGTATAACATAAAATTAAAAATTGGGATGAACGAGGGTAAAGAGGAGAAAGAAAAAAATCAATGACTCGGCATGCCACTCATATAGGATGAAATATCCTAAGTACATTGGAGAAATCAACAATTAAGGAACATGCAAGAGAACATAAATAAATGCAAAATAAAATGAAAGAGATGAATAGAATCAACATACTCCCCCCTCCCTCCATCCTCAGGGGAATAACAACCTAAGTATAAACAAAAAGGCAGTCATGATAAACATAACATAAATGAAAAACTTGGCTTATGCATCCCACTATATTTAGGATCTAGTAATCCTAAGTACATAAACAATAATAACAAAGACTTTCCCACAATTAAGTAGGGTCGATTACATAGATTTTCTACCTCCATTCAGATCTATTTTGGGCCATCCTCGAGCTCAAATCCAAATAGTTAAGACCCCTTCAGATAGACTCATTCCAACACTTCTTGGGCCTTTCTCGCCATCTCTTAACTGGCTCGACATCATCTAACGGGTGCATCAATCGACCTCCTTTGCAAATGGTCAAACCATTTTAAGAGATTTTCTCTCATTTTATCATCTATTGGAGCTACACCGACTTTCCTTATGATCACATCATTTTTAATATGATCTTTTCGTATAGACCACACATCCACCTTAGCATTTTAGTTATGCTACTATCATTTTCTACACATGTTTATGGTTCACATGCCAACATTCTAATCCATAAAGCATCTTAGATCTCGCAGCTGTTGTGTAATACTTTCCTTTGAATTTCTTATTACAAAAAAATAATAGAGGTTCCTCTCCACTTTTGTCAACCTACATTTATTATATGAGTAACATCCCCATCAATTCCTCCATCTTATTGCAAATAGATCCAAAGTATCTAAAAAAAATCTTTCTTTAGAATGTCATCGTCTCCAATCTTCACCTCGAGTCCCCCGCTATTGTTTCCATCAAATGTGCACCTTATATATTCGGCCTTAGCCTTACTTATACAAAATCCTTTGATCTCTAAGATATGTCTCCAAACCTCCAGCTTTTCATTTACTCCTCTTATCTCATCAATCAACACAATATCATCGACGAACAATATACATCAAGGTAAGTTAACTCATCCATAATCAAAGCAAAAAGAAATGGACTCATAGTTGAAGCTTGATGCTGACCGATGCTGATGTTAAAATAGTTGAGTCTTCTTAGACTGGATCCATACACAAGATGAAACTCAATCATACATATTCTTTATGAGGTTAATGTATAAGACAATTGTTTCTTCTTCAAAACTCTTCATAATATCTCCCTTGGGACTAAATCATAAGTCTTCTCCAAATCAATAAAAATCATATGAAAGTTCTTCTTTTTGTCTATATAAATCTCCATTGTTCTGCTCAACAAGTGGATAGCTTCAATAGTTGAGCGACCTGGCATGATTCTGAATTGGTTTTCAATTACTTTGGAAACTTACCTTAAGCTTCTTTCGATCACACGTTCTTAAATTTTCATAGTATTATCCATCAATTTGATACCTCTATAATTAGAATAATTTTGAGTATCTTCTTTACTTTTATAAAAGGCACTGCAATGCTTCTCCTCCATTCTTTAGGCATTTTTTTGCTTCACCAAATAACATTAAATAAATTTTTGAGCCAACTCAAACCCGTTCACCTAGAACTCTTAAAATTCTATAGGAATGTCATCAGATCCTACCCCATTCTCAGGTTTCATAACCTTTAAAGACTCCTCTACTTCATTCCTTTGTATTTGTCTATAGCTGTTAAGATTTAGGTAACATTCACTACCAACAAGATCTCTCAAAGTAATCTATTTATTCCCTTCCCCAATAGCTTATGAAAATATTGCTTCCATATTATCTCTATATCCTTTCGAGTAACAAGCACATGTCCTTCATCATCCTTGATACATCTTACTTGAGAAAGATCTTTGGTCTCTCTTTCTCTTGCTTTGTCCAATCTAATATATTCTTCTAGCCCTCATTCGAGTCAAGCTTTTTGTACAAAACTTCATAAGCTTTTGACTTAGCTTCATTTATAGTTTTATTTGTTTCCTTCTTCGTTATTATGTAGTTTGTGACAGTTTTCTCAATTATATCCTTATACATAGCTTTAAAGCAAGCTCCTTTAATTTTAAGCTTCTCTTGTACCCCTTCACTCCACCACCAAGCCTTGTTTTAGCCCGGAACTTCTCGCTTAGATTTCTTAGCATCTCTTTGGCTACCCTTCAAATAGAAGATGTTAACGCCTCACACATCTCATTTGCACTTCTGTTACAATCCCAAAATAAGGCTTCTAAAACCTTCTTGAAGCTTGATTGATTAAATTGAAGATTCTGCCATTTAGTTCGAATGATATTAGGAACCATACGCTTATTTGACAACCCTTTTAATTTGCACATACATGACTAGCAACTGATGCTGAGATGCCAAGCTCTCTCCTAGGATTACTTTGCAATCTCTGCAACACAATCGATCTCTTCTCCTTATTAGAAAGTAATCTATCTGTATTTTAGTAGAGCCATTCTTATAAGTAATTAAATGCTCCTCCCTCTTCTTAAAGATAGTGTTTGTTATTAAAAGAGCATAAACCGTTACAAATTCCAGAATGGATTTTCCATCATCATTTCTATCCTCGAAACCATGGCATCCAAGAGCACTAGCATACCCTGAAGCATCCTTCTCCGCATGTCATTAAGATCTCCATCTAGTCAAATCATCTCTCTTTGTGGGATTCCTTACATAATCTTATCAAAATTCTCCCAAAATATTTGTTTAATCCTTTCCTCTAAACCAACTTGTGGTACATAAATTGATATTACATTCACAACTTCTTCTTTCAGCACGAATTTTAGCAAAATAATCCAATCCCTTCAAATCCTTATGGACAACCACTCCAATACCATTTCTACCCTCTCTTTATTTGAATACCGTAATCTTAAAGCATGTCTTCTCAATCTCACCTGCTTTCTCTCCAATCCATTTTATCGCTTGGAGATATAGTATCTGAATCTTCCTTCTTTTCATCATATCTACTATCTTCATCGATTTTATAGTCAAAGTGTCAATATTCTAATTATCTATCCACAACTTCCTTTACAACATCTTTTGGACTAACTTCTTTACTTGTATGCGTCCATCATGCGAGAACACTTGCAAATTTTGGATTTTATTCGGACGACAATGCAACAGAACTAGCTTATTTATCGCATGTATTCCTCATGCGAGAACCCTTGAAAATTTTGAACTACATCTATGCAGTGATATAGTGAACCTTACCAATTTCTCATTGCATTCGATCAATGCAACACGTTGCTGGTAGGAATGCCCCAACAAAGTCTAAATCTTCTCTTAAATCCAAGTTGAAAAGATCTGACTGTCTTGAGGCAAATTTCTAATTAGTTTTTTTTAAAACACTATTTAAGAATTTATCTCCCACTATTTTATTTTGGAAGTCGACTGATGAATCTATGATTCATCACTCTAAAAGATGAAAATAGAACTCTGTTCCCAAGTAATTAATTGCATTTAGTCATCTATATTGCATTTTATCATTCATGTATATGTAAATAAGATCCATATTTTAGCATGAATAATGTATAAATAAAAAGCCAAAAATCCCTTGTACATTATCATTTGTTTATTACCACAATTTCTCTTATTTTTAATTATTTTACACTAACTCTTAATAAAATAAAATCATTCTTGTTGTGTACATATTACTAACATTAGTCAAGAAAAAATACTAAACAAATATTAACTTGTATAATTGCTCAATAAAAACCCAAACCCTAGTTTGGAGATAAAAAACCACAAATGTGAATCTCTCTCTCTTCCAATCTCCTATGAACCCATGGGCACTTTTGAACTATATACATTCAATTGTCTACAAAATAAGATCAAATTCAAAAGAATCAAAGTTCATATGTGAAACTTGGATTTTGGTACCTCATTGTATATTGTACATATTACCTGATCTTGATCTTATTATTTTATACACAAAAATAACTCTTTTTAATTTATATATTTTTTATTTATTTTATTTAATTTATACTTTAAGAAAATGTGCAAAAATTCAGACCAAAATTGAACTAAAAATCAAAGAAAATAAATCATTTGAGTATGTATATACCATTTTATTTTATTTGTTTATTTTCTTAATTATTAAAAATTGAATAAAAATCAGATTAAGATGTTAATATTTTTATTTTATTTTAATTTGAATTTTATTTTTTTAAAAGATGATAAAATATTGCAAAATATAAAAATATGGTATTTTATATACATAAAGTACCACCAAAACATGTTTATACAGATGATTGCTTTTGATTTTGGTCCCTTCTGAAAGTCGTAGATCTCGTCAAGACAAACAAATTTCATGAAAATCACTTTTTGATTTGACATCATTTTCTACTCCATTGATTTTTATTTTATTTTATTTTCTGAATTTTCTGAGAGCGATGCATGGCAGCTCCTGGAGCCGCCATGTGTCATCCCTTTAATCCCTCTTCATCCGCCCCAATTTGGGTCGTTGGATGAAGATCCCTTCATCCAATGACCTAGATCCCCTTCTTATTTATTTTATTTTATTTATTTTATTTCTCCATGTGGCAAGCCCATGGTCGTTCGATCTCGACTAATTGAATGGCCACGAGCCCATCGATCTCCTCCGCCTCTTCTGCCCAAACGTCGCTCATCCATCTCCTCCGACCTGGAGATGTCGACCCTTCTCCTCAACCACCTCCACCCTTCACGGCCAAAGCCCTCTCCCCACGCTCCTCATCCTCCACTCTGACCATCCTCCACGTAAAGCTGTAACCACCTTTAAGAAGCCCTCACTGCCACCATCGAAGATCATCCACCATTTCTAGAGAAAGCACATGCCCAACTCACTCTTGCCCATTGGTGATAACTTCAGGAATTGGAGCTTGAGTCGACGATGACCTCTACTCCGGTCAGGCGAGATCCAAAGCTTGTCCCCAAGCTTTGTTGCAGCGGACATGCTCTACTGCTAAGCCTCGAAGGTCATCGTCGACCTTTTGGAGGCAAGAACCTCAGAGCGCTCCATTGAGTTCCATCCTCTTTAGGTGAACCATCTCATGTAGTATTAATCTTTCTACTTTCTTCTTCCTCTTTTTAATTTTGCTTCTTCCCATCCCCTTGTTCTTCTTTTTTTTCGATCGCTTCTTCTTTCTTTTCTTCCACCACCAATTCTTTTTCCTACATACCTTCCCCAAATAGAATTGATGACAGAGCGCCAACTTTCCCCGTCTTCGTGCCACATCCGATCCCACATCACCTCCGACTCACCTTACTGCATTGCTGCCCTACCTTGCCACCAGCCTCCTCCTGTCGTGCTTCCCACAATGCCTCTGCATCACCGTCTGTACGGTACAGACAGCCGCGCTTGCCGACCGCCAATGCCTCTTCCGCGCCACTAGTCCATGCCGCCTTTGGCCGCCTCACCCTCAACACAAAACGACCGCCAGATCAAGGAATCCCTTGATCCAATGACCCTTAATGAGCCACGTGGGGTGTCAAACCTCGATCCGAGCCTCTAGAGTGAAGACCACTGATGAATCCCTGATTCTCACTCTTTATTCTTTTATTTTAGCTATTTATCTTGGCAGATCATCATGTAAATAGATGTAAATACAATAAGTTAGCATTCAACATGCATATGTTAACTTTGTATATTTAACATGTATTTGTGCAAAAATAAAAAAATAAAGGAAAAGAAAAAGGAAGGAGGTATTTAGAATAAATACAGAGTGACCCGAAGCCCAAGAGAAGGTCAAGCATTGACCTGATTGCCAAATGAAATAAGTAAAGATAGATATTGCTTACTCTATATTGTACATATTACTTATATATGTAAATAACTATTTTTGACAAAATAAAAATAAAATGTTCTTTTTACCTCCTTTAATATAGTCTTAAAAATAAAACAAAAATCAGAAAAATAAAATAAAAATTAAAATAAAATCATCTCTCACTTGTACAAAATACATGTATATATGTCTAACTCCCTATTTATTAGATACCTGTAAATAAATAAAAAATAAAAAAAATTATTTTATACTACAAAAATGATGTTGTAAATAACTAAAATATAAAATTTAAGGTATTTGTGTAAAAATAACAAAATAAAATTAATTATACGAAACACATAGGTATATATACCTGTATATGATACTATACACTGAATACACAAGAATTTATTTTTCATAAAAATAATTAAAAATAACAGAAAAATTCCTTGAAAAATAACAAACATTTTTCATTTTATTCATTTTTAATTTAAATTCATTTATTATTTCTAAATCAATTTCCTTTATTTTTCTAGCAGTTTCATCGTGCAGTATATTTTGTCCTTATGCCCCGCCCCTTCTGATTGGGCCACGATGGATCATTGACTCAAGTCAACCGGTCCCCTCAGACCCCATCTGTGTGGAGTCGGGTTTTTAGCTGATTTTCTCCATTTTCTATAGACCCGACCCGATTGCCTCTTCACCCAAATACTTGCTCCGGATTGAGATGGCAGATCCATAACCTCGCCCGATCCTTCTTTACTTGATCCGTGCCTCAGTTTGCGAGCATCATTCCCATCTTCTCAGACCCCCATGCCTATATATCCTGCATGCCCTCCTTCCTTTTCGAGCACCTTTGGCTGCACCACCTCCTCCTGCATAATCAACCTCCTTTCCCAGAGTGACAGTAATGGTGAGAGAGGGTGAGGGATCCCTTTGCGAGCATGGAAACCCTAGGTCCAGTGAGGTGAACCTCAAGCTCCGCCGCAAGGAGCTGAGCCCCTAGCTGTGCTGGCCATCGAGGCTACAACCCCCTGTGGACTCCGTCTATCCCTAGGCACTCTCCTTCGCCTTCATGTACCTTCTTCACCTTCCATTTCCATTCGAATTCATCTTACATCATCGGAATAGAGTGGCTCCGACGATCTCCCGTTCTCCATCATTCCACACACTCCCGACGTGACTCCACCTTGCTCCAACTACCCTCCGCTTCTATGCTTTTCCCCGCACTCTTCCATCGATTCTAATCACCGGACTAGAATCAATTAGCAGGTCCTATCCTCTGCCTTGGACGTGACCTGTTCCATTCACCAATCCCCTTGGTTCGTGGTGTTGCTGACGCTCTAACCCTCGTCGGAGTATCATCCTTCGAGCCTACATAGTTTACTGCAGGGTTGGAGCACTCTAGGGCCTCATCTGGGAGGTCAGAGAGATTACAGCAAGGGTCCCATGTTCCCAGTCACCCCCAGGTCCTCTCGTTTGGTCCTGGGCCCACCGGAGCCTTCCTGGAGCTGCGAAGCATCATCACCGGTCGATTCCCTCCATCTGCAGCTTGAGAGAGCGTCGGAGCCGTACACAGTCGACAGAAGAAGCTCACCGGAGGCGAGTTCTTCCCCGATCATCCTGATGTTGCCTCTACCGTCCGATCAAAGGAACTTCCATATCCAATCCCAACCTTTCATTTGCGAGAGATCCTCGATCGTCCGATTCGTCTGAGGGTCGCTTCAAGATGTCCATCCTGAAGAGGTATCCGCAGATCTCAGCCATTCATCCATAAGTAGACCTCCTCCTATCATTGGTTCGCTCTTTAAGAAAGGGTAAATTACACTTAAGCCCTTCTTTGTTCTGTATTTACTTTCTAGTCCTGTAAATATTTATTGTAGTTAGTTTTATTTTGGACTTTTTGTAATTAAACCCTTGCATTCTCAGTTTTTGTATTTTAGTCCAGCCTATGTGAACTCACGTGTAGTGTCACGCGCTCTCTGGTGTTTTTGCATATCCCTTGTACTTCTTGGTTGTTATGTCCAGAATGAAAACTTTTTAGTATTTGCATTGATGTCCCTCTGAGCCTGTGTCATGTATATTGCACGTGGTTGCCTGGTCATTTTGCAGATCTGGTCCTGGGCTTTTTATCGTATTATAGGTTGGAGTGTAACTTTTGAATATTTGCACTTAGGTCCCTGCTTGCTATGTACTTTATTTTTAATCAAATAATTACTAAATTAACTAAAAAAATTCCATAAAAATTAAAGCTAGCCCATGCTAACGTGTAATATTTATGGTAATTTTTATGATTCAATTTAGTTTTATTTGACATTTTTTAAAAATAAAAAACCTTAAAAAAGTGTCTCATCTATTTTCTAAAATACCATAAATATAAAAATAGTCCCAAAAATTCTATAAAAATTTCTATGTGATTGTTTTATTTTTTTCATTTCAGTACATTTTTAGTTGTATTATCTTTTATACAAACCCTAAAAATTACAAAAGGCTTAAAATCTTATAAAAATCATATAAAATCCTAAAAAATCAAAAAAATAGGATTTAGTTACTGTAGTTAGGTCTTTTTATTTACCTTATAATAAAAGTCACAACCAAGACATTTGGGAAATTTAATAGTTTAAATTTGCCTTTTGGTCTAGGTTGTACATTATTTTCCTGTTTTGATTTTATTTTGTTTTTATAAAATCATATAAAAATCAAAAAAATACCACAAAATTACCAAAAAATCCGCATATTAGAAAAGCACAAAAATATTTTTATTTCTAATTTTTGAGTTTTTCTAGTCCTAATAAAAATTGTTAAAGCTTGTTCTTGTCTTTATCTTTTTATTTGTTTTCTTATTAGAAAATATAAAAAAATTACAAATTAAAAACCACAAAAATATGCATTTTCTAATCTGATCCCTGACTACTTCGTAGGTTCTACTCGTGCTCCTTATTTTTGACCCTGGTCTCTATACCAGGTTAAATAAATAGCATAGACCGTTGATATAGTTTTTATCGACTTATCTGACATTAATTTTCGTGCTTTGATTGATTTATTTATCTGAGTGGTTTCTATTTTCTTGATTGACCGAATTGATTGGCTAGGAATAATGACGCTTGCTTATTTTTCCATCTTAGTCGATCGCATTTTTCATGTCATCAAAATTGTGTCATTGCCAGGGAGCACGACTTAGTAGTCGTTTCAGATTTCTTTTTGCTTTCATTTTTGTATCTATTTTATATAACTATTTTTTGACACTCTTCTGCTCAGATTTTTGTGTGAGGGACCGTCTGAGGACTCCACGGTTTTCGGTTGGAGTAACCGCACCTGTGGAGGAGCAGGAGGATAGGAGGAAATTAGTTATATAGGATATAGTAGCTTTTGCTTTTTAGCACATTCTTATTATTGTAATAATACTGGTACACTCATACTTTCTAAACTTGGCATATCAGGATCTATTTTGCCGAGCGCCGGTGTGCTCGGGGGACCTCACCGCGGTTTTTCGTCGGTTTTGCTTTTCTTCAACTTTTATTTTCTGTGATTCTCGAAGAATTTGGCCCCTAGATTTAGAAATTTCTTTGATTGCGACGTAATTAATTAAGGACCAATCCCTAATATCTTGCTTGCACCTATAGTTCGTAATTGGACCTTAATAAAAATAATTAATAAAAAGTTAACCTGATGATGAACACGAAATCTGACTCGTTAATTATCTAAAATTATCGTAGTATATGAGGCAAAAATCGGTCGATTAAAACACCGCAAACTTTGAATGTTGTGGAGAAGTTTTCTTGGCAAGTGTACCGAGGTCGAACACAGGGAATGGTGATTCTTAGTTGTGTGGTTTTAAATTAAATTAAATGTATAATTAATGTTCATTTAATTACTGTGTCGAGAAAATGTACAATGCAATGAGATGCAAATGTGATGCAAGGAAAATAAATAGAAACGATTATGCCTAGGATCTGTGATTTGAAACATGTTAAATCCTTCAATAATATGATCAATAATTTCACAAAATTAATCACAAATCAAAATGGATCTGACTCAATGCTTTAGGTTAATAAATTTATGCTCAGAATAATTTGAAGCAAGTCATCCGGCCTCCAAATGTCTCTGATTCAATTCCTCGAATAGTTGACAATAATCTTAGAGGAATTGATCTAAATTAATCCCCTGTGAAATCTAAACTATTGAGAATAATCAACGAAGGCTTAATCATATTAAAATCCTCATCCGAATTCCTGCAAATTATCATTAATTTCTCAAGCACAAATATGTCAAAATTAACCTGCATATGCCAACATAGATCCTCAAATGATAATTATCAATAAACAACATCAGATTATGCTAAGTGGTAGAACATGAAAATAGCTTCAAAATGACATGTTGTATGCTAAAAATGGAGTTCGTAAGAGAAAGATATGCTAAAATGAAATTGCAGGGACTAAACTATAAATAAAATAAAGTTTTCTTTCAAAAAGGTCCCTAGAGGGGCTTATATGTTATTTATAAAAGTTGGAGGGGCGCAGATATAATTTACCCTAGATAGGGGTATTTCTATAATTTCTGGAAACGTCGGGGGCCTCGTTGCAATTTTTCCACTGCGAAGAGGCTGGGGGGGGGGCGACTACGAAGTAGAGGCTCGGTCCAAGGCCAAGGCTTGGACGGACCGAGCCTCCACGCGGTTGGGAATGCACGGCACGAGAATGCTGAGTCTGGTGGTATGGTGGCTGCTGACGTGGAGGCTTGTGGACCGTCGGATCATGGCCCTCCTGCTCGATCCGACGGCAACTGTGCGTTGCTAGCCTGGGGCGTTCGAAGCCGGCGGCGGTGGCAGCACCTTCGCGCAGTGGAGGCTGAAGCAAAGGGGCGGTCGAGGCGCGACAGGGGGGGCTCATAAAGGATATTGAGAATCCTCTAGCGCATCACGGAAGCGTGACGATAGCATCTTATGCGATCGGGGCGACTAGTCGCGCTAGTCGCAAGATGCAATGGAATTTAAAAATTTAAAACATATGATGAAACCACATGATCACAAGAACGTTTCTTGGATCGTTTCATCAAACCACAAAGTATTAGAAATACCTCTCGAAGTGTGGTTGCCATCACGAGATCTCTAAAGCAAGAGATCCTCCTGTCTCAAGTCAGATCCACGAAGACAGCATTTGCGGGCACGATGATGAGACGCGTGACTCCCGCAATCCTCGACGAAGATCCAAGCCTCGAATCCCCTGATTTCATCCAATGAAATCCGTCGTCTTCCACTAGAGCAAGGAGCCCCAAAAAAGATGGAGATCCTCGAGTAGTCGAAGGCGAAGGCGAGAAGGTCTCTCTCAACGCATAAGATGGATGGCTACCTTATATATATATATAGAGAGAGAGAGAGAGAGACAACGAGAATGAGAGAGAGAGAGAGTAGGCGTGTACTCTTGATGTACTGTTCAAAGGGCTAGTGTTGTCCTCCTTATATATTAGTTTGGGATACAATGGATCTCAATCCATGGCATACATAGATCCAACGACTAGATTAGTCTATGCATCAATCAACGACCATGATGATTGTTGGTTAAAAACCAACAACATTAATTTATATCAAATCAAATATATGTTGTATTATCATCAATATAATTAAATTTAACATAAATCAATTATTAAGAGAAAACAAGATAACAAAAATGGAGACAACAAATTACCCCCTAAAATTGGGAGGGCGTCACCTATGACTAAGTCATTAGTGACGCCACCTCATTTTGGTGGTGATTATCTCCTTTTTATTTTATCCCATTATTTCTTAATAAATTGCAATAACTTTTATTGCAATAATATCCACCAAATTAATTCCAAATTAATTTGTGAATATTTTAATCATGCCATTTAAAAATATATGTGAATCATATTCACAACCCAAACTAATTTGTAAATTACATTTCCAATTAATTACTTAATGTGAATCCAATTCACATTAACAATTAACAAATGTTATTTACAAAGCTTCTCTCTCTTTAATATATCATAAATCATATTTATAATATATACACAGATATTATGGATAGCACTATCCACGATCTGTATTTCCTTGATAATTAAATCTCATTTAATTATCTTGTATGATCATTCTCACAATATGAATCTTATTCTTATTATACTTGATAATTAAATCTCATTTAATCATCAACACCTTGTTGCTTAGATACTAAATTCATCATAGGAATTATTCTTGAACTCCTTCAAGAATAACGTGCTTTCTCCGCAGATTCTTGGAGATAAGGACATGACAATTGTATTGTTCCACATATAGTGACTTGGATGTTGAGGTCTCATCTCAAATCAAGATCTCACGGACATCCCATATATGCTTGATTAAATCAAGTCCGTATACTTAATCTTCTCATTGCATCTGAATCTCATTCAGATCAATGTCCAACACTTGGACTAAGATCAAGTTACTTCTCTACTGAGAGGAGTCACTAAAATCCAGATCTGTTTCATCACTCCCTCGGACTGGAAGCGTCATGATTATACAATCGTTTATGATCACATCACCCTCAGGTATTCCCAATACCTGCACATCCTGCGCACTGGAAGACCAACGATCAACCTGAAGATGAAGATCAATTTTACACTGTCTTCTTCAGGGTTTGATCACTATGTTTCTCAATCTTGGTCATTAGGATTTGGTATCGATCATATGCTTTCCCAAAGCATATATTATACTTCAAATTCTTGTCATGCTTCCAAAGCACAACGACCATGCATGGAATTTGATCGGTCCCAATACCTCATGAGTGAGCTCATGTCTTCCGGTTCATAAGTGAACCTATATGATTCCTTTGAGAGATCATATTACTCATATGCCCTTACATGCACACCAACGCGCCGGTGTATAGACCTTGGTTAGGTCATCAACCTATTGGTCTGCAAAGTGTACACACTCATACATATAGTAACACATCTGTCTCTGGTAAAAGGATGTGTGCCTATGCTGTGATAGCATTCAATATCAGACTTAGGTTATCTCGATCTCGCTAAGTCAACCCTTTGACCTATCTAATCTGACACCTCCGAATCACTATTCCCATGCAGAGGAACTGCATCAAGAGGTCGATCAGATATCAGCCTTTGTGAGAAAGGATTGCCATATCCTACTCAGGCTGGAGATCATCTCTTAATAATCATTTGATGGTTCTTGATAAGTCCTTTATCTAACTCATTAGATATTCATCCAAACACCAGCCTCTATGATTCATTTAATGAATCAACAACTATATTATTATCAAGACGGCCATGGTACATATCCCTAATTGTATAGAGAGACCTATTATGCAAATTAGTTATTCTTCATTTCAGATCAGGGAATTATATTCGCAATAATATTTATTGCATAATGGCTCGTCGTGGGATCGCATGTCCAACAATCTCCCACTAGTCCAAAGAGCCATTAATGGGCGAATCATTTAAACCCACACTCATGTGATAATCATAGGCTATTTAGATAATAGTTAGGTAAGCTGATCAATCATTCTGTTCCCGCGAGACTACGCCAAGTCCTTTTACAACACTTGCATATCCCCAGTAACAGTGCTCGCATCCAATGCGAATGTTGTATCTAATGCAACCAATACTCAATCTTGTCAGTCATAGTGTCCTTGACACTACAGCTCAAAAATTATTATTATAACCAGTATGTAATTTCTATTGTCCTTATCAGAATACCCTTATTCCTGGAGATCTCTATCTCCTAAGGTATTCACAGTTAAGACCTTTTAGATCTCCGTCTATGTAGTCTTAATTTCTTGAAGATAAGACTTAGAGATCACTATCTCTAAAGTCTTGTCATCTTTGAAGATATTGTTATTACTGCAATCAAGTGTTCTATCTCTATAGTAGGATTAGTAACAGTTTACTACTCCCACTGCATGGCAGACATCTGGCTTTTGTACACATCTAGCATACTTTCAGCTTCTCGCAACTGATGCACAAAAAAGGAAACTAGTTTTAGCATTCACTTCCTCAACTCCTTGAGGTGCTATCCCTTTAGATAGGTCAGTACCAAATCTTAAGGTAAGAAAGCCTTTCTTGGAATTTCCAGAAAAATGGAACATGTCCAAGGTGTACTACAAATGTGACAGTTCCAATACCTTCTTTTCTTTGCTTCTGAACGCCTTCAGAACTAAGATCCAAGAGGCATCTTTTTGAGATCATATCTCAAGGTATGGAATAGCCAGATCATAAAACACTTATTATCATCCTTATATCATTCCAAATGATTAGGATATTATCTACATTTAGCATGATGAACACAATGGCACTCCCACTAAACTTCACATGGTTCATCAAGATTCTATCTGAAATTATAACATTTATAATTTCATCAAATCTTATGTTCCAACAACAAGAAGCTTATTTGAGTCTATAGATGGATTTCTTTAGCTTTCACACCTCACTTTCCCCAATCATGAAGCCCTGGGGCTACTTCATGTGAATATCCTCATAGAGGTATTCTTAGAGGAATGCAATCTTGACTTACATCTTGACGATGCAATAATCAAGTTGTGTAGCTAAGGTTAGCAATATTCTGATGATTTTAAGCATGGTTACCGAAGAGCAAGTCTCATTGCAAGCAATGTCTTCTCTTCCGGTGTGTAGCTCATGGCTATGAACCGTGCTTTGAAGGTCTCTACCTTCTCATCAGGTTCTCTCTTTCTCTTGAAGATTCATTTACACCTTAATGGGTCTAACCCTTATAGGTGGATCCTCGAGGGTCCATATACAACACTTGTATACGAAGTCTACTTTAGACTTTATTGCTAATATCCATCTTTTCATGTCATGATCCTTAGGAGCTTCATCACATGAAGTCCGATCATTTTCAGACTTAACTGACACATGGAATACATCCTCAAACTCATTTGAAGAAATATTAGTGTTTCATCTTTAATTCTCCTTTTAGTTTCCTATTTCAGGAGCCTCATTATCTTCTAAAGATTAAATGAGTTCCTACACTTCATTTTCATCTTGATTCTCAAGAGAGTCATCCTCTAAGAATCACATTCTCAGAGATGAGATCTTTTAAGAATCTCAGGGTCATAAAGTAAGTATCCAATACCATCCTTTATTTTCCTAATGAAGTAGCATTCTCAAGTGCTAGATTCCAGCTTACATGCATGGAACCTTATTAAGGATATATATTATAGTCTCTACTACACATATATACATGGAAACTAAGGGATAATTATGCTAAAATTAATCATTGATCAAATCATGTCACACATGATCCAATTGTATCTCCCTACAACTCCATTGAGTTTAGGTATGTTAGGAGAATTGAGATAGAAATTATATTCATATATTCATAAGGTATTCTTTGAATTCATCTAACAGGTACTTGCTACCTTGGTTAGATCAAATTCATTTAATCTTCCTTCAAACTTTGGTTCTAAACCAAAATTATGAAATTTTTGAACATTTCAAAGGTTTCTCAGGTGAAGAGAAGAAATCTCATATCATACATAATTTTCAATAGATATCACATATCCATAATATTCACTATGATATAGATGATCCACATACATAAATATGTATGAGATCCCGGATACCTTGACATCTTACACCTTTTCCTACGAAAAGGGTGTATTGGACATTCTTCGAATACAATATTCACAAGTATGTAAGATTTGAAATTTTAAATATTGTAAAGTTTCATATCTTACTTAGTCTATTGATCTCATCAGCAGACATATGTCCGAAACTTGATGCCAAATCATTGTCAAATGATCTTCATCCTCTTATTGATCTTATAAAGGTTTTAATTTTCAATATTAGAAATCTTAATGAACCATTCATTAATTTTCTAATTTTGTGGAGTCCACTAGATGTTAGACTACTATCTGAAATATATCCATCATAACTCTTTATGATAGTTCTATCTCATAATTCATATTTATTTACAACATTTAGAAACAAACAATGAGTGTATTCTAATATCTAGGTCATAGAGACATTCTCTAAGACTAAGGGCTCTCCCACTGAGAATATGAAGTCCATCTATCCAACAGAGATTGTTGCAACAATTACATCAATATCCATGTAGATGACTATTAAACCTTAAGATCAAATTTCTAATCTTCTAATATATATATGCAACCAATTGCAAATGTCATTTGAAGATTGGGATACAATTATCAGACTTTATCTTATGAAATAGTCAAAGTCAATGATTATATGTAGATTATTCTGATGCTCTATCCGAGTCCTTCACTAAGGATTTTAGACAGACTTGATAGTCATACTATCAACACATCAACTTATTGCAGTATTGGCATTCATCCAACTCTTTGGATGTCATATGGAAGTCACAGAAGTACAATCAATTCTTTGACTTTCCTTCTCACATGGGTCCGACCCACGCTTCCATTGTGCTCTCTTCATCTATAAACAACCATTGTTCAAGATAAAGAATCTCTTATGTTGAATTCAAAAGATTTCAATACAAGAGCACTTCAACATTTACACATGCTTCATTAAATTCATACAAAATGATTATTATGAATCTTCATGAATAACTAGAGTATAGACAGTAGAATGATGACATTCATTGTATCTACATCCATCTTAACTCTAAAAACATTGGTTCAGGTAGGTATTCAAATATTTTGAATGCATCATCTCTTTCGAGCTACTATTCTGCATGATGCAGAGAATCATGTCATTCATGATTAAATGTCTAGAGCACATATATATGCCAGAACATCTTCTTAGATTTTATAAGGATTATTTTGACAATTGCGATCATCATCGACATGTCACTTCCATAGTACACTCGATGAAAGATATAGAGACATACAAACCCTAAGGTAATGTTTTATTGTCTTATTTAATTGTCATTCCTCATTATGTTGAGGAAACTTGCACATTGCAACCACATACATTATGTGTTCAATTGCAAGTACAATATCTGGATCATGAGTCCAATCCATGATATTTTACTGGTTATTATTGAGTATAACATTGAGTGGGTTTAATGAAGGATTATCTGAAATAAGAAATTTGCGTAAGGGTATATATATATTATATACATATTTTACTTTGATTTAGGAATTTTTATATCAAAGTTGTCTTGCCTTGTCAACAATGAAAGTTCATCCCCTTAATC
This sequence comes from Ottelia alismoides, assembly GCA_037367405.1. Taxonomy (NCBI): domain Eukaryota; kingdom Viridiplantae; phylum Streptophyta; class Magnoliopsida; order Alismatales; family Hydrocharitaceae; genus Ottelia; species Ottelia alismoides. The sequence goes on from JAZKJV010005618.1 coordinate 1,142,160, forward strand.
ACTTTCAATGTAAAAGATATTCTTACCATTATATCTCTAGCAAGATCTGGGATCTCCTTTCCTATCTTTGTCACATCCCAATAATATGAGAACCTGTGACTCTGATAAAAAGAAGCGGGAACACATTCTACCTTGCAAGTCCAACTTGCATCTCCTAATTCGGTCTTTAATACCCAGGCCCAACACCCCTAAGGTGATGTTGACCCGTCATTAATTGAACCAACCGTCAACATGCTTAATACTCGCTATACACAATCCAATATTGCCCCAATAATATGAGGACCCGATATTGGGGTCACTACGTATATGGCCTTACTCTTTCGAGAAGCAAAGAACCCGATCCAAGTAATTGTATATAGGATCTGTCACTTCGGACATGCGTCTCCTATATACAACTTTTGGCGACGAAATTCTTTGCCTTGACGGGAGACCATGGATGTCACTTATGTGATCCTCCACCTCTTATTTAAATTGAAATAATTAATTATCATGAATCATATTCACATAATTAATTCTTCCAAGGGAAATACAATTCTATTCATAATAGAATGTTTTAATAGGATATAATTAATTTAATCACATTAAATTAATTATCAATCCAATTTTCAATCAAAAAACTTTGAATTTTACTTGAATAGTAGGTATAATATCAAAGTACGTATTATTTCGAACTTTAAAAATTAGAAAAATACACTTTTGATTTCTCCGGCATTATCAAGTCCCTACCCGCTATCATGGCCAGTACCGACGAGAGTGGGATGGACCACATACGTTGCAACCCGCTACCCCAATGCTCTCCGACTAGACACTATATCCACCTCAGGAAAGGATAATGCCAGATAGATCATCATGTACTTTGAGATGCTCATCAGTCTTTCAACCCAAATTATACCATATAATATACATCAAAACAATTTAGATTATATTATAAGGAGATTTGATAAACGAATCCCCAATCGTATTCAAGCAAGAGAGTTTTGCATGTACAAGTTGTCCTACAACTATTGTAGGATGACCTAGGGTTTTGTATACAAACAATGTTTGTTGATGATTTCATATTAACCAATGATCAAGATCAACTATCTTATCATTATGGTTAGTGGGATGTCATTCAAGGAAACGATTATCATCTCTAAATATTTCAAAAATACTTATCAATAATCATTTCAGAAAATTAACAATTAATTTTCATCAAATTAATTTGAATGACTATCACAAGGTTCACGATCAAGTTTGTCAATTTCCAGCAGTGACCCCTAATCACTAAAATTAACTTATCTTGATCAATTTAAATCTAAAATTTACAAAATCAGTTTCCTAAGATTGCCAACTTGATTTAAAACAGAACCTAAGTGATATTTCATGCATTTCAAGGCGCATCAAAACAGTAATTAACTTATTAATCACGTTCAGATTTTCTGTTCCCGCAATAGTGAATACATGTTTATTCAAAAGGCCATATCTTGAGCAAATGAAATACAAATTTCATAAACTCAGATCCTATGATTTCCTTATTTAATGGGGACAAAATCCAATTGAATATTTCGTGTTTAAACAATTTAAACAGTGCCGAAAAAATCCAATTAGACAGAGGTGCGAAAATTTAAATGCGATAAAAACTTTCGCGACCCTTTCAAACCCAAGTCATCCTAGGTTCACGGATCGTATCCAAAACCTTTTCCGACCTAAGGCTCTGATACCACTTGAAGGATATTGAGAATCCTCAAGCGCATCACGGAAGCGTGACGATCACATCTTATGCGATCGGGGCGACTAGTCGCACTAGTCACAAGATGCAGCGGAATTTAAAAAATTTAAAACATATGATGAAACCACATCATCACAAGAACATTTCTTGGATCGTTTCATCAAACCACAAAGTATTAGAAATACCTCTCGAAGCGTGGTTGCGATCACGAGATCTATAAAGTAAGAGATCCTCCTATCTCAACTCCGATCCACGAAGACAGCACTTGCAGGCGCGATGATGAGACGCGTGACTCCCGCAATCCTCGACGAAGATCCAAGCCTCGAATCCCCTGATTTCGTCCAATGAAATACGTCATATTCCTCTAGAGCAAGGAGCCCCAAAGAAGATGGAGATCCTCGAGTAGTCGAAGGCGAAGGCGAGAAGGTCTCTCTCAACGCATAAGATGAACGGCCATCTTATAGAGAGAGGGACAGCGAGAATGAGAGAGAGAGAGAGTAGGAGTGTAATCGATGTACTGTTCAAAGGGATAAAGTTGTACTCCTTATATATTAGTTTGGAATCCAATGGATCTCAATCCATGGCATACATAGATCCAACGGATAGATTAGTCTATGCATCAATCAACGCCCATGATGATTGTTGGTTAAAAACCAACAACATTAATTTATATCAAATCAAATATATGCTATATTATCATCAACATAATTTAATTTAACATAAATCATCTATTAAGAGATAACAAGATAACAAAAAGGGAGACAACAAATCACCCCCTAAAATGGGGGGGGGGGCGTCACCTATGACTAAGTCATTGGTGACGCCACCTCATTTTGGTGGTGATTATCTCCTTTTTGTTTTATCCCATTATTTCTTAATAAATGACAATAAATTTTATTGCAATAATATCCACCAAATTAATTCCAAACTAATTTGTGAATATTTCAATCATGCCATTGAAAAATATGTGAATCATATTCACAACCCAAACTAATTTGTAAATTACATTTTCAATTAATTACTTAATGTGAATCCAATTCACATTAACAATTAACAAATATTATTTATAAAGCTTCTCTCTCTTTAATATATCATAAATCATATTTATAATATATACACAGATATTATGGATAACACTATCCACGATCTGTATTTCATTGATAATTAAATCTCATTTAATTATCTTGGATGATCATTATCACAATATGAATCTTATTCATATTATACTTGATAATTAAATCTCATTTAATCATCAACACCTTGTTTCTTAGATACTAAATTCATCATAGGAATTATTCTTGAATTCCTTCAAGAATAATGTGCTTTCTCCGCAGATACTTGGAGATAAGGACATGGCGATTGTATTGTTCCACATATAGTGACTTGGATGTTGAGATCTCATCTCAAATCCAGATCTCACAGACCTCCCATGGATGCTTGATTAAATCAAGTCCTATACTTAATCTTCTCATTGCATTTGAATCTCATTCAGATCATGTCCAACACTTGGACAAAGATCAAGTTACTTCTCTACTGAGAGGAGTCACTAAAATCCATACCTGTTTCATCACTCCCTCGTACTGGAAGCATCATGGTTATACAATCGTTTATGATCACATCACCCTCAGGTATTCCCAATACCTGCTCATCCTGCACACTAGAAGACCAATGATCAACCTGAAGATGAATATCAATTTTACACTGTCTTCTTCAGGGTCTGATCACCAAGTTTCTCAATCTTGGTCATTGAGATTTGGTATCGATCATATTCTTTCCCAAAGCATATATCATACCTTCAAATTCTTGTCATGCTTCCAAAGCACGACGACCGTGCATGGAATTTGATCGGTCCCAATATCTGATGTGTGAGCTCATGTCTTCCGGTACATAAGTGAACCTGTATGATTCCTTTGAGAGATCGTATTACTCATATGCCCTTACATGCACACCAACACGCCGGTATATAGACCTTGGTTAGGTCATCAACCTATTGGTCTGCCAAGTGTACACACTCAGACATATAGTAACACATATGTCTCTGGTCAGAGGATGTGTACCTATGCTGTGACAGCATTCACCATAGGACTTAGGTTATCTCGATCTCGCTAAGTCAACCCTTTGACCTAACTAATCTGACAACTTCGAATCACTATTCCCATGCAGAAGACCTGCATCAAGAGGTAGATCAGATATCAACCTTTGTGAGAAAGGATTGCCATGTCCTACTCTGGCTGGAGATCATCTCTTAATAATCATTTGACGGTGCTTGATAAGCCATCTATCTAACTCATTAGATATTCATCCAAACACCAGCCTCTATGATTCATTTAATGAATCAACAACTATATGATTATCAAGACGGCCATGGTACATAACCCTAATTGTACAGAGGGACCTATTATGCAAATTATTTATTCTTCATTTTAAATCAGGGAATGATATTCGCAATAACATTTAATGCATAATGGCTCGCCGTGGGCTCGCATGTCTAACAGGGCAGTCGGCTGGCCCTTGGCCGATCGACACAAGACCGACGGAGGAGGTCTAGGCGAAGGCATCGCATGGGCGACGAGGTGGAGGGCACGAGCTGGGGTGGAGGTACGGGCTGCGTGGCGGAGAAGGCGAGCCTGGGGTGGAGGCGCGGGCTGCGAGGCGGAGTTATTGAGTTTCGCCTGAGGTATGGGGAAGCAGAGGCTTCTCCTGGTAGCGCTTCGAGGAGGTGACAGAGCTCCGAAGCTCAGCCGCCTTCAAAGAAGAACATCACAGAGGACGGTGGGACCTCTGGATCACGCCGTTGCAGCCGCTGTCACTGGCTCTTCAGGGAGATGGCGTATACCTCAAGAGGTGGTGCACGATGGAGCTTTATAGGATGGAGAGGATGTGTTACATGGAGGGAGGTGTAACGGTTGGAGCAGGTGATGGTCGGGGGCTTTGGTTACATGCAGGGGAAGGAGATGCGCGGAGGCATTACACACGTACGGCGATGGGCGACAGCTGGAGGAAGGAGAACACCAAAGAAATCGAATTTTGAAGAGGAACAAAGAGATAGAAGAAGACCTCTGATCGAAAAATTTCCTTCACAAAAGTTGTTTTTCTCGACGATATCTACAACTTTCATGAAGGATCTGGGAGCAAAAGAGGTCATCTGTGTGAAGTGGAATTTTTGGTGGTTTTCCAAGGGTATAGAGAACCTGATTTTTGGGGTTTTGTAATTTTTTGGTGGTTTTAGAGAGGATAAAAATTATAAAAAATACGATAAAATACAAGAAAATTATTTACATACTAATCTAACTTTTTGGATTTTTAATAAATAAGAAAATAGGAAAATAAAATAGAAGTAAGAAACACAAATTTTTTGTACAGACCGATGATTTCAATTTTAATCTAGATTTGGATTTTTGTGTCGCTTAATAAAACTTTCATCAAAGAACACAAATGAAGAAGAATTAAAATTAAAAGGCTTAATTATACACATAAAAACTCAGGTCAAAAATAGCACAAAGTCAAAATGCACAAAAGAGGTCCAAAATCCAACTTTCACAAATGAGCTCTGAATTTTACGAAATTGGTCTTATTTTGAAGATATTTGAAAATGGAGTACTTTAAAAGTGAGTAGACTAAAATCGGATACTATATATGGGAGATATGCTCATTTTAGTCTGTCAGATGTGAAATTAGACTCTGGGATTATTTGACACTTATTGGAGTTAGTAATTTTTTTTGTATTTTTTTATTTAATAAGATTAGTAATATCTACATAATGGAGGTGGTTTGGGTCCAATCAGAGTTAGGATGATTTAACTAAAAATAAGAGAAGTTAACGGCTTTTTGGACTAATTTACACTTGGTTTTTTTAATGCAATTATGCATGATGAAATGCAAATATTATTAACACATGTATGAATGCTAATGATGCTATGTTAATGATTAAATGCAAGTGAATTCTTGGGAACAGAGCCTAATTGACCAATTTTAGCATGATGAATATGAGATTCATCACCTGATTGATTGAGAGATCACGTGCCGCTAGATGCCATATACAACGTGTGCAGGATCCATTGTGGCGGGCACCGATCGGCATCAGAGATCGGTCTTTGACCTCTCTCTCTCTCTCTCTCTTTAGTCAGTTAACTATAGTTCTTCGTGATCTTAGAAATTGCTCATCTATGGTCGTTTTCTTCTTGCATCATTTAGATTAGTTTAAATTCAGTCTTTAAATTTATGCACGGATCACCCTGCATATAGAGTGCTGGCGACAGTTACACATCTCTTACTTTGCATGCATCATCGTGTTTGATCGCACATCAGCTTTTTCGACTTTTTCCCCTTATTTTTGGACTTAAAATAATCAGGAGATCGAAAAATTCATAGGCGTTTGTTTGCTTATTGAAAAATACCATAAAAAGTGATAACCATAAAATTGGGACTGCTAAATAAACTTGATCCTAAAAGACGCCTCGCCTAAAAATTTATCTCGGAAGAGTCACCCTCTCATTGTGTGGTTAGCTTGCGTGAGAGAGTGACCCGCACACTAGGCTAGAGACATACCTGAACTCTCGTTAGACTACTGGTCTTGGGGTTAGTCGTTCTCCAGTGAGGATCGCTCCGGTCTACGATAAATTGGGCTGCGATATCCGTAACAGAGCGAGTTGATCGGGTAGTCTGTAAATGGTCCGTAACTTGTACTGGCTGGGAAAGATCTAGCTTTGGGATTGGGCCGGTCTCTTGGTATCATCGGGTTCCTATCAGCTTGCTTAATCGCCCTGCTAGACTGCATTATGACCTAAATAAAAATTGATAAGATAAAAGACCGAACTTTACGATCATCAGCTCCGCGTTGCATAGGTGAATTGGGGGTTTGAATGCCAATCTTGTTTGTTTTCAGATCCCATCCACCTTTCGTCCAGATCACGATGATGTGCTGGAGGTCCCTTAGGCAGCCCTTGGCTGCACCTCTCTCGAGCACTCCGTCCTACTCATCTAAGCAGGTTCAAGAGAGCCTAGACCCGCTCTCCGAACCCGACATCGATTCTGCCTTGTTCCCCCTCGATCACCCTTCTTCCAGTCCCAAGGTGCCCGAGCAGAGACCAGCACATATATTTATTCATTTGACGGTACATGAGTTCAGGTCTTTTACCTTTGCAGAGACCCAAGAGATGACTAGCAACGAGGAGCACACTGATGGGCAGCCCCAGAGTACCACATATGTTCTAGATCAGGGAGCCATCAACAACACACTGTTAGCCTCCCTGGAGAAAATGCAGAGACAGATTATAGAATAGGAAGCCTTCATGGCAGAGCTGCGCAGAGAGATGGCACAAATGCGAGCTGATCGAGGAGAGCCGAATTGAGCAGGCAATGGATAGATACCAGAGTTTGGAGGAGGAGATGGAGGACATCCAGTGGAGCCATAGGATCTAGTCCGACCATCTAGGCCGATGAGGAGTTGCACAACCCTGGTGCAACTCTTACACACCGTTGGATTCAGCTTTCGGCGATTCTGGGAGATTTCAAGCTCCCCCTCTGACCTTTCAGCTTTTGCCCAAATTCCATGCGCTTGCCACCGAGGAGCTGCATCTTCAGTTACAAGAATTCGAGATGATCTACAGCATTGTCCACGACAGATACGTGGACGAGGACACCATCAAGATGATGGCATTTCCATTCTCGCGGGTTGAAAGAGCAGCCTACCGACCGGAACATTTAGGGAGATACATCACTTCATAGGAACAACTCCGGACTGATACTTGAATAAGTACTATCCACTTGGCCGGACGAATGCAGCACGGGCTCTGATCAACAATTTCTCCATGATTCCCAACGAACAATTCTATGAGGCATGGGATCGATTCTGTGAGCTCATTGATCGGTGTCCACATCATGACATCTCCAATCCCAACTTAGTCCGGAGTTTCTTTTGTGGGCTGACACCAGAGCTGTAGGGGCTTGTAAATGCTTCTTGTGGGGGCTCCTATTTTTCCAAAGATGAAGAACATATCTGGGCCATCTATGAGGAGATGGCTGAGAACTACACAGTGACGTCCCAGACCTGTTTCTACACTGAGGGGAAGCCCTCACCCCATGGAGTGTCCTATCAGAGTATAGAACTAATCGATGCAGGTCCATCTACCTCTTCTTCTTCAGCAGCCGCAACACAGGCATAGTCGTCTGTAACTGATATGGGCATCATTAGCGAGAAGCTTTAACGCATTGAGATTATTGAGAAGAAGCAGTGCCAGAGCATGACTCAGATCGATTAGTTGGCAAAGACTTTGAGTGACCTGAAGACCTAGATCATGTGTCTCCAGGAGGCACATACGGCTTCTCAGCCCTGTCTCAGGTCACGGGCTGATCGTAGCAGCAACGGCTCGTACCAGCATTCCGCCCAGTACAGACAGATTCACCACATCCAAGACGAGCCATACCAGCAGCTGCAGCACCAGTACTCTCAGCCATCGCCATCTCAGGACACTCAGATGGTGGTGTATCAGTAGGATCAGCCACTGGCAACTATTCTTCCATCCCCTTACGAGAAGGAGCCATTGATGAAAGTCAATGGGATTTGGTATGACCGAAGAATCCCGAAATCCGCCGAGATGATCCCAGATTCAAGTGGTCGACTAGAGGTGCCTCATCCCAGCAGCAGCCTCCTGCTCAGGATGGACAGTTCGGCCAGCAGTCGCAGCAGCAACCCCAGTTTTCCCACTAGCCACAACAACATATCTAGCCAGGTCCTCGTCCCTACCAGCATGGATAATAGTGGAGGCAACATCAACAGCAGTATTCTCAGCCCCCCCTCATAAGTTCCAGCAGCAACCTCACTTTCAAAGAGGCAACTCATCCGGTTCTCATGGGCCATCCTATAAGAACCCATCTCTTGATGATCTAGCCTGCCCACTCTTAGACCAGCAGGCCACATTTAGGCGGGAGATGGACGAGTTTCACCAGGAGATGAGGGAGATCATCAATGAAAAGGTTGCCATACCCACTCAGATTGAGCCAAACCCAAATAACCTCAAAAGGAAATCTGAGCAGGTACAGTTCACAGAGACCACCACTCCTAGTGATCTATTGGGTGACATTGCTTCATATACATTTGATGCAGATGTTGTGTCACTTAGGAGCAGTAGAATGCCAGCCGGCGGTGCCTCGTCTGAGCGACGACACCACGAGGATGCAAGAGTGCCAAATGAGGAGGATGGTGATACTTATGCTGCTAAGGATGACGATGATGACAGTGGTGTTGACACCACCAGGGACGTTGATCCAGCTGATGGTACTGAGGCCGTCGCTTCTCCAAATGCAGAGGGTGGTACTGATGCCACAAGATTCCATGATGCTGAGCCAGAGTGCAGTGCTGATGCCGCAGTTCCCGATGCCGTGGGTGATACTGAGTCCACCCTTCCATTCCAGCAGTGTTTTCTCCAGTTTATGTACCCTAGGACTATATGAAAAACACCAAAAAATTAATAAAGGAAAGGTTTCTTCATATTCGAGTCCATATGTGATGCTTGATGATACTTGTATGGATTCCATTCTCTCTCAGCAGTAGGAACCTCTTACTATCCCTCTATCTGAGGAGGGCCCAACCATCCCCTTCCCTCAAGCACTCCGCTTGAGGGGCATAAAAGTAAAAATCCAAAAAAAAGATCAGCAGTTAGTGTTCAGCCATCAGATGATTGATAGATTCCATATCTAGCTGACTCTACAGGAGGCGCTAGAGCACATCCCTTTCTTCCAGAAGAACTTGAGAGAGAAGACCACTATCCACAGGAAGAAGAGCAACCATCAAGCAGAGATCCATGTGCTGACCTGTGCCACATGCTTTGCCATCCAGAACCGTCTGCCAGCCAAGAGGCCAGATGCAGGAGCTCCCTATGTCAGATGTCATAGTCATGAGCAGAGGTTCGACCGTACTCTATTAGACAACGACTCTTCTATCATTCTCCTTCCAACAGCCTTACTCGATCGATTCGAGTTTGGCCTCTTCAACAGAGCAGGACAATCCTTCAGTTTTCTGATAGATCTACCAAGAGGTCGAAGGGTTGTTGAAGGACGTGGTCGTTACAATTCAGGGCCTGAAATTCCCCATGGACTTTATTGTGTTGGTCTTGGAGATCCTTGAATCTATGACTGATACCCCCATCATTGTAGGACGATCATTCTTGGCCACAACCAAGGCAGTGTCCGACCATGATAGTGGGAAGGTATACTTTCGCTTCGAGGGTGAGAGTATACAAATAGATATGATCGACGAGACCAGAGTGCGAGATTCATCTTGCTTAGAGAAATGCAGTGACACAGAGCATACGACAGAGACAGAGCGAGACGTCCACTGGGAGTGCGACTTTGTGATCACTTATGATGAAGCCGCTTGATCTGATCCTATTTCGTGAGCCCTTCTCTCACCTTCAGATGCCGTAGATTTGCCATTTCCAGCAGAGGAGAGTTCGTAGAGCACACACTTAGTCGAGGACATTCTTGAGGCTGACGACCGTGATGAATCCGCGATTCATCATCGCAATATCTTGATCTTAGCAAAATCCACGAGTAAATTCCCTAATAAATGTCTATAAAATCAATAAATTAACAAAATACCTCTTTTAAATAAAATACACTAATTATTGTATATAAGTTTGTACAAATAAATAACACTAAAAAGCCGCAAAAATAAAGGAGTTTTATACCTGTAAATAGCTCAAAACTTCATGTATTTTTAATAATTTCATTTCAACTCCTTTTTGGCTAATTCTTTCTCTAACTTGTTCATAATAATGTACATAAAAATACAAAAATACAAAATAAATTATATCTCAAAAAATACTCCTAGATCCCAATGGGAAAAAGCCGTAAAGACCAACTTCCAAGCTAAATTCCCGCTCCGTATGAACTCCAAATTCACCAAACTCACTTTTAAAGTTCAAGTTAGAAAATTATCTATCCAACGGAAGTGGTTTCATTAAAATCGGAGCTCGTTTGCAAAAGTTGGATTTTGGGACCTAGATGTACATTGTATTCCTTTTATATATTCATTCTTTCTTTAATTTTTATTGTATCTTTCATAATTGCTAAAAATACAAAAATATCATGATTGTGTTGTATTTTAATTATATTATTTTATAGTATTTTTCCGTTGTAAATATCTCTTATTAAAAAGACAAAAAAAATACAAATTAGAAAAGTAAACAAAAATTGTACATGGTGTTTTGTCTTCTTTTGTAAATTCTCCACTATTTGTCTTCTCTCTTTATTTTGTTGTATTTAAAGTAGCATACTTTTATTTTCTTTTATTTAATCACATTCTCTACAATAACTTCCCTTTCTCCAATAACCTCCAAGTCTTCTTTCAACCTCCATTCCACTCCATATTCTTCCACCAACCTCCCATTCAACTCCACCAATAATCTAACTTCTCATTCAACACCACCACCTCTCTAACTCCCATTATTCATCTCTTTATAATCATCTCCACATCCACATTTTTTGCCCATCCACCATTCTTATAGAATAAGGAGAGAGCTTGGAGTGTTTTGTTGGTGACAGCGGCGAAGCATCGTCCTCAAGCGACGACCTCCTTCAGGTGAGATCCGCGGAGCTCCACTTCGCGTCACGAGTTCCTCGTCGAGCTCGTGTAGCTTCTCCGATTTTTATCTCGCCAATCGGGTCGAGGCGACAACAGGAGTTTAGCGTAGCTACTCCGCCAATCCGGCGAAGATCAGGTAAGTATTTCTTCTTATTTTTCTTGTTATTTTATCTTATCTAATAGTTTGTTCCATCGTTGTCTCATCATTTTCGTATTTTTACATTACCACCACAACCATCGTATCATCACTTATCATTTACATCACCACCTTCCCCACCACATTTTTTTTATCTTTTGCATTCACCACCATCATATCATTTTCATCACCACTTCCATCATCATCACATCATCTACAAATTCATCTCCCAATTGTCCACCTTCATTTTCATTTGTATTTTATTTCCTGATTAAGAAACCTAAAAAAACTAAAAAAAACTAAATTTAAAAAAAAAAGAGGTCCCTTTGTATTGCAGCAGTAAAAAGAAAAAAAATCAAAAAAAAATAAAAAAATAAAAAAGAAAAACTCACGAGGGAGCAGCAGCGGTCAGCACCGCCGCCGCCCCCATCCCCCATTCTCATCAGCGGCTGAGCCGCCCGCCGCCACCGCCTCCTCGCCGGCGCACCTCCTCCCCACCTGCGGCCGCGCCTCCGCCGTTCGCCGCCTGCGCGCAGCCGGCGCCACCAGCCCGCTCCGCCCAGCAGCCGCCGCCGCCACCCTCCCTCCAACCGCGGCTCCACCGACCGCGCCACCAGGCCCCTCACCACTGTCCCTCCTCCGCCGGCGGTGATCTCCGCCCCTCCGCCCTCGCGCCGGCCGCGCGTGGCCGCCCGCCGCCGCCGATCAAACCTTCCCCCTTTGGGTTCATCTCCTGCAAAGAACGAAGGAGGAAGAAGGTCATTTTTTTAATTGTAAAAATTGCAAAACTTTTTTGTATAGTTTCTATAATTGCAAATAAGTCCCTATATATATTTGCTTTGTAAATATAGTTTTCTGAGTTTGCACAAAGACCCCTGTGTTCATGCGTTAATTTGGACCTCATTTTGGTGTCATTTTATTCAAAGAAAAATACCATTGTGACGAGCAACTAATTGTCTACATTTTGACCATTTATTTGTATTTTTATGACATTTGGGTAATTAATGAAAATTATATAACTGAAATTCTTGATATTTTACCCATTCTGTGCCATTAAATTAATATCTCACAAACGGTTGCTCTAAAAATTCCACAAAAATTATATGTGATGCCTTGAAATGTGGTTAATTTACTGTCCAAATTTCAACCAAAATAGAGATGTCTTGTGCCTGAAATAATTTGTAGAGTGAATTTAGTATTTGATTTTTAATTAATTCCACGTAAATCATTTTTAAGAAATTTCAACTCTTCGGGATTGCTAATCTAAATATCTACTTGAGATAATTTGCTTTTTGAGTAATTTAATAACGTGGATTTAATAGGAATTAATTACTCATTTCTACTCCGTTTTCACTAAAAAATTCATAAAAAATTCATATTTTGTCAAAAATTTCCAAAAATATTACTGTAGCTTCCTTGCATCATGTTTTCATTCCAATATTTTTTTTATAATTTTTGCTTATCGTTTGTGTGATAAATTGCGAAAAACCCATAAAAAGTGTGCATTTTTATTTATTGCATTTTAACCCCTAAAATTCTAAAAAAATGTGTTTTGTGTTCATCACTGGATTAGGATGCTAGAAAAAATATAATTTGACTGAATTGGATTAATTTAACATTAAAATTAATTTGGCTAAGTTGTGTGATTTCGTAGTATTTTAATTCAACCGCATCTTGCATTGATATTTCTTTTTGCATTAAAAAATATAAAAAAATACCGTTTGGATATCTAGATCTTAAATTTGCGAATTAAACCCAAGTTGTTCCTTTGCCTCCCTGAGTTCGACCCCGGACTTGCCCGGGATATAAATTAAGCCGAGACACTCTTCACGGAGATCTTCTCTCGGTTCTGACCGAATCGCTAAGTACACGTGCTACAACGGACACGAATTAAACACCGTATCTAGCGGCACGTCAGATGGCGTTCAGGACAATGATGCAGATTTTGTATTGTGATTCTGATTCAGATCCCTCAGATTCAGACATAGACTGGGAAGAGTTTGATGATTTATTACCTTGTCTGATTTCCACAGAGCCAACACCTAGGGTGGAGATCGTGCCAGCACCAAGTGCATACACACCAGTAGGGCAACCTTCATCAGTTTTGCATGATCAGCGAAAATTCTCCCATTCAGCTGGTTGCATTCACTCAAACCTTTCAGAGGCCAGATTTACCAGCTCCTAGTTGCCCAGAACCGAAGCGTTTGCCGTAGTCCTTGAAGTATAGATTCCTTACGGGTGAGCATGAGATGTACCCAATCATTATCTCAGCAGATTTGACTGGAGAGCAAGAGTCTCGATTGATGGTGGTTCTTGAAAAGAACCATACGACAATAGGATGGAGTGTAGATGATCTCCAGGGGATAAATCCGGCTCCGTGCTCCCACCATATCTATCTTGAGGAGGACGAGAAGCCGTTGCGTGAGTTCCAGCGATGGCTGAACCCGAATCTTCGAGAGGTAGTCATGAAGGAAATATCGAAATGGTGGAGCGCTGATTTTATCTACCCCATCTCCGACTCCAAGTGGGTTAGTCCATTGCACCTCGAAAAAAAATTGGGGGGGGGGAGTACAAGTCGGGATGTCCTTACTGGACCCTTCTACTAAATTTAATACAACTTTCTCTCTCTTTTACAAAATTACACTAATCAATATTGCCCTCTGCAGCTGACTCGTAGAGAAGGAGTCGGCCTCTGCTCTCTCAACTGACTCGGCTTCCTAAGAAACCGGCTGATCCTGCTGGCCCTGCAACATTAGTTAGCGGCTAAAGAAGATCAATAAAAGACTCGAGAAAAAGCCGTAAGAAAAACCGAGTAAAAGCTACGAAAAATAAGAAGAGAGAAAATAAAATCACAAAATATGGAAAAAATCAAAATAACACTAACGCCTCCCTGGCAACGACGCCATTTTCATGCGGCTCGGGTCCGATTACGGTTTTAAATGAAAGTGTTGTCGGTGTAGAAAACCGCAAAGAGATCCTAGTCGATCTAACAAAGATCGTTTTTTTTTAAAAACCTTACACTATTTATTTAGCCAGGTAAGTGTGCCTGGGTCGAACACAAGGAGGCAAAATAGGGTACTTTGATTTTTTATGTGAAAATATATTTGTGTGATTATTTTATCTCTTCTTAAAGTAATCGAAGAAAAGCGATATATTTTATGGAATTTTGATTTTTAAATTTTTATTTGATTTTTATATTTTTCCAATTTTTATTTATTTTTCAAAGTGATATTTTTCAAACAATTTACCTACAATATAATAAGTGAAGAATAGGTGAAATATAGGCGATATTATATAATAGGTAAATCGATCGAGCAACGAGCTCGAAGAACACTCAAAATCAAATCAAAACGGAGTCAATTTGCGACAAATCAAAATACGATGAAGAAGCGACAAAAACGCACAAGAAATACTGAACAACCTCGTTAGGGTAGTTGCGTAACTACCTCAAGAAAAACTACGAAAAATATTGTCAAAAATATGTCCAAAGTTCCCCTACAGCTCAGGGGCAGAAATGCAAGAAAAAAATGTAAAAGTTTGGCAAACTAGTCCTCTATCAGGGACTGTTCTGTAAGAAAAATATGAATGATTACATTTAGGTCCCCGTGCGGGGACCTAAATGCAATATCTAGAAACTTTGGGGCGATTTGGAGATTTGGAAATCTTCTAGAGTTAAGTTGCAAATGTTCCACCGATTCGTATGGATGACTGAGATTAGAATAGACAGCGCGATCTGGGCCGTTGAAACCTACCATGTGTAAGCCAACTGTAGCTTCTGGATATTCTTCCTGTTATTGAGGCTTTTGGCACTGCTGACGAAGGGGCTTCTTCTCCGACTTATCGCCGGCGACTGACGATGACTTGGGGCCTCCGGCGGGGCCAGAGGGGTGGCTCCTCCACCCCTCGGGCTCGCCCGCGGTGGTGCACGACCTGATGTGGCAAAGAGCGACGACGGAAGGCGGAAGAAGATGGATGCTCCGATGATCTGTTCCTGAAGCTAAGTTTGGTTGCTCCTTCTTTGAATAAGATTTGCATGAAGATTAAGATTCCAAATGCTTTGAAATTGCTCCAGATGCAAGCTAATCCTGCAAAGAACAAATGTACGTGCTCGATTCACAAGAAATCGACCGAATGATTATAGTTTTGCAAGATCAAAATAGTGTTTCCAGACTTGAAAAATAGAGACGTGAAGAATAATGAAGAAAAGGCTCTCGATTCGATTTGATTTGAAACGAAGTTGGAAGTTGATTTGTATGAGCGTTTGAGATGGAAGATTAAGCGTCCTAATGACGAGCTTAACCACGCTAATGGAGGCACGATGATCGAGAAAGAATTATATGAAGATGAATGATTTACTTGTGAATTGCAGGGTGTAAGACCTCTGCTAGTCGTCGCTCGACGGGTCGGCTTCCCGGAGCTCCACGCGTACGCGGTGGCGATGCAAAGGCTGACGAGCACCTTGGAACTCCTCCCCGATGATCCTTCTCCCACGCGGACACCTTCGACCGTAATTGTCACCTCCTGAGTGAGCGGAGCGAGGCGAGGAAGAGAGGGGTCGACCACTGGAATTTGAGCTTCAGGTAGATCTGGAAAAAATTGTTGAAAACCACCAACTTTGAGGGTATATTTAGAGAGATTTCTTGAGCTTCAAGCTTAATCTAAGGGTTGGCGATGAAGAAGGTTGTTAGATGAATAAGATCAAGGGATCAGATCATCGGAGGAGGTTATGATGTGCGCGGGAAAAATAGTTGAAGCTGACCAATTAGAACAGACTTTAGTACCAGCTTCTTGGAGAAGAAGCACCAGGTGCTGACACGTGTCAGCACCAGGTTGACCAGATTTGTGAATTTCTTAGAAATTCAATAATAAATAGTAAATAGTGTTATTTTAAAGAAGTATATAAACAATAAATGTAAATAATTAAATTATCTAATTTATAAAATAGTTACTTTTTACAGATAAGAATTATAATATGAAATATAAATATTATATTAATAAATAAGTATAGATAAATTGGTCTTGGATTTTTAAATTAATATACGAATAATTAAAAATTAATTTTGTATTTTCTTAATTATTAGAATAATAAATAAGGATTGTGTGAATTTTTAGGGACTTTAATAAATTAGTTTACATATATTAATAAATATAGGTATAAGTTATCCAGTACATTTTTATCTATAAATTAGGGATTTGGATTTTATTAAAATAATAAATAAGCTCCAAAAATTCCGAAATAAATCATGATGAAAATATAGTATCATTAAAATAATTAGAAACTATAAAATTAATAAAAGTATAAATAATATGGTCTACATAAAATAAATAGCCCAGAAACCCCGTTGTCGTTTGGTCCCAAAACCGACTTTTTGCAAACGAACTCCGAATTTAATGAAACCACTATTAATTAGATAATATTATTTTATGAACTTTAAAGGTGAGTAGAGTGAAATTGGAGTTCGTATGAACAAGTTATGATGTTCGGAAGTTGAGAATTTGACAAATTAAAAGCTGGATTTCTTGGCAATATACAGGGTAATATTTTTATCTTATTTTTATATTTTTATATACATTTTTAGAAATAATTAGGAAAAGAGTTTGGTGAAAAATATATACATATGAATTAATTAAAAATCAATGAAGTTTTGTATTTATTTGATAAATAGTGCACGATGTGTGAAGTGCGTCTTAATTTATTTTTATGGTTTTTTTTCCTTATCTCCCCCTACTTATTGGTTTTGTCGACCAATCCATGCTGACTTGGTATCGGGGGTTAGGTTATAAATATACCTTGTAGCTATATTTATATTTATAAGTCATATTGTTCATATATACATATCTCCAATCTGCCTTATTTTCTTTTCTTTGTTCTTTATTTATTTACATGTTTTTGATGCTTAAAAATGGATATTTATTCATGAATGAAGTTTTTATAAAAGATGGGAATTAATGTATATTTACATGTATTTGTTAAGGGTTTGACAAAATACGACAGAAAAGTTAATGAATCATGGATTCATCACTCGGGTACCCACTTCTTGGATGGTTTGTGTGGACTACAGACGATTGAATCAGACCACTAAGAAGGATCATTTCCCGCTGCCTTTTATTGATCAGATTATAGAGAAGTTAGCTGGGAAGAGTCACTACTGCTTTCTTGATGGGTACTCCGGATACAATCAGGTGGCCATAGCGCCCGAAGACCAAGACAAAACGACATTCACCTGTCCGTTTGGGACTTATGGTTTCGGACGGATGCCCTTTGGTCTTTGTAATGCCCCAGCGACATTCCAAAGGTGCATGTTGTCCATTTTCTCGGACATGATGGGTGACTATTTAGAGGTCTTCATGGATGACTTTTCGGTCTACGGCGATGGGTTTGATGCTTGTCCTGACTGCCTAGACCGGGTTATTCAACGCTACAGAGAGGTTCATCTTGTCTTATCATGGGAGAAGAACCACTTTATGGTGACTCAGGGGACAATGCTTGGTCACATCATCTCCAACAGGGGCATGGAGGGTGATCCAACCAAGGTGGATATCATCAGGAAACTCAGTCCACCATCTAACTTGTGGCGGTTATGATCTTTTCTGGGGCATGTCGATTTCTACCGACGGTTCATTCATGACTTCAGCAAGATTGCCCGACCGTTGACTGATCTGCTGTTGTGTCATTTGAGACTCTCAAGAGCTTAGTTGTTGAGGCTCCTGTCCTTCAGCCGCCTGATTGGTCTCTCCCATTTGAGATCATGACGGATGCCTCCGATTTTGCCATAGAGGCTCTGCTAAGATAGAGGAGGGATGGAGTATTGTTTTCCATTCACTACTCTAGCCGTACATTGGATGTCGCTCAGCAGAACTATACTGTCACGGAGAAAGAGATGCTAGCCGCAGTCTTTGCCTTGGACAAATTTCGATCATATACTCTTAGATCCAAAGTGACTATCTTTACTGATCATACCATCATCAGGTACCTTATGGCTAAGAAGGATGCCAAAACGAGACTGACTAGATGGATCCTTCTACTCTAGGAGTTTGATATTGAGATTAAGGATAAACCTGGATTCAAGAATGTGGTGGCGGATCATCTCTCTTGTTTAGAAAATCTTGAGGAATCTGAGCATACGAAGCCTATTACAGAGACCTTCCCAGATGAGGCAATCCTTTCTGTCGCCTCCTTCTCATGGCACGTCGATATTGTGAAATATCTTATTGGCAAGAAAGTTCCACAAGATTGACCCAGGCAGTGACTTGAGACCTTCCTTGCGAATGCCAAGTCCTATCACTGGGAGGATCCCATCCTTTATCATGAAGGAGGGGATAACATTTGGCATCGGTGCATTCCTCAAGAGGAGCACCACAACGTCCTCACATACTGCCACAAGCTTGAGGCAAGAGGACATCATTCTGGGCTGAGAACAACACAGAAAGTGCTTCAATCCGACCTATGATGACCAGGACTGTCAGAGGATGGCCACTTGTGGACAACGTGATATGATGCTAATGCAGCCCATTCACTTCTGTGAGGTTTTTGATGCATGGGGCATTGATTTCATGGGTCCATTCCCTAAGAGTAAGGGATTCGAGTACATTCTATTGGCTGTTGATTATGTGAGTCGTTGGGTTGAGGCCATTCCCACCTGAACAACAGATGCTAAGAGTGTTTGCAGATTTTTGAGGAAAAATATCATTTCACAGTTCAGGGTGCCTAGAGTATTGATATCTGATGGGGGGTCTCACTTTATCGACAACGAGGTAAAGACCCTTGCTAACGAGTTCAACATAGACCATCGAGTAACCACTCCATACCATCCTCAGACCAATGGTCTTGCTGAAGTATCAAACAAGGAGATCAAGACGATACTGCATAAGGTAGTCCACCTAGACCGAAAGGATTGGTCACAGCTTTTGGACTCGGTCTTGTGGGCATATTAGATTTCCTTTAAGACTCCTTTGAGTACATCTCCCTTTCGTCTCGTTTATGGCAAGCCCTGTTATTTACCTGTTGAGATTAAGCACAAGTCACTATAGGTTGTCACTGATATATTATTGGATCCAGAGAGTATAGGTGATCAAAGGAAGGCAGAATTGGCAGCCCTAGAGGAGCTTAGAAACACAAACCTTCTCAAGCAGCTTACAGTATAAGGAGAGAGTAAAGATATAGCATTATTCTCATATCAGCCATAAGTATTTTGAGCCAGATCAGAGAGTATGGTTGTTTGATGTCGGGCTTAGATTATTTCCAAGGAAATTGCAGAGTAAGTGGAAAGGACCATACCTGGTCTGAAAGGTGCATGACAATGGTAGTATCGACATATCTGAGATGTCATCTGAGTCCACCTTTCATGTTAATAGTCAACGCCTCAAACCATATCTAGATCATGATTCGTTGATCATTGATGTCGCCCCGATTCATTTTGCATGAGATGTGGTCTTTGACTCACATCATTTGCATCTTGTGCCTGATTATCAATGTTTCCCACCCTGTATAGATTCATATGTCCATATCATCTCATTCTTTAGTCTAACACCCCATCTGCATCTTGTGATTATGCTATACTTAGGGCGTGCTTTACCCTAAGTATAGGGGGGTGTCAGGTTTTTGATTAGGCTATTGTTCTATTTACCTCTGTTTTGTCGCCTATACATAGGGATATTTTACCCTAAATATAGGGGAGGTAGACCCTGTATATTCTTTCACTCGATTTTCCCTTTGTGTACGGTCTGCTATACTTAAGATTACTTGATCCTAAGTGTAAGGGGAATCACTGAGATCTCTTCTTTCTATTAGTCATTGTAGAATAGCCTTTCTTTTCACTCCCTTATACTAAGCACGAGTTATGCCTTCTTCATCGCTCTTTGTTCACTCAGAGGACATCGTTCGAGCTAAGTATATGGGGGTATCATATATATATATATATATCACATATATACTTTAGCCATAACTCGTACTTTATGTGAGCGTGTTAATAAATAAAATGGCTAAAATCAGTTACCTAAAAATCGCAAAATTTTGAATTTTTTCTTGTACATAAAATTCTTTCTTGCACATACATGGCTATTTATAAAAATTATTTTTGTACAAATGTTTGTAAAAATATTTTTCTTGTGAAATGTTTGTAAATATTTTGGTATCAAAATTATGTATATAGTACAAAATTTTTATAAAATGTTTGAAAAATAAAAGTTTACAAAAATCCTTGTGTAAATATTTGTAAATAATTTGCAAAACTTCTGCATTCATGCATACATTCAAATATTTTTCAAAAATTTTACACATTTTTAAAAACTTTGCATAAAAAGATTTTTCTAAATATTTATATAGTCTTCGGAATCATAGTTAACATTTAAACTAGCTTGTAATTAAATTGGAAAATGAAGCTTGGCTAAGACCTTAATCCACCTAATTCTAAGAGGAACCTTATAGGATTTGGGGTTAAGACTTTTCATGTCCATTAGTGACTTAATTCTTTGAGTCCACTAGGCTATGATCACATGTCATCTTGATGAGCCTAAGTAGAACACTTAACAACACACACATGACTCTCATAGACAATGGCTTTACTTGGACCAACACTTTACACTCAGCTCCACACGGATGAGGTGGTAAGGAGGAAATTTCCTTTGACTTGGGGTAGCATATGTGGTAGTACTTCTAGGCAGATCATCTCATCTTCCTTTAGGGAAGGAAGTGCACCTCAACTTGGTTTAGCGGTGTTGAGGTCTAAAGACAGCAGTTGTGGGATGCAATAATGCTTCAAAAGAGGGATAGTCTACTGTCTCAAGAGGAAAAAGTCCTTATGTATATGTGCTGCACCATGTAGATATGTTATACATATGTACATCAAAAAAATGTGCAAAAGAAAGAAAAACTCCAAAAAAGTGGTGGGTCTGATAGAAAATAAAATACCTGCCGGAGTGTATATAGCCAAATAAAGCAAAGCTTATGTTACACCTTCTCATCTCATGAAGCATGCATCGGAAGACTTAGCTATACTGGTTAGGCTGCCAAGGATGCATGGCTACACTAGTCACGGTCCATTCTCTCACCCCCCTCTTCTTGAGCCGGTTGAACTTGAACTTAGAAGGGAATACCCCTCTCCTCGAGGAGAAAGAGCTGCTAGACTAGGGCATTATAGTTACCTTATTAAGGGGGGTTGTTTCTTTATCATTTCTGAGGTGGGAGCTACATATCACTCACACCATACAAGAAAGATTCATGGTCATTAGAGTTTATGTGTGTGGACTTGTTCTGATCTGGATTATTGAGGACTCTTGACCATAGATTGGTGGAACTTAGAGGCTGTTGAGTCTTAAACCTAGGTCCAAATAAGGTTTCGATAAACTAATAATCCAAAGATCTGACTAAGCTCCATAAATTTAATGAAGACAAGCTTAATAATCAACCTTGATTCTCTTCCTTTTTCTTTTCTTTTCTTTTCCTTTTTCACTTCTTTTTCAAATAAGTGTTTGCTAAGGGACTAGCAAAGGTAAGGTATATGGGGGTGATGAATCCTTGATTCTCACTCTTTATTCTTTTATTTTAGCTATTTATCTTGGCAAATCATCATGTAAATAGGTGTAAATACAATAAGCTAGCATTCAACATGCATATGCTAATTTTGTATATTTAGCATGTAGTGCAAAAATAAAAGAATAAAGGAAAAGAAAAAGGAAGGAGGTATTTAGAATAAATACAGAGTGACCCGGACCCCAAGAGAAGGTCAAGCATTGACTTGATCGTCAAATAAAATAAGTAGAGATATACATGACTTACTCTATATTGTACATATTACTTATATATGTAAATAACTATTTTTGACAAAATAAAAATAAAATGTTCTTTTTACCTCCTTTAATATAGTCCTAAAAATAAAACAAAATTGGAAAATAAAATAAAAATAAAAATAAAATCATCTCTCACTTGTACAAAATACATGTATATATTTCTCACTCCCTATTTATTAGATACCTGTAAATAAATAATAAAAATAAAATGAAAATTATTTTTTCTCCAAAAATAATGTTGTAAATAACTAAAATATAAAATTTGGGGTATTGTTTAAAAATAACAAAATAAAATTAATTATACAAAATACATAGGTATATTGTACCTCTATATGATACTATATACTGAATACACAAGAATTTATTTTTCATAAAAATAAATAAAAATCATAGAAAAATTCCATGAAGAATAACAAACATTTTTCATTTTATTCATGTTTTAATTTAAATTCTTTTATTATTTTTAAATCAATTTTCTTTATTTTTCTTGCAATTTTTCCGTGTAGTGTATTTTGTTCTTATGCCCCGCCCCTTCTGATTGGGCCATGCTGGATCGTTGACCCAAGTTAACCGGTCCCCTCAGACCCCGTCTTTGTCGAGTCGGGTTTTTGGTCTATTTTCTTCAATTTTTATAGACCCAACCAGATCGCCTCTTCACCCAAATCCTCGCTCCGGATTGAGATGACGCATCCATAACCCTCGCCCGATCCTTCTTTACTTCATCCACACCTCGGTTCGCGGGCATCATTGCCATCTTCTCGGACCCCCAGACCTATATATCCTGCATGCCCTCCTTCCTTTTCGAGCACCTTTGGCTGCGCCACCTCCTCCTGCATAACCAACCTCCTTTCCTAGAGTGACCGTAACGGTGAGAGAGGGTGAGGGATCCCTTTGCGAGCGTGGAAACCCTAGGTCCGGTGAGGTGAACCTCAAGCTCCACCGCAAGGAGCTGATCCCCTGGCTGTGACGACCATCGAGGCTACAACCCCCTGTGGACTCCATCTACATCCCTAGGCACTCACCTTCACCTTCATGTACCTTCTTCACCTTCCATTTCCATTCGAATTCATCTTACGTTAGCGGAATAGAGTAGCTCCGACGAGCTCCCATTCTCCATCATTCCACGTACTCTTGACGTGACTCCACCTCGTTCCGACTACCCTCCGCTTCTACGCTTTTCCCAGCACTCTTCCATCGATTCTAACCACCGAACTGGAATAAATTAGCAGGTCCTATCCTCCGCCTTCGACACGACCTGTTCCATTCACAAATCCCAGATGTTGCTGACGCTCTAACCCTCGCTGGAGTATCATCCTCTAAGCCCACATAGTTTACTGCAGGGTTGGAGCACTCTAGGGCCTCATCTGGAGGTCGGAGAGATTGCAGGAAGGGTCCCAGGTTCCCAGTCACCCCCATGTCCTCTCGTTTGGTCATGGGCCCACCGGAGCCTTCCTGGAGATGCGAAGCATCATCACCGGTCGATTCCCTCCATCTGCAGCTTGAGAGAGTGTCGGAGCCGTACGCAGTCGTCGTAAGAAGCTCGCCAGAGGTGAGTTCTTCCCTGATCATCCTGATGTTGCCTCTACCGTGCGATCGAAGGGACTTCCGTATCTAATCCCAACCTTTCATTTGCGGGAGATCCTCGATCGTCTGATCTGTCTGAGGGTCGCTTCACAGTCATCCATCGCCGAAGCGGTATCTATAGATCTCAGTCGTTCATCCATAATTGGACCTCCTCTTATCGTTGGATCGCTCTTTAAGAAAGGGTAAATTACACTTAGGTCCTCCTCTGTTCTGTATTTACTTTCTTGTCCTATAAATATTTGTCGTAGTTAGTTTTATTTTGGACTTTTTGCAATTAAACCCTTGCATTCTCAGCTTTTGCTTTTTAGCCTAGCCTGTGTGAACTCAAGTGTAGTGTCACAGGCTCTCTGGTGTTTTTGCATTCTATCCCCTGTACTTCTTGGTTATTATATCCAAAATGAAAACTTTTTAGTATTTGCATTGATGCCCATCTAAGCATGTGTCATGTGTATTGCACGTGGTTGCCCGGTCATTTTGCAGATATGGTCTTGAGATTTTTATCGTATTATAGGTTGGAGTGTAACTTTTGAATAATTGCACTTAGGTCCCTGCTTGTTGTGTGCTTTGTTTTTAATTAAATAATTACCAAATTAACTCCAAAAATTATACAAAAATTAAAATTAGCCCCTGCTAACGTGTAATATTTATGATATTTTTTTGATATAATTTAGTTTTATTTGATATTTTCTAAAAATAAAAAACCTTACAAAAGTAACCTGTCTATTTTATAAAATACCAAATAATTTAAAAATAGTCCCAAAAATTCTATAAAATTTTTGCATGATTATTTTAGTTTGTATTCATTCCAATACATTTTTTGTTATATTATCTTTTACACAAACCCTAAAAATCACAAAAGACTAAGAATCTTATAAAAATCATATAAAATCCTTACAAAAAGATTTCAGTTGCTGTAGTTAGGTCTTTTATTTACCTTATCTTATAAATCACAACCAGGAATTTGGGTGATTTTAATATTTTAAATTTGCCTTTTTGTTCAGGATATACATTGTTTTCCTATTTTGATTTTATTTTGTTTTTATAAAATCATATAAAAATCAGAAAAATACCATAAAATTACCAAAAATATAAATATTTGAAAAATAGAAAAACTTTTTTATTTCTAATTTTTGAGTATTTCTAGTCCTAATAAAAATTGTTAAAGCTTGTTCTTGTCTTTATCTTTTTATTTGTTTTCTTATTAGAAAATATAAAAAAATGCAAATTAAAAACAACAAAAATATGCATTTTCAGATCTGATCCCCGACTACTTTGTAGGTTCTACTCGTGCTCCTTGTGCTCGATCCTGATCGCTATAACATGTTAAATAAATAGCGAAGACTGCTGACATAGTTTTTATCGACTTATCTGACATTAGTTTTCGTGCTTTGATTGATTTATTTATCTGAGTGGTTTCTATTTTATTGATTGACCAAATTGATTGGCTAGGAACAACGAAGCTTGCTTATTTATCCATCTTAGTCGATCGCATTTTTCGTGTCATCAACCACCGAAAGCATCACCCATCGGTCAATCGCCATTAGACGACCATTATTCCGCCATGCTGCCACCGAGCCATCGTCCTAGACACATGCCTTGGCTCGCTCGAAGTAGTTAAAGAGCGATGGACAGAGGCTTGGCTACCCGAAGCTCCGACGCCTCCCATGCCTCCCCCTCATGTGCGACACACGTGCGGTATGGGTAAATTACAAAGGCACCCTTGCTTTTCCATCCAATCGTGCTCAAGCCCCCGCTGATAGAAGCGCGTGCTACGCACGTGCGCACTTGGATCAATTGAATAGATACCCTCCAGTATCGATAATTCCATTTTAATCCGTGCACATGTTTCTTCTAGTTATTTTAATTATGTTTTAAATAGATATCCCTACATTTGAGTCTCATTTTAAACCTTCATTTGTCATTTTTAAATTCCGAAAATGGCATTATTTTGTTCAACTACTCATCTATGATGTGGTGATGTCTTTATATTTTTGTGGACTTGTAATTATTTATTGATTTATTTATGGTGAAATATCTATATCTTACCTATCCGAGCTTCAATAACTCATAACTAATTATTCATTGTCTCAAAAATTATAGAAAAATCTCATTTTGTAAATTTAATTATGTTATGTAATGCCTTCAAAAATTGTTCAATTTATATGCATATTTAGAGTCAATAAATTATCTTGTGAGTCACACAATTAATCTTTAATAGCCTGTAAACCTAATATTTTTAGGAGTTATAATTTTTTCTGGATAGATCTTAATTAGATATACTTAGGATAATTTTAATTCTAAAAAATAATTAGGTTTGCTAATTATTAAAATTAATTTATTTAAAATCACACAGTCTATTTGTTTAATTCATAGAAAATTTGTTTTGCATCTAAAGATTCCAAAAAATTAAAGTAGGTTAATTTCATAAGTTTTAACCTTCGGTCTAATTTTCATAATTTTTATATTTCAGTTGCACGAATAATTACAGAAAAACCCATAAAATTGTCCATTTTCATGCATGCATTTTCTATCATAAAAATACAAAAAATGTGTTCATGATTCTTCATTGCATAAATAATTAAGGAAAAATATTCTTTTGGATTTTTTATCCAAAATGCTAATTATTTTGGATTTTTCCTTTAGGCTATTTTGACTTGAAAGCTATCATTCATTGCATTAAACTTACATAAAATAATTCCCAAAAACCTCGAAAACCTAGCATCTTTATCATCTAAAAATTGATCTAAGGAGGCAGTAGCCTCACTAAGTTCGACCTTGAGCTTGCCCACGTAAATATAAATTTGACCATTTCGCAGTTAGTTGAAATTGATTTAACGATTTGTAATAGATCGTACTTGCCCGATTACAACATAAAAATGAAAAATTAGCTTAGGGTGTTGAGGGTTCATCATTGGCTACATAACGCAACGATTTAGCTCTATTGTAAGACTTAGAATGGAATAAGTGGCTAAGATGTCTTTACACAAAGTTGATAGGGCCAACTGTAATTGCTAGTAGTTCATGATTAAAGTAAGGCTTTAAGCATGGACCATTGACCCGAAAGATGGCACCATATGAAAACTTGGATATGTCAATGCTATTGAAATTTGTCCTGGAGTGCCTAAGGTATGGATCTAAATAGAAAAAACAGGAAAAAATATGTAACTGTATCTTTGCTAAGAAAGAGCTAAATATATGTGATTTTTCCGATTCACTTATTACAAATCTACCTACCTTTCACTTCTAACCACATGACTTTTCTTTCTTTCTTATGTTCATGCATTTCATAGTAGATTGATTTTGGATTGAACTTATTCCTGTTTGCCCTCTAAGATTTTGACATTTGCTCTTTATTTGACTGATCTTTTTGTTTTGGTTTGGTATCTCTAGCTAATGCTGTGTTATAACTGATAGTATTCTGTCTAGCATGGTTTTGAACTCTGCTAAGGTAACTTGGTTGTTTCTCCCTCTTGTGCTTATCAATATGGTTTTTGCTACTTATAAAAATTTAACTCTCTCCCTACCCTCAACCTGAAGGATATGGGAAAATCCTCAAGCGCATCACGGAAGCGTGATCGTCGTATTGAATACGACGAAGAACGACTAGTCGTACTAATTGTTCGGTGCAGCAGAATTTAAAATTTTTCATGTGATGAAACCACGTGATCCAAGAACAATTCTCGGATCATTTCATCTACAACCACAACAAGTATAATGCAATACCTCTTGAAGCGTGGTTGATCGAGTCTCTACGAAAAGAGACCTCCTGTCTCAAGTCCGATCGTCGGAGAAGAAGCTTGCGAGCGCGGGGATGAGTCACGTTGTCCTCGCAATCCAACAAGTTGATCCAAGCACGATGAACTCTTGATCTCGTCGCACGAGATCGAACGCCTCCTTCGTGAGCGTAGCACTCCAAGAAGATGGAGAACCGCAGAACGTCGAAGCGGCGGCGCGGTGGCGTAGGCGACGGTGAAGACCTCCTCTAGGGTTTTGGTGGTCGGCCACCAAGTAAAGGGAGAGAGGATTGACGTGTATGGAGAAAAGAGAGAGAGATGTGCTACCAATAACATGTACATGAGAGCATAGCATGCCTCTCTATTTATAGGGTTTGAGGATCCATGTATCTCAATCCATGGAACATATAAAATCAATGGATGAGATTCATTTATGTCAATAAAATGGTCAAGATTGTTGTTGGTAAAAACCAACAACTTATGATTTAATTTAGATCAAATATATTTGATAAATCAAATATACATCAATCCTAAAATTAAACTAATCAAATAAGGAGATGATTTCAATGGAGATCATGTCTCCCCAAGTAATAGGGTGGACGGCCATCAATTCCATATAGGACTTGGTTGCCGTCCACCACTTACCAAGTGGGGGCAATCTCATGGATTTCCATGAGATTGCATATCTCCTTGAAATTCTCCATTATTTAATCCAACAACTTTTGTTGGGATTTATTCTCCAAAATTAATTCACAATTAATTTTGAGAATATTGCAATCTTGCCATTGGAAAATTGTGAATCACATTCACAACCCAAAACAAAATATAATTTACATTTTCAATTAATTAGACAATGTGTATCCAATACACATTAATAATTAATCAACAAATATAAATTATAATTAGCTCTCTCTAATACATTATAAATCACATTTATAATATATTATGAATAATTGGATATTTCTATCCACATTATTCTTATCCATAATAATTAAAATACATTTAATTATATTGGATAATTCCTCATACATCATGATAATTAAATCACATTTAATTATCAATTTCTCAATGCTTAGATCTTATGGAATTATTCTTGAATCATTCAAGAACAATGCTATTTCTCCTCAGATACTTGGAGATAAGGACAGGACGATTGTTTTGTTCCACGTATAGTGACTTGGATATTGAGATCACATCTCAAATCTCGATCCCGTGGACCTCTCATAAATGCTTGATTAAATCAAGGCCGTAAACCTAATCTTCTCATTGCATCTGAATCTCATTCAGATCAATGTCCATCACATGGACTAAGATTAGGTCACTTCTCTATTGAGAGGAGTCACCAAAATCCAGACCTGTTTCATCACTCCCTCGGAATGGAAGCGTCATGGTTATACAATCGTTTATGATCAAATCACCCTCAGGTATTCCCAATACCTGTACATCCTGCATACTGGAAGACTCATGATTATCCTGAAGATATTGATCACTTTTACACTGTCATCTTCATGGTCTGATCACTAAGTTTCTCAATCTTGGTCCTTGGGATTTGGTATAGATCATATGCTCTCACAAAGCATATATCTCACCTTCAAATTCATGTCATGCTTCTAAAGCATGACGACCATGCATGGAATTTGATCATTCCCAATACGTCATGAGTGAGCTCATGTCTCCCGGTTCACAAGTGAACCTGTATGATCCCTTTGAGAGATCGTATTACTTATATGCCCTTACATGCACACCAGCTCGCCGGTGTATAGACCTTGGTTAGGTCATCAACCTATTGGTCTTCCAAATGTACATACTCAGACATATAGTAACACATCTGTCTCTGGTCAGAGAATGTGTGCCTACGATGTGACAGTATTCATCATAGGTCTTTGGTTATCTCGATCTTGTTAAGTCAACCCATTGACTCAACTAATCTGATACCTCCGAATCACTATTCCCATGCAGAGGACCTGCATCAAGAGGTCGATCAGATATCAGCCTAATGAGAAAGGATTGCCATCTCCTTCTCAGGCTGGAGATCATCACTTGTTAATCATTTGATGATGCTTGATGAGTCCTCTATCCAACTCCTTAGATATTCATCCAAGCATCAGCCTCTATGATTAATCAATGAATCAACAGCTGTATGATTATCAAGTTGGCCATGGTACATAACCCATAATGTACAGAGGGACCTTATAGTGCATTCATTCAATCAATTTCAGAAAGGGAGTGAAACATAATCAATAACTTTTATTGATAAATCATTTATTCCAATAACGTTCATTGCAGGAATGGTTGGCCTCAGGCTCACATTGCTAACACAACCTATATTACTTTCTTATTAGATGAATAAATTATTTTCTTAAATGATATAAAATAATATAAAATAAAAAACATGTTTTATAAACTTATAAAAATATTTTGATGAAACATATATATTAAAATATTTTATTAGTTATAATAAATCAAAAGTAATGAATACTTTACCCGATAAAAATATTAAGCCATGAAAGATCTTTCAATATGATCTCATTGATATCATTTACTTATTCTATTGTTGTTCCCAATCACTTTAGGGGATCAATTACCTTGGCTTCGATATCTCCCTTAATGAAGTCTTTCCTGAGTGTCTTGAGGTTGCTCACAATCTTGGTGCTTGTATACATATCCGTAATGCTTTCACATGATAGCATATAGAATATTTGATATTCTATATTCAACATGGATATTTTAGAACTCTTGACTTTCTTAGTTCCTTTGTAGGCAACTGAGAGTGTTTGCCGAATTTCATATGTTGCCTTACATTGAGACATTGTATTCATCGACAGATATAGATCAATATAATTTTTTATTACATTTATGTCTTTCTCTATCTCCTTCATCTGGGCATCATTTAAGTCTTCTTGATCTTCATCTAGAATTGATTTGATGAGAGGCTTTGACATATAGTTATAAGGATTGCAATAATTGGATTGCCTGATGATCTCCATCCTATTTATCTAATAATAATTGTTGTTTCTGTCAAAGAAAGGAGACTTCGAGACAACAAAATAGTGGTTGAGGTAGTAGTGGCTCTTTGTAACATTTCGTGAGCTAGATATAACATCATACCTGCACAAACCATGCTCTGATACCTAACGAAAGTAGATCAAATGTCACAAGCATGGGAAGAGGGGTTGAATTGTATATCAAAAAATAAACAAACGTACGCAGATAAAAATAAGAACAAATTTACAATTGTATCGTTGATTTTTACATGAAAAATCAACTAGGTAAAAGCACAACTTAGAACCTCATTCTAAGACTTCTCCCTCATACTTCGATGGATTTTAATGTTTCATATTATCTCTTACTACTTTCTGACCGGGTGTATCATAACCCAAGTACAAACAATATCCTATCTTGAATGCACTCAAGAAAGAACTCTTACTCAATAGAAATGAGCTGACACATCGGGTACATACAATACAACTTACTAAAGGGACACAATTTTAAACAACTTGATTATTATGATAATCAAATCATGACTCTAGCTTATGTGTTGAGTTGGCTTCTCTAAAATGTAGAGAGGATTACACAGACATCCCAGAAGTAACTCCCATCAAGATCTATCGGAGACCAAAAATTGCGTCGAAGCTCATAGAGGTTTCCTTGATCTTGAAGATAGAATGGCAATAATTGCTTCAAGTCAAGAAGCAAGAACACAAAGAATGAGAGCTCGCAAGTGTGAGAAAATGTAGTGTTCAAGCATATCCCAATTGATGTGAGAATTGTTGTTTTTATTAGAAGGAGTACACCTTATTTTATAGTGTATCAAGTGAAAGTTAGTGAAGTATAGATGCTACCTTTGGCTAAGAGGCATGAACAATATTTTAGTACAATGTTTACTTTTCAACAGAGGCACAAAAACTCAATGTCAATCAACTAAACTATGACTTACTCGAATGGATTTCTAAATGTTCACTAACTATACAGAACCGTTCATAATTAATCTTCTCGAAATTTTAATTAAGCGTCTGAAATGTGAATTGGTCGTCAATTGCACATAGTTGCTCACAATTAGTCAACTAGAATTGAGATTAGTCATCTAAAATGGAATTTAATCCCAATAATATAATTTGTTAAATTCTTGACTTTGTTTGCCAAGGGCTTAGTTGGCCGACCTATTGCATCAGTCAGCTGGAAAATAATTTTATGTACTAAGTGGCTTTTAATTTATACTTTTTTTAAATGAATCTTATATGAGGATCATCATTTTTTGTGGACTTTCTTTGATTCATCTGCCATCAACTTATAATGTATCAACATTCTGTAGAATATCTTATCAAGCCATACTACAATATATTGACATTGCATAGACACAATTGTATTATTTAGAATCCATTCAACATACCCCAAAACCTCTTAGCCTTTGCTTGCTGTGCAGTGACAGTACCAGAAATAGTCTTGGAGAACTAACACAACCCCCTTCCCCAATCCTCCCTCGAACCCCATTGTAGATTTGTCCATCACCACCTCCTAACCTACATCTCACCCTTGCACGTCCTCCTCCTCCTCCTAAAACAAACCCACTCAATCCCCCCTCCGCCCCCTCCACCAATTACAACATGCAATACCTACGAGCACCGAGGTGGAGCGACCATGGTGTTGTGTGGTGAACAAGAGGTCCAATCTTGCCATGATCGATGATGGGGATAACGAATAAGGGGTTCATTGAGTCGTTACCATGAGAGAAATGAATGCCTGATGGTGAAGGGCGATGATGCATATGAAGTTGATAGGTTCATGGTAGCTTCTTTACAAGTGGATGATGTTCTCCCACTTATGAGGATGAAAAAGATAATGACACTAGATATTGAATGGGTTATGGCTAATGCTTGACCAAGATATTGTGATTGTCATGTGGTGGATAAGCAATGCTGATGACCATGGATTTGCGCTGATGTCCCATTGACGACGTGTTTGGTGGTGGTGATGGCTTTGCGACGGGGGTCATGGGAGGAAGATGGGTGGTTGAGGAAGAAGTTGGAGATGATGGGTGCGAAGGCAGGGGCAAAATGGAAATGAGTATGAGAAGTGGAGGGCATAGTTTGAAAATATGATTGGCATTCAAGAAAAAAAGTGTTACTTTTCAATGGAAACCATCAAAACATACATACAAGAATAAACAAAAACTAACATAGAGGTATGTTATGTAATGGTTATATTTTATCTATGGGTCGGAATTATGAATGCGTGAACATATAATTACAAAATTATAGAGAGATATATATGTATAAAAATCCCATTCAAATAATGGATTAGTCACCATTGTCACATGAAGTCATCACATGTATGACTTTTGCACTTGTAGGAATTTCTTGTAATTTTTGAGAAATCGAGAGATTCCCTTAACTTGTCCTGCAAAGGATGACTAGCAGCGGAACGTTTCCTACAGGACACGATGATAGAGAGAAAGGAAAAACCCACAGGACACGACGACCCGCAACAAAATCCACTAAGTCGGAAAAATAAGAGGGCACAATATCTTCTTTGATTTGTTGCCCAACAAAACTGAGGCTCGGTTACAAGAATAAAATCAGATAATAGTCACCTAGTACTTGGAGAACATGATACCGTTGCTTCTCCTCGTCACGAGTTGTCTCTCCTCGAGCACGATTCTTCCTCGCGTGAATGTACCTCATGCCTCTACGGGCTGCTCTTCACGCACCTGTAGCTGTTCTTTGTGCCTTACACGAACTTGCTCCTCACGCCTTGCGTGGGATACTTCTCTCCTTGCTTGAGGAGAGAGAACTAAGAGAGAAGAGGAAGTGATGCTTGAGTTGGTATGATCCCCAATGTCATGCATGGGCTCTTATATATACTACTCTTGCCTCCTCTTTCTCCTCCTAGTCCTATTTAGAATAAGAAATGCATGTCCTACTCCTATTGTAAATAGGAACCCAAGCGGTAATTGTTCAACAACCTCCATCCCCCTTTTTCTTTATTTTTGGGAACGGATAATAACCGACAACCTCCCCCTCCAGTCCTAATGGGGAGGTGTCTCCATGAAGATGATCACTGAGAGGTGATACCGCTCAACTCTCTATAGAGCTGCATCTTGTCTCGAGTCACAGCCATCGTCAACATATTGAATGGATTTTCATTTGTGCGGATCTTCTTCAGAATGAGATGCTTCTTGTCAATAGTATCTCTCAACCAATGATATCGAACTTCTATATGCTTTTGTGCGAGCATGGCGCACCATGCTCTTGCTCAGATCAATGGCGCTCTGTCTATCACAGAAGACAGTCGGCTCACTGTCTTCGCATCCAAGTTCACCAAGAAATCGTTGTAACCACAACACTTCTTTCCTTGCTTCTGCTGCTACAATGTACTCAGCTTCAGTCGTTGAGAGTGCAATGCATTCATGCAACTTGGACTGCCACAAAATCGCTCCTCCTGCAAAAGTGAAAATGTATCCGAAAGTCGATTTCCTCTGATCCACATCTCCTCCCATGTCAGCATCTGTGTATCCACAGAGTTTGGGATCTGACCTCCCAAACATCAGACACATACTTGAGGTCCCTCTAAAGTATCTCATAATCCACTTCACTGCTTCCTAGTGATACTTCCCCGTATTCAACATGAATTTGCTCACTATGCCCATGACATGAGCAATGTCGGGTAAGGTGCAAATGATGGCATACATAAGGCTGCCAACTGCAGATTGGTAAGGAATCCTGGTCATTTCAGATTTCTCCTCATAAGTAGACGGACATGTCTCTTTCGTCAACTTGAAATGAGAGGCAAGGGGTGTGCTAACAGTCTTCGCATCCTTTATGTTGAACCGCTCCAGAATGCGTTCAACATACTTCTTTGTGAAACCTGTACTTCTTCCTATCGTGAGTGATTTGCATCCCAAGCATGTTGCTTGCTGATGAGCGAAAATCCGACTACTCAGGTAAAGGTATCTATATGGTCGTTGTGACCTCAATCACTCGGACTCGATCAATCAAGAAAAATAGACCACCAATCTAGATAAAATCAAATCAAAAATCAATAGCGGTCTTGCTATTAGTTTAACCTGTTATAGCGACCAGGGTCGAACACAAGGAGCACGGATTGGCCTCGCGGCCTACGAAGTAGTCAAAAAGAAAGGAAAATGAAAGAAAAGGGTATTCTTGGTGGTTTTTAATTCTTTTTATATTTTTTTGGATTTTTAAGATATTAAAAGAATAATAAAGACAAGGAAACTACACACTTCAACAATTTATTAAACACACTAAAAATCAACCAAAAATTCAAATAAAAATATTTTTGTGTGTTTTATAATTTTTACTGTTTTTAGTGAATTTTTGGGATTTTTCTGATGTTTATTTAATTGTCTAAAAATGAAACAAGGTCAAAAACTGTAGGTACTGTCCAGCCGAGCTTAAGGGACTTAGATAAAATATCTAAGAGTCCCCAATAAGCCTGGAGGTATTTTTCCTGTATAAAGAAGAAAACAAGGAAAAAATGGGCACCTAAATTATTATTTTTGGGTTTTTAATTTATTTATTAGAATTTTTATAAGATTTTAAGTGTTTTTCAATTTTTATGTTTTAAGTAATGAAAAATAGCCAAAATTTGCTAGAAAATCAAGCAAGCAAAGACAAACAATAAGTAATTTTTTGTAATTTTTCAATGAGTTTTAATATTTTTTGTGGTTTTTCAACTCAGACAGTAACAAAAATAGATGTTTTTGATTTTGTTAAAAATATCAAAACAAAACAAAAATGTCTCCAAAAATCCTCAAAAATTTTACACTATGGCAGGAGCCATGTGTCCAATTTTCGTTGGATTTGGAGTGAGTTTGCTATTTTATTCAAAAATAGAAAGAGGGTACTGTGCATATGGACCTATGTGCAAATACCAGAAGTTCTGGGGGTTCTGGTGCAAAATTCCTAGGTAAACATGCACGTGGCGCGTGCTTGGGGCACTCAGGGACCCAAATGTAATAAAAACTACTTCCGAGGACTAATTAGTAACAGGTACCAAAAGTCCAGGGGGTAGTCTGCAAATAACCCACGAATATACGCACATGCACAATTACTCTACGCACAGGGGCATAAATGCAATATCCAAAAAGTATTCATTCAATCCATAACATCCAGAACTATAGGGTATAAAATGCAAATACACCAGAAAACCACGTGTCGAAGCACGTGTTACATCATACACAGGGGCATATATGCAAAAGAAATAAAGTGCATG
This sequence comes from Ottelia alismoides, assembly GCA_037367405.1. Lineage (NCBI taxonomy): Eukaryota > Viridiplantae > Streptophyta > Magnoliopsida > Alismatales > Hydrocharitaceae > Ottelia > Ottelia alismoides. The sequence continues at coordinate 1,177,925 of JAZKJV010005618.1, forward strand.
GTCCTCTATGCAATTTTACCAAAAACTAAACAACTAAACTAAATATTTACACGACTAATTGCTAAATAAAATAAAAGAGGGGTCTAAGGGTAAATTACCCTTTATTAATGCGGGCCGCTGGATGGGCGCCACGTAGCAGATGAACGGTCCGGATGCGGGTGGCTCTCCAAGGCTCAGCTCCTCGTAGTGAACGGACGGCTGGCGCTTCGCCACGTGCTGGATCGTGCGGTGAAGATGCATCGCGGCTCAGCCCAGTTGATCAACGGTGGAGATCGCCCCCCGGAAGATCTGGCGGTCAGGGACGCTCCTCAAGTGGATGGACACGATCAAATCTGGAGCGCGGGGGGGTGATCGAACGGTAGACAAAGGTGGAGGACGAACTGGCCTCAGGCGAACTTCGCCGAGGGCATGACGGCGCTGGCCTCCTCCTAAGAGCCCTCTGATGATCAGAGAAAGTGCGTGGAAGGCTTCTGCGTCTGCTGGGGGTCCCCGATGACCCAACCGAGCTCTGGGGAGCTCCGGCGAGGTCGGCGGAGGTAGAGCTCCTGACCTGAATGGTCCAAGCCCTCAGATGGGCTTGGATGATCTTGCAAAGTAAACCAGAACACTCGCGGGTCGAGGGCAAACTACCTCGACCCAGTTAGGCGAGGTGAAGGTGGCCGGGGGGTCGATATGGGCGAGCTCCAGCGAAGGCGTGGACGGAGGAGCTCGAACCCCAGCTCCTGTGCGAGCTGGGATGGATGGAGGTGCGAAGAATGTGCGGGGGAAGAAGGCGGAGGCGATGATAGATTCCGATGATCGAGCGGACCAGTGGGATGGTCGGAATCAGCCGGGAACGACGGCGGAGCGAAATGGGGGAAATCAGAAATTAGAGAAAAGCAGAAAGAACCGGGTATACCTGGGTGGATGAAGCGACTGGGAAGAAGCTTGCGTAGCTTCTGGTCTTCGCCTCAAGGAGCGTCGGTCTCCGAGGCTCGAGCTCCGGCTCTGGGCGGAGCACGGCGGTGATACTCGCCGGATCGATGGGCCACTGCCCCTCTCCTCGCTGCGACACTTGCTGGAGCAAGCTGTCACTCTTGCCAACACAGTGGAGGTCACAGGTAGCGAAGCAAATAAGCCAAAGATGCGAATGAAGGTGGCAGAGCTCGGCCTATATACGCTGGAGGGTCCGGGAAGACGAGCGTGGGTAGGGCATTCTGGAGCGCGGATCCCGAGGCGGTGGCCCCGGCGAGGGTGTCGGATATATCATTAACGAGTCGGACCCGGGGTTTAGGCAAGAAGGAGTCGGGTCTGCATGGGAAAAATCCGAGAAGATGGGTCGGGCAACACAGACCCGTGAGAAGTGGTCCTGGGGGGGGAGTTGACCGGGCGGTCAACATCCCCCTGGACCAATAGGAACAGGCCACGTGGATAGGATTTGAAAATTCAATTAAAAATACCAAATGACCAAATTATTAAAAAGTGAAAACATGAAATATTTTTGTTTTAATTTTTTCTATTTTTTAGTGATTTTTAATTAATTTTTCAAAGTAAAAATAAAATAGTTACATAGTAGGGTTATATATAGGTATATGTACAATATATAGGATTTTAATTTTGATTTTTAATTTATTATTTTTATACAATTTTATTCCCATTTTATATTTTATTTATTTATATCATAAAATAGGGAATAAAAATATATTTTTATTTTATTTTTTTTATTTATATACATAGGTGAAATAAATAGATATATACATTTATATACATGGTATATTTACAATGTATTTTTATGTTTTTAATTTTGTTATTTTTATTTTGTTTTTGTTTTAAGGGTTTTTATTTTATTTATTTACACTATATAATATAGAATATTTAAAAAAATTTTAGAGATTAATTTTATTTATTTACAAAGCTAAATAAATATGAGATAGATGGTCTATATACATGGTGAAAGTGATGTTTTTGTTTTCTTTTTAATTTTTCTATTTTTCTTTTGTTTTTATCTTTATAAATATATACAAGTATTTACAAGCCAATTTGAGTCTATTTTTATGAGGAAAATACTTTTATTTTATTTACATAAATATTTACACACATGAGCCCCTGTCTCCCTCTACTTTGGCTTTTATGCGGTCAGGCCCATGCTGAGCCCTCCCTTGGGTTAGGTTGCTCAATATTTATTCTAAATATTTCCCTCTTTTTCTTTTTAATCATTATTCTTTTATTTTTGCACAAAAACATGCTAATTATAAGTTTTTACACAATGCATGCTTTTGGTAATTATTTCTATTTACAACTATATACATGCATTTGCAAAGGTTTTTATAGCTAAAATATAAGAATAAAGAGTGATGAATGAGTATTCATCACTTGCCTTGCCCAAATCCTTCATCTCAAATTCCCTAGAGAGTTCTCAGCATGTCATCCACATAGATCAAGAGAATAATGAACTTGCCATTGGGAAGACGTCAATCGTACACACATGGATCTGATGTAGTCCTCTTGAAGTTCTGCTTCATTACGAAGGCATCAAACTTCAAGTACCACTATCTAGGGCTTGCTTCAAGCCATAGAGACTCTTTCTCAATTTGCAAACCATGTGCTCTTTCCCTTTCAGCTAGTATCCCAGTGGCTGCTCTATTAAGATCTCTTCCTTCAGGTCACCATGAAGAAAAGTCGTCTTCAAGTCCATCTGCTCTAGCTCAAGGTCTAGGCTTGCAATAGGGCCTAACATCACTCTAACAAGATCATCTTCACAAGTGGTGAGAAGATATCATCGTAGTCCACACCCTCTTTCTAATTGAATCCCTTCACACCAACAAGGCCTTGTACTTCACTTGCTTGCCACCATCATCAGTCTTCATCTTGTAGACCCCACTTTTCCTCAGCACTCTCTTGCCTACATGAAGCTCAACAAGATCATAGGTAGGATTTTTCTTCAGAGACTGCATCTCTTTATTCATTGCATTCTGCCAATGCTCTCTCTCCATATGCTCATGTGTCTCCTCAAAAGTGCATGGCTAATCATGATCAGTCAACATCACGTACTGGGAAGTAGGATAGCAGGATGATGGCTGATGTGCCCTCCCAGATCTCCTGACCTGAGGCTCTGCTGCATCTACATCTTGATGAGGTTGCCCCCCCTTCCCAGGACCTACAGTAGCAGGGTCTGCATCTAGCTCATACTATTCTGGATGTGAATCTTCTCTATCTGTACGTAGTGCTGGAGAAGATCTAAGTCCTCATCGTTGTCATCATCCATAGCAATCCCATCCGAGTCAACATCACCAGCATCGTCCTCAGCTAAAGTTTGGTTCTCATAGAAAATCACATGCTATTCTTAGTAATGGTCTTCTTCCTTGGATCCCAAAGTCGGTATCCAAACTCCTAATCTCCATAGCCAACAAAATACAGGGCACTGCCTTGTCATCAAGCTTCTTCCTATGTTCCTTCGGTATAAATGCATAAGCTTTGCATCCGAACACTCTCATGTGAGCATGTGAGGGATTTTTCTCAGACCAAATGCATTCAAGGACCTGAAAATTCAGGGAAACAGATGGAGATCGATTAATCAAGTAGCATGACGGTTCGAACCGCCTCAACCCAAAAGGTCTTAGGCATCTTCACTGCCTTCAGTGTGCAGCGAACTCTTTCCACAATGGTCCTATTCATCCGTTCAATGACACCATTGTGCTGGGGTGTGTCGGGATTTGTCTTTTCATGCCTGATCCCGTGCTCTCCACAATAGCTCTAGAAGCTGTGAGAGGTGCACTCCCCTCCATTATCCGTGCGTAGACACTTTAACACTTTGCCTGTCTCTCACTCCACCATGGCATGAAATTTCCTGAAGCAATCAAAACTTTAATCATTCGTTCTCAGCATATAAACCCACACCTTCCTGGATGCATCATCAATGAAGGTCAGAAAATACGTGTTTTCATCCAAAGACGCTATGTCCATGGGACCACACACATCGGAGTGAATCAATTGTAGAAGGTCTTCCTTCACCTTTGATCTGGTCTTTAAGGTGCACTCTTGTTCTTTCCAATCTCACATGAATCACAAGGTGACAGTGTTATGTCCGTGTGACATGGTATCAATTTCTTCCTGCTCAAAAGTTGTAAGCCCTTTTGTCTCATTTGTCCGACTCGATGTTTCTAGAGATCTGACGTGTCAGCCTCACTAGCATGTAGGCTGCAATCCGTGACCTTCACCTAAGTCTTGTAGAACGTGCAACACAACCTGCCTCTGGCCATGATAAGAGAGCCCTTGTTGATCTTGCATCTATTATTGCCAAACTTCAGATGGTTCGTGCCTGACATCCTATAGAGTCATTGCACATCTAATATTAGTTTGAACTGAGATGGTGCCCGTGGCAATGATCTTGGAGTAACTGTTGTTCCCCATCTCAACTCTCCCAAAATCTCCCTCTGTATAGGAAGCGAAGAACTCCCTGTGTGGAGTCACGTGGTAGGAGGCGGCCATATCGACGACCCACTCGGAGTCATCCCCTACATGTAGACACTACTCCTAAATAGTGAGAACCAACTGATCATCGTCATCATTGGCTACTGTTGCAACAATGTTCTCATCTTCATCTTTCTTCTGATTCTTTTTGCCTTCTGCTTGCTCTCTTTTCAAGACTCTACAGTATCTCTTCCAGTGATCAGACTTGTTGCAATGATGGTACTTTCCTATATCATTGGACTTCTCTCTGGGTCTCTCTTGTGATTTTCCCATGCTACTTGGCCTGCCTCTTATTTCAACTGCATACACATGTGAAGAAGAGGACTCTCCAGATGATCGTTGTCTGATTTCTTCATTCAAGAGAGTGCTCTTGACCATGGGGATGGTCATCTTGCCGTCCGTAGCAGTGTTTCTTACGATAATCATCGGAGTTTCCCAACTATCTAGCAAGGGAACCATGAGAAGAAGTACCTTCAATTCATCATATAGCGCCATGTTCATGGTTCTCAATTGATTGATGAGACTTGGGAACTCATTCAAGTGCTCAGCAACTTTCTTCTCATCCTTATATTTAGATTCACCAACTTCCGAATCGAGAACGCCTTATTGGTGGTCGTCTTCTGCTCATAGAGCTATGCCAGTTTCTCCCATAGTTTCTTCGCATCTGTCTCTTCTGTGACATGGTGGAATACTGATAAGTCTAGCCATTTTAGGATGGTACCATGCTTTCCTATTCAGCTTCATCCAGTCACCTGCGGACATACCCTCAGGCTTAGCTGTTTCTTCTTCCAACGGATCATGGAGGTCCTTGCAATACAAGATGTCCTCCATCTTGACTTTCCATATTTGTAAATTCGTGCTCGTCAGTTTGATCATTGTGTCTTCGTCATCCTTCCCCACCTCGACAACGTGAGCTATGATACCACTTTTTGAGAAATTGAGGGATTCCCTTAACCTCTCCTGCAAAGGATGACTAGCAGCGGAACGTTCCCTACACATGAATCAAGAATAATAATCGTAGCACAATAATCAAGCAACCACAAAGAGACGAGAAATTTATGTGGGAAAACCCTCCTCGATGTGAGAAAGGGGAAAAACCACGAGGCATGACGACCCACAAAAAAATCCACTAGGCTGGAAAAATAAGAGGGCACCGCATTTTCTCAGTTTTGTTGCCCAACAAAATTGAGGCTCAGTTACAAGAATAAAATCAGATAACTATCACCTAGTACTTGGAGAACACGATACCGTTGCTTCTCCTCGTCATGAGTTGTCCCTCCTCGTTGCATGATTCTTCCTCGCACAGATGCACCTCACACCTCTGCGGGCTGCTCTTCATTTGGGCTGCTCTTCGTGCCTTGCGTGAACTTGCTCCTCACGCCTTACATTGGTTACTTTTCTCCTTGCTTGGGGAGAGAGAACTAATAGAGAAGAGAGGAAGAGATGTTTGAGTTGGAATGATCCCCAATGCCATTCATGGGGTCTTATCTATACTACTCTTGCCTCATCTTTCTCCTCCTAATCTTATTTGGAATAGAAAACACAAGTTCTACTCCAATTGCAAATAGGATCGCAAGGGGATAATTGTTCAACAACCTCCATCCCTTTTTTTTCTTTATTTTTGGGAACGGATAATAACCAACAGTAATATCATAATATACCCTATAGAAACCATTAAGACAATGAAGTACCAAAGGAGTATTAGAACATATGTCAAATGTTTACCCTCAAACAAACAAATTTATGACGAATAATTTACACTTGCAGAATTCACTTTACATAGAAACCTGATTGGATAAAAATCACGACTTAGAACATCATTATAAAGTTTTCCCTTATAAAGCAACAAAGTCACTTGCTTTACCTTATCTCTTTCTACTTTCCAACCGAGTATAATACAAACTCAGGTACAAGAAGTATCATTTCTTGAACACACTCGAAAAAGAATTTATCCACAACAAGAAAAAACACACACATCGAGTATGTATAATACAACTTAATAAAATGCCAAAAAACTAAAAGAGTGTGACTAAATTATATTATTACTTAGGCTAACTTATTGAATTGGCTCGTCTGAAACGTAGAGTGGATTTCATGGAGATCCTTGAAGTCATTTCTTTCTAAATCTACTGGAGATCAAAGATCATAGTGGAGCTTACAAGATTCCTAGATCTTGAAAACAAAATGATGATGATTGATTCGCGTCAGGAATCAAGAACACAAAAAGTGAAATAATGTAATGTTGATGTGTATCTTAATTGATGTAAAAATTGGCATTTGTGTGGAAGGAGTATACTTCATTTTGTTAGGATTAGGGTCATATCGGGATTAGGAATCCTAATGAGGTGGGAATCGTGATCCTAATATTAGTTGAGTTGTATTTCATTTGTAGTCCTAATGAGAATATGATTATGATATTTTATTTGGGTTATATATAGAGGGGGTGAGAGGCATTGCCTCCACACCACTAGCAAGAACAATGTTACCCCTAGAAAGAAAGGAAGAGGGGGAGAGAAGAAAGGAAGAGAGCAAGGGAACGAAGAGAGTTGTACTCGTTTTTTTAGTGATCTTCCTTCTTCGGTGGTCGCGAGAGGTGACCGACCACCATTATATTTGATTGTTCTTTATTTTACTTGCTTCTGTGGTGGTGGTCGATTGTGCATCCGCTTCCATATCCGGGGAGGTTCATATCCCCAACATCTGGTATCCAAGAGGAGACGATACCGGTGGGTCGTGTTGCCGTCACATTTGTGATGTTTTAAAGTGAAAATTAGTCAAGTACAGTGCTTCTTTTGGCTATGACACATGAGTAATATTTGAGTGTAACATTTACTTCTTCAATAAAGGCGCCAACTCAGTGTCAGTTGACTGGAGTACGGATTAGTCAACTGGTTCAATATTAGTCGACTAGATATAAGTGACTAGTCAAATGGAATGCTCAATGTTCCCTAACTGCCCACAATTGTTCACAATTAGTCGCCTGGAATTTGAGTTAGTTGACTAAAATGCTCAAAGTTCATTAACTGCACATAATTCCCTACAATTAGTCTGACTGAAATTGAGATTAGTCAATAGAATTTGACCCCAATCATAGGATTCGTCAAATTCTTGACTTCGATGACCAAAGAGCATAGTCAACAGGAGGGGGTAGAGTTGGAATAGGAAGGAGAAAAAGATGCAATGATTTGCACATAAGATTGACATAAAACTGACTTGAAAATTGCATAAATAAATGAAAATTTAATTTGTCTTTTCTATACCTTTGATGATTCCACATAGATTTAACCAAAACATGTTGATAAAGCCAAGGTAGTTCCATAATTTGATATTACATTTTGTATTACATTTTGTAAGGTATTGTGTGCATTAGAAGTGGTGTATATGATTTTGATATTTCGAAGGGAAATACAGTGATTTTACAAAAAAAAACTATAATTTGACACAAGTTTTAAGAAATAAAATACATAGGCTATTTAATTGACTTCTAAAGAGGTATTTTTTGTAATCATTGTGTTTAAGTATCGTTAATGTATAATTTCATTTTATGGAGAATCTGAAGAGAAAAGTTATGTCAAAATCTCTGATAAATTTGTCAAAATCTATACAAAGCAGTGATGGTTATAATAAAGGGATTTTTATAGCACAACCCTGCAAACTTTGTCAATTACACCGCCATCTTTGTAAACTTCATATTTAATCCATGGCTCTGCAAACTTACTAACTATTAGACCACAGATTTGTCATTAACTTCCATCATTTGAATATTAATTTGAGTCGGAGTCCTTTAAAAAGATGGCATATCTACCCTTTGTGTTAAATTAAATTTACAAAATGATAACCTTACATCTTCTCTCCTCCTCTTAAACACTAGAAAACCAAGATCACGACCAACTGCTATGGAGCAGGTGGTGGAGGGGGCCTCCGTTAGGGCGATGAGGAGAAGACAACATGATTGCTTCTAATGGAGTGTAGGAGGGGGAGGGCACACCTGCTGTTTGAGGCAGTAACAATGAAGTTGGAACAGTGACCTATTGTGATAGCTAGGGGAGGAGCATAGGCTTGAGGTCGACGATAGTTAGGGCACATACATGGCTTGTGGTTGCCATGGTGAAGAAAACGACGAGGGGCTTGAAGATGGGGCTCCAGTGAGACCTGGGTTGTTCACTAAACATCGGGTCAAAGAGACAACTAGGAGAACCTAGGGTTCTAACCCTCAAGGTCGGTGAAGCATGCCCCCCAATGGTACCACCTGTGGAGGAAGTTGACAATCATGGGTAGAGTGACGATTACAATGACTAACGAGGCTATAGAGAAGGGTGGTACAACATCAGAGATGCTCACTTGGGAAAGTGTTCCCTTATGTCATGTGATGAGGGTAATGAAGACAAGGGTGTCACTCTCTCTCCTCTAATGTGGTATTCATGATTGTAGGTGGGAGATAATGGGGATGAGGAAGGAGGGTGGTGCTACGACAGAAGAAGGGGTGGGGTGGTATGGTTGTAACACCCATACCCCCAAACATAGTGTCACATCTAAAACTCACAAAGTGTGTGTGTGGTTTATAAGTGGTGGGGATTACTACTTTACAACTTGGGCTTAAACATTTTGGGTGGTTGTCAACAGATCTATTTGGGTCCGAACCCAACAAGTTGTCAAGAAAGTTGGGTGGTTAAATTAACTCAAGCATATTAATTTAAGAGAGTTAAATTGACGGCAAAGACCATGGAGCAGAACATGGCAAGATTACATGAATCGTGAAGAAAATACGAAATTCACAAAGGTTTATGGTTGTGTAATTAGCATCATATATAATATGATCATGGTCTAAAAATCCTTAAAACATAGACCTAATCTTGATCGAATTTACTAAAGGATAAAATAATTGGCATCTTGTATTTAGCTGAAAACGTGACAACATTTATTTGGATCTTCTAATATTCCAAATGTATAGTTAAATATGTCAAACTTCATCAAATATGTGTCATAGACCAGAAAGCTACAATGGGTGACCTAGTTACTATGCTATACACATTAATTTATAAATAGATATAATAGGTCTCGCTCTATTCTCTTTTCTTTTCAGGTAGGGAATATACACACGAGTTGGAATTGATAGCATGTGGAATTATTATTGTGGTGGAACCGGAAATTAAGATGGTGACATGGAAGCTTACGTTTTCCTAGTCATTCCCCTGTCATCAAAATCCATATATATTTTTTCTTCAATTCATTCAGGGTAATATTGCACTTAGGTTCTCTCACATACTTGATTTTGCATTTGCCTTGACTGTGGATACATCTTTAATGATGCCAACTTTCAGCGAATTATAAATCCAGGAATATGGAAAAAACCATCATAATGCAAAAATAAGGATTTTGCGAATATTGAAAACAGTAAACCACATCCTTCAATATAGATATGTGATAATAAATGTTTCTGGACACATATTCAAAAGAAGTATTTTTATAAATTTAAAATTAATAGTTGATTAAATCAAAATTACACTAACTACAACTGTCATAAAATAAGAAATAAAAAAGTATTGTATCTTAAGTAATTGCAAATTACTCAAATTGCACTACATTACATGTAATATATATAGATATATGTCTATACACACAATGATATGTGTATGTATAATATACATATAGATGCAGTAAATAAGATATTAATATCAGTATCTGCCAAAAAGGTATAAAATGGTTTTTTACGCTTACACCTTTGCGAGATTCTGCAATTGCAATTATGCTTCTAACTTTGTGTAATATCCCTTGTGTCATTACCTTTCTTGGACCATTAACATTTATTGCCCCTCATATTAGTTGATTTATGTTCTCCTTCTAACCAAACGTTAAGTTACACGCATAAGAGTAATTGGAGCGAAAAGGTAAGGGTACGATAGTAATTGAAATAAAAAGACAGAGGTACAAGTATATTTTTCTCATTTCTTCCTCCTCCATGTACTCCACCTCCACCTAATCCTCCTCCTCCTCATTCCTAGCCTCTTAACCAACATCCTCCTAGCCACCACCCTATCCCCAACCCCCTATGGCCCTCAATCACCTCCACTTCGCCCCACATTCATGTTCCCAACCCTCTACTTCTCTCTGCCACCAACCGACTCCTCCGTCCCCTCATCCTCATTGTCCCTAAACCATCACCTCCCTCCGTGTCCCATCCGTCTCTCAACCATCTTCAACTATCATCACAACTTCCTCCTCGCCGCACCTAGTCCATGATCCATATGCCCCATCCTCGATTCCCCCCGTTAGTCCTACTCACGTCAACTACTAATCAGACTTCTCTTATTTTCACTCCCCACTCTATGTGGTTGTGGTCGTGGGACAAAGTCATGAGCTCAGTGCGGAGGAGACGAAGGGGTTGCAAGCTTGAGAAGGGCTCATGGTAGAGTGAAACATAGGCCTCATCATTAGCTAGATGCAGAAGAAGAAGATGAAGAAGGAGGGGCATAATTATAATAAGATTCTGCAATTGTACCTCTCAAAAGGACATAACTATTAATAACCCCAGAAGATACGAGTACAAGTGATATTACACAAAAAGATAGAGGCATAAATGTAATTGGAGAATGTGATAAAGGCACAACTGTTAAAAGTCTTTTCCTTAACAACACCATGATTTGTGTAAACCATGTTTGATTTAATTCATTGACGACCACACCGGCAGAGAAGCATGAGTGTTAATGATGCAAGAATGTAGGGGTACAAGTGATATTGCAAAAAAATATAGATGTATGTAGAATCTCAAGGGGGGCACAAGTGTAAAAATCCATCATAAAGCTAATTTTATATCTTATAAACAAAATGAAAAGGACACACATCCATATCCATATCTGATTGCATCCTTCGGTGGTTAGATTTTGTCGTCCCATGTGACAGCAGCAATCCCTATCCAATCCGAAACAAAACTATTGGCTGGAATGAGATAATGTGCATTTTCATTATTGTTGTGCCTTCATAAAGAATCTAGTCTAATTTCTTGTTAATTTTTTTAATGTTGATATAACAGCCTAAGATATTCGTCTTCTTGATGAACAATAATATCTTCTTATTTGAAAGCTGCCTCGTATCTATTTTTTTAGGTACAAAGTGATTTGGAGAAAAAAAATCCCATCCTTCTTCAAAGGAGTCACTTCTGTATCAATGCGAGAATATTGTGTCCTCCAACTTTGGTTTTCAAGTTAGTTAGTAGATGGATCAGATTGGATCGGATTTTAACATGAGGCAGACTTAACAAAGATGGACTTTTACATGCTAGAAACAAACAAAAGAGAAACTCGAACATGTGTTAGCTATCTAGGTTTTGATCACTGAATAATAAGAGTGGATCACATATACAACCAAATGCGGACATGTAGATCTGAGTTTGAAATATTAAACAGACTCAAAATGATAAAAGTATGAGATGATGATATACAGATTTGAAGTCAAGAAATAAGTTTTCGTGATCAATTATATTTTAGCCTATAAGTAAGTTAAGATATCATTTACTTGGATCCATGCATATTAGTCATTCCCTCTGTATGTATATCCAATATGTGCATATATGTGTGTGTATTTTTTTGTCCTCTGAGCATAAATGATTACATTTATGACCCGCGGATTCTCTTTTTTTCCCCTTGTATTACCTTAAAGCACCTTTTTCTATGTATCATCACTCATGATGCTATCCAAATCCCAGGGGATGACAGAGGTGTGACGTGGACAAACCCACCTTGACGAGAGAAGATAGAGGTTGCAGCCACACAGCTCGAAAGCGCCACGTGGACGAATGAAAGGAGGTTCAGTGGAGGATTATCCCATACCTCAAATTCCAACAAAAAAAATGATACCGTTCGCTTTACGTGGGAACTTAGTCCATTTCTATGTATGATGTGTCAGCTTTTGACAAAGATGGAGTCAAATTTTGGATTCGATTTCAAGTAAATGTTTTACTTGTGGGGGTCTTCAGGTCAATCTATTGTAAAGTAGAGTAGGAATATACCATTGATGAATCTCTGATTCATCTCTCTAAGTCTCATTTATTAAACTCAAATCCATCAAAATCATCAGCATTTCTGCATTTATTCTGCATAATTAGTATTCTTGCATGTTTTCATAAGAATGGCATTTTATCCATCATTTTTGCACAAAATAAGAAGCCAAAAATCCAAGTCAAATTTGACCTGTAAATAGCCTAACATCCCGAATTTTTAACTCCTTCATGCTAACTCCGAATGATCCAAAACCACCTCCACTGGGTACATATCACTCACAAAAATAAATAAATGAAAAATACAAAAAAAGAACTATCCCAAGTAAGTGGACCAAAAACCCAAACCCTAGTTTCAGGATTTTCGGACTAAAAGCCCCATATCTTCTCCATCCAGTGTCCGGTTTGATCCTACTCACTTTTGAACTAATGCACATTCAATTACCTTCAAAACAAGACCAAGTTCAAGTGAATCGAAGCTCATATATGAAAGTTGGGTTTTGGGCCTCTTTTGTACATTGTGTATTTTAGCAGTTTTTGACCTGATATTTTATGTACATATTTTTTTAATTGATAAAAATAAAAAAATTAGATTAAGGTGTCTTTATTTATCTTTGATTTTATTCTATTTTTTCCGGATTTTTATCTGGTTTAAAAATGATAAAAAATAGAAAATCCAAAAAAATCAAGGTATTCTATGTACATGGGATACCCCAAAAATTCACTTTACGCATTTGATCGATTTTGGTTTTGATGTCTTCATGAAATTTGTAGATCTCATCGAGACAAGCATTTTTCGTGAAGAAATATTTTTGATCCGAGGTCATTTTCTATTTATTTTTGAATTTATAAAATCTTTATCTGTGGATTCTTCTAGTGCTGACACGTGGCAGCCCCTGGGGCCGCCACGTATCAACGTTCTTTTGGCCCCATTATTTTTTCGTTTTTATTTAAAAAATTAATAAATAAAATGGACGCATGTGCGAGGTACGTGCCAAGCACGTGCGGCGCGCCCCCCTCTCTAACCAACCGCCACATGTCGCCACAGTGGCCGTTCGATCTCTCGCTTGATCGAACGACGCCTGGCCATTTTCTTCTCCCAGCTCCTCCCCGATTCCTCCGCTGATGACTCCTCGCAACCGCCGCCCCCGATCTCGCAACGGTCAACTGCTGCCCCCATATCTCGTGCCGCCTAACCAACTCCGCATCTCGTACCGCCGACCGCTCGGAACCTTCTTCTATTTAAGAAGAAGCCCCTCCGATATTCCAACCCATCCGCCCATAGCGACGACGCTCGGAGGTGACAGCTCCGAGCGCCCTCCTACGATGAGGTTCGAGGGTCCTCTTCCCTCGTTGCAGCCCACGACGAGCTCCGCCGTCTCTGCTTCGCTCCGGTACTTGGTCGTGGAGCCAACGCCTATATCTCATCAACCGCCATTAACGCCTTTGACAAACAATCCTTCTCCGCCCCGTGCACCACCATACGCCCACGACGCTCTTCATCGACTTCGACCTGCTCCGACTATGACAATGCTCTCGACTCCGCCCTGATGTCCCCTGGTCGTGTGTCGGCCACCGACAACTACGACTTCAACGCCGCTTCCTTCATCATCTTCTCCGTTCAACATCAACGCCACCGACCTTCATCAAAATCGCTCCGCCACAGCAAGCGCTCGCCGATTGCCAGGTGCCTCCACAGCCGGGGCGTCGCCTCCCCTTCGCCACTCCTCCGTCAGTGCCTCCTGTGGCCGGGCCTCCCTCTGCCGCTTCGTTCAGCCACGCTGGGCCAGACTCTAGGCCCGAGACCCCCCGCATGTGATCCGCACGTGCGTGGGGGAATGACCTCAGCACACGTCAGCCCGGAGTCACGTGCTGCGCACGTGACCCGTGGGTAAATTGCAGCAAACCCCCGGAAGAACCTCCATATTACGCTCAGGCCCCTACCGACCCAGGGGTCATGTGCATCGCACGTGACCTATGGCAATTTTGCAAGAAGCTACCCTCTAGAATCGGTAATTACAAACCAGCCCCCCTTTGCATTTTATTTAGTTTAATTATTGCAATTCTACCCTTGTGTTCTCATCCTTTTTTAGACATCTGCTGTACATTATTTTATTATTCAAAAAATATCATGATGTTCGTCTTTTGGTTTTGAGATACTGTGAATATTTTTATGATTGATGGCTAATTAATAATCAATTACTCTGTGGAAAATTGCAAACCTTGCCCATTTTATGCTCTTAAATTTGCCGTTGATTAACCGTTGCTCTAAAAATTCCCGAAAAATAACATATTGTAGAGTTGATTGTGCTTGATAGTGATAGATCTTAGATAATTTTATCCCTAGAAAATAATTAGGTTTAATATTTATCATAATTAAATATTAAAATTTACTCTGTTTGCACTTAAAAATTCATAAAAAAATCTTATTGCATCCAAACATTCTAAAATAATTATAGTGCATTCAATTCATCATAATTTACATCGTGGCTAAGTTTTATATTTTTCGGACATCGTTTAATCGTAATTCACATTTTCGTCCCTAAAATAGGCCGAAATTACATTTGCATCCTTTATTGAATTAAAATTCCAAAAAAAGATCGCTTCGAAAACCGCGTACGAATTTTGATAGACATAACTCTAGGTTGTTCCTTTGCCTCCTTGTGATCGACCTTGGGACTTGCCCAAGTAAAATAATCATAAAACCATGTGATTGAAATTGATTAAAATATTCGTGGTTATTTTCTTGACCAATTCCGATCGCCGCCTACAACGAACGACACTTTAATTTTTACGCACGGACAAATTACAACATCATCTGTTTACACGTGTGATTTCGGAACCATCAGATGGCGCCGTTGCCGGGGAGGCAAACGACTTAGTTTTGTGTTTTGAAATTTCTTGTTTGGTTTTCGCACTCGGGTAGTCTGACCCCCGAATTTTTCATTGCAAATTCTATTTTTATTTCCTGCATTTATTTTTCAGCATTTATTTCGCTTATTTTATTTTTGATTATTTTCTGAGTCACTCTCTTACACGAATCTCTCTTATTTTTCTTGCGAGGTACCCGGCGTACGTAGAGCGATTTTTCAAGAAACCAACGCATCTTCACCAACTTCCGAAAAGCCGCAATTAAATTAAGATCGAGTCGAGTCGTGAGAGAGCGTATAGTCTAGATTTTTAATTTTTGCAATTTTATTTTTTGTAATTAATTGCTCATTTACATCGTTGTCCGTTTGGACTCTCGCATATGTAAAAAGACTCTGAACTCTCTTATGTTGTGTCGTGGCATGTTTCACTCTCCGGTGAGGGTGGGGCCCGACTTGAGTGGAGATTAGGATAGACCTGCACATACGGCTCTCAGAGCATTTTTAATTTCTTGATTGTGCTCGTAGGACTTAAGCCACATTGCACTATTAACTGAGACGCACATAGATCGTTCAATTTAGCCAAAATTTAACTCAATTCTTTCCCGCTAATAGAACTTTCTGCTTAGGTGCGATTTTTCATCAGCTTGCATTCATTTAGAATAATTTTTCAATTCTGTCTAGCATCCCACATGGAGATTGCGAGGATTCACTATAAGTCTTCTAACTGAGCATTCATCATAGTTTTCCGCATGCTTCGGCTTTTCTCAAATTTCTCCCTCTTGTTTTATCATATAATTCTAAAGGAAATTGAGACTGGACGGTAGACGTGTATTTGTGCTCATTTAAATTCTTCAGTGATCACCTAATTAAAATTGGGACTGCTAAATATAGCCGATCTTAAGGACCCATAAAATCAAGAATTCTTGTAGGAGAGCAACCCCGTCATTGTTTGATTTTATCTTGCAACGAGGAGAGAGACACACACTAGGATAGAGCCAAACTAGGATTTTCATACTGACTACTGATTCTGCCAAAAATGATTAGCTACTTCTCAGTGAGGATCTACGGGTAGCCAGTAAACGGTTCGGATTTCCTTAGCATAGTGGGTGATTTATAGGACATTACGCAAGGCTCCGTCCTCAAGTAAAGGGTAGTTGTTCTACGATCCTTACTTACTCTCATACTGGCTGAAAGTAGGTGCAACTAGTCGTAAGAATTCAGGACAGTCGGTCGGGAAATACAGGCACCTAACAGCTCGTTTAAATGGATTGCAAGACTTGAATTCTCACCAATTAAAACTAACAAGATAATTGGCCTAACTCTCACGACCTTCACTGAGTGAGTTGGTGAAACAACCCTTGTATTGTGTTTGGATTGTGCGTAGAAAATTTGGATTGTGCATAGAAAATAGATTATCAACGAATACCGCACACTTGTGCCTAGATCATGAACCATAAACCTCTTGCTAATCCTTTTGAATCGAGAATGGAAAATTATGGTAATCCTCGTTCGGACTACGCGAACCCTTCTTTGATCGCCACAAATTGTCCAAGGCACTCTTACTTAGGATCACCTCGGGTTCAGGGACACCCTTCCCATGAATCCTCCTCTTATGATTCTCTCAGCTTCCTAGAGGAAAGAACCCACACTGTCTCTCTTTCACCAAAGCAGATCAAAGAAAACTCTTACCCCACTGATTGTTCAAATTCTTTCTACTCTATTAACATGAACCCCTTCTATTCTGAAGGTGAAGAAGAAGAAATGCCTCCCAAGTTGCCTCCCAGAAAGGAACCAGGAGAAGAACATAATGAAGACCCAATACAGATGATTTTTGCAAGACTGGTTGCATCTGAGCAGCAACAACAGTTAATGAGGGAGCAACTAGAACAGTTGAATGCTGGGGAAGAACTGCCAATGGAAGTCGCATACAACCCTGGACAGTATAGAGTGAGGAATTATTTGCAGCCACCTCAGCCAGAGATAAACTATGAACTGAAGCCACATTTCATAAGTCAATTACCACAATTCCATGGTAATATGACTGAAGAGCCATATGAATTCTTGCGAGACTTGGAGCTGATATATTCTAATCTGAGGCACCCACAAGTCAGCCAGGACTACATTCGTCTCACTGCATTACCTTTCGCCTTGAAAGGGAAGGCAGATTACTAGTGAAGAACTTAGGAGTGACTGTGACCACTTATGAGAGGTTCAAAAACCTGTTTTTGAAGAAATTCTATCCCTTGAGTCGGACAAACCAAATGAGGACCCGCATCACCAGTTTCTCTTAGATGCCCCATGAACCACTCTGTGAGGTTTGGGATAGGTTTAAAGACCTGCTACAGAAATGTCCCTACCATGACTTGGATAACAACATCCTAGTTCAGTCACTCTACTCTGGCCTCAACTACGAGACTCAAGGGCTAGTTAGCGCTGCCGGCGGAGGGAATTACACATCACGTGGAGCTAGGACTGTATGGAAGGTACTGGAGCAGATGGAAGAGACAAGCCGTTCACAGATCGCTAGTAGAGCATACACTGATTCCTTGAACACATTTCAAGCCAAAGGAGGAAAGCAAACTATCGTAGAGATAGCAGAGGATTTGATTCCAAACATGAACATCATCGCCGACAAATTGACCGTGGTTGATCAAATTCATAAGAGAATGAATGACATCGACAGCAGGATTTCCCAATTCCCAAAGCAGATGGAGGAGCTCACTGAGAAGGTGTCCAAGATGGGGATGCCTACTACATCTACTATCCCGATCTATCATGTGCATCATGTCCAGGAGCAACCGGGAGAAGAACAACAGCAACTATGGGCTCAGGACCAATTCTATGCCCAACCTTCCTAGCAGCCACCCCCACCGGTCGAGACAGTCAAACAAGCCCCGCCTCTGATATTCGAAGTAAATGGCATTTGGTACACACAGGACACTACCCGACAGGGTAATATGGGGGACCGTCAGCCTTATCAACATCCGCCCACTTTCTATAATGCCGCATTTCCTCCACAGCACACTCAGACCACTGCATCTTTCCAGCATCCGAATCAACAACGACCCTACAATCGCCAGAACCAACCTCAGCAATACCATCAGCAATATCAAGCTCCCAGACAATCATCTCAACCGTTCAATCCTCCAGAAGAACCAGTCGATATCCAGAGGCAAATGCTTGAAGAGATTCGCAACTTCCGAAATAAGCTGCACGATCTACAGGTTGATGTCAATCGCTTGTCCTGTTGGAAGGATGAGCAGACAGCCCCAGCCACAACCATTCCCGCCCAAGTTCAAGCTAACCCCAATAGCTTGAACAAATTTCAATCATCTCAACACAATGGCCAGGTACACTATTCAGATTTTTCCACATCTGAACATGAGATCCTTTCATTTGACAATATCAATGCCATGTCACTCTGGAGCGGAAGGACCGTGGTCGTACCTGACCGGGCAAGGGAATCAGACCATGAAGACTCGAAAGATAAACCAGAGGATGTTTCCGAGGAAGAAGAAGAAGGACGCCTGAAGATCCCAGCGCGAGATAAAGGGAAAGCATCTATGGAGTCTGCAGAGGACCTTGAACCTCTAGTTGCTGCAAAAATACCTTTGTCACCTTTTCAACAACCTGATTTTGATTATTATCAAAAATCTTATGATTGTAATAAGAACTCCAAATCTAATAAAGATGCTCTTATTTATGATTCTTGCTCTCTATCTCCTGTCTCAAATGCTTCTATCCATTTTCCCTATGCTCTTAAGAAAGGAAAACAAAAGAAAAACATTCTAGATGACCCAGAAATGAAACGATTCTGCCAGCAAATATCACAGTCAAAGTACCCTTTGATCAGTATGTGGCCAGTAATCCAACATTCCAGAAGAACTTGAAGGTAAAATGCACTCCCAACAGGACTCGTACAAAGAAAACAAGCCAATTTGTGGAGACTCATATCTTGACAGTTGCCACTACCAAATGTGTCAAAAATCAGCATTTGCCAAGAAAGAAAAGGGATCTGGGTGCCCATTATGTAGAGAGTCGCATTGGTAGTATTGCGTTCGCATGCACACTTCTCGACAATGGTTCTTCCATAAATCTTCTGCCCTTAGCCTTATATTATAGATTGGAGTTAGACCCTCTCAAGTAATCATTATCTTTACTCCAATTTGCTGATAAATCCACTAAAAGACCTAAGAGAGAAGTGAAAAATGTTATCATCATGATCGAGGGTATGGAATACAAAGTGGACTCCACTGTCCTTGATATGGAGACCTCGAACCATTGGAAGGAATCACAAATCATCCTTAGAAGACCATTCTTAAGAACCGCCAAAGCTGTATTCGATTACGGTTCCGGAATGATGAAATTCTGTTCTCCAGGCGGAGAAGTAGACTTGGAGATGAAACAAAAAAAGTGGCAAAGGCCAGACTCTGAATCCACCACTAAATATGTTGAAACATCAGAATGCAATCTCCTCAGCACTACAGGACCGTGGGACTAACTGTCAGACATGTAGATTGAAAGCACATCATTAGAAGAAGAAATAATGCACAGTGTAGTTTGCGAGATATTGCCAAACATATCTAGTCACCCAGATCACTACAGTCGTGATGACACAGAAATCCTTTCGGATTTATCAGTCCCATCATCTTCGGGACAATCAAGAAATATCGATGACAAGTCAAACGTGGCTTTGGCCGAATTACCACACTACTTTAGCGATTCGACTCAACTTTCTTCGGAATTGGTAGCCAGCACACCACAGAGTGATTCACCACCAACCGACACTGAGCCAGATGCAAAAGTCATTCAGCCAGACTTGATTGATGATTCAGAATTGCCAGAGCTGAAATCACTAGCTCCCACACTGAAGTATGCATTTCTAAATGGACCCAAAGAAAAATTCCTTGTGATCATTAGCTCATCATTAACTGTGGACCAGGAAACCAGATTACTCGAAGTCCTTGAGCGAAATCGAAAAGCCATCGGTTGGACTGTATCGGATCTCGTAGGAATAAACCCCGCTCTCTGCTCGTACCAAATTTATGTCGAGGATAATGCAAGGCCTTCTTGTGAATTTTAGAGAAGATTAAACCCCAATCTTCGGGAAGTGGTTAAGAAAGAGATAGAGAAATGGTGCAAAGCAGGATTTATATATCCCATTTCTAACTCCAAGTGGGTGGTCCCCCTTCATGTCGTCCCGAAGAAGTCGGGAATCTAGATGGTCACCAACAAAGAGGGGGTAGAGATCGCATTCCGAGTACCCACGTCATGGCGCGTCTATATCGATTACAGGCGCCTGAATACTGCGACCAAGAAAGATTACTTTCCACTGCCATTTATTGATCAAATCTTGGAGAGACTTGCAGGGAAAGCATTCTTTTGTTTTCTTGATGGGTACTCCGGCTACAATCAAGTAGCTATCGCTCCCTAGGATCAGGAAAAGACCATGTTCACATGTCCCTTCGGTACCTACGCATTCAAGCGCATGCCATTTGGGCTTTGTAATGCCCCATGCACCTTTCAACGGTGCATGATTGCCGTATTTGCTGAAATGGTTGGTGATTTCCTGGAAGTCTTCATGGATGACTTCTCGGTTCATGGTGATTCATTTGATACATGTTTAACGCACTTGGACCAAGTCCTCCAGAGATGCAGGGAGGTTAATTTGGTACTCTCTTGGGAGAAAAGTCACTTTATGGTGACTGAGGGCATCATGTTGGGGCACGTCATCTCCAAAACGGGAATGGAGGTTGACCCTGCCAAGGTAGATGTGATCAAGGAACTTGAGCCACCAACCAACGTCAAGTCAGTGAGGTCATTCTTAGGGCATGCTGGTTTTTATCAAAGGTTTATCTCAGATTTTTCAAAGATCGCCCACCCACTGACTGAGCTCTTAGGAAAAGACACTGAGTTTATTGTAAATCACAGGTGTCTAGAGGCCTTCGAGCTCCTGAAAAAGAAAATATGTGAATTGCCGAACTACAAGCTCCCGAGTGGTCTCTTCCCTTCGAGATCATGACTGATGCATCGGATTTTGCTGTCGGAGCGGTACTTGGACAAAGAAGAGATGGAATTCCTTATGCGATTCACTAAGCGAGCAAGGTGTTGGATCCTACACAGAGAAATTATGTAGTGACTGAAAAGGAAATGCACGCGGTTGTTTGGGCCCTTGAAAAATTCAGATCATATATATTGGGCTCCAAGGTGACAATTTTCACAGATCACACGGTAATTAGATATCTCATGGATAAAAAGGATGCCAAGGCACGACTTTTGAGATGGATCTTGTTAATCCAGGAATTTAATTTGGAGATCAAGGATAAACCTGGAATAAAGAATGTTGTTGCTGATCACCTTTCCCGAATCGAGCAAAACGATTATCCTGACATTGAACCAATTAAGGAGACTTTTCTAGACGAATCGGCTTGCGTTATTAATTCAACCCAGTGGTATTCCGACATAGTGAACTATCTTGTCTCTAAGAAGGTTCCCTTTGGTTGGACCAAGAGAATGATAGATCGATTGAAGTCAGATTCGAGAAAATACCATTGGGACGATCCTTTCCTTTTCTATCAAGGACCGGATTGTGTCTGGAGAAGATGTATTCCTCACGAGGAATATCAGAGTGTCCTCACACATTGTCATCCTCTCGAGGCTGGAGGACACCATTCGGGAAAGAGAACCGTGCATAAGGTACTCCAATGTGAATTTTACTGGCGGACCTTATTTCAGGATGCTAATGAATTTGTACGGTCAGGCCCGATTTGTCAAAGAATGGGAGGGACTATGGGATATAGAGATGAAATGCCCATGCAACCAACAATTTTCTGTGATGTTTTCGATGCTTGGGGGATTGATTTTATGGGTCCCTTTCCCAACAGCAATGGATTTGAGTACATCTTGCTAGCGGTTGACTATTTATCAAGATGGTTAGAGGCTATTCCAACCCAAACCGCAGATAGCAAAGTTGTCTATAAGTTTATCAAGGATAATATCATTGCAAGGTTCGGGATACCAAAAGTTTTGATTTCTGATGGAGGTAGCCACTTTGTAAACAGGGAGATGAGATCTTTGACTAAGGAGTGCAAATTTGAGCATAGAATAGCCAACCCATATCATCCACAATCTAATGGCATGGCAGAGGTTTCTAATAGAGAGGTGAAGGGTATTCTTCAGAAGTTGGTTCGTCCAGATAGGAAGAATTGGTCGAAACTGTTGGACCAAGTTCTATGGGCCTATAGGACAACCTATAAGATTCCACTCGGTACTTCACCTTTTAGGATGATCTATGGCAAGCCACGCCATCTACCTGCAGAATTGATTCACAAATCAGAGGGGCGATCAAAAAGTTGAATTGGAGTTGTCACCTTGGGAAACTATGTCGAGACTTAAATCTGAATGAGCTAATTGAAATCCGAAATAGGGCATATGACAACAGTGTGATTTATAAGGACAAGGTCAAGAGATGGCATGATATACACATTCGAGATAAAACCTTTGTCCCTAGGCAGAAAGTGTGGTTGTTTAATGCTCGGTTGAAGTTTTTTCATGGGAAATTAAAATCAAAATGGACGGGTCCCTACATTGTCATCGACGTGCATACTAATGCAAGCGTGGATATTGCCGAACTCAAAGATGATGTACAACCTTTCACAGTAAAATCAAAATGGACGGGTCCCTACATTGTCCTCTTCCCTCGTTGTAGCCCACGGCGAGCTCCGCCGTCTCTGCTTCGCTCCGGTCCTTGGCCGTGGAGCGAACGCCTATATCTCGTCAACCGCCATTAACACCTTCGACAAACGTTCCTTCTCCGCCCCGTGCACCACCGTACGCCCACGACCCTCTTCATCGACTTCGACCTGCTCCGACCACGACAACGCTCCCGATTCCGCCCCGACGTCCCCTGGCCGTGTGTCGGCCACCGACGACTATGAGTTCAACGCCGCTTCCTTCATCATCTACTCAGGTCAACATCGACACCACCAACCTTCATCAGAATTGCTCCGCCGAACCAAGCGCTCGCCGATCGCCAGGTGCCTCCACAGCCGGAGCGCAACCTCCCCTTTGCCACACCTCCGTCAGCGCCTCCTGTGGCCGGGCCTCCCTCCGCCGCTTTATTCAGCCACGTCGGGCTGGGCTCCAGGCCCGAGACCACCTGCACGTGATCCACACGTGCATGGGGGAACGACCTCAGAACACCTTAGCTCGGGGTCACGTGCTGCGCACGTGACCTTTGGGTAAATTGCAGCAAATCCCCGGAAGAACCTCCATATTACGCTCAGGCCCCTACCGACCCAGGGTCACGTGCATCGTACACGACCTCTGGCAAATTTGCAAGAAGCTCCCCTCTAGAATCGGTAATTATAAACCAGCCCCCTTTGCATTTTATTTAATTTATTTATTACAATTCTACCCCTGTGTTCTCCTTTTTTAGACATTTCCAGTACATTATTTTATTATTCAGAAAATAACATGATGTTCATCTTTTGATTCTCTACATTTTGAGATACTGTGGATATTTTTGTGATTGATGGTTAATTAATAATCAATTATTCTGTGGAAAATTGCAAACCTTTCCCATTTTAAATTTTCCATTGATTAACCATTGCTCTAAAAATTCCCAAAAAATCACATATTGAAGAGTTGATTGTGCTTGATATTATGCCCAAAAAGATTTGCATTTGCATGCATAGATTGCCCTGTAAAAATCATTTCACATATTTCAGTGTTTGATTTTTAATTGGTATTAGATCTCACATTTTCAAGGTTTAAGATTTTTTTGAGGTCCATCACCTAGTGATAGATCTTAAATAATTTTATCCCTGGAAAACAAGTAGGTTTAATATTTATCATAATTAAATATTGAAATTTACTCTGTTTGCACTTAAAAATTCATAAAAAATTCTTATTGCATCCAAAAATTCCAAAAAAATTATAGTACATTCATTTCATCATAATTTACATTGTGGCCAAGTTTTATATTTTCGGACATCGTTTGATCGTAATTCATATTTTCATCCCTAAAATAGGCTGAAATTGCATTTGCATCCTTTACTGTATTAAAAATTCCAAAAAAAGACTGCCTCAAAAACCGCACGTGGATTTTGATAGACATAACTCTAGGTTGTTCCTTTACCTCCATGTGATCGACCTTGGTACTTGCCCAAGTAAAATAAACATAAAACCACGTGATTGAAATTGATTAAATTATTCGTAGTTATTTTCTTGATCGATTCCGATCGCCGCCTATAACGATGATACTTTAATTTTTGCGCACGAACAAATTACAACATTATCTTTTTACACACGCAATTTCAGAACCGTCAACCATGTATTTAAGCTTTGAGGTTACTTGTTGATGCGTGAGATATTTCCATCCGGGATATCGGAGGCTCGAGAATGCCTTGTCAGGGCATGTCTGTTACGAAATTACATGTCAAGGCATCGATTGAAGAACCGTTTGTCGATCAATGCTTAAATGAAAAAGATTCAATGTGTGTCTCCGAAAGGCGCACTCTTCAATCCCCGTAGGCACGCTCTTCAATCCCTGAATTCCATGAAGAAGGAACCGGGGTGTGGTCTTCAAGATAATTCGACAAACCATTCGCCGATCAGTGAACGATTTACCGAAAATATCCATCCCTCTAACACCTATTAAAGCCCAGCCTATCCATCCATTCTTCACCCACACTCAAAACCTCTCTCCCTCCCGTTCTTCAATCTATCCCTCTCCTCTCGCAACCTCTCCCCGTCGCATGTCTATTTATATTATTTAAAATTTATATTCCATTTTATTTCAATTTTATTTATGTGTGTTGCTTGTAGATATCCTTGTCTTCTTTATATAGGTGGTACATATGGAATATACTAAAATTTGTCTTTTGATCCGATTGGGATAACATATTGGATTGGTCCCATTATGTCATTCTAACATATTGAATGGAATATGATTTATAATTTTTCAAAGATTCATTAATATGACTATTAGATTTGAGTTATTATATAAACTTAAATGTAAATGGGGAGCATTTGTAATTTAGGAAATTTATGTATGACATGTAATAACTTATAGACAAGTGCATACCCCACGCACATACCCCTAGAGTAGTGCATACCCCTAGGCATACCCCTGGACAAGTGCACATGTAATTTAGGGCATTTAGTCCGCAGTGGCTTCATCGTGCATATCCCTAGACAAGTGCATACCCTCTTGTTTGGCAATGTCATCATACACATGAAATTTCCAAAATTTAATCAATTAATTGATTAAAATTTATACAAAGTAAGTTTAATACAATTGTTTCACAGATCATGGTCAACATGGCTCCATTATATATCTTCTGGAATGAGAGGTTTGTCATTGAAAATGGAATGTCGACTATGAAGGGGGGGGCAGATAGATGATCGGTCTCCCTCTCTTTAGCACGTTCGAAGATCTCATGTCCCGAGTTCGTATCCTTACCAGTTATAACCTATGAGAGTCTAACATCCGAGTGACGTGTAGATTGCCAATAAACATCAATACATTCTATCCTGTAGTGATTTTTGATAATGCAACAACTGAGTTAATGTTAAACATTGCTCGGTCACTTGGGATGATACAATTGATAGTGGAAGCTGATGCAATCAGAACTCCTGGGAGTAACAAAGGCGATATTGCTGAATCTTCTCGAAGGGGATGAGAGGAGGATGATGGGGTTATCCTAGATCTAAATGCAGATAATGACGATGAAGATGTTGTTATTCGATCTGAATGCCGACAATGCTGATGGATCTACTGCCATTTCTGATCTCAATGAAGAGAATAATGACGAAGACACTCTCGATGAGGATGATGACGTTATCCCTAATCTGAATGCTGATTGTGAGGATATCCATGGTCAAGGATCACTCATCAGCTCAATCAGCAATGAATCAATTTTTTATCCTCCAGTTGATTATGGTGTCACTTTGGATCCTATGCCGGATCTTCCTTATATCTTCGAGGATGATGACTAAGTAGCAAAAACTTATGCAGAGGAGGTACAATTCTTGAGAGAGCCCCAAGATACCATCTTTCCCGATCGGAGTGGACTTGAGTATTGGAACAATATATATTTTACCTCAAAGGTTGATTTGATTGATGCTATAAGCACCTGAAGTGGCCAGTGCATGAAATACAAAGTGCCAGCATCAAAGAAATACATATACACAGTAGGGTGCTCTTTACCAGACTGTAATTGAAGGTTACATGCCAGCTACATTAAGAAGGGTGAAGTTTGGAAGGTTCGTATGTATCGGGAAGAGCATATGTGTCGTAACCCAATTCTGCTCACTAATAATCGATAGCATAATGCCAAATTTATTAGTCGGTTCATATTGAAGACTCTAAGATCTAACCTCACACCCCCGCCAAATATGATCATGAGTCTAGTTGCAGATGCTTACCACGTCATGATTTCCTACAAGAAAGCGTGGCTTAGCAGAAAGAAAGCATTGACAACAATATTTGATGATACAACGTTGTCCTATGTTGATATTCAAAGATTTATGTGGATGATGAAACAAATCAATTTCGGATCTTGGCATGAATTTGACATCGAACTATATATTAATCCCGAGACTTGTCAAGAAGAACATGGGAAAATTGCTTTCTTTTAGCTATTTTGGCCATTTGGTCCGTTCATGAAAGGCTTCGAGTACTGTCGACTAGTTCTGAGTATAGATGCAACTCACCTGCACATGGAAAATTCAAAGATCACATGCTCGTAGAAATGTCTATTGACGAAAATGGTTCCCGGTAGCCTTCGCAGTGGTGAACAAAGAAACTTTGGATGTGTGGGAGTTTTTTTCTACATAAGTTGGTATTTTAATCAAACACGGGGGTATCTACTTTTTAAGCGATTGTTTATTGGTTTAAAGAATCTGTTTCCCAAGTACTTTCCAGTTGATCGTGAGCACTGCCATAGGTTTTGTCTGCGGCACATGCAAGCAAACATGATCATAACAAATGGAAGCAAGGAAAATTTTATAGAGCAGGTACGGTCACCAACACGCACACCCATGGTCGGATAATGACATGAATCCGCTCTAATGATCCAGAGGCCTATGACTGGATTGTCCTTCAGGAAGACGGAGGTCGCAATTACTAGGCAATGAGTTATGACAATGGTCGTCCTTATGATAACACTACAATAAATCTTTCAGAATGCTTCAATAGCACTTTGAAGGGCATGCGAGGCCTTCCAATACTGACAAAGATCTTATCAATCCTCTACCGTTTGAATACATATTTCGTGGCTCGTCACAGATAAGGTGCAGCTACCACCATTGAGTTAATGCTGAGATATAATATAATAATAGATGGAAATGTTGAGCTAGCACACAATTACGACATCGAGCAATTCTCTCAGATAGTCTTCGAGGTAAAGTGTCGTGAAGGAACTTATGAAGTTACATTCAATTGGAGCGATACCGAATGCACATGTGGCTTCATGCAGTGCTTTCATCTCACATGTTCGCATGTTATTGTAGTTTGTAGTCATGTAAATGTTGGCATCAAGCATGTCAAGAATCGTTAACAATATTACACACCTGCAACATTTTGCCAAACATACACAACTAAATTCTCTCCAATTCTTGATCATCGATATTGGCCGATAAATATCTCTCGGGCCATCTTGATGCCTCCAAATGTAGAAGTAGGACCCGATCGACCACGATCGTGGAGGATACAAAATAGCATGGATGAAATGGGTAGTGTGAATGTTAGGTGTGGTATTTGTAAGTAGTTTGGTCATACCCACATGACTTGTCCCAGACGATGAATGTAATTTTTTTGCTAATGTACACTGTGACTTAGATGCGTGGGAGTTTATATATATATATATATATCTGTGTGTGTGTGTATTTATATGCTATGTATTTTTTACAATCTTTTATGTTGACTTCATCATGACATAGGAATGGATTCGATTCTAGGACCTGTTTATGCTTTGATTCTCGTACAACAGAACCACCACATATCAGCCTTAACACTTAATGAGGATGCCACGGTAACAACTTTAAAGGATTACGTTTCTTAAAGAAGGCTGCATATATACTAACGAAGTTATATATAACATTGTGATATTTGTAAATTTCATAATTATAATTCGTTGAGCATGGTCGCATACTCAATAAGATACTCCTGAAACCTCACAATGTGACGTTCGACCGGTTGGTCGAGATGGCAGGAATGCATTGTATAATCAACCTGAAAAGGGCAAATCTTAACCAACCGCTCCTAATGCCCCTCTTGGAATCATGGAAACCGAAGAAGCACACCTTCCAACTACGATACAGTGAAGCTACCGTGACGTTGAAGGATGTATCCATTACAGGACTTCGCATTGATGGGGCTCCCGTGACAGGCTACGAGCACCCTTCACGATATAACTGGGGAACATATTGTGAGCAAAGGCTCGACGCTAATACTAACGCTGGAGGAGGGGAGAATTTATCGATCAGACGATTGAAGCTCACTTGGATTCTCGATACTATCCTATCAGACGAGAATCTTCTAGAGGAAGACGAGAATAGGTTGAAGAGAATTGTTCGAATTTCATTTTATACCAGACTGGAGATTCTTTTTTTATAGACTCCACTGATGACAAGGTACCATTACAATGCTATTATTTCTTGAG
The DNA here is from genome assembly GCA_037367405.1 of Ottelia alismoides. NCBI lineage: Eukaryota > Viridiplantae > Streptophyta > Magnoliopsida > Alismatales > Hydrocharitaceae > Ottelia > Ottelia alismoides. Next base: position 1,206,904 of record JAZKJV010005618.1, read on the forward strand.
AACTTTCAGGAATGTGGACAGATGGTTTGGGGAGTAGCAATTCTTGCCCAATTGTATCAGCAATTGTATGATTGCTCATTGGTGAATCCAAGAGATGTTATGATTTTCTAACCTTACTTCAGACTTGGTCGTGGGAGTACATATACATTGGGTGACTCGTCCATATCGAATGGATCCAGATGCTTTGAATCGAGGTCCATACGTTTCAAGGTATGAGATATAAGTACTTTATAATTAAAACGTTTTATCTATTATTAACATGTAATTAAAACAGATGGACGTCATGACATAGGTCATTCATTCAAAACGTCGAGACAACGAACCTAAGATTTTACCACAATGAGTTAGATACCCAAGCCGAACATCAAGTATGGTTCGTACGTTTTATGGGATGAAACTTAATAATTACTATAGAATTTTAACAGATGTGGTGGTCTCCATACGGAATGGAGATTGTAAATAGCTTACCCGCTATCTGTCAAGAAGGGCAGGAAGTATGGAGGTCACAGACGATACTGATTTGCTTTAACGTAGCAGTCATGCACGTGCCAGATCGTGTCGTGTGACAATTTGATCTGACCTCGTATTCCAGATCATATGCCTATGATAGTTTTCCCGAAGCATCAAACTCGACAAAGTGACAATGATTCAATTGATTGGCCCGATCGACTCCGAGAACAGATTGTTCGGTGGAACCAACGACAGAAAATAGTTGCGATGGAAAGAGATTTTGCAGAATCTAGGGAGCATCATCTAGAAAGTTATATGTGGTGGTACTAGAAGATTACACAACGTTGGATACATACTTTAATCTCAGCACCAGGATTTGCATACGAGCCTTACGCTCCCAGATATAGTCCAAGGGTAAGTGTTTAATATTTAGTCGTAGATTCTGTAATGCGTACGATTAAAAAACACCTTGTCACATACGAATTAATTACAGGTGCAGCGTGTATATGAAGCTCGCTGGATTTTTTAGGACTACGAATGGATCTCACAGTTGCAGAATTTAATTGACTTACTATACTTCGCATAATAGAACTTCGGATTAGCAGATCAAATGAGCCAGTACCATTTGAGGTACTCTTACTCCACTGAGCCTTCCGTGGTTCCTTTCTATGAGTCTGGACCCCAACGATAACATGAGGATGTTGCACAAACATCTAATTTCCATGCGCAACAACAATACACTGCTAGTCGATATGATGCCGAGGCGGGACCATCTTAGGCACAATATACACAACCTTTGTAGGCTGGTGATTTTAGGGGGCTAACCCCATGCACACATATATTCACATAATTCTTAACCAGCGATTTTACTACCTGTTAATCGTACGTTGGATTCTCCTACTACGTAAATTCCAATCTTGTGCCTCCTTTCCAGAATATCCGTTGCAGACCTCTGCCGGATCCGATACAGATACACCAGCAACAATATACACCTCAGTCCGAGCTACCACCATCACAACATCGTCAGTGGTCTCCACAAATTGATAGGACCACATCAGTTAGGGACACACAACGAGAGACACCCCAAGAGCAAAGTGAAAAGAGTGAGGGTGGCACCAGTGGTGGTAGTCGAGGTTGTAGGGTTAATATATCATCGCTCATCCGTCAGACACGTAGATTGTTTGGTTCCTGAAAAATTGTATCAACAATCTCATTCTTTTTGTTAAAATAATGACATTATTCGCATTTATGTCGATTCTGGTGCAATGTGATGGACTCTTTACTTTTCAGACCCGAAGATTATTTGAGTATGTGATTAGGTATATGATTGTGTTCCGATATTAACTCAATGTTAATACGTGTGTGTGAAATATTAAATGGTAGCTCTCCGTAACCTGGACAAATGCTATTGTATTTTGTAAGTTATGACACTATTGGTTGTAATTTTGAACGAACTTAAGTAAACTTCCTATTATTACATTTCTAATGCAATTGTATTTTTGTAGGTTATGATAAAAACTTGCTTCACAGCTCGTAAATCAGCGCGCCTTCCTGACAATCGATTCCTAGCGGTTCGTGCACCATCTAGTCCTGATGCATACTGTCATATTTGACTTGCTTCACCATGACACTGCGACTTTTAGTTACTACAGTCCCACTGCGAGAGGGTGTTCTCCAGAACTTAGAGATGGTACATGATCCTCACTCAGATGCTCCTACAGAGTATCCTTTAGAGGAGGAACGGTCATTCACTCGACTGGTCCAGTTGATGGACTCTCCATTCACATGATACTCACCACAATCTATGCCTCCACCTATGGTTGAGACCTCCCAGAGCAAGACCTCTCCCCTCACTGAAGTATATGACCAGGTGGAAGATCTATATGTTGACATAGCTAACTTGCATTACACAATAGCACTGAAGTATGCGCGTCTGAATGTACTACGCGGACATCGAGTCCGATCGAGTATATGAATAAGGTCATCAATGTAATGCCATTTTATTAAAGTATAGGTTATCTGATGTAATGCTAGAAGTGATTATGTACTGATAATTTCTCAAATTAAATGATTTTGATCATTTCTGTCAACAATATTTAGTTATTTAATAAGTATTTATATATTATTTATATTAGTGATTATACTAATTTCACAAATTAAAAATGTTTGCAATTTAAGATCAATATGTAATAAAATTTTGAATAAAATACAAATCGTAATAAATAAAGGTTTTGAAAAACCCTAATACTTAACCCCTTGATGCGTGCAGGTGCAGAAATAGGGAGCTTTGGATCGGTGAACGGTTTGCTGATCGAAGAAATGTTCGCCGATGCATGCCCTAACATGGAATTTTCGCCTTGCCATGTCCTGAGCCGACATTCCTGGAAGGTCCATGCCCCTCCAGAGAAAAATCTCTTGATGTGTGGGAATGTAGTCCATATTCGTGCATGACATGATGGCTTCTAACAACTACCACAATACATCATGTATGTGACATCACCATCTTATGATCCGTGAGAATAACGATTCACAACCTAATCTTGGAAATATGATAATATACTATCCTTGCAAGAAATCTTAGCGGAAATCCCTTGGTATTTATTGCGATATCATTAACAACAGATAAGCACTGTTATATGTAGGTAAAATAAAAGCATGGTTAGATAATACTAGTATAATATCTAACTGAATCAACTTGTTGAGGCATGCAAAATGCACTGACCTTAAGAATAGATTCATACTCTCATAAAGATTCAACTGTTGCAACCATTATTGGCATGACTACTCTCCATGATACAACGACGAGACAATGGGTGTGCACACGTGATGAATCCCTACTGGATCATCATTATTCTCTATTTTATCCACAAAAAATAAGAACATCATGAGAAATCTTCATTAATTCTGCATCTTTGTGAATAAATCAATCACCTACAAATAAAGATAACCCCAATTATATTGTATGTATCCTTAACATTTTTTATTTTCTATTTTATCAAAAATCCCTAAAAATTAGATTAAATGTTACATATATTTATCTAGGCTTTTAAAAGAAATTAAAAAATACAAAAAACCATAAAACCTTTAAAACACAGTGTTTTTACCCATTAAAAATGCTTGCAAAAAAATTTTACTATACAAATGACATCTTTTGGATTTTTAACCAACACGAAACATGTATATCTCATCGAGATCTACAAGTTTCATGTTTTGATCTTTTTCTAATTTAGCCTCCTACTATTTCTTTTCGATTTTTCTTTATTTTCTTCATTTTTGAATTTTCTGGTGCAACCACGTGGCGCCCTCTAGGCCGCCCACGTGGCCTCACCTCCTTCCGCCACCTGCCTCTATTATCAACCCTCGGGTCCATTTTTTATGTATCAATCTCAGCTACTCATCACACATTCTTTCTCAGCCCTCAGATTACCTCTCCAGATCTGATCTGAGTCCCAACCCTCCGCCTTCATCAGAGTTGTTGACTGATCTGCTTCTTCCATACCCCCCTTCTCTCCCAACCATTGGATCAAACCTCAGCTGGACATCTGAACCGTATGCTCCCGCTCGCCATCCAGCCATTCGATCAGATCATCAAATCCGATCTTTGCCCTTCACCCGCACCTCCATATAGATCGCTGGATCGCAAGATATAATGGTCCAGGCTTCATCGCCTACTCTAGCTCACTCCTCTTTGAGCGTTACACCTCACGACACCTTCTCCCCCTTCCATTTCTGGCCACCACTCTGACCCCTCTCTCTACAACCTAACAGCCTTCCCACGAAGCCCTTCGATCCACCTTTCTCGTACACCCATCATTTCCCTCAGTTATAACTTCGATCCTTCACTATCACCGTTGCAAATACCCCGCTCCCTCTCCTGCAACCGGCCTCCTCCACCTATAAATACCTCCGCTCTGCCACCGATACTCCCCATCCACCACTCAAGGGGCTGAAGCCTAGCTTCCTCCGCTCTTCGGTGACAACGGGGGGCGGTTGTCGAGGCGAAGACGACTTCCCAACCCCAGGTGTCATTCATGGAAAATTGCCATGTACGCTCCATCTCCTCGACAGTGGTACGAGCTTTGAGGCCGGTCGACCTAGATGTGTGATGACCCTGAGACTCCCCAGGAGCCTCAATCCAGGCCGCATCGTCCACCCTTTTCTTCTCTGATCTTCCAGGTAACCCCTTCCTTATTTTTGTTCATTTTCACTCAATTACTCTGACATACACACTTCAATTAGCCTCCATTTAACTACCTAAAAAGCTCCACCAGTCAACCACCACCTTCTCCAACACTCTCAACCACCCTCTCCCTTCTCCAGGACCTCGCTTTGCTCCACCCCTTTTCTTCTCAAGCTCGCCTAAGAAGAACCCATCAAGGACTCCACCTCCGACCACCCACAGCCCTCCATTCGCTCCATTTCGCACCATGCACACTTCAGCTATCAACCTACATCTTCTGCAGGATTGTATTCATCAATAGCCGGACGTTGGGCGGAGCTCAGTTCTTGAGCTCCGCCTCCGATGATCTTTCACCACTAGAGACTTCCTGAGGGCTTCGAGCTCCCACCTCCCTCGGGTCTACTTCACTAAGCTTCCAGGATCATGTCTGGACCTTCAGGATGTGCGAGGGAACACGGCGGAGCTCGGGTACCCTCGTCAGAGTTATAAATGCGCCTTTTGCGCACGAAGTAGGAGGACGAGAAGGATGTGCATGTGCTGTTGGATGGCCCCTCTGGTGTTCATCCAACGGTTCAGATGCATCCATGCTTTCCCTCCGAGACAAGGAGGCTCGGACAGCCCAAGCCACTCCTAGAGCTGCCAACAGATGCCACATGCTACCGAGCTTGAGCTGCCTTTCGAGCCTGGCCCCCCGCATGCTGCATATGTGAGGGGCTGGGTAAATTGCAAGAAAGGACATGGGGTCCTTTAGAATTACACTTAGGTCCAGGCACGCCTGCCTCACGTGCGTGCTTGGATATTTTGCAAAAAGACCCCATCGGGTATCAAAACTAGAGAAAGACCCCTGTACACAAAGGGAAAATTTCAAATGCGTCCCTCTGATTTTCTGAAATTGCAAATAGGTCCCTCTAGGGGCCTATTTATGATTATTTATCTTTTATTTTCAGACATTTTTATTGCATTTATGCCCTTGCATTCCATTTAGCATATCTTGAGCATATGAACTCCATTTTGGTTGATTTCAATTGCAATGTATTGCTAATTTAATTCTCTATCTATTAACATATGTTATTCATTATTTTGACACTTTATTCTATATGCTATATTTTGATGTATTCAGTGTCCATTGCTTCTTATTCTGAATGCCATTACTTATCATTGTTGCACAATTTTCTCTGAATTCGAGGCTTATTTGATTGCTCATAGATACAACTAATTTAGGGCATATTTGTACATTTTGTCTTGCATACTTATTTGCATCGCATTAATTTTGTGCATGCGTTGCATCATCTTTTAATTGCATCTAAAAATCAAACAAAAATACATGCATCATTTGATTCCATCGTGTTTCATTATTTTATCATTTTGCATATAACATATACATGAACAATTATGTTTAGAAGATAATCACTCATTAATTATATAATAGTTTTTGATAAATAGAATAAGAGGCTCGTAGACCAGTATTCGATCTTGGTAGACTTGCCAAGTAAATATTCTTCACAACATTCAAAGATTGTGGTTTTTGAACGAACGAATTTCGTCTCCTGTACTACAATTATCGACAATTATAGATGCGATCTTTGAGTTCATCAAATGGAACCATTGTTGGGGACACACCTCATCTTTATTTATATATTAAATTTATTGTATTGTTTTTGATGTGGATATTTTCCAAATGTTAGGTCTTCTCATCATGTTGTTTTTGCGTCATTTGTTGATTATTTTTCTTTATATTTGTTATGACTATTTCTTTTATGGCAGGGCCCATGGAGACCGAGGACGCTCGATCTACATGGAGGCATGGAGTTGGGAGCTCCCACTGCAAGGATCCCACCCTTTACCACGAAGGAGTGGATAGTGTCTAGCATCGGTGTATTCCTCAGGAGCACCATAGCGTCCTCACCTATTGCCACAATCTTGAGGTGGGAGGATGCCACTCTAGGAAATGGACAATACAAAAGGTTCTCCATCCAACCTTTGGTGGCCAACACTCTTCAAGAATTCAGATGAATTCGTGAAGAGGTGTACTGACTATCAAAGGATGGGTAGTAATGGTCAAAGAGACATGACGTCGATGCAACCCATCCACTTCTGTGATGTTTTTGACACATGAGGCATCGATTTTATGGGACCATTCCCTAAGAGTCAGGGTTTTGAGTACATTTTGTTGGCTGTGAATTATGGGAGTCGTTGGGTTGAGGCGATCCCTGCCCGAGTCACTGATATGAGGACTATTTGCAGATTTTTGAGGAAGACTATCATATCACGATTCGTGGTTCCTAGAGTTTTGATTTCTGATGGGGGGACTAATTTTATCAACTACAACGTAAGGGCCCTTGCTAACGAGTTCAACATAGACCATGTATTTTCTACTCCATACCATCCATAGTTGAAAGGTCTTGTTGTGGTTTTGAACCATGAGATCAAGACGATATTACATACGGTTGTCACCCAGATCGAAAGGATTGGTCACAGCTTTTGGACTCAGTCTTGTGGGCCTATATGACATCCTTCAAGACACCTTTGGGTACATCTCCATTGCGACTCGTTTATGGCAAGCCATGCTACAAAAGGTTCTCCATTCGACCTTTGGTGGCCAACACTCTTCAAGGATTCAGATGAATTCGTGAAGAGGTGTACTAACTGTCAGAGGATGGGTAGTTATGGCCAAAGAGACACGATGCCAATGCAACCCATTCACTTCTGTGAGGTTTTTGACACATGAGGCATAGATTTTATGGGACCATTCCCTAAGAGTCGGGGATTTGAGTACATTTTGTTGGCTGTGGATTATGGGAGTCGTTGGGTTGAGTCCATTTCTGCCTGAGCCGCTGATGTGAGGACTGCTTGCAGATTTTTGAGGAAGAATATCATATCACGATTCATGGTTCCTAGAGTTTTGATTTCTGATGGGGGGACTCATTTTATCAACTACAAGGTAAGGGCCCTTGCTAACGAGTTCAGCATAGAACATATATTTTCTACTCCATACTATCCACAGATGAATGGTCTTGTTGTGGTTTCAAACCAGGAGATCAAGATGATATTGCAAAACGTTGTCGCTCAGATCGAAAGGATTGGTTACACCTTTTGGACTCAGTCTTATGGGCCTATAGGACATCCTTCAAGACACCTCTGGGTACATCTTCTGACTCATTTATGACAAGCCATGCTACTTACCTGTGGATATTAAGCACAAGTCACTATGGGCAGTCACAGAGATATTATTGACCCAGAGAGTGTAGGAGATCAGAGGAGAGCAGAATTGGAAACCATGGAGGAGCTTAGAGATACAACCTTTTCGAGTAGCATACAATATAAGGACAGAGTAAAGATATGGCATGATTCACACATCAACCATAAGTATTTTGAGCCTGATCAAAGAATATGGCCATTTGATGCACAACTGAGATTATTCCAAGGAAATTATAGAGCAAGTGGAAGGGACCATATTTGGCCAGAAAGGTGCATGACAACGACAATATTGGCATACCTGAGTTGTCTTCTGAGTCCACCTTTCTAGTCAACGGTCAATGCATGAAGCCCTTTCTTGATCATGACCAGTTAACCATTTATGTTACCCATCTTCATTTTGTATAAGATGTGTTCTTTGATTCTCATCTTTTGCATCTCATACATGATTTACACTTCCATCCATCTCTTTGTATATCCATGTTTTCTTGTATGCTCATTCTTTCTTCCCTTTCATTTAGCACCCTAGGTCTCGTTTAGGATACTTGTTATACTTGGTATGTGTTTTATCCTAAGTATAGGGGGGTGTTGAGCATGTGTTGTTCACATTTCTTTCTTTTATATTACCTTTGTTTTGTTGCCTATACTTAGGGGCATCCAACCCTAAGTATATGGGAGGTAATATCTATTTTTCATTTCTTTGATTGTTCCCTCACTTGTCACTCAGCTGTTGATATTCTTTTCTATACTCAGTGATCTTTTACCCTAAGTATAGGGGGGACAAGTCAAGTCGTTGATTTCATGTACATTCTCTTCCTCTATTTTTCCCTTTTGTACAGTCTTCTATACTTAGGATTACTTGATCATAAGTATAGGGGGGATCACTAACTTTTATTCAATTCATTCTTTCATCCTTTGAGTAGTTGTAGTACAGGATTCTTTTCATTTTTCTATACTTAGCATGAGTTATGTCTTTGTCGCTCTCTGATCACTCTAAGGACATCGTTCGAGCTAAGTATAGGAGGGTGTTGTATATATTGAATGTATACTTTAGCCATAACTTGTACTTTGTGTGTGTTAATAATATGGCTATTATTTATAAATATGGAATAAAAATGTTTGTAAAATGTGTGTAAATTCTTTTGTAAAAAAAGTGTTGCAAACCTTTTTGTAAAAATGTTTGTAGAAATCTTTGCAAAATTATTTTTGTATAATTTTTTGTAAAAATATTTGTAAAAAGGTTTTATTTGTAAAATGTTTGTAAATTATTATGTATCAAAATTATGTATAGTGTACAAAATGTTTGTAAAATGTGTGAATATAAAATGTTTGAAAAAACCTTTTTGAAAACCTATTTGAAAAATGATTTGTAAAATTATTGGAAAACTAGTCTAGAAAAATATTTTGAAAATATTTTGATAATTTTTGTAAAAATATTTGATTTTTTTTTTGTAAAATATTTTGTCATGTAGATATAAATTATGTGTATGTAAAATATTTTTATATATATGTTGTAAAATCTTTATAACCTATACTTATTTGTAAACTTTGTATATAATTTTTTGTATATAAAATCCATTTGTAAAAATTTTATATAAAACTTGAAAATAAAACCTTTGTAAATATGTACAGAGTTTGTATAAGGTTTGTAAAAACTTTCTGGCTTTTATTTCCTATTAAAAATACTAAAAATCTGAAAAGCTAGAAATTCCATAAAAACTTGCAAAACTCGTTGGAAAACTTTTCAAAAAGATTTGTGTCTCTTATTTTCTTTTCCATTCAAAAGTTTTTTTAAATACCTTTATTTTCATGTGCATATACATTTTTCAGAAGCAATCTTGACATTTAAACCAATCTGGAATAAAACTGAAGAATGGAGTTTGGTTAAGACCTTAATCCACTTAACTTCAGAGGAGCCTTATAAATGTGGAGTTGAGACTTTTCAGGTCCTATTAACTTAATTCTTTGAGTCCACAAGGCTATGTTCACATGTCACCTTGATTGGTCTAGGTAGAATATTTTGAGGTACGCATGACCCTTACAGACAATGGCTTTACATGGACGCGCACTTTACACATAGCTCTTCATGGATGAAGTGGTGAGGGGGAAGCATCCTTTGGTTTGGGTTAGCATACATGTGTGCTACAAATAGTGGAACCACTTGTCCTCGACTAGGGAAGGATGTGCATCTCAACCTGGTCTAGTGTCATTGAGGTCTAACGACATGATGCTGTGGGGTTGCGGTAATGCTTCAAAAGAGGGATAGTCTACTGGATCAAGAAGAAAAACTCCTTATGTACCTGTTGCATCTTGTGGATATGTTGTGTACATTTCAGTAAAAAAAATACAAAAAAACTCCAAAAAAGGGGACATACCTAATTGAAAATAAAATGCCTGGCGGAGTGCATATAGTGGAATAAACAAAGCTTATGCGATACACTGTCTTATCTCATGGAAGCTTGCAGTTGGAGACTTGGATACACTGGTCAAGATCCAAGGATACGTGCTACACTGGCCACGGTCCATTCTCTTCTTTCCCCCTCTTCTTGAGCTGGTTGCACTTGAACTTAGAAGGGAATACCGCTCTCCTCGAGGAAGGAGTTGCTAGATCAGGGGATTGGAGTTATCTTCTTGAGGGAGGAGGTTACTTTGCCATTTCTAAGGTAGGGGCTATTGATAATCGAGATCTGTAGAGGGTCTATAAATCTCACAAGGCGAGAGATCCAGTCGATGCGTTGATCGTTCAACAAATCTTCAATTAATCAACAGATAACCCACAATATGAATAAAGCAATGAATAGCAAAAATGTGGAGTTAAAATTTATTATAACTCTACAGCAAATGTGTATAAGTGTAAGCATGTGTAGAGGTCGAACACAGGGAACAAACGGTAGAAGGAGGCAAAATGCAATGCTCAAAAATTCTGTCTTTTAGCTCTTGTCCAATTATTGTTTTTTGTACATTTTTTATTACATATATATATATAAATTTTTATTTATTATTTTTTGTTTTCTATTTTTATATTTTGTTTTTATATTTTCAAATTTTTGTATTTTCTTTTTATATCTTTTTTGTCATCATTTTTTTTAAAACTATACAGCCTATATAAGGCTTATATATATACAACGTGTAGTAGTATATTTACAAATACTATTAAATATAGATAAAATTCAACCAATAATTTTTTTTGGATTTTTAATATTTTTTTATTTTTTTTATTTTTCCAGAAAATTTTACTAATTTTTATGTATTTTTAAAGTCAAAAATATCCCACATAAGGGATTAATAAATTCGACCGAAAATGAACTGGTTGTTAAAAATAATAAATAATTCTCAAAATTACGTAAACCAATTTTAATATATAAATATTTATATAAATACAATTATAAAATAGTACAGATATATTTTTGGATTTTTCAAGATTTTTTTAATTTTTATAAGAGATTTTGGTGTTTTTTAATTTTTATGCTTTTGTTTATCAAATTTTAGTGATTTTTGGTCTACAATTAAAATGGAATAATATATATATATTTGGATTTTTTAAAGATGTTTGGTATATTTTGGGTATTTTCTAAGTTAAACAGGGAAGAAATAGGATCCTTTATATTTTTAATAAATATATTAAATGCAAAAAATGTCAAATAAAATAAGGGTGTGAATATACATGACATGAAGCATCTAACCCTATTTTTGTGGATTTTTAGGAGCAGATTAGTTATTTTTAATAAATAGATGAAAGGTACAAAAATACATGATCTAACAGGGGCATTTTTACAATAAACATAAAGTCAAGGGGGCTTTATGCAAAAGTGCCTGAAGAAAACCATATTTATTTAATTTTTAAAGACCTTTTAACAATTACAAAATCCATCAAGGCATCTATGCAATTTATCCATTACGTGGGACTACATGTGGCGCAGCCTAAACACAAATACAATAAAATTCAAGGGCCTTCTAGCAATTTTTACAAAAATATACAACATTAATTTCATTTTATTGGACTTTTTAGAAATACAAAAATTCATAAGGGTATACCTGCAATTTCGCCACCTCACGCGGGACGGCACATGAGGTGACGTGGATAGGACCCAAATGCAATTTAAATAAATACAAGGGGTCAAATGCAAAATGTCTACTTTATTTTAAACGACTAACTTTATTTACATGACTAAATAATAAAAACAATAATACGGGGCTAAGATGTGCAATTTACACCATATATGCACGTGGACAGACAGTGGAGATGATTTCACTTATCCACGTGGCGCTCGCTGAACATCGGATGACGATTCACACTCAGACAGTCTGGATTAGATCAACCGAACTGATCTGACGGTTGAGGCTTGGCTCGATCTGACACATGGATCAAAACTGGGGGCACCTTCTTCATCCAACAGTTCTGAGAAGGTCAGGAAGTACTGGGAAAAAGCTCACCTGGGGCGAGCTTTGATCGGACATTGCGGGCTCCTCCGACCTCCTCCATCGCCGCCGAGTATCTCTAATCGTTTCTGGGAGTCCCCCGTATCTGGTGACGGTCTCAACGAAGCACCTGGAGCTCCGACGTGGTCAGGCAGAGTCGAGGAAGAAGAGAGGCTCCAGGTGCCTTGGTCTCTCCAAAATTCGACCCTACACGGGTCCTTTGGCCTCTAGACCTGCAAGGAAGGTACATACAAGCAAGAAGACGATTCTGAGGGCCTTGTTCGTGGTGAAATGAGGCGGAGTGGGTCGGGCGGAGCTTCTCCGATGGACGACGGAGAAGGAGAAGCTAATCTCCAGATCCACGGTGGATCTGGGGGAACGGAGCGCGACGGGGCGTAGAGAATCAGAAGGGGAAGAAAATGGGGGGTGGAACGACAGTTGGGAAACATGCGAGGTACGGTGAAATCGTTCATCGGAGATAAGCTCCGACGAACTACAAATTGACTAATCGAGGCTAATTAACTACTTAAAACTCGAAATTAAAAACATATAAAAGATCCTATAAGTTACAACTACCTAGAAAATAAGAAATAGCGCAGCTCAAACCTGGTTCGATGCTAGGGAGCAGGACCGCTGACGACGGTGGCCGTGGGTGCAACCTCCTCCTCCGTCCACCAGCTCAAACCCTCCAGGGGTTCCCTCCTGGCACAAGGGTCCACACTAGTTCGAAGGCGGGGGTAGCAGGGCTTGGAAAATTGACCAAAATTTAGTGGAGGAAATGAAGGTTTTATTATAAAAAAATCAGGCACCCTTATTTGACCGGGCGAAATCAAAGAAATGGCGCTATGTATAGGGGTTCCAGGATCTCGGTGAGATTCTAGGATAATCAGAGATCATTTTTCATGAAGGGACCAGGGACTGATGATGGATGGATCATGCGGGAAAAAGGCAATAAAATTGGGGGAAAATACAGATCGAATGCGCAGAAGCTTGGATGGGACAGTTGATCAGAGGTCAACGGTCCAAGCCCTGTCATTGGTCCATGTTGGTGCGCTACAGGACAAAATAGTAGGGTTATTCGAAAATAATTAATTAAAAATAATAAATGATTTTATTATTTTTTGAGTATAAAATAAAACATGTTTATTATTTTATGTAATATTTTATTATGATTTTTATTTATTTGTTTAGCTTTATTTATTAGTAGCTAATTTTTATTAGTTTATTTACAAGTATATCATCTATGTTTTGTACATTTTTATTTTTATTTTGTATATTTTATTTTATTATTTTATTTTATATATTTACAACTTATTTTTATGAGTATAAATATATTCTTATTATATTTTTATGATGTTGTTTGTACACTTAAATAAATAAATATGTATATTTGATAGGTATAGTTATAGGAATTTTACCTATATTTTATATACATCTTTTTATTTTAATGTATTTTATTGAATTTTATTTTAATTTGGTATTTTTAATAGAATATAGATAATATTTACAATATTATGAAAATATGAATGAATAAAGAATGAAAGAATAAAGTCCCCTTTTATTTATATACATATATACTATAGGTATTTGTCTATGTATTTATAGACTTATATTATTTTAGATGTTCTTTTTAGTTTTATTTTAATTTCAATATGTACATATATATAAAAATTATAAATTTGTAAAAATAATGAATAATAATAAAATGAATATTTTAATCGGTATAATATACAATGAGGGCCCAAAACTTAACTTTCACACAGTAACTCCAAACAATATGAAACCACCACCATTAAATAGCTTGTGAAAAGTTATATAGAATTAGAGGTGATTTTGATATGTTTTGAGTCTGTGAAGTTTAGTTTTTGGCTTTTTATTTTGTGCATAGAATTAACACTGTGTATTATTTTTATACAAACTTAATTTTTTATTTTTATTTACATTATCATCTACAACTTTTATGTTCAAAGTTTCTTCATTTCATGATTAAATAATAAAGAATAAAATAGGTGTCAAAAATGAATAAATAATGCATAAAAGAATTATGTTTTTATTCTATTTTTGGCCCTTATCTCCCTCTAATTTATTCTTTGTCGATCAACTCAAATCTGACTTGGTCTCAAGGTTCAGGGTCATAAAATATTTTCAATATTTTATTCTTTTTTTCTCTTTATTATATAATTTTGGCATTAAAAACCTTATTTTATACACAATAAACGCAATAAATAGTGAATGCTATTATGCACAAATTAATGCTATTTACATGCATTAGCTAGGGTTTTTAAGGTCAAAATGGTAGAATAAAGGTGATGAAATGGAGATTCATCTGAAGGATATGGGGAGATCCTTAAGTGCATCACGAAAGCATGAGGATCGCATCGTATGCGATCGGGAGCGACTAGTCGCACTAGTTGCTCGAGGCAACAGAAATTAAAAAAATTTCATGTAACAAAACCACATGATCCAAGAACACTTCTCGAATAGTTTCGTCTAAACCACAAACAAGTAATAGGATTACCTCTTGAAGCGTGGTTGCGATCGAGTCTCTCAACGAAGAGACCTCCTGTCTCAAGTCCGATCTGACGGAGGAGACGCTTGCGAGGGTGTTGATGAAACACGTGCTTCTCGCAATCCATGTTGATGATCCAAGCGACGGATCTCCTGATCTCGACACACGAGATCTGACGTATTCTTCACGAGTGAGGTGCACCGAAGGATATAGAGATCATAGAGTAAACGATCGGGCAGCATAAGGACTTTGCTGCGGTGATGGAGACTCTCTAGGGCTTCCATGGTGGATGGCCATATGTGAGAGAGAGTGGGCGTGTAGAGAGAAAGAGAGAGAGATATTCTCATTAGCATATGAGGAGCAGGGGGTACCCTTCTATTTATAATATTTTGGGATCTATGGATCTCAATCCATGAACAACACAAATCCAATGGCTCTCATTGATTTGTGTTTCTTTTAATCGCTAAGATTTGTGTTGGTAAAAACCAACAACAATTAATTTAATTTAGATTAAATGTATATTGATAAATCAATATGATTTAATTGAAAATTAAATCAATCAAGCATGGAGATTATTGAATGAAGATTGCCTCCTTCCATAATATGGGGTTTGGTGGCAATCTCATGTAATCTCATGATATATCATGGGATTACATTATTCCATGGAAATCTCCAAAATTTACAACAAAACTTATTGTAAATTATTCAACAAAAATAATTCATAATTATTTTGTGAATATTGCAATCTTACCATTGGAAAATTGTGAATCACATTTACAACCCAAAATAAAAGGTGAATTACATTTTCAATTAATTGTCTAATGTGAATCCAATTCACATCAACATTTAATTAACAAATATAAATTACAAATTTCCCTCTCTTATATATTATAAATCACATTTATAATATATATGATTAATATGGATAGTGCTATCCACATTATTCATATCCATGATAATTAAATCGCATTTAATCATCTTGAATCTCTATTCTCATGTGCCCAAATAATGTGAATTAAATTCATATTATTTACATATTTAATAATTAAATCACATTTAATTATCTAAGGTAACTCTCCTTATAATATGAATCAAATTCATATTATTTATGATAATTAAATCACATTTAGTTATCCATTTTGTCAATGCTTGGATACATATATCAACAATTAAATTATCCTGAACTCTTTCAAGGATAATGCACTTTCTCCGTGGATACTTGGAGATAAGGACAAGGTGATTATATTGTTCCACGTATAATGACTTGGATATTGAGGTTACATCTCAAATCCAGATCTTGGGCCGCCCATAGATGCTTGATTAAATCAAGATCGTAAATCTAATCTTCTTATTGCATCTGAACCACATTCATATCAATGTCCAATATTTGGACCAAGATCAGATCAATTCAATACTTAGAGGAATCACTAAAAATCCAGACCGGTTTCATCACTCCCTAGGAATGGAAGCATCATAGTTATACAATCATTTATGATCACGTCACCCTCATGTATTCCCAATACCTGCACATCCTGCATACTGGAAGACCCAGTATAAACCCGAAGTATAAGATCAATTTTACACTGTCTACTTCAGGGTTTTATCATTAAGTTTCTCATTTGACTATTGGGGGTTGGTATCGATCATATACTTTCCAAAAGCATATATCATACCCAGGTGTTGATCATATACTTTCCAAGAGCATATATCAAACCTAGAAATTCAGTCAAGCTTCCAAAGCGAGACGACCGCGCATGGAATTTGATTCTTCCCAATATCTCATGAGTGAGCTCATGTCTTCCAGTTCAGTAACCGAACCTGTATGATCCCTTTGAGAGATCGTATTACTCATATGCCCTTGTATGCACACTAGCGCACTGGTGTATAGACCTTGATTAGGTCATCAACCTATTGGTCTGCCAAATGTACATACTCAGACATATAGTAACACATCTGTCTCCGGTCAGAGGATGCATGCCTATATCGTGACAACATACGACATAGGATCTTAGTTATCTTGATCTCGTTAAGTCAACTCTTTGACCTAACTAATCTGACACATCTGAATCTCTATTCCCATGTAGAGGACCTGCATCAAGAGGTCGGTCAGATATCAGCCTAAATGAGAAAGGATTGCCATCTCCTACTCAGGCTGTAGATCATCTCTCAACAATCATTTGACGGTGCTTGATGAGTCCTCAATCTAACTCTTTAGATGTTCATCCAAGCACCAACCTCTATGATTCAATATTTGAATCAAAAGATGTATGATCATCAAGATGGCCATGGTACATAACCCTAATTGTACTAAGGGACCTATTATGCAAATTATTTATTCTTCATTTCAGATCAGGGAATGATATTCGCAATAACATTTATTGCATAATGGCTCATCGTGGGCTCGCATGTCTAACAATCTCCCACTAGCCCAAAGAGCCGTTAATGGGCTAATCATTTAAACCCACGCTCATGTGACAATCATAGGCTATTTAGAAAAATAGCTAGGTAAGCTGATCAATTACTCTGTTCCCAAGAGACTACGCCAAGTCCTTTTACGACACTTGCATATCACCTAGTAATAGTGTTCACATCCAATGCAAATGTTGCATTTTATGCAACCAATACTCAATCATATCAGTCATAGTGTCCTTGACACTACACCTAAATAATTATTATAACCAGTATGTAATTTCTATTATCCTTATCAGAATACCCTTATTCCTGGAGATCTCTATCTCCTAAGGTATTCGTAGTTAAGACCTTTTAGATCTCCATCTATAAAGTCTTAATTTCTTGAAGATAAGACTTAGAGATCACTATCTCACAAGGTTTGTCCTCTATGAAGATATAGTTATTACCGCAATCAAGTGTTTTATCACCATAGTAGGATTAGTAACAGTTTACTACTCCCACTGCATGGTAGACATCTGGCTTTTGTACACATCTAGCATACACTCGGCTTCTCAGAACTGATGCACAAAGGGTAAGCAATTCTAGCATTCACATCCTCAACTCTTTGAGGTGCTATCCCTTTCGATAGGTCAGTACCATATCTTGAGGGAAAGAAGCCTTTCTTGGAATTTTCCAGAAAAATGGAATATGTCCAAGGTGTACGACTAATGCGACGGTCCCAATACCCTCATTCTTTGATTCTGAACAAGGTATTCTTGAGATCACATATCATGGTATGGAACAACCAGATTATGAAACACTTATTATTATCCTTATATCATTCCAAATGATTAGGATAGTATCTACATTTAGCACGATGAACACAATGGCACTCCCACTAAGCTTCATACGGTTCATCAAGATTCTACCTGAAATCATAACATTTATAATTTCATCAAATCTTCTGTTCCAACTACATGAATCTTATTTGAGTCTATAGATGGAATTCTATAGCTTGCGCACCTTGCTTTCCTCAACCATGAAGCCTTGGGGCTACTTCATGTGAATATCCCTTGAGAGGTATTCATAGAGGAATGCAATCTTGACACACATCATGAAGATGTTATAGTCAAGTTGCATGGCTATAGTTAGCAATATTCGGATGGGTTTAAGCATGGTCACTGAAGAGAAAGTCTCATCGCAAGCGATGTCTTCTCTTTAGTGTGCAACTCATGGCTACGAATCGTGCTTTGAAGGTCTCTACCTTCTCATCAGGTTCCCTCTTTCTATTGAAGATCCATTTACACCTTAATGGGTCTTCCCCATATAGGTGGATCCTCGAGGGTCCATATACAACATTTGTATATGAATTCTACTTTAGACTTTATTGCTAACATCCATCTTTCCATGCTATGCTCTTCAGAAGCTTCATCACATGAAGTCAGATCATTGTCAGATTCAACTGATACATGGAATCCATCTTCAAACTTATTTGAAGAGGTATTAGTGTTTCATCTTTAATTTCCTTTTAGTTTCCAATTTTACGAGCCTCATTATCTTCTTAAGATTAAATGAGTTCCTTCACTTCATTTTCATCTTGATTCTCAAGAGTCTCATCCTCTAAGAATAACATTCTCATAGATGAGATCTTTTAAGAATCTCAAGGTCATAAAGTAGGCATCCAATACCATCCTTTATTTTCCTAATGAAGTAGCACTCTCAGGTGCTAAATTTCAGCTTACTTGCCTGGAATCTTATTAAGGATATATATTGTAGTCTCTACTAGATATATACCTTGGAAACTAAGAGGTAATTATGCTAAGAATCATCATTGATCAAATCATGTCACACATGATCCAATTGTATCTCCCTACAACTCCATTGAGTTTAGGTTTATTAGGAGGAGTGAGATAGAAATGACATTCATATCTCTATAAGGTAGTCCATGAATTCATCTAATAGGTATAAACTACCTAGGTTAGATCAAATTCATTTCATCTTCCTTCAGACTTTGGTTCCAAACCAAAATTACGAATCTTTGAATATTTCAAAGGTTTCTTAGGTGAAGAGAAGAAATCTCGTACATAATCATCAATAGATATCACATATCCGTAATGTTTATTATGGTATAGATGATCCACATACATCAATATGTATGAGATCTTGAATACCTTGACATCTTACACCATTCCAAGGAAGGGTGTATTGGGCATAAGTATGTAAGATTTGAACCTTCAGACAATCTAAAGTTTCATCTCTTACTAGTCTATTGATCACATCAACAGACAAATATCTAACGCTTGATGCCAGATCATTGTCAAATGATCTTCATTCTCCTATTGATATTTTAAGGTTTAATTTCAGTATTAGAAATGTTAATGAAACATTCATTAATTTTCTAATTTAGTAGAATCCACTAGATTTTAGATTACTATCTGAAATATCTCCATCATAACTCTTTATGATAGGTATATTATAGAATTCATGTTTATTTCCGATATTTAGAAATAAATAATGAATGTATTCATTTCCAACATTTAGAAATAAATAATGAATTTATTCTAATATCTAGGTCATAGAGACATTCTCTAAGACTATGTGCTCTCCCACTGAAAATAACATGTCCATCTATCCAATAGAGATTGTTGTAATAATTACATCAATATCCATGTGAATGACTATTAAACCTTAAAATAAAATTTTTTAGTCTTCTAATATATATGCAACCAATTGCAAGTGTTATTAGAAGAACGAGATACAATTATTAGACTTTTAATCTTATCCAATAAGAAAGTCAATTTCAATGATTAAATGTAGATTATTCCGATGCACTATCCGAGTCCTTCTCTAAGGATCTAGATAGACTTGATAGACATACTATCTATACATCAGCTTATTGCAGTATTGGCATTCATCCAACTCTTTGGATGTTATATGGAAGTCACAGAAGTACAATAAACTCTTTAACTTTCCTTCTTACTTGGGTCCATCCCATGTTTCCACTGCGCTCCCTTTATCTATAAACAACAATTGCTTAAGACAAAGGATCTCTTATGTTGAATTCAAAAGATTTCAATATAAGAGTATTTCAACATTTATACATGCTTCATTCAATTCATACAATATGAATGAATGATCAGAGTATAGATAGTAGAATGATGAGACTCATCGTATCCACATCCATCTAAACTCTTAAAACATTGGTTCAGGTAGGTACTCAAATATTTTGAGTACATCATCTCATATAGAGCCACCATTATGCACGATGCAGAGAACCATGTCATTCATGATTAAATGTTGAGAGCACATATGTATGCCAGAATATCTTCTTAGATTTTATAAGGATTATTTGACAATTATGATCATCATCGACATGTCACTTCCAAAGTACATTTGTGAGAGATCAGGACTATAGAAACATACAAACCCTAGGGTTGTAGTCCTATTGTCTATTTAATTGTCAGTCCTCATTAATATGAGGAAACTTGTACATTGCAACCACATACATTATGTGTCCAACTACAAGTATAATATCATAATCATGGATCCAATCCATGATATTTTGCCGGTTATCATTGAGTATAATATTGAGTGGGTTTAATGAAGGATTATCTGAAATAAGAAATTTGCATAAATGTATATAAATATATACTTTATTTTGATTTAGGAATTTTTATATCGAAGTTGTCTTGCTTTGTCTGCATTGAAAGTTCATTCCCTTAATCACTTTCAATGTAAGAGATATACTTACCATTATATCTCAAGCAAGATCTGGGATCTCCTTCCTTATCTTTGTTACATCCCAATAATATGAGAACCTGTAACTCAGATAAAAGTAAGCGGGAATATAGTCCGCCTTGCAAGTCCAACTTGTACTCCCAATTCGGTCTTTAACACCCGGACCCACCACCCCTAAGGCGATGTTGACCCGTCATTAATTGAACTAACTGTCAACATGAATAGTACTCGCTATGCGCAATCCAATATCGCCCCATTAATATGAGAACCCGATATTGGGGTCACTACGTATACGGCCTTACTCTTTCGAGAAGCAAAGAGCCCGATCCAGATGCGCTTGCATACATGAGCTGTCACTTCGGACTAGCATCTTCTACATACAATCCCTGGTGACGGAACCCTTCGCCTTGACGGGAGACCGTGGATGTCTCTTATGTGATTCTCCATATCATATTCAAATTCTGATTAATTATCATGAATCATATTCACATAATTAATTCTTCCAAGGAAAATAACATCTCTATTAAAATTAGAGTGTTTAATTTTAATTGGATTCTGATTAATCTAATCATATTAAATTAATGATCCAATTAATATCCAACAAACAATCTTTCTTGTTACTTGAATTAAGGTATTATCTCAAATACGTATTATTCTGAATTTTAATAATTAGAAAAATACACCGTGATCTCTCCTACCTTATCAAGTCCCTACCCGTTGTCATGGCCAGTAGCGACGGGAGTGGGACAGACCGCACACGGTGAAACCTGCTACCCCAACGCTCCCCGACTAGACACCATATCCACCTCAGGAAAAGATAATGCCAAATTGATCATTGTGTACTTGAGATTATAATCGGTTCTTCAACCGAGTTATACCATATATAATAATAATCAAAATATTTTTTATTAACATTATAATGAGATTTGCTAAACAAATCCCAAATCCAATTCAAGCAACATGTTTGTTGGAAAGTGGATTTTGTAACCAATTATGATCTAGATCATATCTAATCAATTATTGGTTAAGACAATGTCATTTAAGGAAATAATTATCATCAAATATTTCACAAGTATTTATCCATAATTATTCTAGAAAATTAAATCATTTAATTTCACTAATTAATTAAATGACAATCACAAGATTCTTGATTAGGAAAGTAATTTCCAGCAGTGACCTTCACTTACTAAAATTAGCATATCTCAATCAATTTAAATCCAAATTAAGCAAAGTAAGTTTCCAAAGTTTGCTAATTTGATTTACAACAGAACCTAAGTGATTTTCATGCATTTCAAAGTATTTTGAAACAGTAATTAACTCCTTAATTACGTTAAGATTCACAATCCCCGAAACAGTGGATACATATTCACTAATTTGATCATAACTTGAGCAATCGGATTTAAAATCACGCAAATTCAGATCCTACGGTTTCCTTATTTAATGGGTAACAAAAACCAAGTTTTATTTTCTTATTTAAACAATTTAATTAGGGTTGGAATTAATCACAAAATCGATATGCGAAAAATGAAATGCAATAAAACTTTCACAACCTTAACGAACCCATGTCGGCTTAGGTTTATGGATCGTATCTGAAACCTTCGACCTAAGGATCTGATACCACTTGAAGGATATGGGGAGATCCTTAAGCGCATCACGGAAGCATGAGGATGGCATCGTATGCGATCGGGAGTGACTAGTCGTACTAGTTGCTCGAGGCAGCTGACTAGTCGTACTATTTGGTGGCAATCTCATGTAATCTCATCATATCTCATGAGATTACATTATTCCATGGAAATCTCCATAATTTACAACATCACTTGTTGTAAATTATTCAATAGAAATAATTCATAATTATTTTGTGAATATTGCAATCTTGCCATTGGAAAATTGTGAATCACATTCACAACCCAAAATAAAAAGTGAATTACATTTTCAATTAATTGTCTAATGTGAATCCAATTCACAACAACATTTAATTAACAAACGAAAATTACAAATTGCTCTATCTTATATATTATAAATCACATTTATAATATATATGATTAATATGGATAATTCTATCCACATTATCCGTATCCATGATAATTAAATCACATTTAATCATCTTGGATCTCTATTCTCATGTGCCCAAATATTGTGAATTAAATTCACATTATTTACATCTTTGATAATTAAATCACATTTAATTATCTAAGGTAACTCTCCTTATAATATGAATCAAATTCATATTATTCATGATAATTAAATCACATTTAATTATCCATTTTGTCAATTCTTGGATACATATATCATCAATGAAATTATCATGAACTCTTTCAAGGATAATGCGCTTTCTCCGCGGATACTTGGAGATAAGGACAGGGCGATTGTATTGTTCCACGTATAATGACTTGGAGATTGAGATTACATCTCAAATCTAGATCTCGAGCCTCCCATAGATGCTTGATTAAATTAAGACCGTAAATCTAATATTCTCATTGCATCTGAATCACATTTAGATCAATGTCCAATATTTGGACCAAGATCAGATTACTACTCTACTGAGAGGAGTCACTAAAATCCAGACCCATTTCATCACTCCCTAGGAATGGAAGCATCATGGTTATACAATCATTTATGATCACATCACCATCAGGTATCCCCAATACCTGGACATCCTGCATATTGAAAGACCCAGAATAAACCCGAAGTATAAGATCAATTTTACATTGTCTACTTCAGGGTGTTATCATTAAGTTTCTCATTTGACTATTGGGGGTTGGTATCGATCATATACTTTCTAAAAGCATATATCATACCCATGTGTTGATCATATACTTTCCAAAAGCATATTTCAAACCTACGAATTCAGTCAAGCTTCCAAAGCAAGACAACCATGCACGAAATTTAATTATTCCAAATATCTCATGAGTGAGCTCTTGTCTTCCGATTCAGTAACTGAAACTGTATGATCCCTTTGAGAAATCGTATTACTCATATGCCCTTGTATGCACACCAGCATACCGGTGTATAGACCTTGATTAGATCATCAACCTATTGGTCTGCCAAATGTACATACTCAGACATATAGTAACACATCTGTCTTCGGTCAGAGGATGCATGCCTATATCGTGACAGCATACGACATAGGATCTTGGTTATCTCGATCTCGTTAAGTCAACTCTTTGACCTAACTAATTTGAATCTCCATTCCCATGCAGAGGACTTGCATCAAGAGGTCGGTCAGATATCAGCCTAAATGAGAAAGGATTGCCATCTCCTACTGTGGCTGGAGATCATCTCTCAACAATCATTTGACGGTGCTTGATGAGTCCTCAATCTAACTCTTTAGATGTTCATTCAAGCACCAGCCTCTATGATTCAATATTTGAATCAACAACTGTATGATCATCAAGATGGCCATGGTACATAACCCTAATTGTACTAAGGGACCTATTATGCAAGTAATTTATTCTTCATTTCAGATCAGGTATTGATATTCGCAATAACATTTATTGCATAATGGCTCGTCGTGGGCTCGCATGTCCAACATCATCACCCCCTATATTGACCTTTGTTAGTCCATAGCAAACACTTATGCAATAAGTATGAAAAGAATAAATAAGAAAGAATTAATGGAATTGATTTCAATAATTAAACTTGTTTTCACAAAATCAAAGTTTGGATCTCAAGTTAGACCTTGATGTGAAAATGTGTGTGGAACCTGGTCGGGAACTAAATTTAAAACACAACAGCCTTCGAGAGTCACAGAACTCGGTTCAAACTACCTGAATAGCCATGTCAGAACTAGCCTACATCATAACCAAACCCTTATGACTATGAAGCTGACTTGTACAGTGTAAGTGATAGTGGCTCTCCCCAACTGAAATGACAAAGGAACTGACTTCTCCAGAATGACAACCCAATGATTCCCCAATCCAACACTCTATCCTCGAGGAGCGGGGTATTCCCTTCTAAGTTCAAGTGGCATCCAACTCAAGAGGAGGAGGTGAAGAAAAGAATGGACGATAGCCAATGTAGCTACCTATCTTGGGATGCCTGACCAGTGTAGTCAAGTCATCCAGCTGTAGGCTCACATGGTGTAACTTTGATGCTCAAGCTTGCTTATTTTCTGTATGACATATATACATACTCCGACAAGCATTTTATTTTTATTTTCAGGCCTGTCCACTTTTTGGTGTTCTTTTTAACATATTTTTACAGCAGCATTTACATAAGGAGTTTTTCCTCTTGATCCAGAAGACTATCCCTCTTTTGAAGCTCTATTGCAACCCACATTCTCTTGTCATTCAAGTTCATGGCAACTGGACAAGGTTAGGGTGCACTTCCCTCCCTAGAAGAGGATGAATGTTTCCACCCGTGTGTGTATCAGACCGACAAATTCACCCCCTCACCACTCCAACTGAGTTGATCCACGTGAAAGGTGCAAGTGTCCAAGTTAGGTCACAACCGACAAGAGTCATGTGTGCGTCTTGAAAAGTTCTAGTTAGTCAGTTGAGGTGACTTGAACCCAGCTCTGAGTCTCAAAGAATTAAGTCATCATGGACCTGAAGTACCTTAAACCTAGTTCCCATAAGGTTCCAGTGCGGTTAGGTGCAGTAAGGTCCAACCAAGCTCCAATCTTCGACTTTATTGGACTAGTTCAAACATCAAGCTCAATCAAAGAATATGAATGTTATGCAAATGCTATGTACAATGCAGAAAGAATAATGCAATTTTCAAAAAAGAATTTGAAAATAAAGACAAAAAGACTTTTTACACAAAGAATTTTTGGGCACAAAAAGTATAAAATATGCACAACCATTTACATGGGTGTGCTGCTTTTTATTTATTTACAAGAATTAAGAACTTTAAAGAATTAAGTATTTTAAAGTATTTACAAATTTAAGTTATTTTGTTTAGGTATATATGTACTTGGTAAAGAGTTTTATTTATGTACATTTTATTCCTATTTAGCGATGCATTTATTCCTCAAATTTATTTGAACACAATTTTTGCAAATATAGTACACAATAATTTTTGCAAACATTTAGAAACATTTGAAGGCCATTTTGCAAAGATTTTTCACACAATATATACACATTTTCACAACTATTTTCAAAATCATTTGTAAATAGGTTTTCAAAGCTTTTATTTTGCATAAAGAAAAGAATTTTTACAAATCGAAATATTTTACAAAGGTTGAAAACATTTCACAAAAAGTTTTCCAAACGGGTCACACTATTTTTCAAATCATTTTGTAAAAATATTTTAACCTGATTTATTAATCAGTATATATAAAAAGAATTTGAGGAATAAAAAGTATTATTAATTGATTTTTAATGAATTGTGTATGTGTATATATATATTTATCTTAGCCATATTTTATGTAAATAATACGAAAGTGCGAGTTATGGCTACAGTATATACAGAATATATAAAACCCCCTTTACTTAGCATGAGTTATGTCCTCATAGATCGAAGAAGAGAAGGAGAAGACATAACTCATACAGAGTATAGAAAAGTCTATACTACAACGACTGAATAAGAAATGAAAGAATGAAGAGATAAATGAATAAGAAGGTGACCTTCCCTCCTATACTTAGGATCAAATAAACCTAAGTATAACAGACTGTACACAAAGCAGGGAGGATCAAGGGTGCTAATAAATAGATCACTTCTCACGTTGTCTCCCCTTATACTTAGGGTGAGATTTCCCTAAGTATAGCAAAGAAAATCAACAAGAGAGGAGACAGTGGAGGGGTTCAATGAATGAAAGAATCCGGGGTGCACACCCCCTATACCTAAGACAAAGTACGTCCTAAGTAAAGAAGACTGACAAAAAGGGGCGACACCTTTTCTTTAGAAAATGAAAAATGAAAACGAAAAGAAGAAATGAAGAAACGACAAAGATATACAGATAGATGAAAAAGAACGTGAAGAATATACACATCACTCCCCTTATACTTAGGGTGAAAGATCCCTAAGTATAAGCAACGCCTTGAGTGATGAAACAGGACGACAAAAGAACAACACGGTGTGTTCCCCCTATACTTAGGACAAAGTATGTCCTAAATATAAGCATAAATATATGGCAAATGATCTGGGGTACACGTAACATATGAGAGAAAGAAGGAATGTAAGACAAAACACATATATACAAAAGGGTAGAGACTTGTAAGGTATAGGACAATATCCGACAAGTGAATATCGTGCTCTTGTCATCGTCTCCCTATGATAACGACGACGCAGTCATCGTCTCCCTATATGACATCCATATATACAGTCAGGTGGGTGTCGGCTATCGGGGTGAAAGGAGAGCATCGATTCATAAGGAAAGAATGAGTGAACAGAGCCGATACTGTAAGACCTGGAGGAAGAAAGAACAGTACAAACTCCTCCAAGTCAATCAAAGTCTTAAAAAGATACGAACAATGAAGAACATGAGACTCTCAATGTAGCGTCGTTATATCCGGTGGTCAGTAAATCAGAAAGTTAGGTTAACATACCGAACACCACATGTCATGGCTCAACCCTGTGGGGGTCCTCAAGGTGAGCAGACTCAGATGAGTCATAGATATCATAAGACTCAACTCCGTGCCCCAAACAGAAAGGAGACACAACCAGAGGGGAGACTGAGTACAAAAATCAGAAGTCTTGACTTCGTGCTCCACTAGATAGGAGACACCAGAAGTGAAGCCGAGTACCTAGAAAATGATGTACCCTCCTGCAGATAACCCTCGGGGAGTGGCACATGCTAGTCAATGAATAATCAGAATAGAAGCTCACCCTTACGAGGGTCGTCAAGGTGAGCCGACCCCAAAGGAGTCAGGTCCATCAGACGGATCAACAGAAGCAATCCAGGTAGTCGACAAATCATCTACCAGCAGAAGAGACCGACAGATTGCGAAAATGTGGCAGCAACTCGCAGATAACCCTCGGGGACAACTAAGCAAAGAATAATCAAATCAGATGGCTCATCCTTGCGAGGATTGCCAAGGAGAGCGGACTCAAAGGAATCTAGTCAGATGGGTCCCAAGATCCGACAGGTTGGATAAACATCAAAGCAGTGGGGATCGGAAGCATATCAGATGACTCGGTTTCGTGATACAACAGAAAGGATACACAATCAACAAGGGAAACTGAGCGTAAAGAAAGCGTCGCATCCTCCCATAGATAGTCCTCGGGGAGTAATGCAAACTAAGCAGAGAATAGTTAGATCAGATCTCAGCCTTGCGAGAGTCATCAAGGAGAGAGGGCTTGAAGGAACTGGATCCATCAGACGGATCCTCAGAGGGGTCTCAGTAGGCAACATCTCAGCTACCAACAGAAGAGACCGACAGATATAGATAAATGTCATAGTCTCTCGCAAAAAACCCTCAGAGAGTACTATAAAATTGACGGTGAATGATCAGGAAAGTGACACTCATCCTTGCAAGGACCGTCAAGGAGAGTTGACTCAAAGGAGTCGGGGAAATTAGCCTCGTGCACCTACAGATCGGGCACACAATCAGCATGGAGGCCAATCAGTCAAATCAGACGACTCAGTTCCGTGCTCTTGCAGATGGGTAGCACAAACAGGGAGGGAACCGAGCGTAGAGAATGCGTTGCATTTTCCCGCAGACAGTCCTCGGGGAACAATGCAATCTAAGTCAATCAAGTCTTGGAATTGCTGGCATCAAATCTCAGGTCCTAAAAAACAATCAATCAATCATCAAGAGTAGGGCATAAGATCATGTGAGGGATATGAAATAATCAGGTCAATCACAATACTTCCCTCGAGTCAATCTAATCAGCTGAGATGGCACGAAATAAAAGCAGAAATCCTTAGAGTGCCATGGGTGGACGAGTCAGGAGATCAAGGATGGGTCAATCAAAGAGATGAGTGAGATCATGCGAGTTCCAGTCACCATCACTTTGAAGCACAAATCAAGATAGTCAATCAAGCTTTGAAAATTAAGATGATTGGAGTCACAAAATAGATTGATCAGTCACAACTCATGATATCATCCTAAAATCATCCAAATATGTCACACCCTCAATCCTGTATGTGTGATAAAAAAATCCTCAATAAAGAATCATACCTAGTGATCGTGCATCATCAAAGTCCTCAATAAGGTCCAAGCACATATCAAGATCCACCAAAGTTAGCTCATCAATCTCAGCATCCTCAAAAGTGTGCCCGACTTACTCAAATCATCAATGGAAGTCATAATACTCGGTGAGGGATATATTGGTAAGCACAACAATCCCGGTTAAGAGAAGTGATGAGACAAAGGGGCACGAGGAGGGTGGGCGAGAGGAAGGTGGACATAATAAAAAATGTGGTTCAAGGAGAGGGTCTCCTCGAACCGGACTAGATGTGGGTGATATGGGAAAGGAGAGAAACCACAAGATCCAGCTAAGAAGGTGAAGCTTAAGACCCAATATCACGACTTGATGCAAATGAGGAGATGTATGTATAAGAGAGATAGAGGGACTCAAAGATGAAAAATAATAACTCAAACGGGTGGGACCACAAAACTCAAAGAGATATGAAAATGCAAATGGACTCCAAGTCACAATCAGCACACAAATCAAACCCCCGATTCACCTACTCAACACATTGAAGACCAACATGTGGTCTTTTATCTTTCTATTTTAGAGTTAGGTGATCATCACAAAGTTGTACACATTGAGGACAAGCTTGGGATTTGGGCACTAATCCTTAGCGGGTACGTAGGAATAAAATGCACATATAAGGAGGGTGTTGCTCTTCCCAAGTCAAGGAATCCATTACATTTTATTTGAGAGACCAAGTAGAGTTAGCAGTCCCGATTTTATTTTGTCTATCACTTTTTTTGGTTTATTCTTAATGCACATGCCTAACCATTTTCGAATTCCATTTAGCATCCTAGGTGAGCAAAATCAGAGGGAGAAGATCGACAAAGTTATGCAAATCGGAAATCAACGATGTATGTAAAGTCAGAAGACTTAAAGTGCTTCCCAGCTCTCTCCATACGGGATGCATAATAGAATTGAAAATCTATGCTATATGCAAATGCAATTCGATGAAATCACCCTAAGATAGTAACTGTTATTATTGTGAAGCACATAATGCTAAATATTCTGAAGCGAGATCCAAAATTCCGGTCTCTGAAGTGCATCAGTGTCCGCCACAACGGATCCTGCAAGCGTTGTATAACACTTCTCTCGATGCTCAATCTCAAATCCAAATAAATAGCAATTTAAAATTTGACTAAGTCCAAGCAGAATCTATAGGAACATGTAAAGATATTAGGGGCTTTGGACCTTAATCTATCGAAAACACATTCTACGCTAGGTCTTATTCACACAAAATAATAAAAATAAAATAAAAAGCAAAAAAGCATCGAAATCGTCGAGGCCCCCGAGGGAACAATTCCTCGGGCATTGGACCTCGGGAAGTCGGAAAGTCTCTGCGAGTCCTGAATTATTACATGCCAAGTGTCACTCTCTCACATAAATTTTAAAAAAATGGTTTCTTTGTTTTTTTTTGTTTTTTAAGAAAATGCATAATAAAATGAAGCTCAGAAACTGTCTCAAAATTCCTCCAAGTCTAGATCAGTTGCTCTCTCCTGCCGACTCAGTCAGAAGGTTGGCTCCGCCTTGCTTGGGTGTATAGGTCCTCCTAAGAGGTCCTCTGTCATGCCACTGTCCCTCGCAACAAATTCAAATATGAAGGAGTGTCAGACAGTTCACAATAATATCAAATAATAGAGAAAAGCAAATAAATAAATAAATGCGAAAATAAATAAATAAATGAACAAGAGATATAAGACAAAATGAAATAATCTCCAACTAAGCAGCGTTGCTCCCCGGCAACGGTGCCATTTGATAATCGAGATATGCAGAGGGTTTAGAAATCTCACAAGGCGAGAGATCTAGTCGATGCATTGACTGCTCAACAAATCTTTAATTAATCAATAGATAGCCCATAATATGAATAAAATAATGAATAGCAAAAATGTGGAGTTAAAATTTATTATAACTCTACATTAAATGTGTATAGGTGTTAGCATGTATAGAGGTCGAACACAAGGAGCAAACAATGGAAGGAGGCAAAATGCAATGCTCAAAAATTCTGTTTTTAGCTCTTGTCCAGTTTTTGTTTCTGTGGGTTTTTTATTACATATATTTTTTTAATTTTTATTTATTAATTTTTGTTTGCTATTTTATATTTGGTTTTTATATTTTAAAATTTTGTATTTTCTTTTTATATATTTTTTTCATCATTTAAAAAAACAATATAGCCTATATATGGCTTATATATACAATGCGTAGTAGTATATTTATAAATACTATTAAATATACATAAAATACAGTAAATAATTTTTTTTGGGTTTTTAATATTTTTTCTAATGTTTTTGTATTATTCCTGAAATATTCGCTAATTTTTATATATTTTTAAAGTAAAAAATATCCAACATAAGGGATTAATGAATTTGGTCGAAATTGAATTGGGTGTTAAAAATAATAAATATTCCCAAAATTACCCAAACCAATTTTAATATATAAATATTTGTATAAGTACAATTATAAAATAGAAAATATATATTTTTGGATTTATAAAGGATTTTTTAGATTTTTATAAGAGATTTTGGGGTTTTTCAATTTTTAGGCTTATCGTTTTCAATTTTTAGTGATTTTTGGTCTCTAATAATAATAGAACAAAATACACTATATATACGTTTTTTGGATTTTTTAGAGATGTTTTATATTTTTTTGGTATTTTCTAAGTTAAACATGGAAGAAATAGTCTCCTCTATATTTTTAATAAATAGATTAAATGCAAAAAATTCCAAATAAAATAAGGGTGTGGATATACATGACATGAAGCATCTAACCCTATTTTTGTTGATTTTTAGGAGCACATTAGCTATTTTAAGTAGATGAAAGTTACAAAAATACATGTCCTGACAGGGGCATTTTTGCAATAAAAATAAAGTCCAGGGAGCTCTGTACAGAAGTGCCTGAAGAAAACCATATTTATTTAATTTTTAAAGACCTTTTAACAATTATAAAATCCACCAGTAAATCCATGTAATTTATCCATCACGTGGAACTATACGTGACATAGTCTGGAAGGGACCTAAACGTAAATACAATAAAATTCAAGGGCCTTCTAGCAATTTTCACAAAAATATAAAATGTTAATATCATTTTATTAGACTTTTTAGAAATATAAAAATTCATAGGGGTATACCTGTAATTTTGCCACCTCACGTGAGGCGGCACATAAGGTGACGTGGACATAACACAAATGCAATTTAAATAAATATAGGGGGTCAAATGCAAAATATACACTATATTTTAAACTTTTAACTTTATTTACATGACTAAATTTTAAATAGAAAAATGCAGGGCTAAGATGTGCAATTTACCCCTTATATGCACGCGGGCGGCCAGTGGAGATGATTTCACTTATCCATGTGGCACTTGGTGAATGGTGAATGATGATTCGCACTCGGGCGGTCTGGATAAGATCAATAGAACTGATCTGACGGTGGAGGCATGGCTCGATCCGACGACGGGGATCAAAATTGGGGGCTCCTTCTTCATCAACGGTCCTGGGAAGGTCTGGAAGAACTGGGAAGAAGCTCGCCTGGGGCGAGCTTTGATCGGATATTGCCGGCTCCTCCGACCTCCTCCATCGTCGTCGAGTATCTCTATTTATTCTTGGGAGTCCTCCGCATCTGGTGACGATCTCAACGAGGCAACTGGAGCTCCGGCGTGTTCTGGCGGAGTCGAGGAAGAAGAGGGGCTCCAGGTGCCTTGGTCTCTCCAAAATTCGACCCTACACGGGTCATTTGGCCTCCAGACCTGCAAGGAAGGTACACCCAAGAAAGAAGATGATTCCAAGGGCCTTGTTCGTGGTGAAATGAGGCGGAGTGGGTCGGGCGGAGCTTCTCCGATGAATGACGGAGAAGGAGAAGCCGATCTCCAGATCCACGGTGGATCTGGGGGAACGAAGCACGATAGGGCGTAGGGAACCGGAAGGGGAAGCAAATGGAGGTGGAATGACGGTCAGGAAACATGCGAGGTACGGTGAAATCGTTCACACGAGCGGAGCTTCGATGAACTACAAATTGACTAACCTAGGCTAATTAACTACTTAAAACTCGAAATTAAAATCATAGAAACGATTCTATAAGCTACAGCTACCTAGAAAAAGAGAAATAGCGCATCTCAAACCTGGTTGGATGCCAGGGAGCAGGACCACCGGTGACGGTGGCCGTGGGTACAACCTCCTCCTCCTTCCACCCGCTCGGACCCTCCAAGGGTTCCCTCCTGTCACAAGGGTTCACGCTAGACCGAAGGCGAGGGTAGTAGGTCTCTGAAAATTGACCAAAATTGAGTGGAGGAGATGGAGGTTTTATTTAAAAATAATTAGTCACTCTTATTTGATCGGGCGAAATCAAAGAAATGACGCTATGTACAGGGGTTTTAAGATCTCGGCAAGATTTTAGGATGATCAGAGAGCATTTTTCATGAAGGGATTGAGACAAATGATGGATGGATCATGCGGGAAAAAGGCAAGAAAATTGGAGAAAATACAAATCTGATGCGCATAAGCTTGGATGGGACAGCTGACCAGAGGTCAACAGTCCAAGCCCTGTCATTGGTCCATGTAGGTGCTCTACAGGACAAAATAGCAGGGTTATTCGAAAATAATTAATTAGAAATAATAAATGATTTTATTATTTTTTGAGTATAAATTAAAAAATGTTTATTATTTTATGTAGTATTTTATTATGATTTTTATTTATTTTTTCCTTTATTTATTAGTAGTTAACTTTTATTAGTGTATATATAGGTATATTCATCTATGTTTTGTAAGTTTTTATTTTTATTTTCTATATTTTATTTTATTATTTTATTCTTTTCTTTTATATATATTTATAACTTATTTTTATGAGTATAAATATATTTTTATTATATTTTATGATGCTATTTGTACACTTAAATAAATAGATATGTATATTTGATAGGTATAGTTATATGTATTTTACCTATGTTTTATATACATCTTTTTATGTTAATGTATGTTATTGATTTTTATTTTAGTTTGGTATTTTTAATAGAATATAGATGATGTTTACAATATTATGAAAATATGAATGAATAAAGATTGAAAGAATAAAGTCCCCTTTTATTTATATACATATATACTATAGGTATTTTGTCTCGCTATTTATAGACTTATTTTATTTTACATTTTCTTTTTAGTTTTATTTTAATTTCAATATGTACATATGTTATAAAAAATATAAATTTGTAAAAATAATAAATAATGAATAAAATGAATATTTTAATTGGTATATTATACAATGAGCTAAAACCTAGCTTTCACACAGTAACTCCAAAAAATATGAAACCACCACCATTAAATAGCTTGTGAAAAGTTATATACTATTAGAGATTTTGATATGTTTTTATTTTTATTTGAAAGAATGGGTCTGTGAAGTTTTTGGCTTTTTATTTTGTGTATAAAATGAACACTGTGTACTATTTTTGTACAGACTTAATTTTTTATTTTTATTTAAATTATTATCTACAACTTTTATGTTCAAAGTTTCTTTATTTGATGGATAAATAATAAACAATAAAATAGGTGTCAAAAATGAATAAATAGTGCATAAAAGAATTAGGTTTTTATTCTATTTTTGGCCCTCATCTCCCCTACTTTATTCTTTGTCGACCAATTCAATTCTTGACTTGGTCTTGGGGTTTAGGGTCATAAAATATTTTCAATATTTTATTCCTTTTTTTCTCTTTATTCTATAATTTTGGCATTAAAACCTTATTTTATACACAATAAATACAGTAAATAGTGAAAGCTATTATGCACAAATTAATTCTATCTTTTCTTCCCTTTTTCCTGCTCGGACCACTCATCATTTGTCATCCTATTCTAAACAAAACTTGTTGATTTGATACCCTTAAAAAGCACCCACGTCTCAGATCCAATTGATCTTTCTTGAGCACCCCAAAATCGTTGATCGAAGATAGTCCGTTAACGTTGCCCATAAAATGACCTCTTCCACCATTTTTTTAAACTACATCCCTCCTTGGACAAGATAAGCCCCTCAGTTCTTGCATAACTCATCTCCTTGGTGATAACAAGCAGATAGGTTGAGCTGTAGTGAGGAGGAGCGGTTATGCGAGGCGATCCAACTACACCGCCGGCACTCCGCGAGTAGGTTTCGCTTCTTCAGCACTCAGTCGAATAAAGGCGCTATTGCAGCCATCTTTACATAAGTTTAGATCGTAGTTTCAATTTCCTGCATTTAATTTTGCTTCTAGGATCTTAGATTAGGAGTAAATAGAAATCCCCTTTTGACTTGGAGCTTGAGATCCAAGCCAAAATCCGATCGTCTCCAACCGTTTCTACACCACTTTTTCATCCCACATCTTACCCCCATGTGTTCTACATCCTTTCCCCCTTGTGTTCAACCCTGATCCTCCATGGATCATGCAAATCGATGCTCATCCCCCACGCCAGAGCTTCACCATTTTCACCCCTACGCTGCTTTTAGCGTCATCTAAAAGGTCGAGGAAGTAGCCCTCGAGCCAAGGAAAATTTTGGTGTAAGGCTTGTGCATTGAAGACCCATCTGAAACTGTGTTGAACACCTGGAGCAGATAGGGATGCAAATGGTTACCGATATATCCGTATCCGATCTGTCACCGTATCCGATCTGTCACTGTATTCATTTTATACAGATTTTGACATCTGTATCTGTATCCATTTTAAAATGGATACAAATATGGATATCATTTTGATATCCGCAAAAATCAGTATCCATATTCGTATATCCGTTTTCGTATATAAATATAATCGTATATTTATTTTTAACCCTATATAACATAATTCTATACCTTCTTTTACCATATTTATATAATTTTTATGATACGAACACATGTAGGAAATTTATATCATGTGTTTCCCATCCAATTCGTATATATTTAAGTTGATTCTATAGAGTAGTCTAACATTACTCGTATGCGATCAATATCCGTTTTACATCTGTATCCGTTTATTAAGGATATGGTAAGATAACATTAATATCCGTTAATATATGTATCTGCATTCGTATTCGTATTCAAAAACGGATAAGTATACGGTAATACCTATATCCGTATCCGTATCCGTCTGTTTACATCCCTAGGAGAAGCTCCATGTCATATGGATAAAACAAAGCTCCTAGAGATTCCTCGACCTCTACAGAGCTGACTAGCACATGCAAAGGACCCCTAGCAACGTTTAGCCACCGTCAGCTTGAAGAAAGACCGTCGGACAACAGAGAACAAAGCAATCGAAGGAGCCCAGGCCGGAGTTCTTTGTTATTCATCTAGAGGCCTCGAATACCGTAGGATCAAGAACACAACCCAAATCTAATTTGGTCATCCAATATATTCGAAGCATCATCCACCATCAAGCGTTCGATCGTCCACGTGTTCGCAAGAGAGTGTCCCGATCAACTAGGGTTAAGTGGGGTAAATATCATATACTGCATCCATCTTTTTTTATTTTGTTAACGGTCCTATAAATATTTTATTATATTGCAATTAATCCCTCGGATATTCTAGAAATTACAAGTGGGTCCTCTACCGGGTCACCTCACGTGTACCCCCACCTGAGTGGAAATTTGCTTGTATACCCCTTGAGTTTCTTTATTATGATTTATTATTTCAAAATCAAATTCCAGTTATAAAGCTTTGGGTATTTTGCATGTAACTCCTCGCATTTATTTATTATTGCAAATATGCACGTGTTTTGCATTTCTATTATCCATAAACAGCTATTGTGCTCCAAAATTTATGCAAAATGGATGAAAGTGCATGCATAATTGCTAATTCATGCCATAAATGTTTTATTAGCAATTTTCTTTCAGTTTTTATTTTTTAAAATCAAAAGAGCACTTTTATTCCATGTTTACCTTAAAAAATACAAAAATTAGTATAAACCCGACTTAAAAATCCCCAAAAAAACACTTACCGTTCATTATTATATATCACTACAGACCAAAAATCACAAAAAAAAATATCAAAATAAAATAAAAATAGAAAACCCTTCTCTAAAAAACGCACAACACATTTTTAAAAAACTCCAAAAAATAGTTTCCATCCTATAATTTTATATATTATTTACTTTAAATTAAAATTAGTTTTGAGGATTTTTTGGATTATTTTATATTTTAAATCTCAAAATAATATAGCCTATTTAAATATTCCCTATTATTGACTAAATTTAATTTTAAGAATATAAAAAATTAACACATAATCCCAAAAAAATCATAAAAATATATGAATATTTGAAAAACAAAAATATTTTTTTTGTAATTTTGACTCTATTTATATATATATTTATAAATAGAATGCCTTATAGAGCTTTTATATACATATGTATATATATTATACTAATTATTAATTATTATAAATACCCTAAATATATTTTAAATACATTTTAAAAAAGGACTATTTTTATTTGTATTTTATGTTTATATATATTTTTATATATTATATATATCCCTTATATTGTATATATTACATTATAGTACATATCTATACATATATATATACAATTATATATATTATTAAAAAGAAAAAGAAATTAAAAATCAGAAAAATATAAAAAAAAGTTTTAAAATTTTAAAAAATAAAAAATATAAAAAAAATCAAAAAAATCAAAAAGTAAAAACCCACTTAAAACTAAGTGAATATTGTACCGTTATATATACATATATATTAATATATAGTAATAAATAATGATACATGCTACACCCCATTGTTCCCTGTGTTTGACATCCTACACATACTTGCACTATACACATTTATCCATAGGGGTTAATAAATTTTGATCCACTCTGATTTGTATTACTTGATTAGTAGTTGTGGGCTGATTGTTGTTTGGATGTATCGGCCTTCATGATCGGTCACTTCAGCGATTTAGGCCTGCCTTGTGAGACCTCACGACTGCCTCTTGATAACCAGTGATTCAACAGCGAGAGCATGAGTGACAAGTTCTTTCAACTGAGTAAAGGCTTGGAGAACCTTCTGACCTACAATTAAGTCTGTCTCCTTGCCTATTAATTCTGTGAGAGGTCTGGCAATCTTGCTGAAGTCCTTGATAAATCTCCTTTAGAAACTGACATGCCCTAGAAATGACCTCACATTCCTTACTGCTCAAGGTGGTTTGAGTTTAGCAATAACATCTACCTTTGATGGGTCGACCTCCATGCCTTGCTCGGAGACGATATGGTCCAGCACAATTCATTCTGTAACTATGAAGTGACTCTTTTCTCATGATAGAACCAAATTGACTTCAAGGCATCTCGTAGGCACTCGATCTAGGTGCGCAAGATAATAATCGAAACTATCACCATAAACCGAGAAATCGTCTATGAAAACCTTAAGAAAGCTACCTACCATGTTGAAAATTTTGTGTCTAATGCATAAAACAATCAATAATTTGTGCATGTCTAATATCTTCAAAAGTGTTTTTCGATATAACGTTCTTGTGAGCGGGAACTAATAATATGGTCAATTTCTCTCTTTCTTTTGGAATACAAAGATGTGTATTCTAAAACAAATGCTATTGAATTATGTTTATACACATTTTACTAAGAGAACATTATACCTCTTTTTCAATAAAAAAGAGAGGTTGTCTCTCTACTGAAGAAGGTAATGGCGCATACTTATAAGAGAGTCCAAAAGAATGGTTACTTAGTGTCTCGCTCGAAATTTATGATACTAATCAATTATATAAGAAAATGACGCGCATCAAGCATTAAATTATAATGCATATATTGAACAGGTTACCGTTTCAAACATCAAGATTATATAATAATAAACTAAAGTTGTAATTCCACCATAAAAAAAGTATGGCCTACGATCATGGCTTTTGAAAAATATTTTTGAATGTAATAACATTACTAAGATGTTGATAAGATTTTCACAAAATCTCATTATAATGCAAACACTGCATGAACATTAAAAAAATATGCATAGGAAATTGACCTCATGCACTAAAATGTGTACAATCTAATAATGCGCCCCTTCGGATTATAACAAAAATAAGTTTTTATTAAACTACCGTTTAAATGGTTTAAAACAAATGTGTGTGATTTTTGAAAGGTGTAACAAGGAATATTGTTTTTTTATGATAAAGAGGGTGATCTCCCAGCACCGCAAAATTATATTAAATCAATACAAAATTAATAAGGAATATCTTATTGGCAATATATGCATTTGAGTGCCTTGCAAAATAATTTATCCATTTTTTAAAAATAAAACCAATTTATGAGATAAATGATGAGTACCAAAATTCCCCCATACTTATAAGTATTTCAATTTAGAGATTTTAAACCCATAGCCACATCATTCAATTCAACTCTAACAAAAAAAATCCGTCGACACTTTTCTTTCACCGACATTACGTGGACTCGAAAAGTTACTCAATTATGACTAGATCTAAGATGGGATATTTGACAAAAGAAATAAAGAACCCTACATATGTACTCTTCACTCTTAAGATTGTTTGTGAAAAATAAATATAAAGAGGACTAGAAAAATAATATCGGATTCGATTCGACGAGATTTATCAACTTGTCGAGGTGTGCAAAATTCACCGACCTTAAAAATATACTCGTGCTCCCATAGAGATTCCGATGATGCAACAAGCATTGGTATGATTACTCTCAAACATACAACGGCGAGGTTTCCATAGACGTGCACACCAATATCGAGATCTATTGAGCAACAAGAGAGCGAATGGATAAAATAAAATTGTTGTGTGACTTTTAAATACCTCCGGGAAAGAAAAGGTACTCATATATACAGATCATCCTAAGTTAATGTTGGAGCTAACCACCTTAAATCTCCGTTAAATCATCAAATTAAAAATGATAATTTGAGAGTGATATACGTTGCAACTTTACAATGAAAACTTCATTTGAATTGACGTTGGATTTCTCAAAATAAAAGAGACATTGGACTTGGAATCACTACAAGGAAAACAAGTTGTAGCTATAGAACTATGCCCACGGATGTGGGGCTTGTGGCCACAGAATTGGGTTATGCACACAATACATCGTGGCCAGAAGCCGTAGTTACAAGTCTCGTCACGAGAGTTCTCTATCCACGAATATTTCGTGGCCACTACAAGTGACCACAGAACTTGTCGTGGCCACAGCTCTTGTTGAAGACTTTGGCCACGGAATTGTAGCTACGAGAAACTAGTAGGCACGGAATTATCGTGGCCACAAGTTTCCGTAGCCACATTCCGTGACCACAACTCATTTTCCTTGTAGTGAATTCACGTAACATCTAAAGGTAATAAAATACTGATATTAAAGATTAGTCTATTGATACTACAACAAAATTGAGCTATAAGAATATTTTTTTTCAAAATCCATCGCTAAATTAGCCGTGGTTAAATATATAACGACGATATAATTCATTGCGAAATGATTTTTCATACTTGAAATTAGCGTCGAATATCATATCTGTCATTATATCATTAGCAATAGTCCACATAGCGATGCTTATCCGTTGTTATTTTCCAAACTTCTAATTAATCATCACTTTTCGTACTTGAAATTCGCGACGAATATCATATCTGTCATTATATCATTAGCAATAGTCCACATAGCGATGTTTATCCGTTGTTATTTTTGAAACTTATAATTAATCGTCACTAAATTTTGAACTAAAAACTGCGACGATTAGCTGATATTTTGAAAAATAGCAACGGATAAGCGTTACTATATGGACCGTTGTTAATGATATAACGACAGATATACTATTCATCGCTAATTTCAAGAACGAAAAGTCATTTCACAATGAATAATATCGTCGTTATATATTTAATAACAGCTAATTTAGTAAAAGATTTTGAAAAAAGCGTTACTATAATTGAATTTTGCTGTAGTGTGACATTATAAAATTAAATTTGTCTAAGATATATAACAATAAGAGATGTAAATAAAAATGGATTCGAACCGTCAATGACAACAGTAATTACGAAGGAATCAAAAAATTGCAAACGACATATATATTACTCTATATATCAGTCATGCACATGCACATATAATTAAATTTACATTTATATCATTATTCTCATAAATCAAGTATTTGAAATATATTCAAAAATATCAACACTATATAGGGTGGTGCTAATGATATAGTAACATACATGACTTTTATCATTAATATCTAGTATAAAAAATCATTTAGCAATGAATAATATTCGTATATTTAACAACGGAATATTTAGTGATAGATTTAAACTGAACGTCACTATAGGGTTAATTTGTTGCAGTGAAGTAACAAAGTGTAAGATATCAAGTAGTATTCCTTTGCTCTTATAACCTACTCTCATACTTTATAAATTTTCGAGGTGGAACTATATTAATGTATTACAAACACGTTCGGGTATCAACGCAAATGGAAACAACTCATCTTAAGTTTGCA
This sequence comes from Ottelia alismoides, assembly GCA_037367405.1. Lineage (NCBI taxonomy): Eukaryota > Viridiplantae > Streptophyta > Magnoliopsida > Alismatales > Hydrocharitaceae > Ottelia > Ottelia alismoides. The sequence continues at coordinate 1,248,260 of JAZKJV010005618.1, forward strand.
ACAATTTCCCCCCATCTTTGCACAACACTTACGTTAAGTAGTGCTCTTTGTTAATTGCAACATTTGACTATTCCAATGAGCTATCACATCTCACATGTTTCTGATTATACTACTGCATGTGCATGTCACCAATCAAACGTTTCATATTCAAAGCATATAATCCAATGGAATAATTGCATGTCTCTTCGAATATCTAAAGCCAAAACCCAATGGACTTCCCATAAAAAAATTCCCAAAGTCTAACAGAGCTGAATACGGATTTCAATCTCACCTCTTCGTAAGGCGCAAGACCAATTAGCATAATATACTTTTGGCATGTCGAGTTTCAGAAAATTTACCAAAGTTATACCTAAGATCAAGTCAGCATACAAACTAACGGGCCGCGTTTAGGCGGGATCGATCCAAACTATTTATACATCTCATCTAAGAACAACATTCATAATCTCTTTAAATTCATCATTCAATAACAGTATCATCAACGCATCAAAGGGTATGTGTCCATTGGAGTCATGGTGATCATCAGTTCTAGGCTATACATGTGTATAACTGTTTGAGTGCTTATCTATTTCGAAGAATGCTATTTTTAGAAGGATATTAATATGCTTGATAATTTAACAAATATTATATTTCTAATTGTATCACATCTTTAAAAAAGTGAAGATAGTTTTGGAAAGAAAATATTCAAATCAATGATATCAAGCAGAAGATTGACATCCAAACACTTGGATCCGTTATATATGGGGCTGCCCCCAAAGGCAGCCAACATGGCTGCCCCCACCTTTTTTTGGGTATTTTTTTATTTTTTTTGAAAAATATCACCATGTATATTCATCTGCATATCCCTCCTATATGTCATTCAAATTTCATCAGAAACATGAACTCTTATGCCCTCCATCTAGAACATGTCGATTACAACAATGTTTAGACCATTAAAATTGCTTGTTCTAGTTGGAGGGCATAGAAGTCTCTGTTTCTAACGAAATTTGAATGACATATAGGAGGGATATATAGATGAATATACATGATGATATTTTGCAAAATAAAAATAAAAATATATAGAAAAATGAGGCGGGGGCAGCCATGTTGGCTGTCTCGAGGGGGCAACGCCATTTTTTACATATATATATACACACAGACACACATTGATCAAGTAAATGGTTATTGTGAGATTAGCAATACCAAAACAATAGTCAATAATTTGTATTCATAATATTATTTTGTATAGAATTAGATAACACACACAATAGCCAAGTAAATGCTTATTGTGAAACCGGTAATATCACAATAAATGTTCAATAATTTCAATCTGTAATATTACCTTGAATATAACTCAATAATTTAGGGAATATTCCAGCAATGTATATCCAATTCTTAAGTAAATTATTATTGTGAGATCGGTAATGTATATATCTATGTCTTATGTCACAGGTTCAGTAATATATATATATATATATATATATATATATATATATATATATATATATATATGGGGGGCAGGAAGCCTGCACCCGAGGGTGTAGGAAACTCCATGCACCCACTCCATTTTTTGATTATTTTATTATTTTTTGAATTAAAAGATGGGGGATTTACTTAATATGTTGAGGAGAATATGTGTTTCAAAATTCATGCAAAATAAATATTCCTAACACGTTCATCTAGACAGGATCGATTTCAGCAATCCTGAGACCGTTAAAATTTGATAGTCTTGATGGAGATGATAGAAGTCTCGAATTAAGTTGAATTTGGAATGACAATATGGTTATACATAGTGATCTAAATCCCCCAAGGTTTTATTTTAAAAATATCAAAAAATAATGAAAAATTAGGCCGGGTGTAGGTAGTTACCTGCATCCGCCGCTGTAGGCTCCTTTTTCCCTATATATATACACACACACAATTCATTAGCAAATGATTGGTATGAGATCACTAATAACAAAATAATGATCAGTAAGTACGTGACGTTGCTCAAGTAGGAGATTAATATGTAATCAGTAACATATTTTCCTTATTTACTATTAATATGTAAATGATACTATGAAAAAGAAGTCATCAAACACATGAGCGTAAGGAAAAATGAATTAGTAAAATGAATGGAATGCTTCATTGACGAAAAAAAGACTTCGTTATTACATAAATAAATGTAATTGCCATTACATGCCTAATGGTATTACTAACCATTTGTTATGCTATTTCTGATCTCACAACAACATTTACTTGATCACTTTATATATATTACTGAATTCTGTATAAGGAAAAATTACGGATGTAAATTACCGACAATTGTTTTACTATTATTGATCTCACAATATCCACTTATTGCATTGATCCGAGTCGTTGGATCTCAATCTTTTGCATGGAATTATTGATTTGAATATTTTCTTTTCAAAATCATCTTCTCTTTTTGGAAGGAAATAATATAATCGGAAATATGTATTAAATTATAATTGAAAATATAATTGTTAATATTAATACATGTGTATAATCTATAATTTATGCTCATCACGACTCTAATGAGTACAAGACCCATTGGATAAGTCCATTTCTCTCTCATTTACATCTCCTCTCTATGTATAATAGACAGAAATCGGTCTTAATATTGGGGAGCCATGTAGTATAGATAAGAAAAGAAGATCTCATAAAAAAGTTCTCTCTCTCTCCACCTTTTAGGTGGTGGACAGTCAATCCCCAATGCTCGAGCAGACGCTTTCTCGTCGTGGAGATTAATCTTCCCCAATTTCTTCAATTTTACGTTTCATCCCTTATTTATATTTTACGTTGTCGTAGGTTGTGGAGCTCCATGTGCTTTTTATTAAGTAATTATTAATTAAATTATAGTTAAATAAATATTCAGGAAAAAATGATATTTTAAAAAATAGACATTGATCGGCACTTGATGCACCGATTTGATGAGAAATGTCCAAATCGGCACCTGGGGGAACCCATGCCAGACGTCTAGTTGTGGAGATGGCATACCAACACGGTCTCCCCTCAATACAACAAAATGTAGAAAAGACGACGGATAATTTTGGAAGAAGTCAACGAATAAATCGACGCTATGCAACCTCTCAACGAATTATTTATTCGTTGCTATTTTCATTGTTATATAAACCGTTGTTAAGTAATAGCAACAAATGACTATTCGTTGGCAAATTAAACATGATATAGTTATTCGTCATCAATTTTAAAATGACAACGGATGCTTATTCGTTTAAAGACTAAAATAACAACGAATAATTATTCGTTGACAAAAAATGGCAACAAATAGTTATCCGTTAGGGAATGAGATATAGCGACGAATAATTATCCGTTGGCAAATGAGAAATAACAATGAAAAATTATCCGCTGAGTAATGTGATATAACAACGAATAATTATCCGTTGACAAATGAGATATAGCAGCGAATAATTATCCATTTACAGATAAGATAAAATAGAGGAAGCATACATGAGCTAGATAATAAAATATGCACTGCAAATACAATAATTGAAAGATAAAATTTGACCAAGAACACTGTTCAGTTCTTAAAATTGAGCAGATCTTTTGAAATTAGAGATCTACACTATCAACATATACTGAGAATTTCAGTTCTCATCACTGGGTACTCGTTGGGGAGATTGAACTCGATGGCCTTGGGCCCTTATCAAATTGGATCTTGAGGTCATTCAGCTTAGACAAGTCGAAGCCCTTGAGGTCACAATTGGGGGAGCACCAGTGGAGGGAGCTGCTCCTTCTTGGTTCTCATCACCACCTCCTTTTGGCGGCTTGCCATCTTTCGGAGGTGGTACTGCTCCTTCTTTACCACAATGACCTGAAGCGTCGGCAACCAGTTGCGGCTTTACTCGGGGGCCACTAACTCTGCATGTTTGCCATTCTTGAGGAGGCTCCTGATGAGGAGGCATGATCCACATTGCATGTTACGATCACCTTCCGATGCTCTGCGTCTATAGCAATCTTAAAAACTACTAAAGAAATGGCAATTCATACATCCATGGGTTTATGAGATGATGGAGACCAATAAATCAAATCTCAGAAAGCAATCACAATGTGATGCAAACATTAGCAATGGTCGCGAAATGGATTACAGAAAATGAGTGGTATATCATCACTTTTTGAAGAATCATATTGACCTTTTTCTTGCAGCCGTCACAGTTCATATGCACTGTCAGAACACAAGTCTGCGAACACGAACAGAGCAGAGGAGCAAAGATTAATTTAGCAACACACCAACAATACATACATAATTGATATAAATGAACATGGGGAGTGAAGAAAAAAAGACAAAGAGATGCACCAAATCTACTGTAATTAACTTGATAACAACTAAAGTGTACACCCCCTCCCCCCGCGACCCATTTGCCTGAGATTACTTCACTGCCCGCCTGCGGCCCATTTGCCTAAGATTACTTCCCTGTGATGCACCAGATCTGCTGTTATTAACTTGATAACAACTTCTATGGAAGCATGTCCATTTCTATTCGTCATTTTAAAAGAAGATACCTTTGTACCTAATTCATGGTTACTAATATAAGGGTCCATTATGATGTACCCCCACTCTCATAATTAAAATACCTCAAGCAACAACAAGTACCTAGTAATCATCAACTCCAAAATATTTGATAGAAAACATTAACTGCTATAAAAGCACAAATACATTTGTAAATATTGAGACTTGCTCTAAAAGATTCCACATTTGATAACGCACAAATGGAAAGATAGGATTGAACTATTTTCCAAATGACTTTTCGAATAGATTAATCTGGATCAAAACTTGAATAGGTGACTTGGGACTATATACAGAGACCATATGTTGTAACTATTTGTTAGATCTTCTATCGCATGTTGACAAAGTGATAAGGACTAAAAAAAACTTGGTGGCGACTAACATTGCCCATCAATTGAAACAGATGTGTGTAACAGTCAGAGATATAAAAAAATAAAATCAAACAACTACTAAAACTGAAAAATATAATGGATTTTATCATAAAAAATGGTAACCATATGAAAAACAACTAAAGATGAAGATAGCACACGAAATAAGCTTTTTAAGGGGATGACTAGGAGTGGCATCGGTCCAGATGTTGTTACTTTTAACACATTCATTGAAGTGCATGCAAAAAACAAGCAAAGTGCAAGATGACTATCGGTTCTTGGGAACAATACATATCATGCAGATAATGGTACCAACAAGGGATCAAATAAACATACAGAATATTTTCTCATGATGACAGAAAATAAATAACAAGGACATGATTAAACATCAGTCCAGATTTGATGTGACTGGAATTGGCAAAATGTGTCGTTTCATATCTCAAAATTTTGGATTCAAATAGCATGGCTACTGGCCGAACATGCAAGTGTTGTTTTTTTCTGCTGGATTTCTGTGGATTTTTAAATATTTTCAAAAAAATTAAATATAAAAGAAACATGAAGTAACCCCCTATCAGCATCATGATTCCTTCGAAGCCATTCTACGATTACTAAAGCCTCTACATGTATAATCCCCAATCCATTGCCGAAGGGATATGATCTGTGCTGCATAGTTACTTGATAAGTTGAATCAAAATATTTGGATAGTACCATTAGGTCCGATCAGATTTAAAATACAATAAGTTTTCCTCCCCAAAGATTAGATCTAGATCCATATCGTGTAGATAAGATGAGGATGAATATTCAACCATGTGTATACAGATCCAAGCCCATATACGAGTATTGATTCCATGAAATACAACCAAAAGGAACTAGATAAACCCTCAACAAGAGCCCTAATCCCAGAATATCCACACATGATCAACAATGGGACCGAGCCATGCTTTAATAGGGGCGATCCTGAAAGTATTTCATCAAACTTCCAAGGGAATTCTAAGGATTTAACATTGATTTTATAACTAATGCAAAACTCAAAATCAATTCACAGCAGTTAACCTCACCAAGGTTTGAGAATGGTATTGTAACGATATACTAATGATATCAAACAATGGCTCGATATATGCACAAATTCAAAACTAATTGAACACAATATTGTCAAACTACAAAATTGATGAAAACTTGTGCAATTTGTAAATCTATCAAATGTAAGGAGTCAATATTAGTCATTCCTAATGTATAAGATGACAGAGGGCATTCCTATCTGACATTGGAGCAAGGAGGGCGGAGATCATGATGTCAAGAGTGAAAGTTGCAGGAGACCTAGGGTTGGAAACGAGGATCGAGATACGATGAATGGGGAAAAACTCAGACATCAGTATGGCATATATACACGATGACCCTAGCGCATCTTGCGGCAGGCGACAACGGAAACCGATCTGCGGGGAAGCAAGTTAGGTGAGGAAGGAGGAGCGAGGAGAGGGCGTGGAGTGACAAACCGGGTAAAATCCTAACAACACGCATCATCGGGTGAAGCCGCGAACCATGTCTGCTTTTCCTCGAGTCCAAATCGAGGGGATCGTGATGGACCGAGTCCGAATCGTTAGAGGATGAGGTGCATGGAATATGGACCGAAATCGCACACATATGTATTCATAAAACATGCCGAATTGCCTATCGAATTTCCGTCAATAAAATAAGGTGAAATTCGTTTTCACTGAATCAAAATTTGTAATATTTTCTATCACTTAAAATATAAATATGTGGATATATCATGCTAACATAAATATATACATTGTTGTTGTATGCACGGAATAAGCTGCATAACTTTAAGTTTTAGTATTTTTTATAGTTACGGGAAATGGACGTAAGGATATTTTTTTTCTTGTTATAGATACGACAACGGATATTTTATGTTGATATAAAGAAAAGAATACAACGAAATTTATTTCCGTTGCTATTAGATTATGTTGAGCATCCGATCGACTAGGGTTAAGTATTAAGAAATATCCAAGGTTGTTACGACCCCAATCAATTGGACATGCTCAATCAAGAAGAAATAAACCACTCAAAATAAATCAAACAATCATGAAGTGTAAGCGGTTCGCTATCTTTATTTACCTGGTATAACCACTATGGTCGAACACAAGGAGCACGAAAATATTACGAAGTAGTCAAATTTCTCAAAATAAAACAATTTTTAGTGGTTTTTAATTTTGCAAATTCTTAATTTTGATAAGAAAACAAAATAAACAAAGATAAAAGCAAATAAGCACAACAATCTTTTTGGATTTTTCTATAAGGCTAAATATATACAAAAAAAAGTTTTTTTTATTTTTTAGGTTTTAAAATATTTTTTGTAATTTTCTGAGGTTTGCAAATCTTTTTATAATTTTATAAAAATCAAAAGATGCTAAAAAATGCAAATAGTGCACAACCAGGACTAACTTGCAAGTTAAAATCATGTAAGTACCCTAAAGTCCTGGATGATAATTTTATGAAAAAATATGAATTAAAAACTACAAAAGGGAACTGAAATGGATTTTTTTTATTTTTTTATGACTTTATATGATTTTTATAAGGTTTTAGATATTTTGTGATTTTTAGGGTTTTTATAAAGATTTTTCAAATAAAATTAATATTGTAACTAAATCACACAAAAAGGCAACTACATGAATTTTTATAAAGTTTTTAAAGAATTTTTCAATTTTTTATGATTTTTCTAATTTAGACAAGACACTTTTTAAGGATTTTTGAATTTTAAAGATAAAATGCAAAGTAATTAATCAAATAAAATCACCAAAAATATTGCACACTAAAAGGAATTAGTGGTAGCTTTTAGTGGATTTTTCGAATTAATATGCTATTTATAAAGTCCAATAAAGATATGTAATTAGTCACAATTCACAGGGACCAATTTGCAAATGTATTAAGTTCAAGACCAAAGATTAACACGATATAAAAGTCAGGGGTCAACACTATGAAAATTCCACTCAAAACATGACCACACGTGATCCAGATTGACAGGGGCATAATTGCAAATTTGAAAACATAACATTCAAAGCATAACACCATAAAAGTTCAGGATATAAAATGCAAATAATCCAAAAGTCATGTGGTAACACACGTGCTACGGACAGAGAGGGACTAAACTGCAATTAGCTTAAAACTAGAGGTCCAAACTGTAAATGTGCTAAACTACAATATTTATTTAATGGACTAAACAAAAAAACAAAAACATGCGGGATAAAGGCGCAATATACCCTGAGGACACGTGGCGCACTCCAGAGCGGCTGTGGCATACGACTCTGATCACTACGGCTGGTACATCTGACAGTGCAGGGGCTATCGTGGACGTATGGTCGGATCTGACTTGTCAGCTCCGATCTAACGGCCTGAGTAGCCCTTTTGTCAGATGATTGTGATGTAAACTGGCAGGAGGAGACTCATCCAACGACAGAAAATGGATCAACAAGAATAGGACCCCAGCGAGCTTCAACCGAGCATCAGAGGGGATCCGACGGTCCGATGAAGGATCAGAGAGGTCCAACAGCGTCGTAAAACTGCTCCACGTCAGATGGGTTGCATGGATGGAAGCAGTGATGGCTGGAGGGGCGTGACAGTGAAGGGCGATCAGGAGATGATCCTCCTGAGCAGCTGGGAGATCTAATGAGCACCTTAGCATGAACCAGTTCCTGCAAAAGGTAGAGGGGACTCGGGGATACGCTCCGATCTGGGTTATAGTAGCTACAAATGACAGAAGTGACGGGGAATGGGGTGTTGGGTCTCCGACGAACGTGAGGGATGGAGACCCGACTTGATCATGCTCTGATGAGCAGGGTTCATGGAGAAAGGTTGCGTGGGAAGGTGCGGTGGGCGTTGATGGTGTGATCGATATGGATGGGAGTGTGTAACAGGGTTCCGACCAATTGATCGGAGCAGAAGCGATGGCGGCCGTGCAAAATGGAAATGTGGTATTACAAATGGAACTAAAGTGGGTGCAAGCATTACCTGAGGCTACCAAGAAGCTGAGAAGCTCCAGGAGAAGGTGAGCATCGAGGTGATGGCCTCAACCGGGCTATGATTGGCCAACGAGGCGAAACACGTCAGAGGTCCGACCACGTAGCTTGAGCTGCATCGATGCAGCACCAATCCGAGCTCCGAAGGCCGCTTCAAGCAGCTGTCACTCAGCTGGAGGTGGATAGGGGTCAAAAAGGTGGCGAGGAATGAGCTCTCATGTTGTGGAGGCGGATGAGAGGTTTTATAGGGTTTCCCAGGGCCTGGAAATATCAGAGGATGCATGCAACTCTAAGAGGATCCAGGTGATCCTAGGGATCCACGAGAATCTCGGATGTACGAGGATTCTCGGGTCCGAATATCAAGGCAAGAGGCAGTCAGAGTCAGGCGAGAAAAACGAAGAAGAAGCTTCGGTGAGAGGGAGGACAACCCGACCTGGCTAGAAGAGACCGTTGACTGAGGTCAACGGTCTGACGTGGACCAATAGGAAATTCAGAATATACAAAATAAATAGAAATTCAATAAAAAATAGCAAAAATAAAAATTGTATAAAATAAAAAATGCTTATTTTTTTTCAAAGTATTTTCTATGATTTTTAATTAATTATATGAGAAACAAATTAATGTATATACAATATATAGTATTATATACAAGTATAATATACCTATGTGTTCTATACAATTATTTTTATTTTATTATTTTTACAAAAATACCCTTATTTTATATTTTATTTATTTACAACATAATTTTAAGATCATAAAATAATTTTATTTTATTTTTATAAATTATTAAGGGTACATAATAAATAGTGGTTTTTATATGTACATCTATATTTTATACAATGAGTTGAGGATTTTTATTTTTATTTTATTTTCTGATTTTTATTTTATTTTTATAATATGATAACACTATATACAATGATGTAAAACAATAAAATAATTTTTGTTTTATCAAAAATAAATAAATAATATGTACAAGTATACACATATTAGACCTTATCTCTCTCTATTTATTTTATTTACGATCAGGTCAAGTCTTAACCTTCTCTTGGGGTTTGGGTAACTCTGTATTTATTATAAATACAACATTATTTTCTTTTTCTTTATTATTTTATTTTTTTTGCCAAAAATATATGCTAAATATGCAATATTAACATAAACATGCAGAAAGCTAAGTTATTATATTTACATGTATTTACAGGGCATTTTCCCAAGAAGAAAAGCTAAAATAAAATAATAAAGAGTGAGAATCATGGATTCATCACCCTCCTATACTTTACCTTTGCTAGTCCCTTAGCAAACACTTATTTGAAAAAGAAGTGAAATTAAAAAGAAAAAGAAATAAAAAGAAAAAGAATCAAGGTTGATTATTAAACTTATCTTCATTAAATTGGAGTGTAGAGCTCAGTCGAACCTTTGGATTATTAGTTTGTCAGAACCTTATTGGGAAATAGGTTTAAGACTCAACAACCTCTATGTTCTATTATTCTATGGTCAAGACCCCTTAATAAACCAGGTCAGAACAAGTCTACATACGTAAACTCTAATGACTATACATCTTTCCTTGTGCTGTGTAAGTGATATGTAGCTCCCCACCTTAGAAATGACAAAGAAACAACCTCCCTCAACAAGGTAACTCTAATTCCCAAGTCTAGCAGCTCTTTCCTCAAGTAGCGGGGTATTCCCTTCTAAGTTCAAGTTCAACCAGCTCAAGAAGAGGGGAAGGAAGAGAATGGACCGTGACCAGTGTAGCCACATATCCCCTGGAGCAAAGCTAGTGTTGTTGAGTCTCCAGCTGCAAGCTTCCATGAGATGAGAAGGTGTAATACATAAGCTTTTCTTATTTACTATATACACTCCGGCAAGCATTTTATTTTCAATCAGGCATGTCCCCTTTTTTGGAGTTTTTCATATTTTTGCATATTTTTTTCAATGTGCATATATGCAACATATTTACATGGTGCAGCATGAACATAAGGAGTTTTTCTTCTTGAGCCAGTAGACTATCCCTCTTTTGAAGCATTATTGCAACACACAGACTCATGTCTTTAGACCTCAATGCTACTATACCAGGTTGAGGTGCACATCCCTCTCTAAAGGAAGATGAGAGGTTCCGCCTAGAAGTACTACCCTCGTATGCTACTCCAAGCCAAGGAATTATGCCTCCTCACCACCTCATCTGTGTTGACCTACGTGTACGGTGCATGTCCAAGTCAATCCATTGTCTCTGAGAGTCATGCGTGCATTGTTAAGTGTTCTACCTAGGCTCATCAAGATGCATGTGAACATAGCCTACTGGACTCAAAGAATTAAGTCACTATGGACCTGAAAAGTCTTAACCCCAAATCCTATAAGGATCCTCTAAAGTTAGGTGTATTAAGGTCTCAACCAAGCTCCATCTTTCAATTTAATTCCATACTAGTTAAAATGTCAACTATGATTCGGAAGAATATATGAGTAGATATGTGCAAAACTCTTTTTTGTGCAATTTTTTAAAATGTGCAAATTTTTATGGAAATTTTTGTTTTTTTTCAAAATGCATGAGATAGGAGAAAGCTTAACAAAATATTTTTACAAACATTTGCAAACAAAATTTTGCAAGCATTTTATTTTTCAAAGCATTTTTCAAAAATTTTATACTATATAAATAATTTTGATACAAAAATACTTAAAAAACTTTACAATCAAAACATTTTTACAAATATTTGTATAAAAATAATTTTTACAAAAAGCTATGTAGAAAAATTTACAAGAAAATTTTTTAAAATTTTTGTGATTTTTCGATTTATGGTTTTTAGCCATTTTATTTTATTAACACACTCACACAAAGTACGAGTTATGGCTAAAGTATATATACAATATATACGACACCCTCTATACTTAGCTCGAATGATGTCCTCAGAATGATCCAAGAGCGATGAAAGGGAGACATAACTCGTGTTGCGTATTGGAAAGTGAAAAGAAAGGCTATACTGCAATGATGAATACAAGAATGTAATGAATAGAAGTTGGTGATCCTAATATATTTAGGATCAAGTAATCCTATGTATAGAAATATGTACACTAAGGAAAAACCAGGGGTTAGGATGCACAGGGTCTACCTCCACATAAAAAGGTTAAAATATCCCTAAGTATAGGCAACAAAACAGAGATAAAAGGAATCAAAAAAACATCACAATTCTGATATCCCCTATACTTTAGGGTAAAGCACACCCTAAGTATAGCATAATCATGAGATGGAAATGGGATATTAGACTATAAAGAATGAATGATATGGATAGCTGGATCTATACAGCTGCGAAAGAGAAGTGATAATCATGCATGAGATGCAAATGATGTGAGTCAAAGACCACATCTCATGCAAAATGATTAAGGGCAACGTCAACGATCAATGGATCATGGTCAAGATATGGCTTCAGCGCTGACCGTTAACTTCATAGGTGGATTCAGATGACACTTCAGATATATCAATGCTTCCGTTGTCGTACACCTTTCGGATCATGTATGGTCCCTTCCATTTGCTTTGCAACTTCCCTGGAAATAATCTCAACCTAGCATAGAATAACCATACTCTTTGGTTCGGCTCAAACAGTTTATGGCTGGTATGAGAATCATGCCATATCTTTACTCTCTCCTTGTATTGTAGGCTACTCGAAAAGGTTGTATCTCTCAACTCCTCCAGGGTCGCCAACTCTGCTTTCCTCTGGTCTCCTATACTCTTGGGATCCAATAATAACTCAGTGACTGCCCATAGTGACGTGTGTTTGATCTCCACAGGTAAATGGCATGGCTTGCCATAAATGATACAAAAGGGAGATGTACCGGAAGGTGTCTTGAAGGAAGTCCTATAGGCCTACAAGACTGTCCAAAAGTTGTTACCAATCCTTTCGGTCTGGGCAGACGACCCTCTGTAATATAGTCTTGATCTCCCTGTTCGATACTTCAACAAGACCATTGGTCTGAGGGTGATATGGAGTGGCAACTCGATGGTCAATGCTGAACTCGTTAGCAAGGGCCTTTACCTTGTCATTGATAAAATGAGTCCCCATGTCAGATATCAAAAACTCTAGGTACCTCGAACTGTGAAATGATATTTTTCCTCAAGAATATGCAAACAGTCTTAGCATTTGTGGTTCGGACGGAGTTGGCTTCAACCCAAATAATCCGCAGCAAGCATAATGTACTCAAACCCCTGACTCCTAGGGAATGGACCCATGAAATTGATGCCCCATGCATCAAAAACCTCACAAAAGTGAATGGGCTACATTGGTATGATATCACACTGTCCACAGGTTCCCATCCTCTGACAGTCAATACACCTCTTCACGGATTCATCAGAATCGTTGAAGAGGGTAGGCCACCATAGGATGGATTGGAGCACTTTTTGTGTTGTCCTCCTCCCAGAATGATGTCCTCCTGCCTCGAGCTTGTGGCAGTATGTGAGGATGCTGTGGTGCTCCTCCTGAGGAATGCATCGATGCCAGATGCTATCCCCTCCTTCATGGTAAAGGATGGGATCCTCCCAATGGTACGACTTGGCCTTCGTAAGGAAATTCAAGTTTCTACTTGGTCCAACCTTGTGGAAATTTCTTGGCGATAAGATAGTTCACAATGTCGGTGTACCATGGGAGCGATGCGATAGCAATGATCACCTCGTTTTGGAAGGTCTCAGTAATAGGTGCAATCTGATCTGAATCTTCAAGGTTCTCTAAACGGGAGAGGTGATCCGCCACCACATTCTTGAATACAGGCTTATCCTTAATCTCAATATCAAAGTCCTGGAGTATAAGGATCCATCTGGTCAATCTGGCTTTGGCATCCTTCTTTGCAATGAGGTATCAGATGGCGGTGTGATTTGTAAATATCGTCACTCTTGATCCATGAATATACAATCTGAACTTGTCCAAATCAAAGACTACGACTAGCACCTCCTTCTCAGTCATAGTATAGTTCCGCTGAGTGGCATCTAAAGTCTGGCTATCATAGTGAATGGCATACGGAAATCCATCCCTCCTCTGTCCTAGCACAACCCCTACGGCAAAATCAGAAGCGTCGTCATGGTCTTAAATGGGAGAGACCAAATGGATGGCTGAAGGACATGAGCCTCGACAACTAATCCTTTGAGAGTATTAAATGATGCTAGACACTTATCATATACAATGAACTCGGTGTCTTTCGTCAGTAGATCAGTAAGCGGTCGGGCAATACAACTGAAATCCTGAATGAACGGTCGGGCAATACAACTGAAATCCTGAATGAATTGTCGGTAGAAACCGACATGCCCCAGAAAAGACCGCAAATGCCATAAGTTGGACGATGGATTGAGTTTCTTGATGATATCCATCTTGGCCGAATCAACCTCCATGCCCCTGTTGGAGATGATATGGTCAAGCACTGTCCCCTGAGTCACCATGAAGTGACTATTCTCCCAAGATAATACAAGATGGACCTCAATATAATGCTGAAGTACCTGGTCTAGCAGTCAAGAGAAGCATCAAACCCATCACCGTAGATCAAAAAGTCATCCATGAAGACCTATAAATAGTCACCCACCATGTCCGAGAAGATGAAAAACATGCACCTTTGGAATGTAGCTGGGGCATTACATAAACCAAAGGGCATTCATCTGAAAGCATATGTCCCTAACGGACAGGTGAATGTCATTTTCTCCTGGTTTTCGGGCGCTTTGGCCACTTGATTATAGCTGGAGTACCCGTCAAGAAAATAGTAATGACTCTTCCCAACTAGCCTCTCGATAGTATGATCCATAAATGGTAGTGGGAAATGATCCTTATTGGTGGCCTGATTCAATCCTCTATAGTCCACACAGACCCTCCAAGAAGTGGGTACCCGGGTAGCTATCTCCTCTCCAGACTTGCTCACAACTGTAGTGATTCCCGTCTTCTTCGACACCACATGTAATGGACGAACCCACTTGGAGTCGGAGATGGGGTAGATAAAATCGATTCTCCACCATTTTGATATCTCCTTCATGACCATATCTCGAAGATTTGGATTCAGCCATCGTAGGAACTCACGTGAGGGCTTAGCGTCCTCTTCGAAATAAATATGGTGGGAGCATAGGGCTGGACTTATCCCCTGGAGATCAGCTACGCTCCATCTAATTTCCTTGCGGTTTCTTTCAAGAACCTCCATCAAATGAGATTCTTGATCTCCAATCAAATATGCTGAGATAATGAATGGGAACATCTCTGCATCACTCGTAAGGAATCGATACTTCATTGACTGTGGGAAAGGCTTCAGTTCTGGACAACTAGGAGTTGGTAAATCTAGCTTCTGAAATGTCTGAGTGAAGGCTACCATATCTTCCTGGGAGAACTAAGACTGCACATGAAAATATGGTGAAGATGGCCCTGTTGGCGTCTCCTTACTCTGTACTGGCTCACTCTCCGCCCTAGATGTCGGCTTTGTGAGAATCATGCATGGCAAATAATCATCAAAGTCATCCCAATCAATGCCTAAATCTGAGGGATCTGAATGAGAAGAACATTAAATGTTTTCTGCTTCGCTACCCTGACCACAATCATCAAACTCGAATGTGTCCAGTGCCAAGAGTGTGCTCTCCGAACTCTCTTCTACCAAAATCTGTAAATCTGTAATGTCTGATGGCGTGACAAAAGCTCATGATATGGGATAGGATCAAACTGCCCCATCATCTATAATCATAAAGTCGCACTTCTGGTGGACGTCTCGCTCTACATATGTCATCTGCTCTGTATCGCTCGACTGTTGGGAGCAGGCTGAATCTCTCGCTCTAGTCTCCTAGATCGTCTCTATTTGTACACTTTCACCCTCGACGCGAAAGTATACCTTCCCACTATCATGGTCGGACACTACCTTGGCTGGGGCAAAGAAAGGACATCCTAGTATGATGGGAGTATATATCATAGACTCAGGGATCTCCATGTCCAATACAACAAAGTCCACAAGGAATTTCAGGCCCTAAATTGTGACGACCACGTCCTTCAATAACCCCTTCTGCCTCTTGATAGACCTATCAACAAACTAAAGGACTGTCCTACTCTATCGAAGAGGGCCGAACTCGAATCGGTCGAGTAAGGCTGTCGGAAGAAGGTTAATTGAATAGTCATTGTCTAAGAGGGTAAGATCGAACCGCTGCTCATGGATATGACATCTGACATGTGGAGCTCCTGCATCAGGTCTCTTGGCTGGCAATCAGTTCTGAATGGCGAAGCAGGTAGCATGAGTAAGCACATGGATTTATGCATTGTGGTTCCTCCTCTTCCCGCTGATAGTGGTCTTATCTCTCAAGTTCTTCTGGAAAAGGGATGTGCTCTAGTGCCTCCTGTAGAGTCAGCTGTATCTGAAATCGATCTATCATATGCTGGTTGAACTCTAGCTGGTGTATTTTTTTGGTTTTTATAGTTTATTCCCCTTCACTAAGCGGAGTGCTTGAGGGAAGGGGATGGCTAGCCCTCTCCAGAGAGATGATGGTCAGGAATAGGATCTTATTTAGACAAAGGAATAAATCCATACCAATATCATCATGCAATACATATGGATTCGAAGGAGATACAGAAACCTTTCCTTTATTCATATTTTTTTTCTTTTCAATTTTTCCATTTTTTGTACTTTTCTGTCCTGAGATATATGGGATGGTAACACAACTAAAGGAAAAATTGTGGCCTTAGTACCACCTACAACATTTGATCTAGCGGTATCAGCACTGCACTCTGGCTCAACAACTAGAAAACTGGTGGCGTCAGTACAACCGTCAGCTACTGGAATCACGATGGCCTCAGTACCGTCTGCTGGATCATAATCCTTGATGGCTTCAACACCACCGTCATCATCATGAGCGGCATCAACACTGCTATCATCCTCGTCTAGTGCTCCAGAATCTCCAAGTTGTCATCGCTCAGATGAGGCACCGCCGGCTAGTACCCTACTGCTCCTAAGTGTCACAAAATAAGAATCAAACACATAGGAAGAAATATCACCTAAAGTATCATTAGGAGTGGTAGTCTCTGTAAACTGTACCTGCTTAGATTTCCTCTTTAGATTGTACGGGTTTGGTTCAATCTGAGCGGGTATGGTAGCCTTGCCCTTGATAATCTCCTTCATCTCTTGCCGGAACTCGTCCATCTCTCGCCTGAAGGATGATTGCTGGTCTTAAAGTAGACATGCGAGGTCGTCAAGGACTGAGTTCTCATAGACAGGTCCATAAGAACTGGACGGGTTGCCTCGCTCGAAATGAGGCTGAGTCTGTTGATAATGAGGGGGAGGCTGGGAGTACTGCTGGTGAGGTTGTTGTGGTTGTCTCCACTATTGTCCCTGTTATGAGGGACGATGACCCTGCTGGTATGGCTAGGAGTGATGAGGATGCTGCTGCTGGTTGCTCTGTCTGCCCTGAGCTGGAGGTTGCTGCTAGGATGAGGTGCCTCTGGTGGACCATCAGAATCCTAGGTAATCAAGACGGATCCCAGACTATTGTTGGTACCGGCCGTACCAAATCCCATTGAGTTCCATTAATGGCTCCTGCTCGAAGGTGAAGGGGTAAGAACTGCCAGGGGTTGATCCGGTTGGTAGATAACCATCTAAGTGTCCTGAGATGGTGGTGGCTGGGAGTAGTGTTGTAGTTGCTGGACAGGCTTTGCCTGGATGTGGTGAACCTCGTGGTATGTGGCAGAAGGTTGGCTGGAGCTGCTGCTGCTAGGATCAGCCCATGACCTGAGATGGGGCTGTGGAGCCGTATGGGCTTCCTGGAGACACATGATCTGAGTCTTCAGGTCACTCAGTGTCTATGCCAACTGGTCGATCTGTGTAAGGCCCTAGTACTGCTTTTTCTCAATAATCTCGATGCGGTCCAGCTTCTCACTGATGATCCCCATGTCAGCAGTTGAGGACTCAGCCTGCGCTACTGTTGACGAAGTAGAAGAATCGACATCGACTTATGCAATCCTATGATATGAGATCACTTGAGGGAAGGGCTTCTCCTGAGTGCAGACCCTAGTCTAGGACATCAATGTATAATTCTCTACCATCTCCTCATAGATAGCCCAGACTTGGTCCTCATCCTTGGCAAAATAGGACCCTCCACATAAGGCATTCACTAGCCCCTGCAACTCTAGTGTCAGCCCACAAAAGAAACTCTGGACTAAGTTGGGCTTGGATATCTCAGGATGTGGACACCGGTCGATGAGCTCTCTGAATCGATGCCAAGCCTCATGAAGCTGCTCATTTGGGATCATAGTAAAGTTGTTGATCATGGCTCGCACTACATTGGTCAGGTCGAGTGAGTAGTACTTGTTCAAGTACTCGATCCGGAGCTGCTCCCAGGTAGTGACATACCTCCCCAAATGCTTCAGCCAATAGGATGCTCTGTCAACTAAGGAGAATAGGAAGGCAATCATCTTGATTGTGTCCTCCTCCACTAATCTGTCGTGGATAGTATTGCAGATCATCTCAAACTCTTAGAGATGGAGGTGCGGCTCCTCGGTGGCTAGTCCATGGAACGTGGGCAGTAGCTAAATAGTCTAGGGGCGAAGCTCGAAATCACCCAGGATCTCTGGAAGTTGAATCCAACGGTGGGTGAGAGTTGCACTAAGGTTGTGCAACTATCTCATCGTCTGTGGCTGTCTGGCTCACTCCTACGGCTCCTCGGTTGTCTGTCTCCTTCTTCAGCTGCTAGTATCTCTCCACCGGCTGGTCTCTGCATCTCTCCTCTAGCAGCTCTCATCTCTGTCAGCTCTCATCGTACCTCTGTCATAATGCTTCTTGGTAACTAATATGGCACCGCATCATCTCGAAGAGGCTAAGAGTGTGTTGTTGATGGCGGCCTGGTCAAGTACATACATTGATCCCTGCAGCTGCTCATCAGTGCTTCCCTCACTGTTGGCCATCTCTCGAGTTTCTGCAAAAGCAAAAGACCCCAAATCAGCTATCATCAAGTGAACATACAACTGTGTTGGCCTCTGCTCAAGCACCTCAGAATTGGAAGAAGGGTGGTCGAGGGGGAACAAGGTGGTAGCGAACTCAGGTTCAGAGAGCGGGTTTGGGCTCTCTAAAGTTGCCCTAGATGAATGGAGAGGAGTGCTCGAAAGTAGTGTTGTCAAAGGTAGCCTAAGGGACCTCCTTCCAATCATTGTGATGTGGGGACTTATGAAGATGCGATCTAGATGAAAACAAGATGAGAAAACAAACCCTTTTTCACCTACTAAAAACTCGAGCTGATGACTGATTAAAACGGATCTATCGAGGTCTAAACGTGTCTCACACAAGGCGGAGACAAAGTCGCTGTGGCGACCCACAATAAACCCGTATCAAGTCAACAATTAACCCACAACAGAAATCAAACAGTGAAAAGCGGTGTGGAGTTAAAATTTATTATAACTCTACGATGAATGTGTATAGTGTGCAAGCAAGTAGAGTGTCGAACACATGGAACAATCAGGATAGATCAGGCAATCATTGCACAAAAATGTGAATGTGATGTATTTGCCTACAAGTGTGCTATTTTGTGGGTTTTTATTTTTTTTAATTTTTTCTTTTATTATTTTATATTTGGATTTTTAATTTCTGATTTTGTGTTTTCTTTTTATATTTTATAATTTTTTTATTTTCTTTTAGATAATAAAGTAGGTACACAATAAAGGAAAAAAAGATATAATCTATATAGGAAAATAGGTAAAAATGAGGAAAGAAGATCTTTTTGGGATTTTTATATTTTTATGATGTTTTTGTGATTTTTCTATTTTTTTCCTAATTTTTTGGTATTTTTAAAGGCAAAAATACTGAAAAATAGTGAATAAAGTTGCTGGCTGAGATTAAAGTGAGGATGAAAAATATCAAACAGAGTCTAAAATTCCTCAAATTAATTTTCAAAAATAGGTAACAAAACAGAGAAAATACAGAGATAAAAATTATATTTTTAGGATTTTTCTCGAATTTTTAAGATTTCTATGAAGTTTTAAGGGGTTTTCTAATTTTTAGGTTTTTTCTTGATTTTTTTTAATGATTTTTGATCTGAAGTAAAAACACACAGAAATACACAAAATGTGATTTTTTGGAATTTTTCAAGGAGTTTTGATAATTTTTATGTATTTTTGAATGTAAACAGAGCTGAAAATGCATATTTTTAAATTTTTATAAATAGTAAAATGCAATAAATATGCAAAACAAAAATATGACGTGAAAGAGCAACCAAATAGGAGCTTACGCTAATTTTTTGAGATTTTTTTATGATTTTAGAGATGCATGAAATAAATGCAAACAACAAAGAGAAGAATCAATACTAGTAGGGGCATATATGTAAATATCTGAAACATTAGGGACCCAAGTACAATTTTCCAGAAATTTATAACTTATTAATTAAGTTCCAGGACCAGTCATAAATAGCCAAACATCCAGGGGTACAAGTGCAAAAATTCCAAAGTCACGTGCGCAAGGCATGCGACTTGAAAGGACCCGTCGGTAAATACTCAGAAACCTGAGGGCTAAGTTGCAAAAATGACCAGAAATATATTATTGTATATAAAAGTTTACGTATTAATTGGAAATAACAAGACCCTAAGGGGGTCCTTTGCAAAATGGCCACCCACCTCACGTGCACGTGTCACATGAGGTGACGTAGCCAAGGACCTGTTAGCAAAACTATAAAGTTCTGGGCCTTTTCCTAAATATTACAAAAAATATTAAAACAACAAATGAAGGATTTAGTGCTATTTAATAAATACAAAAACGACGAGGGTGTTTGTTGCAAAATTCCCTCTCCCAAGCGGATCGGATGGTATTGGCGATGTCACTTATACACGTGGCGTCCCCAGAGCGCACGATGCCCCTTCATCTGGACGGTGAAGATTAAATGCCAGGGGCTGCGATCAACGGCTGAAGTGCCTCACGATCTGATGGCTTCTGATGTGCAGGAAGAACACGTCTGATCGGACGACGCATGAGGTACTTAGATGAACGCGTGAAGAACTGGCTGCCGGCGAGATTTAGTTTCATGATTCGAGCTCCTCCGGCAACCAGAAGCTCTTCAGATGGTCCCCACATCTTCCTGGGATGGTCTTCTAGGTGCTGGCAGCGACAGAAATGGCTGGTGTCCACCGGAGCTGGCCCGCGATGTCGGGGTCGAGGAAGAGCTCCAACTGGGTCCGGCGCTTCCCAAAATCGCCTCCAGGCATCTTCAAGTGGTGCGTAGACCTGCAAGAGAGTCAAGGGGGGATCGCGAGCAAATTGTCGCGACCACCCGTGGGCGGAGAATGGTGAAGAATAGGGAGAATGGGAGCTCACCGGAGCTAGCTCCGACGAGGGGTGGCGTAGGCGATCGGGGAGATATGGATCGAAGGTGAAGGTGGAGATCTAATCCTAAGGCTACTGCAAGTAAAGAAAATGCACGGAAAACAAGATAAAACAGACCTCAAAGGAGAAAATGCCTGAGATGAACTCACAGCCAAACTTGGCCGGAGATGGGTGGAACACGACCCTCAAGGCCTCGCCGTTCCTCAAATGGGGGGCTAGAGACTCCCCTGTCACCGGAGTTGCTCCAACGCATGCCTGGAGGTCTAAGCCTTGCCAAGAGAGGGTGCCCCTTTCAAAAGGGGAAGAAGGGAGGTATATGAACAAGATGGTTGATGGGGCTACAAGAACGAGGTGGCAGAGGCGACGCATCGATCTAGCGCCCAAGGAGAGACAAGGGCGTGAATCATCGTTCTTCGAGGAACAAAAGTCATCAAGGGTGCGTGGAAAAAAGATGAAAGGAACGACCTTGAAAATTCCGCAAAAATGGGAGAAAACCAATGCACTTATAGGTCACAGGCAGTGGATCAGAGAGTTGACCCGCGGGTCAGCTCTCCAGCCCTCCTGGTTGGTCCACGTGGACTAACCAGGAAAAAGCTTGGGAAAAACATTTCTAAACTCGTTTAAAAATAATAAGCGATTTTATTAATTTTAGGTTATAAAATAGAAAATGCTTATTTTTTTTAAAATTATTTTATTATGATTTTTATTTATTTTTTCGAGGTATAATATAAAAGTTACCTTTTATGAGCTATATATAGGTATCTTTATCTATATATTTTAATATTTTTTTATTTTGTATATTTAATTTATTTATTTTGGTTTATTATTTTATAAATTTATAGAATATTTTTATACACTTAAATATATTTTTATTTTATTTTAATAAATAAAATGAATATTTTAGTCTGTACAAGTATACAATAGGGGTCCGAAACTCAACTTTCAAACTGTAGCTCCGCAAAATACGAAACCACCTTCATTAAATAGGTTATTGAAAATTATATACAAATAAAGGTGATTTTGGCGCGTTTCGAGTTTTTATTTGAGAGATACAGGTCTGGGAAGTTGGGATTCTGGAATCTTATTCAGATAATAACTTTTTATCTGTATCTTATTTTTGAGTGAACTCAATTTTGTATTTTTCTTTATTCAATTATCTACAACTTTCATGTACGAAGTTTCATTATTTGAGGTATAAAAAGTGAAACTAAAAATAGGTCCCAAAAAGAATAAAGAACGAATTAAGTAAAAGGGATTTTTTATTGTATATTGGCCCTTATCTTCCCCTACTTTATTCCTTGTCGACCTAGTCATCGAGATGCCTAGGTCTCGGGGTTTCGGGTCATAAAATATTTACAATATTTTATTCTTTTTCTTTTCTTTTCTTTATTCTATTATTTTGGCTTTAAAAATTGTGTTTTAT
The DNA here is from genome assembly GCA_037367405.1 of Ottelia alismoides. Classification (NCBI taxonomy): domain Eukaryota; kingdom Viridiplantae; phylum Streptophyta; class Magnoliopsida; order Alismatales; family Hydrocharitaceae; genus Ottelia; species Ottelia alismoides. The sequence continues at coordinate 1,270,847 of JAZKJV010005618.1, forward strand.
ACACTATTTACACACCCATTTTTGAATTCTAAAATTCGGGAATTAAAGGTATTTACAAGCATTTGCTAGGGTTTTTGAGGTCAAAATGATAGAATAAAGATGATGAAATGTGGATTCATCAATGACCATGAGTGATTTGTCGTTATTCTGGTCAATTTTTATTTAGGTGAAAAATCAAGATATCAGAGAGATTAAGCGAGTTGTTGGGAATTCAATGCTCCCAGGAGACCGACCCGAATCTCGCAACTTATTTTTCGCAGCCTGTATGGATGCGGGCTGAAAGATCCGGAGTTTACTCCTTTAATTCAGTCAGATTAACGATTAAATTTTGTTGTTCGTCCATTGCAGTCAGATAAAATTCGGATCAATCAAAAACCGTAAATTTAAATTATCGATTAAAAGGAGCGGTTATATATTTTTTACTTGGGCAAGCCCAAGGACGAACTTAGTGAGGCAACTTTCTCCTTAGTTTTTTAGTCGATCTAGATGCTAGGTTTTCAAAGAAACATTATTTGGTATTTTTTAAAATTGCAATAAAAAATGCTATGCAATTCGGGCTAAATTGAGGGACTAAAATATAAATTTCGATCAAATCACTTCCAAAATCAACAAACTTAGCCAGAAGATGAATAATGATGAAATCAAGCTACCGATTTTTTTTGGAATTTTTTGACTTAATATGGATTAATTGAGAATTACATATAAATGCTGGGTAATTTTTGTAAATTAATTTTAATAAATAAAAACCAAATTATTTTCAGGAACTAAAATTATCCTAGATACTTATATGTGAGAGGAATCTAGAGAAATGATTAAATAAAAAAAATTGATTTATGACTCATTAAAATTCATTAAATGAATCCCTAAACAATTTATTGCAACCTCGATATGTGTGCAAATATGAATTTTTTGGCACAAGGTAAAACTCTAAAACTCTACCTACTGTGAATTTTTCGCAATTTTAGAGCAAGGATTAATTTAATATCGATTTCAGAATAGACATTGGGTAAAATATGCAATATTTCACCAAATTAATTCTATTAATTAAATCACGACTCACGAAATTACAAATAAATATTCAATAGATAAATAATTGATTGTTCTATAATATGTATTTTTCAAATAGATAAACTAATGCGAAATGAATGTTCAAATGAACATGCAAACACATGGATCAAAATGCAATACATAATTAAAATTTATTAAAAAATATGCTGATTGGACTAAAATGCAGTTACCTATACCCACAAGGGTATTATTACAATTCTATAACAAGCGCATGTGAGGGGCGTGTGCTCTGGTCGGCAGGGGTGTTGGCATGATTTGTGGATGATTAAGGGGCCTTGGGAGCAAATTCTCAGCCCGCGTGTGCGGATGTGGTTCGGAGGGCGCCTCGAGCCCACAGCTGAGGTTCGACCACCCGAGGCGGTATGTGGCTGGTGGAGCACACATGGGGAAGAGGCGTCTGGTGGCTTCAGGGGTTTCGAGGTAGAAGGGCGGACCTGGTGGAGCGTCACGGGTCGAGATGTGATGGAGGTATTGGACTTTGGCTGGTCGAGGCTGGTGGTGCACAGAGGATGAGGTGCAGAGGCCGACTGCTGCAAGTGGATGGTATTTGACGGAGATCAAGCCGCCTTGAGTAGATGGGCGAGGGCGGGTTGCTGAGGAGCATGCACGAGCTACTGGCTGAAGGGGGAAGGTTGTGCAGGCCTCCTCTCGGTCGAGACACGATGCGAGTGGAGGCTCTGATCTTCTATATGTTTGGTGATCTGTGCCTAGGGTAGATGGCGACGAAGGTTGTGAGGGTCTAGATGAGAAGTGTTGACCGAAGGCTGTGTGGGTCAAGCTTCTCCAGGTGGTTGAGGTGGTGGAATGGAACTGGAGCGGCACAACTCGCTGTTGGAGGGCGTGCTATGAAGCGAGAAAAGAGGCGAGTGGCCAGACCTTGTAAAGGGCGGGTACCTGCGGAGTGGAGCATCCTGCTGCTTGGCGAGGAAGCACATGATGGCTTACGGTGAGTTTGGTCGATGTCACTGCGAGCGGCGTAAGGGTCGAGATGTGGTGCCGCTCTCTAAGCGGCTTACTCCCTGTTCACCGGAGAGGGACGACAATGCTCGAAGGAGCCACCTGGACTCCTCTTGTTCTTACCTCAAGGAGTCTTGGCAGTGACACCGAAGCTTCGCAGTTTCAAGGGAATGCTGCAACACGGGGGGGAATGGTTTCACACCTTGGATCACGCCTGAAGGTCGCTAGCCGTCGTCGCTCGACCGATCCTACACTCGCTGTCACTGAGGCCGGAGTGGGAGCTCGGGGTCCTTATCTCTTGATTTGCGGATACCAGGAATGACAGAGGTGGTAGGGCCTTTATTGGCGGTTTAGATGGGCGAGATCGTGCGGAGGAGATATGGAGGTGCCGCAGGGGAAGAACAATAGAGAGGGGAGTGGGCTGCGGGCGACGGTTGTAGCTTGACCGAGAAAGGAGGAGGCGACGTGGGCGGAGATGGAGAGGTGGCTGATGCGCACGACGGGGTGTGGCCAAAGATGCGTGGGGTACAACTGAAGATGCGTAGGGCCGCTGCGCAACTGAGGAGAGAGGCGGGCGATGCATGCGCGACCGTTCCAACCCACCGCGCAACGCGAGCGGTTGCGTGGCCCGCGGGATGAAGCAGAGACGTTACGTGCTAGGCACGCGACCATACGGAAGAAGGAGGCACCACATGGCTGTTGAACCGCAGATCTACCCTTTTAATGTTGTCTAATTGATGGTTTTGTTGCAGTCGGATAAATCCGGATCGATAAAAAATAACCGCACAAATCGATGAATCATCGAATGAATTAACGCGCGATTTTATGTTAGTTTATCCTGGGCAATTCCCAGGGTCAACTCAAGAAGGCAATGGAACAACTCGGGATCAAGCTAGAGGGATTAGACTGTGGTTTTCCAAGTGGGATTTTTTTGGTATTTTTTATGCAATAAAAATGCAGATGCACTGATGCGAATGAACTAGGTTATTAAGAAAATCAACAACTTAGACAAATTTAATTTTAATCTAAAATTAGTACAAATTGACCAAATTGTATTTTTCTTGTAGACCTAATTCAAGATTAGTGTAAAATGGATTTTTTTGAAATTTTTGGATTTAAAATGCACAAATAAAAAATGCAAACTTTTTTGGGGTTTTTATGCAATTTTTCGTGCAAATGATATGCAAAAATTATGAAAATTTTACTGGAAGTTAAACATGATGAAATTAAGCTACATTATTTTTTTTTGGAATTTTCTGACACTTTATGATTTTTTATGAATATTTTACTGAAAACAGAGCGACTGCGAGTATTTAATTCCTAATAAATCCACAAAATAAAATTATCCAGAGGGCTATTTATCTCAAATATCATTTTAGTCAAGAATGCATGAGAATTGAATTTTCTTAAAAATAATCTTTGTGGATTTAATTAAAAATCAATTACAGAATTCACTCTATAATTTATTCTATGCACCAATTTCGATGAAGCTTGGACATTAATTAAAGCATAAATAAAGGCATCATCTACAATTTTTTCACAATTTTTAAAGCAATAAATGTGTCTAAACGAATTTCAGAGCTTAAATGGGAAAATTATCACTGATTTTCAATCTCTGAATTTTAATAAATAATCTGATGCTCACAAAAATGTAAATAAATATCCAGGAGATAAAGATTTTTTTGCTCTACAACTTATTATTTTTCGTTAAAAAAATGATGAGATATGACTGTCCAAATTACCATGCAAAGTCAGGGTTATCTTTGCAATTACAAAAATGAAATAAACAAAACAAATACGCACAAGGATACTTTTGAAAATAAATAAAAGTAAAAGGACACAAATATAATTTTCTCAAAAAAATAAAATAACAAAATGGACATGCTCCTTGTGGGAAATGTGGGTTCCAAGAAGAACCCACCTGCCCGCTAGGGCTTTGGCGGCACGAGAGAATCGAGGGGCGACGGTTGTGGGGCGGAGGCGAGGTGGCTGAGGCAGCGAGCGATTGTGGGGAGGCGCGCGTGGCGACGCATGCTGCGCGCGGAGACCATCCCCAGCGGAGCGGCAGCCGGGCGGCAGGAGACGACCGCGCCAGCAGCGACGTGCGGAGGGCGGCGCGCCTATCGTGTGGCTCCCGCTGCACGAGGGAGCGGTGGGACACGCGGCTAGCAGCCGTTGGCGAGCGGTGGACGGCACGCCTGGTGGCGCAAACATGCGCGAGGGGGGTGGAGCGCGTGAGGCGCTGGTCGTGGGGACGAGGCAGCACAGCGGCGCCTGGAGGCGCCTAGGGGAGGGAGGACGAAGGCGGCCTGTAGGGGCGGTCGATGCTTGCGCATAGAAGTGCGGGCCGCTCGCTGGTGAGGGATTGGGCTGCCTAGACGGTGAGGGGGACGGAGAGCAGGTGGACAGGACGCGTAGCTGGCGGCCATGCGCAGAGGAGGAGGTGGAACGGCCAGGGAGGGGGCGGCTACGGCTTCTTCCCTGTGCCCCTTTTTTTGATTTTTTTTGTTGTATTTTTTTTAAACAGGAAATAAGATGTGGAAATAAAGTGATGGTGATTATGGATGTATGCAAGGGTGGTGATGTAAAAAAACGATGATAATGATGAATGATGGTGGTGAATGTTAATGTTTTGGTAGTGATGTGATGGTGTGTTTGATCGTGATGAAAAACAAGAAAGAAAATATGTTAGATAAAAAATGAAATGAAAAGATAGGATAGAAAATATACCTGTGTTGTCGCCAAAGATGGAGCTGCGATGTGCAACTCTCGTCGTCGTGGCCTCGATCCGATTTGGCGATCGAAAATCGGAGAAGCTCCGTGAGCTTGGCTGGCAGCTCACTATGCGGAGATTAACCGCGGATCTCGCCTTGAGGTTGTCGTCGCTCGACTCGTCTCCTACAGTTGTCACCTGAAGGTTAAAGGGACTCGACCTCGCTTCTCTCGAAAACGGCAGATGGGGAAAATGGTGGAGGATGATGGGAATAAAAGGAGGAGGAAAGGGAAGTTGGAGAAGGGATGGAGAAGATGGAGGAGGTGGTGATAGTGGTGGCTTGGAGTGGAAGACACGTAAGGGAGAAGAGGTAAAAGGGGGATAAAATAAATAATTAATAAAATAATATAGTAGGCTACTAAAAATAATTAAAATAGTAATAAAAAATAATAATAAATTCGAAAATAGTAAAATAAATCCTAGAATAAATAAAAGGGGTGACATTTGGCGGCTATAGGAGCTGCCACATGTCGCTCCTAGAAAATTCAAAAATTATATGTAAAGAAAAATAAAAAAGAAATAACAAAATGGATTAAATAAAATTTGTTCAACACGAAAGTTGCTCGTCTCAATGATATCTACAACTTTCATGAAGGACCAAAAATCAAATGAAGTCATCTGTATAAAATGTATTTTTGGGTGGTACCTTATAGATATAAAATACCGCATTTTATCTTTTGTAATTTTTTTGTCATTTTTAAAGGAGAGAAAAATCAAAATAAAGTTAGAAAAAATATGAAAGGAATATTTACAACTTAATCTATTTTTTTGGATTTTTAATACTTAAAAAAAGGATAAAATGAAGGGCAAAACGGTCAATTTGTACAATATACAAAAGGGGTCCAAAACCCAAGTTTTGCATACGAGCTCCGATTTTTATGAAATTGGTCCTGTTTTGAAGGTCTTTGGATGTATATTACTTTAAAAGTTAGTAGACCTAATTCGGAGGTTGTATGAGAGAGATATGTGCATTTTAAGGCTCCTAGCTTCAAACTTGGATTGGGGTTTTATTGGGTATTTTACAAGTTAGTATTTTTTTGATATTTTTCTTTAATTAGTGTTAGTAATATATACATTATAGAGTCACTTTTATTGTATTTGGAGTTAGTATAAAATATATACAAATAGGTGAAATATGGAGAATATACAGGTGATTTTACAGATGAATTTGGCTTCTTATTTAATGTAGATATTAATGCTAAAATGCAGATATTATGCTTGCATGCATTAATGCTAATTATGCAAAATAAGGGGAAATATGCTGCTATTTACTTGGGAACGAAGCTCTATTTTCAACTTTAAGAGTGATGAATCACAGATTCATCAACCCCCTATACTTAAACCTTGCTCGTCCCCGAGCAACTAAAATGAAATGCAAGAGTGAAATGATTTTGGGTTCCATACCAAGGTCATGAACACAAATTGAAAATGGAGCTGGACTCGACCTTTGGATTAATTGTGTGGAGGAGCCTTATTGGGATCTGAATTTAAGAACTAACCGACTTAAAGTTCCACAAGTAATATATCCAAGACGCCTCAACAATCAGGTCAGAACAAATCCTCAAACGCAAATATCTGATGACCTTGATTCTTACCTGTACTGTGTAAGTGTAAAATAGCTCTCCACATCAGAAATGGCTAAGAAGCAGCCTCCTCTAATAAGGTAACTCTAATTCCCCGGTCCAGTAACTCTTTACTCGAGGAGCGGGGTATTGCCTTCTATGTTCAAGTGCGACCAGCTCAAGAGGAGGGGGTAGAGAAAAGAATGGACGGTAGCCAGTGTAGCTACCTATACTGGGATGCCTGAACAGTGTAGCCAAGTCATCCAGCTGTAGACTTCTTGCTAATATACATACTCTAATAGGTATTTTATTTTCTATCTGACCTATCTATTTTTTTGGAGTTCTTGCATTTTTTCCATTTTTCCTTTTCTTTTTTTGAACTATATACAAGGTGCAGCATGTACATCAGGAGTTTTTCCTCTTGAGACAGTAGACTATCCCTCTTTTGAAGCATTATTGCAACCCACAGCATCCCATCCTTAGATGTCAACACCACCAGACTAGGTTGAGATGCACTACCCTCCCTAGAGGAGGACGGATGTTTCCACCCATGTGCTACTCCAATCTAAAGGATTCTACCTCCTCACCACCTCATCAATGAAGAGTTATGTGCATTGTGCTTGTCCAAGTTAGGTCATTATCTAAAAGAATCATGCGTGTGCACGAGATATTCTACTTAGACTAATCAAGATCACATGTGAACATAGACTTGCGGAAGCAAAGAATTAAGTCAATTGACCAGAGAAATCTTAACTCCAGTTCCTATAAGCCTCTGAAATTATGTGGATTAAGGTCAAATCAGGTCCATCCTCAATATCTACTCATAACTTGGTTCAGAACCCACTAGCTTTTCACTTTGCATATGCAAGATATGCAGATGAGATGCAAATGACATGCTATGTAGATGAATGTAAATGCAAGACTCTTTTTCTTTTTTCTTTTTTTGAATGCAAGGATGATATGCAAGAGTAAATAAGAAGCCTATTTTCTTTTGTTCTTTTTGTGTGTTTATTTGTGTTTTTTTCAAAACTTTGGTATACCTCCTATGTTACAACAATTTACAAGAGTTTATAAGTATTATACAGATTATACAAGTGTTATACAATATACAAGTATACATTTTTTTCAATTTTTACAAAAGTTACAAGTATTATACAACAAGTATACAATTTTTTTTCAATTTTTACCCACCTGTAATTATTGCAAAATATATACAAAACTACACGAAAATACGTGAAAGTACGAGCTATGGGTAAAGTATATATGTAACATATACACGCTGCCCTATACTTAGCGTGTGCTATGTCCTCACAGCACGAAAAGCGAGAAAAAAGACATAGCTCGTGCTAAGCGTAGGATAGCTAAAATAACAAAAAGTATAGAAGTCGTCCTGCCCACCTATACTTAGGCTCTGGCAGCCTAAGTGTAGAAGAAGATAAAAAATGGGGCAGGCGAGGTTAAGTGGGGAAATGGAGTTTATACACGGTGGGCATCGGTCCCCCTATACTTAGGCTTTGGTCAGCCTAAGTATAGGACAGGAGTGAGTGTGAGAACTGATGAGATCTAGAGAATATACAACAAATGGTGAAGAGACTCGGGTCATTCTTCCCCCTATACTTAGGATCTGATCATCCTAAGTATAGCCATGAATGAAATGATATGGAGTTGAGGCAAGTGATTCAAATCACTGGGGAGGAAGGGAAAGAAAAATATATACAAGGAGGATTGAGAATATACAAGGATCAAGAAGGTCTGTGACGAACCTTCTTGTGGGATCGTGGAGGTGGGTAATATACAAGTGTGTCGCTGTCGGAATCGTCCTCAGATGAATAGTAGTTAGGTGAAGGGATCATCCAACAAGGGTCGACACACAACTGCTTAATTAGATACAGCTTAAGAACAGCCGAACTGAGCTCACAGATATAAATCACCTTGTCCGGACCCGATGAGGATTCCTCTGAAACTTCCTTCTCTGGAATGTTGAAGGAAATTTTCTTAGTCGGTTTTCTAGAACTTGAATCATTGAGAGGGAGATGAGAGCGATGTGCCTTGAGAGGTTCAGGGTAACATCTCGAGGAATCAATTCTCGACTTCCTCTCACTATATAGCCGACTAGAAGAGGGAGCAACCGTGTTTTTATGTGGAGTCAATTTAGTCTTGGTTGTTTCCTTTGAAGGTCCAGGATGTGGTGCGGTGCTGACCATGGGTTCCTCATCAGACGAGTCACCATATAGATTAGCATATTCCTGAAGGGTCAGCACGCGTCTCGAGAAGGTGCTAGTGATCTCAGTTGGCTTGACATTATTGGGCTCTTTTGTCAGATCATCAAAATGGTCAAGACAATCAGCAAAAATTATGTCCGACTCAATGTCAGCTTCTAGTCGTGAGTCCTCTTTAGAAGCAGTCATGGTGGTGGTGCAAGCAGTTGAGGAGGTGTGGGGAGTCTCTGAACCAATGGCCGTCCGGACAATCAGTCTCTCAGGTGTAGTAGAGAGGTGTCGCTCATCTTCCTCTCGATGGTCATGATTGTCAACGAATGTGCGGGTCACCTTCGAGTAAAGTTTATCAAAGAATGGATGAGGTCGAAGCACTCCCAATGCTGTAAAATCGATCCCGAGTCTTGCAATCTATAGTCTCCTTAGCCAAGGCTAAGAACGGCTTCCCGAGAATAATCGGAGACTGGGAAAACTCTCCTCGGTGCTCAATGTCAATGATCATGAAGTCCACCTGGAGTAGAGCACCTTGGAAAGTAACGATGACTGAAATATTTCCTCTCGACCATTTGATGGATCGATCGACCAGCTGAACGATCTCTCTCGACTTCCTAAGTGGCATGAGTTTGAGCTTGTCAAACACAGAGGTCGGGATGATATTTATCGGCGAGTCATCATCGATTTTTGCATGACTAGAGATAGTGTCTTTGATTTCACATTCAACTTGGGGCAACCACTTCACTCTACGGCTTTTGGTCTTTCTCCTCATCACCAAGGACGTGGCCACATACACTGTGTCTTTCAGTCCTTGTCCTCTTATTACCCGACCTTTTGGGCATCATTTTACTCTTTACAAATCTCTTGAGGTCATGGAAGTGATCTATGGCCTTAATTAAGGGAAGTTAAAAAATCAATTCTTTGTCGAGTACTTCCCTTAGGGCAGGATCCAATATTTTTAGGTCTTTTTCATTTTCAATTTTTATGTGATTTTTTGATTTTTCAATTTTTTGGTGTTTTGGGTGGATGCATGATCAGACTCTAGATTGGAAGGCAAGGGGTTAGTTGAAGAGAGAGATAGAATGGACTCCATCTGTACATGATGTGTGGGTTCCCAAATGTTCGCTCTATTTTCAACATCAGATCTACTTACTTCCTTCTCCACTTTCATACCTAGGCTAGCAGAAATTGAGTGCAAGATTTTGATGACATCTCTCAGCTTGTTACTGAATGATTCATTTTTCTCAATAAGTCTGGAAATGTCATCCTCCAAAATATTCTCATGACAAATCATGGGAGAGTTCTGCTCAATTGAAGGATAGTGTTGAGATGTTGTGGTCTCATACTCAACATACCTAGACTCTGGCATGTAATGTTGGGTCGAGTATGGACCATCCAAATGGCAAATATTAGTCGGAGCCTCATATGATGGAGTCAATGAAACATGGACTGATAAGTCTAGCTCATGAGTCCAATCTTGTGAATGTATAGGCTCTTCGAATGTGTGATATAAAGGCTGGATAATGGAAGCTTGATCACTAAAGTCAATCAAGTCTGGAAAATTATTATGTGCATGCCTCTCTATTTGGGTTGTTCGATCGACCAAGTTGTTCTGCCAGTCATCGGTCTCAGTAATGGCTTGCTCTTCGTATGGTTCACTGATTCCAGCAAGCTCTCGAGAGTAAGGACAGTCAACCCAAGGTGGAAGTGGATCCAGAGTGTTAGAATATTGATTAGGTGAGAAATACGAAGAAATGGAGAAGTCAGTCGAAGTTCTGACTTCATAATCGGGTTGAGGTGGAACCGACCACGGGTAAGGATCTCCCGTGGATGGCGGAGGATACATGGAAGAATGAGAAGGTGAAGATGATCAGTATATGGTCGAGGAGGAATGACCAGAGGTCTCAGGGTATGGGGATTAATATCCTGACATCTTGAAGAGAAAAAGATGAATGTAAGCAGGCTGAGGAAGAAATTGTGCAATTACACAGGATAACACACACGTACAGACACAAAGACAAACGCAAGAGCAAACCCTGAGTTCACACTCAACACGGTGAATGACTCGAAATCGAGTCCGATTGATCTGGTTGATTTTAAGTGTGATTTTATCAGACAAGATAACAAAGGTTACGTGGCCTATAGGGGAGTCGGCTAAAAGCTGAATGCGTCTCTCCTGTTTAACCTGTTGCCTAAGATACCAACGCCCTTCCTTTCTCCGCTCCTATCACCATCCGAAAGTTCAAGGACCTGCCCCTATCTACCTATAGAGTAGGCGGAGGCTGACAAGGCTATAACTTCCCCCTATCTACCTACAAGCACAGGCAGAGGCTACTAGCAACTTGTCGCGGTGCACCGTAATTTCACCCCTATCTGCCTACCGTAGCAGGCGGAGGCTACTTGGTGCTGATCAGTTGAATCCAAAGCTCAGCCGGTGATATTTGCTTGGATCGGGGTACGCGATATGGAAGGCAGGGATTTTTGGCTCTGCTCGAGGGTGCTCACACACTCTAGTACCCTCACTCAGCCTGAAAATAAGGTCGGGGTTAATCTCCCGCAAACAAGGGTTAATTTTAGTTAATTTTTTCGGTCCAATTCAATTAGCAGCCCGATTTTAGAGATTAGTTGTCACTGATATTAATCCACACAAGCAATCACGTCTACCGTCCAGTCCCAATTCCTTTATCCTAGGTTAGAAAATCAAGAGAGAGAATCGGAAAAAGCCGATGCAATCGAGAAAATGATGATGAATGCTTGAGTAAGAAGACTTACAATACCTCCAGTTCTCTACAATGCAGGATGCAATACTGAATTAAAATTTTATACTAAATGAATGCAATCGATGAGAAGCCACTCCTAGATAGGCAGTTCTATTAGCGAGTGAAGAATGAATTCAAATTTGTCTAAAGTCCTACGGTCTAAGTGCGTTTTTTAATGGTGAAGTGCGGTCCTAAATATTACGAGCACAAACAGTCCTAGGAAGCTCTAAGAGCCGCAAGTGCAAGTCCTATTCTACGTAAAGCAACCACACAACACCCGGGGACTCGTTTTATTATGACTTACACGCGCAAGATCCCAAACGGGAATCACTGTAAATGCAGACACTTTTTTTATAAAAAAAAAGAAAATCTTTCTGGCGTCTCAACAACCGACTTGATCCACGAATCGTCGGCCTCCGATGCACTTCGAGATGCGTCGACTTCAAGAAAAGCCGCTCCATGTCCACCGGGCCCTCGCACAAAAAGATACAAAAATGTCAGAGAGAGAAAAACAAATAGAAAAAATAATTTGAAAAATTACAAGGTGGTTCAGGGATCAGACTACCCAAGTGACTGGAAAACGTAAATCTAATTTTCTAAAGTGATCCTAAGCCGTTTGCGTCCTCGGCAACGGTGCCATTTGATGAACTCTTTTTTACCCTTTTTATGTGTCTAGTTGACGTTTTCATTGCAGTCAGATAAATCCGGATCGATAAAAAATAACCGCACAAATCGATGAATCGTCGAATGAATTAACGTGCGGTTTTATGTTTGTTTAGCCTGGGCAAGCCCCAGGGTCGACTAAAGGAGGCAAAGGAACAACTCGAGATCAAGCTAGAGGGATTAGACTGCAGTTTTCCAAGTGGGATATTTTGGTATTTTTTTATGCAATAAAAATGCAGATGCACTGATGCGAATGAACTAGGTTATTAAGAAAATCAACAACTTAGCCAAATTTAATTTTAAACTGAAATTAGTACAAATTGACCAAATTGTATTTTTCTTGTTGATCCATTTCAATGATTAGTGCAAAATGGATTTTTTTGGAATTTTTGGAATTAAAATGCACAAATGAAAAATGCAAACTTTTTTGGAGTTTTTATGCAATTTTTCGTGCAAATGATATGCAAAAATTATGAAAATTTTACTAGAAGTTAAACATGATGAAATTAAGCTATATTAATGTTTTTGGAATTTTCTGACACTTTTTATGAATATTTTAATGAAAATAGAGCGACTGCAGGTATTTAATCCCTAATAAATCCACATAATAAAGTTATCCAGAGAGCTATTTATATCAAATAGACATTTTAGTCAAGAGTGCAGAAGAATTGAAATTTCTTAAAAATAATCTTTGTGGATTTAATTAAAAATCTATTACACAATTTACTCTATAGTTTATTCTATGCAAACGACAACTCCAATTTCAATGAAACTTGGATAGTAATTAAAGCATAAATAAAGGGGTCATCTACAATTTCTTCACAATCTTTAGAGTAATAAATAGGTCTGAACAAATTTCAGAGCTTAAATGGGAAAATTATCACTGATTTTTAATCTTTGAATTTTAATAAATAATCTAATGCTCACAAAAATGTAAAAAATAACCAGGAGATAAAGATTTTGTTGCTCTACAACTTACTATTTTTCGTTAAAAAAAATGATGCCATTTGATAGTTCAAATTACCGTGCAAAGTTAGGGTTATCTTTGCAATTACAGAAATGAAATAAACAAAACAAATGCACACAAGGATGCTTTTGAAAATAAATAAAACTAAAAGGACACAACTATAATTTTCTCAAAAAAATAAAATAACAAAATGGACCTGCTCCTTGTGGGAAATGTGGGTTCCAAGAAGAACCCACCCGCCCACTAGGGCTTTGGCGGCACGAGTGAATCGAGGGGCGGTGGTTGCGGGGTGGAGGTGAGGTGGGTGAGGTGGCGCACAGCTGCAGGGAGGCGTGCGCGGCTGCAGGGAGGCCCGCGCGGCGACGCGTGCTGCGCGCAGAGGCCACGCCCAGCGGAGCGGTGGCCGGGCGGCAGGAGACGGTCGCGCCATTAACGGTGTGTGGAGGGCGGCGTGCCTATCGCGTGGCTCCCGCTGCATGAGGGAGCAGTGGGACACGCGGCTAGCAACTGTTGGCGAGCGGTGGACGACGCGCCTGGCGGTGCAAACGTGCGTGAGGGGGGTGGAGCGTGCGGGTCGCTGGTCGTGGGGACAAGGCGGCACAGCGGCGCCTGGAGGCGCCCAGGGGCGGGAGGATGAAGGCGGCCTGTAGGGGCGGTCGGTGCTGGCGCGTGGAAGTATGGGCCGCTCGTTGGCAAGGGAGTGGGCCGCCTGGATGGTGAGGGGGATGGAGCGCGGGTGGACAGGACGCGTGGCTGGCGGCCACGCGCGGAGGAAGAGGTGGAACGACCAGGGAGGGGGGGCTACGACTTCTTCCCTATGTCCCTTTTTTGATTTTTTTGAATTTTTTGTTGTATTTTTTTAAACAGGAAATATGATGTGGAAATAAAATGATGGTGATTATGGATGTATGCAAGGGTGGTGATGTAAAAAAAAGATGATAATAATGAATGATGGTGGTGAATGTTAATGTTTTGGTGGTGATGTGATGGTGTTTTTGATCGTGATGAAAAACAAGAAAGAAAATATGTTAGATAAAAAAATGAAATGAAAGGATAGGATAGAAAATATACATGTGTGGTCGCCGAAGGTGGAGTTGCAATGTGTGGCTCTCGTCGTCGTGGCCTCGATCCTATTTGGTGATCGAAAATCGGAGAAGCTCTGTGAGCTTGGCTGGCAGCTCACTACGCGGAGATTAACCGCGGATCTCGCCTTGAGGTTGTCGTCGCTCGATTCGTCTCCTACAGCTGTCACCTGAAGGTTAAAGGGGCTCGACCTCACTTCTCTCGAAAATGACGGATGGGGAAAAATAGTGGAGGATGATGGGAATAAAAGGAGGAGGAAAGGGAAGTTGGAGAAGGGTTGGAGAAGATGGAGGAGGTGGTGATAGTGGTGGCTTGGAGTGGAAGACAAGTAAGGGAGAAGAGGTAAAAGGGAGATAAAATAAATAATTAATAAAATAATATAGTAGGATACCAAGATAATTAAAATAGTAATAATCATAAATCCAAAAATAGTAAAATAAATCCGAAAATAAATAAAAAAGGGGTGACATGCCTCCTAGAAAATTCAAAAATTAAATCTAAAGAAAAATAAAAAAGAAATAACAAAAGGGATTAAATCAAAAAGTGGTCAACACGAAAGTTGCTTGTCTTGACGAGATCTACAACTTTCGTGAAGGGTCAAAAATCAAAAGAAGTCATCTGTATAAAATGTATTTTTGGGTGGTACCTTATAGATATAAAATACCGCATTTTATCTTTTGTAATTTGAGAAAAATCAAAATAAAGTTAGAAAAAATATGAAAGGAATATTTACAACTTAATTTATTTTTTTTGGATTTTTAATACTAAAAAAAGGATTAAATGAAGGTCAAAACAATCAATATGTACACTATACAAAAGGTGTCCAAAACCCAAGTTTTGCATAAGAGCTTCGATTTTAATGAAATTGGTCTTGTTTTGAAGGTCTTTGAATGCATATTACTTTAAAAGTGAGTAGACCTAATTGGAAGGTTGTATCAGAGAGATATGTGTATTTTAATGCTCCTAGTTTCAAACTTGGATTGGGGTTTTTATTGGGTAATTTTACAAGTTAGTATTTTTTGATATTTTTCTTTAATTAGTGTTAGTAATATATACATTATAGAGTCGGTTTTATTGTATTTGGAGTTAGTATAAAATATATACAAATAGGTGAAATATGGAGAATATACAAGTGATTTTTACAGATGAATTTGGCTTCTTATTTAATGCAGATATTAATGCTAAAATGCAGATATTATGCTTGCATGCATTAATGCTAATTATGCAAGATAAGGGAAAATATGATGCTATTTACTCGGGAACAAAGCTCTATTTTAAACTTTAAGAGTGATGAATCACATATTCATCAGTGGCATGCTCGAGAGCGGCTATGTGGTGGGTTATTTATAGTAATTTAAAATAATTAAAAAAAATAAAATTAATTAATAAATAAATAAAATGGGTAACATGTGGTGGCTCTAGTTGCGAACACGTATCGCTCCCAAAAAAATCATAAATAAAATGTAATTAAAAATCAAAAAGAAATAATAGGGGGGTCAAATCAAAAAGTGGTCAACTTGAAAGTTGCTCGTCTCGACGAGATCTACAACTTTCATGAAGGACCAAATATCAAAATAAGTCATCTGTACAAAAAGTATTTTTGAGTGGTATCTTATAGGTATAAAATACCACATTTTTATCTTTTGCAATTTTTTTTGTCATTTTTAATTATTAAAAAAATAAAAAGATAAAATGAAAGGTAGTTTAGTCAATATGTGCAATATACAATAGGGGCCCAAAAGCCATGTTTCATATATGATATCTGATTTTCATAGAATTAGTCTTGTTTTGAAGGTCTTTGAATGTATATTACTCTAAAAGTGGGTTGACCTAAATCGGACACTATATGAGAGAGATATGTGCCTTTTCAGGTTAATAGTCTCAACCTTGGATTTGGGTTTTTTATTGGTCAAATTTACAAGTTATATTTTTTGACATTTTCCCTTTATTATTGTTAGTAATATATACACTATAAAGTTGATTTTATTTGATTTGGAGTTAGTATAAAATAGATACAAAAAGGTGATTTTAGCTAATATATAGGTGGATATTTACAAGGGGATTAGTCTTCTTTTAATGCAAAAATGCATGTTAAAACGCAGGTGCATGAATGCTAATTATATAATATAAGTGATGCAATTCAACTAATTACTCAGGAACAAAGCTCTATTTTCAACTTTAGAGTGATGAATCACAGATTCATCAACCCCCTATACTTAAACCTTGCTCGTCCCCAAGCGACTAAAATGGAATGCAAGAGTGAAATGATTTTGGGTTACATATCGAGGTCATGAGCAAAAGGTGAAAATGGAGCTTGACTCTACCTTTGGATTAATAGTGGGGCAGAACCTTACTGGAATTGAATTTAAGACCTAACAACCTTTGAGTTCTACAAATCTTCTATTCAAATCGCCTCAATAGTCAGATCAGAACAAATCCTCATATGCAAATTCTGATGACCATGAATCTTATTTGTACTGTGTTAGTGAAATATAGCTCTCCACATCAGAAATGGAAAAGAACCAACCTCCTCTAACAAGGTAAGTCTAATTCCCCGATCTAGCAACTCTTTCCTCGAGGAGCGGGGTATTCCCTTCTATGTTCAAGTACAACTAGCTCAAGAAGAGGGGGTGGAGAGAAGAATGGACAGCAGCTGGTGTAGCTACCTATCCTAGGATGCTTGACCAGTGTAGCCAAGTCATCCAGCTGCATGCTTTGAAGCTCTTCTTATTTTTCTATACTTGTATATATACTCCAGTAGGCATTTTACTTTTCAATCAGGCCTGACCACTTTTGGAGAATTTGCATATTTTTCTCTCCTTTTTTTTTCTTTTTTTCTTCTTTTTTTGACATATATACAAGGTGCAGCATGTACATAAGGAGTTTTTTCTTCTTGATCCAGTAGACTATCCCTCTTTTGAATCTTTATTGCAACCCACACCATCCTGTCATTAGACGTTAATGCCACTAGACTAGGTTGAGATGCACTACCCTCCCTAGAGGAGGACGGATGTTTCCACCAATGTGCTACTCCAAGCTAAAGGATTCTACCTCCTCACCATCTCATCAATGAAGAGTTACATGCATGGTGCTTGTCCAAGTTAGGTCACTGTCTAAAAGAATTGTGCGTGTGTATGAAATATTCTACTTACACCAATTGAGATGACATGTGAACATAGACGTGCGGACTCAAAGAATTAAGTCGCTCGACCTAAAAAATCTTAACTCCAGTTCCTATAAGGATCCTCTGAAATTTGGTAGATTAAGGTCGAATCAAATACATCCTTGACATCTATTCATAACTTGGTTCAGAACCCACTAACTTTTCACTTAACATATGCTTAATATGCAGATAAGATGCAGATGACTTGCAAGACACATTTTTTTAATGCAAGGATGGTATGCAAGAGTAAATAAGAAGCCTATTTTTTATTTTTTATTACTTTTTTAGTTGTTTTTTTAATATACCTCCTATTTTACAACAAATTTTACAAGATTATTTTTTATAAGAATTTTATAAGTATTATACAATATACTATTATAAAAGTATACATGCATTTTACATTTTTTTCTCAATTTTCACCCACCCCTAATTATTGCATAATATATACAAAAATATGTGAAAGTATGTGCTATGGGTAAAGTATATATGTAATATATACACACCCCTCTATACTTAGCGTGTGCGGTGTCTTCAGAGCACGAGAAGCGAGGAACAAGACATAGCTCATGCTGCGAAAAGGGGAGATAAAATAACAAAAAGTATAGAAGTCGCTCCGCCCCCCATACTTAGGCTCTAGCAGCCTAAGTGTAGAAGAAGATCAAAAATGGGGCGGGCGAGGCTAATAGGGGACATGGATGAGTATATATACCGAGCGTGCATCGGTCCCCCTATACTTAGGCTCTGGTCAGCGTAAGTATAGGACATGATTGGGTATAAGGACTGATGAGATCTGGAGAATGTATAGAGAATGATGAAAGAGACTCGGGTCTCTCTCCCCCCTATACTTAGGATCTGGTCATCCTAAGTATAGGCATAAAATGAAATGATATGGAGTTTGGATGAGTGATTTGAATCGTTGGGGAGGGAGGGAAAGAAAAAATATATACAAGGAGGAGTGAGAATATACAAGGATCAAGAAGGTTTGTGATGAACCTTCTTGTGGGAGCGATGAGTGGATAATATACATATGTGTTGTTATCGGAATCATCCTCATATAAATAAGAGTGAGGTGTAGGGATCGTCCAACGAGGGTCGACACACGACTGCTTGCTCAGATATGGCTTGAGAACAGCCGAACTGAGCTCACTCATATAAATCACCTCATCTGGACCCGATGAGGATTCCTTCAAAAATTCCTTCTCCGGTACGTTGAAGGAAACTTTCTTAGTCAGTTTTCTAGAATCTGAATCATTTAAAGGGAGAGGAGAGTGACACGCCTTGAGGGGTTCGGGGGAATACCTCGAGGAATCAATTCTCGACTTCCTCTCATTGGATAACCGACTTGAGGAGGGAGCAACTGTATTTTTGGGTGGGGTCAATTTAGTCTTGGTTGTCTCTTTGATGGTCCGGGATGTGGTGTAGTGTTGACCATGGATTCCTCGTCAGACGAGTCACCATATAGATTATAATATTCTTGAAGGGTCAGTGCACGTCTTGGAAAGGTGCTAGAGATCTCAGTTGGCTTGGCATTATTAGTCATGGATGTCGGATCATAGAAACGATCATGACAATCACCAAAAATCATGTCCGACTCAATGACAGCTTCGGTTGTGAGTCTTTTATTAAATATGATACAATGGTGGTGATGCAAGCAACATGAGTCATGGATGTGTGGGGAGTCTCTAAACCAAGGGTCGACTCGATAATCAGTATCTCAAGTGTAGCAGAGAGGTGAGACTCATCTACCTCTCGATGGTCACGACTGTCAGCAGCTTTGTGGGTCACCTTAGAGTAGAGTGTGTCAAAGAATGAGTGAGGTCGAAGTGCTCCCAATGCTGTAAAATCGATTTCTCGAGTCTCACAATCTATAGTCGCCTTAGCCAAGGCTAAGAACGGCTTTCCAAGAATAATAAAAGACTGGGTAAACTCTCCTTGATGCTCAATGTCAATGAGCGTCAAGTCTACCTGGAGTAGAACACCTTGGAAAGTAATTATGACTGAAATGGTTCCTCTCGACCACTTGATAGATCGATCAGCCAACTGAACGATCTCTCTCCACTTTCTGATTGGCATGAGCTTGAGCTTCTCAAACATAGAGGCCGGGAGGATATTTATTGGAGAGTCATCATCGATTCATGCATGGGTAAAGGTATTTTCTTTGATTCACATTCAACCCTAGGCAACCGCTTCACTCTACGGCTTTTGGTCTTTCTCCCCATCACCAAGGAGGTGGTCATATACACTATATATCTCTCAGCCCTTGTCCTCTTATTGCCCGACCTCTTAGGCATTAGTTTACTTATCACAAATCATTTGAGGTCAGGGAAGTGATATATGGCCATTTTTAAGTGAAGCTTAAAAATTAATTCTTCATCGAGTGCTTCCCTTAGGGCATGATCCATTTTTTAGGTCTTTTTCATTTTCTATTTTTATGAGATTTTCTAGTTTTTCAATTTTTTTGGTCTTTTTGAGATTTTCAAATTTTTTGGTATTTTTGATGGGCGAATGGTCAGACTCTAGATTGGAGGGTAAGTGGTTACTAGAAGAGGAAGATAGAAATAGACTCCAGCTATACAGAGTGTGTGGGTTCCCTAATGTCCACTCTGTTTTCAACTTCAAAACTACTCATAGTATTATCCACTTTCATACCCAGGCTAACAGAAATTGAGTGCAATATTTGAGTGACATCTCTCAAATTATTGATTCGTTTTCTCAATAAGTCTCAAAATATCATCCTCCATAAAGTTCTCATGACAATTATGGGAGAAGTTGGAGGATATTGCTGATAACTTGGGGTTTCATACTCAACATGCCTAGAATCTAGCATGTAATTCTGGGTCGAGTATGGATCATCTGTATGGCAGATATTGGTCGGAGCCTCATGTAATGGATTTAATGAACATGTCTAGCTCATGAGTCCAATCCTGTGAATGTATAGGCTCTCCGAATGTGTGATATGAAGGCTGGTCAATGTAATTTTGAGGTCAATCAAGTTAGGAAGATCATGATGTACATGCCACTCGATTCGGTTTGTTCGATCTACCATGTTTTCCCCTAAGGTCAAGTCGGGACGTGTATATGTAATTTTTTGTATGGTCCCTACTTGAGGTGAGAATGAAGTATGTGGGGGCACATAATTCTGTCAGTCATCTATCTCAACAATGGCTTGCTCTTCGTTTGGTTCATTGATTCCAGCAATCCGTCGAGGATAAGGACAGTCAGCCCAAGATGGAAGTGGATTCAGAGTGTTAGAATATGAAGTAGGTGACAAATACAAAGAAGTGGAGAAGTCGATCGATGTTATGACTCCATAATCGAGGTGAGATGGAGAGAAGAAGGGTGGGTGTGGAGAGACCATCTCTAAGAGAGGGTGTATGGGGGAGAAAGATGATGAAGATGGTCGGTGCAAAAACTGATGAGCCGACATCTTCAAAAAGGAATGAGAGAGGATTGATGTGAAAACGTGCAAGTACACAGGATACTAACACATACAAATAGACACCAAGACAAATGCAAGAGCAAACCCTGAGTTTACATGCAAAACGGTGAAGGACCTGATGCTGGGTCCGATTAATCTGGTTGATTTTAAGTGTGATTTTCAAGCATAGCAAGGATTATATGATGGCCTATAGGGAAGTCGACTCAATGCCGGATGCGTCTCCCCTATTTAACTTATCGCCTAAGATACCAACACCCTTCCTCTCTTAGCTCCTATCACTGGCTTACTCGGTTAATACTGATGAAGTTCAGGGACCTGCCCCTATCTACCTACCGAAGTAGGCGAAGGCTGACAAGGCTTATCACTTCACCTCGAAGGGTTACTAGCAACTTGTCGTGTCACACCGCTGCTTCACACCTATCTACTTGCCGAAGCAAGCAAAGGCTACTTTGTGCTGGTCAGTTGAACTTCAAATACTTCAGCCTATAAAATTCACTAAGAGCAGGGTACGTTGATTTGGAAGGTAAGATTTGGGCTCTATCTTAGTGTGTGCACACACTCTCTGTACCCTCACTCAACCTGAAATCAAGATCGGGGTTGTTCTTCCGCAAACAAGGGTTAATTTTGGTTAATTTTTTTGGTCCAATTTAATTAACAGTCCCGATTTTAGAGACTAGTTGTCACTTTAGTTAATCTACACAAGCAATCACGTCTACCATCCAGTCCCAATTCCTTTATCCTAAGTTAAAAAAATTGAGAGAGGGAATCAGAAAAAGCCGATGCGATCGAGAAAACAATGATGAATGCTTGAGTAATAAGGCTT
The DNA here is from genome assembly GCA_037367405.1 of Ottelia alismoides. Classification (NCBI taxonomy): domain Eukaryota; kingdom Viridiplantae; phylum Streptophyta; class Magnoliopsida; order Alismatales; family Hydrocharitaceae; genus Ottelia; species Ottelia alismoides. Next base: position 1,292,314 of record JAZKJV010005618.1, read on the forward strand.
ATAGTGCCTCCAGCTTTGTACAATGTAGGATGCAATACTTAATTAAAATTTTACACTATATGAATGCAAGCGATGAAAAGCCGTTCCTAGATAGGAAGTTTTATTAGCGAGTGAAGAATGAATTTAAATTTGGCTAAAGTCCTATGGTCTAAGTGCATCTTTTAATGGTGAAGTGTGATCCTAGAAATTACGAGCACAAACAGTCCTTGGAAGCTCTAAGAGCCGCGAGTGCAGGATCTATTCTACGGCAACCAATCACACAACACATAGAGTCTTTTTATTCAGTTACACACACGAGAACCCAAATGGGAATCACTTTAAATGTAGTTAATGCAAATTAATGAAAAGGAAAACTTTTATGGCATCTCAACAACCGACTTGATCCACGAATCGTCGGTCTCCGATGCACTTCGATATGCATCGACTTCAAGAAAGCCACTCCAAGTCCACCGAGCCCTCGTACAAAAAGATACAAAATATGTCAGAGAAAGATATAAATAAATATATAGAAAAATAATTGAAAAATGGAATAATACAAAGTGGTTCGAGGGTCAGACTACCCGAATGAATGGAAAACCAAAATCTAATTTTCTAAAATGATCCTAAGCCATTTGCCTCCCCGGTAACGACACAATTTGAAAGACCTGAAGTTTACCCTTTTAATTCAATCGGATTAACGATTAAATTTTGTGTTCGTTCATTGCAGTCGAGTAAAATTCGGATCAATCAAAAATCGTAAATTTAATTTATCGATTAAAAGCGAGCGGTTATATTTTTTTACTTGGGCAAGCCCAAGGTCAAACTCCGGGAGGCAACTTTCTCCATAGATTTATTTTTAGTCGATCTTGATGCTAGATTTTCAGAGAAACATCTATTGGTATTTTTTAAATTGCAATTAAAAATTCAATGCAATTTCGGTCTAAATTGAGGGGTTAAATTATAAATTTTGATCAAATCACTTCTAAAAATCCTCAAACTTAGCCAGAAGATGAATAATGATGAAAGTAAGCTGCTGATTTTTTTCGAATTTTTCGACTCTATATGAATTAATTGAGAATTAAATATGAATATAGGGTGATTTTCGCAAATTAATTTTAATAAATACAAAACCAAATTATTTTCAGGAACTAAAATTATCTTAGATACTTATATATGAGAGGAATCCATGAAAATTATCAAATCCAAAATAATTGATTAATCACTAAACAATTTATTGCGATCTCGATATGCATGCAAATATGATGATTTTTGGGCACAAGGTAAAACTACTCAAACTCTACCTATTGTGAATTTTTTGCAATTTTTAGAGCAAGGATTAATTTAATATCAATTTCAAAATAAACATTGGGTAAAATATGCAATATTTCACCAAATTAATTCTATTAAGTAAACCACAACTCACAAAATTATAAATAAATATTCAATAGATAAAGAATTGATTGTTCTACAATATGCAATTTTCAAATAGATAAAATAATGTGAAATGAATGTTCAAATGAACATGCAAACACATGGATCAAAATGCAATACATAATTTAAATTGATTATTGAAAATATGCTGACTAGACAAAAATGCAGTTTCCTATACCCACGAGGGTATTATTGCAATTCTCCAGCAAGCGCACGTGCGGGGCGCGCGCTCTTGTCAGCAGGGGTGCTGGCGTGATTTGCGGATGATTCAGAGGTCTTGGGTGCAAATTCTCAGCCCGCGTGTCCTCTGCGCGTGCAGATGAGGTTCGGAGGGCCCCTCAGGCCCACAGCCGAGGTTCGGCCACCTGAGGCGCTACGTGGCTGGTGGAGCGCACATGGGGATGAGGCGTCTGGTGGCTTCAGTGGTTTCGAGTCGGAAGGGCAGACCTGGTGGAGCATCGCGGGCCGAGGCATGATGGAGGTGCAAGACTTTGGCTGGTCAAGTCTGGCAGAGCATGGAGGGCGAGGTGCAGAGGCTGGCTGCTGGAAGTGGATGGCAGCTGACGGAGATCAAGCCGCCTTGAGTAGCTGGGTGAGGGCGGGTTGCATGAGGAGCACACACGAACTGCTGGTGGAAGGGGGGAGGTTGTGCGGGCCTCCTCTTAGTCGACACACGATGTGAGTGGAGGCTCGAGCTTCTATAAGTTCGACGATCTGCGCCTGGGGTAGATGGCGGTGAAGGTTGTAAGGGCCTGGATGAGAAGCGTTGACCAAAGGCTGCGTGGTTCGATCTTCTCCAGGTGGTTGAGGCGGCTGAACGGAACTGGATCGGCACAGCTCGCCACTGGAGGGCGTGCTATGAAGCGGGAAAAGAGGCATGTGGCCATACCTCGTGAAGGGCGAGCACCTGCGGAGGGGAGTGTCCTCCTATCTTGCGAGGAAGAACGTGACGGATTGTGGTGAGTTTGGTCAATGTCACTACAAGGCGATGCAAGGGTCGAGATATGTTACCGCGCTCTAAGCAGCTTACTCCCTGTTCGCCGGAGAGGGACGACAGTGCTCGAAGGAGCTACCTAGTCTCCTCTTGTTCTCGCCTCAAGGAGTCTTGGAAGTGACTCCAAAGCTTTGCAGCTTCAAAGGAATGCTGCAACAAGGGGGGATGGTTTCCCACCTTGGATAACGCTTGAAGGTCGCTAGCATCGTTGCTCGATCGATCCTACGCTCATTGTCACCGAGGCTGGAGTGGGAGCTCGGGATCCTTATCTCTTGATTGGCGGATACCAGGAAAGACAAAGGTGGAAGGGCCTTTATAGGCGTTGAGTTGGGCGAGATTATGGGGAGGAGATATTGAGGTGCCGTAGGGGAAGAACGGGAGAGAGGGAAGTGGGATACAGGCGGCGGTTGTAGCTTGATCAAGAAAGGAGGAGGCGATGTGGGCGGAGAGGGAGAGGTGGCTGGTGCGTGTGACGGGGTGTGGTCAAAGATGCGTAGGGCCGTCACGCAACTGAGGAGAGAGGCGGGCGATGCAAGCGCGACCGTTGCAACCTGTCGCTGACATGGTCAGTTGCATGGCCCGCCGGAGGAAGCAGAGATGTGGTCACGTTCTAGGCACGTGACCGGGCGGAAGAAGGAGGTGCCACGTGGTGTGGTCGGGAGCGTCCACTTGGCGGGTTATTTATAATTATCTAAAATAATTAAAATAAAAAATTAATTAATTAATTAATCAAATAATTTAAAAATGGGTGACACGTCGCAGCTCCAGGAGCTGCCACGTGTTGCTTCTAGAAAAATCATAAATAAAATGTAATTAAAAATCGAAAAGGAATAATGGGAGGGGTCAAATCAAAAAGTGGTCAACTTTAAAGTTGGTCGTCTCGACGAGATCTACAACTTTCTTGAAGATACAAGAAGTATTTTTTGAGTGGTATCTTATAGGTATAAAATACTGTATTTTTATCTTTTGCATTTTTTTGTCATTTTTAATTATTAACAAAATAAAAAGATAAAATGAAGGGTTGTTTAGTCAATATGTACAATATACAATAGGGGCCCAAAATCCAAGTTTCACATACAATCTCTGATTTTCATGAAATTAGTCTTGTTATGAAGGTCTTTGAATGTATATTACTATAAAAGTGAGTAGAACTAAATCAGACACTGTATGAGAGATATATGTGACTTTTAATGTCATAGTCTCAAACTTTGATTTGGGTTTTATTGGTTAATTTTACAAGTTAGTATTTTTTTGATTTTTTTTCGTTTATTAGTGTTAGTAATATATACACTATAAAGTTGATTTTATTATATTTGGAGTTAGTATAAAATAGATACAAAAAGGTGATTTTAGCTAATATACAGGTGAATATTTACAAGGGGATTTGACTTCTTATTTTAATGCAAAAATACATGCTAAAATGCAAAAATTATTTACAGGTACATGAATGAATTATGCAATATAAGTGATGAAATGCTACTAATTACTCGGAAACAAAGCTTTATTTTCAACTTTTAGAGTGATGAATCACAGATTTGTCATAGACTGTTTACCGGCTACTAGATCTGCCCAATCTGCTAAGGAAGTCCCAGACCTATTACCGGCTACCCAGTGAAATCCTCACCAGAGAACAATTAGCTACGAGACTAGTAGTCTGAATGGAGTTCGGATGTGGCTCTGGCCTAGTGTTTGGGTCACTCTCTCGCTGCAGATAAATCAATCAATGAGGGGTGACTCTCCCCAAAACAAGATTTTTGAGTGAAGTGTATTTTAGGATCAAGTTTGCATTAGCAGACCCAATTTTTATTTTATTTTCTCTTTTTTGGTATTTTAAGAAATAAAACAACGCCTAACGAATTTTTCGATTTCCTTGGTTATTTTGAGTCCAATAAAACAAAGGGAGGAATTGGAAAAAGTCGATGCACGATCAAACACTATGATGCATGCAGAGATAAAAATGTGTACATGTCTCCAGCACTCTCCATGCAGGGTGATCTCCGCATAAAAGTATAGATAGAAATAAAACTACCTAAATGATGCAACGAGGAAATCATCCTTAGATGAGCAATTTCTATTAATCGTGAAGCATAATAGTTAACTATCGGGAATAAAGTTAAGAGTTTGGTCTTTGATGCCAATCGATGCCCACCACAATGGGTCCTGCCAGCGCTATATATGACCTCTCTCAGCACGTGGACTCTAATCCCAATATGTCAACTTTTTTGATATATTTTTAGCTAGGTACAATTACGATCTATGGGAACAGATAAGCAATTAGGTGTGGGGCCTTAGGTAATTACGTCACAATAAACAAAAATCCTAAGTCTAGGGGCTAAATCCTCAAGAATTAAAAGAAAAATAAAAGGCGATAAAAACAAAATTCGAAAACTGCGATGAGGTCCCCCGATTTCATCGGTACTCGGTGAAACAAACCCCAAAATATCTAAGTGTCCACAAGAGAGTCTAGAGTCTAGTTATTACAAATAAAAATATGGTTTTGCAAAAAAAACTAATTTATGAAATATAACTACTTTCTCCTGCTCCTTTGCCCCTCCATAGGTGTGCTTTCCTCCCAAAGAAAGCCGAGACCTACTTTGGCGATTCCCTCACACAAAAAGTGAAACAAAAGAGTGTCAAAAAACAATTATATCCAATAGAAATAAAAAAATAGATAAAAGTGAAAAATGACTACTAAGTCGTGCTCCTCGGCAATGGCGCCATTCTGTTGAGCATCCGATCGACTAGCGTTAAGTATCAAGAAATACCCAAGGTTGTTGCGACCCCAATCAATCGGATGTGCTCAATCAAGAAGAAATAAATCACTTAAAATAAATCAAACAATCATGAAGTGTAAGCGGTTCGCTATTTTATTTACCGTGTATAGCCACCAGGGTCGAACACAAGGAGCACGATATATTACGAAGTAGTCAAATTTCTCAAATAAAGTAATTTCTTGTGGTTTTCAATTTTTCAAGTTTTTAATTTTTGATAAGAAAATAAAATCAACAAAGATAAAAGCAAACAAGCACAACAATCCTTTTAGATGTTTCTATATGGCTAAAAATATTCAAAAAATTAAGATAAACATATTTTTGGGTTTTTAAGGTTTTAAAATATTTTTTGTTAATTTTATGAGGTTTTGCAAATGTTTATATAATTTTATAAAAATGAAAAGGTGCTGAAAAATGCAAACATTGCACAACCAGGACTAAATTGCAAGTTAAAATTTTTTAAAACGCCCTAAAGTCATGGATAGAAATTTTATGATAAAATATGAATTAAAATGTACAAATAGGAATTGAAATGGAATTTTTTATTTTTTATGATTTTATAAGATTTTTATAAGGTTTTAGGTATTTTGTGATTTTTAGGATTTTTATAAAGATTTTTTAAACAAATCAATACCTAACTAAAATATACAAAAATGTAACTACATGAATTTTTATAGAATTTTAAAGTATTTTTCGAATTTTTAAAATTTTTTCTAATTTAGACAGGACACTTTTTATGGGTTTTTGAATTTTTTAAAAAAATATAAAATGCAAAGCAATTAATCTAATAAAATCACCAAAAATATTGCACACTAACGGGAGTTATTGTTAATTTTTAGGGGATTTTTCGAGTTAATATGTTGTTTATTAAGTCCAATAAAAGACATGTAAGTAGTCACAGTTCAGAGGGACAAAGTTGCAAATATATTAAGTTCACAGACCAAAAATTAACACAATATAAAAGACCGGGGTCAACACTGCAAAAATCCCACTCAAAATGTGCACCACACATGATCCAGATTCACAGGGGAATAATTGGAAATTTGAAAACTTAGCATTCAAAGCATAACACCATAAAAGTTCAGGATACATAATGCAAATAACCTAAAAGTCACTTTGTAACACACGTGCTACATACTAAGAGGGACTAATATGCAATTAGCTAAAAACTAGAGGTCCGAACTGTAAATATGTTGAACTACAATATTTATTTAATTGACTGAATAGATAAACAAAAAACATGTAGGATAAAAAGTTCAATATACCCTGAGGACACGTAGCGCACTTCGGAGCGGCTGTGGTGTACAGCTCTGATCACTACGGCTGGTACATCTGACGTTGCAGGGGCTGTCGTGGACGTGTGGTCGGATCTGACTTGTCAGCTCTGATCTAACAACCTGAGCAGCCCTTTTGTCGAGTGGCTGTGATGTAAACTGGCAGGAGGAGACTCATCCAATGGTGGAAACTAGATCAGCAAGAACAGGACCCCAACGAGCTTCAACTGAGCGTCAGAGGGGATCCAGCACTCCGATGAAGGATCGGATAGATCCAGCGGCATCGTGAGACTGCTCTGCGTCAGAAGGGGTGCTCGGATGGAAGTGATGATGGATGGAGGGGTGTGACGGTGAAGGGCGATCGGAAGCTGCTCCTTCTGAGCAGCTGGTAGATCTAATGGGCTCCTTAGCGTGAACTAGTTCCTATAGAAGGTAGAGGGGACTTGGGGCTACGCTCCGGTCTGGGTTATTGTAGCTACAGATGACATAAGCGACGAGGAATGGGGTGTTTGATCTCCGACAAACGCGGGGGATGGAGACCCAACTTGATTTTTCTCCGATGAGCAGAGTTCAAGGGGAAAAGTTGCGTGGGAAGGTGCGGTGGGCATTGATGGTTCGATCGATATGGATGGGGGTGCGTAACGGGGCTCCGACCAGTTGGTCAGAGCAGAAGCGATGGCGGCTGTGAGAAATGGAAAGGTAGGATTGCAAATGGAACTAAAGTGGGTGAAAGCGTTACCTGAAGCTACCAACAAGCTGAGAACCTCTATGCAAAGGTGAGCATCGAGGTGATGGCCTCAACCAGGCTATGGCTAGCCAAGGAGGCTAAACACGATGGAGGTCCGGCCACGTAGCTTGAGTTGCGTCGATGCAACACTGATCCGAGCTCTGAAGGTCGCTCCAAGAAGCTGTCACTCAACTGGAGGTGGCTAGGGGTCGAAAAGTTTGCGAGGAACGAGCTCTCGTGTTGTAGAGGTGGATGAGAGGTTTTATAGTGTTTCTTAGGTCCTGGGAAGATCGAGAGGAAGCACGTAACCCTAAGAGGATCCGGGTGATCCTAGGGATCTACGAGAATCTTGGATGTCCGAGGATTCTCGCGTCTTAATATCAAGGCAAGAGGTAGCCGGAGTTGGGCGAGAAAAAGCGGAGAAGAAGCTTCGGCGAGAGGGCGGACAACCCGACCCGGCTGGAAGAGTCCATTGACTGAGGTAAACGGTCTGACGTGGACCAATAGGAAATTCAAAATATACAAAATAAATAAAAATTCAATAAAATAGAAAATGATTTTAAAATAAAAGGTGCATAAAATAAAAAAATTTATTTTTTATGATTTTTAATTAATTTTATAAGAAATAAAATAATTTATATACAGTATATAGTATTATATACAGGTTTAATATACCTATGTTTCATATCCAAGTATTTTTATTTTATTATTTTTACACAATTACCCTTATTTTATATTTTATTTATTTACAACATAATTTTAAGTTCATAAAATAATTTTTATTTTATTTTTATAAATTATTAAGGGTATATAATAAATAGTGGTTGTTATATGTACATATGTATTTTATACAATGAGTTGAGGATTTTTATATTTATATTTTCTTTTATTTTTCTGTTTTTTATTTTATTTTTATAATATTACTAACACTATATACAATGATGTAAAAGAAAAAAATAATTTTTATTTTATCAAAAAAATAAATAGATAATATGTACAAGTATATACATATTAGACCCTATCTCTCTATACTTATTTTATTTGTGATCAAGTCAAGATTTGACCTTCTCTTAGGATTTGGGTCACTCTGTATTTATTCTAATACATCATTCTTTTTCTTTTCCTTTATTCTTTTATTTTTTTTGCCAAAAATGCATGCTAAATATGCAATATTAACAAAAGCATGCAGAAAGCTAAGTTAATATATTTACATGGTATTTTGCCAAGAAGAAGAGCTATAATAAAAGAATAAAGAGTGAGAACCATGTAATCATCATTAGATTACAAGGCAACAGATATTATTTTTGTTGTTAATGAGAAAATGGAAAGAGATACTATTTTCGTTATTGTCGGAAAACAACAACGAATATTATTTCGTTGTTATGTGAAAAAGGCAATGAATATTTTTCATTGTTATAGGGAAAAAATATAATAAATAACTTCATTGCTATGATATATTACCAATGATTTAAAAAAACCGTTGTTATTAAAAAAATAGCAACAAATATTTAAAATCGTTGCAATATTTAATTCTAACAACGAATATGATACATTGTCATTATATAACTGTTGTCTTAGATCACTTTTGTTGTAGTGCCTAGGTGCCGATTTGGGCATTTCTATCCAAATATGTACCTCAAGTGTCAATTGATGTCTTTTTTTCTAAATAATATTTTTTCTTAAAATTTTATTTTATTATGATTTAATTGATAATTATTTAACAAAAAAAGTTCACGCTCTACCTATGTCCCCTTCTCTAGAAAGAAGTGAAGATTGGAAGATAAATTGTAATGGATGATAATGACAGTTTAAGAAGCTTGTAGTTTCTTCTCTACCATCCATGGCTTGCAGAAGATGGTGGGTTCCCACCTCTCCACTAGGATCCATAAAATATTGTCTCTCTTTATTTTTTATTATATCATGATGTCAATGCAATTAGTATTTTGTTTTAGATTCATAGCGTAGTTTCTCCATTTTCCTATTTTATGCTCATTGAAAATTGCATTTTTATTAAGTTTTAGAAATTACATTTTAATCCAAGTTATGGAGTTCAAAAGAAAAATTCCACCGAAATTCAAGTACAACTCTAGGATTCATGCTACAACCTCCTTAAGGGAAATTGTCATGATCGCAAGGAAACATTGAATCAAATCTGTCTCTAATGCAATTCATTCCTAAGTTCAATGATTTATCATTCTGAAAATTAATTTGGATATCTAATCATGATCTGCGACACCATATGCTATAGTGGTGTCATTGATCAACCAAACTTGAGGCATTCTCATTCATATTGTAAGACGACACCATGCACAAGCATGATCATCAATAGAATGAAGTCACTAGCTATGACTAATAAAGGCCTAAGTTTCTTCAAAGATATGTCCCCATATTTACAATCGCGTTAGAGAAGTGTCCTCATCATGATATGATAACAAACTTTATGGAAGTTGGTAGAAAAGGGATCATATTTCAACAAGCATGGAGATATGATATGAAATATCAATTAAAATGGCATAAAATTCCACTCCTCTTAATTCAATTAAACTGTCCGAAAGGTTCTTCCATATTAGGTAGCTCATGTGATTGTGGCCAAAAGGATAAATCTATCTCCTTATCTTCCAACGTGGATATTATATAAAATCTTTGATAAACACTTATAAGAGTTGGAGAAGAATGGCCTTTTATCAAAATGGATAGAGGAGTTGATCAGAAAGATTAGGAGATCCAAACTCCCATGGCATTGTCAGCTCAACCACAAAGCATATAACATATCACTGCAAACATGAAAACTTGAAGAATAATATCATGTAGTCGTAAATCAACTAGAACAGATAGCTCCTGAACAAAAATTTGTAGTAGAACAACTATAGGTTGTGATCTCGATACAATGATCCGCCAAAAAGAATATCAACATCATCAATATGCAGTAGAACAACCTCTCCAACCACATCTCCTTGATCTAATTCTCACAACAAAAAGATGGTAGTTGCAATTCCAACCTCAAGCAACAGCCTCCAATTGTAAATCATGTAAGTGCCTTGTAAGAATGCAACCCCACATCACATGCGTGTTGCTTTTTACACCCAAGAGGATGATGCCCTTTGACCTCCCATTGGAATCCATCCTCTCAAAATCGATTAGCCCTACAATTCTCCAAGTCCCAACATCGCAATCTTCTAGTAGTATCTTCCCATTTGTGATTTTGGGGAGAATGCTTGCATGTTAGTCGTTATGTGAAGTCATTCAACTAGTCATATGAATCCTTAATAAATGAATTTATATATATGGTTGCATACATATGTTGTTCATTATATTTGTAGGTAGGTTTCGTTGTGTGTAGAAGTAGTCAAATAGATATATATGTATGTATACATAACTACACATGTGTCTATGAATGTTTGTATCTATGTGTGTATACATATATATTTATGTGTGTGTTCGTGTATATATCCATGTATCTTTATATCTTTATGGACATGGGTGGGTGGGGGTGTGTGTATACGCGTATGTGTGACTATATGTATATCATATGTGTTACATTAAAAAGAAACTTCTATGATAACCTCTCACATTTAAATTTAATTAATGTGATAACATGCTGACATTAATTTGTAGTTATATATTCAATAGCATTAAATAATAATTTTATTTGAAATCACATAAAACAAAATCACATAGAGCACGTACCTACACACCAGGAGGCGTGTACAATACATTGGAGATTTCATCACTTTCAATTACGTTATACATTTCACAAAACTATTAGTTGTACTTCGAAATGAGATATCTTAGTCCAATGATCATGGATTTTGATGTGTATGTAGAAGACTGAGAGACATTCTCAATAAGGGGCATATACTTACACTTTAATTAGACACAATCTTAGGATCATACAGCTTCCTGTCCCTCTCATAAACCAATAAAAAACATGTAAATGTACAATCAATATATATGGTTAAGTATTTTATGGACAGTTTATAGATCTCATTTGTAGCACATACAAATGAGGATACAAGGTATCATAATATTACATATATATTGGTTTTCCTTAGTTTGAAGGTCCCGGACTAAGGGGATCTATAAAGACACAAACCACCCAACAAAACGATTGTTATTACATGCAAATGTTTACCTTTGAGCATACTTTTCAGTAGCATAACTCATTTATCTTTGATATACAATTCAATTGTAATCAGGTTATTTATTGCCACCTCAGTGATAATTTCAAGGGTTGATCACTATTGATTTACGTGGGTATACTGAAGGGATGCGAGGTTATGCTGCCGAAATTTGCTCAAACGTTAATTTTTGCATGTAACAACAATCATCTTGTAGTGTGGTTTGTGTTTTTATTGATGGGCTAAAGTAAAATATTAAGAAAAACATTTCTCTTCTAACCTCCTAGATCGAGTCTAATAAGTTTAGGCCAACGACATGTGACAATGGGTTTTTGCTAAAGTTGAGTGAGATGAAGGTGGGGGAGAGAATATAATGGAAGAAATGTGTATAATCTGATGAACATGATTATCTGGATAGACATAGGACTTTGCATTTGGTTATGATAGTGGACATTGATTACCAGATACATTCCGATGAGCTTGGTTTTCTCGAGCTAACATATACATTTGATAACTGTTAGGGTATTGAGATAATTGAGATGAGTTTTCAACTTGATCGACACATCATTTTATTCAAATGTGAATTTCATGTATTTAACGGCACGGGATTTAAGTTGGATCTGATCTTTGGATACATTAGCATCAATAAAAGTAAAAGCATAATGGGTTGGGTGGAACTATTCATGTAAGCATGTCAGGCAGTGATGGATTTCCATTTCATCATCTTTATTCTTTCATTTTGACCTTAAATCTCTAGATAAATGTATGTATATATCAATACTTTTTCAAAATAAACACTCTATAAATTGTACAAAATAATGTATAAAATATTATATGTTTAATGTATTTAATTCCAAAATAAAAGAATAAAGGAAGAAAAGAAAAAGAAATGAGATACCAAAGGTATTTAATGACCATAGACCCCGAGATCCGGTCAACATGATGACTTGGTCGATAAGGGATAAAGTAGGAGGAGAAAGGGCAACAAAATTGTATAGAAAACACGATTAAAACCCTAATTATTTTTACCCAAATATTGTATTTTGGGACCTATTTTATTTTATTGTTTTTACAGCTCAAAATAACAAAACGCTCAACACGAATATTTTAGACAAAAATACAAATAAAACTACAAAATTAATTTCACTGAAAACTAATGCATAGTGTGCCAAGACACATAAAATAAAAAGCAAAATAAAAATTTTGCAGACATGTATCTTCTCCATACTATATCAAAATCGACCAAAATAACTCTTAATTGTATATAAAATTTAATAATCTATTTAATGAAGGAGGTTCCATTCAATTTGGAGTTAAGATGCAAAAGTTAGGTTTTGGGCCCCTATTGGGCAATATATTTGTATATTATATTCAATATATTTATTTCTATATTTTCACTTTATTTTATATTTAGAAAATTGTAAATATGATTGGAAACATATTTCCATAATTAGAATAAAATAAAACCATTAAAATAAAATCAAAATAAATCAAATACTTTAATACATAGATAATGTATACCTATACATACCTATAATATATATGTACATATTTATTTAAGTGTACATAAAAATTCAGAAAAATACAATAAAAATACCTAAATGTGTATCTAAATAAACTAAAAATACATAAAATATATGTATAAAATAATAAAATATATAATACAAATTACAAATAAAAATACCAAATAAAGTATATATACCTATATTTATACATGTAAACATTATAATAAAAAGTCTCAAAAAAATAAATAAAAATAGATATAAAATACTATATAAAATTACAAACATTTTTCATGTTTTCACTAATAATTAATAAAATAATCTTATTCTTTATCGAATTAATAATACATTTCTAGATTGGTACTTTTTGGTTGGTCCACATGGACAAACTAGAAGCCTCCCCTATGGAATTGGGTCAACTGACCCACCTCTCTCTTCTTCGAGCCTTGAACTTGTCAACCCGCGACTTCTCCATTTTTCTGCTCGAGGCCATCATCACCTACTTTGGAGTGCTGCCTGATTTGTAGAGATTGTATCTCCTTGATTCACGCCATGCCTTGAGATCTTGTCGATCTCCCTCTATTTGTGCAGCATCTGAACTGCAAGTCACCTCCTCTTCCAGCTTATAAAATGAGCTCCTCCACATTTGATCCATTTTTGATCCCTTTTTGTCGGTCTTGGCCCCTCGAATCCCTTGAAAATTCTTCTCCTTGGTTATAACAATGGGTTGGACGAACCTGTAGTGAGGAGGAATCGAGGAGGAAGTGAGCCAACATCATCGCTAGAGAGATGCCACCTGGTTCTGCTTCCTTGGCTTCCAGGCCAAGTCGAGGAGGCCGTACCTTTCCTTTCCTAGGTAATATTTAGTCCTTTTTTTATTATTGCCTTTAATTTCTATTTTGATTGCACTGTTAGGTAAAATTTTAATATTCCCAATTGACCTAGAGATTGATCTCCAACGTCATCTGACCATTAATCCACTACCAATCCACCCTCACCTCACTCCACTTCACCTTGTACGCATTTCCCATCTCTTTCCAACCCAGTTCCTGCACTGACTTGGTGAATCGAAGGTCGCTCTGCCACCTATCGTTGAACCTTCATCATATCCATCATCCCCTAGCTCCTAGCTTCAAGCAACCGGCCGAAGAAGTCACCCTTGAGCCGGGTAACATTTTTAGTGAAGGCCCAACCTTGGTAACCCATCTGGACCCATGTTAAAGACCTAGAGCTGCTCCATCTCATTTGGAGCAGTCAGAGCTCCTAGTGCGCTCTCGACCTCATTGAAGCCGACAATCACATGCGAAGGACATCCAGTAGCACGTAACCACCGTCAGATCAAGAATATATCACCAGACAATAGATAACAAAGAAAGCAAAGCTTGGGTGGTCGGTGTTCTTGAGTGTTCTTGCATTACACCCAACTGATGTTGGATTTAGTGAGCGTGCCTGATCTAATCGCAACCGTGTGACTAAATCGAACCGGTGTTGTCCCCCATCTGTCTGATCATCCATGTGGCATGCAACAAGTGGCTGGGTCAAAAGAGTTTAAGTGGGTAAATTACAAGTCCTCCCTTAGCATATTTTGTATTTTGTAAAAGGCCATGTAAATTTTTTAAATTTGGGGAAAATGTAAAAGAACCCTTGTAGCTTTTGAAAATTGCACTTTAGTCCAATGCTAGGTCACCTCACATGGGGGCCCACGTGAATAAACATTTTGCATGTAAACCCCTCCGAGTTATGTAATTATTCTTTAATCTTTAAAAATCAAGTTGCAGTTCAAAAAATGTGGTTATTTTGCATGTAACCCTCTGAAGTTTATTTTATTTGCAAATATGTCCCAAAAAACTTTATTTATTTTTATTTACATTTTTATTTTCTAAAAATAACTCCTGTGCCCTAAAAAATATGCAAAAATAGGAGAAAATTCATTATGCCTTGCTTGTTCATGTTATATATTCCGCTTAGCATTTTGCATGCATTTACTATTTAATAAAAATAAAAAAGAGCTATTTTATTCCTGATTTGTCTTGAAAAATACAAAAAATTATAAGACCTTTTTTAAAAATTCCAAAATAAGTACCTAATGTTTATTAGCCTATTTTGTCATTACAGACCAAATCACAAAAAATATCCAAGGAAACTCAAAAAATAGCAAACCATTGCTAATCTTAAAAAATAAAATATTTTCACAAATCTCAAAAATATTAGTTTTTGTCCCATATTTTTATATATTCTATCTTCTATATACTAAAATTGGTTTCGAGAAATATTAGAGCCATTTGCTCTTTTTAAATCTCAAAACAATCCAGCCTATTTAAAAAGTTCTTATTTTGGACTATTTCTTATTTTAAAAATATAAAAAATAGCAAAAATCCCCCAAAAATTCTCAAAAAGAAAGAAATATTCAAAAAGTATAAAAATATTTTTTATACTTTTAAACTATATTTATCTATATATAATTTTAATACCCTATACAGCATATACATTATATAGTTTATATTATTAGTAAGTATTATAAATACCTTATAAATATTTTAAATCCTTTAAATAAATAAAAAAGACTGTATTTTTATTTTCTGAATTTTATCAATTTATTATATATATTATATATAGACTTTATATTATAATATTACATTATACTACATTTATATACACATATCTATCTATATATATTTATAAAAAGGAAACTAAATAAAAAATCAGAAAATTTAAAATAATAATAATAATAATAATTAAAACCCACAAAAACATTGAGTACATATTGTGCATATATATATATATACCTACATGCCTATATTATTTAGAGATAAATAATACATGTTACATCCCTTGTTCCCTGAGTTTGACACCCTAGCATACTTATCCACTATATACACTTGTTTGTAGGGTTTATAATAATTTGTGATCCACTCTCCTGATTTTATTGCTTCATTATTTGACCGTGGGTTAATTATTGAATTTGATTGAGGTCTTCGTGAGCTGTCATCACAACGACTGTTGGTCCTACCTTGCTTGGACCACACGACCGCTCCTTGGATCCTCGGTCATTTCAAATGGCACCATCGCCATGGAGCAATGGATTATGTGGCATTTTATATATTGTGTACATTATTTCTCTTTTATTTCTGCCTTCCATTTTTATTTATTGACCTTTCTTGCAAGGGACCGCATGGTGATGGCTGCTTCTTAGGAGTTGGACGCACCCGAGTCACGAGGAAATTGGTGTTTCTTCCAGTGTGCTAATAGGAGAGAGCAGGAGAGCGACAGAGGGAGAAGGGAACAAGCATGCACTCTAGCATTTTTTATTTTGTGAGAGAGTTATTTTTTTATTTTATTTTTGTATAATTACTTGTAATAATTTGGAAACTTGGACACTTCCGCTTCACGAGGTCCATTGCCTGGGTGTCTTCTCACCTAGGGGTATCGTCAGGTTTTTTGTGTTTTCCTCGACTTTATTTTATTTTGTTTCTCAAGTTTGAGCTTTCTATCTTTCTTTTATTTTTTTATGTCATTGAGCCCCAATATCAATGATTTCTTGCATCGATAAAATAATTCCAAATCTTAATTAGACTCATGTGCCTATAGTGATATACGCTTGGATTTAGTCAAATTTTAATGGCTAATTACTTGGATTTTGAACCAGCCATGAGAGACTCTACACAGTGCTTGCAATACCCGTTGAGGCGGGTAAAGAGGAGTCTCCAAGATCAGACACTTACAATCCATTTTTAGTAGTTAGCATTTGATTCTTCACACCAATAGAAGTTATTGTTTAGGATGCTTTCTCACTTTTACATACCACTCATGTAGTTTAGATATTTAAATTTCTACCTTGCATCCCGCATGGAGAGAGCTGGGAAGCACTATAAGTCTCCTTACTTTGCATGCGTCAATTGATATAAGAGTGAGATTTCCATTCGGGTATCCACCTACATTGCTTTTCCATTATCTCGCTCTATTTTTGCACACCAAGGATCAAAAAGAAAATATAAAAAATCATCAGAAGCTTTTATTTGAAAAATACTCAAAAAATTAAAAATCCAAAAATTATAACAAGAGGAATGCTAATAAAATTTGACATTAATTAAATCTCGTAGTGTATATCATTATTTTTGGTTCATAAAGCCCTCATTGTTTTCAAGTACTGTTCAGACTAAGTTAGGCGCACCCCCTAAGGATTAGAACCAAAAACCCAATTTATGGTAGCCTTGATTATCACCTAAGACTATAGAGTATTGACGCTTCTATCGTACATAGGTGAGTAGGGCCTTGTCGACGATAATGTTCCCACCTTATGTGGAGCATCTGACTTGGTCTAAAGTATTGAGCATAGGCCATTCCCTCACAGGGTGTATGTCTCATTTCTCTACGTCCGAGTACGTCGCTTGTGAGGGAAGTATAGTTTCGCCTATTGTCTTCCTTTCTCTATTTATTTGGTTGAGTAGCCCCCCCAAACACGAGATCAAGGACCTCAAAGTGCATAAGTCACGTGCTACAAAGGAGGCAGAAGAAGTATGAAGTACTTTCCCGGTAGTACACACACTCCCATAGGGATAGCCCTCCTAATGACTTGTTAAAAGATTAGATACAAAATAAAAATAAAATTGAAAAGATAAAAATAGCCGAACTCTTATGGCTTCACTTTGGTTAAGCTGGTGAATCCACAATTTATTTGGTGTTTCATTGATTTAGAATAAACTCAAAGACCAGTCTCATACACTTGTGCAAATTTTGCATTTCTTTCTCTCTTATTCTCATTTGACCCCGCTCACTTTGAGTCGTTCTACTGTTTTGCACTCCTTTTATTTCTTGTTCATCTCTGTATCATTCATCCATTCTCGATCTTTCTTTTTGACCCTCGAGATGAACACTCATGGATGGCTTAGTCGGGACTCTACGACACCCACATCCATTCTATACAGCTTCCATCTTCAATAATTTAAGACGATTCCCGAGATCATGGTTCATACCTTGCAAACTGCTCTCCAGACTCCCTATCTTCTTCAATAACCTGGGAGCACTCTTGTCCCAAAATCTACCCATTTTGGATGGAAATTGATTTCACTCCATATACTTCTTCATCCTTAATGAAATTTTGTGTTGACCTTGACACTATCTTTCCATCTAGTGCTTCATGTCAGACTGATCGGGGTATCATTCCATGTGCAGATCAAGAGACCTATCCGGAGCCAGAAATTTTGTCAGATTTAGACTCAGGTTTAGAGATGGCTCCAATTGGAAAAGGGAAGGGACCCCAGCACCCACAGCCGCAGACATGCCAGCAACCAGATCAAAATGTCGTGAATGCTCATCTTCTTACCTCCATATAGAAAATCCATCAATAGCTCACCGACCAAGCATTGGCATGGGTCCCTTCTATGATATGTTCAATTATTTGAGGAGAAGGAGAGACAACCTAGGAAGATAAGAAGGAGAAGAGGAAGAAAGAGAAGTTGGAGGTTGTGGAGGGCCAGTAGACAAGAGAAGAGGAGAGAGGCCCAAGCATACTCTCAAAGAGACTTACAACCCTTGAGCTGGATAAATGACCGAGTGGATCCATATCTCAGCGATCCATGCACACTTTAAGTTGAGGCCTCAAATCTTGGCTCTTCTTCCCACCTTCCATAAAAACGCCAATGAGGAACCATATATCCATCTTCATTAATCTGGCGAATCTGCGGAACAACTCACTACCCTAACATACCGTTAGGTGTAGTCAAGATGACGAGATTCCCGTTCAGCATTCATGATAAGGCACTTCACTGGATCAATCATCTGGTGATGGCCTTCATGACTTGGGATGAGCTAAAGTCAACCTTCCTACATAAATTCTACCCTCTAGGTCAGCTCAAACAAATATAGGTCTGCATTGATGACTTCTCCTAAACCACCCATGAATCCATCCATGAGGCTTGGGAGCGATTTACATATTTGCAGGCGAAGTGTCCCCACCATGATATTCCTCGGACCAGCCTTGTCCAATATTTCTTTGGGGACTCACTCTCAAGAGCTAGAGGCTCGTCGATACCGCTTGTGGCGGTTCACACTTCAATAAAGACTAGATGTCGTATGACAGATTTTTGAAGAAATAGCAGAAGGAGATATTATCTTGTCGCCATCTCGTGCGTACCAACGATAACCACATATCCATCAGAAGACAATGCATATAGTGATATTGCATGAGCCAGAAAAGGATGAAAGCTCCAACCTAAGCATCATTGGGAGCCACCTGTCCAAGGTGGATATCATCGAGAAACGATCACAGGACCTTGAGAAACTCATTATGATCGAGCAGAGGACCCAATATTTGGACAAGTTGGATCAGATTGCCATCAGCTGTAGCCATAGGTGAGCATAACTAGCGCATGCCAGTGTGTATCTGCATTGGTTGTGACTCCTGTTGAGATGAAGGATCCATCATCACCTAATCCTCTACAACAAAGTCCATCATAGCTAGTGGTCCAACATGTGTACTACATGCAGGCACCCGAGCCTACATCGCCTCAACAGTCTTAGCATCAGCTAGTTGTGTACCAACCAGAGCTCCAGATTCTCCCAGATCCATGTTCTCCCACACCACCTCTCATTTAGGAGGTCAATGGTGTGTGTTCTAGCGATGCACAACTGGTCCATCCATGCGGGCATCAGCAAGGCCAATATGCCAATTCTCGTCCATTCCCTCAGTAGCAAAGGAGGGAGATTTGTCTAGGGTAACTAGCCTCACCACTAGTAGTCTCTACCGTACCGGCAGAATTGGAGATAGAATCGGTACCAACAACCGCAGTACTGTCAACACCAACCCTATAAGTAGTACTCGGTTGCTCCTTATCAGCAACCCCATCTCAGCATCAGTAATATCAGTCTTCTCCCCAGTACCATTCTCAATACTCTTACCAATATCCTTCACATAATTTCCTAATCGTAGTGTGGTCAGAATGATGAACCATCTGAGGTTTCTCCCTTGAACCTTGTTTTAGACTACTTGGATCAGTTGGTGAAGAGCCTCTTAGAAATGAGCCAGAAGCTGGACGATCTCACCACTACCATGACTACCATTTCGACACAGGTGTAGTAAGTCCCAATAATTTTAGGAAGAGAGAGCGGGTAGTTTGTGATGTCACGTCCAACCATATATCGTCAGTTGTTCATGATATGTTTTTATCTAATGTTGTCACTCTCATGAGCATAGGACTTTGTAGCCATCTGCCATCATGGAGGGGAAGAATAAAGCTTCCATGAGTGAATCATCATCATCTTCTACGTCAGTCGACCAAGTAGCCAGGCCAGTGAGGAGAAAGAAAATAGAGGAGAAGCACCAGAAGGAAAAAATCCAAACAAATGAGAAAAATAAAAAAAAAAAGACAAAAAGACAACAACATCTAAAGCACTAGCAAGCCAGCTATGGAGAGGACTACACTTGCAACCGATCCGAAGCCAGCCGATGGAGCCCCGCTGGCATTTTTGGATTCATGCTCCAGATGGTTGAAGACACTCCTTTTGCCATCCATTTATACAATAAAATGAGGGCATTTATTTTAATGTAAAAAAGAACACTATTTCTACTTTTGGTTCTGTAAATATTCCCCTTCCATATGCTTTACAAAAACAAAAGGATAAAAATAAAAAATTAGGAAACATCCTTATCCGATACAGATGTTGTGGAGAATATTCAAAATCTTATTCTAGAAACGCCTATGATAAAGGCCATTAATTACATGCCTAACATTAAGAAGGGAATGAAAGAGGCATGTACTTCAAAAAGACAGCCGCGTCGATCCAGAGAGAAATGTGAGCACTTTCTGACTGAGACAACAATGAATGCAATCAATAGTCTCCCGAGTAAGAAGAAAGACATGGGAGCCCCTCTCATCAGATGCTAGATGTCCGACCAAGAGTTTGAAAGAATAATTCTTGACATAAGACCATCCATCAATCTGATGCCTACTTCACTACTGAAAGAATTAGGATTGGGACAACTCAAATCGATAATAATAATTCTATAGTTTGCAGATACATCAATCAATTGGCCTCGAGGAAATTCAGAGGATGTCATCATCACCATTCAAGGGATGCAACTCCCTCTAGACTTCATGGTCTGGGATATGGACACCTCATCTCCTCTTCTTCATACCCCGATTATACTTGGATGGTCGTTCCTTCGAACAACCAAAGCAGTGGTGGACTATGTCACTGGTCTAATTACCTTTTGTTCTAGCATTGACAAGGTGCCTATTCAGACAATCCAAGTTCCCAAACCATTAGAGGATGCATCAGATGTGAGTGAGCCTATGGAACAAAGATAAAAGACTGTGACTTTCTTGTAGAGATCAGAGACACCAATCGGTTCATAGATGACACTGAGACCCACAAATTACTCCCATATAGGAAGGAGTGGATAACACAATCGAATTGCCCTCTATCTTAGAAGAAGAGATCTTTGCTGAGTTACCAGAAGAACTGATTGATTGGCCACCCATCCTTAGTAGAGGAAGAGGAGATTATTTAAAATTTCTTTGAACAATATGAAATCATTGAAAATTTTTATGCAGCACTGAGTTCAGAAAGCGAAATGCTAATGGTGGACAATGTATAGTCGAAAGGTTTGACACTACCACCCTGCGTGATCATAGAAATAGCCATTGAGATGACTCGGACCCCACCAAAGCTTAAATCACTTCCAGCAAATATGAAGTATGCCTTCCTTGCAGGTGCACAGAATATGTTCCCAGTGATCATCAATTTCTGATTAACCAAGGAACAAGAATCACTTTTACCCGAGGTTCTAGAAAGGAACTACAAGACCATAGGTCGGAAAATATCATATCTCCATGGGATCAATCCTTCATTGTGTTCCCATCACATCTACTTTGAGGAAGATAGCCAGCCATCACGAGAATTTCAGTGATGATTTAATTCAAATCTCTAGGATGTTGTTAGAATGAAATTACCAAATGGTGTGATGTGGGATTCATATATCCCATTTTTGACTCAAAAAGGGTATGTCCCTTGAATGTTTGCCCAAGAAATCAAGGATCTCCATCGTGAAGAATGACAA
This sequence comes from Ottelia alismoides, assembly GCA_037367405.1. Classification (NCBI taxonomy): domain Eukaryota; kingdom Viridiplantae; phylum Streptophyta; class Magnoliopsida; order Alismatales; family Hydrocharitaceae; genus Ottelia; species Ottelia alismoides. The sequence continues at coordinate 1,314,168 of JAZKJV010005618.1, forward strand.
GGGAGAGGAGATTGCAACCAGAGTTCCAACTTCTTAGCACGTCTGTGTGGATTACAAATGCCTGAAGTTACCAACCAAGAAGGATCATTTCCCGCTTTCCTTCATCGACAAGATAGTCCAAAGACCGATCACGAGGGAATATTTCTGCTTCTTGGATGTATATTCTGGTTACAATCAAGTTGAAATCACTCCAGAAGACCAAGAAAAGATTACCTTTACTTGTCGATTTGGGTCATATGCCTTCTGCAGGATGTCGTTCAGATTATGCAACTTTCCTGCGACCTTCTAGAGGTGCATGTTGTCAGTTTTGCAGATATGGTTGGTAGTTTTCTTGAGGTTTTTATGATCAATTTCTCGGTCTACGATGATCGTTTTGATCAGTGCCTATCTTATCTAGACCGAGTGTTGAAAAGATGCTGCGAAGTGAACTTGGTGCTCTTGTGGGAAAAGTGTTACTTCATGGTGACTGAAGGGATTGTGCTAGGACATGTCATCTCAAAGAGTGGCTTGGAGGTAGACCCTGCAAAGGTGGAAGTCATTTCAAAAATTGAGCCACCTACAAATTTGAAGCAATTCCGATCAATCCTGGGGCATGTGGGATCTTATCGAAGATTCATTAAAGATTTCAGCAAAATTACCCGATCGTTGACTAAGCTTGTAGGCAAGGAGGCAGATTTTATTGTAAATGCCAGAGTCCTCCTAGACTTGAATCAGTTGAAATATCTGATCACTCAGGCCCTAATGAATATCCATTTCATCACATTTATTATTTCATTTTGGCCTTTAAACCCTAGCTAAATGAATGTATACATCATTAATTTGTCAAAATAAACATTCATTAATTTGTAAAAAATATTATATAAAATACTATACATTTACTGTATTTATTACCAAAATAAAAGAACAAAGAAAAGAAAAGAAAAAGAACAAAGTGTCAAGGACATTGAAGTGACTCTAACCCCCAAGACTCAGTCATTATGATGACTTAGTCGACAAGGAATAAAGTATGAAGAGATAGTGTGGCGAATTGTACAGAAAATACAGTCGGAAAACCCTACACAAATAGGCCAATAATTATTTTTTGGGACCTATTTTTTTATTATTTATTCATGAAATCAATAATCTTTATACATGAACGTTGTAGATAAAAATACAAATAAAAATACAAAATTGATTTCATAAAAAATAATATACATAGTACTTTATAAACTCAAAACAAAAAGCCAAAGTTCCAACTTTACAAACCCATATCTCCTAAAAAACTCAAAATATATCAAAATCACCTTTAATTATAAATAACTTTTAATAAGCTATTTAATTGAGGTGGTTTCATATTTTTTGGAGTTAAGATGTGAAAGTTAGGTTGTGGACCCCTATTGTACAATATACCCTAATAAAATATTCATTTTATTTATTCTTTATTATTTCCCAACTTTATATTATTATATTTTTGTAATATTATTCATAGTATATGTACATATCTAGAATACAATAGCACTATAAATAAAACAATAAAATAAAATAAGAAAATAAAATACATAGATGTATATACAATACTTATATATATAATATACATCAATATTTATTTAAACACATATATTATTATATTAAAAAAATAAAATATATATATAAGATATAATTCTATAAAATAAGAAAAATAAAAGAATAAAATCGAAAACACAAAACAAAAATAAAATAACCAAAACATAGATAAATATACTTATAAATAGAACTCTAAAAATTAACTTGTAAAAATACAACTCATAAAAATAATTAAAAATAAGAATTAAATTCTACATAAAATTAGAAATATTTTTTATTTAATAATCTAAAATTAATAAATTCATTTATTAGTTATTTGTATTTTCTAAGTTATTTCTGTCTTGGAATTTCTTGGTTGGTCCATGTGGAGCAACTAAGAGGCATTGTCTGTTGACCTAGGGTCAACTGTCCGACCTCCTTCTGACTTCTGTCAGAAGCTTCACGAGGGTGCCTCTTTGTCGATTTCTCCATGCCTCGACCATCACCTGTTGCGCTAAAGACCTTCACCTTCCTATAACCATCTCGTCCTTCATCCACACCCTTCCTAGAATCCCCACCAACTCTCGATCGATTGCACGCAATCAATCCTCGAAACTCAGCAAAAATTTGCTTATAAATAATGCCCCATCGACCATTTTGACTTTTTGATCCCACTTTCTTGGTCTTTATCCCCTCAAATAGCTCCTAGAAGCTTCACCATGGTGACAATAGGTTGTGGCTGGCATTTGCAGCTAGAAGAAGCCAAGGCAACGGTGAATCCACCATCTCCGGTAGAGAACCACCATGAGATCCAATTGATGAGCGAAAGATCCGACCGACTAAAGAAGAGTTTAAATATGCAAGATCGTTGTCCTTAATTGATCTGATTGCTCAACAAGAAAATCAATCACTAAACAGATCAAACAATCAAAGCATGTAAGCAGTTCGCTATTTTTATTTACCTTGTATAGCCACCAGGGTCGAACACAAGGAGCTTGAGAAAAGTAAGAAGTAGTCAAATTTCAAAATATAATAATTTTTTAGCAGTTTTAATTTTGCAATTTTTTTATTTTTAATAAGAAAACAAAATAACACAAAATAAAGAAACACACATAGCACTCTTTTGGATTTCTCCAAGCAACCAAAAATAGCCAGAAAATAAAACTAAAAATATTTTTAAGTTTTCTGGATTTTAAAAAGTTTTTGGTAATTTTCCTAGTTTTTTCAAATGTTTGATTTCATAAAAATCAAATAAATCTCACAACTCAAAACATTGCATCGTCAGGACCAAATTGCAAATTAAAAGTATGTAAAGTGCCCTAAGTGCTTATTAGCATTTTTATGATAAAATAGCAATAAAATGCTACAAACAAGGACTATGTGTTGTTTTTGGATTTTTCTTTAATTTTATATAATTTTTATAAGATTTTGGTTGTTTTGTAATTTTTAAGATTTTTATAGTAATTTTTCAAGAAAAATTAATATAGAAGTTAAAACACAATAAACGGAACACACAATAGTTTTGTGGAATTCTTAGACCATTTTTCGATTTTTTTTTATTTTTCTAACTTAGACATGACACTTTTAAGTGGTTTTTGAATTTTTAAAAATTATAAATGCCAATCAATCAACCCACCAAAATTACAGTAAATATTACACACTAAAAGGAGCCAATGATTATTTTTATACAAATTTCAAGGTTGATTTAATATTTACTAAGTCCAATATAAAGCATGTAATTAGTCATAGTTCACAAGGACCAATTCACAATTTAATTAAGTTCGCGGAGCAATAGATAACAATCAGATAAAGCTCAGGGCTAAATATGCAAATAATCTAGCTAAAACGTGCACTAAAAATGATCCAGATTCACAGGTGCATAATTGTAGATTTCAAAACTTATCCTTCAAATCTTAACAATATAAAAGTCCAGTAAACAAAATGCAAATAACCCAAGGAAGCGTGGCGATGTACGTGCTTCAAACCCAGGAGGACTAAAGTGCAAATACCATAAAGTATGAGGTCCGAACTGTAAATGTACTTAACTACATATTTTATTTAGAGGACTGAATATAAAAGCAAAAACATGTGGGATAAAATATGAAATATACCCTGAGGACACGTGGCGCACGCACGAGCGGGCGAAGGCGAACAACTCTGATATTCTCTGGCAAAGGGATCTGATGATTCAAGAAGGTGGCACATGTGTACGATCTGGATCGACCGTTACTGAGCGCATCTGACAGTTCTGAAAAAGGTTTGATCTGCGGCTCGGATCAAAATTGGCAAGCTACGTCAGATTAGACGACAAAAAAGGATACTGGACGATCTCGCCCCAGGCAAGCTATAACGGAGTGAAGGAAGAGATCTGATGCTTTGATGAAGGGTCTGGAGGGTCCAACAGTGTTGTGGAAGCTTTCCGCATTAAATGGCCTGGTCCAATGTGGTGGATGAACAACGGATGGGCTAGGCGAAGGTGGTTCGGTTGGAGCTGCTCTGCTTGAGCAGAAGATACTCCAGATGGCTATCTACGTGCATCCCAACCTGTAGGGTATACTCAAGTCTCGAAGACCGAGCTTCGAACAAGGTTATTATGCAAGGAAAGAAAAAGAAGCGATGGGGAATCGGATACGACCTCTGGCGAAGGCGGGAGATGGAGGTCCAGATATCAAACTTGCTATGATGGGTGAGGTTGATGGGGATCAGGTCACGAGAGAAGGTGTGGGATGAGTCACGACGTTGATCGATGCAGAAGGAAGTGGGTGACGGGGCCCCGGCCAGGGTGGTGGAGCAGCGGAATGAAGGCAACGGTGAAATGAAGAAATCGAAGTGAAATGAAAATGCGAGGGATGATGGAGCTACCTGAGGACTTTGACAAGTTCAACTGCTCCAGACGAAGAAGAAAAGGGGGGTTATGGCCTCAGCCCGGGTGTGGCTGGCCGAGGAGGCTTCTCGTGGCCGCTCTACGATGTCGCGACGAGCTACGCTCAAGTAGTCCACCAAACGACACTCCAAAGGTACCTCTGGGATGTTGTCACCTTCCTGAAGGAGAATAGAGGTCTGTGGTGGCACGAGGAAAGAGCTGCTGCATGCAGGAAGTGAAAGAGACAATTTATAGGCAAGCCAAGGGTCTAGAAAGATCGACGAGGAGCTCGAAACCCTAGGCAAATCTGATGCACCTAGGGATCCACGAGGGTCCTGAAATGTTGGAGGGTAATTGGGCGTAGGAATTGAGGCAAATAGAGATCAAGTGCGATCGAGAAAATAGGGAGAAGATGCTCCGGTGATGATGTATCAGATTGACTTGACTAGGAAGGGGACGTTGACCGGGGTTAACAATCCCAGTTGAACCAATCAGAATCAAGGATATATATAAATAAAAGAATAATATATTTACTAATAAATGGTTTTACAATACAAAATGTAAAGAATAAAAAATGTTTATTATTTTTCAAATTATTTGTCTATGAATTTTAATTATTTTTATGAAAAATAAAATTATGTTATATACAATATATATTATTATATACATGTATAATATACCTATGTATTCTGTACAATTATTTTTATTTTATTATTTTTCAAAAAAAAATTGTTTTATATTTTATTTTTTTACAACATTATTTTAGGAGTATAAAATAATTATCATTTCATTTTTACCAATTATTTAATGGTAAAAGTAAATAGTAAATGTAGTATATACAAGTGTATTTTGTACAAATGTTGGATGATTTTATTTTTATTTTTATATTATTTTTTTGATTTTTATTTTATTTTTATATTATTTTTAATTCTATTAAAAAGGGTGTTAAGGAATAAAATAATTTTATTTTATCAAAAATAAATAAACACATATTATATACAAGTATAGGTGCTATGTACAGTGCATACTGAACCCTTTCTCTCTCTACTTATTTTCTATTGCGATCAGGTCAAGTCTTGACCCTCTCTTGGGAATTGGGTCATTTTGTATTTATTCTAAATACATCATTCTTTTTATTTTTTTCATTCTTTTATTTTTGGAAATTGCATGCTAATTATGCAGTATTAACATAGACATGCATAATGATAAGTTATTGAATTTATAGGTATTTGCATGTGGTTTTGCCAAAAAGAAGAGCTAAAATAAAAGAATAAAGAGTGAGAATCAAGGATTCATCACCCCCCTATACTTTACCTTTGCTAGTCCCTTAGCAAACACTTATTTGAAAAACAAGTAAAAACAAGAAGAGGAAAAAGAATCAAGGTCGATTATTACACTTATCTTCATTAAATTGGAGTATGAAGCTCAGTCAGACCTTTGGATTATTAGTTTGACGGAACCTTATTGGGAAATAGGTTTAAGACTCAACAGCCTTCAAGTTCCACAATTCTATGGTCAAGACTCCTTAATAAACCATGTCAGAACAAGTCTACATATGCAAACTCTAATGACTATGCATCTTTCCTTGTACTATGTAAGTGATATGTAGCTCCCCACCTCAGAAATGACAAATAAACGACCTCCCTAAACAAGGTAACTCTAATTCCCCAGTCTAGCAGCTCTTTCCTCGAGGAGCGGGGTATTCCCTTCTAAGTTCAAGTTCAATCAGTTCAAGAAGAGGGGAAAGAAGAGAATGGACTGTGACCAGTGTAGACACGTATACCTTGGAGCAAAGCCAGTGTAGCTAAGTCTCCAGCTGCACGCTTCCATGAGATGAGAAGGTGGAATACATAAGCTTTTCTTGTTCACTATATACACTCCGGCAAGCATTTTATTTTCAATCAGATCGACCACTTTTTTGGACTTTTTCTTGATTTTGCACACATTTTTTATGTGCATATATACAACATATTTACATGGTGCAGCATGTACATAAAGAGTTTTTCCTCTTGAGCCAGTAGACTATCCCTTTTTGATGCATTATTGCAACCCGCGGACTCTTGTCTTCAGACCTCAATACCACTAGACTAGGTTGAGATGCACATCCCTCCCTAAAGGAAGATGAGAGGTTCTGCCTAGAAGTACTACCCTCGTATGCTACCCCAATCCAAAGGATTCTACCTATTCACCACCTCCTATGTGTTCAGTTACGTGTAAGGTGTGCGTCCAAGTGAAGCCATTATCTCTGAGAGTCATACATGCATTTTTATGTGTTCTACTTAGGCTAATCAAGATGATGTGTGAACATAGCCTAGTGGACTCAAAGAATTAAGTCACTATGAACCTGAAAAGTCTTAATCCCAAATCCTATAAGGTTCCTCTGATGTTAAGTGGATTAAGGTCTTAACCAAGCTCCATTTTTCAATTTAATTCCTGACTAGTTTAAATATCAACTATGATTCAGAAGAATATACAAGCAAATATGTACAAAACGTTTTTCATGCAATTTTTTCAAGATATGTATTTTTTGTGAAAAAATTTTGAATTCCAAAAAGGAAAAAGGTATTGCAAAACATTTACAAATAAATTTATTGCAAACTTTTATTTTTCGAAGATTTTGTATTGTATACATAATTTTGATACAAAAATACAAAAATATTTACAAAAATTTTACAATCAAAATATTTTTATAAACATTTGTACAAAAATAGTTTTTACAAAAGTTATTTATAAATAGTTATGTACATGAAAAATTTTACAATTTTTGTGATTTTTAGCCATATTATTTTATTTACACATTCAAACAAAGTACGATTATGGCTGAAGTATATATACAATATATATGGCAGCCCCCATACTTAGCTCGAACAATATTCTCAGAGTGATTAAAGAGCGATGAAAGGAAGACATAACTCGTGCTGAGTATTGGGAAGTGAAAAGAAGGCTATATTATAACGACGAATAAATGAATGTAATGAATAGAGTTCGATGATCCCCCTATACTTAGGATCAAATAATCCTAAGTATAGAAGTCTGTTCACAAGGGGAAAACCAAGGGTTAGGATGTACAAGGTCTACCTCCCCTATACTTAGGGTAAAATATCCCTAAGTATAGGCAGCAAAAAAAAGGTAAAAAGAATCAAATGAAAAATCACATGTCTGATATCCCCCCTATACATAGGGTAAAGAACTCCCTAATTATAACATAATAATAAGATGTAGATGGGGTATTAGACAAAAAGAATGAATGATATGGACATCTGGATCTATACAGCTACAAAAGAGAAAGTGAAAATCAAACATGAGATGCAAATGATGTGAGTCAAAGACCACATCTCATGCAAAATGAATAGGGGCAACGTCAACGATCAATGGATCATGATCAAGATATGGCTTAAGGCACTGACCGTTAACCCGAAAGGTAGAATCAAATGACAACTCAGATATGTCGATGCTTCTGTTGTCGTGCACCTTTCTAATCAAGTATGGTCCCTACCATTTACTTTGCAGTTTCCTTAGAAATAATATCGGCCTAGCATCAAATAGCCATATTCTTTGGTTTGGCTCAAATTGTTTATGGCTGATATGAGAATCATGCCATATCTTCAGTCTCTCGTTATACTATAGGCTACTCAAAAAGGTTGTATCTCTCAACTTCTCCAGGGCTGCCAACTTTGCTTTCCTCTGCTCTCCTACACTCTTGGGATTCAATAACAACTCAGTGACTGCCCAAGGTGACTTATGCTTGATTTCCCCAGGTAAATGGAATGGCTTGTCATAACGAGATGAAAGGGAGATGTACCTACAGGTGTCTTGAAGGAAGTCCGGTATGCCCACAAGACCGAGTCCAAAAGCTATGACCAATCCTTTCCATCTGAGTAGACAACCTTCTGCAATATCATCTTAATCTCCATGTTTGATACTTCAGCAAGACCATCGGTCTGAGGGTGATATGGAGTGGCAACTCAATGATCAACGCTGAACTCGTTAGCAAGGAACCTTACCTTGTTGTTGATAAAGTGAGTCCCCTATCAGATATCAAAACTCTAGATACCCCAAACTGTAAAATGATATTCTTCCTCAAAAATATGCAAACTGTCTTAGCATTTGCGGTTCGGTCTCAACCCAATGACTCACATAATCTACATCAAGTAGAATGTAATCGAATCCCTAACTCTTAGGAGAAAGGACACATGAAATCGATGCCCCGTGCATCAAAAATCTCATGGAAGTGAATGGGCTGCATCGGCATCATATTACGTTGTCCACAGGTACCCATCCTCTGAAAGTCAGTACATGCTGAATCTGTGATTCATCACTCTAAAAGTTGAAAATAGAAGCTTGTTCCCAAGTAAATAGAGGCATATTTCCCTTTATAATGCATAAATAGCATTCATACATGCATTCATAATACATGCATTTTAGCACTCCATTTGCATTAAATAAGAAGCCAAAATCACTTGTAAAATATCCACTCATAAACATAACCTCTCCCTTATAATATGTACACCTTAGTTAATAATATAAGGAAGAAGCCAGAAATCTCCTGTGTAAAATATCCAATTTGGCCCCAGAATCCCTGAATCATAAAAAGCCAGCAAACTCCCTCATACAACCTCCAAAATAGGTCTACTCACTTTCAGATTAATACACATTAAAAGACCTTTAAAATGAGACTGATTTCATCCAATTTGGAGCTCATATGAAAAGTTGGGTTTTTGGGCCTCTATGTATACTAAATATGTGTATATTTGTACTCTTGTATTTTTGTATCATATTTGACCTCATCTCCATCTTTGGTCAACATGAAACTTAGATCTCATCAAGATCTACAACTTTCATGTTTTGAGTTTTTCCAAATTCGGCCTCCTTCTCTCTCTACACTCATTTCTATTTTCAGCCAATCACAGCTGGCCACGTGGCGCCCTCTGGTTGCGCCACGTGGCCCGCTCCCCTTGCCCAAGCCGCCTGCGCCTCTAGCCATTGGATTTCTCTCTAGATCCAACGGCCAGTTGTTCTCCACGTGCGCCTTTCACGTCCACCGTCTGATCATCTCCAGGGCCTCATCTCAACCACCCGTGCGCGCCTCGCTCCCAACACGCCACGTGGCGACTCTTTGCGCCACTCGATCAGCGCCTCCACCATCTCAGCGGCCCGCTCGCGCATCACCCTCATCGCACCACGTGGTGCCATCACATCCCTCAGATCGCCTTGCCCTAGATCTAATCCTACCCATTCCATCCCGCCTTCTTCTCCGCCGTTGGATCACAAGATCCAACGGTGAGGGCCTCGTCTTCCACCTCCGATACCCTCTCTCTCCCACGATCTCGACCTTTCCCCACACGCTGCCCCTTTCTATTTTCGGCCGCACGCCAGCCACCCTCGTCGATTGCCAACACCACCACGATCACCCCCACTCTCCCCTCATCCTCGCCAACTCCCTCACTCGCCACCACTCCCACCATAGACGCTCCACGACCTCCATGAACATCACTTAGTCACCAGCCCGGCCGTCGACTTCATCATATAAATACACCATCACTGGCCAACTTCACGTCGATCCGCCACCCTAGAGAGGAACCTCGAGCTCAGCTAGACCGATTGGTGACAACAATCGTGTGTATCTTTGAGCGAAGACAGCCTTCTTCTCCGGCGAGATCCACGGCGAGCTCCGCCGTGTCGCAGCCCTCCTCCGCGAAGCTGCTTGAGCTCGGGACCTTACCGACCCCGCGAGCGACGACCTGGAACTCCAATCCGAGCTCCAATCCCCAGGTAAACTCCTCCATCTTCTTTGATATTCTTTTGATTTTCCTTTACTTTTCTCCAATTTTATTCGCGCTCCACCTTCATCCTCTCGCTCCGCTTTCACCTCGCCGAGCTCCACAACGGAGCTCTGACCTTCGCGCTCCATTTATTGCCCTCCGACAACAAACTTCACCCTCCATCGACTCCAGCTCCGCCACTTGGGCGTAGCACCATCGCCAGTCAACCCTTGCACCGCCTTAGGCCTCGCCGTCCATCCCCGACATCTCCACAAATGCACCTCGTGCTTCGGCTATATCCCTAACACCTGCAGCTACTCACATCCTTCATCGGCCGGAAGCTCATCGGAGCTACTTTCGCGCTTCATCGCCACGGTGCTCCAGCACCCCTCTTCCGCTCCTTAGACCTCTTGGAGCTTCGCCGCACCGCCGTGCGTCTTCCGAGCTACATCAGACCCGCCATTGAGCATCACCAACACTAGGAGGATCAGGCGGAGCAGACACCCCTTCGCCGGAGCCTCGCCAACTCCTCCGCAGGAGACGGAGGACCGTTGAGGACGAAGAACAGTCACCGTTCAATCACCTCGATGGAACGGTCCAACGGCTTCCATGTCGCCCATATCCGGAGCTGCACAGGAGCCATAGGATCATCTGTGATCCCACGGACAAGAGCGAGCCACATAGTCATCACTGGTGCAGCACATCACCGTTGGATCGATCAGTGATCCAACGGTCCGCATTCAGCCACGTCGCCGCCTTCATCGAAGCCCCTGGTACCGTTGGATCGATCCACATCCGACGTTCTCTGATCATCCACGTGCCAGCCACCGACAGCCGTTGGATCAACCTTGATCCAACGGTCGCCATCGTGCCACGTAGACGGGTCCGAGCCTCTTCTCCGACCTCTAGGCTCAGACCACCTGAGGCTTCGTCGAGCCTTCCTCCAGACCTCTAGGGCGCCCGAGCCTCGTCCCGAGCCGCCGACGCCACCCGAACCTAGGCGCCCCACCTGAGCAGCACGTGTGCCTGGGTAAATTGCACAGAAGCCCCTGGAACTTTAAAAAAGTGCAAATTGGTCCCTGTGAAGCACCCCCACGTGAGGAGCACGTGTAGCCATGGAGAAATTGCATTCCACCCCTAGCATTCTAGATAATTGCATTTAAGTCCCTGTCAGCATGTTTATTTTTATGTAATTGCATTCCACCCCCATCATTCTAGATAGATCTAATTTTTATTTAGAAAATAAAATTTCTGAATTGTAATTTTTAGGAAATAAAATTATCCCAGTCAAAGACGCTTCTGGGATCTAGCATTTAAATTTATTGAGTGAATAGAGAGGCTTTGTAATTTTCATTTTATTTCTTTATTTCTTTTTCGCATTATTTCTAGCGGTTCTCGTTTGGGTTCTCGCGCGTGTAAATATAGTGAAACTGTGTCCCCGTGTGCTGTGTGGGTGAATGGTAATCTAGCTTGCACTAGCGGCTCCCCGAGCCAATCTAGGAATTTCTTGTGCTCGTACTTTTTAGGACCACACAACTACTTAAAAGACGCACTTAGACCGCAGGACTTAGCCATATCAACCTGTTCTTCACACTAATAGAACTGCTTGTCTTGGAGCGGCTTTTATCGTCTGCATTTGCATTTAGTGTAAAACGTCTTCAATTCTGTTTTGCATCCTGCATAAAAAGCGAAGGTATCACTGTAAGTCTCCTGAACTCAGCATAGCATCATTGTTTTTATCTTGCATCGGCTTTTCTCAATTTCCCCCTCTGATTTTCACATTTACTTAAATGGAAATTGGGACTGGACGATAGGTGTGCTGTGTGGTTGGATTAATAAAGTGATAACTTACCTTAAAACTGGGACTGCTAAACATTATTGACCAAAAAAATAATAAAATTGGAAAATTTGTTTGCGGGAGATTAATCCCCGACCTTGTTTTCAGGCTGAGTGAGTGTACTTGAGTGTGTGTGAACACCTTAAGGCAGAGCCCAAATCCCCGCCTTCCATATCACGTTCCGACTAATCCTAGCAAATATCACAAGTTGAATTTTTAAGGTTCACTGACTAGTACCAAGTAGCCTCCGCCTGTCTCAGGTAGATAGGGCCGAAATTGCGGTACTTCGGGATAAGCTGCCAGTAACCCCCCGGGGTGAAGTTCCGGCCTTGTCAGCCTCCGCCTGCTTGCAGGTAGATAGGGGTATAGTCTTTGAATCCATCAACTTGGGATAGGAGCGAAGAAAGGAAGGACCGGCGGTATCTTAGGTGACAGGTTAAACAGGGAAGACACATCTGGCTCTGAGCCAACTTCCCTTTAGGCCGCGTAATCCTTGCTATCTTGCTTGAAAAATCACACTTAAAATTTATAAGATTAATCGGACTCAGTTTCGGGTCCTTCACCGTGTTGAGTGTGAACTCGGGGTTTGCTCTTGCGTTTGTTTTTGTGTCTGTCTGTGTGTATTATCCTGTGTAACTGCACATTTTCTACTTCAACCTGCTTACTTTTCAAGATGTCGGGATATTGGTCCCCATATCCTGAGACCTCTGGTCATTCCACATTGACCATATACCGTTCATCTTCACCTTCTTCTTTTTCCATGTATCCTCCGTCATCCACGGGAGACCCTTACCCGTGGTCGGTTCCACCTCGACCCGATTACGAAGTCAGAACTTCGACTGACTTCTCCACCTCTTCGCATTTCTCACCTACTCCATATTCTGATACTTCGGATCCACTTCCTTCTTGTATTGACTGTCCTTACTCTCGAGAGCTTGTTGGAATCAAAGAATCGAATGAAGAGCAAGCCACTGCTGAGACAGATGATTGGCAAAATTATATGCCCCCACATACTTCATTCTCACCTCAAGTAGGGACCATACAACAATTTACAAATATGCATCCCGACTTGACCTTAGGGCAAAACATGGTTGATCGAACAATCCGAATGGAGAGGACTGCACATAATGATTTTCCAGACTTGATTGACTTTAGTGATCAAGCATCCATTAGCCAGCCTTCAATCAAAGAGCCCATACATTTACCAGATTGGACTCATGACCTAGACTTATCAGTCCATGTTTCATTGATTCCACCATATGAGGCTTCGACCAATATTTGCCATTCGGATGGTCCATACTCGACCCAGCATTACATGCCAGAGTCTAGGTATGTTGAGTATGAGACCCCAAAATCTCAGCAGTATCCTCCAATTGAGCATAACTCTCCCATGATTTGTCATGAGAATTTTGTGGAGGATGACATCTCTAGACTTATCAAGAAAAATGAATCATTGGGTAACGAGTTAGAGATGTCATGAACATATTGCACTCAATTTCTGCTAGCCTGAGTATGAAAGTGGAAAAGGAAGTAAGTAGATTTGATGTTGAAAACCGAACGAGCATCAGGGAACCCACACCGTCTGTACAGCTGGAGTCCATTCTATCTCCCTCTTCTACTAACCCCCTGCCTTCCAATCCAGAGTCTGATCATTCATCTATCTAAAACACCAAAAAAAATTGAAAAACAAAAAAATCACATAAAAATTGAAAATGAAAAAGACCTAAAAAAATTGGATCATGCCCTAAGGGAAGCACTCGATGAAGAACTGATTTTTAATCTTCCCTTAATAAAGGCCATAGATCACTTTCCCGACCTCAAACGATTTGTGAGAAGTAAATTGATGCCCAAGAGGTCGGGTAATAATAGGACAAGGACTCAAAGACACATATTGTCTATGGCCACCTCCTTGGTAATAGAGAGAAAGACCAAGAGCCGCAGAGTGAAGTGGTTGCCCCGAGTTGAATGTGAAATCAAAGACACAATCTTTACCCATGCAAGAATCGATGATGACTCACCGATAAATATCCTCCTGACCTTTGTGTTTGACAAGCTCAAACTCAGGCCACTTAAGAAGTCGAGAGAGATCATTCAGCTGGCTGATCGATCCATCAAACGGTCGAGAGGAAACATTTCAGTCATCGTTACTTTACAAGGTGCTCTACTCCAGGTGGACTTCACGATCATTGACATTGAGCACCGAGGAGAGTTTTCCCAGTCTCCGATTATTCTCGGGAAACCGTTCTTAGAATTGGCTAAGGCGACTATAGATTGCGAGACTCAGGAAATCGATTTTACAACATTGGGAGCGCTTCGACCTCATCCATTGTTTGATAAACTTTACTATAAGGTGACCCACACATCCGCTGACAGTCGTGACCATCGAGAGGAAGATGAGTCCCACCTCTCTACTACACCTGAGAGACCGATTGTCCGGACGACCATTGGATCAAAGACTCCCCACACCTCCACTTCATCAACTGCTTGCACCACCACCGTGACAGCTTCTAAGGAGGACTCACGACCGGAAGCTATCATTGAGTCGGACACGACATTTAAGGATTGCCTTGATCATTTCAATGATCTGACACAAGAGACCAATAATGCCAAGCCAACTGAGACCACTAGCTCCTTCCCGAGACGCGTGCTGACCCTTCAGGAATATTCCAATCTATATGGTGACTCGTCTGATGAGGAAACCATGGTCAGCACCGCACCACACCCTGGACCTTCAAAGGAAACAACCAAGACTAAATTGACTCCACATAAAGACACAGTTGCTCCCTCTTCTAGTCGTCTATCTAGTGAGAGGAAGTCGAGAATTGATTTCTCGAAATGTTCCTCCGAACCTCTCAAGGCGCGTCGCTCTCATCTCCCTCTTAATGATTCAGGTTCAAGAAAATCGATTAAGAAAATTTCCTTCAACATTCCGGAGAAGGAAGTTTCAGAGGAATCCTCATCGGGTCCGGATAAGGTGATTTATATGAGTGAGCTCAGTTCGATTGTTCTTAAGTCGTATCTAAGCAAGCAGTCGTGTGTCGACCCGCGTTAGACGATCCCTACACCTTACTATTATTCATCTGAGGACGATTCTGACAGCGACACATATGTATATTATCCACCTCCTCGCGTCTGCAAGAAGGTTCATCACAAACCTTCTTAATCCTTGTATATTCTCTCTCCTTCTTGTATATATTTTCCTCCCTCCCCAGTGATTCGAATCACTCGCCCCGGCTCCATATCATTTCATTTTATGGCTATACTTAGGATGACCAGATCCTAAGTATAGGGGGGAGATTGACCTGAGTCTCTTCGTCATTCTATGTACAATCTCCAGATCTCATCGGTTCTTATACTCACTCCTGTCCTATACTTAGGCTGACCAAAGCCTAAGTATAGGGGGGGCGATGCCCACCGTGTATATACTCCATTTCCCCTCTTAACCTCACCCACCCCATTTTTGATCTTCTTCTACACTTTGGCTGTCGGAGCCTAAGTATAGGAGGGTGGAGCAACTTCTATACATTTTTGTAATTTTAGCTCTCCTACGCTTAGCACGAGCTATGTCTTTTTCCTCACTTTTCGTGATCTGAGGACATAGCACACGCTTAGTATAGGGGGGCATGTATATATTACATATATACTTTAGCCATAACTCGTACTTTCGCGTATTTTCGTGTAGTTTTGTATATATTTTGCAATAATTACGGGTGGGTAAAAATTGAAAAAAAATTGAAAAATAAAAAAAAAGGCTTTTTATTTACTCTTGCATATCTTCTCTGCATCTAAAAAGAAAAGAAAAAGAGTCTTGCATTTTCATAGCATGACATCTGCATCTCATTTGCATATCTTGCATATGCAAAGTGAAAAGCTAGTGGGTCCTAAACCAAGTTATGAGTAGATATTGAGGATGGACTTGATTTGACCTTAATCCACCTAATTTCAGAGGAACTTTATAGGAACTGGAGTTAAGATTTCTCAGGTCAACTGACTTAATTCTTTGAGTCCGCAAGTCTATGTTCACATGTCATCTTGATTAGTCTAAGTAGAATATCTCGTGCATACGCATGATTCTTATAGACAGTGACCTAACTTGGACAAGCACAATGCACGTAGCTCTTCATTGATGAGGTGGTGAGGAGGTAGAATCCTTTAGCTTGGAGTAGCACACGGGTGGAAACATCCGTCCTCCTCTAGGGAGGGTAGTGCATCTCAACCTAGTCTGGTTGTGTTGACGTCTAAGGACAAGATGACATGGGTTGCAATAATGCTTCAAAAGAGGGATAGTCTACTGGCTCAAGAGGAAAAACTCCTGATGTACATGCTGCACCTTGTATGAGTTTGAAAAAAAATGCAAAAACTCCAAAAAATCAGACAGGACCAAGTGAAAATAAAATACCTGTTGGAGTCTGTATATTAACAAAGAAATGCAGCTGGATGACTTTGCTACACTGGTCAGGCATCCCGGGATAGGTAGCTACACTGGCTACCGTCCATTCTTTTCTCTACCCCCTCCTCTTGAGTTGGTCACAATTGAACTTAGAAGGGAATACCCCGCTCCTCGAGGAAAGAGTTACTGGACCGGGTTATTGAGTTACCTTGTTAGAGGAGGCTGGTTCCGAGTCATTTCTGATGTGAAGAGTTACATTTCACTTACACAGTACAAGTAAGAATCATAGTCATTAGAAATATGCGTTTGAGGATTTGTTTTGACCTGACTATTGAGGAGTCTTGAATAGAAGACTTGTGGAACTTGAAGTCTGTTAGGTCTAAAGTTTAGGTCCCAATAAGGTTCTGCCACACAATTAATCCAAAGGTCGAATCAAGCCCTATTTTCAACTTTTGTTCATGACCTTGGTATGGAACCCAAAATCATTGCACTCTTGCATTTCATTTAGTTGCTCGGGGACGAGCAAGGTTTAAGTATAGGGGGTTGATGAATCTGTGATTCATCACTCTAAAAGTTGAAAATAAAAGCTTGTTCCCAAGTAAATAGAGGAATATTTCCCTTTATAATGCATAGATAGCATTCATACATGCATTCATAATACATGCATTTTAGCACTCGATTTGCATTAAATAAGAAGCCAAAATCACTTTTAAAATATCCACTCATAAAAATAACCTCTCCCTTATAATATGTACACCTTAGTTAATAATATAAGGAAGAAAGCCAGAAATCTCCTGTGTAAAATATCCAATAAAGCCCTGGAATCCATGATTCAAAAAAAGCCTGCAAACTCCCTCATACAACCTCCAAAATAGGTCTACTCACTTTCAGATTAATACACATTAACAGACCTTTAAAATGAGACTGATTTCATCCAATTTGGAGCTCATATGAAAAGTTGAGTTTTTGGGCCTCTATGTATACTAAATATGTGTATATTTGTACTCTTGTATTTTTGTATCATATTTGACCTCATCTCCATCTTTAGTCAACATAAAACTTGTAGATCTCATCAAGATCTACAACTTTCATGTTTTGAGTTTTTCCGAATTCGGCCTCCTTCTCTCTCTACACTCATTTATATTTTCAGCCAATCACAGCTGGCCACGTGGCACCCTATGGTTGCGCCACGCGGCCCGCTCCCCTTGCCCAAGCCGCCTGCGCCTCTAGCCGTTGGATTTCTCTCTAGATCCAACGACCAGTTGTTCTCCACATGCGCCATTCACATCCACCGTCTGATCATCTCCAGGGCCTCATCTCAACCGCCTATGCGCGCCTCGCTCCCATCACGCCACGTGGCGACTCTTTGCGCCACTCGATCAGCGCCTCCACCATCTCAGCCGCCCGCTCGCGCTTCACCCTCATCGCACAACGTGGTGCCATCACATCCCTCAGATCGCCTTGCCCCAGATCTAATCCTACCCGTTCCATCCCGCCTTCTTCTCCGCCGTTGGATCACAAGATCCAACGGTGAGGGACTCGTCTTCCACCTCCGACACCCTCTCTCTCCCACGATCTCGACCTTGCGCCACACGCTGCCCCTTTCTATTTTCGACCGCACGCCAGCAACCCTCGCCGACCGCAACACCACCACGATCACCCCCTCTCCCCTCATCCTCACCAACTCCCTCACTCGCCACCACTCCCACCATAGACGCTCCACGACCTCCATGAACATCACCTCATCACCAGCCCGGCCGTCGACTTCATCCTATAAATACACCATCACCGACCAACTTCACGCCGATCCTCCACCACAGAGAGGAACCTCGAGCTCAGCTAGACCGATTGGTGACAACAATCGTGCGTATCTTCGAGCGACGATAACCTTCTTCTCCGGCGAGATCCACGGCGAACTCCGCCATGTCGCAGCCCTCCTCCGCGAAGCTGCTTGAGCTCAGGACCTTAACGACCCCTCGAGCGACGAACTGGAAATCCAATCCGAGCTCCAATCCCCAGGTAAACTTCTCCATCTTCTTTGATCTTCTTTTGATTTTTCCTTTTCTTTTCTCCGATTTTATTCACGCTCCACCTTCATCCTCTCACTCCGTTTCACCTCACCGATTTCCACGACGGAGCTCTGACCTTCGCACTCCATTTATCGCCCTCCGACAACACACTTCACCCTCCATCGACTCCAGCTTCGCCACTTGGGCGGAGCACCATCGCCGGTCAACCCTTGCACCGCCTTAGGCCTCGCCGTCCATCCCCGACATCTCCACAAACGCACCTCGTGCTTCGGCTATATCCCTAACACCTGCAGGTACTCACATCCTTCATCGGTCGGAAGCTCATCGGAGCTACTTTCTCGCTTCATCGCCACGGTGCTCCAGCACCCCTCTTCCGCTCCCGAGATCTCCTGGAGCTCCGCTGCACAGCCGCGCGTCTTCCGAGCTACATCAGACCTGCCATTGAGCGTCACCGATGCCAGGAGGATCGGGCGAAGCAGACACCCCTTCGCCGGAGCCCCGCCAACTCCTCCGCAGGTGGCGAAGGACCGTTGAGGATGAAGAACAATCACCGTTCGATCATCTCGATCGAACGGTCCAACGGCATCCACGTCGCCCATATCCGGAGCTGCACAGGAGCCGTAGGATCATCTGTGATCCCACGGACAAGAGCAAGCCACGTAGTCATCACCGGAGCAGCACATCACCGTTGGATCGATCAGTGATCCAACGGTCCGCATTCAGCCACGTCGCCGCCTTCATCGAAGCCCCTGGCATCGTTGGATCGATCCAGATCCGACGGTCTCTGATCATCCACACACCAGCCACTGACAGCCATTGGATCGACCTTGATCCAACGGTCGCCATCGCGCCACGTAGACGGGTCCGAGCCTTTTCCCCGACCTCTAGGCTCGGACCACCCGAGGCTTCGTCGAGCCTTCCTCCAGACCTCCAGTGTGCCCGAGCCTCGTCCCGAGCCGCCGACGCCACCCGAACCTAGGCTCCCCACATGAGCAGCACGTGCGCCTGGGTAAATTGCACGGAATCCCCTGGAACTTTCAGAAATTGCAAATTGGTCCCTATGAAGCACCCCCACATGAGGAGCATGTGTAGCCATGGAGAAAAAGCATTCCACCCCCAGCATTCTAGGTAATTGCATTTAAGTCCCTATTAGCATGTTTATTTTTATGTAATTTTTATTTTCTGTATTGCAATTACACCCTTGTCTTTGCACGCATCCCTAGGTGTCATATTTCATCATTTTTTAGTTTTAAAAATTGCATGTTGCAGTGTAACTTATCCTCTAAGTGTTGTGACACTTGTCAAATTTTTGTGATATCAGTAGAATTTTAAATTAATTAATTGGTTTATTTCTGTGATATTTTACCCAATTGGACCTTTTAATTAATAGTTAATTTTCTCTAACTTCAAAAATTCCCAAAAAATCATAGTAGCTCTAGGATAATTAACTTAACATTGCATAAAAATTTCATGTCATTTTCACACATTTGGACGTCTAAATAAATTAATTGGTAATTTCCTTAGTTTAATTTTAATAGGTTCATTTCACATTAAATTTTAGGTTTGTCAATTTTCCTAGATTCCTCATCATTAGATATATCTAGGATAATTTTATTTGCTGAAAGTTTTGTGATTTGATATTTATTAAAATTAAATTAGTGAAAATCACCCTGTATACGTTTTCAATTCACAGTAAATTCATTTAGTGTCGAAAAATTCCAAAAACATTAGGGTAGCTTAATTTCACCATATTTCATCAATTGGCCAATTTTTATAATTTTTGGACTTCATTTGATACCTTAATTGATTTAACTTTAAATTGGCTTGATTGTTGCATATGTCTTGCATAGAAAATAGGAAAAAGTTAAAAAAAATATTCCTCGAAAATTACACACTTGGACTTTGTTACAAATTCACCTAAGGAGACATATGCCTCCCTGAGTTCGACCTTGGACTTCACCAAGTAAAAAAATTGTCTCTTGAAATTGACTTGAATCTAATTAAAAGTGGTTTTTGATATTCCCTCTCGTATCCGACTGCAACGAACACTTATAATTAATTTGGACAATAATCTGACCGAATTACCAAGGGTGCGGGAAGCGTTATCAAAATGTTGGCGTATATATATTACATATATACTTTACCCATAACTCGTACTTTTGCGTATTTTCATGTAGTTTTGTATATATTTTGCAATAATTACGGGTGGGTAAAAATTGGAAAAAAAATGAAAATAAAAAAATAGGCTTCTTATTTACTCTTGCATATAATCTCTGCATCTAAAAAGAAAAGAAAAATAGTTGTGCATTTTCATAGCATGACATCTGCATCTCATCTGCATATCTTGCATATGCAAAGTGAAAAGATAGTGGGTTCTGAACCAAGTTATGAGTAGATATTGAGGATGGACTTGATTTGACCTTAATCCATCTAATTTCAGAGGAACCTTATAGGAACTGGAGTTAAGATTTCTCAGGTCAACTCACTTAATTCTTTGAGTCCGCAAGTCTATGTTCACATGTCATCTTGATTAGTCTAAGTAGAATATCTCGTGCATACGCATGATTCTTATAGACAGTGACCTAACTTGGACAAACACAATGCACGTAGCTCTTCATTGATGAGGTGGTGAGGAGGTAGCATCCATTAGCTTGGAGTAGCACACGGGTGGAAACATCCGTCCTCCTCTAGGGAGGGTAGTGCGTCTCAACCTAGTCTGGTAGTGTTGACGTCTAAGGACGGGATGACGTGGGTTGCAATAATGCTTCAAAAGAGGGATAGTCTACTGGCTTAAGAGGAAAAACTCCTAATGTACATGTTGCACCTTGTATGAGTTTGAAAAAAATGCAAAAACTCCAAAAAATCAGACATGTCCAAGTGAAAATAAAATACCTGTCGGAGTATGTATATTAGCAAAGAAATGCAGCTGGATGACTTGGCTACACTGGTCAGGCATCTCGGGATAGGTAGCTACACTTGCTACCATCCATTCTTTTCTCTACCCCCTCCTCTTGAGTTGGTCGCACTTAAACTTAGAAGGGAACACCCCGCTCCTCGAGGAAAGAGTTACTGGACCGGGTTATTGAGTTACCGTGTTAGAGGAGGCTGGTTCCGAGTCATTTCTGATGTGAAGAGTTACATTTCACTTACACAGTACAAGTAAGAATCATAGTCATCAGAAATATGCGTTTGAGGATTTGTTTTGACCTGTCTATTGAGGAGTCTTGAATAGAAGACTTGTGGAACTTGAAGTCTGTTAGGCCTTAAGATCATGTCCCAATAAGGTTCCGCCACACAATTAATCCAAAGGTCGAGTCAAGCCCTATTTTCAACTTTTGTTCATGACCTTGGTATGGAACCCAAAATCATTTCACTCTTGCATTTCATTTAGTTGCTCGGGGACGAGCAAGGTTTAAGTACAGGGGGGGTTGATGAATCTGTGATTCATCACTCTAAAAGTTGAAAATAGAAGCTTGTTTCCAAGTAAATAGAGGCATATTTCCCTTTATAATGCATAAATAGCATTCATACATGCATTCATAATACATGCATTTTAGCACTCCATTTGCATTTAATAAGAAGCCAAAATCACTTGTAAAATATCCACTCATAAAAATAACCTCTACCTTATAATATGCATACCTTAGTTAATAATATAAGGAAGAAAGCCAGAAATCTCCTGTGTAAATATCCAATAAAGCCCCAGAATCGCTGATTCATAAAAAGCCTGCAAACTCCCTCATACAACCTCCAAAATAGGTCTACTCACTTTCATATTAATAGACATTAAAAGACCTTTAAAATGAGACTGATTTCATCCAATTTGGAGCTCATATGAAAAAGTTGGGTTTTTGGGCCTCTATGTATACTAAATATGTGTATATTTGTACTCTTGTATTTTTGTATCATATTTGACCTCATCTCCATCTTTGTCAAAATGAAACTTGTAGATCTCATCAAGATCTACAAGTTTCATGTTTTGAGTTTTTCCAAAGTCGGCCTCCTTCTCTCTCTACAATCATTTCTATTTTCAGTCAATCACAGCTGGCCACGTGGCGCCCTCTGGTTGCGCCACGCGGCCCGCTCCCCTTGCCCAAGCCGCCTGCGCCTCTAGCCGTTGGATTTCTCTCTAGATCCAATGGCCAGTTGTTCTCCACGTGCGCCTTTCACGTCCACCGTCTAATCATCTCCAGGGACTCATCTCAACCGCCCGTGTGCGCCTCGCTCCCATCACGCCACATGGCGACTCTTTGCGCCACTCGATCAGCGCCTTCACCATCTCAGCCGCCCGCTCGCGCTTCGCCCCCATCGCACCATGTGGTGCTATCACATTCCTCAGATTACCTCGCCCCAGATCTAATCCTACCCGTTCCATCCCGCCTTCTTCTCCGCCGTTGGATCACAAGATCCAACGGTGAGGGCCTCGTCTTCCACCTCCGACACCCTCTCTCTCCCACGATCTCGACCTTGCACCAAATGCTGCCCCTTTCTATTTTCGGCTGCAAGCCAGCCACACTCGCCGACCGCCAACACCGCCACGATCACTGCCACTCTCCCCTCATCCTCGCCAACTCCCTCACTCGCCACCACTCCCACCATAGACGCTCCACGACCTCCATGAACATCACCTCGTCACCAGCCCGGCAGTCGACTTCATCGTATAAATACACCATCACCGGCCAACTTCACGCCAATCCGCCACCCCAGAGAGGAACCTCGAGCTCAGCTAGACCGATTGGTGAAAGCAATCGTGTGTATCTTCAATCAAAGACAACCTTCTTCTCTGGTGAGATCCATGGCGAGCTCCGCCGTGTCGCAGACCTCCTCCGCGAAGCTGCTTGAGCTCGGGACCTTACCGACCCCTCGAGCGACGACCTGGAACTCCAATCCGAGCTCCAATCCCCAGGTAAACTCCTCCATCTTCTTTGATCTTCTTTTGATTTTTCCTTTACTTTTCTCCAATTTTATTCATGCTCCACCTTCATCCTCTCGCTCCGCTTTCACCTCGCCGAGCTCCACGACGGAGCTCTAACCTTCGCGCTCCATTTATTGCCATCCGACAACACACTTCACCCTCCATCGACTCCAGCTCCGCCACTTGGGTGGAGCACCATCGCCGGTCAACCCTTGCACTGCCTTAGGCCTCGCCGTCCATCCCCGACATCTCCACAAACGCACCTCGTGCTTCGGTTATATCCCTAACACCTGCAGGTACTCACATCCTTCATCGGCCGGAAGCTCATCGGAGCTACTTTCGCGCTTCATCGCCACGGTACTCCAGCACCCCTCTTCCGCTCCTGAGACCTCCTGAGCTTCGCCGCACCGCCGCGCATCTTCCGAGCTACATCAGACCTGCCATTGAGCGTCACCGATGCCAGGAGGATCGGGCGGAGCAGACACCCCTTCGCCGGAGCCCCACCAACTCCTCCGCAGGTGGCGGAGGACCGTTGAGGACGAAGAACTGTCACCGTTCGATCATCTCGATCGAACAGTCTAGCGGCATCCACGTCGCCCATATCCGGAGCTGCACTGGAGCCGTAAGATCATCTGTGATCCCACGGACATGAGCGAGCCACGTAGTCATCACCGGAGCAGCACATCACCGTTGGATCGATCAGTGATCCAACGGTCCGCATTCAGCCACGTCGCCGCCTTCATCGAAGCCCCTGGCACCGTTGGATCGATCCTGATCCGTCACTCTCTGATCATCCACGTGCCAGCCACCGACAGCCGTTGGATCGACCTTGATCCAACGGTCGCCATCGCGCCACGTAGACGGGTCCGAGCCTCTTCCCCAACCTCTAGGCTTGGGCCACCCGAGGCTTCGTCGAGCCTTCCTCCAGACCTCCAGGGTGCCCAAGCCTCGTCCCGAGCCACCGACGCCACCCGAACCTAGGCGCCCCACGTGAGCAGCACATGCGCCTGGGTAAATTGCACGGAAGCCCCTAGAACTTTCAGAAATTTCAAATTGGTCCCTATAAAGCACCCCCACCTGAGGAGCACGTGTAGCTGTGGAGAAATTGCATTCCACCCCCAGCATTCTAGGTAATTGCATTTAAGTCCCTGTTAGTTTGTTTATTTTGATGTAATTTTTATTTTCTGTATTGCAATTACACCCTTGTCTTTGCACGCATCCCTAGGTGTCATATTTCATCATTTTTGAGTTTTAAAAATTGTACGTTGTAGTGTAACTTGTCCTTTATCTGTTGTGATACTTGTCAAATTTTTGTGATATCAGTAGAATTTTAAATTAATTAATTGGTTTATTTCTGTGATATTTTGCCCAATTGGACCTTTTAATTAATAGTTAATTCTCTATAACTCCAAAAAATCCCAAAAAATCATAGTATCTCTAGATAATTAACTTAACATTGCATAAAAATTTCATGTCATTTGCACACATTTCGAGGCCTAAATAAATTAATTGGTAATTTCCTTAGTTTAATTTTAATAGGTTCATTTCACATTAAAATTTAGGTCTGTCAATTTTCCTAGATTCCTCATCATTAGATCTATCTAGGATAATTTTATTTCCTGAATAGTTTGTGATTTGATATTTATTAAAATTAAATTAGTGAAAATCACCCTACATTCATTTTCAATTCACAGTAAATTCATTTAGTGTCGAAAAATTCCAAAAAAACTAGGGTAGCTTAATTACACCATATTTCATCATCTGGCCAATTTTTATAATTTTTGGACTTCATTTGATACCTTAACTGATTTAACTTTAAATTGGCTTGATTGTTGCATGTGTCTTGCATAGAAAATAGAAAAAAGATAAAAAAAATATTCCTCGAAAATCACACACTTGGACTTTGCTACAAATTCACCTAAGGAGACAGATGCCTCCCTGAGTTCGACCTTGGACTTCACCAAGTAAAAAAAATTGCCGCTTGAAATTGACTTGAATCTAATTAAAAGTGGTTTTTGATATTCCCTCTCGTATCGGACTGCAACGAACACTTATAATTAGTTTGGACATTAATCTGACCAAGTTAACCAAGGGTGCGGGACCGATATCAGTACACCTCTTCATGAATTCATCCGAATCCTTGAAGAGGGTATGCCACCATAGGCTGGATTGGAGCACTTTCTGTGTTGTTCTCCTCCCAGAATGATGTCCTCCTACCTCATGCTTATGGCAGTATGTGAGGATGCTATGATGCTCCTCCTGAGGAATGGACCGACGTCGGACACTATCCCCCCCTTCTTAATAAATTGTGGGATCCTCCCAATGGTACGACTTGGCCTTCGCAAGGAAAGTCTCAAGTCACTGTCTTGGCCAACCTTGTGGAACTTTCTTGCCAACAAGATAGTTCACAATGTCTGCGTACCATGGGAGGGAGATGATAGCAAGAATCACCTCATCTGGGAAGGTCAATGTAATAGGTGAAATACGATTAGAATCCTCAAGGTTTTGTAAACGAGAGAGGTGATCCGCCGCCACATTCTTGACTCTAGGCTTATCCTTAATCTTAATATCAAACTCCTGGAGTAGAAGGATCCATCTAGTTAATCTGTATTTGACATCCTTCTTTGCCATGAGGTATGAGATGGCGGTGTGATCTGTAAATATAGTCACATGGGATCCAAGAATATATGATCTGAACTTATCCAAAGCAAAGACTATGACTAGAATCTCTTTATCAGTCACAGTGTCATTCCGCTGAGCGACCTCCAAAGTTTGACTATCGTAGTTAATGGCAAAAGGCAATCCATCCCTCCTCTATCCTAGCACAAACCCTATAGAAAAATCAGAAGCATCTGTCATGATCTTGAATGGGAGAGACCAATCATTTGGCTGAAGGACAGAAGCCTCGACAACTAATCCCTTGAGAGTCTCAAATGACGCTAGACACTTATAATCTATAATGAACTCAATGTCTTTGGTCAGCAAATCAGTAAGTGGTCGGGCAAGACGACTGAAGTCTTGAATGAATCATTGGTAGAAATCGACATGCCCTAGAAAAGATCGTAATTGTCGTAGATTGGACAGTGGATTGAGTTTCTTAATGATATCTACCTTGCCAGATCGACCTCCATGCCCCTATTGGAGATGATATGGCCAAGCAACATCCCTTGAGTCACCATGAAGTGACTCTTCTCCCAAGTTAATACAAGATAGACCTCTATAAAGCACTGAAGTACACGCTCTAGGCAGTCAAGACAAGCATCGAATCCATCGCCATAGACCGAAAAGGCATCCATGAAGACCTCTAAACAGTCAGCCACTATGTCGGAAAAGATGGAAAGCAAGCACCTTTGGAATGTAGCCTGGGCATTAGATCAACCAAAGGGCATCCTGATAACGGGTCCGAAGGCTAGGGTATGAGGTACAGAAATAGGGTCGTTGTGACCCGAGCAATCAGACCACGTATATCAAGAAAAATGAACCACTTAAAGCAAATAAAATCAATCAAAACAAGGCAAGCGGTCCTGCTATATGTTTAACCTGGTATAGCACCCAGGGTCGAACTCGAGGAGCACGGGTTGGCCGAAGGCCTACGAAGTAGTAAAAACAAATCAAATAAAAGACAAAATATTTTAGTGGTTTTTAATTGTTTTTATATATTTTTTTAGATTTTTAATATGTGAAGAAAAATAAAAGAAACACAAATAAGCACACTTCAACGATTTATTTAATGCAACAAAAATCAAGCAAAAATTCAAACAAAAATCTTTTTATGTATTTTATATTTTTTATGTTTTTGGTGAATTTTTGAAAATTTTCTGATGTGTATTTTATTGTCTAAAAATCAAACAGTAGCAAAAATACAAGGTACTGTCCAGCCAGGCCCAAAAACCCTCGATAAAATATCTAAGGGCCTCAAAAGGGCCTGGAGGTATTTTTCCTGTAAACTAGGTAAAACAAGGAAAATTTGAGTACCAAAATTATTATTTTTGGGTTTTTAGATTATTTAATGGAATTTTTATGAGTTTTTAGGTGTTTTTAAGTTTTTAAGATTTTTAAGCAATGAAAAATAGCCAAAATTGGCTAGAAAATCAAGGAACACAAAACAAACAGTACCTAATTTTTATAGAATTTTTAGAGTGGTTTTTATATTTTTTTGTGATTTTCTAGTCTAGGCAGTAACAAAAATGATAGTTTTTGAATTTTTAAAAAAAACAAATAAACTCAAAAATGTCCTCGAAAATTCTCAAAAATCCTACACCATGGCAGGAGCCATGGATCAAATTTTCATCGAATTTGGAGGTGATTTGATATTTTATTCAAAAATGGCAAGGGGGTACTGTGCATAGGGACTGAAATGCAAATACCCTAAGTTCTGGGGGTCCCGGTGCAAAATACCCAGCAAAACACACGCGCGGCGCGTGCCTGGGGCACTCAGGGACCTCTATGTAATAAAAATAAGGTCCAGGGATCAAATAGTAACACGTACCAAAAATCCGAGGACCTCAGCTGCAAATTACCCAAGAAATCACGCACATGCGGAATTAAACCATTCACAGGGGCATAAATGCAAATGTCAAAAATATTTCATTCATTTCAGAACCATCCAGAACTACAGGGACTAAGGTTGCAAATACGCCAATAAAACACGTGACGAAGCACGTGGCTCACAATAGGCAGGGGTATATATGCAAACTAACTTAAGATCAAGGTCCTCTATGCAATTTAACCCAAAACTAAACAACGCATTTAAATATTTACAGGACTAAAGTGAAATAAAAACAAGATAAGGGCCTAAGGGTAATTTACCCTATATTAATCTGAGCTGACGGATGGCCGCCACGTGGAGATCCGACGGTTCAGGATGGGGCGGCTCTCAACGCTGGAAGGCTCTGCTCGATCCAACGGTCCAGGCCAGGACACGTGGGGATCTAACGGTCTGGATCAACTGCCTCAGATCGGACGTCAAAGAGGGGCTCCAGCCACCAACGGTCAGGATGGCACCTGGAGCGGGAGGCTAATCCGACGGCTCTGGAGGGTCCTGGAGGAACAAGAGGCCGGCGAACTTCGCCGGCCCAGTACGCTCGCTCCGGTCCTCCTCTGATGCGCGTGAAGATCGGAGGGGCTCCGTCGTGACGATGCACGGCTGCTGGTGTCCTCCGATGCCCCAGCCGAGCTCGGGAGAGCTCCGACGAGGGCGGCGGAGGTGAAGCTCCTGGGCTGAATGTCGAGGGGCCTCAGACGGCCTCTACTGAACCTGCAAAACACCTCAGAAGCTTCGCGGGTCGAGGGCAAAGTACCTCGACCCAGTTAGGCGACGTGGGGATGATCGGTGCGTCGGGGCGAGCGAACCCCGGCGATGCGACGGTGGAGGGGTTCGTATCCCAGCTCCTGTGCGAGCTGGGTTGAACGGAGGGGCGGAGAAGATGCGCGGGAGAAGGGCGAACGTGATGGGGGATTCCGATGGTCGAACGGAAGGGTGAGGCGGTCGGAATCAGCGATGGTCGGCGACGGCGAAAATTGGGGGAAATCGGAAATTGGACCAAAAGGGGGAGCTACGGGATTACCTGGGTGGATGGATCGACTGTGCTGGAGCTGGGAAAGCTCCCGGTCCTCGCCTCAAGGAGCGTCGACGTCCGAGGCTCTGGCTCCTGCTCTGGGCAGAGCACGGCGGTGCTGACTCGCCGGATCAGTGGTATCTGGCCCCTCTCCTCGCTGCGACAGCACCTGGAGCGAGCTGTCACTCACGCTCGAGCACTGGAGGTCACTGGGGGTGGAGCAGATTAGCCAAAGATGGGAAATGAGGAGGCGGAGCTGGAGCTTTATATGCTGGAGAGTCCGGGAAGACAGGCGCGGGTAGGGCGTGGAAGCGCGCGGATCCCGATGCAGGAGCTCCGGCGAGGGTCTCGGGTGTGACACGAAGGAGTCGGACCCGGGGTTTAGGCGAGATGGAGTCGGGTCGAGCGGGTAAAAATCCGAGAAGGGGGTCCGGTGCTCGAGTCCGTGGGAAGTGGTCCTGGGGGGGCCAGTTGACCGGGCGGTCAACATCCCCAGGACCCAATCGGTAGCTGCCACGTGGAAAAAGTTTGGAGCTCAAAAATAGGGCAGCCAATGGTCGATTTTGCAAAAACTTAAAACATGAATTATTTTTATTTTATTTTTTTCTATTTTTTTGATGATTTTTAATTAATTTTTGGAAATAAAATAAGCTATATACATAGTAAGGTTGGGTATAGGTATATATACAATATATAGGCTTTTGATTTTTGATTTTTAATTATTATTTTTGTACAATTTTATCCCTTATTTTATATTTTATTTATTTATACAATAAAATAAAGAATAAAAGGGTGTTTTTATTTTATTTTTATTATATATATACATAGGTAAAATAAATAGATATATACATCTATATACAAGGTCTATGTACAATGTGTTTTTGTATTTTTAATTTTGTTATTTTTATTTGATTTTTGTTTTGATTCTTTTTATTTTATTTATTTACAATATATAACCTAGAATATTTACAAAAAGTTTTGAAAAGAACTTTATTTATTTACAAGGTTAAATAAATATATAAAGGCATGGTCTATGTACATGATGAAAGGGTATTTTTAATCTTTTTGATTTTTAACTTTTTATTTTGTTTTTGCCTTTTATAAATATATACAAGTATTTACAAGCATATTTTTGGGTGAGGAAAACATTTTTATTTTATTTACATAAATATATACACCTGAACCCCTATCTCCCTCTACTTGGCTTTTATGCGGTCAGGCCATGCTGAGCCCTCCCTTGGGTTAGGTTGCTCAATATTTATTCTAAATATTTCCCTCTTTTTCTTTTTGATCTTTATTCTTTTATTTTTGCACAAAACATGCTAATTATAGGTTTTTACACAATGCATGCTTTTGCTAATTATTCCTATTTACACATATCTCCATGCATTTGCATAGGTTTTTGTAGCTAAAATATAAGAATAAAGAGTGATGAATGGGTATTCATCACCCCCCTATACTTAACTTTGCTAGTCCCTTAGCAAACACTTATTTGAAAAAGAAGTGAAAAGGGAAGAAAAAGAAAAGAAAAAGAGGATGTACATGGATCAAGGTTGATTATTAAACTTGCCTTCATTAAATTGAGGTATGGAGCTCAATCAGATCTTTGGATTATTAATGTGTCGGAACAAGTCATCAATCTATAAGTTCCACCAATCTATAACCAAGACTCCTCAATGCTCCAGATCAGAACAAGTCATCAAGCACAAACCCTGGAGACCATGAATCTTTTCTTGTCCTGTGAAAGTGAGGTCTAAGCTCTCCACCTCAGAAATGGCAACTTGACAACCCTCCCCAACAAGGTAACTCTATGACCTCAATCTGGCCACTCTTTCCTCGAGGAGCGGGGTATTCCCTTCTAAGTTCAAGTACAACCGGCTCAAGAAGAGGGGGAAGAAGAGAATGGGTCAAGGCCAGTGTATCCAAGTACCCTTGGGAGCTTGACCAGTGTAGCCAAGTCTCCCTGCTGCAAGCTACAACAGGTGGATCATGAAACCAAGCTTTGCTTATTGCACTTATATACATACTCCGGTGGGATTATCATTTTCTCTCAGACCCACCACTTTTTTGGAGTTCTTTTCTTTTTGCACATTTTTTTTCAAGTGCATCTATACAACATATACATGTGCAGCATATGTACAAGGAGTTTTTCCTCTTGAGCCAGTAGACTATCCCTCTTTTGAAGCTTTATTGCAACCCACAACTCCCGTCGTTAGACCTCATGGCAACCAGACCAAGTTGAGAGGCACTTCCTTCACTATAAGAAGAAGAGAGGTTCCGCCTAGAAGTACTACCCTCATATGCTACCCCAAGTCAAGTAAGGCTGCCTCCTCACCACCTCATCCGTAGAGAGCTCGGTGCATAGTGCGGTTGTCCAAGTAAAGCCATAATCTATATGAGTCATGTGTTGTTGTTAAGTGCTCTACTTAGGCTCATTGAGATGACATGTGATCATAGCCTAGTGGACTCAAAGAATTAAGTCACCATGGACCTGAAAAGCCTTAAACCTAAGCCCTATAAGGTTCCTCTTAGAAATTAGGTGGATTAAGATCTTGATCAAGCTCCATTTCTCAATTTGATTCCAGGCTAGTTTAAATGTCAACTATCATCCAGAAAAACTATATACATATGTACAAAAAGATGCTTATTTACACGAATTTTTCAATCATGCAAAATTTTTGAAAAATGTTTTGAAATCATGAATGGATGATGCATGAAGTGCAAGTTTTGCAAAAAGATATTTACACACATTTACACATTGCAAACTTTTGATTTTCAAAACATTTTGGAAAATTTTGTACTATATACATAATTTTGATACAAAAATATTTACACAAGCTTTACACAAAAGATTTTTGAAATCATTTTTACAAAAATAATTTGTACACTAGCTATGTATGTGCAAATAAAAGAAGATTATGTACATGAAAATTTTTAATTTTCGTGGTTTTTAGCCATTTTATCTATTAACACACTCACACAAAGTACGAGTTATGGCTAAAGTATATATGAAATATATACACACCCCCCCTATACTTAGCTCGAACGATGTCCTCAGAGTCAAGAGCGATGAAGAAGACATAACTCGTGCTAGGTATAGGGAAGTGAAAAGGAAAGCTATGAAAAGTCAAGAGGTACCCAGGTCTCCCCCCTATACTTAGGATCAAGAAATCCTAAGTATAGCAGGCTGTATACTAAGGAAAACCTGAGTGCACTAAGTACATGGTCTACCCCCCCTATACTTAGGGTGAAATATCCCTAATTATAGGCAGCAAAACAGGGGTAGACAGAAACAAAAGAAATACCCAAAAGGTCTCACATCCCCCCTATACTTAGGGTAAAGCGCACCCTAAGTATAGCCTAATCACAAGATGAAGGAAGGGATGTGGGACTAAAGTATGTGATGATATGGACATCTGGATCTATATACAACGGAAGATCAATGAAACTCAGGCGTGAGATGCATTAGATGTGAGTCAAAGACCACATTTCACGCAAAATGAATAGGGGCAAGATCAACGACCCGCGGCTCATGATCTAGAAATGGCTTGAGCCGCTGGCCGTTCACTCGAAAGGTACTCTCAGAAGACAACTCAGATATGTCGATGCTACCGTTGTCGTGTACCTTTCTAACCAGATAAGGTCCCTTCCATTTGCTCTCTAGCTTCCCTGGAAATAATCTAAGCCTCGCATCAAACAGCCATACTCTCTGTCCAATCTCAAAATGCTTGTGGCTGATATGAGAATCATGCCACTCCTTGACTTTCTCCTTATAATGTAGGCTGCTTGAGAAAACTGCATCTCTAAGCTCCTCCAGGGCAGCTAGCTCTGCCCTTCTCTGGTCTCCCATACCATCTGGATCCATCAAAATATCTGTAACTGCCCATAGTGACTTGTGCCTCAGCTCAACAGGTAAATGGCATGGCTTGCCATATACGAGGCGAAAGGGAGATGTGCCCAAAGGTGTCTTGAAAGACGTCCTATATGCCCACAAGACCGAGTCCAAAAGCTGTGACCAATCCTTTCGGTCAGGGCGGACGACTTTCTGCAGAATAGTCTTGATCTCCCTATTCGACACTTCGGCTAGACCATTCGTCTGTGGATGGTAAGGTGTAGCAACACGATGGTCGATGCCGAACTCGCTAGCAAGTGCCTTCACCTGGTCGTTGATGAAGTGAGATCCCCCATCAGAAATCAGAACTCGTGGAACCCCGAACCGCGTGATGATGTGCTTCCTCAAAAATATGCAAACGGTCCTCGCATCAGCGGCTCGGGCGGGGATAGCCTCCACCCAACGACTCACATAATCAACGGCCAACAGAATGTACTCAAATCCCTGACTCTTAGGGAATGGACCCATGAAATCGATGCCCCATGCGTCAAAAACCTCACAGAAGTGAATGGGCTGCATCAGCATCATATCACGCTGTCCACAAGTGCCCATCCTATGACAGTCAGTACACCTCTTCACGAACTCATCTGAGTCCTTGAAGAGGGTAGGCCACCACAAGCCGTATTGGAGCACTTTCTGTGCCGTTCTCCTCCCAGAATGATGTCCTCCTGCCTCCAGCTTGTGGCAGTAAGTGAGGACGCTATGGTGTTCCTCCTGAGGAATACACCGACGCCAGATGCTATCCCCTCCTTCGTGGTAAAGGATGGGATCCTCCCAATGGTAGGACTTGGCCTTCGCAAGGAAGGTCTCAAGCCTCTGCCTGGGCCAATCTTGTGGGACTTTCCCAACAACGAGAAAGTTCACAATATCGGCGTACCATGGAAGTGAGGCGATAGCAAGGATCGCCTCATCTGGGAAGGTATCTCTAATAGGGTCAATATGCTCAGAATCCTCAGGCTGCTCTAGTCGGGAGAGATGATCCGCCACCACATTCTTGACTCCAGGCTTATCCTTGATCTCAATGTCGAACTCCTGGAGTAGAAGGATCCATCTAGTCAGTCTGGCCTTGGCATCCTTCTTTGCCATGAGGTACCTGATGGCGGTGTGATCTGTAAACAAAGTCACTCTAGATCCGATGATATACGATCTGAACTTATCCAGGGCAAACACTACTGCTAGCATCTCCTTCTCTGTGACTGTATAATTCCGCTGGGCGGAATCCAATGTGCGGCTAGCATAGTGTATGGCAAATGGAACTCCATCCCTCCTCTGTCCCAGCACTGCCCCTACGGCAAAATCGGAGGCATCCGTCATGATCTCGAATGGGAGAGACCAATCAGGCGGCTGGAGGACAGGAGCCTCAATGACACACTGCTGAAGAGTCGCGAATGACGAAAGACACTTGTCATCGACAAGGAACTCGGTGTCTTTCATCAAGAGGTCAGTCAACGGTCGGGCAATCCTGCTGAAATCCTGAATAAATCTCCTATAAAATCCAACGTGCCCCAGGAATGACCGTAGCTGCCTCAGATTGGACGGCGGTGTGAGTTTCCTAATGACATCAACCTTGGCCGGATCAACCTCCATGCCCCTGTTGGAGATGATATGGCCAAGCACCGTCCCTTGAGTCACCATAAAGTGACTCTTCTCCCAAGATAGCACCAAGTGATACTCAATACATCGCTGGAGTACTCGATCGAGGCAGTCAAGACAAGAATCGAATCCGTCGCCGTAGATCGAGAAATCATCCATGAAGACCTCCAAGCACTCCCCTACCATGTCCGAGAAGATCGACAACATGCACCTCTGAAAAGTCGCAGGGGCATTGC
The DNA here is from genome assembly GCA_037367405.1 of Ottelia alismoides. Taxonomy (NCBI): domain Eukaryota; kingdom Viridiplantae; phylum Streptophyta; class Magnoliopsida; order Alismatales; family Hydrocharitaceae; genus Ottelia; species Ottelia alismoides. The sequence goes on from JAZKJV010005618.1 coordinate 1,348,765, forward strand.
ATAGCCCAAATGGCATGCGTCGAAAAGCATATGTGTCGAAGGGACAGGTAAAGGTGGTCTTCTCCTGATCCTCAGGAGCGATGGCCACTTGGTTGTAGCCCGAGTACCCATCCAGGAAGAAATAATGGCTCTTCCCTGCCAGTCTCTCAATGATCTGGTCAATAAAAGGCAGGGGGAAATGGTCCTTCTTGGTGGCTTGGTTGAGTCTCCTGTAGTCAACACAAACCCTCCAAGAGGTGGGTACTCGTGTAGCAATCTCCTCTCCCGACTCACTGATCACAGTCGTGATGCCCGTCTTCTTGGGCACCACATGCAAGGGGCTGACCCACTTAGAGTCGGAAATGGGATAAATAAAATCTGCACTCCACCATTTCGATATTTCCTTCATCACAACCTCCCTCAGGTTGGGGTTCAGTCGCCGCTGGAACTCACGCGACGGCTTCGCCCCTTCCTCGAGATAGATATGGTGGGAGCACACTGATGGACTAATCCCATGGAGATCTGCTACGCTCCATCCGATCGCCTTGCGGTTCTTTTCAAGAACCCCCATCAAACGGGATTCTTGATCTCCAGTCAACTTAGCGGAGATGATGACTGGGTACATGTCTGGCTCGCCCGCAAGGAATCGATACTTCAGCGAAGTAGGGAGCGGCTTCAGCTCTGGAATGCTGGGTGCTGGCAAATCTGGCTGCAGAAGAAACTGAGTGAAAGCTGCTAAGTCTGCCAAATCTGCCTGGGAAAGTGAAAGCGTACTCTCGCAAACTGGATCTGGAGAAGGCTGCTCAACTGCACTGTCTCTGGTCTGCTCTGCATCTACCTCCTCCTCATATGTAGGCTCAGGTGGAATCAGGTCTGGCATCTGATCATCACAATCGGCCCAATCAGACTCTGAATCCGAGGGATCTGTATCAACCGCGGTGGCATCAGTACCACCGGAAAACAAGGTGGCCTCAGCACCACCATCACTAAACATCGTGCTGCGATCAAGGACCGGCTCTGCTGCCTCTATGGTATCCTGGACCAAGGCTGTGCTCTCCAGACTCTCCTCTGCTATCATCTCGGCATCAGCTGTATCTGAAAGTGAGAGGATGGTCTGTGTCTCAAGATCTGCCCAAGCTGCCTCATCATCTGTGATCACAAAATCACAGTCCTGGTGGATGTCTGGCTCTGCGTCTGTCAGCTGCTCTGAATCTGCACTCGCATCTGAGCGGGCTCTGAATCTAGCTCTGTACTCCTCGACCGTCTCTATTTGTATACTCTCGCCCTCGACGCGAAAGTACACCTTCCCGCTATCATGATCAGTCACCGCCTTGGCTGTGGCCAAGAACGGACGACCAAGGATGATGGGGGTATCGGCCACTGACTCAGGGATCTCCATGTCCAACACTACAAAGTCCACGGGGAATTTCAGGCCCTGAATCGTGACGATAACGTCTCGTAATAACCCCCTCGGCCTCTTGACAGATCGATCAGCGAACTGAAGGACTGTCCTGCTCTGTCGAAGAGTGCCCAACTCGAAGCGGTCGAGAAGGGATGCCGGAAGAAGGTTGATCGACGATCCGCTATCTAGAAGAGTACGGTCGAACCTCTGCTCACTGATCTGGCATCTGACATACGGGGCCCCTGAATCTGTCCTCTTGGCCGGCAGACGATTCTGGATCGCAAAACACGTGGCTTTCGTCAGTACATGTATCTCTGAAGTGTGGTTCCTCCTCCTCCTCCTGACTGTAGTCCTCTCTCTCAAAGATCGCTGGAGAAGGGGGATGTGCTGCAAAGCCTCCTGGAGGGTCAGCTGGATATGGAATCGATCAATCATGCTCTGGCTGAACTCCTCAAGCTCTCTCTTTTTTGGATCATTTTTCTTCCCCTTCCCCATCTGAAGAGCTCTAGGGAAGGGGATCAGAGGGTCCTTCGCAGATGAAGGACTAGGAAAAGGTCTAGACGGTTCAAGGACCGGATCCACACATACATCATGCACCACAGTGGGACCAGAAGAAAGTAAACCTTTTCCTTTATTCACACCAAAGTTCTGAGATACAACATGGCGAGGAAAAACAACATCTCTCTCTATACTAACACCGGTGGCCTCAGTACCACCGTGGGCTGGCTGTGCTGCTGCTGCTGGTAGACGTCTCGCGGCATCAGTACCGCGGGCTGGCTCGGCTGAAATGGTGGCGTCAGTACCACCTCCTAGATCTGGTGAAGCGGCAGCCTCAGTACCGCCGGTGGGATCAGCATCCTTGGTGGCTTCAGTGCCACCGTCATCATCTGGAGCGGCCTTAGTACCGCTCTCCTCCTCCTCATGTGGCGCTTCTGAAGTATCCTCGTGGTGAAGCTCAGATGAGGCGCCGCCGCCTGCTGGGGTCCTACCGCTCCTAAGTGTGACAAAATCAGCATCAAATAGATCCGCAGATGTATCAACAAATGGGTCACTAGGAGTGGCAGACTCAGTGTGTAATACCTGCTCAGATTTCCTCTTGAGGTTATTCGGATTCGGCTCAATCTGGGCTGGAATGGCGGCCTTCCCTCTCACCAAGTCCCGCATCTCCTGGCGGAACTCGTCCATCTCCCGTCGGAATGTGGCCTGCTGGTCCGTGAGGAGGCGGGCAATGTCATCCAAAGCGGGGCTCTCGTGGGAGCCCGACGGGTAGCCTCTCTGGAGGTGAGGCTGCTGGAACTGCTGCTGGTGGTGCTGGTAAGAGGGGTATGAGGAAGGGTGCTGCTGCTGAACTGGGTGAGCCTGCTGCTCACGTCTCCACGACTGTCCCTGCTGTTGATAGGGACGAGGACTGAAGGATGGCTAGTGCTGCTGATATGCTGGGGGCTGCTGCTGCGGCTGGTGGTGATCTCTCTGTTGGGAGTACTGCCCTCCCTGTCCTGACGGCTGCTGCTGGGGCTGGGTACCACCACTCCCCCACCTGAATCCGGGATGGTCTCGTCGGATCCCATGCTGGGGGCGGTCATACCAAATCCCATTGACATACATCAACGGCTCGGCATCGTAGGGGGATGGTGGGAGTACTGCCAGAGGCTGGTCCGGCTGGTAGACCACCATCTGCATCTCTGGAGATGGTGGGGACTGGTAGGTGGGCTGCTGCTGCTGGTACGGCTCCGCCTGTACAAGATGGACCTGTCTAGGCTGCACGTGGGTGCTAGAGCGCTGGGACGAGCTGCTGCTGCTGCCGGCGTCGCCTCGCGACTGAAGACGGGGCTGAGAAGCCGTCTGTGCCTCCTGGAGACACATGAGCTGTGTCTTCATGTCGCTCAGAACCTGTGCCATTTGCTCCATCTGCGTGATACTCTGGCACTGCTTCTTCTCGATCAGCTCCATGCGGTCCAGCTTCTCGCTGATAATGCCCATGTCCGCAGCTGACGACTCTGCCTGTGCTGTTGTGGCTGCGGATGAACTGGATGGACCTGCATCTACCCGTGCTATCCGCTGGTACTGCACGGGTCCTGGCTGATGTGGCTGGGTCTTCTGAGTATACTACCTGGTCTGAGACATCACCATATAGTTCTCAGCCATCTCCTCGAAGATGGCCCAGACCTGGTCGTGGTCCTTGGCGAAGTAGAACCCGCCGCAAGAAGCATTCACCAGGCCCTGTAGCTCTGGTGTCAACCCGTTGAAGAAGCTCTGCACAAGGTTCGGCTTCGTGATGTCATGGTGCGGGCATCTGTTCAGGAGCTCTCGGAACCTCTCCCATGCCTCGTGAAACTGCTCGTTGGGGAACATGGAGAAGTTGCTGATCAGGGCCCTCGCTGCATTCGTCCGCCCGAGTGGATAATACTTGTTCAAGTACTCGGTGCGGAGCTGCTCCCAGGTATAGACAAACCTCCCAAGATGCTTCAGCCAGGTGGCTGCTCTATCTGCCAGTGAAAACGGGAAGGCTATCATCCGGATCGTGTCCTGGTCCACGTGGCGATCGTGGACAGTGCTGCAGATCATCAGAAACTCCTGAAGGTGGAGGTGGGGCTCCTCAGTGGTAAGTCCGTGGAAACGAGGAAGCATCTGCAGTGTGTTCGGGGGGAACTTGAAGTCCCCCACGATGGCAGGTACCACCACCCAATGGTGCATCAGTGTAGATCTGGGGTTGTGCAACTCCCGCATCGGTCTAGGTGGTCCTCCTCCTCCCGCGGCTGCTGCCGCTGCGGCGGCGGCTGCGGCTGCTGCTGCTGCTGCTGCGGCTCGTGCCTCTGCATCTGGTATCTCCTCGGGCTCGCTCTGCTCATCTCGCTCTAATCGGAGGCGCTCCAACTCTCTCCTCATCTCAATCATAAATGCTCCCTGATCGCGTAACTGCTGCTGAACTGTCTCTAATGAGGCGATCAAGGTGGAGTTGATCGCTCCCTGATCCATCACAACGTGCTCTGTGCGGGAACGATCCTCAGAACTGCCGGCCATGGCGACGTCTGCAAAACCAAACGAGCCCAACTCAGGTGTTGTCAAATGTATCAATCTCTCCTCGGGCTCGTGTCTCTCATGTAGATCAGAAAGGGGGTCGAGGGGGAACAGGGTGGAGTCGTACTCGGGCTCGGAGAGCGGGTCTGAGCTCCCACGAGCCAACCTAGATGAGGAGGTAGACGTGCCCGAAAGCGGTGCAGCCAGAGGCTGCCTAAGAGACCGTCTACCCATCATCTTGATCTGGCGAGTCAGGCGGATGAGATCTGGAAAAAATACGATCAGAAAACAAACCCCCGGTTCACCAACGCAACGCGAGCTGAAGACCGTGAAATTTCGGTCAAATTATCTTGTCGATTTTATTTTGGTGAACACACAGAATATCAGAGCGCTTACGTGACCTGTTGGGATATCCGATGCTAACCCAACCGACTGGCCCGCACGGAAAAGTCGGTAATCAGTCGGGACTAGCAACGGGGGCTCTACCTAGGGTGCGGGTCACTCTCTCGCGCATCCAAACCAAGCAATGAGGGGGTTGCTCTCCCCAAGACAAAGTTTTTAGGGTGAGCGGTTTTTAAGATCAATAATTTTAGCAGTCCCAATTTTATGGTTTCACTTTTTTAATCTTTTTCAAAGCAAACAAAAGGCCTAACAAATTTTTCGGTTCTCTTGATTATTAAGTCCAAAACAGGGGGGAGAAGATGAAAAAGCCGATGCACGATAAATCAATGATGCATGCCGAGTAAGAAATGCGTACCTTGCCTCCAGCACTCTACATGCAAGATGATCCGCGCATAAAAGTAAAGACAGAAATAAAACTACCTATATGGTGCAGCGGGAAAGACGGGTCCTAGACGAGCAACTTCTAGCGAAGAACCGTCTAACCGGTCACCGACCTCCAAGCCAAAGAGTCCGGTCTTGGCCCGTCCCTCCTCTGTCCGACAAATCGGGGGTAGGAGAAAGCGCTTTACAGGACGGGCTGCGGCACGTAGGCTACGGAGGCAAATGAATCGGTTATTTTTATTATTGATTTTAAGTAGGTCCAATTATCGATCTATAGGAACAGGTAATCAATTAGGTGTGTGGATCCTACAAGTTACGGCACATTCACCAGAAAATCCTAAGTCTAGGGGCTCGAGCAAAAACCGCGTAAACACCGGAAAAGGCAGAAATAAAAGAAAAATAAAACCGCGAAAAAGCCGCGAAAAACCGCAAAGGTCCTAAGGGTCCCCCGAGCACACCGGTGCTCGGCGAAACAGACCCGCTACGGTCAAGTCACAAATGTCCAAGTCCTGTCCCTGTATTATTACAATAATAATGAATAAAATAAAAAACCTAATCTAACCTCACCCACTCAACTCTCTCTCACTCTCTCCTGCGGCTCCGCGAAGAAGGGAGCCGCCTCCGAATTCCGCGGTTGCGCCGGCTCTCGAGAATAGCCGCCTCGGTCCTCGGGCCCTCGCAAGAGAAAACAAGTGGTCAGAACCAATCAAATAATATCAAAGAAAATAAAGGCAAACGAAAAATGAGGGTATATGTGCAAAAATGTAAAATAAAAAATAAAATAAAATAAACACACAAAATAAAACAAAAATAAAAATAAAAGAAAAAGAAAATAAAATCAAACAAAATATAGACAAAAAGCCGCAAAAAGCCGCGAAAATAAAAACGAAAAGAACTACTAAGCAGTGCTCCCCGGCAACGGCGCCATTCTGATAACGGGTCCGAAGGCTAGGGTATGAGGTACAGAAATAGGGTCGTTGTGACCCGAGCAATCAGACCACGTATATCAAGAAAAATGAACCACTTAAAGCAAATAAAATCAATCAAAACAAGGCAAGCGGTCCTGCTATATGTTTAACCTGGTATAGCATCCAGGGTCGAACTCGAGGAGCACGGGTTGGCCGAAGGCCTACGAAGTAGTAAAAACAAATCAAATAAAAGACAAAATATTTTTAGTGGTTTTTAATTGTTTTTATATTTTTTTTAGATTTTTAATATGTGAAGAAAATAAAAGAAACACAAATAAGCACACTTCAACGATTTATTTAATGCAACAAAAATCAAGCAAAAATTCAAACAAAAATCTTTTTATGTATTTTTTAATTTTTTATGTTTTTGATGAATTTTTGATAATTTTCTGATGTGTATTTTATTTTCTAAAAATTAAACAGTAGCAAAAATACAAGGTATTGTCCAGCCAGGCCCAACAACCCTAGATAAAATATCTAAGGGCCTCAAAAGGGCCTGGAGGTATTTTTCCTGTAAACTAGGTAAAACAAGGAAAATTTGAGTACCAAAATTATTATTTTTGGGTTTTTAGATTATTTAATGGAATTTTTATGAGTTTTTAGGTGTTTTTAAGTTTTTAAGATTTTTAAGCAATGAAAAATATCCAAAATTGGCTAGAAAATCAAGGAACACAAAACAAACAGTACCTAATTTTTATAGAATTTTTAGAGGGGGTTTTATATTTTTTTGTGATTTTCTAGTCTAGGCAGTAACAAAAATGATAGTTTTTGAATTTTTAAAAATAACAAATAAACTCAAAAATGTCCTCGAAAATTCTCAAAAATCCTACACCATGGCAGGAGCCATGGGTTAAATTTTCATCGAATTTGGAGGTGATTTGATATTTTATTCAAAAATGGCAAGGGGGTATTGTGCACAGGGACTAAAATGCAAATACCCTAAGTTCTGGGGGTCCCGGTGCAAAATACCCAGCAAAACACGCGTGCGGCGCGTGCCTGGGGCACTCAGGGACCTCTATGTAATAAAAATAAGGTCCAGGGATCAAATGGCAACACGTACCAAAAATCCGAGGACCTCAGCTGCAAATTACCGAAGAAATCACGCACATGCGGAATTAAACCATTCACAGGGGCATAAATGCAAATGTGAAAAATATTTCATTCATTTCAGAACCATCCAGAACTACAGGGACTAAGGTTGCAAATACACCAATAAAACACGTGACGAAGCACGTGGCTCACAATAGGGAGGGGTATATATGCAAACTAACTTAAGATCAAGGTCCTCTATGCAATTTAACCCAAAACTAAACAACGCATTTAAATATTTACAGGACTAAAGTGAAATAAAAACAAGATAAGGGCCTAAGGGTAATTTACCCTTTATTAATCTGAGCTGACGGATGGCCGCCACGTGGAGATCTGACGGTTCAGGATGGGGCGGCTCTCAACGCTGGAAGGCTCTGCTCGATCCAACGGTCCAGGCCAGGACACGTGGGGATCTAACGGTCTGGATCAACTGCCTCAGATCGGACGTCAAAGGGGGGCTCCAGCCACCAACGGTAAGGATGGCACCTGGAGCGGGAGGCTAATCCGACGGCTCTGGAGGGTCCTGGAGGAACAAGAGGCCGGCGAACTTCGCCGGCCCAGTACGCTCGCTCCGATCCTCCTCTGATGCGCCTGAAGATCGGAGGGGCTCCGTCGTGACGATGCGCGGCTGCTGGTGTCCTCCGATGCCCCAGCCGAGCTCGGGAGAGCTCCGACGAGGGCGGCGGAGGTGAAGCTCCTAGGCTGAATGTCGAGGGGCCTCAGACGGCCTCTGCTGAACCTGCAAAACACCTCAGAAGCTTCGCGGGTCGAGGGCAAAGTACCTCGACCCAGTTAGGCGACGTGGGGATGATCGGTGCGTCGGGGCGAGCGAACCCCGGCGATGCGACGGTGGAGGGGTTCGAATCCCAGCTCCTGTGCGAGCTGGGTTGAACGGAGGGGCGGAGAAGATGCGCGGGAGAAGGGCGAACGTGATGGGGGATTCCGATGGTCGAACGGAAGGGTGAGGCGGTCGGAATCAGCGATGGTCGGCGACGGCGAAAATTGGGGGAAATCGGAAATTGGACCAAAAGGGGGAGCTACGGGATTACCTGGGTGGATGGATCGAATGTGCTGGAGCTGGGAAAGCTCCCGGTCCTCGCCTCAAGGAGCGTCGACGTCCGAGGCTCTGGCTCCTGCTCTGGGCGGAGCACGGCGGTGCTGACTCGCCGGATCAGTGGTATCCGGCCCCTCTCCTCGCTGTGACAGCACCTGGAGCGAGCTGTCACTCACGCTCGAGCACTAGAGGTCACTGGGGGTGGAGTGGATTAGCCAAAGATGGGAAATGAGGAGGCGGAGCTGGAGCTTTATATGCTGGAGAGTCCGGGAAGACAGGCGCGGGTAGGGCGTGGAAGCGCGCGGATCCCGATGCAGGAGCTCTGGCGAGGGTCTCGGGTGTGACACGAAGGAGTCGGACCCGGGGTTTAGGCGAGATGGAGTCGGGTCGAGCGGGTAAAAATCCGAGAAGGGGGTCCGGTGCTCGAGTCCGTGGGAAGTGGTCCTGGGGGGGCCAGTTGACCGGGCGGTCAACATCCCCAGGACCCAATGGGTAGCTGCCACGTGGAAAAAGTTTGGAGCTCAAAAATAGGGCAGCCAATGGCCGATTTTGCAAAAACTTAAAACATGAATTATTTTTATTTTATTTTTTTTCTATTTTTTGATGGTTTTTAATTAATTTTTGGAAATAAAAATAAGCTATATACATAGTAAGGTTGGGTATAGGTATATATACAATATATAGGCTTTTGATTTTTTATTTTTAATTATTATTTTTGTACAATTTTATCCTTATTTTATATTTTATTTATTTATAGAATAAAATAAGGAATAAAAGGGTGTTTTTATTTTATTTTTATTATATATATACATAGGTAAAATAAATAGATATATACATCTATATACAAGGTCTATGTACAATGTGTTTTTGTATTTTTAATTTTGTTATTTTTATTTGATTTTTGTTTTGATTCTTTTTATTTTATTTATTTACAATATATAACCTAGAATATTTACAAAAAGTTTTGAAAAGAACTTTATTTATTTACAAGGTTAAATAAATATATAAAGGCATGGTCTATGTACATGATGAAAGGGTATTTTTAATCTTTTTGATTTTTAACTTTTTATTTTGTTTTTACCTTTTATAAATATATACAAGTATTTACAAGCATATTTTTGGGTGAGGAAAACATTTTTATTTTATTTACATAAATATATACACCTGAACCCCTATCTCCCTCTACTTGGCTTTTATGCGGTCAGGCCCATGCTGAGCCCTCCCTTGGGTTAGGTTGCTCAATATTTATTCTAAATATTTCCCTCTTTTTCTTTTTGATCTTTATTCTTTTATTTTTGCACAAAAACATGCTAATTATAGGTTTTTACACAATGCATGCTTTTGCTAATTATTCCTATTTACACATATCTCCATGCATTTGCATAGGTTTTTGTAGCTAAAATATAAGAATAAAGAGTGATGAATGGGTATTCATCACATCCATCTAAAGGCATACGTCCCAAACAGATAGGTAAATGTCGTCTTCTCCTGGTCTTCGTATGCTATGGACACCTGGTTGTATCCGGAGTACCCGTCATGGAAATAGTAATGACTCTTCCCATCTAGACTCTTGATAATCTGATCAATAAATGGCAATGGGAAATGACCCTTCTTGGTGGCCTAATTCAATCATCTTTAGTCCACACAGATCCTCCAAGAAGTGGGTACCCGGGTAGCTATCTCCTCTCCAGACTCACTTAAAACTATAGTGATACTCATCTTCTTGGGTACCACATGCAATGTACTAACCCACTTGGAGTCAGAGATGGGGTAGATAAAATCGGCGCTCCACCACTTCGATATTTCCTTCATGACTACATCTCGAAGATTCGTGTTCAGTTGTCGCTGGAACTCATGCGATGGCTTGGTGTCCTCTTTGAGATAGATGTAGGGGGAGCATAGGGTCGAACTTATCCCCTAGAGATTAGTTATACTCCATCCAATCTCCTTGCGGTTTCTTTCAAGAACCTCCATTAGACGAGATTCTTGATCTCCAGTCAAGTCTGCTGAGATAACGACTAGGAACATATCTTTCTCACCTGGAAGGAATATGTACTTCATCAACTGTGGCAAGGTCTTCAGCTCTGGACATATGGGAGCTGGCAAATCTGGCTTCTGAAATGTCTGAGTGAAGGCAATCGGATATCTATGAGAGAACTCTTGCTGCACCTATGAATATGGTGAAGATGACCCTGATGGTGTATCTGTAATCTGTGTTGGCTCGCTCTCTGTCCTAGCTTTCGGCTCTGAAGGAATCAGACATGGTAAATAGTCATCAAAATCCTCCCAATCAATATCTGAATTCGAGGGATCTAAATATGAAGAACATGAAATGTAATCTGCTTCGCTATCCTAACCACGATCATCATCCTCAAATGTGTCTAGTACCAAGAGTGTGCTCTCCGAACTCTCATCTGCCAAAATCTATAAATCTGCAGTACCTGAAGGCATGACAAGAGCTCATTATATAGGGTCTGACCAAACTACTTCATCATCTGTGATCACAAAGTCGCACTCCTGGTGGACGTATCGCTCTGCATCTATTATTTGCTTTGAATCACAAACTGCTCGGAGCAGGTTGAATCTCTCGCTCTGGTTTCCTCGATCATCTCTATTTGTACACTTTCGCCCTCGACGTGAAAGTATACCTTCCTGCTATCATGATCAGATATCGTCTTGGCTGTGGCCAAGAATGGGCATCCTAGGATAATGGGGGTATCTGTCACAGACTCAAGGATTTCCATATCTAATACAATAAAGTCCACGGGGAATTTTAGGCCCGGAATTGTGATGACCACATCCTTCAATAACCCCTTCAGTCTCTTGACAGATCTATCAGCAAACTGAAGGACTATTCTTCTTTGTCGAAGAGGGCCAAACTCTAATCGGTCGAGTAAGGAAGCCAGAAGAAGGTTAGTAGAAGAGTCGCTGTCTAATAGGGTATGATTGAGCCACTGCTCATGGATATGGCATTTGATATATGGAGCTCATGCATCAAGTCTCTTGGCTGGAATCAGTTCTGAATGGCGAAGCAAGTGGCACGAGTAAGCACATGGATCTCTGCAATGTAGTTCCTTCTCTTCCTACAGATGGTGGTCTTCTCTCTCAAGTTCTTCTGGAATAGAAGGATGTGCTCTAGTGCCTCCTGTAGAGTCAGTTGTATCTGGAATCGATCAATCATTTGCTGACTAAACTCTAATTGGTGTATCTTTTGGGGTTTTTCTTTTTTGGTCCCGTTTCCTAAGTAGAGTGCTTGAGGAAAGGGGATGGAGGGACCCTCTCCAGAGAGTTGAGGGTCAGGAATAGGTTCCTGAGCACGTAGTAAAGCAGAATCCATACCAAGATCATCATGCAACACAAATGGACTCATAGGAGATACAGAAACCTTTCCTTTATTTATATTTTTGTTCTTTTGTATTATTCTATTTTTTGTAGTTTTCTGTCCTGAGATACAAAATGAGGCAACACAACTGAAGGTAAATTGGTGGCATCAATACCACCCATATCATCTGGACTTGCGGCATTAGTACCGCACTTTGGCCAGGCATCTCTCATCAAGGTGGCATAAGAACCACCGATTGCATCTGGAATCACGATGGCCTCAATACCAACAACCGGATCAACATCCTTGGTGGCTTTAACACCACTGTCATCATCATCATCATGAGCGGCATCAGCACCGCTACCATCCTCGGCTGGCACTCCGGAATCTAAATGTGGTCGTCGCTCAGACGAGGCACCACCAGCTGGCATCCTATAACTCCTATGTATCACAAAATCAGCATCAAATACATAGGAAGAAATATCACCCAAAGTATCAGCAGGAGTGGTAGTCTCTGTAAACTATACCTGCTCAGATTTCCCTTCAGATTGTTCGAGTTAGGTTCAATATGAGCGGGTATGACAGCCTGCCCTTGATAACATCCCTCATCTCCTGTCGAACTCGTCCATCTCTCGCCGAAAGGATGCCTACTAGTTAGAGAGCAGGCGAGCGAGGTCGTCAAGGGTTGGGTTCTCATACATCGATGTAGGAGAACTGGACGAGTTTCCTCGCTGGAAATGAAGCTGAGACTGCTGCCGCTGGTGGTATTAAGGAGGAGGTTGGGAATACTGCTGAGGCTACTATGTCTACCTCCACTGTTGTCCCTGATGATAGGGACAAGGACCCCTGCTGCTGGTGATATTGCTGGGAGTGAGTGAGCTGCTTCTGTTGTTGGCTGGTCTGCCCTGCCTGAGTTGGAGGCTATTGCTAGGAAGAGGTACCTCCAGTAGACCATTGGAAACTCGAGTGATCATGACGGATCCCATGCTACTGCTGGTACCTATCGTACCAAATCCCGTTGACTTCCATCAACGGCTCCAACTGCTTAAAGTGTGGCGGGGGAAGAACTGCCATGGGCTGATCCGACTGGTAGACCACCATCTAAGTGTTTGGAGATGGTGGTGGCTGCTGGTGATACTGTTGTTGTTGGACCAGCTCTGCCTAGATGTGGTAAACCTGGTGGTATGTGACAGAAGGCTGGGTGGAGTTGCTGCTGGAATCAAACCGTGACCTGAGACGGGGCTGGGAAGCCTTCTTTGCCTCCTGGAGATACATGATCTGAGTCTTCAGGTCACTAAGTTTCTGTGCCAACTAATCAATCTGGGTCAGGCCCTGGCACTGCTTTTTCTCAATTATCTCGATGCGGTCCAACTTCTCTATGAGGACTCGACTTGTGCTGCTTCTAATGAAGTAGAAGGACTAGCATCGATGCATGCAATCCGCTGATAAGAAATGGCCCGTGGGAGGGGCTTTCCCTGAGTGTAGACTATAGTCTGGGACATCACCATGTAGTTTCCTGCCACCTCATAGATGGCCCAGACTTGGTCGTCGTCCTTGGCAAAATAGGACCCTCCATACGAGGCATTTATGTGAAACCCCGAATTTTCTTTTTTTCAAAAATCTGGAGTATTTTTGACATCCAAAAAATTCAAATAATCACACCATTACGTAGATCTCGTCGAGATCTTTCCAACGAGCCCAAGAATACCTAATTCCGATATTCCTAGCTCAAGTTATCGTTGTTTTAAGAATCATAGTCGGGACCCATATATGGATCCGAACCGGATCCGAATCGAGATCCAAATTCACCTCTCCTTTTATAAATAGGAGATGGTAGGCAGCTCTCTAAAAGCCCTATCCACCACCATCCTTCCCTCTCTTTGGAGCACCACCACCTTGGTCGATTTTATCATTGGGAGGCCGCCGTCAACGTAAGAGAAGGATCTCCGAGCAAAGATTCGCGACCACCATCACGTAGGAAAGCTCGAGATCACCTTCGTACGTGTATACACGTTCCGATCGAGCGACGGAAATAGCATTTCCTTGTGAGAGGAGAACTCGAGGGAACATCCTCGGAGGTAACGATAAATACCTCCCTCTTGTTGTTGGTTTTCACGTAATTTTTTCCACATATGCTTGAACATTCTTAGAGCCTTAATTATTCTTATGATGCGATCCATATACTATCAATAAAGTTTCTTTCCCTCCTTGTTCATTGATGCTTACACGATTTTTCGCCCTATATCTTGAACAACCTTAGAAACTTAAGTATCATTGTGGCATGCTTTTCTGTGATTACTGATGTCATATTGATCTGAATCATATCCAATCGGCAACACTACTCTGGTCAATGGTATTAGTAGCAAACTGAACATCACAGGTTGGTCCAACCTGAATAGTCTAAAACCCAGACCCTCATTGGATTGGTCCTTTGATTTATCGCACAAGTTTATGATGCTAATTCATCCCTTCTTTAATATCGATCAAGTTATCACACCTAAAGAAATGTGATCATGCAAATATCAAAACAGGGATCCCAAAACCTGTGTATACCAAGTCATGGAAAGTTCAAAAGTAAAAATGATTGTTATTTTTCTTATAAGTTTAAACCGTGGGAAACCTTTACTGCTAACAAGCATTGATATTAGTTGTTAAAATCCTATTCAAAGGGACCTCTTCGAATTAAAATAAATACTGCGTGACAACGAATATGATATGACTATGGTGTAAGATTACTTGATTTCTAATAATATAAAGTCAATACACGTATGTTTGAATTCTGAAAAAAAATTGTTTATTTGAATAATGGAGTGATGAAAGAAAATCCGTTACTATTCTTTTGCATTTATACTTGAACTTTTTTTTGCATAACGCATAACTGAAAGTTTAGCTCGATGTGTCATGCACGTTTGGTGATGTTATTAGCATACTTAATATGCATGGAGAGGTGGGGTTATGCTGGAATTAACATCATGTCAATAAGTTGATTTTTTAATGCTGGTAAGAGTTATGGTATTTACTCAAAGTTTCCGTTATTCAAATGCTTATTAAACTGCCATTTAGATTTTAGATAAATTTATAATTTCAAGAAAAACATTACTATACAAGTGGTCTTGTCTTTCTACATGAATATAATTATTAAAAATCATAAAGCATATGTATATTTTCTCTTATAGACTATAAGCATATATGAAAATGTGTTAATTGTTGGTTATGAACATTAAACATGTAAGTAGTTTTTGATATTAGTGGTTAGGGCTATTTCTTAACAATATTCTTTTTAAAAGAGGCCCATGTTTTGAACATGCAATATTGATCTATTCATGAAGCATTAGTATGATGGTTAATGTGGGTAGGGTTATGATCTGTTGTGAAAACTTGCCATATATATGTGATAATCTTCATCGTGAGTATCCTAAAATTTTAGTAGGTAGTCGATATTGTATTACCTTGCGATGTTTATCATTACATGTATGAGAATCCACAGTGACTGGGTAGATGGAGTTAGGCACCGCAAGGGATTTGGCATGCACCCTTGGGCCCCAGATAGATGCCTTGAAGGTCGCGACCCCAACGGACGAGTTGGATGACACGTTGTACCTATCAGCCCGGTAGTATCCGGAGTCGCTCGACGGAGTAGGCAGGTGGCGCGGTTGACGTTCTTGGTTTCGCACTTATACACAATATTAAGACTCGGAGTAGAATTAGGTGTGGCCGCATCAAATTCTATTTCGAGTTATTATGGTGAGAGGTGTTCCGGGATGTGGTTTGAACTGGGACAATGAGGTTTTGATTTATTCTTTTATGGTTGAAAAGAGGATCTTGAGGGTTTACTCAAGATGGATACTAAGTTCCCGCTTAGCGGAGGCCTGCGAGTCGCGTACTTGCATGTGCTAAAATTATACGAGTAATGATTAATGATCGAATACTGGAAATTATAATTACAAATCATTATGGATCATAACCAACTTATATAAATATCAAGACCATGGTAGTAGTACTTAATGATTATTAAATCAATAAATAAAGTTAGTTGTTGTATGATCCAAGGTGAATCAGAATACCTGATAACTTTCTTGTTTTCTACCATATATGCTTACGTTTTTAGATAGAGTTGAGCATACATCCCTTGCTTCCTCCTACCTGAGTTATTGTAATATTTTTTTCTTTACTGGGCAATTGCTCATAACGTTACCCTTGTGTGAACCCAACAGGCGTAGCTGAGCAGCAGCCGCAACAGTAGCGGCTTTGAGGAGATTAGACTTTTCTTCGTCATATTTGCATCAGACAGGGCGCTCCTGCTTAGAGTAATTTATTTACTTCTGCTTTATTTTATGTTATTACTGAGAGACATTGTAGTGAGATATGTGGAGAGTTTTTCTACCAAGTTTGAGATTTTCTGATGTATCTCATATCATGGACATGGACTTGATGAGTATTAATGAGAATGGATGTTACATTTTTCTTTCCATTTTATGCTATTCTCCCGTTGTTATTTATATTACAAATGTTAATCTATTGTGCATAAGATGGTTTGCTGAGTATCATAGATCATGGGCGTATTTGGACCGTAGGTCCGACGCTCCCGTCCCGTCGGTTTCGGTAGGCGGAGGGGCGGGGCATCACAAATGGTATCAGAGCCCGATACTCCATTCTATCTTTGCATATTAGATTATCAACGGGATTTGAAATATAAAAATAGCGACAGAGTCTTCGGACCTTGTCATCAGTAAGGAGAATAATTCAAGTTCTGTTTGAAGTGTCCGTTGTCTCTCTAACCATGAAAATAATTTTTAATATAATGATTCTCGCAGGGAATCATATCACCTTGTGTTGATCCTGATATTGAGCAGCAGTTGGCCTTGCTAGTTCAGGACGAACAGGGTATACAACAATGTCAGGAGGTATTGGAGCAAAGGCTCCTTCAGCAGGATGATTCCTCGTACCAGCCCTCTCGTGAGGAGGAGGACAGTGTTCACCCTTCGGTGTCTCTGGATCCGGAAGGATCAGATGACCTAGAGACCCTGCAAAAACATCAGACGACCTACACAGCATATCAGAGATCTAAGGTGCCACAATTCTTTGGCACCGGCACACTAGATGAGGCTGAGCTCTGGCTGGATCACGTATCTAAAGTGTTGAGGATGATTCATGCTCCTGAAGAGTCTTGGCGTACATTTGTGGAGTTTTCACTAGCAGGTTATGCTTAGCATTAGTGGTTCGCCACCAAGGAACATCTGGAGGATCCCATAACATGGGAAATTTTTCTTGATGAGTTCCGTATAAAGTTCTATCCTGATCATTGGGTTGAGGATCAGAGGAGGTTATTTACTGAGCTGAAGCAGGGGTCAATGACAGCCCAGGAGTACCTCATTCGTTACACTGAACTCTCCTGCCACTCACCGGCAACTACTGCTTTTCCCGAGGAGAATTTACATAAGTTTATCCGGGGACTGCGTGACGATGTGCAACACCAGCTATATGCATTAGATTTCACTTCCATCAAGGAGGTAGCCGCTAAAGCTACCAAGATGGAGGCAACTCAGAGTCGGCTTCAGGGGAGTCCATTACATTTCCAACCACCTCAGCCCGGGAGATCTGCTCGTCGAGATTTCTATAGAGTTCGTAGAGAGCGTCGTTTCTACCCAATGGCTACCACTCCTATCGTTAGCAGATTTGCCACTACACCTACTTTGGGGCAGGGCTTGGCGAGTCGCGGTTCTACTTCCTTCCGCTCTTCGACACACTCGCAGAGTCGTAAGACAGGAGGTGCTAGCCTTGTCTCGGGAGGCTCCTTTTCTCAGCCAGGAGATCGTAGGTGTTTCCACTGCCAACAGTCGGGCCATTTCAAGGCCAAGTGTCCCTTACTTGCCAGCAGCTCAGGCAGTCATCAACCAAGTGTACGACCAACTTTCTCACCCGCACATTCATATGGATCAGCTTCTCGTCGTGGAGGTCGGGGTTTTCAACGTCCTCCATCACGACCAACCTTCAGTGCTGCAGGTTCTAATGCCCCACCACAGCCTCAGGGACAGTTGAACGCAATCACGCAGGAGCAGGCCCACGCCTCAGGAGCTGTAGTGCGAGGTATGATTTCAGTACATGGTATATCCTTACACGTCTTATTTGATTCGGGAGCTACACACTCTTTTCTAGCACATCGCTTAGTATCCAAGTTAGATAAAGAACCAGTCTACGTTCCATCTCCTTACTACATCAAGGGTCCAGGGGGCCAATTATTCATAGTGCGACAAGCGATGGAGAAGGTAGTAGTACAGATTGGCGGGCACCTAATGCTTGCATATCTTTTACTCATTCAGCTAGAAGATTTTGATGTCATCTTAGGTATGGATTGGCTCGAGCAACATCATGCATGTCTTGATTGCTTCGAGAAGACGGTAGTGTTCCGTATACCAGACATACCTACCTTTCACTTTGATGGACTTGCCTCATATAGCGAGGTCTTATATGTATCGGCATTGAAGGCCCAACACTTGCTCGATCAGGGTTGCATAGGTTTTCTCGCCTATGTTGTGGAATTACCTGCCGAAGATCGTATGATTGAAGATGTCAAGATTGTATGAGATTTTCCTGATGTATTTCCAGAGGAATTACCTGGACTGCCGCCAGAGAGGGAGATCGAGTTCGAGATTACTTTGATACCTGACACGCAACCGATCTCCATACCTCCATATCGAATGGCACCAGCCGAACTCAGGGAGCTCAAAGTACAACTGCAAGAGTTGTTGGAAAAGGGATTTATCCATCCCAGTACATCACCTTGGGGAGCACCGGTCCTCTTCGTAAAGAAGAAGGACGGGTCTATGCGTTTATGCATCGACTACATGCAATTGAATAAAAGGACGGTGAAGAACCGTTATCCACTTCCACGAATTGATTATTTTTTGATCAATTGCAAGGAGCAGCGGTATTCTCAAAGATTGACCTACGATCAGGTTATCATCAATTGAGAATTAAGGACACAGATGTGCTCAAATCTGCTTTTTGTACCAGATACGACCACTATGAGTTTGTGGTTATACCGTTTGGACTCACGAATGCACCTGCCGCGTTCATGGACATGATGAACAGAATTTTTCGTCCATACTTAGATCGGTTTGTGGTAGTATTCATTGATGATATTTTGATCTACTCACGTGATGAGCATGAGCGTGAGCAGCACCTTCGTACTATTCTCGAGACACTCAGAGAACACAAGTTGTATGCAAAATACAAGTGTGAATTTTGGCTTACCGAAGTAGCTTTCCTCGGTCATGTAATATCAGGAGCAGGTGTGGCAGTTGATCCAGCCAAGATAGAGGCTGTCATGTCCTGGGAACAACCCAAGACAGTTACCAAGATACGCAGCTTCTTAGGCCTCGCCGGCTACTACAGACGTTTTGTTAGGGGCTTCTCGCAGCTAGCTCTACGACTTACCCGTCTAACACAGAAGGATGTTCCTTTCATTTGGAGCGACAAGTGCGAGCTGAGCTTTCGTACGCTGAAAGAAAGACTGACCAGTGCTCCGATTCTCACCCTCCCGTCAGGCCCCTTAGACTTTACAGTGTATACTGATGCATCAAAGGAGGGTTTGGGAGTTGTGTTGATGCAACGTGGTCATGTCGTGGCATATGCGTCACGACAATTAAAGAGTCATGAACGGAACTACCCTACTCATGACTTGGAGTTGGCAGCTATAGTCTTCGCATTGAAGATATGGCGTTACTACTTATATGGGGTCACGTTTGAGATTTTTACAGATCACAAGAGTCTCAAATATATCTTTGACCAGCGAGAGTTGAATATGAGGCAAAGGCGATGGATGGAGCTGTTGAAGGATTATGACTGCACTATCTCTTACCATTCGGGTAAGGGGAATGTAGAAGCAGATGCTTTGAGTAGAAGAGCACATACCGAGGGCACCACAACATAGCTACATACTTGGGATATGCTCGCAGCACTTAGTGAGTGGCACCCCTTTAACAGTACTACAGACGCTATAACTGTGCCTGCCAAGTAGAGTGGACTATGGGATAGGATTGTGCATGGTCAGCAAACAGATCAGAAATTACAAGACTTATTCCATCGATGCCTGAAGCAGAAAATTTGATGGATTCAGAGTCTGTGAGTCCATCTTATGGAAGGGGGACCGTGTCTGTGTCCCTGATGATGGTGAGTTAAGGAGAGACATCCTAGATGAGGCTCATTGTTCTAGATTATCTATCCATCCAGGGAGCACCAAGATGTATAGAGACCTCCGTCAAAACTTCTGGTGGGAGGGGATGAAGGGAGATGTTGCAGAACATGTTACTCGTTGCCTTATGTACCAGTTGGTGAAGGCAGAGCACAAGCGTCCTCCTGGCTTGTTACAGTCACTTCCTTTCCGTTGTGGAAATGGGAGAGTATCTCTATAGACTTCGTGACATCCTTACCTCGAACAGTAGGTGGATATGATGCCATTTGGGTTATTGTGGACAGGTTGACCAAGTCCGCACATTTCATTCCCGTGAACATGACATGCACTCCGGTAGATCTGGCCAAGCTATATATTCAGCATGTTATTCGCTTGCATGGGATTCCCAAGGAGGTTGTATCTGATAGAGACTCTCGTTTTACATCGCATTATTGGGGAGAATTCATGATGGCCCTAAAAATCGAACTATGTCTTAGTTCAGCCTATCATTCGCAGACTGACGGGCAACCAGAGAGGACAATTCAGACCCTTGAAGACCTACTCAGAGCATGTGCCATTGAGTGGCAAGGATCTTGGAAGGATCAACTTCCTTTAGTGGCGTTCACCTATAACAACAGCTACCATGCTAGTATTGGTATGGCACCTTTCGAGGCATTGTATGGGCGAAGATGCACTACTCCCTTGTGTTGGCAGGAAGTGGGTGACAAGAGTATTTATTCCACTCAAATAATCGAGGACACAACAAGAGTAGTGGAAACGGCTAGTAAGAAACTATTGACTGCACAGAGCCGTCAGAAGAGCTATGTTGATCAGAGACGTCGTGATCTTGAATTTGATACCGGAGACTTTGTATTCTTAAAAGTATTTGCAATGAAAGGTATTCAGAGATTTGGTGTCAAGGGCAAGTTGGCACCATGATTCGTTGGCCCTTTCGAGATCTTATCTCGTATTGGGAAGGTAGCATACCGAGTAGCACTCCCCCCTCACTTGGCAGGCGTGCACGATGTATTCCATGTGTCAAATCTCCGGAAGTATATTCGAGACCCTCGACATGTGATTAGCTATGAGGATCTCGCGGTTGAACCAAATTTATCTTTTCCTGAGGCACCCGTGCAGATTTTAGACCGGGTAGTCAAGAGATTACGACGGAAAGACATCCGTTTAGTCAAGGTATTGTGGCAAAGTCAGAATGTTGAGGAGGCCACTTGGGAGCCTGAGGCAGATATGCGACAGAAATACCCCTATCTTTTTGAAGGTATGTTCACGAAACCCTATTTCAATCCTCTTTAAGATTTTTATGGGTTTCGTTCTCTTTAAGATTTTTATGCCTGAATCTACACCACATTCAAAACTTATATGTTAAATCCTACGTCTCGAGGACGAGACTTCCTTTAAGATTATTATGATGTGAAACCCTGAATTTTCTTTTTTTCAAAAATCTGGAGTATTTTTGACATCCAAAAAATTCAAATAATCACACCATTACGTAGATCTCGTCGAGATATTTCCAACGAGCCTAAAAACACCTAATTTCGATATTCCTAGCACAAGTTATCGTTGTTTTAAGAATCATAGTCGGGACCCATATATGGATCCGAACCGGATCCGAATCGAGATCCAAATTCACCTCTCCTTCTATAAATAGGAGATGGTAGGCTTCTCTCTAAAAGCCCTAGCCACCACCATCCTTCCCTCTCTTTGGAGCACCACCACCTTGGTCGATTTTATCATTGGGAGGCCGCTGTCAACGTAAGAGAAGGAGCTCCGAGCAAAGATCCGCGACCACCATCACGTAGAAAAGCTCGAGGTCACCTTCGTACGTGCATTCACGTTCCGATCGAGCGACGGAAATAGCATTTCCGTGTGAGAGGAGAACCCGAGGGAACATCCTCGGAGGTAACGATAAATACCTCCCTCTTGCTGTTGGTTTCCACGTATTTTTTTCCACATATGCTTGAACATGCTTAGAGCCTTAATTATTCTTATGATGCGATCCATATACTATCAATAGAGTTTCTTTCCCTCCTTGTTCATTGAGTACACTATTTTTCGCCCTATATCTTGAACAACCTTAGAAACTTAAGTATCACTGTGGCATGCTTTTCTGTGATTATTGATGTCATATTGATCCGAATCATATCCAATCGTCAACACTACTCTGATCAATGGTATTAGTAGTAAACTGAACATCACAGGTTGGTCCAACCTGAATAGTCTAAAACCCAGAACCTCATTGGATTGGTCCTTTGATTTATCGCACAAGTTTATGCTGCTAATTCATCCCTTCTTTAATATCGATCAAGTTATCACACCTAAAGAAATGTGATCTTGCAAATATCGAAACAGGGATCCCAAAACCTGTGTATACCAAGTCATCGAAAGTTCAAAAGTAAAAATGATTGTTATTTTTCTTATAAGTTTATACCGTGGGAAAACTTTACTGCTAACAGGCATTGATATTAGTTGTTAAAATCCTATTCAAAGGGACCTCTGTGAATTAAAATAAATACTACGTGACAACGAATATGATATGATTATGGTGTAAGATTACATGATTTCTAATAATATAAAGTCAATACACGTATGTTTAAATTCTGAAAAAAAAATTGTTTATTTGAATAATGGAGTGATGAAAGAAAATCTGTTACTATTCTTTTGCATTTATACTTAACTTTTTTTTTTGCATAACGCATAACTGAAAGTTTAGCTCGATGTGTCATGCACGTTTGGTGATGTTATTAGCATACTTAATATGCATGGAGAGGTGGGGTTATGCTGGAATTAACATCATGTCAATAAGTTGATTTTTTAATGCTAGTAAGAGTTATGGTATTTACTCAAAGTTTCCGTTATTCAAATGCTTATTAAACTGCCATTTAGATTTTAGATAAATTTATAATTTCAAGAAAAACATTACTATACAAGTGCTCTTGTCTTTCTACATGAATATAATTATTAAAAATCATAAAGCATGTGTATATTTTCTCTTATAGACTATAAGCATATATGAAAATGTGTTAATTGTTGGTTATGAACGTTAAACATGTAAGTAGTTTTTGATATTAGTGGTTAGGGCTATTTCTTAACAATATTCTTTTTAAAAGAGGCCCATGTTTTGAACATGCAATATTGATCTATTCATGAAGCATTAGTATGATGGTTAATGTCGGTAGGGTTATGATCTGTTGTGAAAACTTGCCATATATATGTGATAATCTTCATCGTGAGTATCCTAAAATTTTAGTAGGTAGTCGATATCGTATTACCTTGCGATGTGTATCATTACATGTATGAGAATCTACAGTGACTGGGTAGATGGAGTTAGGCGCCGCAAGGGATTTGGCATGCACCCTTGGGCCCCGGATAGATGCCTTGAAGGTCGCGACCCCAACAGACGAGTTGGATGACGCGTTGCACCTAGCAGCCTGGTAGTATCCGGAGTCGCTCGACGGAGTAGGCAGGTGGCGCGGTTGACGTTCTTGGTTTCTCACTTATACACAATATTAAGACTCGGAGTAGAATTAGGTGTGGCCGCATCAAATTCTATTTCGAGTATTATTATGGTGAGAAGTGTTCCGGGATGTGGTTTGAAGTGGAAGAACGAGGTTTTGATTTATTCCTTTATGATTGAAAAGAGGATCTTGATGGTTTACTCAAGATGGATACCAAGTTCCCGCTTAGCGGAGGCCTGCAAGTCGCGTACTTGCATGTGCTAAAATAATACGAGTAATGATTAATGATCGAATACTGGAAATTATAATTGCAAATCATTATGGATCATAACCAACTTGTAGAAATATCAAGACCATTGTAGTAGTACTTAATGATTATTAAATCAATAAATAAAGTTAGTTGTTGTATGATCCAAGGTGAATCAGAATACCTGGGTAACTTTCTTGTTTTCTACCATATATGCTTACGTTTTTAGATAGAGTTGAGCATACATTCCTTGCTTCCTCCTACCTGAGTTACTGTAGTATTTGTTTCGTTACTGGGCAATTTCTCATAACGTTACCCTTGTGTGAACCCAACAGGTGTAGCTGAGCAGCAGCCGCAACA
Source organism: Ottelia alismoides (assembly GCA_037367405.1). Taxonomy (NCBI): domain Eukaryota; kingdom Viridiplantae; phylum Streptophyta; class Magnoliopsida; order Alismatales; family Hydrocharitaceae; genus Ottelia; species Ottelia alismoides. The sequence continues at coordinate 1,372,633 of JAZKJV010005618.1, forward strand.
GTAGCGGCTTTGAGGAGATCAGACTTTTCTTCGTCATATTTGCATCAGACAGGGCGCTCCTGCTTAGAGTAATTTATTTACTTCCGCTTTATTTTATGTTTTTACTGAGAGACATTGTAGTGAGATATGTGGAGAGTTTTTCTACCAAGTTTGAGATTTTCTGATGTATCTCATATCATGGACATGGACTTGATGAGTATTAATGAGAATGGATGTTGCATTTTTATTTCCATTTTATGCTATTCTCCCATTGTTATTTATATTACAAATGTTAATCTATTGTGCATAAGATGGTTTGTTGAGTATCATAGATCATGGGCGTATTTGGACCGTAGGTCCGACGCTCCCGTCCCGTCGGTTTCGGTAGCCGGAGGGGCGGGGCGTCACAATTTACTAGCCCCTACATCTCTAGTATCAGCCCACAGAAGAAGCTCTGAACAAGGTTGGGCTTGGATATCTCGTGATGTGAACACTGGTCGATGAACTCTCTAAATCGATACCAAGCCTTATGAAACTGCTCGTTTGGGATCATGGTGAAATTGTTGATCATAGTTCTCACTGCCTTCTTCCAACTGAGTGCATAGTACTTATTCAAGTACTCGGTCAAGAGCTGCTCCCAGGTGGTGACCTACCTCCCCAAATGCTTCAGCTAGTAGGCTGCTCTATCGACTAAGGAAAATGGGAAGGTAATCATCTTAATTGTGTCCTCATCCACGAATCGATCATGCATCATGCTTGAGTTCATCTCAAACTCCTGAAGATGGAGGTGTGACTCCTTGATGGCTAGCCCATGGAACTTGCGCAGCAACTGGATGGTATGGGGGCGAAGCTCGAAGTCGCCTAAGTTCTGTGACAGCTGAATCCAATGGTGGGTGAGGGTTGCACCAGGTTTGTGCAACTGCCTCATCGTGCATGGTAGTCTAGATGGATCCTTTTGGTCATCTTGGCGCCCATCTCCTCCTCCAGTTGCTGGTATCTCTGCATCGGTTGGTCTCTACGGTTCTGCTCTACTGGCTCGCATCTGCATCAGCTCTCGATGCACCTCGGCCATAAATGCTCCTTGGTCTCCGATCTGTCGTTGCATGGTCTCCAAGGAGTCTGATAGTGTGTTGTTGATGGTGGCCTGGTCAAGCACATATGCTGATACCTATGGCTACTTATCAGTGCGTCCCTCACTGATGGCCATCTCTTGGGTCTCTAAAAGGCAAAAGACCCCAACTCAGGTGTTGTTAAGTGAACAAATAACAGTGTTGGCCTCTACTCTGGCACCTCAGGACTGGTAGAAGGGTGGTCAAGGGGGAATAAGGTGGTAGCGAACTCGGGTTCACAGAGCAGGTCTGGGCTCTCTAAAGTCGCCCTAGATGAATGGAGAGGAGTGATCAAAAGCGATGTTATCAAAGGCAGCCTAAGGGACCTCCTTCCCATCATCGTGATGTGGGGATTTATGAGGATTGGATCTGGAATGCAGACAAGATGTGAAGTCAACCCCCTTTTTTACCTACTCAACACTCGAACTAATGACCGTGAAAGATCAAATGTTAATCTTGTCAATTTTTATTAAGGTGACAAATCAATCTATTAAAGTGATTTAGCGAGATGTTAGGAGCCCAATACTCCTAGGAAACTGGCCCAATCTCACAGCTAGTTTTTCCCAACCAGTATGGGTGTGGACTATTTACCGACTTCCCGATCTTCCTAATCTGCTAAGGAAGCCCCGGATCTATAACCGGCTACCCAGTGAAATCCTTACTTGAGAACAACCAGCCACAATACCATTAGTCTGAAAGGAGATGGGATGTGTCTTTATCTAGTGTGTGGGTCTCTCTCTCGCTGCAAATAAATCAACCAATCAGGGGGTGACTCTCCCCAAAACAAAAATTTTTAAGTGAAGTCAATTTTAGGGTTAAGTTTGCATGAGTTGTCCCAACTTTATTTGGTTATCTCTTTTTTAGGTATTTTTTTGAATAAGTCAATGCCTAACGAATTTTCCGACTTCCTTGATTATTTTAAGACCAATAAAACATGGGGAGGAATTCAGAAAAACCGACGCACGATCAAACACAATGATGCATGCAGAGATAGAAATGTGTACATGACTCCAGCACTCTACATGCAAGGTAATCCGCGCATAAAAGTAAAGACATAAATCAGCCTTAGACGAGCAACTTCTATTAATCGTGAAGAACACGTAGCTAACTATCGGGAAGAGAGACTGGAGCCAGTCTTCGATGCCGATCGATTCCCACAAAAATGGGTCCTTCCAGCATTGTATACGCTCTCTCTCAACACATGCTCTCTAATCCCAATAAGTTAACTTTTTCAATTTTATTTTAGCTAAGTCCAATTACGATCCATAGGAACAGATAAGCAATTAGGTGTGGGGAAAGCATAAAAAAGAAATGAATACGATAAAATCAAAACCACTAAAAACTGTGGTGAGGTCCTGATGAATGCTCATTCGTCACTCTTTATTCTTTTATTTTAGTTATTTATCTTGGCAAAACACCATGCAGATAGCTGTAAATACAATAAATTACAAATAGACATGCTTTTGTTAATATTCAATAATTAGCATTTACTTGTGCAAAAATAAAAGAATAAAGAAATAAAGAAAAAGAAGGAAATATTTAGAATATATATTGAGTGACCTAAACCCAAGAGAGGGTCCAATATGGGATTGATCGCCAAATAAATAAAATAGAGAGAGATAGGGCCATTCAAGCTTGCCTATATTCCTTCTTATGTATATATTTTATTTTTCATAAAACAAAAATAAAAATGGGTTTCTACCATCTTGTATATATTTCTAAAAATAAAATAAAAATCAGAAAAATAAAATTAAAACAAAAAGAAAATAATTTCTCTCTCCACATTGTACATATACCATGTATATATGAATAAGATACCTATTTATTTCATCTTTGTACGTAAACCATAAAAATAAAATAAAAATTATTTTATACTCTCAATTTTATATCGTAAATGAATAAAATATAAAATTAGAGAATTTTTACAAGAATAAGAAATTAAAAATATAAATATAAAATACATAGGTATTTCATACCTATATATAATATAATATAATGTATATAACATAATTTATTTTTCAAAAAAATAAATAAAAATCACTAAAATAAGTTTGAAAATAAATAAGCATTTTTTTTTATTTTGTAAATATTTTTAAATTAAATCGTTTGCTATTTTATTTTTAATTTCCAAATCTTTTTCATTTCCAATTTTCTGATTAGTGTAGAGGGGTTTGTTGACCCCGGTCAACTCCCCCTCTCGGACCAACCCGCACCCGGATCCGTTTTGTACCCGACTTCTCCTAATTTTCAGGATCGGATATGTGGCTCTTTCACCCCGATTTCTCCACCTGCCTGTTCTCCATGAATCAGACACCCCCGCGGATCCCTAGGAGAGATCAGATCATCATCGGATTGCACGCCTGTGCCCGATCTTCATCATCACCTGGGATACCTTATAAAACCTAAACTTCATTGCCCAACTCAGTAGCTCGCGAAGCAAGACTTTCTTTTACCCTAGAGAGTTTCCCCTAGGTGACAGCTACCGTAATTCTCCTTTAGTGGTCGGAGAGAGCGCCTGCCGCCGTTGCTCAAGGCACGTGGCCAGAGCACCGCCACATCTGAGCCTCCCAGCCCGCTGCAGCTTGGTCGAGGCGACGACTCCCTTCACCGCACCCCATTGAGCTCAGGATTGATTTGAGATCCTCAGGTAGACCCTTCGTCGATCCTAGTTCTATTTATTTCCAAATCCTTCATCGGTCCTCCGTCGACTCCGCCCAAGTGGTCGGAGCTCCATCTGCAATCCTTCGCCGCTTCGATAGAAGCTCCATTCCATCGTCATCTCTCCTCGCACTCTGATCACCCTAGACATGGCTTATCTCACCAAGAATAGGATCGAAGTTCCTCCTTCGCTTCGTCGGAACTTCAAATCCCACTCCATCATCGCTTCCCATTGCTTGTCATCAAATAACCCCGGCGGAGCGAGCCTCCGAGCAGTGGCTTTCACCTGCAGGTCAAGAAGCACCCAATTGCCCCCCAGCTCGCATTCCATTCACCTCGCCGGAGCCATCCCAGGTCACCAACACATTCCTGAAGATCCGACCATTGGTAGCTCCATCCACCACCGCCACCCAACGCGTAGAAGCGTCGCGAGTCGAGCCCCTCCTCCTGATCGTCCATCAGCCGCCTGGAGCACCCCCAATCCTCCGGCGAACTTCGCTAGGGAGGAGTTCATCCAACCGCCTTCTCCGTCGTCGGATCTCGCTTCGTCTCCAGACTCCATCGAGACCGTCCAGCGCATGTGCCTTTCAGGCCGTTAGATCTGGTATCTAACAGACACTCTACACCCACGTCTGCGCCCGAAGGACGACCGTTGGATCCGCCAGGTGTTCGCGCCAGAGCTGCATGCCCTCAGCCTACCAGCAACTGCCACCTATCACCTATGTGATACGCACGCTTTGGCTAGGTAATTTGCGCCACACCCCCTACAGTTTCTTTATGTTCCTAGTTAGTATGTCTAATAAATAGTGCACTGTGGACTTTTTCCATAGTAGCCCCTGTTGTTTTCACTATTTTATATTTAGTTCTCCTTATGTGTGTGCACGTGCATCGCCATGTGTTTTGTTGGAACATTTGCATGTATGCCATCGGGTTTCTTAGCTGTTATGAAATGAAATTTTAGTTTTATTATTTGCATCCATACCCCTATGCGTAGTGTAATTGGACATGTGCTTGAATTGTTGTGAAAATTGCAAGTGCCCCCTCGGACTTTTAAAACCTGTTGATATTTAGTCCCTGGAACTTCTTTTTCTTGCATTTCAGTCCCTGTGTGCTATGAGTGTTTGATTAGTTGAAATAAATAGCAAACTTAGCCCAAATTTCATTAAATTTAGAAACGTGGCTCCTACAAATGTGTAAAAAATTCAATGAATTTTTGGGACATTTTTTATTTCTTCTCTATTTTTCAAAATTCAAAAACCTATGATTTTGTTACTGTCTGAATTGAAAAATCAACTAAAAATATTAAAAAGCCTCTAAAAAACAGAAAAATACCTTCTGCTTGTTTTGTTGTGTTTTTAATTCTGTGCAATTTTTGTTTAATTTATATATATATAAACCATAAAAATTGAAAAACATTAAAAAACTCATAAAATTCATTAAAAATTCAGAAAAAATAAAAAAAAATACAATTTCTTTTCATGTAGTTAGGATTTTATTTGTAGTTTTTCATAAAATTGTTGCTAGACTTTTATAGGCTATTTTTCTATTTTTAAATAGCCTTTAGATTTTGGCTGCACATTGACTTGCATTTTTCACCTTACTTCATTTTTAGAAAGTTCACTAAAAATCATAAAAATCTAAGAAAAATACCAAAAATACTTGAAAATTATAAAATTCAAAAATATTTTTATTTTAATTTTCTGACTTGTTTTTGTGTGCTCAATAAATATTGGGTTGTACCTTTTTGCATTCTTTTATTCATTTTCCTTAATTTTAAAAATAACAAAAACATTTAAAAATATAAAAATCCATCAAAATATTTTATTCTTTTTATTTTGAGCCCCGACTACTTCGTAGGATTTGCCCAATCCATGCTCCTTGTGTTCGACCCTGGTAGCTATACCAGGTTAAATAAAATAGTGAGACCGCTATTTGGATTTATTTGCTTGAGTTATTATTGGTTGTCTTTCTTGTTTCTTAGTGATTGAGCTTCATGGTTCGGGTCACAACGACCCTATTTACACCTTTACCTGGATCACGAAAGTCTTATCATCAGCATGGCACCGTTGCTAGGGAGCACGACTTAGTAGTCAATTTTCTTTTTCGATTTTCATTTCACGGCTTTTTCGCGGCTTTTTCTTTCTTTCATGGTTTTTTCGGCTTTTTCTTTTTCTTTTATTTTCTTTTATTTTTCTTTATTTGTTTTCGTTTTATTTTTGTATTTATTTTTGCATTTTATGTCATTTTATTTTCATTATTATAATAATTTGTGGACTGACACCTCTGTTTGATTTTCTTACGAGGGCCTAAGGACCGAGGCGGCTTTCTTCGGGAAGCCGACGCAACCGCGGGATTCAGAGGCAGCTCCTTTCTGCATAGAGGAGAGCGCGAGAGAGCTGAGCAGGAGTTTGAGAGCATAGCTTAGCTTAGAGAAGTTAGCTTAGCTTAGTTTTTATTTTCAGCCTGATTGTTATTGTAATAATACAAGGACGGACTCAGACACTTTCAAAGACATGGTGATTTTTGGGGTCTGTTTTGTCGGGCACCGGTGTGCTCGACCGACCTCACTACATTTTTCGTCGACTTTTTGGTTTTTATCGGCTTTTTATTTTATTTCAATTTCTTGAGGATTTAGCCTTAGCTTAGGAATTTCTTGCTTTGTGATGTAATTAGATAGGGCCCAACCTTAAATAGATTGCATGTTCCTATAGACTGATTAATTAGTCCTTAATTAATTAATTAATAAAAAAGCTAACCTGGTAACTCGAGGGGTCATTGATGCGACTCAAAATCGGTTTTCCCGTAAATCGAGCAAGTAAACTACCTTGCCCGGCGTTTAGAAGAAAAAGTTGTCGGTGTAGAAAAGCCGCAAAAGGATCCTAGTCGATCAAACAAAGATCGGTTTTAGGAAAAACCTTACACTAATTATTTAACCAGGGAAGTGTTACTGGGACGAACACAAGGAGGCAGACTAGGGTACTTTGATTTTTTAAGGATAAAATATTTTTGTGATTATTTTTTATCTCTTCCGAAATCAATCAAAGAAAAGCGATAATTTTTATTGAGTTTTGATTTTTTATTTTTATTTGATTTTATTCTTTTCCAATTTTTATTTATTTTTCAAAGTGGTATTTTCACACAATTTATTTACGATATAATAAGTAGAATAAAGGTAGACTATTGGTGATACTATATAGTAGGTGAAACGGGATGAGCAACGGGCTCGAACAATCGCACAAAAACAAACCAAGATGGAGTCGATTTGTGACGAATCAAAACATGATAAAAACACGAGAAAAATATACGAAAATTTAGTGAAAAACTTGTGGGGTAGTTGTGTAACTACCCTAAAAAGAACTACGAAAAAATGTGTCAAAACTAGGTCCAAAACTCCCCTACAGGCCAAGGGTATAATTGCAAGAAAAAGAAACAAAAAAGTCTGCAAAATAGTCCTTAACAGGAACTGCAATGTGAAAGAAATAAAATGTTTTACATTTAGGCCCACGCGGGGACCTAAATGCAAATACTGGAAAGTTTTGGAGCTTCTGGAATTTCTGGAAGACTTCTGGGCTTTTACGTAATTTTTCCACCACATCGGCTTGGCGACTGAGATTGTAAGGCGAGGCGTGATCCTAACCATCTGTAGGGTGCCACGTGTTGCAAGACTATAATGCGATTGTTCTTGGGTTGTTCTTCAAGTTCTTCGCGGGTGGATGAAGATGGCTTCATCTCCGAATTTCCACGGGTAGCTGGCGACGAGCTAAGGCCTCCGGCGGGGCCAGAAGGTTAGCTCCTCTAACCTTCGAGCTCGCCCACGGTAGATGGCGACCGGAGTCGACTGAGAGAAGTGGCTATAGATCGACGAAGTTGGCGGTTCTCTGCTCCTGGAGATGAAGAAGTCTATTGCAGCTTCTTGAAAGATGGATTGCGTGAATATCAGAGACTCCAACTAATCCAAATTTGCTCCAAATCAAAGATGAACCTACAAATACGATATATGCGTGCTCGATTTACGACAAATCGGCCAAGGATTAGGTTTTTGCAAGCTTCAAAAATGGATTTTACAGATTTATAAGTGGATGCGAGAAGAAATATATGAAAAAGGGAATGCGATTTGGATGGATTTGAAACAAATTGAGAATTGATTTCAAGTGTGCGTGTGTGATAGATGATTAGGCGATCTAATTACATGATTAGCCACGCTAATCATGGCACGAGATTTAAGAGGAAAATTATTAAATATGGAGGTAGAGATCTTTGAAGAAGAGGTGTATTTACCTCGACTGGATGCTGCGACGGTCGATTTTCACCGGAGCTGAACGCACGCGATGGCGGCGATGCAAGGCAGCAATGCCTTGGAACGTCTCCTCGGATCAACCTTCTTCCACGTAAGCTGGCCTTCAGGTGTTGTCACCACTGGAGTGAGGTGGAGAAGTTGGGAGTCGGCCTCTGGTTGTTGGAGCTTCAGGTGGTTGCAGGAGAGTTAGTTGCGGATTGCGAACTTTGGGGATTTATATAGGGAATTTCGTGAGCCCCAAGTTAGATCCAATGGTGGTCGAACATCTAGGTTGTTAGGGGAGTGTATCCAATGGTTTAGATCATCGAAAATGGTTAAAAGGTGCTCTAGAAAAATGGTTGAAGAAGGCCGGTTAGAACAGACTGGCTAACGAACTTCTTGAGGAAGATGAACCAGGTGCTGACACGTGTCAGCACCTGGTTGGCCAGATGTACAAAATTATTTGTAAATTCAATATTAAATAATAAATAATGTTATTTTAAATAGGTATAAATACAAGAAATGTAGATAATTAAATGATCTTAATTATGGAATAATTACTTTTTATAAATAATAAACATTATTCGAAATATAAATATTATATTAATAAATATGTATAGATAAATAGGTTTTGTATTTTTAATTTAATAAATAAATAACTAAAAATTAATTTTATATTTTCTTAATTATTTAAATAATAAATAAGAGTTGTATAAATTTTTGGGGATTTTAATAAATTAATTTGCATATATTAATAAATACAAGTATTATTTAGCCAGTTCATCTTACCTATAATTTAGGGTTTTTGATTTTAATAAAATAATTAATAAGCTCCAAAAAATATGAAATAAATCAAGGTTAAATTACATAATCATGAAAATAATTAGAAATTATAATATTAATAAAACTATAAATAATATATTTTACATAAAAGAAATAACCCATAAACCCCTTTGTCATTTGGTCCCAAAACTGACTTTTTGCAAACGGACTCCGAAGTCGATGAAACTACTTTATTATTTAGAGAGTATTATTTTATGAACTTTAAAAGTGAGTAGAGTGAAATTGGAGTTCGTATGAAGAAGTTATGATGTTTCGGAAGTTGAGATTTTGACAATTTATAAGCTGGATTTCTTGGCATATATATAGGGTAATATTTTTAAGTTATTTTTTAATTTTATTTATATTTTTAGAAATAATTAGGAAAAGAGTTTGGTGAAAAATGTGTATATATGAATTAATTAAAATTCATTGAAGTTTTGTATTTATTTGATAAATAGTGAGAGGTACATGAGTTGTGTCTTAATTTATTTTTAGGGTTTTCTTTCCTTATCTCCCCCTACTTATTAATTTGTCGACCAATCCATGCTGACTTGGTCTCAGGGGTTAGGCTACAAATATACCTTGCAGTTATATTTATATTTATAAGTCACATTGTAAATATTCACATATATCCAATCTGCCTTCTTTTCTTTTTCTTTATTCTTTATTTATTTACATGATTTTGATGCTTAAAAGTGAATATTTATTCATGAATGGAATTTGAATAAAAGATGGGAATTAAAGAATATTTACATGCATTTGTTAAAGGTATTAAGACAAAATGCGATAGAAAAGTTAATGAATCATGGATTCATCAACCCCCTATACTTAAACTTTGCTAGTCCCTTAGTAAACACTTATTTGAAAAAGTAAGTGAAAAAAAGAAAGAAAGTGAGAATGAATTTGTTTTCCTAAACCAATTCATGAGAACAGATAAAGGACATAGCTCGATCGGGCCTGAAACAAGCATTTTGTCGGAACTTTAACTAGAATTAGGATTTTATCCTCAACAGTCCTCAAGTTCCACAAATCCTTACTCAAGATCACTTCGTCAGCTAGTTTAGACTCACTTATTCATATCACAAACTCTATCATCCTTGAAGTCAATTTGTACAGTGTGTGAATTGATTTAGCTCTTTCTGCTTAGAGAAACGAAGAAACCGTCCATCCCGGCTATACACTTCTATGGCTTCCTCATCCAGCTACTCTTTCCTCGGGGAGGGAGGTATTCCCTACTGAGGTCAGTTCTGTTATGTCCACAATCGAATATAGAGATAAAGTAGAAAAATGAGAAAAGAAGTGGAGTGCGACCAGTGTAGACGCATCTCCTTGTGAAGCTCAACCGGTGTAGCTGAGTCTCCACTAAGATGTGCAGGCATTTTTGGTGGAAGCTTGGACCATTGTGGTCATATTTGGTGGCTTCTTCTTTGATTTGACTTTGTAGTTTGCTTGCACTGCATTCATCTTTTTGTGCCTCGACGGATATAGCATCTTTTTATTCCATCCCTTTTTTGAGGTCTTAGAAAAATTGTGTCAGCAGATCCTTCCGTCATCTGAAGCAACTATCGTAACCCCAATCTCTCCCGTCTTTAGACGTCAATGCCGCAAAGACAAGGATAGAAACGCACTACCAAGATGTACTGCCCTTTGTAACTCCATGCGAGTTGAGCTAAGTGTAGAGTGCATGTTTTCAAGATTGGTTCACTGGTGTAGAGTTGTACAGATGACACTAAATGGTCTACTTAAGCACATATGACTTGATTTCCCGAATATGGTCTTATGGAACCCAAAGATTTTAAGTCACAAACCTGAAGAGTCTAAATTCCAGATCCTAACTAGGCTCCTTACAACGAAAGTTAAAGGCTGTAATCAAGCTCCATCCTTCAGACTAGACTCAATCCTTAGTTCCAGAAATCAAACTTATTCTGAAAAATGCGAATGCAAATGCAACCATGTTTTTGTGAAGTATATTTTATAAATTTTACTTATTTTTATGGATTTTAAAGCTTTTGTAATTTTTATGACTTTTAGGACTTTGGATTTTTATGGATTTCCTTGTTTTTATAAACAAGTTTTTGTACATGAATTTTACAAGATCTATTTTATTTGAGTTAAATATCTAATATATTTTACAGATTTTATCTACAAAAAATTTTATAAGGATTAAATGATTTTTACACATGTTTTAATAAATAGGATTTTAAATAAGTATTATACAAATTTTAAATACAAATTTTTAATTCATATTTTAATTACAGATTTTAAATACAAGTTTTAAACATATTTTACTTATTTGCAAGGATTTTATAAATAATAAATAAATATATAAGTGGATTTTAAATTAATCCTTACCCACTTTTTATGGATTTTATAGATATAGAAAATACATAAAAGTACGAGTTATGGATAAAAGTATATATAAAATACATACGCACCCCCTATACATAGATTCTGTTATGTACTCATAGCGTCAAAAGAGAAAAAGGAGGACATAACTCATGCTAAATAAAAGTGGGTGAAAAAGAATAAAGAGTACAAGTCAGTCAACCCCCCCTATACTTACGATCAGGTCATCGTAAGTATAACAGGAGAGCGAAAACGGGATGATTGAGTGAAAAGAATATATAACGAAGGAACAAAAGAAATAAAGAAAATGAAATCATCGAAATCACTCGTTCCCCCCCCCCAAACTTAGGATAAGGCATCCTCAGTATAGAAAAGAGTGTAGACAAAAATCGGAGACCAGTGATTTGTGAAAAAGAAAGGATATACAAAAGATTCAAAACAAAATATAAAATGTCAATCAGCGGACAATCGGTCCCCCCTATACTTAGGATCTGGTATCCTAAGCATAAAAGAGGAGCAAAAATGGGGACGATTGTGGTCTACGAAGAATATACAAGTGTTGCGGATCTCCAGAAATCGAATGGCTCAAAAGAATTTTTACAGAATGAGATGAAGTGAAAGGATGATCATGAATCCTGTACAAAATAGATCACTTCAACCAGGGTCATACTGAATTTTCTGCTTTTTATGTGCGTACTGATCCTTGGCTGAAAAAGTAGAGCCTCCTCTGTAAATGAACTCTGTATATGGCCATAGTTCTCTTTTCTAAAATATGTGTCTCTGGAGTCGGACTACAGAAGGTGTATATATGTGTAAGCATTAGACCATCCGACTCTCTACGTTGAATAGACTGTATGATCTGTGAAATGTAATCAACTGACTCTTGTGCTGTAATATGTGTACTTTCAATCTGCGGCATTGAGATGTCTACTGCATGTAACTGTTCATCTGAATCGGATATGAAATCCGTCGCTGTATGTGAACAATCATCTGAAGAACTAGGTACCAGGTGATCTACCCTATCCTCGTGTAGGATATTCTGGGTATCAAAATAAACGCTCTCAAGATCAGTGTCTCATCTATGTGCTGGTAATCTTCTGCAAGACTGGTATCCTCTGAAGTAAATGACAATACAGATCTGGGACTGCTACATCCTCTGTCCATCTCAATGTGTATCTCTCCATTGTCTGTGCGGAATGATACTCTCCCAGCATCATAATCAAAGAGTGCTCTTGCTGTCTACAAAAAGGGCCTCCCGAGAATGATTGGAGCAAGGTGTAACTGTGTAGGGCATGTCATATCTAGGACAGTAAAGTCCACTGGAAACTGCAAGTCCTGAACGGTCACAATAATGTTCCTCAACACACCTTTAGGTCACTTCACAGATCGATCCGCAAACTGAAGTATCACTTGTGATTTGTAGAGAGGACCTAGCTTGAGCTTATCAAGCAAAGAGGATGGAAGTAAATTGATCGAGGAACCATTATCTAAGAGAGTACGATGGAATGCAGCATCTTCAATCTGACAGGTGACATAGTGAGCTCCAGAATCTTTCTTCTTCTTGGGTACCTTGTTCCGAATCGCACACAAAGTTGCCTTGGTCAATATATGCTTTTCAACTCGTGATCTCAGTTTCCTACATGTAGTACATTTGTTCCTCAATTGATTCTTGAGTGTAGGAAAATGATCCAAAGCGTCGTGAAGCGGAATCTTCAAAAAGATGTGATCTTTTATTAATAATTCGGTCTCTGGATTGGCAACATTCTTTTTGGTGTTTTTCTTTCCTTTTCCAAACAGAGCATCGGGTGAAGGAACATTGTTAGGAATCAGAAAATCAGAATTTTTATTCATATTGGAATCAGCTTGTACATCGAGAGTTTCAGAATTATGTACAAAACTCTCTAAAACAGGGGAAGAAATATTTTTCTCGGGAGTATCTGCATGGTCTGGGAAGATGTCATCGTCTGATTCGCTAGTGTCCATGTCAATTGTATCGGCATCGCTCCCTTCTCTTGAATCTTCGAGGTGGTCCTCATAATCGTGCTGGTTTTCCTCCTCAGCATCAGAATCTTGTTGCTCATGGATCTGCTCTTGCTCCTCTAGTGCCCTCTCCTCTACTCCAGCAGGTGCTCGTGGTGATCTACCGCTCATGAGACGAATGAAGTTGGATAAAAATTCAGGAAATGAGATCTTACCTGTAGTGTTGTCTACCTGGTCCGGATGCCTCCTCTTGTTGTTCGGGTTCATCTGAGGCTGGGCTAGAAGAGTGGTCTTTGGTGTTGTTAACTCATCCACACGATAGTTAACCTACTCCATCTCGGTCTTATGTTCGATCTGGAGCGTACTCAGCATATCCATGATCTGATTAAGTGCCTGGGCCTGTGAGGACATCTCAGGTTCGGTGTGGTGGCCTTGTCTTGGTCCTCTCTCCTACCTTGGCGTGTATTGCTGAGAGGTGGAAGGCTGGGAAAATCTCTGCGGTGTGGAGGAAGACTGCTGCAGCTGTTGATAAGGATAAGTTTGTGAATAGTGAGCAAGATATTGGTGTGATTGTGGTCTCTGTTAAGCATTTTGGTGAGACTGCTGCTGCATGAAGTTCTAGCGGTGCTGAAAATGTGGACGTCCATGCTACGGATGACCGTACGGCTGTTGTTGATGATACGGTATACTCGATTGCTGAATCGGAGTATACCAAATCCAGTTAATCTCAAGAGTGGCTTGTGGCTCAACCTACATCTCTACAGCACTGGTGATCTGCCCGGGATTGGCATAAGACTGATCCTCATGCCAATCAATCTGCGGGGTCTCTGGCTCGCTCTGTACGTAATGAACCTGACGGGTGGTTGGAGCATGTAAGATCTTGCGTGCTGGTTGTGCGGTCGAAGAAGACTGGCTCTGCTGGTACTGAAGTTGGAGCTCAGAAACCTTCTTCAAAAGATCACTCAGCTGCTGAGGTAGAGATGAGAGTTTCTCCAACTCTCGCAGTGGCTGTAAGTCCTGGACTTTCTTCTGAATCATGTCCACCAACGTTAATTTCTCGCTAATGAATCCCATGTTGGTGTTTGATTCAGATTCTGAAATGTTAGACACCTTTTGATGATCTCGGTGATGTGGTGACTGTGGGGCTTTCTGAAATGCCCGAGTAGAGTCAACGACTCTCGAGTTCTCAACCATCCCTTCGAAGATGACCCAAATTGACTCGGCATCCTTGTTCAAATAGCTGACGCCACATGCGACACTCACTAGCCCCTGGATGTCCGGCTGGAGTCCTCCGAAATAATTTTGAACTAGCACCTTCATCGGTATTTCAAGATGCGGGCATCTCTCCGTAAGGTCTTTGAATCTATCCCATGCTTCATGGAAAGACTCATGTGGAAGCTGCGTGAAATTGGAGATCTGATTCCTCATCATGTTCGTCCTCCCCAGAAGAAAAGTATTTACGCAGGAATGTGGACTTCAGGTCGTCCCATGTAGAAATTTCCCTTCCCAGGTGACTCAGCCAGTAAAGTGCCTTATCGGCTAAGGCAAAGGGAAAGGCCTTGAGGCGTACAGCCTCCTGCGTAATTCCTGGATAACTAGCCATACCGCAAATCATCTTGAATTGCTGTAAAAAGGTAAACGGCTCCTCTATGGCTTTCTCGTAGAACTTGGGAAGCAGTAATATGAAGTACGATCTCAACTCGTATGACCCTCGATTCGGTAGTAGCAGAATCCAGCGATGAGGTGTTCTTACGCCCGAGTCATACTCTTCCCGTAAAGTAGCGGGAACCACTGCAGATGGTAATTGGTAGCCGGCCCCTGCTCGCAGCATGGCTATTTCAGCCCGCAACTCATTCTGGTTCTGAATTGCTCTCGAATTTGGGTGTTCATCTTTTGGAGCGTGTCGAGAATCCCTATCGTGATATCTGCAGAGTCTGGTCTTCCTTCGTGATGTTCCTCAGCTGGTGGCCTCTCATCTGCCGGTCCTTTGCCGCGAGCCATCTGATTCAAATCGTCTGTGAAAGAAAAAGCTCTTCTAAGAACTCAGCGAAAAATCAGTTAGAGATCTAGATGTATTGAGGCAAGGGTATTCCTCAATATTCTGACCAGGAGGCGAGGGAGTCTGGTTCTGACTCTCCTCGAGATCAGATGGGACCCGCTTGGGAAGAGAGTCATCCCAAGCTTGTGAAGACGTACGATCTACGGTGGATGGTCGAAAGCTCACGGAGTCTGAGCAGAAAAGACGTCGAGAAATCATCTTCGATGACAAGAGAAAGATCGGGAGAGCACGATTTTCGATTTAAAGGAGAGGGAAAATGCATAAAGCTGCGGTGACTCACGCCCCGCAAGCAAACACAAAGCAAACCCCGCTTTCACCAACACAACCCGGTAAAGACCATAAGAGTTCGGTCTTTAATCTTGTCGATTTTAGGGTTGTAATTAGCAAACAAGTCTAACCAGTTATCACGAGTTGATGCGAGCTAATAGGTGCCCGATAGTTTTTCCGAAACACTTGCCCGAGTCTTTACAGAAAATCACTCGCACTCAGCTAGTATGGGAGTAAGTACGGACCGTTTCCGGCTACCCGTATTACTTGAGGACGGAGCCTTGCGCAGTGTCCTCTAAACCTCCCACTATGCTAAGTAAACCCGAACTGTTTCTGGCTACTCGAGTGTACCCACTGAGGAACAGTGATTAGATGTATAGACTAAGTAGCATTTCACGAGAAATACGAGGTTTTGGCTCTAGCCTTATGGGTCGACTCTCGCTCGCACACTCTGAGATGATGTGCGGGGATTACTCTCCCAAATCAGATGAGTCTTTACGGTTTTTAGATTAGATATTTTTAACAGTCCCAATTTTATTTTGGTGTTTTATAATTTTTTTGAGTTTTTTCAAACAAACGTCGATTTTTTTTCTGTTTAAAAGAATCCTAAAATCATGCACCTAGGTTGCAAGTCCTGAAACTAGCTACGTTAGCACAATCAGATAGAATAAAAACCTAAGCAAGCATCTATCGGAAAAAGCCATGGAAAAACCGATAATGCGAGAAAACCGCGGTGGGTGCCCTGATCCCCCGAATACACGGTACTCGGTGAATGAAACCCCTAAAAACATGGGGGGGGGATTACAAGTCAGGATGTCCTTAGTGGACCCCTTCTACTAGAGTTTAATACAACTTCTCTCTCTCTTTCTCTCTCTTTTACAAGATTACACTACTTAATCCTGCCCTCTACAGCCGACTCGTAAAGAAGGAGTTGGCCTCTGCTCTTTCAACTGACTCGTCTTCCTAAGAAACCGACTGATCCTGCAGGCCCTGCAAAAACTAATTAGCGGCTAAACAAAATCGAGAGACGAGTCGGGAAAAGCCGTACGAAAAATCGAAGAAAAACTATGAAAATCAAAACAAAATGAAGAGAGAAAATAAAATCACAAAAAATGTAAAAGATCAAAATACACTAACGCCTCCCCAGCAACGACGCCATTTTGATGCAACTCAAAATCGGTTTATGGCTTTTAGAAGAAAAAAGTTATCGGTGTAGAAGAGCCGTAAAAGGATCCTAGTCGATCAAACAAAGATCGGTTTTAGGAAAAACCTTACACTAATTATTTATCCAGGGAAGTGTTCCTGGGTCGAACACAAGGAGGCAGAACAGGGTACTTTGATTTTTTAAGGAGAAAATATTTTTGTGATTATTTTTTATCTCTTCTGAAAGCAATCGAAGTTAAGCGATAATTTTTATTGAGTTTTGATTTTTTGTTTTTATTTGATTTTATTCTTCTCCAATTTTTATTTATTTTTCAAAGTGGTATTTTTCACACAATTTATTTATGATATAATAGGTGGAATATAGGTAGACTATTGGTGATACTATATAGTAAGTGAAACGGGACGAGCAACAGGCTCGAACAATCACACAAAAACAAACCAAGACGGAGTTGATTTGCGACGAATCAAAACATGATAAAAACACGAGAAAAATATACGAAAAATTAATGAAAAACTTGCTGGGGTAGTTGTGTGACTACCCTAAAAAGAACTACGAAAAAATGTGTCAAAACTAGGTCCAAAACTCCTCTACAGGCCGGGGGTATAATTGCAAGAAAAAGAAACAAAAAATTCTGCAAAATAGTCCTTAACAGGGACTGAAATGTGAAAGAAATAAAATGTTTTACATTTAGGTCCCCGTGCAGGGACCTAAATGCAAATACTGGAAAGTTCTGGAGCTTCTGGAATTTCTGGAATACTTCTGGGCTTTTACGCTATTTTTCCACCGCATCAGCTTGATGACTGAGATTGGAAGCGAGGCGCGATCCTAACCGTCCGCAGGGTGCAACGTGTCGCAAGACTGTACTGCGACTGTTCTTGGGTTGTTCTTCAAGTTCTTCGTGGGTGGATGAAGATGGCTTCATCTCCGAATTTCCACGGGTAGCTGGCGACGAGCTAAGGTCTCCGGCGAGGCCAGAAGGTTAGCTCCTCTAACCTTCGAGCTCGCCTGCGGTAGATGGCGACCGGAGTCGACTGAGAGAAGTGGCTATAGATCGACGATGTTGGCGGTTCTCTGCTTCTGGAGATGAAGAAGTCTGTTGCGGCTTCTTGAAAGATGGATTGCGTGAATATCAAAGACTCCAGCTAACTCAAACTTGCTCCAAATCAAAGAAGAACCTGCAAATACGATATATTCGTGCTCGATTTACGAGAAATCGGCCAAGGATTAGGTTTTTGCAAGCTTCAAAAATGGATTTTCCAGATTTGTAAGTGGATGCGAGAAGAAATATACGAAAAATGGAATGCGATTTGGATGGATTTGAAACCAATTGAGAATAGATTTCAAGTGTGTGTGTGTATGATAGATGATTAGGCGATCTAATTACATGATTAGCCACGCTAATCGTGGCACGAGATTCAGAGGAAAATTATTAAAGATGGAGGTAGAGATCTGTGAAGAAGAGGTGTATTTACCTCGATTGGATGCTGCGACGGCCGATCTTCACCGGAGCTGAACGCACGCGATGGCGGCGATGCAAGGCAGCAAAGCCTTGGAACGTCTCCTCGGATCAACCTTCTTCCACGTGAGATGGCCTTCAGGTGCTGTCACCACCGGAGTGAGGCGGAACGAGGTGGAGGAGTTGGGAGTCGGCCATTGGTTGTTGGAGCTTCAGGTGGTTGCAGGAGAGTTAGTTGCAGATTGCGAACTTTGGGGATTTATATAGGGAATTTTTGTGACCCCCAAGTTAGATTCAATGGTGGTCGAACATCTAGGTTGTTAGGGGAGTGTATCCAATGGTTTAGATCATCGAAAAGGGCTAAAAGGTGCTCTAGAAAAATGGTTGAAGAAGTCCGGTCAGGACAGACTGGCTAACAGACTTCTTGAGGAAGATGAACCTGGTGCTGACACGTGTCAGCACCTGGTTGGCCAAATGCGTGAAATTTCTTGTAAATTCAATATTAAATAATAAATAATGTTATTTTAAATAGGTATAAATACAA
The DNA here is from genome assembly GCA_037367405.1 of Ottelia alismoides. Taxonomy (NCBI): domain Eukaryota; kingdom Viridiplantae; phylum Streptophyta; class Magnoliopsida; order Alismatales; family Hydrocharitaceae; genus Ottelia; species Ottelia alismoides. The sequence goes on from JAZKJV010005618.1 coordinate 1,391,294, forward strand.
GAAATGTAGATAATTAAATAATCTTAATTATGGAATAATTACTTTTTATAAATAATAATTATTATTTGAAATATAAATATTATATTAATAAATATGTATAGATAAATAGGTTTTGTATTTTTAATTTAATAAATAAATAATTAAAAATAAATTTTATATTTTCTTAATTATTAAAATAATAAATAAGAGTTGTGTGAATTTTTGGGAATTTTAATAAATTAATTTACATATATTAATAAATACATGTATTATTTAGCCAGTTCATTTCTACCTATAATTTAGGGTTTTTGATTTTATTAAAATAATAAATAAGCTCCAAAAAATATGAAATAAATCAAGGTTAAATTATAAGATCATGAAAATAATTAGAAATTATAAAATGAATAAAACTATAAATAATATATTTTACATAAAATAAATAGCCCAGAAACCCCGTTGTCATTTGGTCCCAAAACCGACTTTTTGCAAACGGACTCTGAATTCGATGAAACCACCTTTATTAATTACAGAATATTATTTTATGAACTTTAAAGTGAGTAGAGTGAAATTGGTGTTCGTATAAAGAAGTTATGATGTTCGGAAGTTGAGATTTTGACCATTTATAAGCTGGATTTCTTGGCATATATACAGGGTAATATTTTTAAGTTATTTTTATATTTTTATATACATTTTTAGAAATAATTAGGAAAAGATTTTGGTGAAAAATATATACATATGAATTAATTAAAATTCATTGAAGTTTTGTATTTATTTGATAAATAGGGAGAGGTACATGAGTTGTGTCTTAATTTATTTCTAGGATTTTCTTTCCTTATCTCCCCCTACTTATTGGTTTGTCGATTAATCCATGCTTACTTGGTCTCGGGGGTTAGGCTATAAATATACCTTGCATTATATTTATATTTATAAGTCATATTGTACATATTCACATATATCCCATCTGCCTTCTTTTCTTTTTCTTTGTTCTTTATTTATTTACATGATTTTGATGCTTAAAAGTGAATCTTTATTCATAAAAGGAATTTGAATAAAAGATGGGAATTAATGAATATTTACATGTATTTGTTAGGGGTATTAAGACAAAATGCGACAGAAAAGTTAATGAATCATGGATTCATCAGTCACGTGCCACTAGAGGACGTATACATCGCTGGTAGGATCCGTTGTAGCGGACACCGATCGACATCAGAGAATGGACCCCGACCCCTCCCGTTGACCCGTTAGCTTATGTGCTTCGCGTGTAGAAATTTCTGTTAAGGTTGTTTTCCTCGCTGCATCATTTAGCTTAGTTTATTTTCTATCTTTCAATTATGCGCGAATCATTTTGCATGTAGAGTGCTGGAGACAAGGTATGTATTTCTGACTTAGCATGCATCATTGAGTTTCATCGCGCATTGGCTTTTTCATCTTATCCCCCCATTTTCTAGGATCTAATAAAATCAGGAAAACTGAAAAATTCATTAGGAGTTGTTTGTTTCTGAAAAATACATGAAAATCAAAACCATAAAATTGGGATCGTTTAAGCAAACTTGACTTAAAATCCACTTCACAAAAAATTTTGTATTGGGAGAGCAATACCCTCATTTGATGGTTTATATGGGCGAGAGAGTGACACGTACACTAGGCTAGAAACATATCCGACCCTCTTTCAGACTACTGATTTTGAGCTAGTCGTTCTCCAATGAGGATAGCTCTGGTCTCCGGTAAAGCAGGTCGCGATATCCTTAACAGAGCGAGCTGATCGGGTAGCTGGTAAATGGTCTGCAGCTTGTACTGGCTGGGAAAGATCTAGTTTGGGATCGAGACAGTCTCCTGGGGGCATTGGATTCCCAACAGCTCGCTTAATTGCTCTGATAGACTGTCTTATCACCTAAATAAAAATGACAAGATAAAAGACTGGACCTTCACGGTCATCAGCTCCGCGTGCGTTGGTGAATTGGGGGTATTGTTTGACTGATCATGTTTTCTATTCAGATCTCATCTGCCTTACTCACTAGATCGAGATGATGGGTTGGAGGTCCCTTAGGCAGCCTCTGGATTCACCGCTTTCGAGCACTCCGGCCTGTTCATCTAGGTTGGTTCACGAGAGCCGAGACCCGCTCTCCGAACCCGAGTATGACATCATGTTCCCCCCGACCACCCTTCTACAACCAGTCTTGAGGTGCCAGTGCCTGATCAGAGAGAGCAACAACCAGTTGATTTATCGGCACCTGAGTTTGGGTCTTTTGCCTTTGTAGAGACCATGGCCAGCAGCGAGGACTGCACCGATGGCCCCAGAGCAGAGCAGACATATGTTTTGGACCACAGTGCGATCAACAATACCCTGTAAGCCTCCCTGGAGACGATGCAGAGATAGATACGTGACCAGGGGGCTTTCATGGTCGATATGCAATGGGAGATGGAGCAGATGAGAGCAGATAGAGAGCAGCGCAGACCCGGTGGAGGAGATATTCCTGAGGGAGAGCAACCAGTCCAGCCAGCAGCAGGAGCGCGCCAGATGAGAGAGTTGCACAACCCTGGTGCATCTCTGACACATAGATGGATCGTGTTGCCGGCCATAGGGGGAGACTTCAAGTTCCCGCCACAGACGATTGAGCTCCTTCCTCGTTTTCACGGACTCGCCACCGAGGAGCCACATCTTCTTCTCCAGGAGTTCGAGATGATCTGCTGCATTGTCCACGATCGCAGCGTGGACGAGGACACCATCAAGATGATGGCATTCCCCTTCTCCCTCATCAACATAGCATCCAACTGGCTGAAGCACCTCGGGAGATTTGTGACGACATGGGAACAGCTCCGTAACGAGTATCTCAGCAAGTATTATCCACTCGGCCGGACTAATGCAGCGAGGGCCCTGATCAGCAACTTTTCCATGCTCCCCAACGAGCAGTTTTACGAGGCATGGGATCGCTTCAGGGAGCTTATAGACCGATGCCCACATCATGAAATTTCGAAGACGAACCTTGTTCAGAGCTTTTTCTGTGGGCTTATGCCAGAGCTGCAGACGTTAGTGAATGCATCCTGTGGAGGCTCCTATTTTGCAAAGGATGAGGACCAGTTATGGGCAATCTATGAGGAGATGGCTGAGAATTATACAGTTATGTCCCAGACCCAACTCTATACTCAGGGGAAGCCCCAACCACATGTCGTGTCCTATCAGAGTATAGCATGGGTCGATGCCAGTCCCTCTACTTCGTCAGCGGCAATAGTATAGGCAGAGTCGACATCCGCTGATATGGGCATCATCGGCGAGAATCTGGACTGGATAGAGCTAATAGAGAAGAAGCAGTGCTAGGGCATGTCACAGATAGATCATATGGCACAGACGCTGCGTGACTTGAAGACCCAGCTCATGTGTCTCCAGGAGGCACAGACTACTTCTCAGACCCGTCTCAGGTCACGGGCAGGCCCAGGCAGCAACAGCAGCATGACCCAACCCTCCGCCTAGTATCGACAAGTCCACCATGTCCAAGCGGAGCCATATCAGCAGCCGCAACAGCAGTACGTCCAGTCACCACCATCTCAGGACAGCCAGATGGTGGTGTATCAGCCTAACCAGCCCCTAGCAGTACTCCCTCCACCCACCTACGAGCATGAGCCTTTGATGGATGTCAACAGGATATGGTATGCCTGACCCCAGCCTGGGATCCGACGAGACCATCCTGAATTCTGTTGGATGACCAGAGGTACCAGTTCCCAGCAGCAGCATCCAGTTCAGGGTGGTCAGTACAGCCAACAGCGAGAGCAGCGAGAGCAACCCCAGTTCCCATCACACGATCAGCAGCCACACCAGTCCTACCAGCCGCATGGCCCTCGTCCCTATCAGCAGGGACAGTCTTGGAGGCAGTCACAGCAGCTTCAGCAGTATCACTCGCAGCCCCTTTATCTCTCTCACCAGCAGCCTTACTACCAGCGAGGCCACCCGTCAGGTTCTCATGGGCCCGCCTATGAGAACCCCGCCTTGGACGACTTAGCTCGCCTCATCTCCGAGCAGCAGGCCACTTTTCGACCGGAGCTGGATGAGTTCAGACAAGAGATGAGAGAGATTGTAAAGGGGAAGGCCACCATTCCTGCCCAGATCGAGCCCAATCCGAACAACCTCAAGAGGAAGTCTGAGCAGGTAGAGTTCACAGAGACTACCACTCCTAGTGATTCCCATGGTGATATTACTGCATACATGTTTGATGCTGAATTTGTTACGCTTAGGAGCGGTAGGATGCCAGCAGGAGACGTCTCGTCTGAGCGACGATCCCATGCAGCTTCAGGAGTGCCAGACGAGGAGGAGAGAGGTGCTGATGCCGCTCATGATCATGATGATGACGGTGGTGCTGACGCCACCAAGGACATTGTTCCAACCGACAGTATTGAGGTTGTCGCTTCACCAAATGGAGGATGTGGTACTGATGCCACCATTGTTGCTGAGCCAGAGAGCGGTACTGATGCCGCTATTCCAGATGTCGAGGGTAGTGTTGAGGCCACCATTTCCAATTCTTCCCATGTTGTTTTCCCTTCAGTTCATGTATCTCAGGATACTTCTGTGAATAAAGGAAAGGGTTTGTTATTTGCGAGTCCATCTGTGTAACTTGATGATGATTGTATGGATTCTACTTTGCATGAGCAGCATAGATCCGATCTGAGTCCTTCATCTGAGAAGGACCCAACCGTCCCCTTTCCCCAAGCAGTCCACTTGGCTAAGGGACCAAAAAAGATCCAAAAAAGTCCCACCAGCTAGAGTTAGCCAGCAGATGATGGATCGATTTCACATACAGCTGACTCTACAGGAGGCCTTGGAGCACATCCCTCTCTTCTAGAGATCCCTCAGAGACAGAACCACCATTCGGAGGAAGAGTAGGAACCACCAGTCAGAGATCCATGTGCTCACTCGCGCCACTTGCTTCGCCATCCAGTACCGTCTGCCAGCCAAGAGGCCAGCTTCAGGAGCCCCTTATGTCAGATGCCACATCCATGAGCAGAGGTTCGACCGTACTCTATTAGACCATGGTTCTTTGATCAACCTACTTCAGCGGCCTTACTTGACCGATTTGAGTTGGGCCCTCTACGATAGAGCAGGACGGTCCTTCAGTTTGCTGATCGATCTGTCAAGAGGCCGAAGGGGTTGCTGAAGGACGTTGTCATCACAATTAAGGGCCTGAAATTCCCTGTGGACTTCGTTGTGTTGGACATGGAGTTCCCCGAGTCCGTGATTGATACCCCCATCATTTTAGGACGCCCGTTCTTGGCCACAGCCAAGGCAGTGTTCGATAATGATAGCGGGAAAGTATACTTTTTCGTCGAGGGTGAGAGTATAAAAATATAGTCAATCGAGGAGACTAGAGCCAGAGATTCCACTTGCTCAGACCAGCCTTCAGATGCAAAGCAGATGGCAGAGACAGGGCGAGACATCCACCAGGACTGTAAATTTGTGATTACAGATGATGAGGCAGTTTGGTTCATCCAGTTTCACGAGCCATCCTCTCACCTTCAGAGCCTGCTGATACACAGATGCCAATAGAGGAGAGTTTGGAGAGCACATTCCCGATCCAGGATACATTTCAGGCAGCAGAGCTGGTTTCCGATCGTGAGGCAGATGATTCTTTTGAGACTGATTCAGATCCTACGGAGTCAAACATAGACTGGGCAGAGTTTGATGATTTGATACCATGTCTGACTTCCACAGAGCCAGCAGCTAGGGTGGAGATTGATTCCATGCAGAGCAGTGACATACCAGCCGAGCAGTCTTTACCGGAGTCTGATTTTCAGCAAGAGTTCTCATTCTCCCATGCAGATTTGGTCGCATTCATCTAGAATTTTCAGAGGCAAGATCCTCCAGCACCCAGCTATCCAGAGCTGAAGCCTTTGCCATCATCGCTGAAGTATAGGTTCCTTACGGGCGAGCATGAGATGTACCCAGTCATTATCTCAGCGGATCTGACTGGAGAGCATGAATACCGTCTGATGGGGGTTCTTAAAAAGAACCGCAAGGCGATAGGATGGAGCGTAGCTCATCTCCAGAGGATAAGTCTGGCCCTGTGCTCCCACCATATCTATCTCGAGGAGGACGTGAAGCCGTCATGTGAGTTCTAGCAGCGGCTGAACCCGAATCTTCGAGTTGTTGTCATGAAGGAGATCTCGAAATGGTGGAGCGCCGATTTCATCTACCCCATCTCCAACTCCAAGTGGGTCAGTCCATTACATGTGGTGCCTGATGAATACCCATTCATCACTCATTATTCTTTTATTTTAGCTACAAAACCTTTGCCAAACACATGTATATTGCTGTAAATACAAATAATTGTCAATTAGCATGCATTTTGTAAATATGCATAGTTAGCATGTTTTTGTGCATAAATAAAAGAATAAAGAAACAAAAGAAAAGAGGGAGATATTTAGAATAACTATTGAGCGACCTAATCCCAAGGGAGGGCTCAGCATGGGCCTGACCGCATAAAAACCCAAGTAGAGAGAGATAAGGAAGCTCACACACTTGTATATATACCTGTAATTAAATAAAAATATTTTCCTCTAAAATAAAAATAAAAGTGGGTTTATATTTATGTGTATATATTTGTAAATATAAAATTAAAATAAAAAGGTGAAAAATAAAAAGAAATAAAAGTCATCGCCTATTGTCTATAATCACCATGTACATAGAACCCCTTCCCAATTTATTTTCTCCTTATAAATAAATAAAGAAAATCCCATAAAAATTGTATATACTCTATATTCCATAATGTTAATAAATAAAATAAAAATCATAAAATAAAATAAAATAAAAATAAATAAAATCAAAACTCAACATTGTACATATACCATATATGTGTATATATAAAAGTATTTATTTAACCCTTGTAAATAAATAATAAAATAAAATAAAAATACCAAAATATTCCAAATTTTATTCTATAAATAAATAAAATATAAAATTGGAATAAGAATGTACAAAAATATGTAATTAAAAATCAAAAATCAAAAAGACAATATTGTATATATACCTATATATTATACTATATTATACATTACTAATTTTTTATTTCAAAAAAATAAATAAAAATCACAAAAAAATAGTTTGAAATAAAAGAAGCATTTTTCATGTTTTGAGTTTTACATAATTCGGTCATTTACTATTTTAAATTTAATTTCCAATTATTTTTGACGTGGCCGCTTCCCATTAGTCCACGGGGGATGTTGACCCCCCGGTCAACTCCCCCCCTTCGATCACAAGCCCGCGGATCTGCACGCCCGACCCGATTTCTCTGATTTATCGCGTCATGATTCGATCGCCAAAACCCTTAACCCCTGGTCCTATTTCTTCCTGATTCATCCCTGATCCACGCTCGGGGTGGGTTATGGGGATCCGTGCTCTGATCGTCTTTCCCGAACCTCTTCTAGCCGGACCCCTAGCCATACTTAATCCCAGCTCCGCCATGCATTTCACTCATCTTTGGCTCCTCGTTTCCCTACCCAGGACCTCCATCACCTCCGTCTGAGTGACAGCTAGCGGCCAGTGGTGTCACAGTGAGGAGAGAGTGCCCCGGCCACTGATCTGGCAGCCTAGCGCCGCCGTGCGCCGCCAAGGAGCAGCGCTCAAGCCTCGGGCATCGACGACCCTCGAGGCAAGGACCAGGAACTTCAGAAGCTTCTTCCTAGTCGACCTCGATCACCCAGTAAGCCTAGTTCCTTCTTTATTTCTCTAATTTCAAGTTACGCCCAATTTCATCTTCCGCCGACGACCGTCGATTCCGACCACCTCTGTCCCCCTTTCGATCATCGGACGACACCCTCACACTCACGAGCCTTCTCCGCACCTTCTGCACCCACTCAGACCCCCCGACTCGCCTCGGAGCGGGGACTTCGAACTCCTTCGTTGTTGCATCGCCGGAGTTCATTCGCCCCGACGCACCGTTCACCCACCTCGCCTCTAACCGGGTCGAGGCAATTTTCCCTCGACACAGGAGCTCGTTGCGATACTTTCCAGTTTATGCCAGGCCCATCTGAGGGCCTACGCATCCAGAGACAGCAGCTCCATGCCATCGCCGCCACCGGAGCTCCTCGGAGCTCGCCGGCTTCATCGGAGATCTGCAGCAGCTGCGGGACATCGTGGAGGAGCCATTCCGCATCGTAGCAGAGGAGGGCCACTGCACGCGTATCAGGCCGGCGAAGTTCGTTGGCCACCTGTTCTTCCTGGACCCTCCAGAGCCGTCCATCGAGCCCCTCGCCCAGTTTTGATCACGTCCGTCCATCCAACGAGGGGTCAGCAGCCATCAGATTGATTATCGGAGCTCATCTGGAGCGTCCGTTGCAGAGGAGAGGCGTCCTCGATTCCAGCCGTCTGATTAGCCATGTGGCGCCACCCCAGTCCACCTGCGAATAAAGGGTAATTTACCCTTAGGCCCTTTGCCTTTTTGTTTTCATTAAATAGTCATGTAAATATCAAATCTAGTTCTTTTATTTTTGTAAAAATTGCACTTAGGTCTGCTAGTTTATTTTAATTGCATTTCTAACCCAGTATATTGTGGACACGTGCATCGACACGTGATATTTTGGTGAAATTGCACACTGTGGGCTGTGGTTTCTGGTTGTTACTGATTAAAATATCTTTTTGAATATTTGCACTTATGCCCCTGTGAGTGGTTTATTTCCGCATGTGTTGAATTTGTTGGGCATTTTGCAATATCGGCCTTGGACTTTTAGTACATGTTGCTAATAAGTCCGGAGAGTTATTTTTATTGCACATTGGGCCCTGAGTGCCCAGTCCACGTGCCTTTCGCGTGAGGACTTGGAATTTTTGCACCTGTACCCCTTGTATTTTTGAGCTGGTTACTTTTTAGCCCCCAAAGGATATTTTTATGACAAACAGGTCCCCGTGACTGTGGGCTTTTGTTTGTTTTAAATAAAATATCAAATTGTATCCAAATCAATTGAAAATTTGACACGTGGCTCCTACCACTGTGTAGAATTTTCACTAATTTTTTGGAAAATTTTTGAACCCATTTATTATTTTTAAAAATTCAAAAACATCTCTTTTTCTGCCTGTTCATATTTAAAATTCACAAAAAAATATTAAAACCTTCTCAAAAATTCTAAAAAACTCAGATATTGTTTGTTTTGGTGTGCTCAATTTTCTGACCAATTTTGGTCATTTTTGGACTCATAAAAACTCTAAAAAATGAAAAATCTTAAAAATCTCATAAAATTTCTAATAAATCATAGAAAAACCAAAAATAAAAATCCATTTTTCTGAATTCTCCCTTTTGTTTCTATTTTCCATGAAAATTACCTCCAAGCTCTATTGAGACCATTTTATATTTTATTTTGGTCTTAGAAGCTTGGCTGGACAGTGTTCTTTATTTCTTCATTATTTCATATTTAGAAAATTCTAAAAAAATCATAAAATTATCAAAAATTCACCAAAAAGAGTAAAAAATATAAAAAATTCTAAAAATATTTTTGTTTGATTTTTTGAGCATTTTAGAGTAATTAAATAATTGTAGAAAGTTGCTTGTTTTAATTGTTTTATTAATTTCTTTATAATTAAAAATTCCAAAAAAATATAAAAAATATTAAAAATCCATCAAAAATAATTTGTCTTTATTTTTCTTTATTTTTGACTACTTCGTAAGCTGCAAGGCCAATCCGCGCTCCCTGAGTCCGAACCTGGGTGCTACACCAGGCTAATCTCATAGCCAGGGCCACTATTTATGTTTATTGATTTTATCTGTGTTTGGTGTTCTGTTCAATAATTTTTCTTGTTGACTGATTGATTTCCAAGATCCGGGTCGCAACGACCCTAGTGATCTTTTATTCACCCGAGTCTCAGTCATTTTTCGGTCATCAGAATGGCGCCATTGCCGGGGAGCACGGCTTAGTAGTCCGTTTCTTTTTCTTTTTATTTTGTTTTTATTTTCGCGGCTTTCCGCGTCTTTTTCTGAGTCCGCGACTTTTCACAGCTTTTTATTTTTCTTTTATTTTTGTTTTATTTTGTTTTTATTTCTTTTCTTTTATTTTTATTTTTTTGTTTGTTTTTGCCTGTTTATTTTATTTCCATTTTTGTATATATACACTCTGTTTTCTTTTCTTAGCTTTATTTGCTTTATTGAGTCTTGACACACTTTGTTGTTTTCTTACGAGGGCCCGAGGATCGAGGCGGCAACTTTCGAGGAGCCGACACAACCGTGGTGATCGGAGGCGGCTCCCTTCTGCATGGAGCCGCAGGAGAGCGCGAGGAGACAGCCGAGTGCGGGATTAGCTTAGAGAAGATTAGGTTTTATTTCCATCATATTTGAACTATTATTGTAATAATACAGGGATAGCAGGACGCTCTTTCAGACTTAGACATTCAGGGTCTGTTTCGACGAGCACCGGTGTGCTCGGGGCACCCCTCAGCTTTTACGCGGTTTTTTCACGGTTTTTTTTTCTTTTCTGCTTATTCGGTTTCTCGCTGTTTTTTTAGCCCCAAGCCTTAGGATTTTCCGCTTGATTGTGACGTAATACATAGGATACAAGCACCCTAATATATCTGCATGTACTTATAGATCGTTAATTGGACCAATAATAAAAATATTAATAAAATAGTCGATCCACTACCTTCGAGCCTACGTGCCGCAGCCCACCCTGCCAAGCGCTGCTCCTGAACTCGATTTGTCGAGAGGAGGAGGGGTGGACCGAGACCGGACTTTTGGATTGGAGGCTGGTGGCCGACTAGCCGTTCTTTCGAGTAGACCTGCTGCTTAGGGACTCGGTTTTCCGCCTGCACCATTTAGGTAGTTTATTTTCAGTCTTTAAATTCTGTGCGGATCATTTTGCATGTAGATTTATGGAGTCAGTTACGCATCTCTTACTCTACATGCATCATTGATTTTCTCGCGCATCGGCTTTTTCGACTTCTCCCACCTGATTTTCGGACTTAATAACCAGGAGAACCGAAAAATTCATTAGGCGTTTTATTTTTATTAAAAAAAATACCTAAAAAGAGAAATCATAAAATTGGGACTGGTTAACTCTATTGACCCTAAAAGACGCTCACCGAAAAATTTGTCTTGGGGAGAGCAACCCCCACCTTGTCTGGTTTGCTTGCGTGAGAGAGTGACCCGCACATTAGGTAGAGCCATATCCGATATTTTTCTCGACTAATTACCGGCTCTTTCTGTACGGGACAGTCAGTTGAGAAAATATCAGATTACCCAACAGGTCACACTAATTGCTCTGCTATCCTGACTGATCACCTAATAAAATTGACAAGATAATTGACCGAGCCTTTACGGTATTCAGCTCGTGTTGCGTTGGTGAATCGGGGGTTTGCTTGTGATCATAGTTGTAACCAGATCTCATCCGCCCAACTCGCCTCATCAAGATGATGGGTAGAAGGTCTCTTTGGCAGCCTCTGGTTGCACCGCTTTCCAGCACTTCTGCCCGCTCATCTAGGTTGGTTCACGAGAGCCGAGACCCGCTCTCCGAACCCGAGTTCAACTCCACCCTGTTCCCCCTCGACCCCCCTTCTTTCAGTTCCGAGATACCAGTGCCAGAGGAGAGACAGTCAAATGATTTATCGGCACCTAAGTTTGGGTCTTTTGCTTTTGCAGAAACCATGGCCGGCAGTAGTGATGACCGCACCGGAGGTCCCCAGCATGATCAGACATTCATTATGGACCAGGGTGCGATTAACTCCACCCTGATCGCCTCCCTCAAGATAGTTCAACATCAGTTGAGGGATCAGGGAGCTTTCATGATAGAGATGAGGCGTGCGATGGAGCAGTTGAGAGCAGACCACGAGCAGCGCGAGCTAGGAGACGGGCCGAGGATACCCGACCATACGGCAGTCGCCACAGTAGCCGCAGCAGCAGCAGATCCACCGAGACCGATGCGGGAGTTACACAACCACGGATCGACTTTGATGCATCACTAGGTAGTGCTTCCAGCCATCGTGGGAGACTTCAAGTTCCCCCTGAACACTTTGCAGCTCCTCCCCCAGTTCCATGGGCTCACCACAGAGGAGCCCCATCTCCACCTTCAGGAGTTCTTGATGATCTGCAGCACAGTCCACGACAGACAGGTGGACCAGGATACCATACGCATGATTGCCTTCCCCTTCTCCTTAGCAGACAGAGCAGCCACATGTCTGAAGCACTTGGGGAAGTTCTTCTACACCTGGGAGCAGCTCCGCACTGAGTACTTGCACAAGTACTATCCACTCGGGCGGACGAACGCAGCTAGAGCCCTGATCAGCAACTTCTCCATGCTCCCCAACGAGCAGTTCCATGAGGCATGGGAGAGGTTCCGTGAGCTGATTGACAAATGCCCGCACCATGACATCTCGAAGCCGAACCTAGTTCAGAGCTTCTTCAGCGGGCTGACACTAGAGCTTCAGGGCTTGGTGAATGCTTCTTGTGGCGGGTCCTATTTCTCCAAGGACCATGATCAGGTCTAGGCCATCTATGAGGAGATGGCTGAGAACTATATGGTGATGTCCCAGACCCGACTGTACACACATGGACGACCCCAGCCACAGACCGTGCATTACCAGAGGATAGCACGGGTTGACGCCGGTCTATCCAGCTTGTCAGCGGCAGCAGCACAGGCTGAGTCCACAGCCGCCGACATGGAGATCATCAGCGAGAAGCTGGACCAGATGGAGATCATTGAGAAGAAGCAGTACTAGGGCATCACGCAGATGGAGCAGACGGCACAGACTCTGAGTGACCTGAAGACACAGCTCATGCGTCTCAAGGAGGCACAGACGGCTCCCCAGCCTCGTCTTCAGGCACGAGGCGATCTGAGTAGCAGCAGCAGCTCGTCCCAGCGCTCCAACCACCAGCAGCCTAGACAGGTTCACCTTGTACAGGCGGAGCTGTACCAGCAGCCGCAGCCCACTTACCAGTCACCGCCATCTCCGGACACGCAGATGGTGGTATACCAGATGGATCAGCCTTTGGTAGTACTCCCGCCAGCCCCCTACGAGTCAGAACCGTTGATGGATGTCAACGGGATTTGGTACGACCGTCCTCAGCCAGGTATCCGACGAGACCATCCCGGATTCCGTTGGTCATCCGGAGGTGCCCAACCCTAGCAGCAGCCGTCAGGATAGGGTGGCCAGTACAGCCATCAGAGGGATCACTAGCAGCAGCAGCCCCCAGTGTATACCCAGCAGCAGTCACAGCAGTATGGTCCTCGTCCCTATCAGCAGGGACATTCTTGGAGGCGTGATCAACCTCACCAGCCGTAGTCATACCCCTCTCACCCACAGTAGCAGCAGCAGCCTCATTACCAGAGAGGCTACCCGTCAGGTTCTCATGGGCCATCCTATGAGAACCCCGCCTTGGATGACATAGCCCACCTCCTTACAGATCTGCAGGCTACATTCCGACGGGAGATGGATGAGTTCCGCCAGGAGATGCGGGACATAGTGAGAGGGAAGGCCGCCATCCCTGCCCAGATAGAGCCAAATCCGAACAACCTCAAGAGGAAGTCTGAGCAGGTAGTTTGTACTGAGTATGCCACTCCTAGTGATACATTTGGAGATATGTCTACATATTTGTTTGATACTGATTTTTTCACACTTAGGAGCGGTAGGATGCCAGCAGGCGGCGCCTCGTCTGAGCGACACCACGAGGATACTTCCAGAGTGCCCGACGAGGAGGAGAGCGGTGCTGATGCCGCAAGAGATGATGATGGTGGTACTGATGCCATCACGGATGCTGATCCCACCGGCGGTACTGAAGCCGTCGTTTCACCAGTTGGAGGAGGTGGTACTGAGGTCACCCATGTTGCCGAGCTAGAGAGCGGTACTGAGGCTGCGAGTCTTCCAGCCAAGGGTGGTGCTGATGCCACCGTTTCTTCTGAGAGTCCTGTAGTTTTTCCTTCTGTTGTTGTATCTCAGGACATTTTTGGCAATAAAGGAAAGGGTTTATTTTCTTCTGGTCCACCTGTGGTGCTTGATGTATGTGTGGATCGTGCCGTCGAGCAGTCTAGACCCGTTCCTAGTCCTTCATCTGAGAAGGACCCTGTGATCCCCTTTCCAAGAGCTCTTCAGATGGGGAAGGGGAAGAAAATAGAAAACCCCAAAAAGAGGCAGCAGGAAGAGTTCAGCCAGCAGATGATAGATCGTTTCCACATTCAGCTGACTCTTCAGGAGGCTTTGCAGCACATCCCTCTACTCCAGCGTTCACTCAGAGACAGGACCATAGTTAGGAGGAAGAGGAGGAATCACCATTCAGAGATCCATGTGCTGACCAGAGCTACTTGTTTCGCGATCCAGAACCGTCTACCGGCCAAGAGGCCAGACACAGGAGCCCCATATGTCAGATGCCATATCAGAGAGCAGAGGTTCGACCGTACTCTATTAGACAGCGGTTCATTGATCAACCTACTTCCGGCATCCCTTCTCGATCGCTTCGAGTTGGGCACTCTTCGACAGAGCAGGACAGTCCTTCAGTTTACTGATCGATCTGTCAAGAGGCCGAAGGGGATGCTGAGGGACGTTGTCGTCATGATTCAGGGCCTGTAATTCCCCGTGGACTTCGTAGTGTTGGACATGGAGATCCCTGAGTCAGTGACCGATACCCCCCATCATTCCCGGTCGCCCGTTCTTGGCCATAGCCAAGGCAGTGACCGACCATGATAGCGGGAAGGTATACTTTCACATCGAGGGCAAAAGTGTACAAATAGTGATGGTCGAGGACACCAGAGCTAGAGATGCAGCATGCTCAGAGACCACTTCCGATACAGAGCAGATGACAGATGCCGGGCCAGACATCCACCAGGACTGCGACTTCGTGATTACAGATGATGAGGCAGTATGGGCAGATCTAGATGCACATGCCATCTTCTCACCTTCAGAGTTTGCTGATGTAGAGACGCCAGCAGAGGAGAGCTTGGAGAGCGCATTCCTGGTCCAGGATACTTTAGAGGCAGTAGAGCCGGTTCTCGACCGCGAGACTGATTTGTTTTGTGATGACGGTGGTACTGAGGCCACCATAGATGATACAGATCCCTCGGAGTCAGATTTTGACTAGGCAGTGTTTGATGATTACATACCAGATCTAACTTCCACTGAGCCTGCAGCTAGGGAGGAGGTAGATGCTGAGCAGAGCAGAGATAGTCCATCAGAGCAGCCTTCTCCAGTTTCAGAGTGTGATAGAGAGTTTCAGTTCTCCCATGCGGATTTGACAGCCTTCACGTAGAGTTTTTAGAGGCCAGATCCACCAGCACCCAGTTGTCTAAAGCTGAAGCCACTCCCTGCGTTGCTGAAGTATAGGTTCCTTACGGGTGAGCATGAGATGTACCCAGTCATTATCTCTGCCGATTTGATTGGAGAGAAGGAATCCCGTTTGATGGGGGTTCTTGAAAAGAACCGCAAGGCGATAGGATGGAGCGTAGCAGATCTCCAGGGGATAAGTCCGACCCTGTGCTCCCACCATATCGATCTCGAGGATGAGGCGAAGCTGTCGCGTGAGTTCCAGCGGCGGCTGAACCCGAATCTGAGAGAGGTTGTCATGAAGGAGATTTCGGAATGGTAGAGTGCCGATTTTATCTACCCCATCTCCGACTCCAAGTGGGTCAGCCCTTTGCATGTGGTGACCAAGAAGACGGGCATCACCACAGTAGTCAGCGAGTCTGGAGAGGAGATTGCTACACGGGTACCCACTTCTTAGAGAGTCTGCGTGGATTATAGATGACTCAACCAGGCCACCAAGAAGGATCATTTCCCCCTGCCCTTTATAGATCAGATCATTGAGAGACTAGCAGGGAAGAGCCATTATTGTTTTCTAGATGGGTACTCCGGCTACAACCAGGTGGCCATCGCTCCCGAGGACCAGGACAAGACTACCTTTACCTGTCCCTTCGGCACATACGCCTTCCGATGCATGCCATTTAGGCTATGCAATGCCCCTACGACTTTTCAGAGATGCAAGCTGTCGATCTTTTCGGACATGCTAGGGGAGTGCTTGGAGGTCTTCATGGATGATTTCACGGTTTACGACGACGGATTCGACTCCTGTCTTGACTGCCTAGACCGAATCCTTCAGCGATGCATTAAGGTTCACCTTGCGTTGTCTTGGGAGAAGAGTCACTTCATGGTGACTCAAGGGACGGTGCTTGGCCATATCATCTCCAACAGGGGCATGGAGGTTGATCCGACCAAGGTAGATGTCATTAGAAAACTCACACTGCCGTCCAATTTGCGGCAGTTACGGTCTTTCCTGGGGCACGTCGATTTCTACCGACGATTCATTCATGATTTCAGTAGGATTGCCCGACCGTTGACTGACCTGCTGACGAAAGACACCAAGTTCCTTGTCGATGACAAGTGTCTTTCGTCGTTTGAGACTCTCAAGAGATGTGTTGTTGAGGCTCCTATTCTCCAGCCGCCTGATTGGTCTCTCCCATTCGAGATCATGACGGATGCCTCTGATTTTGCCGTTGGGGCCGTGCTGGGACAGAGGAGGGATGGAGTTCCATTTTCCATTCACTACGCTAGCCGCACATTGGATTCCGCGCAGCGGAACTACACAGTCACTGAGAAGGAGATGCTAGCCGTAGTGTTTGCCCTAGATAAGTTCAGATCGCACATTATTGGATCTAGAGTGACCTTGTATACTAATCATACCGCCATCAGGTACCTCATGGCAAAGAAGGATGCCAAGGCCAGATTGACTAGATGGATCCTTCTACTCCAGGAGTTTTACATAGAGATTAAGGATAAGCCTGGAGTCAAGAATGTGGTGGCGGATCATCTCTCCCGATTAGAGCATCTTGAGGATTCTGAGCAGACTGAGCCTATTTGTGAGACCTTCCCAGATGAGGCGATCCTTGCTATCGCCTCTCTCCCGTGGTACGCTGATATTGTGAACTTTCTTGTTGCTAAGAAAGTTCCACAAGATTGGCCCAGGCAGAGGCTTGAGACCTTCCTCGCGAAGGCCAAGTCTTACCATTGGGAGGATCCCCTTCTTTTACCACGAAGGATGGGATAGCGTCTGGCGTAGGTGCATTCCTCAGGAGGAGCACCATAGCATCCTCACTTACTGCCACAAGCTTGAGGCAGGAGGACATCACTCTGGGAGGAGAATGACACAGAAAGTGCTCCAATCCGGCCTATGGTGGCCTACCCTCTTCAAGGACTCTGATGAGTTCGTGAAGAGGTGTACTGACTGTCAGAGGATGGGCACTTGTGGACAGCGTGATATGATGCCGATGCAGCCCATTCTCTTCTGTGAGGTTTTTGACGCATGGGGCATCGATTTCATGGGTCCATTCCCTAAGAGTCAGGGATTCGAGTACATTCTGTTGGTCGTTGATTATGTGAGTCGTTGGGTTGAGGCCATCCCCGCTCGAACCGCAGATGCCAGGACTGTTTGCAAATTTTTAGGAGGCATATCATTACACGGTTCAGGGAACCTCGAGTGTTGATATCTGACGGGGGGTCTCATTTCATCAACGACCAGGTGAAGGCCCTTGCTAGCGAGTTCGGCATAGACCACCGAGTTGCCATTCCATACCATCCACAGACGAATGGTCTAGCCGAGGTGTCGAACAGGGAGATCAAGACTATATTGCAGAAAGTCGTCCGACCTGACCGAAAGGATTGGTCACAGCTTTTGGACTCGGTCTTGTGGCCATATAGGACGTATTTCAAGACACCTTTGGGCACATCTCCCTTTCGCCTCGTTTATGGCAAGTTGTGCCATCTACTTGTTGAGTTGAGGCACAGGTCACTTTGGGCAGTCACAGATATACTTTTGGATCCAGATAGTGTAGGAGACCAGAGGAGGGCAGGGTTAGCAGCCTTGGAGGAGCTCCGTGATACCGCCTTCTCAAATAGCCTACAATACAAGGAGAGAGTGAAGGAGTGGCATGATTCTCATATCAGCCACAAGAATTTTGAGCCTGGACAGAGAGTATGGCTGTTTGATGCTAGGCTTCGTCTATCTCCAGGGTAGCTACAGAGCAAATGGAAGGCACCGCATCTAGTGAGAAAGGCACACGACAATGGGAGTATTGATATATCTGAGTTGTCTTCTGAGTGTACCTTCCGAGTGAACGGCCAGCGGCTCAAGCCATTTCTAGATCATGAGCCGCGGGTCGTTGATGTTGCTCCTATTCACTTTGCGTGAGATGTGGTCTCTTGACTCACATCTATTGCATCTCACGCCTGATTATCACTGTTCTCTCGACTTGTATGGATCCAGATGTCCATGTCATTCCATTCTTTAGTCCCACATCCCTTTTCTCATCCTTTGATTATGCTATACTTAGGGTGCACTTTACCCTAAGTATAGGGGGGATGTAGGACTCTCGGGTATTCTTTTGATTCTTTTTACCCCTGTTTTTGCTGCCTATACTTAGGGATATTTTACCCTAAGTATAGGGGGGGTAGACCCTGTACATCCTTCACTTGGTTTTCCCTTCGTGTACAGCCTGCTATACTTAGGATTATTTGATCCTAAGTATAGGGGGAAAAGCCGAGGTTCTCTTGATTTTCTATTCTTTCATTCGTCTTTGTATATAGCCTTCCTTTTCACTTCTCTATACCTAGCAGGAGTTATGTCTTCTTCATCGCTCTTGACTCTGAGGACATCATTCGAGCTAAGTATAGGGGGGTGTATATATTCCATATATACTTTAGCCATAACTTGTACTTTGCGTGAGTGTGTAAATAAATAAAAATGGCTAAAAACCAAAATCCATAAAAATTAAAAAAATTTCCCTGTAAATAATCATTATTTTATTGCACATACATAGCTATTGTACAAATTATTTTTTCAAAAACTTTTTGTGTAAATATGTGCATATCAAAATTATGTATATAGTACAAAATTTTTCTAAAATGTTTTGAAAATCAAAAGTTTGCAAAAACATTGTGTAAACTTGTGTAAATACTTTGCAAAACTTGCATTCATGCACACATCCATGATTTCAAAACATTTTTCAAATTTTTTTTGCATTTGTGTAAATATTGTGTAAATAGCATCTTTGTGTATACTTGTATATAGTTTTTCCTGGATTATAGTTGACATTTAAACTAGCCTAGAATTAAATTGGGAAATGGAGCTTGATTAAGATCTTAATCCACCTAATTTTAAGAGGAACCTTATGGGGCTTAGAGTTAAGGCTTTTCAGGTCCATGATGACTTAATTCTTTGAGTCCACTAGGCTATGATCACATGTCATCTCAATGAGCCTATGTAGAGCACTTAACAACACACACACGACTCATATAGACAATGGCTTGACTTGGACCCGCACTTAGCACCGAGCTCTCTACGGATGAGGTGGTGAGGAGGCAGTCTTCCTTGACTTGGGGTAGCATATGAGGGTAGTACTTCTAGGCGGAACCTCTCTTCTACTTATAGTGAAGGAAGTGCGTCTCAACTTGGTTTGGTTGCCATGAGGTCTAACGACAGGAGTTGTGGGTTGCAATAATGCTTCAAAAGAGGGATAGTCTACTAGCTCAAGAGGAAAAACTCCTTATGTATATATGCTGCACATGTATATGTTGTATAGATGCACTAAAAAAATGCAAAAAGAAAATAACTCCAAAAAAGTGGTGGGTCTGATAGAAAATGATAATCCCACCGGAGTATGTATATAGTGCAAATAAGCAAAGCTTGAGATTCATGTCCTACCTTATGTAGCTTGCAGTAGCGAGACTTAGCTACACTGGTTGAGCTCCCAAGGATACATGGCTGCACTGGACATGGTCCATTCTCTTCTTCCCCCTCTTCTTGAGCCGGTTGAACTTAAACTTAGAAGGGAATACCCGCTCCTCGAGGAAAGAGTGGTCATACTAGGGTCATAGAGTTACCTTGTTGGGGAGGGTTGTCCAGTTGCTACTTCTGAGGTGGAGAGCTTACCTCACTTACACATTACAAGGAAAGACTCATAGTCTTCAGGGTTTGTGTATGTAGACTTGTTCTGATCTGCATTATTAAGGAGTCTTGATTATAGATTAGTGGATCTTAGAGGCTGTTGAGTTTTAAACCTAAGTCTAAATAAGGTTCTGACACATTAATAATCCAAAGATCTGATCGAGCTCCATACTTCAATTGAATGAAGGCAAGTTTAATATTCATCATTAATCTATGTATATTCTCCTCTTTTTCTTTTTCTTTTTCTTTTTCTTTTTCTTTTTCACTTCTTTTTCAAATAAGTGTTTGCTAAGGGACTAGCAAAGTTAAGTATGGGGGGGTGATGAATACCCATTCATCACTCTTTATTCTTTTATTTTAGCTACAAAACCTTTGCCAAACACATGTATATTCCTGTAAATACAAATAATTGTCTATCAGCATGAATTTTGTAAATATGCATAATTAGCATATTTTTGTGCATAAATAAAAGAATAAGAAACAAAAGAAAAGAGGGAGATATTTAGAATAAATATTGAGCGACCTAATCCCAAGGGAGGGCTCAGCATGGGCCTGACCGCATAAAACCCAAGTAGAGAGTGATAAGGAAGCTAAAACACTTGTATATATAGCTGTAATTAAATAAAAATATATTCCTCTAAAAACAAAAAATAAAAGTGGGTTTATATTTATGTGTATATATTTGTAAATATAAAATTAAAATAAAAAGGAGAAAAATAAAAAGAAATAAAAGTCATCACCTATTGTCTATAATCACCATGTACATAGAACCCCTTCCCTATTTATTTTCTCCTTATAAATAAATAATGAAAATCCCATAAAAATTGTATATACTCTATATTCCATAATGTAAATAAATAAAATAAAAAATCATAAAAACAAAAATCAAAATAAAAAGAAATAAAATCAAAACTCAACATTGTACATATACCATATATGTGTATAAATAAAAGTATCTATTTAACCCTTGTAAATAAATAATGAAAATAAAATAAAAATACCAAAATATTCCAAATTTTATTCTATAAATAAATAAAATATAAAATTGGAATAAAAATGTACAAAAATAAGTAATTAAAAATCAAAAATCAAAAAGACAATATTGTATATATACCTATATATTATACTATATTGTACATACCTAATTTTTATTTCAAAAAATAAATAAAAATCACAAAAAAATAGTTTAAAATAAATGAAACATTTTTCATGTTTTGAGTTTTACATAATTCGGCCATTTACTATTTTAAATTTAAATTCCAATTATTTCTGACGTGGCCGCTTCCCATTGGTCCACGGGGGATGTTGACCCCCCGGTCAACTCCCCCCTTGGACAACAAGCCCGCGGATCTGCACGCCCGACCCGATTTCTCTGATTTATTGCGTCATGATCCGATCGCCAAAACCCTTAACCCCAGGTCCTACTTCTTCCTGATTCATCCCTGATCCACGTCCGGAGTGGGTTATGGGGATCTGTGCTCCGATTGTCTTGCCCGAACCTCTTCTAGCCGAACCCCTAGCCATACTTAATCCCAGCTCCGCCGCGCATTTCACTCATCTTTGGCTCTGCATTTCCCTACCCAGTACCTCCACCACCTCCACCTGAGTGACAGCTAGCGGCCGCTGGTGTCGCAGTGAGGAGAGAGTGCCCCAGCCACTGATCCGGCAGCCTAGAGCCGTCGTGCGCCGCCTAGGAGCAGCGCTCGAGCCTCGGGTATCGACGACCCTCGAGGCAAGGACCAGGAGCTTCAGAAGCTTCTTCCCAGTCGACCTAGATCACCCAGTAAGCCTAGTTCCTTCTTTATTTCTCTAATTTCAAGTCACGCCCAATTTCATCTTCCACCGATGACCGTCGATTTCGACCATCTCCGTGCCCCTTTCGATCATCGGACGAAACCCTCACACTCACCGACCTTCTCCGCACCTTCTGCACCCACTCGCACCCCCCGACTCACCCCGGAGCAGGGACTGCGAACTCCTTCGCCGTCGCTTCGTCGGAGTTCATTCTCCCCGACGCACTGTTCACCCACCTCGCCTCTAACCGGGTCAAGGCAATTTGCCCTCGTCCCAGGAGCTCGTTGCAATACTTTGCAGGTTACGCCAGGCCCATCTGAGGGCCTAGGCATACAGAGACAGCAGCTCCAGGCCATCAACGCCGCCGGAGCTCCTCGGAGCCTCGCCGGCTTCATTGGAGATCAACAGCAGCTGCGGGACATCATGGCGGAGCCTTTCCGCATCTCAAGAGAAGCAAAGGAGGGCCACTGCACGCGTATCGGGCCGGCGAAGTTCGCCGACCACCTGTTCTTCCTGGACCCTCCAGAGCCTTCCATCGAGCCCCTCGCCCAGTTTTGATCACGTCTGTCCATCCAGTGAGGGGTCAGCAGCCATCAGATTGATCATCGGAGCTCATCTGGAGCGTCCGTTGCAGAGGAGAGGTGCCCTCGATTCCAGCCGTCTGATCAGCCACGTGGCGCCACCCCAGTCCACCTACGAATAAAGGGTAATTTTCCCTTAGGCCCTTTGCCTTTTTGTTTTTATTAAGTAGATCTATAAATATTAAATCTAGTTCTTTTATTTTTGTAAAAATTGTACTTAGGACCTGCTAGTTTATTTTAATTGCATTTCTACCCCCTTTATATTGTGGACACATGCATCGACACGTGATATTTTGGTGAAATTGCATACTGTGGGCTATGGTTTCTGGTTGTTACTGATTGAAATATCTTTTTTGAATATTTGCACTTATGCCCCTGTGAGTGGTTTATTTCCGCATGTGTTGAATTTGTCAGGCATTTTGCAATATCGACCCTGGAATTTTAGCACCTATTGCTAATAAGTCCGGAGAGTTATTTTTATTGCACATTGGTCCCTGAGTGCCCAATCCACGTGCCTTGCGCGTGAGGACTTGGAATTTTTGCACCTGGACCCCTTGCATTTCTGAGCTGGTAACTTTTTAGCCCCCAAAGGATATTTTTATGACAAATAGAACCCTGTGACTGTGGGCTTTTGTTTGTTTTAAATAAAATATCAAATTGTATCCAAATCAAGTAAAAATTGACACTTGGCTCCTGCCACTGTGTAGAATTTTCACTAATTTTTTGGAAAATTTTTGAGCCCATTTATTATTTTTAAAAATTCAAAACATCTCTTTTTCTGCCTGTTCATATTTAAAATTCAAAAAAAATATTAAAACCTTCTAAAAATTCTAAAAAAATCATATATTGTTTGTTTGGTGTGCTTAATTTTCTGACCAATTTTGGTCATTTTTGGATTTTTAAAAACTATAAAAATTGAAAAACCTTGAAAATCTCATAAAAATTCTAATAAATCATAGAAAAACCAAAAAAATAAAAATCCCTTTTTCTGAATTCTCCCTTTTGTTTCTAGTTTCCAAGGAAAATTACCTCCAGGCTCTCTTGAGACTATTTTATATTTTATTTTGGTCTTAGAAGACTGGATGGACAGTGTTCATGTATTTTGCCTTCTTACATTTTTAGAAAATTCTAAAATATCAGAAAATTATCGAAAAATTCACCAAAAACAGTAAAAAATATAAAAATTCTAAAAATAATTTTGTTTGATTTTTTGAGCATTTTAGAGTAATTAAATAATTGTAGAATGTTGCTTGTTTTAATTGTTTTATTATTTTCTTTATAATTAAAAATTCAAAAAATATAAAAAATATTAAAAATCCACCAAACATAATTTGTCTTTATTTTTTACTACTTCGTAGGCCGCAAGGCCAATCCGCGCTCCCTGAGTCCGACCCTGGGTGCTACACCAGGCTAATCTCATAGACATGGCCACTATTTGTGTTTATTGATTTTATCTGTGTTTGGTGGTCTGTTCAATAATTTTTCTTGTTGACTGATTGATTTTCGAGATCCGGTCGCAACGACCCTAGTGATCTTTTATCCACCCGAGTCTCAGTCATTTTTCGGTCATCAGTGCCCAAGAAGACAGGCATCGCCACAGTTGTTAATGAGTCTGGAGAGGAGATCGCTACCCGGGTACCCACTTCATGGAGGGTCTGTGTGGACTACAGACGATTGAACCAGGCCACCAAGTAGGATCATTTCCCGCTGCCTTTTTTTGATAAGATTATAGAGAGGCTAGCAGGGAAGAGTCATTACTGTTTCTTGGACAGGTACTCCGGATACCATCAGGTAGCCATTGCGCCCGAAGACCGGGACAAGACTACATTCACATGTCCCTTTGGGACATATGCTTTCAGACGGATGCCCTTTGGTCTATGTAACGCTCCGACGACATTCCAAAGGTGCATGTTGTCCATCGTTTCGGACATGGTGGGGAAGTGCTTGGAGGTCTTCATGGACGACTTTTCGGTCTATAGCGACGTGTTTGATGCTTGTCTTAACTGTCTAGACTGCATCCTCCATTGATGCATTGAGGTCCATCTTATGCTTCATGGGAGAAGAGTCACTTCATGGGGACTCAAGGGATGGTTCTTAGCCATATCATCTCCAATAGAGGCATGAAGGTATATCCATCCAAGGTGGATATCATTAGGAAACTCAGTCCACCGTCCAACTTGCGATAGTTACGGTCTTTTCTAGGGCACTTCAGTTTCTACCAACGATTCATTCATGATTTCAGTAGGATTGCCCAGTCGTTGACTGATCTGCTGACAAAAGACACCGAGTTCATTGTGGATGATAAGTGTCTAGCGTCATTTGAGACTCTCAAGAGTCTAGTTGTTGAGGCTCTTGTCCTCCAGCCGTCTGATTGGTCTCTCCCATTCGAGATCATGACGGATGCCTCTGATTTTGCTGTAGGGGTCATGCTGGGACAGAGGAGGGATGG
Organism: Ottelia alismoides; assembly: GCA_037367405.1. Taxonomy (NCBI): domain Eukaryota; kingdom Viridiplantae; phylum Streptophyta; class Magnoliopsida; order Alismatales; family Hydrocharitaceae; genus Ottelia; species Ottelia alismoides. The sequence goes on from JAZKJV010005618.1 coordinate 1,415,980, forward strand.
AGTACCATTTTCTATTCACTACACTAGCCGGACTTTGGATGCTGCTCAGTGGAACTACACCATCACTGAGAAGGAGATGCTAGCCGTAGTGTTCACCCTAGATAAGTTCAGATCATACATCATTGGATCTAAGGTGACCATTTATACAGATCATACTGCCATAAGGTACCTCATGGTAAAGAAGGATGCCAAAGCCAGATTGACCAGATGGATTCCTTCTACTCCAGTAGTTTGATATAGAGATTAAGGATAAGCCTAGAGTCAAGAATGTGGTGGCAGATCATCTCTCCCGATTAGAGCATCTTGAGGATTCTGAGCAGATTGAGCCTATTTCAGAGACCTTCCCAGATGAGGCGATCCTTGCTATTCATCTCTCTCCCATGGTACACCGATATTGTGAACTATCTTGTTGCCAAGAAAGTTCCACAAGATTAGCCCAGGCAACGACTTGAGACCTTCCTCGCGAAGGCCAAGTTCTACCATTGGAAGGATCCCGTCCTTTATCATGAAGGAGGAGATAGCGTCCAGCATCGGTGCATTCCTCAGGAGGAGCACCGTAGCGTCCTCACTTACTGCCACAACCTTGAGCAAGAGGACATCACTCTAGGAGGAGAACAGAACAAAAAGTGCTCCAATCCGGCCTATGGTGGCCTACCCTCTTCAAGGACTCTGACGAGTTCGTGAAGAGGTGTACTAACTGTCAGAGGATGGGCACTTGTAGACAGCGTGATATGATGCCGATGTAGCCCATTCACTTCTATGAGGTTTTTGACGCATGGGGCATCGATTTCATGGGTCCATTCCCTAAGAGTCAGGGATTCGAGTACATTCTGTTGGCCGTGGATTATGTTAGTCGTTGGGTTGAGGGCCATCCCTCCTGAACCGCAGATGCTAGGACTGTATGCAGATTTTTGAGGAAGAATATCATTTCACAGTTCGGGTGCCTAGAGTTTTGATATCTAACGGGGGGTCTCATTTTGTCAATGATAAGGTAAAGGCCCTTGCTAGCGAGTTCAGCATAGACCATCAAGTAGCCACACCATACCATCCTCAGACCAATGGCCTTGCTGAAGTATCGAACAGGGAGATCAAGACTATTCTGCGTCGTCTGCCCTGACCGAAAGGATTGGTCCATAGCTTTTGGACTCGGTCTTGTGGGCAAATCGGACGTCCTTCAAGACGCCTTTGGGTACATCTCTCTTCACCTCGTTTATGGTAAGCCCTTCCATTAACCTGTTGAGCTAAGACATAGGTCACTTTGGGCAGTCACTGATATACTTCTAGATCTAGTGAGTGTAGGAGATCGAGGAGGGCAGAGTTAGTTCTTGGAGGAGCTTAGAGATGTATCCTTTTCGAGCAGCCTACAGTACAAGGAGAGAGTGAAGGAGTGGCATGATTCTCATATCAGCCACAAGCAGTTTGAGCAAGGACAGAGAGTATGGTTGTTCGATGCCAGGCTTCATTTATTTCCAGGGAGGTGCAGAGCAAATGGAAGGGGACCCTATCTGGTCTGAAAGGTACACGACAACGGAAGCATCGACATATCTGAGTTGTCATCTGAGTCCACCTTTCGTGTCAACAGGTAGTGGCTCAACCATATCTAGATCATGAGTCGCTAGTCGTTGATGTTTCCCCTATTCATTTTGCGTGAGATGTGGTCTCTTGACTCACATCTATTGCATCTCACACCTGATTATCATCTCTCCCGACTTGTATAGATCCTGATGTCCATATCACACTATTCTTCAGTCCAACACCCTATTGCCATCTTTGATTATGCTGTACTTAGGGTGTACTTTACCCTAAGTATGGGGGGTGAGACTTTTGAGTTTCTTTGATTCTTTTCTATCTCTGTTTGCTACCTATACTTAGAGATATTTTACCCTAAGTATAGGGGACGTAGATTCTGTACATTCTCCACTGGGATTTCACTTTGCGTACAGCCTGCCATACTTAGGATTACTTGATCCTAAGTATAGGGGGAAACCTCGAGAGCTTTTTCCATTCTATTCTTTCATTCATCGTTGTATATAGCTTTTTCTTTTCACTTCCCTATACTAAGCACGAGTTATGTCTTCTTCATCGCTCTTGGTTCACTTTGAGGACATCATTCGAGCTAAGTATAGGGGGTGTCATATATATATCATATATACTTTAGCCATAACTTGTACTTTGTGTGAGTGTGTTATTAAATAAAAATGGCTAAAACCCTTAAAAACCATAAAAATTAAAAATTTTCTTGTACATAAAATTCTTTTCTGCACATATATAGTTTTGTATAAAATTATTTTTGTACAAATGTTTGTAACAATCTTTTGTGTAAATAGTTTGTAAATATTTTGATATCAAAATTATGTATATAGTACAAAATTTTTTTAAAATTTTTGAAAAATAAAAAAGTTTGCAAAAACCCTTGTGTAAATGTGTGTAAATATTTTGCAAAACTTCACATTCATGCATGCATCCATGTTTTCAAACATTTTCAAAATTTTTGCATACTTTCGAAAATTTTCAAAAATTGCATCTTTTTAAATATTTGTACAGTTTCCTGAATCATAGTTGACATTTAAACTAGCCTGGAATTAAATTGAAAAATGGAGCTTGGTTTAAGATCTTAATCCACCTAATTCTAAGAGGAACCTTATAGGGCTTAGGGTTGAGACTTTTCAGGTCCATGGTGACTTAATTCTTTGAGTCCACTAGCTATGATCATATGTCATCTTGATGAGCCTAAGTAGAACACTTAACAACGCACACATGACTCTTATAGATAATGGCTTTACTTGGACCAACACTTTATACCTAGCTCTCTACAGATGAGGTGGTGAGGAGGCAGTCTTCTTTGACTTGGGGTAGCATTTGAGGGCAGTACTTCTAGGCGGAACCTCTCTTCTTCTTAAAGTGAAGGAAGTGCCTCTCAACTTGGTCTGGTAGCTGTGAGGTCTAACGACAGGAGTTGTGGGTTGCAATAAAGCTTCAAATGAGGGATAGTCTATTGGATCAAGAGGAAAAACTCCTTATGTATATATGCTGCACTTTTTAGATATGTTGTACCTATGCACATTAAAAAAATGTGCAAAAAGAAAATAACTCCAAAAAAGTGGTGGGTCTGAGAGAAAATGATATTCCCACCGGAGTGTATATA